>OX485805.1:42711515-43982273 GCA_950295325.1 Polytrichum commune | reverse complement strand
ATGTAATATAGGGGTAGCAAACTTTGTTCGCACATGGTGTTCAACTTGACAATGGAGTGACCTCCCCATGAAATGCATTCAATTATACAGTAACACATAAATTATTTTATTCAGTGGATTGAATCCCATAAAAGGCCACTAAAAACTCAAATCAATTGGGTGGGTTCCGATCGGGATTAGTTCAATACAAATTAATGCAAAGTGAGTCACTCACAATCAATATGGTTATAGATGTCTTGCTCTTGGGGTTGCTCCCACCACCACTACCACCACCACCACCCAGCAATCTTAGCTAAAGTGACAACATATCTAGCTCTAGTATAATGTGGAGATGACTTGCTTTAGCTTATTCAACTTCAAAAAATAGCATATGAAATCCTAAATTAGTCTAATGTGGTTTGGTTGGGATGAATTAAATACAACCTATACAAGTTGGGCCACTCATGGCCAAGGATAGATGTCTTTGAGTTGGGCCTCCACCAATCTCACCTAAGACTAATAAAAAAATGCATTCAAGTACATTTGTACCACAAAAGTGATTGTCTTCAATTAATTCAATTATGGAATTTACATAAGAGACCTCAAATTAGTAGGCTTGTGGAACTCATTAGGGATGAATCAACCACACAACTTTGGGCATGTCTTAGTGGACACCCTTGATCGGAGAGAGGGCATTACCGTACACATGCATACCTCTCAGTCTTCCAACATGAAAGCCTTGAAAGAGTATGTAGCCTGGAGGTTACTTTAAAAAAGTTGATTTGACATCGGAATTATCTTTAAAGATCCTGAATTAGTCTACTCAAGGCCATTTGAGATGAATGGACAACAAACCTATATTGCCAGATTGATGTGCCTAGTTCTTCAAGACAAAACCTACCTTACGTCTTTGGTCAAGAGTACCTGGTTCGGTGATCAAAGAGCAAAAAATCATAAAGACACATGACTGAAAGAGATTGGACTATGTCTTCAAATATCAATAAGGTAATACTCCACACTCAACAATGAACACAATTGGGAGGACCTACGCATCCAATTAAGAAATCAACAAACACGCACTTTCGATAACCATAACTAAAGCAGGGGAAGTCTGATTTTCAATCCGATTTTTGCGTATGTTTCATCATAGAATTGCTAATGCAACACGAGTTTTGTTGTGTAAATCTTATCGGTACGTGGAGAAAGAACATGAAAAAAGGACACCCACATACCTTCGGAGACATGCAAACCTTGGGTAACGAACACATGTTCACATCTGCAAGTTCAACGACACACGAGAGGTCATTTGCAATCGATAAAACCCCAACATGTTTTGGCAAATCAGCCTGGTCTCATCACAAACACTTGGAAATCTTTATCTTTACTGTCCCCAAATGCAAGAGCCTGTGGTCTGATTTATCATTATCATTGATTTTTCTTTTTTCTTTTTCTTTATCCTTGTGAGCATTTTGGGCGACCTAGTTGTGGGAGGCTGTTGCAGTACCGCTTCGTTGCAGGTTCTGAAGTATTTCGTCGAGAATGCAAACTATGATGGTCACCGCAGGTGCTGCTGCCTCCTTCAAATTTTGGTGGAGAATTGGAGGTTTAAAAAGATAAAGAAAAAGATAAAGATACCAAATCCTTCATGCCCTAAGTTGGTGGTTAAGGAATTTCGATGGGATGCCAAGGAGAACCTTGGTCCGAATTTTGTGCTTGGTCACACGAATTTTGGATGGCATGGTTGTGGGGGAGCGTTGAAGTCAAATCGTTTGTTGAGAGTGAGTATGTTGGCGGAGAATGCGAACCATGATGATGCTTGGGTGCTCCTCCTCAAATGCCGTGGAGTTTGGAGATAAGTTGGACCACGTGTGGGTGTGCAACTATTAACCCCACGTGTGCATGATTCATGGGGCCGAGAAGCCTCAATGCCAATGTGACCAATGGCCAATCACGTGCATAACATTACTAAGACCGTAGGGTCGGTTCTCTTTCCATTTGAGGGAGTTTGTTTCGAGGAAGGTAGTGGCTTGGGAGGTACCAACTACATTGCATGAGGACTTGGTTGGCTGTGGAGTATATAAAGTAGTTATCATGTCAATGTGAAAGATAGACCATATGTGGAAGCAACAATTATTTGACACATGGTGAGGGGTTGATCACACCAGCCAGTTCTGACATCATCTGTTGGCATCTCCAGTTGTAATAGTGTGAAAAATGGTGGGCCAACATCTATTTCTGAACATAATCCCTAGCAATTTCACGGCTCGAACCGGACGGAAAGTTTGGTGTGATCTGGCCACGAGAGTTGACTGGTAGTACTAGGAAAGGGAGGGGGCATGCTCTCAGATTCATACTAAGACTAACCAAACATTTGGATCCTTCCACATTATTCTAAAATCTTAGAGGTTGATCACACCGGCCACTTCTGGCACCATCCGTTGGCACCTTCGGCTATAAAAATGTGAAAAGTGGTGGGCCGGTGACTATTTCTCAACATAATCCCCAGCAATTTCACGGCTGGAACTGGACGGATGCGTTGGTGTGATCTGGGCATTAGCCACAGCCCTTAGAACATGATGAAGGTGTTGAGTGATGTTATGTGCATCTATCCACATTTTGAAGTGTTATTAACATAACATGCATACTTCGTACACATATTTGAAATGGGGACCTATATTTGAGTGGTTTGTGGTTAGATATGAATCTAAGAATGGACAACCCAAAAACATGGGTTAAAAACTTGTTAAGCACTCTAGGCTCAATACATTGTTATGCTATTGACTGCCACCCACATTATTGCTGAACATTCTAAACTAGATGCCTAGAGGTCTCCTTGAGGCCTCAAAGCGTCACGTCCGCTAATTGTCAACATGATACCACTTTCCGTCAAAATAAGTAACTTTCCTAAGTGAAAACTTATTTACATTATGACATTTAGCATAGCACATTGGGATACTTGAGATGACAGTTTAACGTTTTAGTATGCAAGGGGAAGATATTATAGAACATATTAACTTAATGGCAAGTGTCATGTGCTTACATTTTAATATGCAAGAGGAAGATATTCATGATCATATTAATGACAAGTTGTCATGTGTTTACATTTTAGTATGCAAGAGAATGATATGCATGAGCATACCAATGGTAAGTGTCGTTTGTGTACAATTTAGTATGCAAGAGGAAGTTGTTCTTGAGCATACTAATGTCAAGTGTCATTTTTATACATTTTTAGTCAACTTGTAGATCATTGTGCATACACCTCATAACACAATTGAACCTACTAATATCAAGATATTAGTAAGTGATCTTGAACATCAAGTGTTATAAGGTGACACTAATGGTGTAGTTCTTGATTATTAGTGTACCCTAGTGCACGCCTCAAAATAGGATAAGTGACACTATAACGAATGTCACGTCAAATACCATAAATGGTGTAGTGAACATAATGGGGTAACATGATCACTTAATAAAATAAGGGTCTTGACTTTTAGTGCAGGTGAAATGTCTAATGAAAATAGTGATGCCTAAGTGTCCCCTTCAAAAATGGTGAAGTTAAGGGCCTAAGGGACCGAGAAATTGGCATGTTTCATATCAATTGGAGGCTTGCAAATGACATCTACTTGGCTTAAGGTTCCGAAATGCAAGAACCTCGGCACAAGGGTTGATTGTTGAGTTGGGTGATAAGGCTGTGATGGTTGAGTTTCTTAACACACTCTTGAAGACATCTAGATGAGTTCCTTTTAATTGCGTTGTATATCTTAGGCCCTTGACCCATGTTTAGAGTGGCCCTTATGTTTGTCACATGTGCAGAGATATGATATTATAAGAGCCTACTTTACAAATGAAATCGGTATTTAAGTGAATTCAACTGTTGATAACTTTGGAAATGTGAACACTCGTGTTTCAAGTGTTTTTATTTGTACTCGCTATTTAGTCATTATGTAAGTGATTATGTATTAAAAGACTGTAGACATGATTTGTATAGACATTTGACATCATTACACTTGGAGATATGAAAGCGGACATGTGAGGGTAATTTGGTCCAAAGTTGGCCAAAAAGTCCAAAATTATTTAAACACTAGTTATGGCCAAGGGTTGTAACCATGAGATTGTGAAGGCTTTTGAAACTCATCCAAGACTATCTATTGGACATTGGTGCATGGTCATGGGTTGTTAAGCAAATGAATGCTAATATTCCAATATTATCTTATTTAGGTGGGTCATGTTGCATACCTAGTAAAGTATAATAAATCAAGGGTTGTGCGATGTAGATAGGCTTTTAGATTGGGTTCCAATTAAGAAAACCACACAGGGAAGGCCAAATGAGTGTCAGGGGTTGCATCTAGGGATCACCATTGAGTTAATTGATAGATTACAAGAGAATTAAGATGTATTTAGGACAACAAACACAGGGAAAAAGACTTCTAGAGTGAGTTTTAGGATTGATTTAATTAAGGTTGAGGGTCACTCACAGCAGTACATGCAATTGATCAGTCACTCCCTCACAACCCACTCTCATCAGTAACATCACTCTTATAATGTGTTTTGCAATTCAGGGAGTCACAGCTCAGCCATAGACATTTGAGTACGCCATAGTCTCAGAAACCCAAGGCAAAAACTCCTTGAGGTGAACCATAGTCTCTTCAGTAAAGTAGCCAAGTATCAAAAGGCCACACCACAGTTAGTAAGGATATCATGTTCACAATTGACTCCTCCTATGGTTAAGTGATGGATTTAATTAAATTAGATATAGACCACAGTAATGAATTATTTCCTTAGTCAGTTTTAGACTTAACACTATCTCAGTGAAATTGAATGCATTAGAATAAATTATTAAAATTAACAAAAGTCTAATGTGTGACAGTAACCTAGTGACCGAGGCTAGAACCGAACCGAACAGAGCCAGGACCGTAAGAGTCTAATCGCAGGACCATAGTCTACACAGCACGGCCATAGTCTAGTCACCAGTAACAGTCACAAGTAACCAGTGTCAAGTCACGTCTGAGAGGTAGGGCCATAGTCTGAGTAACCAGTAACCAGTAGCCAATCACCAGTAACCAGTCAGCGTCTTGTTCTCGGACTTGGAGGTGGCTGCTTTTCCTTATATGCTTGCCTTCCTCTTCTCACCCAAACGATATGGGTTAAAGGGCAGCTTAGTTCCCTCTCGCGCGACTCCTTCTTCGTCTACACCCGGCTTCTTCTTTTTCTCCGCCAGGCTCCTTCCTTCACAGACTCCTCGCGATTGCTTCGACGTTCCTCAGCTCTGCATTCCCTGACAACGATTCACAAATCCTTTGACTCGCTGTCACACCTCCTACTATGTTTCGGATTTGAACGGGAATTTAACATCGCTCCTCCTCAATCAATTGAAGCAAAAACTACATAACAGAATTACTTGCGGAAATCATCAGTTTGAGTCTCCATAGAATTTCTGCAATCTCTCTCGAGGTCTGGATTACACGGAGAAGACCATCTTCCTCGCTGAAATTCGAGCCAAGCTCTAAACCAAATACTACAAGATTCCTTTTCGGAACTCCGAATACAAAAAGAGAAATTACAGGTGTTTTCTGCTTTTGGATCAAGCCACGTGAGAGCAAATCATTACTGGTTGGCTTCCCGAGCTCTCGGACACTCCTCGGATTGAACTCTTATAGGTGGAATTATTCGCCGGGGGGATTTCACATGTCATTCCCCCTTACACCTCACTATCAGAAAGCGACGAGTGAAATTTCATCTTCTTTCCTTGATGTCAGTTTCGACTCCTAATCGTATCAATCTCAAAACATAGGAGAATTCGAACCTGTACTAATTCATACAAGGACGTATCAGCCCAGAAATCCTTACATAACTCCTCTCATATGGATATACACTATTCTCGCTCTCTCTCTTATCCACAGAGTTGTGCCACTGGATGCTTACTCAGATTGAATTTGGTAGAACTGGGACATAAAATTATCCTCGTGGAATTTCACATTCCTCATTCCTCACGAACATAAGTAATCTCAGGGAAATTGTGAGGTTTAAACTATTTCCCACAGTATTGCCTCAGACAATCCTCAGATAAGGATACAGGGAATTAGCTCCTGTCACAAATGTTCAATTTCAACTTGCACCTTTATACAAATTTTCAAAGAGATGACAAAGTGTCTCTCCATCGTCCATCATGAAGTCACATTAGATAGATTAAAACTAATCCAACCATTTCACATGGTCGAATCCACACTGAAGAGATGAATTTCACATTCACCCGATTTTGACTTAATAAGTTTCCACTTTGGACTTACATTCCAATTACAGGTTTCACACCCCCAAATTTACTTGTCCCTCATCCAGGGTAAATGCACATCAATTCACAAGAGAGATTAATACTTCGATGTTCCGATATTAATTAATAAAACATGATGTGCACAATTCAAAGGCTTCACGCCAAAGGTGATTATCTCAGAGAGACTTTTAGCCACTGTAAATTATTTGTCGCTCCCTTTCTCGAGAGGACTCCTGTACTTTAGTCACGGTAGAACTTCACATTCAAACTCGGTGACTTATAAACTTTCACGATTAAGTTCGCACAACGAACAACTTACTTCTTTCACAGAAGGAAGATGACACAAATTTCCTGGACTTTTCTCAAGCCAGAAAGAGACACTTTGAATCAACAAATTCTCAACGAACACAAGTACAATCGGATTCACTCTTCACACATAGAATTGGTAAAATAGCTTCACGCTGATATATTATGTAAAGTGAGATATACACACAAAAGGGCTTCACACCCAAGCTTAGGAGCGCTGAAAAGTATGCACACACATGAGACTCTCTTCTCGAGAAGACTCCCTCTTTTTCCTCTCCTTCTTCTTCTCTATACCCCCTGAGCTAACTTCCTTGTCTCTTGGGGCCAGATTTCATGAGGCTCTTCGACTTGGTCACATGTCTATTGCCCTGCCCAAAAGACTCTTCCTCTTGGGATCTGTTTCATATGAACTAAATGTTTCACCCTTAGCTCATTTCGGATAATTGGTCACTAATGACTTACTTTAACGTCCATTTCACATTCTGAGTGCCAATATGAATTCACATCCTATCAAAATTCTAAAATGACTATTCTGAGACCAAAAATTGTACCACATGCGATTATGAAGTGCTATGAAACGTGACACTCAACATCACTCATTGGTGCCATGTACAAGTCCATGCACACTTTTCATCCATTTGATCGCCCTTGGTCCCTTAGGCCCCTAGCTTGGAGACAACACCGTCAAATGAACTCACGTGACAATAAAACATGATCACTTCACATTTTAATCCACACACACACACATTCTAACCATCTCCATAACACATGGTCATGTGTCTATGGGAAGATATCCATGTTGGCTTGATGTTAATAATATTTTCGATTATAAATGAATGAGTCATTTGAGGTTCATGTAAGGCATAAGTCATCCATCAAATCAACCAAGAAAATGATTGCTAGAGAAGTTAGGGGGTTAAAAAGCCTCAAAAATCATGATAGCGATGAGTTCTTACTTTTGTCGGTCCCATAGGGTTGCTCTTACCTAGTACCTAACTTACCCCTTCCTTCCAGTCTTCCCCACCACATCTCCATTTGAGTGAGTCATTTTTAGTGATCAAGTAGAAGGGGCATCATCCATGGGACTTACAAGAGTATTTTGTGAAGTCCCTCAAAGAGGCCTCAAAGAGGGACATAATTGTGTGGGTTTGATCAATGCCTTTTTTTATTTGTTTAATAATAAAAGTAGTAGGCTTGGCTACATGTTGAGTTTAGAAGCAATCAAGGTGTCAAGCTTGAGATTTTTTGTGGAGTTTCGAGTGGATACATTTAAATGAATTAAAGGAAGTATTTGGCAAATGCACATAACCTATGTGTTAATTTGGGTGGCGAGTTTAAATTATATATGGAAGAAATCTAAGGCTACATCTATGATAAAATAATATATAAAATAATAATTGAAGAAGTGGCCCATATTTATATTTTCAATCTAGATGTAGCCACACACACCACAAACTAGGGGGGAAGTTGGCTAAGTATTGAAATTAAACAAGCCCATTGAAATTGGTTGCACAAAAAAAAGTGCACTAGCCCCTTAAAACCTCTAGAGGCTTCCAATTTCAATTAGTTTGCAACTGTATGAGAGGATCAGCATGCACATATCATACATTGCATGCACTTAGCAACATCTTATGCCAACAAGTGTTCCACTAGCATTGTAAAATATCAATGTGCCTGGGGCTAACAATTAGTGTGACTTACATGAAACTGTGCAGCATGGGGGAAATTGTTTGGGGGGTATTATCATGGTGGTAAGAAATTAAATAATCCATTCAGTTAGATAATTTTCTAACTATACATATTTTGTGGTACCTTTCAATTACTTTGAAAGGTTGGGGTGAGGCATTTCCATGTACCATATGTTTATTATAAATCAACAAACAACTTATTGCAAGAATGCTATGCCCTATGGTTATCCTATACTTGGTTGTCTGACCAAGGCAAAAATTTGGCTCATTTCAAAAAACCATCTTGAAAGCCACAGCCAATAATTCATTGCAATGCGGTTTAGCCTCAAAGCAATTTCAAAATCCACAGTACAAAATAGTTGTACACAAAATAGGTTTACATTCAAAAGCAACAAGAATTTTTTTATTGCAGGACCATAGATCGATGATATATGATTCATACCAAGGTATCTTAGAAATAATATAATGTTAAGTTCCTAGAATTTGTAACTGTTGACATTATTTTGAACTCAAAGTCACATATTGTACGGGGCCTATTTTATTTTGAAACCGCTTCAAATTTTTTGATACTATGAATAAAAAGAAGATCTATCTTTAACTTCACATAGTTTCTAATTTTCAGGGAGGGTCAGCTAGCCCCATGGATATGTGCACCCAAATTAAACATTTGCACACATATAAGATGATGAGCCTTGAAACATCATACACTAGAAGCACCTAACGCATTTCTACACCCAAAAAGATTGGGCCAACCCACTTAAACAAGAGAATACACCCAAAATGACTAGTCATACAATCACATGTACAAGTACAAATAGGTAGGGAGGGAGGTTGGCCTTTAACAAATATAGGATATGCCAGACAATGTACAAGGAGTATATGTCTATATGTGAGCACTACAAGAGCAAAGAGGCTACAAGGTACATGCTAAGAGAACAAGAGAATGGCGACAAGAGGGGTGGAGAATGAAGAAAGTGGCTACCCCACTCAACTAAACCCTAGGTGATGTGAGCCCTTGGATGGGAGGATGGGCTCCATCCAAGGCTCACAATGGAGCTCATTACGGCTACTTCCACTAAGTGGAGCTTAGTGTCAAGTCCCCATTCTTAGGCGACTCAATTCCACCCATGTGAAGCTAGTTTGCGCCACCTCTTACTAAAAAAAAAGTGAAGATGGCACTTTAAAAGGCAAGAATCCAATTTTTTTAACGTGTAAATGAATTCACTTCATTGTAGCAATGTGGCTACTAGCGGTAGTAGCTGGAAAGAGGTGGTTTGATCCTTCTTCAAGAAAACTTTTTATTAAGAGCTCGTAGCTCATTGTGTATTGGAGCTTATTTTGAAAATTGGATGAAACTTTCAGGACCTCTTTTTTTCCACCTCTCAACCTTCAAGAAATTTGGGATCTAAAACAAGGTATACGTGTGAGATCCACTATCTCGAATTCCGGATTGGCCTATTCTAGGCTAGCTTGACCCACCCATCCTAGTAGGACAAGCTGAAAAGTGGATTTTTAATAACCAGTCACCACTCCTTGTGTATGGCCATTTAAGCATTAAGAAAACTTGGTTCACTTTGTGTTAATTCTCATAAAATCAGGGTTTGGGACTAAACCCATGTTTTCATCTACTTTACTTTACAAATAACTCTACTATCTCAAGATCGTCCCAATGAGCCACCATTCAAGTCTAATCTTGCCCACTATTCTGTCAAAGCTCTCAACGTTTTTTATTTTGATTTATTATTATTTTAAATCAATATTTCTAGAAACAAATAAAAGAACAAAACAAAAGAAACATAGCATTATTCAACAACTATCAATCGTTCATTCTACTAATATCAGTACACTGCTTCACCCGAGTGTTGTCGCTTCAATATGCTAGTACAATGCTTTGTTAGCAAAATAAGTAAATATAATAATTCTAAATAGAATCTCGGTTATTCCGAGCCTCACCCAACACACAAAGTCAACTGAAAAATGTCATGAAACCTAAACAAGAAGTTGTGAAGTTCGGAGAAGTTATAATTATGTGTGTTTCTTTGGATTTTATGGATTCACTTCCATCCTTTCCAAACCCCAACTTACTTAGTTTAGCAATCGTGGCCACCTTCCAACATACGTGTTCGTCCACATTATTATTGCGATCATTGGCCATGACATTTGACAAATTGCAAGACCAAGACAAAATACTCCTCACTTTAGCCTTTGAAAATTTAAGCTCCAACAACCCAACACCAGTCAACACAAAGTGCCTAAATAAAAGCGGGCCACCACACTCGGACTCCTTCCAAAAAGAATTCAACATAATCTAAAAATATATATGATGCCAAAGTGTTGAAATCCGTACGGCCATCTTTGTGATTTCTTAGAAAGGCCTCACACCAGGGTCGGGGAGAACCGGCGGTTTTGTTACAGATGAACCGGTTGAGTTTGAGAAATAACCGGTTGAAGTTGGAGACTTCCGGAGAATTACCAATCATTCTAGAGGAATCTATAGAAGAATATATCTTATATGAATAAAGCAACACCGGAATATTATGTCAACATGTAACTGGTTGGATTTAGAAGCACTGGGATCTTGACCAACTATATATGCCCAAAACCTTCCCATGCATTGCTCCTCACATGTCTGAAAACGCCAGTTTCCAAAACAGAGTAGTTTGGTAAGCGAAGGTAAAAGAATTTTGGCCCTAACATGTGCCTCACTATGAGGAGTTTGGTTTCAAGGTTTGTCCCTCTTTTTTCTAGTTAAAACCTTCCATCCTTAACACCAATTCGAAACATAGGTTTTCAGCCTTGCCAAACCACCATCTTAGATCGGAGTGGAAAAGGGGCATTTAAGGTTGAGGCATCCATTGTCGACCAGGTCCATGTAACTGGGCACTAGTGTCATGTAATGCCATCAAGGATGAAGGGGAAGCCACACACGTTTGAAAACGGAAGTTTCAAAAATGGAGGTTGGTAAACCAATGTAACAAAATGTTAGCCTTGATATGTAAATAACTTTGAGGAATTGGGTTTCGAGGTTGGTCCTTTTTTAATTGGTTCAAACCGTCCATTTTCAACTCCAAAGGGTGTTTTTTTTAACCTCCAAATCTCCACCAAAATCTGAAGGCAGCATCAGAAGAAGAATTCCGGTCTCCGGAGGAGGCTGGAGTGAATAAAGTGTTTGTTCGTAGAACATCAAAGGCAGCAACACCTATAGTGGCCATCATAGTTAGCATTCTTGACGAAATATTTTGGAACCCGCAACAAGTCGGTACTGCAACAACCTCCCACAACTAGGTCGCCCAAAATGCTCACAAAGAAAAAGAGGAAAAGAAAAGAAAAGAAAAGAAATAATAATAATAACAACAACAACTTAGACCAAAGGTTCTTGTATTTTCTTTTAGTGGACCTCGTTCACCTTGGTAAGATTGGTGGGGACCCGTGTCAAAGAGAGCAAAGTATCTAACTCCAATTGCATGCATTTCCCCTTTCCTCATGCATTTTCTATGGACGTGATTTGAGTGGAGTTATATTCCCATGCTCATGGGTGGACTTATATTCCTAACATTATTCATGGGAAGCATTGTTCATTGAAAAAACTATTCATATTAGCATAATTCATTGAAAATACCGGTGTTATCCTCTATTCAGACCGGCGTCAATTGTTTCTTACGTGGTTTCTTATTATCCAGGTTTCTTCCCATGCAGGTAAGATGGTGAAGGCCCTTACCAATACCAAATATAGAAATAGAACTCAACCTTATGACTGAGTATTGTTATTGAGAGAACTTAAGATGAAAGGTTGTCAAAGTTTAAATGTTTTTTACACTAAACAAAAGCTATTACAAATCATTTAAAGATTACATCCATACAGTTGAAAGCTAGATCTGACCTTTCACATGTCATGGAACGATGTATCAAATTTTTACTATAAATATCCATACACTAAACAAACCTTCCGAAGTGGATCGGATTTGTACTTTGTAATCAAGAAAACCCGAGGCACACATATGTGTTAGTATGAGGTTGGCATACATGCCTAAAATATATAGCCACCATTCTAGGTTCAATATTGAAACATGGTTGGGAGGGCCTAAGTTCAACACTCATTGTTTAAAGAGACTCTTGAGTTTGGATTATCATTTCTTTTGTATGTATGTATAAATTTTGTGAATAGAGAAAAATATTCCAACCACTCTGATTTGGAGGTAAACACCATTCAAGGATTGCAATCCCATAATACTTTCATGAATATAGCGATTCGATCTGGAGAACCGTTCATTGGTTGGGAGGTTGGGCATGAGCTCAATTGAGAAGCATAAATAATATGGGAAACCCAAATCCACTTTTTGAAACACCATTATGAAAGCAAACCTTGCACATTTCCCTTTAAATATACTCTCTTCTCAAAATGGACCTCCAACGGGTGCTAAAGGAGTACTACCCCCACCTATCAGTCCACAATGTGATCTCAATAAACATCAAGGGTTAGTATCCACTAACATACTCCACTCTTGGCTTCTAGTGTGATTTAACTAGGATTATTTCATACAAATATATGCAAGGTTAGTCCCTCATGACCATGGACTCTACATTGCTACATGCAAGAAATCGTAATCGGGAAGGTGAAGAGAGTGAGTGTATGTCTGTCTGTCTTCTATGTCTGTCTGTATGTCTGCACACGCAGTGGATGAGTGGTGGCAAGAATGGAGGAGATCAGGGGAGGAGGGTTACATCTGTCAAATCCAACGGTCGAGAAAGCACATGCAATGTGGCCTCACTAGAAGCCAGAAGTTGCTTTCATCGCCCATAGACTTCTTCTCGATTAGGTTGCCTTTGCAAATCAGTTGCCTCTTTACCCATGCAAATTATCTTGGATCAAAATTGGATTACAAGACCGTATACCTTTGTGTATTCCTCTATATGACAACCACGGTAGATTTGTTTTCTTATTGTATTGTATTACATGTTGTACTATAGTACAAATAATTTGGATTGTCAATAGATTAGTACATGCGCAACTATTTTGTACATATCCAGTGTAGACATCTTGCTCTTTGAGTTGGGGTCTCGCCAATTTACTTGAGGTGAAAATGCATCCAACTATATCATAACATAAAATTTTCTTTAGTTGATTCAAATCCGGAAATGACAACAAGGACCTCCAATTGGATGGGTGGGCTCCAATTAGGATTGGTTAATAAAATCTAAGGAAGGTAGGTTCCAATTCTGGATCAACTAAAGAAAGACATTAGTCCTATTAATGACACTCGTTAGTCTTATTAGTGTGGGATACCGTTTAGGGTTACAAGTTAATACAAGTTTTTTTTATTGAATTTCTAGCTTTTAAATATTCAAGAATAACATCTTCTTTCAAGTAGGTTATTTCAAGTTTCTTGACCTGCATATTAGTTGTTTATTCTATCTAAGTTAAATTAATGATAATTTCGGTCACAAGTTTTAGTGACATGCAACTCCAAATGGCAACTTACATTATTAGGACCATGAGAGACTCCAAATTAGTCTTGTGCGATCTATTTGGGGTGAATTAATCGTGAGCCTATGGTTGACATGTCATTTAGTGGACTTCTTTCACCTTGGTAAGATTGGTGGGGATTTGTGTCAAAGAGGGCAAGATATCTAACTCCAACTGCATGCGTTTCCCCTTTCCTCATGCATTTTCTATGGACATGATTTGAGTGGAGTTATATTCCCATGCTTTTGGGTGAACTTAAATTCTTGACATTATTCATGGGAAGCATTGTTCATTGAAAATACTATTCATATTAGCATAATTCATTGAAAATACCGGTGTTATTCTCTATTCAGACCGGCATCAATTGTTTCTTATTATCCAGGTTTCTACCCATGAAGGTAAGACCTATCAATGCTAAATATAGAAATCAAACTCAACCTTCTGACTAAGTATTGCTATGAAATTGAGAAACGTTGAGATGAAAGGTTGTCAAAGTTTAAACGTTTTTGTACACTAAACGAAAGCTATTACAAATCATTTCAAGATTACATCTATACGGTTGAAAGCTAGATTTGACCTTTGACATGTCATGAAACCATGTATCAAATTTTAACTATAAATATCCATACACTAAAAAAACCTTCCGAAGTGGATCGGATTTGTACTTTGTAATTAAGAAAACCCAAGACACACATATGTGTTAGAATGAGACTGGCATACATGCCAAAAATATATAGACACCATTCTAGGTTCAATATTGAAACATGGTTGGGAGGGCATAAGTTCAACACTGATTGTTTAAAGCAAACAAAGAGACTCTTGAGTTTGGATTATCATTTCTTTTGAATGTCTACTCCCCTATTGGAATGAATTGAAACACCACTTTGCGTGATTTATGAGTGTTGGCCAAATGAGACAATGCTCAAGCCGATCCAATGGTTAGAAATGTCATGTGGAGTGGGAAACACCCATAATATGCAATGAACGGGGAGAACCGATTGCTAGTTAAAGATGAACCGGTTGACATTGAGAAATAACCAGTTGAAATTCAAGACTTCAAGAAAACTACTGATCAAAGGATTTTAAAAGAATATGCCTCAACCTAATAAAGAAAACCAGAAAGATATCAACATGTGCATATCATTATTTAGCCATGTGGGTAGGTTCCATGATCATGGAATATGTCAATTATGTTTTGTGGGCCCCTTGAACAAAGTAAGAGTATTTTTTTATTATCAAATATTAGATTGACACTTGGAAATTTGGGTGGACTTACCGTAGCTCTCTAGCAACTTGGGCAGAAAATAATTAATTTTAAAGGTGTCTAAATTTTTGGGAAATTAATTTCATAGAGTGTCCAAAAAATAAATAACATTCAAAGAGTGCCTAAAATCATAATAATGCAAGTGACATTCATTGGACACCATAGCAACATAGTCTCTAACACAGGTTTCGTTAAAAGTGCAATTCAATATGTAAAAGTGCACACGAACAAATTATTGCAAACCCATAGATTTCAATGAAAATATGACCATATTATAATTTTATTGGATATAAATAAACAAATTATAAATATGGGTACATTTAGTTCAATGTGCTTGGTCATTAATGTACAAGGTGAGGCATATGCCCCACCCCCTTAAAATTTGAACAAAAACTAATTACGGCTCCACAAGGTGAGGCATATGCCCCACCCCTTTAAATCTTGAAATAACCAATTAAGGCTCCACAAGGTGTGGCATGTGCTTCATCGCTCTAAAATATGTAAGGGTAAATACCAAATACGGGAGAATATAATATAAACAACCTCCCGTTATCCCTAAGTTAAAATGAGCAATACTTGAATTGAATATGAAAAATATGAATATTGATGTAAATATATTTTTATAATATATTTTGAAGTTGTATTATAATATTTATAGAAATTCTATTTTATTTCCAAAAAAATAAAAACCTATGAGTAGAATAGTGCCACCGGCCCACCTAAAAAAATTCAAGTGTAAATTCTTAAATTTGTGCATGATAGACCAATACAAAGTTTGTCGACACATATAAGATTAAAAAATAAACGTTTGAACTAATCTAAAATGCCGCTTAGGGTTAGGTCAAGTTTTTCAGCCGCTGCTATTTTCTAACGCCGCTCTTCTCCACCGCCGCTCTTCTCCAACACCGATCTACTTCGGCGCCTCTTACTCCTGCAACTCTTAATCTAGTACCTTCTTGTTTCTCTCCGATGGTACCTCTTCACTCCTTCTTCTAATTGCTATTCCTCAAAAGTTCATAAGTTTTTCTAGTACTACATCATCTAACCTATTGCTGCAGATTTTTTATCCTTCAGCTCTCTATCATCTTATTGCGTTCAATCCACTCTCCAATAATTCTAATATCTTCTTTTGCAGCTCAACTGATCTTCGACTCTACTTTCAACTTATAAAGGCGCTTCAATACCAACTCTTATTCAATATTCAAATATCATCGTATTTTACGCTTATTCTAAACTTTATTCAGAGTGTACTTCAATTCAACACTTCATTTAGGTAATTATTTAACTCTTCAATTTTTTGGGATTCAGATCTAAATCTGATTTTTTTTCTTCAAAAAAACACAAATTGTTAATTATTACAAAAGATTACAGTATACTTAGTACATGTAGTTCATAATATGAGATTTTTGTATTAAATGCTTCATCCTCATTTTTCAAACTTTGGAATATGTGATCCTTATCCTTATAAAAACCTTCAAAATCGGTATTATTCATCCGTATTGCTTAATTTTGTTTTTCTCATTCTTGATTATAAAATATTGTATCACTTCTCTTCCCTTCAAGCTAAGGCACATGCCTCACCCTCCTTGAGAAATCTAAATTTCTCTTTAAGCTTGTGCTTAGAGGTAAGGCACATGCCTCACACTTATGAAACAAAATTCTATGTTTTGAATTTGTTTTTTTGGGGTGAGGCACATGTCTCACCCTCCTTAAGAAATGAATTTTTTCTTATGCTTATGCTTAGAGGTGAGGCACGTGCCTCACCCTTAGTGAGAAAATTGAATTTTACTGTGATTGTGTAAAATGTAATGTGTTTAGAGGATATTTTTATGTCTTTAAAATTGTTTATGTGTGCTTGTAGGAAGTGAGGTTGGAGGTAATATCATGCGGAACAAGGGGGGTGGGTCTTCCAGGGCCCCTCCGAATAAACATTTGAAGCCTTCGAATGTTTTTAAGGATTATGGATGGTTTCTCACACGCGATGACAAGCATGTGTTCTTAAAGTTTTCTACTTATTCGTGGATGGAAAACAAAGTATGGTGTTCTAAAGTATGGTCCAAAGGAGAAATTGTTCAAAAAATTGTTACTCCTGCCTATACACATGATATGGATTTAGGTTTAGGTTTAGACTCTTTGGATGGTTAAAACTATTTTAGTTCATATTCGTATTTTATTATATAGATATATATAGTTTTGAAAGAATTTTTTATTATATTATATATTGATATTTCAATATAAGATGACACAAGTATGTTGTTATTTTCTTTGGAACCATCAACTTCAATATTATTACTTCTATGGTGAAGCAAGTGTTGTGTCACTTAGTTTCAATTTATTATCATGTGTTTGGTTCAAGGGTGAGGTGTATGCGTCGCATTTTTCATTAGGTTTACAAATAATGTATTTTAAACTATGCACAAACAGATGTGTTTTATTCCTTTGATTTATTTCATAACCTAAAGTTTTCTACTAAAAAAGTGAAACACAATATAAATATGATGGTCATGCAATGTATAAGCCTTGTCTTGGAATTATTTGAAACTAATAATATTTAACAGTATTTGTGTCAAAGTACGAATTTATTGCGCAATCATTCTAAAAGTTGAGAATAAAATATTAAAAAATAATCCCCCCAAAAAAGTGCACATGCTTATGTGCACTTTTAACGAAACCGGTGAAGTTTATTTTATTTTTCATAATCATTGAAATCATTATACACTTGAGGTCATCATCAAATATACTATATATTATATATACACACACATTCTAACCCCAACATAAGATTATTCAGCTACTATCAGTCATTTCAAATTTTATAACATTCATTGATGATGCTTCACTTGAACCTCACTCGTTTTTCAAGTTGCTTTAACCTGCAAACAAGCATTCATAAGATATAATTCTAGCACCTTACATGACATAATCTTGGCCCCACCCAACATGGTCACTGAACTAAATAATGTTATGATACAAGACCCTAGCCACTCAATAAAAATGGAAAGAAAATACATTTTTTCCAGTCACACCTTTCCTGGTAGTAGTTTTGCTCTCACTATCACCGGGAGTTACAAGGGCCTTCCCTCTCTCCTCAAAAATTGTAACTTAAGTGATGCCCAAAGACGATAAAATCCCACCGGTTGTGAAATGTCATTGTTTGCATAGTAACCCTAATCAATCACTCAAATGTCATTGTTGAACATGTTAATCGCAGAAATTAAGACCCTAATTAGTAAAGGCGACAAAGTAAAGTACACTAATTAAACATTGTATTTAGCGTCACCAATTCTACTTGTCTTATTCAATACTAATGATAAACAGGCCATTTAGTGTCACCAACACTAAATGTAAACCTAACATTATTTGTCACTCATTGTAAAGAATTTGGGCATTATAGAATTACGAAGTTGCAATTATTATCGCTTACTAAGTGATTTTTCATCCAAATTTCAATCATCTATGATACTATTTCATTGCACAAATGCTAGGATGCATAATATATCAAACTTTGTTCAGATATTTGGCATTTGGATGAACTAAAAGCGAGTGGGGATGTCAATATTTGTATAAAACTTGTTCGTAAGAAATGTTCGTAGAAATTTTTGTACAAGAAAGTGTTGTATTATCTACATGTTGTATTCTCTATACATGTGGCCTCCAATATCGTATTGTTAAGGAGTTTCAAGAAAGTGGCCTATTTCAATGTAAAAAGTCATTTTGTATACATAATGAAGATGTATAAGTATGAAAGAACATTTGTATTGAAGAAACATGCTCACAATGTTTACTAATGCTCCCCAAAGCTTACAACGTTAAGGTTTCTCTAAGGTAGAGGACCCAATTCCCGACTGAATTTCGGGTTTGGATAGTAAGAATGACAGGACAAAATGTTTATAAAATTTCAGTGCTCCGCAAAGTATGAAGAAGGCCTTCCCCTAAAAAAAATTTATTTTTCAATAAGTCTGTAATTACCTATGAATTTTCAAAACAATGGCACTAGAGTGACCATCTGATACACATAGAGTGGGTGTTGTTTAGAGAAGTGGGCACCCTGAAACTAAGCGCAGGTGACTTAAGCCTAAACCTGCAAGGCTAAAAAAAATTGCGGATGGTGTCAGATTCTCCTCCCTAAAGCGACCTTGCTGATGGCGGCAAGGATTGCATTTCCGTCCATATATGAGCTGGATACCCAGCAGTGGCCCCCCCACTCCCCCCACAAGGTGCTTTCCCCGCCCCCCATTCCCGCCCACTCCCCCCCACAAGGTGCCTTCCCCGCCCCCCATTCCCGCCCACTCCCCCCCCCACAAGGTGCTTTCCCCGCCACCCATTCCCGCCCACCCCACCAACAATTTGTGGGAGGGTTAGTGTTGTTGGTGTCGGGGATCACATGGTCACGATCCCCATCACATAGACCTGAGTTTGGATATGGCTTGCTGAGAATTGGAATGCTCCAAAATACCAATTACCTACAAACCTTGAAATACGTGTGGGTACATGCACATTGATTACTTATATTATATGACAAATAAGGCCTAAAAAATGCAATATTATGAACATCGTAGTTGTAGCATGGAGCTAGTAAATTAAAAGTAGAAAGTCCGGTCAACATGAAATGTGTCATGCAATCAATGCTTTGCATAATCGATTGTCATAATATGGACGGTAGATTGTATGTACATAGTCTTGTGGGCTAGGGATTTGTGGTGCCCACATAATCTATTGCGAAGGTGAAAACGCAGTGAATTATATTATAACCTATGAATAGTTATTTTAGGACAACTGGACACCGGAAATAGAGTAAGAGACCCGACATTAGTCTAGTGGTGATGAATTGGAGTGAATTGACCATGCATCAACCCTGTAGGAGACCTTTTTAACTAAAGCTCCTTCATCCATGATGGATGAGTTTATGCAAACTCCACAAATCCCGAGCCAACCTTGCAGGGGACTTGCTTTTAATAGATCCTCTTCATCCATGATTTACATAGATGCCATGAATCGCCAACCGCTCTTGTGGTTGAAAGGGCTTTTGGGGCCTTTTTTGACATCTAACATTGAGGCTTTGTCAAACTTTACATGCATGGTCTTCAACAAGTAGAGTCATCAACTAGCTCAATGAACAGGGAGAACCGACTACTAGTTATAGATGAGCCACTTGAATTTGAGAAATAACCAATCGAAGTTCAAGGCTTCAAGAAAATCACCCATCATTTTAGAAGAATCTATGCAATATACGTCATATTTATCAAAGAAAAAATTGAAAGATCACAACATGTACCCGGGGTGCCAACCAATGCAAAATAATTGTAACAGATAATCCATCCATACTATCCTTGTACATTCATACCAAATAAATTTTTTTACATAATTTAAAATGGAGTGATGTAGTGCACATTGAGACCGTCTATAATACGTAATATTTTCTTTGGTTTGAACATGTCTATGTATTATAATACATGAATCATTTGAAAATAATGTGAACTTTCTCTTGGACAGGGGGGCTCGTCCATACTCTGGTCTCCATCATACCTAGTTCTAATTTATATAATCTACAAAAAAAATCGAAGATAATATAGATCATTTTAGCTTGTAAGCCCTAACCCTAACTCTCTTCCCGACTTCTCTCCCGCTTCTCTTTTGAAACTCTTCAACCCCTCTTCAATACCTCTTTTGTCATCTTCTTCGAGTAGATTGTTTCTTTGCTTTTAATTGCATTTTCATCTTCTTCAACTGCCGTTCCACTAAATTGATATCAATAAGGAATCAAAATCATTGGCACTCTCGCATGTGTGAGGATAGAAATCGTAATTGAGGGTACTACTTTGTGTCGGTTTCAACAAGCTCGAAGCACCACACACCGTTCGTTCATATTAATTAGGAGGAGCAGAGTAAGCATGCTTCAAGAGTCATATTCCATTTGCATGCATTGGTTTCTTCCGATGGATGAGACCGTGATGAAGAGCTACCGTAGCGGTGCTTAACTCGATTGAGCTTTTTGTCCTTGAGTTCACTTGGATCGCCAACAGGATTATACAAATTTCTCTAAATTATTGGAATAATGAATCTAGATTATCTGAAACATAATCAAGATTACATGTACGATCATGTGTACATAATCTATGCCTTTGTGAAATTTTTGCACGAGGGTCCCCTTGTAATTGTTTGTTTGAGTTGCCACCCTGGCAACATGTAACCGACTTAGGGTTGGTAACACTAGGATTTTGACCGATCATGCCCAAAAATCTCCCCGGACATTGAACCAATCTCAGATGTTGATGGCTTTTCCACGCCAAGTTGGCGACTTTGCCAAGCATTGTTTTCAACTCCGAATGTAGTACATCGTTCTTTGTTGGACTTGAAAATTCTACACGCTTCTTTCAACCTCCGATGGTGGAAATTTGGAAACTTACGGTGTGTCAAGATCTATAGTTCTTGTGTTTGGATTATGGGATCCATAAGTTCTCTTATTGTGGTATAAGGGCCACTTCACACACAAGGCTGAAGGCCCATGACCATGGCAATGTAAGAGCTCTCATTGGTCAAAAAGGCGGAGACCATCCAAGTTCACCTCACACTAGGAGGTGAAGGCCAAGAGGCCCAAAGAGCAGTTCGTGGATGAAACATCTACATGGAGTCTTACGTGGCAAGTTGTGGAGAAGGGTGCATGGTCTACCGAGATTTGCGTCAGGTCCACCTCCAAGAGGTGGGCCCGACGCAAATCCCAGTAGTCCATGATTTTTTTTTAATATTTTTTCCAGGAAGACAGATTTCAAGATAGACTGCAAAGCATATTCCAAGACATGTTCCAGGACAGACAAACACCACTGAGTAACTCTCTTAAACTGATAAAGTATGAGACATATTATATTAAACCACATCCTCCCCTCTTTTTTCCGCCAACAAAATATGCAATGGTCCCCGCAACATGGTTCATTCTCACTTCACACTATGCTTGAGGGCCCGTGACCACATAAAACAACTTTCCCAACACCCATGGTACGGCCTTTGGATGAGAGTTGAGGGTCCTCACCATTACAAGGTCACCGCTCTTGGCTCATGTGTGAAGTGGCCCTAAGGTAGGGGTGGCAATTTCCGTGCGGGTCCTAAAGTCGACCCCTAGGGTCGGAAGCACCTATCTAGGTGCTTTTACCTGGGTTTACAAAAGCACCTATCAAGGTGTTTTTACCGTTCACAGCGTTGCAAGCATTTCATTGGCTTCCAGCGGTCGGTTTTAGAAATCCACCCTGTGGATATACCACGTACCCTATGTGCGAGTGTTGGTCACTCTACAAGGTTTCCTTTAAAATTTTGTAGGAAATCATAGACATGCTGGAAAATTTTGATTTTTTCATAGTTGCTCTTGCACTAGCTTAGCGGAGCGCTCAAAATTTATAAAAAAAAAATAGTTTCAACATCCCAACTAGACACATCTGAAATTTGGACGGAAATTGCCACCCCTACCTTAAAGCAAGTCTTTGCTTTGTGTCGGAATTGTACGTGACATGTGGCATACAAAACCGATAATTGGGTACTTACTACGTTATGCATGGCCACATTGTACCTTACTAACTAACTCAGAAGTCTACACATGAGCGCTGAATTGAATTAAGCTTGGCTGTATTAACATAGTTTTACGCCATTTGGGACCCATAGTAGCCTCATGGCTTTGACTCTAAAACCCATTATTTAGGCACCGGTGTTGCTGCTTGAGATCAAACCTTCACTCCAGAAACCTAATTGTAATGTTCTCCCAAATTGTGTCATGGGGACAAACTGGAAATTAATGAGGAATTCAAACCCCAGCTCCTTGCATTCTCATCATAGCGTTAATCAGCAACGTCCTTGTGTATTACGTATGTGGGCCTGGTTACAAGGAGAGCATTTTACAAAGGTTTGCCCTCTTGGTTTTCTATTTCACTTAGATAAATAGTCAGGAAAACATTACGCAAGTTGATTAGATGTGGGTGCAAGCACGGTAAAGTGGACAGCTCTTGATCCCTGCCTAGTGTCAAGTGAAAGTGATTCAATTTTATGTATTAACTTTGGATTTTGTGAAGAAAAAGATCATAGATATTTTAAGAACATATTGATCTACAAACCCAAGCAGTTTATGATCACATTTGTTTTGCCAAGGAAAGTCTAGATAATTTAGAAGACGGTGCAAGTGATGTGCAAGTAGGTGGTATTGAACAAGTGATTGTCTAAAATTTGTTAAAAATGATGATAAATGGAAATCTAATTGATGGTTTTCTACAAAGTTTTGTGATGACGCCTTCAAGTAGATAATGGATTCAAGGAATATACAAAAGAAATCTAACTTCAAAATAGTTGAGGTCCTGAAATCTATGTCCAAAACTAGACTCAACCATTTGCTTTTGAGCATCACTTTTGATCCTAAGTATTGAAGATCTCAACTTGATATTCTAAATTTGAGTATTTAACACAACAATAGAGGTCATCAGAAGAATTTTTAAAAAAAAAACTCCAATTTAAATAACGTTTTCCTAATACTTTTAGGCCTTTGACCAAAAACATTATGGTTTTAGTATTCCGGAACACCTTTTTGGTCCACTTTACCATGCTTGCACCCATATGTTTTGCTGCTTTTACTTCAAAAATAGTCTGAAGTAGTAGGATTCCGGCATCCAGAAGCTTTATTCTTGAATCTACTGTTGGGCCCATGAACACATCTCATTAGCTGAGTAATGTTATGTGTATCTAGGACCAGAAGATAAATTTCAAACGGCAATTGTCCACTTGATGCATCCAAATGATGGATCAACTAACAACAGCCAAATAATATTATGTCCGACACTATGAGTTAATTTGGAGATGTCAACACACGTTGCATTTTTTAAGGGCTCACTTACAAATCTTCCAAGTTTGGGTGATCTTACTTTTGCAAGATACCTAGTCATGGGCATTTGCCACTTGTACGGACAAAACACTATGTAGTATGATCTTCTAACCTTGAAGTCTACGTAAATACCTTGGCTAACTTCTTTATTCCGTTTGTCATGGATTGCACTATTTATGGTATTTAGTGTCACGCACACTACTTTCGAAGGGCCTAAACTAGATGCCTAGAGGTCACAAAGTGTCATGTCTGCTAATTGTCATATATGATACTATTTGTCATCACAAGTAACTTTTTCAAGTGAAAAAGCATTTACATCATGACGTTTAGTGCAACACATTGGGATCCTTGAGATGATAGTTTGAGTCTCACAAAGACCACTATGTATAACTCTCACACATAGCAAAATTTATTGCCAAGCAAAACCGTAAAAGACAAACTTTAGGGTAAGGAATGTTGGTTAAGGGAAGTGTTAAGGTTATTCGTAGCCGGCATAGATGAAATTAGGAAAACCATCTATGAATTATGAAAATGACTTGGATGAACGTCTAATTTTAAAAAATTTACTTCTTGAATTTGACCAATTTTAGAATATTATTTTATGGCTTGCCTAACTTACTTTTGCACTTTAATTAATTATTAGGCAAAAAGGTACCCAAATTGTTAGAGAGCTATGGTATACTCCCGGCACTATTCACAATAATCATTGTTCCACCTAGTAGTATTCATAGGAAACATTGTTCATCTAGGTATTATACCCTACATATACTATTCATAGCAATACTATCATTGAAAGTACCGACACTATTCATGATATTCATATTGTGCATACCAACACTATACATTGTTCATTAACTGGACAAAAGTGAATTTCTTCTTATTTTCTACGTTTCTTCCCAAGAAGGTGAGATAGCGGAGGCCCATGTCAGAAGCTAAATAAAGAATGAAACACAACCATGCAGCTCAAGAATATTATGTAACCGGTTGGACTTGGAAACACTAGGATTTTGACCAATAATGCCCCAAATCCTCCCTTGACACTGATCATATGGCCACATATATACATTGGGGGGGATGCACATTTCAATAAAAACCAAGAACCACGTACGTTTGCAACATACTCTAAAAACCCCAATATTCAATTTGATTTTTTATAAAATGAAGCAATACACATACAATTTCAATGATAAAAACACAAGTGACAATACGTTTACGTAAAATACTTTACATTCATATATAGTCATTAACATAATTATACAAATATACTTTGAATAACAATCAACTCTATCATATGTATAACATAGAACCATAGCATTCATTAATAAAGATTTTGAAGACTATTTCATCTCCCGGATGTAACTCATGAGCATCTAAGTCTACAATATATGTCACAGAAGCTAATGCCACTATTGTTTCTAAATCTACTATCAAATGTTCCATAAAATTGTACGTGCACTTATTGTTGGTTCCTTTTTGACACCAACATAAACCAATCTCCATGTGTCTGATGGACGGTCCATCAAGTCAATTGGATCCCTCTACTCCACCTAAAGATTTCCAATTTTTCTACACATCCTATAAACACTCCCAACAAACCAAACCTTAATCGGAGCAATATTTTTGGGTCTACCACGTGTGTTTTTTTTTTTTTTTTTTTTTTTGACACTTCTAGCTTCATGGATGTTCAAAATACACACTCCGAAATCATAACTAGGATTTAACATAGTATCATGATTTGTGTCGGTAAGGAGTTTAGGCTTCATATATAATATGCCAACCTTAATCCAAGTCAATTGATCTTCAAATAAAGTTGGATTGCCATTCAATTGACTAACAAGTGTACTTTTGAAATTTCTAGATTCCCCTACCTCTACAAAAGCCATATTGGACTTTACATCAGATTGAGAGGACATTTCAACATTTTCATGTTCATCAATTAGAATATCCAAGGCATGGCAAAGCACATTGTGCAACTCCATACCTTCATGTAAATCGTTTTCAACCTGCAACTGCATCAATTCCGTCTCTATGACAAACATCCTTGCACATGTTTGAATTGTCTCTCCAGCACTACAATTTTCCTTGTCACCACCTTCTGCACTAAAATCATCAATCAATGTGTGATCGTAATCACACTCCTCATCATCCTCCATACTTCCAAATAAATGAGCCTCAATAAATGATCCTACCATACAAGTACAAATATTATATTTTTTCTAGATGTCCTCCATACATGTACATAACTATGAGTTATAATTTGTGTAGCATATGTATACGTAGTACGGAAAACTTCAAATTACATACACTCATACGTGTTATGAAAAGTGCAACCTCGGAGATATATACCTTATTGCATCTCATGAAATGCATTTGACTTGTAGTAAAGAACGGACACGTGAACGGACAGTTGAAAGAAAGAAAGAAAAACAAAAGAAAAACAAAAAACACGTGTTGCGATGAGAATCAAAGACTTAACCCGCACAAAAATCTAAGTACCATTCTAGGTTTAATAATGAATAGGAGGGTTGGGAGATGAGCCAATGTGATTGTGTGAAGAGAATAAAGAGAATCTTCACTTTGGATTCTCATGTACTTTGGATTCTCATGTCCTTTATGTTTCATGCGATTTGTTAGATGGCATGGCCCACAATGACAATAATGTGGACGAACATATCATTTTGGAAGGTGGTGACGATTGCTAACTTATTTAAGTTGGGGTTTGAAAAGGATATACTTTTCTCCCTCTTTATAGTATGACACGTTTGGGAAACACAAAAAAGTTATATTATCGAGGTGTCGTCTTCTCATTAATATGACAAGTGGCGTAAAGTTGTCATATTATTGAGGTAATATGAAAATATAAGTATTATGAGCCTAAAAATGCATACAACGAGTTTAAGCAATAGAGATGGTATGAAATGATAATTTATGACTCCAAACAAATACATATATTCTCAAGAACTCTTGAAATAAGAGTCCAAAGATCTTTGGTGTTGCCTACCCAAGTTAGCAACTGTCATCTTATTTAAATTCCCGTCTAACTTTTGAAAACTAATAATTTCATTAACACCAAAATATAAAGAGTTCTCTAGTAAGAAACTAGACAACAATGATGCATGACATTTAGCATCACGAAGCTTTACTGTAGGTGGAGCAACATCATCCACATCTATTGAATCTAGATCAACATTAAGATCAAGGTCTTGTGCATAATTGGTTCCCAAAGCAGCATCCACCAACTCATTTGTACTCAATCCTAGCTCGGTAATCTCTTTTCCATATCACCATTAGTGCAAGGCAACATACAAGGCAGGAGGCCACTCTAACCCTAACCATGTCCATTCTACACTAGTAACCCTAATTCTCATTAAATTCCCAAAGAGTTCCCAAGTGAAAATGGATGTATTTTAGATGTACACAACATAGATGAAAGAATTTCAGCATTAACTACCTCTTCAATATGAAGGAAAAAAGATTCTAAATGTCACATTATCGAGTGTCATAGTTGTAAAAAAGAGGGAGTTTTGAACTAAAATGTTTGGTCTCGCAAAAATGTGTCGTAATATTGAGGGTGTTGTAACACGAGTGTCGTATTAACAAGGTTAGAGTGTGAGTGAATTCATAAAGCCCAAATGAACCACACACTATCAACATAGCTTTCCAAACTTGAGAGGTTTTTGTTCAGGTCTTTTTTTGGGCAATGAAGTTTCTTCATTTGTTTTAAAAATGTAATAAGTATTTCATTACTATTTATTACATAGCCTTTCATGGTACAGATCAGTGGGAAAATTTTAACATGAATGGTACACTAAATAGTCTTATTAGTGTGGGTGGAAAATTAAGTGGAATTAATTAACATGGGGCCACATTCGTTTTTTTAGTATCACCTTACATCAAAAAGTAGCACCAAAAAAAGCTTATCACCCTCATTAATTTGTTAGAAACACAAAAAATGTGGCTAGCACAAATTTTCAAGTAGAAATTTAGTGTGGGTTGAAAATATTGTGGCCCACATTATTTCCCATTATGAGAATTAGTGTCCAAGTTCTAGAAAATTATTGTGGCTTGTAGTATTAGGATTACATAGTGTGGCTCATTGGGAAGATTCTGAGATAATAAGTCCCATGGATGGTGCCCCTCCTACTTGGTTGCAAAATTTGACTCTGTCAATGAAAGGAAAGGAAAGGAAAGGAGAGGAAAGGAACTTGATTCTAGAGTCTGGGAAGTCAAAATTTGGCTTATGGGATTCAAGAGGGAGATGTGATTGTGGTGGGGAAGGAAGGAAGGAAGGTATTAAGTAAGAGCGACTTTACATGACTAGACAAAATTTATTGCTATCATACAATGTCAATATAATGTTTTTTTAAGGCGTGATGGTATGCTTATCCCTCCATTTAAAACCAACTTTGCTCATTGTGGAGTGTACACTAATCATACCATAAAGATCTCTCTTCATTCAAGTTGATGGCCTAAGAGAGTGTGGACATTCAAATGGATGAAAAGTCTACATGGACTTATACATGGCAACAATATATTGTTTCATGGCACGTAAAATCGCACAATCCTTGATTTATTATTATGATTTACTATACAAAAGGACCTACATAAATAAAACAATAATCAAATAGCATTTGATTGAGAGGTTGGTGGCATGTGGCTTTACAATAAGCTTGAGGGCCCGTGACCATGTAAATTGGATTTCAATTTCCAATAGTACAGCCTTGCATGAGATTCAACGGCCTTCGCAGTCTCGTGGTCACGGCCCTTGGCTCATGTATAAAGTGGCTCTTTTGTAATAACATACCTATGCACATATTATACCATAAGGGCCATTTTACACGTGTGCCAAAGGGCCTTCTAAGATATTCAAAGCAATTACAAGGAACTCATCTACGTGCCCGTAATTGCAAATCTTCAAGAGTTTGTCAAGAAATTTGATCAACTAAACCAACCAAAGTGCCAAAGTTCTTGCAATTTGTTAGGTTCCAATTCAATCCAAGTACATTCTTTCGCAAGCCTCCAATTAGGAGTGAACATGCGATTACCTCCGATCCCAAACAAATTTTGCGTTGGCGATGAAATGAAGTTGATTTTAAAGTCCATGAAGCCAAACAACCACTGAGGCTTAAAGTACATCAAGATGGTTTCAAACTGGCTAATTCCCTAGACTGGCGGAGTGTGGTAGACTTCATGAGATAGAGGTTGATGTCAACTAGCTGGTTCAATTGAAAGAAAGACTTGAGGCTCCCTAATACAATATTCTCAAATAGTGATGGAAACTTATCTATAATGGGGCTATATAGGGGACCCTCCAACACAAAGTCTACCTCATTTTCAACTGCATTATAAGAGTAAAAGTGGCATAATCTATAATCTCTAGAAAATAGGGACAATCGATCAGCACCCAATTTCAATGGCAAGTCTATGAATCGAAGTGTAGTAAACAACAATGATCGTGCATTGTGGTGGTATCAATGGCTACTTCAAGGACAATTCACATTCGTATTTGAGAAAATCCTTGAGTTGGAGGTAAACTACACTAAATATGATGATTAATGCCACTTACTATTTGGGAATTACGCAATGCTATATCTATAGATAGTAAATTGTTGGATATATGCCTATTTATTGTATCTATAGATACTTAACAATTGTTGGATATATGTCTATTTGGACATTATAGAACATCAACATCTTTACTTGGTAATTCAATAATATAAATATATAGCATTGTGTAAATTCAAATAGTAAGTATTAAACATCATATTCAGTGTAGTTTCTTCATGACAAGATGGAAAGAGTTCCATTATTTAGCAAGGAAAACCTCAAATGCAATTTTTGATGTGGTTGGGTTGTCATGGGTTTCCCAATGAGATGGACCCCACATGATGCCTTCTACATGGTTGTTGTTTTCTGCCAAGTGTTAAATCCTTGTTTGGCAAGGTGTTGGGACAGTGAGGTTGCTCGACTAACCGGCCAAGAGGAAGGTAGGTGGGCATCTATTGAAAACCTATACACTGTGTATGGTATTTAGTGTCACATACACTATTTTGCAAAGGGCCTAAACTAGATACCTAAAGTCTCAAAGTGTCATGCCTATTGATTGCATTAGTCAACATCAGTTACTTCTTCAAGTGGAAAAATATCTTCATTTTGACATTTAGAGTAGCTCATCAGGATACATTAGATGATAGTCTTGCATTTTAGCATGCAAGGAGACGATATTTTTGGGCTTACTGATGGCAAGTGTTGTTTGTGTACACTTTAGTCAGTTATACACCATTGTGGAACGTAGACATCCATGTCATATCACTATTAAACATACTCATGATAAGATATTTAGTAAGCGCACTCGAATGCCAAGTGTCATGGATTCTTCATCATCTATACAACCTAGCATACGCTTCTAAATAGGGTAAGTGACACTAATTCGCTTGTGACACTGAATACCATAAAACAATGTAGTGAGCGAGATTCTTTTTCTCATCATCTGCCCCATTACGTGCCCTACATACTAAGGGCCAAGTTCCATGTGCCGGTCCGGTCCGTTTTTTTCAAAAATAAATGGGTGGGCCGGTGAAAAGAGGGTGGTGCCATGTGCCCATCCTTCTCACCCAAGGACCAGTACCCCCCATGGATGGGTGTCCCACGTTTTGTGTTGTGGAAGAACGGGTGCCAAAGGACCGGCAGTCCTAACGGCAACGTGAAGGACATGTGCCGGTTAGAGAGCTATGGTGACCGGATCGGCCGGTCACCTAGGATATAAATATAAATATATAAGTATTATTATTTAAATAATATTTTGGTATCATTTAGGTGTTACAGTTAAATTCCCTTAAAATAAACACATAATTATTTCATTTTATGTAGTAGTTATATTGATAATTAAATTATCAATTAGGGGTATGGAAATTGATGTGCAAATCAAATATGAAAAGTTCAATGAGGATGACCTCCATTGCCGGTCACCTTCATAAAGTGTCATGTCTTACGTATCACCAAATTTAGTTAGAAAGTAGGAAATCCCAATAAACCGGCACCCCACATAGAAGTACCCTTCCAAAAAACGGGTGACATCACCCATTTTTTGGATGATGTCACCCGTTTCTCACCCATCCAAAAGAACGGACCGGACCGGTACATGGAACTTGGCCCTAAGCCTAAAGTGCTTAGCAAGTTCTGAATACATAGTCAATCTCTTTCAAGCACTTTTTTTTTGGATGTCCATTCTTGGATCCACAAACCACTCAAAAAAGGGTGACCCCAAAAAAAGTTTATACTTCACCAGCCTCCCTTAATCAGGTCGCCCAAAATGCTCAAAAGAAAGAAAGGAAGAAAGAAGAAAAAAAATCGGACCAAAGGTTCTTGCATTTTGGGGCAGAGAGAAACGAGTAAAGATTTCGAATTGTTTGCAAGAACAGGTTCACAAATACATGTTTGAAATTAATCAACAGAAAATGACCTTTCATGTGTCAATGAATCTGCTGAAATCACAGGCGAAGCTGGCTCACATTGCCCCTCATGAAGACACACAAGAACCCAGCTGTGTATACGATCACCAAGAACAAACAGCCTCCTAGCAAATCCCTCTCTTCAATAAACATCTGGGCACTACTGTAGAAGTTTGCTAGGTTCCTACTGAATTGAAAGCCGCCTGCAGATGTAAACATGTTTTACTACCCATGTTTGGCATGTCTCCTAAATCACTCATTCCAAATGGTACTCTTGGCCGAAAGGGTAGGTCTGGTCTTGAAGCAGGTTGACCAGGCACAGCAATCTGGTAAAAGAGTGATAAGGCAGAGGTAGACTGAGAAACCTCTCACCAACAGAATGTAAATGAGAGGCCGCCCAATATGCTAATAAGCATTCCACTTCTGGTGATATGAGATGTGATATGTGTGACAGAATGCTAATAAGCATTCCACTTCTGGTGATGTGATATGTGTGACAGCAGGAGTAGGTAACCTTGGAGGCTCAGCTCAGATTAATGCCAAGGTTAGTATTTTATCCTGGTCAAAAGAGTCCATAGCTTTGTGCAAAGAGCTCAAGGAAACTTGATGGGAGCCTCTTGCATAGCTTTTTGAACAAGCTCCATTTGTTCCTGCTTGTGTACACTCCCAAATCCTGTGGCAGTTGCAGCCGCAGGTGGCCTTCCAACATACTTAATGTCCTCAAACTTCCCACGGCCCAACTCCCTTAGAGCAGTCGCAAGCCTTGGTGCAAGGTAGGAGAATGCACCCATGTTCATTGGCTCTTCTTGCACCCAAGCAATTTCAGCATCTGTTCAAGAACCACATAATTATATCAGGAGGCTAGATTGCTACCCTTGTAAGGCATGAATATGATACTGTATGATCAAACTATATAGCACCTTGTGACATGATCACAGGACTCCATTTGCTACTGGTGAAAAGCATAAATTCAACAAGCAAAAATGTGCATGGGTACAGGTGTGGCAGGGTAAGAACATACTGGGATATCTCTTGAGCTCCCTGAAGACAAGGTCATATGGAACAGGACAGAGTTGCTCAATTCGACAGATGGCAACATCATCGGCCCCCACTCGGCTACGCTCTTCATCAAGCTCATAGTACACCTGCACCGTTATAAAGATCCAAGTATGAGATGATAGGACCAACTGGTAATGAATCCCTGGGCCCAGATAGTCCGAGACATAGTAGCACAATCATTTACATCTTAGACCTAAAAAACCCACCTTTCCAGAGCAGAGGACCAGCCTACGAATTCCCTCCTCAACTGCACCATGTTCATTCTTGTCTTTGATTAAACGCTTAAACCGAGTTCCCTGTCTGTCGAAACCAGGGTGACCTTGAACATCATCAAACTCCGAGAGATTGGAGACACATGACTTGTGTCGGAGAAGATTCTTTGGTGACATGATGATGAGAGGCTTCCGGAAATCTCTATGAATCTGCACAACCACACCAGATGTCAGTACAGAAAAAATTGTATCCTAACCACATAACAACAAAAGTGCACTTTGTAAAGCAGAAAGGAGCAGTAGTGAAGTAACAGATAACAAACCATGAACCTTTGAAGATGCAGACAACAAGAAGCAATTTCAATAAAAGTTCAGATAACAGCATACCTGTCGTCGGAGCACATGGAAGTAATTGGCAGGTGTGGTAACATTGACCACCTGCCAATTCACTTCCTGAATTTGACGCCTTAGACTTGGATCCATTTCTGGGATTGCATATGGATTGTCATCACTCATCTGAAAGCAACAGAATCGTGTAATATTGTTAGATGTACACAACCTTGAGAACTGGATGTACGAGGTGCAGACAATGTCAGCAAGGAAAATAGTGCCTTTCCAATGTCTTCATACAAATTGACAATCTATAGTACTTTATCTAACGACAATACACCAATGGCATTTCCATCTCATAAAAATTTCTGTTTTGGAAAATTGTAAAACAATTTAAAATGATATACAACTAGAGCTAATTCCAGGATGCTACCACCAAGAACAATGACTTCAAATAAAATTGTTGGCAAGTGGAATATGACCTGGAGTCTGGACTTTCAATGCAAGAAAACTTTAGTGCAAATAGAGTACCTGAAGGTATCTTTCAAGACGTGCACTCGAATGCTCAGGTCCTTGGCCATCATAGCCATGAGGCAACATACACACTAGACCAGCCTGTCGAAGCCATTTCGACTCACCGCTACTTAAAAACTGGTCATAAATGACTTGTGCTCCATTTGCAAAGTCACCAAACTGGGCCTCCCAACACACCAAAGAGTTGGGGTTCTCCATCGAGTAGCCCAATTCAAAACCAAGGACTGCAAACTCGGAGAGGGAGCTGTATTGCACAAAAAATGGAGTTACACACCACATACAAGCAAGTAACAGATTGCAACTCACTCAGCAGGCAACAGAAATAATTCTGCGCGCCAAATTTAGTCAGAAGATACAATTCTCTTGAGATAGAGAGAAACTAAATTTACATGACTAAGACTAAGAAGAATGCATAAATTTTCCCAAGTTTGCATCACTACCCTGACTCTTGAAGACAGTGTACCAAACACATGCAGCTGCATCCTGCTTTTCTTTGTAGGACCCCTGTGAAATGTAGAACATTTTATACATAACCCACCAATATTTAACACAAGTTTTTCTACTCAATCGTTTCCTGACAGTTCAACCATTCAATATTGTTTGAAGCTCATATGCATCCATTATAGCTGTAGTTTATGCCTTAGTGCTACTAAGAATAAAAAAGTAAAAACAAAATCATGACCAATCACCTACCTGTTACTGACAGTAAACATCTCCTCTTCTTGATTCATCATAACATGATCAAGGGGACAATACTTCTCCCCCGTCTTTTGGTCATGCAACACAGAATGACGATGGCTGAAAGTACCTCGCTCTACATCCTGCCCACTTAGTCGAACATGGTTGCCTGAAACATACAAATGTTGTAAGAAGTTGAGGCATAATAACTTGAATACTTAGACATAGCTTCAAAGTCTGGAACAGGACAATTTTTATGTGTCTGAGCTAGATCTGATTGACAGCTACTCCCAACTCCTCATCTGGACGAACATCCTTGAAAGTATCATCTAGACAACACTTGGTAATCAAGGAACTAAAGACCGAATAGCAGAAAAGGAAGATGGACTTCTTGATCTGTACTAAAAAGCCACTTGTGTGTCGAAGCTACTGCAGGAAAGATATGCACACAGGAATGAATTCAACTGTAAGGAGGAGCAACATAGAAATCCTATTCATCCTGCATGTGTGCTGCTAACACAAACAAACCGAGGTGCAGAACACATCCCACTTCTAATTTCAGCACTTCAAAGAAGACACACTTTGACAGGCAATGCAGACCGCACTCCAGAAAATTGCAAGATGTACCTTCAACCAAGAGTGTAGCAAATGCAAGGGCCTCAGCAGTTGCCCAATCAACACCTTCTCCTGACTCAATCATTTGTTTCCTTGCATCATACACTCTCTTGATACCTCGGTGAGGCATGAAATTTTCAGGAAGCGTCGTAATTGAAGTCCCAACATTCTTTAAAATCTCCGGCTTCACACTAAATCACAAAAGCGACCACAAAAAGTATAAGAAAATGTCAGGCAGACAAGCTACCACTACTAATAAACATTGACATTGATAGCATACTGTGCATTGATGGAAACCCTAAGGGGCACATACCCTGTATTACGGATCCGAGAGAGTTGTTCTGGTCCTTTGAAGCCAGCCCAGTAAGCTGCTAACCAATCACGTGTACTTGGGACATATTCCTTGCTGTTGTCAAACTCCTCATTGAGGATACGGAAGACATTGTCCTGGAGCCTCGAGACCTCCTCTTCCGGGAGTTGCTTTTGATCAATCAACCTTTTCATGTAGATGTCAAGTGATGGTGGGTGACTCTTGATTACCTGAAGCAGTCAGTATAGATCCACAATGACATCTATTAGTGTCCGCCATCAAAATTTCGCAGTAAGCTAAATGATGTCAGACCATCGGCATCCTCGAGCGTGGCAGCCTAAAAAGCGTGTGAGATCAATATCATCATGGGATGCAATGATTAAGTACTACCAAAATTTGAACATTAGAGAATGCAAATATTGCACTAAAACAACTAATGTTTAAGGGAAGAGGCTTCTTGAACAAGGCCTACCTGATACATGGTCGGCTGTGTGAATGAAGGCTCGTCAATTTCATTGTGTCCAAATCTGCGGTAGCAAACAATGTCCACAACACAGTCTGCCTTGAATTTGTGACGCCACTCTGCTGCAAGCTCGCAAGCATGTACAACAGCCTCTACATCGTCACCATTGACATGGAAGATTGGTGCATTAAGTGCCTTGGCAACATCAGTGCAGTATGGTGAAGATCTGCTTGATTTTGGATCTGTTGTAAATGCAACCTGTATCCAAAATGAAAATGAGATTATGTTGCAACCTTATTTTTCACCTACATCATTAGGATACCTCGACTGAAGGTACCTTTTGCACAAAGAGATGTGCACCCACAGGAGCCTCTCAACTACCTTAGAAACTTCAGGCACCACTACTTCCTAAGTTAGAAATTTATGTCCAAGTGAGTTAACACTAAATGCTATAAGAAATGATGCAACTTAGGCAGCTCTAAAAAGAGACCTTATACCTGGTTGTTGACCACAATATGCAAGGTGCCTCCAGTTGTGTAATTGGGAAGGTCACTCAAATGGAAAGTTTCATAAACCACACCCTGACCAGAGAAACTACCATCTCCGTGTAACAAAATGGCCATATTCTTGCTCCGATCCTTGTCATTGGAGTAATATTGCTTGGCACGAGTCTTCCCAATGACAACTGGGTCAACTGCCTCTAAATGACTAGGGTTAGCCACAAGAGAGAGATGAATCCTTTTCCCGTTCCTAGTAGGTCGGTCATATGATGTGCCCAAATGATATTTCACATCCCCACTTCCTGTATAGCCGCCAGCTTCATCTGAGGGCTTGATGCCACCACTAAACTCACTGAAGATTTGCCTCAGTGGCTTGCGGACCACATTTCCAAGAACATTGAGTCGTCCTCTGTGAGGCATCCCAATAACAATATTCTCCACTCCAGTATCAGCAGCTCTATCAATGAGTTCCTTCATACCTGAGACAGAAAAATGTGTTCCAAGAGAATGAATACCTAGTTTCCTGAACTCAAAGAAGCAATCATTTACCCTTGCCCTTCCAACACAATGCTCATTTGGTGAAGTGAAGAAGCATCCACACGTTTCCTGACGCATTTCATTGACAAGAAGCAGTCCAAACCCAATACAGCCGGAACCACCAGAATAGATTCTGCAGCCCCTCTAACTTTAAAGGCCACCCTAACAATACAGATGGTGAAGATCCAGGGGGAAAATACTGTTGCCATGTTCACTTGGATAAGATAGAATTGAGAGCACACAACAAAGAAAAAATGGTAGATTTCCTGAGGTCAGTAAAATGAGTATAACCTGGAATTAGTGTTTCACATCCTTCGAGACCAAATCTCTTTGCTGCAGTCCACTTCTGCGCTAAAAAGTTTTCAAAAACCGTAGCCCACATGAGCCGATCCAGAATGACAGCTCTACGACTGGCTCCATACTTTCCAGGGACTTGTGTCTCGATTTGATCCCGCAGCCAATTACACTTGTCCCGATCAGGTATGTGCATGTACTCGTACCCAATTGTTCCACAGTAAGCTTGTTCAAGCCTGCACAATTTATATCCAGAAGTTCAGATACTAAGGCACAAATGTCTTCTTCAAACACCTACTTTTGGGTGCAAAATGGTTCAGAATTCTCCTTCAACAAACCCTTCTAATTACAACAACTCATTGGTTGTGGTTGGGATAGCCAAAAAGTCCATGCTCCACACCCAAACGACAGTAAGCAACAGTAAGCACGTTAGGCACACCTATACAACCCCATAAGAATATCCACATATGAAGGATCATATATACACCCGTTGATAATGCATTAAAAGTTGACATTTGGTCACCTCATTCTCATTCTTATGGCATTGAATTCATGCAAGTTGTGCTAATCAACTGAATTTGATACTTTACTCCTGGATTTCTGTGCCCATCATCAGAAAAGGAAAAACCTCTTGGAAGAAACCTCGACAGGCTCTAATCTACTTTAACCCACATTCATGTCCAGGACTACTCGGGGTCCAACCTTAATGGACATTACTCTTTTCGGACTCAAGATTAGACCCAGGTTGAAAATTTGTTTGTCAAACTAGGATGAGTATTTCCTTGAGTGTGGACAGCCACTGATTTGGCAGGAAGCATTGCCACCCTGAAGTAAACTCCTTGGATCCCAAATTTTGCTCTCGACCAATAGGATCGTTTGATTTCGGAGTTGTCTTTGGTCTTGGACCCGTGTAGACCCACCCTCAGTATCCACGGATCAAAAATAATCAACGCATCAAAAAAGAAAGCTCAAAACACACACCTATTCAAAATCTCTCGTAATGTCTGCACGGGTCGATTTTCGGACAAGAATCCAGACATCCGCCAGACGCCAAGGAAGAACTCCCGATCAAGATCAGCCTCGGTGAAGCCATACAAGGCAGGATCGAGCTCGAGAGGGATCTTCCTGTCATCCAAGCCCAACGGATCCAGCTTGGCCTTCATGTGTCCATTCACTTGATAAGCTCTGACCAAAAGCAGCAACCGCATGCTCTCCTGGATAGTCTGCCCCGACAAGCCAATGTTGCTCGCCGCTTGCCCGGTGAAGTTCCGGAAGAAAGTATCCCACGACTCATCCACGCTCTTCGGGTCCACCTCCCACGCCCGCTGGAGCTCCTCCAGGTACACACTCGACGTCCCGTCCAGAAAATTATCCGTCAGCTTCGACAACGGCACGCTCATAGGCGCTGCCGCTTGCTGCAAACCCTCCTTCGTCGAGTGCAATCCCTTGGCGCCACAATACCACGGCCTTCGGCCGAGATCCCCAGCCGACGATTGTACATGGAAATATGCATTTCCGTTCCCTCTCAACGTTGGATGCGATCTCGCTTGTGTGATCGCGCGGCCGGATCGCAACGCGACCTTGGCTGCGGCCGATGAAACTCTCTGCCACCCCATCGCTGCAGAAACCTCGAGAAAAACCTCCCCTGTGGCTCAATCCGGGCGCGAAGTAGCTCAGAAGAGTGCGCAGGTGGAGGTTACAGCGCACGGCCTCGATGAATTCTATGTGGCCGCATGCGATCAACATGCGGAGGAGGAGGACATGGGGGGAAGCTCCCTTGGAAAATGCGTGTGGAGAAGGGAATAGAGTGGGAGATGAGCTCGAAACCCTAATGGACTGGCTGGCGTTCTTCGGTGAGTACACTTCGAAGACATTTACACTAGTATGATGATGATGCGTGCAAGCTAGGAGTCTTCGTGGTTTCATTACACGTGGGCCCCCTCTCTTGCCAACTGTGTGAAAAGGTGCCACGGTGTCAATAATTTTTATTTTTATTTTATTATTCTTTTCTTAAAACTCGAGTCGTGATGCGGTAGTTGTAAGTTGGTCCTTTCCATGAATCTAAGTTGGTAAGCGTTATTCGGATAAGGTTTGAGGGTTTGCGATGTTCCACACTTGGAGGTGGCTTGACTTGGCTTGTTGGCGACTCGATGCAATGATAATTTGAGTATGGATTTATCTTGGGAATGAAATTGGAAACTCAATAGTTTAAACCTAGAAAAGATATCAAAATGTAAAGTGCATGTCATTCCCCACCAGACAACACAGTCCCCCCCATGGCTACTACCCTGCATGTGCCGCCAACAAAGATGTCACTGCAATGCCAGATTCAAACCCGACCTCCTATATGTGAAAGGATTGCCATGCCAATCCCCACCACCGGCAGAACCAAACGAGAACCTCACAATACAATTCATAGAATTCACATACTGCAATGATAGAATACCAGATGATACTATAATAAGGAAAATATAAAATATAAACCATTAATAGACAACATACTCAATAGAGGCTGGAAGATAGACCCACTATTAGTCATTACGGCCGGTGCTAGGGCAGCCACACACATCCCCTCTATGAAGAATATTGAAGGAATATTTAAAATCCCTAAGGTAAATATCAAACACACATTTGAGGAAATTAATGTTATTGCCATACAATATGCTATGTCCATAATCCTACACAAAAGAATAATAGAAAACAATGAACCACTACCAACATACGCATAACCACTATTAGATTTCCATATACACCAACTAGCGAACTAATAAGTAGGATGAAAAAAAATACAAAAATAAATGCCAACGAAAGCTAAGGAAGTATACCCAACTGATAAGTGCCCATAGGCACCTGGCTAGTCTGGTTACTATAGTGCCCACCCCGAGAGGGGTTAGTAGTCCTACACCACTGGTATTATGTCCTGAGGGCATAATACCAAGGGTGGGTCGAACGGGCATTCCAATCACGTTGATCGTAGGGTCAGCGTTTCTTCTCTTCCTCTGCATGTCATTCCTCAGCATTAGGGTGTTACATCATGGGGCTAGGAATTTTGTGGCCATACACGTCTTTTTGTGTTGGCCCACCCTTATGAAATAAGCAGTACCTAGCTGAGTTTTTTTTCCACTTTGCAAAGGGCAAACCGAAAGTTGGGCCAAACCCAAGTTTTAGTGCCCATTATGATTGTCAATTTATGAGTAATGATTTTTTTATCTATTAATTAAAAATTGCCCTAAACCAACTGATGTTTGGATACACTAGGAGAGCATGATGTGTTCGACAACACGAGGCACGCTAGTCAAAGAATCAAGTTTGCTAGTTTTTGTTTTGAAGCATTGAAAACTCTTATATCATGTTTGTCACACTTGATTCCATATCAAAGAAGACACTAGAAATGTCCTCCATTTCAATATCACGAGGATTTATTGTGATCATCCATATTGAAGCCCATCCTCTGCACATCCCTACCCGCAAAACCTCAAGAGAATAATTCATGTTGGGGTCGGGTAAATTGACCACTCTTGCACATATGAAACAAAGTGCCATATTGAGCAACACCCATATGTTTCTTCATACAAAAATGTGCCCATTGATGAGCTCTTTGCAAAATGTTGTTATGCGAAAGACTCACACATTTGTTCAAACCAACCTTCACAAACTCTACTTACTCCATCTTCCCTTTGTTAATGTCATCGGTTGTACCATTCTAGTGTACAAACTTGAAATGTTCTTCCCCAATATATCACACAATACCCACCCATACCCAAGGAAGTGTGCAATCCTTCGTCCCTCAACCTCTTGCAAGAGACAACACGACTCTGAGAGGATGCTACTCCCACCCCAGACAAACCCTTATTTTTTTGGTTCACCACCAGTAGACTATTGATATTCCCCTTCATCCACTGTTTGGAAGTGTTTGTGCATCAAAGCCCCACCTAGCTTCATACATTCATCCTCAACGAACTTCCTCAAATTTACAAGAAGCCCGACATCAATGTCCATTCCTCCCACCGTAATTGTCACCAAAGCTTCAAAGTACTTGGAGAGATGACCATGTTCATTTTTGAGCTTGCAAGCAAGTGAGAGCCCACGTCCTTTGAGGCATTGTGCAAATTTCACAAAAGCAATTCAATTCAAAACACCAACAACCAACGGGTCCGTCACAAAAATGTTAGAAATCACTCCAAGGACGTTGGCACAAACGCTGCAGAATTGTTGCGTTGGTACTGATGCATGCCATCCTACAACTAGCAATGTTGCTAACCAACCCGTCCCACAATTGGTAGTGTCGCAGTCCCCCATCCTTCACATGACAACAATTGTATAGGCCCTGACATCATCCCCAATATTTGTTCCCCAAAATGACTTGGGTCAATCAAGGGGTTGGCCTTGTAAATCTATTTGGCAAGGCACCCCCTAGCCAATACCCCCAAACAAACCCTATTTATTTGTTCATATTTTCTTCGCACATGATCCGTGTAGATATCAACAAATAAACACCAACACTCGGATGATTTTTGGGGGTAATATCTTGATAAGAAGCTGAAGCATAGATCACCATAAAACATTGCCGCAAAAATGTCCTAAATATGTTGGAGTCTTTATATGAAATAAGCTTAAGTTAAACCCTCCTTTCTAATGTAGAAAGGTGTCAAAAGTTGTTGTTAGCTTATGTTTTATAACTGAAAACCTTTAGGAACAGATCCTTTGTGTGTGCGTTTGATTCCTTAGTTCTTTGAACTCGTTAGATTTAAAGGTTTGAGGATTTCAAATGTGACGGACTCCAAGGTAGGATAAGATTACTCCATATTGGCATTCAACCCTTATATTCCTATACAATGGGTCAACACACATGGGCCCTCCTTCATGGAGCTACATATCCTTCGCAAGTGTGTACATAACTTTGTGCATTTAGGGAGTTGAAGGTTAATTTATACAAGTTCAATCGTTAACATGATTGGAGGGGGCTAACCGGTCATGTAAAAAGCAAGGAAATCATAACATTATAACATTAAGTCCCAGTCCATAGTCATCTTTCATGTTCAAGTAGAGGTTTTCAAACAAACATGTCTTGACAAATGATGGTCTCTTCAATTTCTGCCCCCAACATATTTAGCATTGAATTTACGTGACATATGAATCATGAAACTTTGTATAAGAATCATATGGATGTATTCATGAACCCACACCACACATCGTTGAGGTTGTATGATGTCAAAATTCTTACATTATTACATATAAAATACTTTATGAGCTCCAAAAAATCATGCAAAATAGGCATATTCTCAAAATGTATATGCTAATAATACAATGATATAAATTGTTCAATATATGTGATGCAAAGCTAAAAGTGGTTGCTTTAGGTCCACTACCTTTTGTGTGGTTTAAGGGGGTCATATCTAAACCTTAAGCTCTCCACTTGATAACTTAAAGCCGTACTAATGAATACATCGACCTTGCTAGGTGAACATGAAGTAAATATTATCGCGATATAGATTCTCAATGACATCATCATCATCATCATCATTCCGACTTCATCTTTCTCCATGAAAGTGGTTAAGTTACATGTGAAAGGCCATTCAAGCTAATGTAGTACATTCCCCTTACATGCAACCATGGATTCCCGTGACCCTTTGCATATGTGAACGGTCGGCATAATATGCCCTCATGCAAAATTCCACCAAAAAAATCCAAAACTTTTGTGGGAAGTGGGCAATTCTAAAAGCTCGAGAATCGTGAAACTTAATTCTTTAAGTTATCTCTCACCGTAATAAGTGCATTGGGTTCACACACTCACCCACACATCTAAAGCAATTGTTTCATAGACTGAATATGGGGATGCCTGATGGGTCCCAACCATGGGATTTGAGATGCAATACATTAGCATGGTTGTTTAACACACACATAAGATTGGATCTACACTAGTTGTGGCATCTCATGGTTATATTCTATGGGTCCACATGAACAAATGCACATTATTTAATAATGTTATGATGGCCAAGGGCCGTGAAGAAGAAGAAGAAGAAATATATATATATATATATATATTTCTAATTTCTAAATTTTTTTAACTTTTTGTTGTGGTTATGGTTGGCAATGTGAAGACCATGACCAAAAGAATCCTCGTCATTATTTTAAAGAATGTCTTGGTCACATGGACTTAGACCACGACATAGTAAAAGTCATGGTCATTTGATTTCTATTATATATAAAATAAATAAAAGTATATTCATGCTAAATTAGGTGTTATCTATAATGCATGGGTAGAAATATATGTTATTATACTTTGCTCTTACCATGTTCGCTTTCATTTTATTTGAGACAATTTCTTCGAGTTCTCTTGTCGCAAAATGTCAGTGACATGTAATTCATTTATGAGCATGTTAGGTTCCATGTCACTTTCTCATCCATTTCTAACATGAACACTCTTACATTTGATGACCTTGTGTAAAACAAAGTGAGATCGCCACTCATTTCTCAACTAACGAGACAATTTAGATGTTGGTCATGATCAGTGGTCACGAGTGTAATAATGCCCAATTTTGTGTGGATTTTTGTTTTCACATGGGGTGTTACATAATCATAGCCTATGCAATATTGACACATGGCAAACTCCGTCACATTAACGATTAATTTGGTTTACAAGCTTGAGGGCAAGGTCCACCTTATTGTTGAGACATTAAGTAGGTAGGATTTGAGATTGAGCCGACATGTCATTCTTGCATATGACCTCATGTACAGTGGTATCATAAGTACTAAGCTTAAAGTAGTTCAAAAAACAATAGTCTTGCATTTCATTGGGCCAAGATATAAACATTACTCAACTCCTTGGTTGCATTCTATAGGACCAAATATCGGACCAACATACTTTCCCGTTGATTAAAAATGCCTTGTTTACGGGGGAGCATTTGAGTTGTGTATTGTTATTTGATTGATGGTTCAAAGTTTTCAAAATGCACTTTCCTTCCTTTGGAATGAAATGATCAACTACACTGAATATGATATTTAGTGTCACCGATTCTAATCGTCTTGCTCAATACTAATTGTAAACCATAGTGCAGTGTCACCAACACTAAATGTTAATCCAAAGTTATTGTCATTCCTTGTAATTTTTTTGGATGATCATAGATTTACAGTGTTGCAATTACTTACCAAGTGGTTTTTCATCCAAAATTCAATCATCCATGACAATATTTCATCACAAGTTGATGACAAGAGAGGTAAAGTTTTGGCCAACGGATGAACTCATCCATCATCCATGACAATATTTGTTCACTTATTCATAAGAAGTGTCATCCAAAAAGTCACCATAGTGACATAACATACCATATAACACTAAATATCATATTTAGTGTAGTTTGCTTAGTGATGTTATGAAGCGGGGTCCTCGTAGAGTTTACCTAACTTAGGGCAAGCCCACTGACCCTGCACATGCATATGCATTTGTGCTTTCTCATTTGCGATGCGGATGCAGATGCAGGATACTGGCCCAGTCACCCTGCTATACCCTAAAATTGGATGTAAAATAATACATGAAGTGCAGAACTCCCTGCATTTCGGCGATATATGTTGGGAACCTGCTATCAGCTAAGGACAAACAACTTCATGGCGGCTTTTAACTAAAGACAACTCAATATGGTAGGGCCGCAAAAAAAACTACAAATCATTTTAGAGGAAATTCTGATGAAATCAATGCAAAATGAGTGGCAGTTTTGCCTGGGTCTGCATCTGCATTCTGGATGGAGGCCACTTTTCATTCCCGGATGCAAATCCAAGAACGATTGGGCTTGCTCTTACTAGCGTTGTTTGCAATAGTATGCCCAATTTATAAATTGCACTTGTGATCAACAACTAATAGTAATTTATTTATTTTACCAAAGAATTTAACCAATAAGATCGCTCCATCTGGACGCGGCCGGAGCTCTGCACTATATAACGCATGGCGGTGCAATTTGGTTACTTTACTCAATTGGATCCCTCTATCATATTTCATTGGCGTGTGGTTCTGTGAGGATCCAAGAATAAACACCATAAAGACACATGTCTAAAAGACATTGGACTACATCTTCAAATTTTATTAATTTTTCCACATTCAAGAATGAACTTAGTTAGGAGGGTTTATGTATTCAATTAAGAAACCAACAAACATGCACTTCCACTAACCATGATTAGATCAGAGGAGGTCCAATTTTTGTTCATGCTTCATTGTAGATTTTCTAATGCAAGACAAGTTTCGCCGGGTAAAATATAATTGGTAGAATTTGGAGAACGTGGAAACAAGAAAATGGTAGAACCGTGAGGCTATGTCCTTTCTTATGAAAGACTACAGTTGTAGTTGTATACTTCGCTCATGTTAGTTCATGGTTGTTTATTATACTAATATACATGTAACCAACTGTAGTCAATCAAATTTTTTTCAATACATTTTAGGGAACAACTATAGTTAACTAGATGTATATAACTATGGTTAACTAGATTTTGGAACAACTGTAATTAACTACATTTTTTGGCATGTCAAAGAGCGAACAACTATAGTTACAAAAGGCAACTAGTTAACTAGTAGTTGAATTAGTTGGTTAGTTGTCCAGGGTAGGCAAGCTTTCACCATCCACGTTAAATAAATTAGACAAAAAATAGCAGGAACAAGTAACGTCAAAGTGGTTAGGAAATTTGCTTGAAACATAGAAGTCAATGCATAGTTTTTGTCTTACAAACATAGCCAACAAACCAAATAGCACACATGTACCTTATTCCAAGACAATGGTCAAAATGTTTAATGTTGACTGTAAACTCTCGGCTCCCAAGTGGCCTTGGTAAATGTATCCTTTATGTCACTTGCCTAGTGATTGCAAGAGGGAATTATCGCATACAAATGTACCTCTCATTCGTCCGACAAAAACTTGACCCCATGTAGGTTTATGGTTGATTTATCTCAAATGACTTGCACCAGACTAATTTGGGATCTTTAAAAGTTATGCCAGTGTCAAAAAAACTTAGAAAACAAGTAATCTCTTATATGCCATTTCAAGGCTTTCATGTTGGATGAATGAGAGGAACGCTCGCATCCCAACAATTCCCCCCTCACCCCTAGTGATGGATCTTAGGTAAAATCCTTCTCCCACAAGTTGAAAACCATATGTATATTCACATGCTCTTGTTGGCCTTTGTTATGTATGTAGTGAATCATAGGTTTCACTTGTTGTGAAATGACACATAAATAACCATGTATAAACCATGAATTTAAGCATTTTGAAGCTAGTTTGGAACATTGAATATCAGCCCAATGGATTACATTGTATAGTTGGACACATAGTCTTTTGAACCTTATGGCTCAAGTGTAACCCACTATTTGCTTGGATTGAACCCTTAAAGGTCCAAGCAACCAGGTTTATGGAGCTTTTTGAATGCCTCTTACACGAATGTATTGAAAGCCAATTTCTCAACTAAAATCTTAACTTGATTTTGACATTATATCTATAGGGGGTCCACATCCGCACCCCCCCCTAAAACAAACACAAAAATGAAAATAACACAAAAAGAGATGGAGAGTGTTGTTCGTTGACATTTTGTCTTTAGTCCTTAGAATGATATGATTCGTGTTCGTATTGAAGTACACAAGTGCCCACTTTGGGCAAAAGTAGATGCCGCAATTGGGGTCACTATCAGGAATTGGGCGCTTCTACTTTACCTATCACACTTCCAAAATGCAGCAAGGTGAAAGCCAAGAGAACGAAACTAATTATAAGAGTGGATGCAAAAAAAATGAAAAATTAGGTGGATGATGTGGAAGTGAACCTTATGACAAGACACCGGTGTTCCAAATAAATCAGAGCCTCCTTAGTGATTGGTTTTGTGGTTGTAAGTAGTCGAAATAAAAACAAACTTCGAACATCAAAGCGTGTACAAGATGTCAAGATAATTTCAACGCTGCTTTAATCACCTTCAATTGACAAATTTTGACGATGACACTGACTTTAAGATTTAACTGGTGTATTATGGGACACCAATGTCCTGCCATAAGGTTCAAGTGGGCCAAATGTGGTTGTTGAAACATCTCATCCCATCCCATCGCATCCCATCCATCCATCCATCCAATTCAATTCAATTCAATTCAATTCAATTCAATCCATCCATCCACCCCACCGCCACTCGCGTGAACCTCATCCGAACGAAAACCAAACGACGAACGCTATTCCACCACAATCCTTCCACGAATCTCATCCAACAACCGGAGAATTACCGGGTGGATGCCCTTTGCGCCACCCGTGCGATCTCCGGGTGTCATCGCCTTCGCTGCGTCACCCAATAGCCCGTGCACAGCTCCGCCATAGCCGCCGCGAGCTCAGACGCCATAGCCGGTGTTCGAGCCTCCCTCGGAGGCGCAATTCTTCCGCGTAGCCGTGGGTTCGAGATTCAGAAAATTCCAATTCTCCGTTCCCGTTTTTCTGAGCCGAGAATTGGCCGGATCCATCGCCTGTAGCCAGGGCTACGAGCGTTTCCTCGCGTGGTTCGGAGGAAGCTCTGCGCCAAAAATCTGCTTGCTCAGTTCTTTGTCTCAGCGAATTACAAGGGGTGATAAGGACCGTGGAGTGAGAAAAAGAGAAGAGCCGTGCCATTCGCCTAGGGATTGAATGTCAGGGCAAGATGGAATTGTCCTTTGAAGCTTTTCGCTAGGGTTTGGTGATGAGGAATTGCCAGGGGTTTATGTTTCTTCCCTTTGGCTAACATTCACATCGGTTGAGCATTCTGGTGTGGAAGAATTGTTCCATGTGTTTTACCTGGAAGAGAGGTGGATATGTGCAAGGGGAAGCCTAAACCCTATCCATTGTGGTTTATGGATGACTGTGCAGTGAGGTCTGGAAATATTGGAGGAAGAGAGACATGAGGGATGATGGATCTGGAGGTTTTTTTGGGAAAGGCTCGAAAGGCCTGAGCGGATTTTGAGCTGTCTGGTGTGAGGACCTCTTGATGATTATGTCACGTCTGAGTTTGTAGCTGAACCATCCTAGGGCTGTAGTTGAGCAAGAAGCCGGGTTCATTTTGAACCCAAGCTATGGAGGCGTATAAGGAGTGGGTTCGCCGGAATCGTCTATGGCTTTCCTCCATCGAAAGCATGGCAAATGTAAAAATTCTTCGCTACTATGAAATTCTTGTACCCTAAGTTTCATTCTCTATCACCTCTATAACTTCCACCTGCAGGGCATCGATGCCATAAATGCAGTATATGATAATGCAGATGCATCATGAGGCTGGTTAGATGGCAAAAGTTTTAGCTCCACCTACCTAGCATTGATTTCTAGGATGCATTTTAGAATTTTGAGATGTATCATGCGGCTGTTTGGGTGTTGAGTGTATCCGTGTCTCACAAAATTGGTTAGTTGAGGGTTTTGGTTGAGTTCCAGATGTGGTGAGGGGTGAATTTCTGCTTTTGTGGAGTTTCCAGATCCTTGTGCTCTGTATACCTTGTTTGCCTATATAAGATTTGCCATGGTCCATATACTAAGAGTTTCTGGGTTTATCAAAATTGCAGACATTGACTTGGTTCTTGCCAGAGCGATTTTCGCAGTCGGATCTTGCTCCAGAAGCTGGTATTACCCTTTCTCAGCTGAAATCAAGAAAAAAATGAGACGTTGTATGTACTGTAGTTGTTGAGAATAGTTACCCTAAGTTATGGCTGGAGGTTTCTTTTCTAGTGTTTAATTAGCTCCAATTGCTATCTTCCAAAGTGCACCAGTGAGAAGGACGAAGGTAAACGATAGACTTGTAAGTTGAATCAGTTGTAAGTTTTCCAAAAGTTTTCCAAAAGTATCAGCATCTTTGCCTATCAATTTTGGTCAGGCTCAATTTTTTTTTTTTTGAAGAGAAACCTTTGAAAATTGCTTTCAACTTCTTTGAGGCTTTTGGTTTAATTACTCTGCACGGTTTTATGAGTGCAGTGTCAACAGCGGTGGGTTTAATGACAGTCATGAACGAGCATATTGTTGCTACAGCCCCAGTCGGCCCTCCCGGGGGACCAAAATTTCCACCCACTCAAGATCCTAGCTTCCCATGGCCACTTTTAATTTCAGTTGTGAAGGAGGTGGAGGTTTTGGTAGAAATGGGCTCTGAATACTACCTCGGGAAAGAGCACAAATGGACGCCTGTGGCAACTGTGGAAGCTATTAAGTAAGCAAGCAGAATTTCTTTGCAAAATTGGTGTAGATTCAACAATCTCATCAGTGCACTCTAGATACATTAATATATCTGACATCAAATATATCGCTCAGTTTACATAGGTGAAGATGTAGGTGGCCATCATTTTGTGTTGTTTACTAAATTAATCAATCTCATGGATGCAGGGCAATCATGCGCCTGTTGGTACTCCATAAAAGTGGTTATAAAATGTTGATCGATGGAGGAGAAACTGTGAACACCAATGATAAACCTAGACCAATGCAGCGAGAGCCAGTTGCAGGGTCTCAAAGGTCAAGAACTACAGCTTCTTCAAGCAATCAAACAAGGGCAATACAAGCTATGAATAAATATCGGGATAAGATTGGGGCAAAGCCTTCATGGGCGGGACCAAAGCCATCTCCACCACCAACTAAGGATAGTAAGTTTTCAACCATGCAATGAATATGTGCTGAAGCTGAGTTCTGTGGCCAATATCCAAGAGGTACACTGAATATTATATTTAGTGTCACCAATTCTAATTGTTTTGCTGAATACTACTTGTAAACCTTGGTACAGTGTCACCAACACTAAATGTTAATCCAACACTAAATGTTAATCCAACACTATTTGTCATTCCTTGTAATTTTTTTGGGGGATTATAGATTTACAGTGTTGCAATTACTGTCACTTACTAAGTGATTTTTCATCCAAATGTCAATCATCCATGATAACATTGGTAAACTTATTCATAAGAAGTGTCATCCGAAAAGTTGCCATAGTGACATTAAATACCATATGACACTAATATCGTATTTAGTGTTCTTAAGACAGTTGCAAAATTCCCTTTCTTTGTGATGATTTTATTGGAGGATAATATCAGAACCTCTTTGTATAGTTTTGAATCGTTTTTTCTGTCTTGACACTTGTTTACACAAAATTCATGTTACACTATTTCAAGTTTAGTACTTGAATGATGTTTATGATGTTTATAAGGGAGGTGTCCAAGATAATATTAAGTAACCAAGGAACTTTGCCGATCGTCTCATCAGAGAATGATCACAGTAGATTCCTCAGGTGAGGTGAAGAAAGTCCCGCTCCAGTCTATGTAGTTTGTTGGAAGGTAAAAAAGGCTCGTGTATCAAATCAAATGATGTGCATCTGTAATGAATTCTTGACAATGGAATTGCTTGTGTGGCAGATGAGGTGAGCTCTTTGGCTCATATAGATAAAATGAAAGTTCTTAGTGAGATTCTCCTTATTTTGAGGCCATTGCTGTATGTCACAATGATTCGACGCTATGGACTACGATCTTGGAAGCCGTGGTTATCAGCATTAGCAGTAGATGCAACTGGAATGGCTATTTTATATGGTGCAACTTTACTTCCTAAGCAAGCATTGGGCGGAAAATTTAAACCCACGACTAATATGTCAACACAGGAGAAGAATGAGGTTAGTGTATAATCAGGTCTTGCTTCTGGGCCAGATTGTTCTTTTGGGGAAAGGGGGTTGTCAAATTACTATCAACCATGAGGACCAAGATGACATTGAAGAGTAAATGCTTCTCATCCGGGGAGCCAAAGCAAGTCTCAAGACTGCTATTTATATCTAGTTTACGTGTACAAGGTCACGTTCATTCAGCATTTATTGTTGGTTAATTTTGTCATGAATGCATTTATTTTAAGATTGTTCCTGACTTGTTTTATTAATCATTATTGGCAGCTCCGGAGAAGGCAAGTGCTGTGGGCACTGTATCTCATGCGGAGCCCTTTTTTCGATCGATACACCCAGTAAGCCTATGCATTGTATTTTCATGATGATGATGGATTCATTCTTGTCTTAGATACATTCGCTATATGCTGTTCCTGGCTGAGAATTTTGACCAGGAGTTCTATTGGTGCAACTTCAACAAGTGTACTGTTTCCTATATCCCAATGAGTTTCTGCATGTACCTTTGCAGCTCTGTGGGAAACTTGGTTATGGTTCTATTTGAACGACTTGATCTATTGACACTTTGAGTTGCCTGCAGGCGGCGTCTAGAAAATGTGGAAAAGATGTTGAAGCCTGTTCCACTTTTTGGCTCTCTTGCTGGTATGACTACCAATGAAAAAGTGTACAAATTGTGCTACGCTGTGAGAGAGAATGAAGAGATCAAGTAGAATTCTTTTACAGGACTCAGGCCACTTTTTGAGAGACATGGATACATTGTATTGTTCTAGCGGTCAAGGCCTCTGACTGGGTTTGTTGGTTTATTTTGCAGGCAAGGCTGTGGATCTCATCCTTGGTGTTCAAGCCTTTTACTCATACACAGCAGCTTCTTGATTGAATTGCAACCCTCAGGATATTTTCTACATTCTTCCATATTGGGTGCCAACCCTCTCTTATTAATTCTGAGGGTTGTCCACATTAGTTACAATATCTTCAATCCAGGATATTAAACATCCTTGAATCAAATTGCCAAACTTGCCATTCGTGATCTCTACCATATTGACGCAGGATTATGGATTTGAAAGAGGCCCCTCACATCTGGTAGATGTCTAATTTTCAACAAACCTCTAGTTTTGGGGAAAAAAACTGGGATGGTGTACCCCTTGCTGCTAAGCTGACAAAACGGTTTTCAGGAGGATGTCCAAAGAATGTATGAGCACCAAATGAAGGACGCCTATGGAAGAGTTTTGACGTGTGAGGTGTGAGGTGTGAGGTGTACACCATCATAGAATTCTCTGGTAAGTTGTTGGAGTCCTTGGTCTTTTTAACTTATCCTGAGTATCTCGATCATAATCTTTGTGCCGGAATCATCCATAGGCCTTGAAAGTGAAATAGCTGCCATATCCTGCCCAAACACAGCGAGGTCAATGTTTATGTCAACTGAGTAACCTGTGGATTCTTGAGTTGCAGGTCACAAATTGATGTCAACAGCTTCTATTCATAATGTCTATTGACATGTCATTTGTGAACAGGGTTGTGGAGCTTCTACGAGACACCAAGCTGGACCTTCCTGGTACAGCCTAGGAGTTTCTGATCTCTTGTTGTCGATATACTTGGCCTGAAATTGGAATCACGGTATGTCAGGCAGGGGCTTAGTACTTCAGTTTAGTTTGAAGGGTTTGGATCAAGTGGTTGAAGTGTTCAAGCTGCAGCCACCTGTGTACCTCCTGCCCCTCTCCCAGTTGTAATACAGCAACACCATAAAAAAATTTAGCGGTTGGAAGACTGCTCCTATTAGACTTACACATCTTGTTCGAAGAATATGTCCAGAAGTATTCCATTTTGCACATTCTTCCATTTGAACCTAGAAAATGTGTGTTGCCTTCACATCCTAAGATACGCAACATTGAAGTGAGGACGAATAGGAGCTTGCCATTAGCTTGTTCTCTGCAAATGAGGGTCCTGTTCTTGGAGATCGTCTTCTTGAGCCCGAATAGAAAAGAGAGGAAGCTGACAAGCCTTCAGATTGTAACGATAGGCATTAAGGTAAGCAAGCCTTAACTTAAACAGACCCTTTTAACTTCTGCACCTAAGGCAGAAGCACCCAATTCTGACACCTACATTTGGTCCCAAAGTCAGCCTCTGCATTAAACACTGATTTCATTGCTCACAATATCAGCAGTTTGTTGGTTGCAAGAGACAAAATGCCAAGGGTGAACACTGTCCACTTTGGAGGGGCCTATGCAAGGGTATCTTGACTTTCCTTAACCATATCTGAATTGCATGATGTTGAAACTTGATGAACTCCATTTTCAACTCAAATTTGTGTATCCTGTAGCCTCCTCATGGGTTCATTAGAGTTATCCGTTAACTTAACTGGAGTTTTGGTTGGGAGTTGTTTGTTTTGCATACAATACTTTCCATGTTTGGTAGGTTTTCGGTACATGCTTGGAGTTGGTGTGGAGGTTTGAACACATAAGTTTTCATGTCAGATCATTTAGGGTCATTTTGGCACGCCAAGAGGTACCAAAATGAGTTTGGTCTCCAATGAACTGATCGATGTAGAATGTTCTTTGTTCAAACCTTCACGTCATCTTTAAGCACGCATCTTAAACTTACTGAATATGGAAAGTTTTGTATGTAAAACAACCAACTCCCGACCAAAACTCCAGTTTAATTAGCGGATAACTCTATTGCCTTGCATTAGTTAACAAGAGTGCATATTTGACTTCGACAAAGGTGTGTAATAATTGATGCATTACAGGCTTAGTTGTCATGGTAAAGTAAATCGGCCATGTTCAGTTACTCGTTTTATAAACCACTCACGAGACGCATTCATTTACTTGTCAACATAATTGGGGGACCTATGTGTTCCTTTAATGAGGAGTCTTCACTATGATGATAAATAGGATATGCCAATGAACACCAAAATTACTGTCACCATAACCAACTATTTTTGTTTTACAATTTGTTGACAATTTTTGAAAACAAAGGAGCATTTGCAGGTTGTAGCTCCTTTCCATTTTGTGGCACTACTGAATTTGTCATATGTTGGTATGAAACAAATAAGGTATGTGTGCCTATTCTGGGCACTTCCAACTCCACCAATAAATCTAGGTCTTAGGCTAATGGTCTAAATAACTCATTATTCTAACATATATGGAGGAGAGATGGATGAGGAGTTATGGTGAGAAATGTGTAATTAGGGTTTGTATGCTTGTGGTATCTTCAATGCTTAGAGTAGAATTTTAATGTGCAAAACAACAATATGCCACATTCAACCAAACATGTCTTGTGTTTGAAACTAAGCCTATGAGACACCTATAGTATATATATATGGAAGTGGTACCAAAGTGATTACAAAAGAAGATTCCGTGTTTTCTTCAATTGGAAGTGGTCCCAAAGTGGTTTGGCTTTTTCTTTAGTGCCAACATCAAGTTCCCATGAATGAAGGTGGATGTTTAGCTTTGAGTTTGTGCAATTATGCCTAGACCATGCCTCATAAAATTAGGCTTTTGCATAAATTAAATAAATTATCTTAATTTATGCGTCCCATGCCCCTGGGTGCTTAAAATAGGCGTTTTTCAAGAAATGGTTGGAAAGTGCTCGGAATTGGACAACTAGAGTGTTTCAGATGGTCTTCTGTGTGCCGCATGTTTTATTGTGTTGATAGTGAGAAGGCCCTCATCAACAAAAACAACCGTTAGGAATGCGAATTGCGCGTCGAACTGTGTAGACTCGTCATCAAGACACGTCCTTGACATTTCTGGAATGTTTTCTTTTTCTTAATTTATGTGTGCTACTCTCATTATTTTATGCATTTTATATATCTATTTATAGGATTCCTAATTTAATGAAGCTTGGCCTAGATTGAAGTGACCACTTTATATATATATATATATATATATATATATAATCAAAACATGGTCAATTTATGTGTGCTTAAAGCCACTTAAAATCCCAAACCAACTAGCCACATAAAACAAATGACACACATACCTTATGCCAAATTCAATTGATGGCATGTCGTATGGAAGTCATTTTAGTAGGTTGTAGATAATTTCTTATGAATTGTTGAATCTCTATGGCCCATTATAGGATGACATGTGGCATGTGTATAAATTTCAATCCATAGCAAAGATGTCAACACTGATTATTATTTGATATGAGCTTACTTCTCATTCATCTTCATTGATATGTGCAATTAGGTTGTGTCTTTACCCATGCGAATTACGTCGGGCCAAAATCAAATTACAAAAACTTTGTTCGTCAATTTGTATGGCACAATAAGATACAAATTTCTTGCATTTTGTTATTGTGATAATAAATTTCCAAAATAGTGTGGAATGTTGATAAATTAGTGTGGGGCAACCTAAATGCACATATGGATGTAGTGAAAACAATGGGATTCAAGATATTATATTCTAAGTCGATTCATTGGTTGTAAAGGGCCATGTTAATTAAAACATCAATATAGTTGCGACATTGTGTGTAGATGAATTTACAATATGTTGGATCTACATGGCAACAACATCATAAGTAGATCATAACCACATGTTTGAATATTATACCAATGTTGGAAAATCCACCCCATTACTATCACATCCCGCTACAATGGACCTTAAAAATTGCGATATGACTCGTCATAGTTGGGTGGATCTTAAAATATTTGACATTGGTGGAAAATGGAACCCATACTATCATTTGGAAAGTGACGATGCGGTTGTAGAGAACGAAGCTATTGGTTGATGCTCGATGTCGTATCTTAAAATTTCAATAGACCCTCACGGTTTGTGAAATCAAGAGTTGAGGTTCAAATAATCGTTTTAGTATTAGGATATGCATTACAAGAGTAACACATGGTTGGAATTGTACTCAAGGTTGGTTTTTGATGTTCCTAGTATAAGCTACTCTATGATTAAGTCCTTTTGACTCCCAAGACATTTTGTTTGTTTATTCTATTTTATGAGCATTTAACATTTATTGTTAAATTTAACAAGTACAACCAAGAAATCTCGCAAGCACCAAGGATCAAGGAGCCCAAGACTCATGACAATACAAACAAAAGTTTGAAAATTTGCAACATAATACTCATCTCATTAGTGTTGTTGGTTCCTCTTTGCAATTGATTTTTCAATTTGCGTCAAAAAAAAAAAAAAAAAATCTCGTCTCATTAGACTTATTCGTACAGTGGAGCATATGAAACTGTGGGTACAATTCCAAACCCCAAGTTTACGAAAATTAACATAAAGTCACCCAAGTTTTCTTAACACTTGAATTATCTTACATAAAGAGCGATGTCAGGCTAGTAAAAACTGGCACTCTAGCTTGTCCTATTAGGATTGGCGGGCCAAGCTAGCCTTGCATAGGCTGATTAGGGATTTAGAACAACATGTCTCATGTGCATACCCTATTTTAGATCTTAAATCTCAAACTTTGAGAAGTGGAAAAAGAAACCCCAAAAGTGTCACCCAACATTCAAAACATGCTCCGATGCACGACGAGCTAAGGAGCTCTTAATAGAAAGTTTTATCAAAGAAAGAGCCATGGTTTCATGCCTCTTTGAGGGACTTTATGAAGAACTCTATTATCCTCCGAGATCACCGCATGAGCCTAACGTCATTTAAAAAATAAATGAAATGATTTGTGGTCTTGTTGTTTTGGTGGTGATTGATTGATCTTTGCACCAATTCGCTTTTGAAGCAACACAAAGACAAATCCCTAAAACGTCCACGTCTTTAAACAACACAATGCACCAACTCAAATCCGCGTCATGTGTGGAAAGCACGCCCCTCTTCCTCATTTTTGGGATGGCAAGTGGGAGCATCTTCTACTACTACATTGGAGACAAGTCACAATGCTTCATTAGCGAATATTGTCATGGCGATGGCGGCATCACAAGGTTTAAACCCTACACCAATCAAAGCTTGAAGTAGATTAGTTGCCTTGTTTGATCTCTAATGTTGCTTTTGGCATGTGGAACGAAGATTGTTTTGAAATGTGGTTTACATGATTTATTTAGAAGTAGTTCTTTTAGGCGAGGTCGATGAACATAAGGGTTCCGAGCAAGTCTACGAACAATATACAATTTCAAGAGCGTTTGTAGGGGCACAAGTTACTTTCTTGGTGCTAAATTGTATCGCCCAAGTGACAAGATGACTGGTAAAAAGTCATAGAATTAAATTAGGGTTAAGTCAAGTTATGAGAACTAGGTCATCGAATGCACCAACGAATTGTGGGATATTGGAGCAAACCCTAACTAGAATTGATTTGAGGAGCTTATGATTTGTGGCATTAAAGAAAGCATCATAAATTTACATGCACATAGATTAATAAAAACGTGTGGATCCCATCAAAACAAATTTCTCGAGTTAGTTTGCTAATAAAAAATCTTCATTGTTTGTGCAAACATGACACATTAGCGATATAATTTTGGAAATTATGCGCCATACATTCTGAAGATTTTATGGGTAGAGTTGGTGCAATACTAAGGAACTAGATGAAAGGTGCATTACAACAACACGTTCCAACACCATGGGGTTTTATTTCGTGCACACACATTTGCAAAATACTTCATCATTTGTGTTCCTCGTTGTTCTTTTATTACCAATTATGGTTTTGTGTTAACACCATGTCTTTGAATATGCAAGGGGGATTGGATAGGATTTGGCCCAATAGATTAGGCACACGAATACTATTTGAAACTGATCAAGAAAAGATATATTATTACAACCCCCTAAATGATCAGGTACCAATTTCAATCCTTGTTGCACATGTTTAATAATTATCTCATTGTATTCATTTTCTAGTAATTTAATTATTTGAATCATTAGCCTCATTGAAGTTTTTTTAGTAATTACTAGTAATATAATGTCATTCGATTGGATAATTTGGAATGTATCGCAGGTTCAAATGATTTTAGATCATACGTCGTCCTTGGAAGAAGTGTATTGGGATGGTTTGGATCCTCACATATTTGTGCTTAAAGAATCATCCTCAAAGCATATATATGTGTATTCTTTCAATCATACCGGGCTTCAAAACATTTCGTCTATGGGACCCTGCGACCTTGCTTACAAGGTTTGTTACAACATTTCTGAAGTTGGGCAATGTGTCTGATTGTTACGAAACAATGAGATGTTTTTTCCCCTAGTTGTTAATGGCCTAGAGGTCCCAAAACATGACTCTCAATTACAAATGATATAATCTTGCTAATAAAATGAGCGTTTCTAAGCATTTCTTCCTTTCACAAATGTAGTTATTAAATTTGTCTATGACCTCCAAAGCTTCACCACGTTAGTCCATGAATCAATGTATCACGTACACCTCATAAAGTACTCACATCTCAAAAGACATTTGACATTTTCACCCCTCAAAGATCATATTATCCTTGTAACTTATCACCAAGGTGTGGACTTTGTAATTTCAACCAACCTTGTTAACTTTTAAACCAAAATGTGTTAATCTTATAGACTTTACTTGTGATTATGACAACTTTCTACTTGAGAAATTTCTAAAATATAAAGTGGAAGGAAAAACTACTTTTTTCTATTTTCATTGAGACTTCTAATTGTACGATCTCATCGTTTCATGGTGCCTCTTGTGGTCATTCTCAAGAAACCTTTGGAAATCCTATCCTACAACACACTGTAGGGAATGCTTTACCCCCAACGCATTTGGGATTAAGTCTTTGACCTAAGCTCAAATTTGTTGTTATATATTTATTAACACAAAAAATAAAAAATAAAAAATAAAAAATGGTACACAGCCAAGGGTCAAATAGCCCAATTTGCCCACCTTGAAAATACCTTCCTATTGTCTATAGTGGGAAACGTGGAGCGAAACACAAGAACTGCAATATTCTCACAACTCACTTTGATAAATTGAAAATAGATCAAGTAATCTAGTAAATATTAGAAAATATATTTTCCTTTCACACATGTTAAAATAATAATAATAATAAACTCACATACTCCAAAGAGAACTCCACAACATTCTAACCTCGGGCATTTTTGTAGACCGAAAACAAGGAGAGAAGAAGAGTGAAGAAGTTCTACAAAAACATGTGCACGCTCTACTTTGAGAAAGCATGGGCCGAAGCTCTCGTCCTCAACGATGCCATGGTACATTCTCGATGTGTCAAATTACCGATTCTACATTTTGTTCATTGATTCGGTCAAATTTACAAAATCTAAACCCTAAAATTTCAAGTGATTTTTGGCATTCTATATTTTTGGCACTAATTGACACCCCTACGTGTACATCACCATCGTGGCTACTTATTCTTTCAACATGAATTTTGGCAAACCCTAATAGATTTGGAAAGCCTTGATCGATCACTCCGTGAAGCAACTAGAGATCGACATCGCAATAAAAGCTTGCCAAGAGTCCGGCAACGTTCCCAACTTGCTTCGGTTGCACGAGATGGAGAAGATCGAAGAGCAATCGTTGTTGGTTGGACATGCGTCGAAATTTACAAAGGACTACAATCATGCATACGTAATTGATAACATATGGCATCCTATACGCTTCAATGTTGATGATGTTGCATTGCTTACTATAACTAAATATTGTATTTAGTATCACATGGTATTTTATGTCACCGTGGTAGCTTTTATAACGACATTTCTTATGAATAAGTTCACAACAACCGTCATGTTTTTGTGTCTAATGAGACCAACTTTGGTATATTTTGCGTCCTAACATTCATGTAATGGAATATTATCATGGATGATTGAAATTTGTATGAAAATTCACTTAGGAAGTGATAGTATTTGTAACATTGTAAATCTATAAAGTCCAATGCTTTTCACAAGGGATGACAAATAATGCAAGGTTTACATTTGGTGTTGGTGACATTACACGGGTGGTTTACAATTAGTATTGAGCAAGACATATTGAATTGGTGACACTAAATACATTAAATATTTAGTGCACCAAATGTAGGTGAGTGTATAGGTGAATGCATTGTATCAGTAGTCAACATCAATCATAGTAAAAAGAACCTACCTATTGGTATCACAACTGTGGTACCAATCAGATATTGATATTTGATGTGTATGTAAAGACAAACAAATATTTTATGTACCCAACTTATTCTTTGGGTCAATACCATTCTAGTCCATATTGATGTTATGGAGACTTTACCTAGAGGTGGCAATTTTTGCATGATAAAATATAGATTTGACTGATATCAAAACCACAAATACCATCAAATATCCATATCTTACTGGTACTATACAACACATAACCCTCATTATGGATACCCAAAGGCTACAAAAATAAGATAGTATTAGACCAACACTAGATACTACCAATGTTAACTACATTGATTATCCCAATTAGTGAGTGTTACTATTCAGGGTTATGCAGTGCTATAACTATTTAATGAAAAGGTCATATTCTACCAAGAAAAGTCATTTATGCTCAGTAATGTTTGAACAACCTATTGACCTTTCGTTAGTAAAAATTGAACTTCTAAGTAAGACGTTATTGCATTGCGTAATTCCAAATAGTAACACACACTAAATGGGGAGAATGGGTGTAGTATATAGATGAATGTCAATAACAATTTCATCAAAGAACATACCCATTTTTGTTTTGATATGTTGATTCAAATTACAATATTTCTTTAATTGATCTCAAGTGTTGAAACAAAACTTCCAATGTAAAATTTGCAGGATGTTTATTCACAATCTACAAGGTCCGACATTGCATGCAAGTTGAAATACCACCTCCAACATTGGAACCATGTTAGTGAACTTTCCGAGCAAAATAATCCACCTTTATTTTAAACCAATTTTATCTACACATTTCATGTACATTCAAAGCTCCAAAATATAAACCACGAATGAATGAGTTTCGAATAATTGTTGATGTTTACGTGTTGTGATTTTCAGGTTCTCAACATTATTTCAGAACGTCCGGAGTTGCTTGAAATACTTCCAAAATACAGCGGACAATTTTTTGAGCTTCATGAGAATCATCAAATGGCAAACTCAATCTACGAGGGAATATTGAAGTCCAAAAATCATGATGTTGAACAAGAGATTTGTGCCAAAGTAATGTGTTCAACCATATTTCTTGATTGACATTTATTCTATTTGAATAGACATACATACATACATACATACATACATAAATACATAAATAAATAAATAATCTTTAAGCATATAATATAAAGTAGAGAATTTTTTTGAGACAAACGAAAGTAGGATCATATTTGAAGAATGTATGGATAACATGATGTTGATTTTATTTTTATCCATCAAACACATTTAAACACATTCAAAAGTCATGTACGTAGCATATGAATATGGAACCTCTAAAGCATCTTCTCTTTCTAATCCTCATAGAATATATTCCCACCGTCATGCCGTCTTTAGATTCATGTTGAAATTGAAGCAAGATTTTGTATCTTGCGCTTTCAATCCGAAATCAAATGTGCAATTTCTCTCAAGGATCTGAGAGAACCAACCCTTCCCCACTTGATATGGTAACAAGGATTGTGGGAGTTTGAGTTAGTTGATATCAGATTGAAAATGTTCTAGTATTTACAATCATTGTCAATGTAGGCAGGCATGGCAAGGATATCTATTCGGTTTGGACATCCTTGGAAAGGTTCCAAAATGGCAATATCAAGCAAAGATCATATGTTGTTATGTGAATGTGCAAAGCTAATGAAGGCCATGAACCTACAACAGGTTCTAAACAATAGCAAACTCATAATTGTTCATCTCTACAAAGACATTCATTTATAAGTGTCCAATATGTGGCTATACTATCAAAAGCATTTTAGTATGTGTATTACATTATAAATATGATGCTTTCATCAAATCTTGAAGTTTCATATGAGAAGCTTTCCTTTGGAAACCGCTCCAAAAGAATTCATACATGGTTCTTAATGTCTTACTTAGTTTTTTGAAAAGATTAATGACTTTAAGCAAAGAGGCTTTCCATTTATATTGGCTTCCTTATGATGTCAATGCTTAAATCTATTTATATCAATATGTGGACTATGTTCGCTACAATTGCTTATGCAATTTTCTCCCCTCTTCATGGATTTTATTTCAGGATGCTGCTGAATTATATGAATTTGGATGTCATTTTGAGACAGCAGGTGCACTCTATATAATATGCAAGAATCACAACAAAGTCATGAATATTCTTCAACATACCACCAGTCCCAAGCTTCAAATCATGGTGGGCAATTTGTGAGCACAGGATGCAACGAAGTTTTTGATAAAAATAACAGTACCAACAAAATAAATAAATAAAATAGAGGGTGACCAATGGGTGAACCCAACCAGCTGTAGATCCATCTAGTAACAAAATCATCTTACATAAATTTCAACATTACGATTCATCAAGAACTTTACAAATGATTTGTTAGATTGCACATGATGTTTTCTAAATGAGTTGTTTGTGTTGAAATATGGGGTTCACCCTAAGAAACGTTGAATGGTATTCTTCCAAATGGAAATTTCATGTTGTGATAGCTAAAAGAATTGATTAAAAGATGATGGCTCTCGTTCTTGAGATTAGACTTGAATTAATTGGCTTTTGAGACATGAGTGCGATTTTTCATGAATGCATAATATTGAACGCTTCATTCATGAGCCCATAATAATATGAACTTTTGCAGTATGCCAAAGCTATGGAGAGCCTTCAACGCTATGATGATGCGGCCACAATGCTTGAACTTGCAGAGGTCTTGTGCCAATCTCGTAATTGACTTGTTATGGGTTTAAACCCAAGTTGAGTGAGGATTTGATTTCATTAATTACCTCTAGTTTGGGTTATTTTAAAATGAAAAAAGGGGAAAAGCAAAAAACAAAAACAAACAATAAAAAATCAATAGTTCTGGGGGTTCTAGGGTGTATAAAACAAGCGGCTAGGTGGAAGAGTGCTCTATCTTAGTATTAGATTTCACTCATGGCTGGTTTAGGTTGGTTGTTCGACCAAAGACTAAAATTTGACTTGTTTTAGAGACAACTATACATTTATATTCATTTGCGAATAGACTCCACTTGAAAAGCGAGTTACTAACACCATATTTGGCCAATTTTGGTTGCTTGCCAAACTTTGGCCCATTTCAAAGATCACCCCTAGGTCTCTTCCCATAGGGCAAAGTCAACAAACAAGATCCATCAGCTTTCATGAAGGAAAAACTGGTGGTTTTGATTCAACTTCTAAAACCATAATTATGAATCAAATGCAATGACTTCAAATTTTGAAAACTAAGGTCATTTTAACTTCATATAATGGATGTGCAGGATTATTATAACGCCATTCGCTTACAATTGGAATATCTCCACAATGCCCCCAAAGCATTTGCAATTCTACGAAAGGTACAAAACATGTAACCTCAATGCGAGAATACGTGGTTCGAATTGCTAGTGGTAGTATGTTTTTCAAGTTTTATGATTCTCTAGGAGTAATGAAGGATTCGTTTATTTATTAATGGGAATAATTAGACACACAATCCCTATGTTAGTTGACTTGATTGTCATTTGAGTATGTGATTTTATCTTGGAGTTGTGCTTGATGTGGCCAGACAAAGATTCTAGAAGGCGCGGTTTTGGCTACCAAATATTGCAAGAACATCGGAGACTACAAAAATGCGGTGGAATTTCTAATAATGCAAAAACGGTGACGATTCATAATTCATTTTTGTGTGTTCTAAATTATTTTGTGAGCTATCATGTGTGAACAAACAAGTGAATAATATTGCCAACATGTCATTATATTATTCAGACCCATAACAGTGTTTGGTGGGACTGACAATATTCCACATAATATTCCTCACATTCATATCAAATTGTGGTTTAGGTAACACTACATTTTTTTGGGGGGGGGGAGGAGGGGGGACTAGACATAATGATATTACGTATTTTATTTAAACTTGTACACTCTTTTCTTGTATGTCACTGGACATTTGTATGGAAATTTGTTAAGTGTGTTTAAAGCTAATGGATGGAACTAGCACTAGGGTGAAATAATTTTATGTGCATATTTGCATGTACAAACCAAGTTATCATTTCTTTGGGCACATCTCATGCCCATAAGAACCATGATGTTTTTTTCTTGATAAATTTATGAATTTCAATTTAAAAGGTTTTGAATTGTCAAAATCCTATTTTTACTTCAATCTTTGGTATTTCCTTACAATTACATGGAATAAATATCAGACAAAGACCGCCATATGTAGATTCTATATCGATTGACCCCATGCAGTTCACACATTAAATTATATTTAAGCTTAGACAAAATGACGTAACATTAGTGACAGTCGACCAAACAAACATGTTTTCCTCCTAAGATCAAAAAAGACATTCAAGCAACAAATAAGTTTTGGAATAAAATAAGCAACAATGAAGGAATTTCCACCTTGTTTATTCCATGAGACCTTCACATGATTTGTGGAAAACCAGAATACGTGGGACCACCTGAGTTATGTTATGGAACCTTAGTGGCATATTCTAGTATTAAATTATATCCCATGCGCAGACTTCAAGAGGCGAATGAATTAGCGAAGCAACATGGATTCATGGATGTCTATTCAGACTTGGTAGCAAAGGTAGCATCGCACGAGGAATGTTGTGTATTAGCAAGGTAAGCGCCCTTGTGAGAGATACAGTTGTTTATTATAGGCAGGATTGAATTATGAACAAACTTGGTTTTTTTAACATCATTGTAAAATGCGAGTATTATTGAACTCGTGGTGTCCTCGGTTGACAAAGGTATTACCAATCGGTCGGAATAAACGATAAAGCCATCATGCTATTTGAGAAATGTGGTGATTATAAGCAAGCTCTCACTTTGTTGCTACAAATGGGTACCCACACCGCCATGGAGCTCGTAAGTACCGTACCATGAGACCGTCGAATCAAAATAACCACCATTCATGAGAAGATTTTATATGATAATTTTATGTGATTTCATTCTTCAAGTTTATGATATGAAGCATCATTTTCACTCATTTGCCTCGGTCGTCTACTAGGCTATCAATATGGTGGGCAAGCTACAATGTGATTCGTTGACCAACCAACTATTGGATTATTTCATGGACGAACACAATGAGGCTACCATGAAGGGACCACAATATGTGTTTTACCTTCATATCGTATTGAAAAACTTTGATGAAGCGACCAAGGTGGCTTCTCTCATAGCAACTCAAGAGCAGGTGAAATTTGTGGAATTGGGACTTTTCTTTAAGACCATAATGAAATACAATGTTGATCTCTTCGCATCAAACTACAAGGAATATTCAATACTTACCAAACATAAGATTGTGATTTCAATCTTCCGTTTCTATATTTTATGGCACTTGAAAAGTCTTAAATATTTAAATGTGAGTTGAATCAATGGTGAAGCAAATTGCTAGGTTAATTGCTCGGGGGGTTCACTGGCGAAAAATCGTAGAACAACGTGCGATAAAAAATAGGGTCTAATATATTCATTGTAGATAAATTTTGTAAAAAACTTACATATAATATAGGGGGTTTTTAAATAGTGACAAAGGATTACATGTAAAATACCATCACACCTTTATTTTGAAAAATACCATACCTTATAATCTTTTCTGCAAGGTAAATAGCCCCCCAATAAATGGGTCCCAAACGCACGTGTATGCAAAATATAAGAGGGAGTGAATCCCCCGAGGTTAATTGTGGACTTGACACTGAGAAAATGTTAAGTCCTGAAGGGTATAAGATAGAGGGTGCTTTAATCAAGTCTTTCGCTGACTTGGCCTATTTTTGGAGTCTTTTTGAATTAGTGGTGTGCATGATTGGCTTAGAAAATTGGCTAAGACATGGTACATACAAAAATAAAATAAATTGCATTTCATATTAATATACTACAAGTCACTATATGAAGTCACGTATTCCTAGCTTCCTAAATCCATTCCTTGACCCACTTATTTTTTAACTTCCAATTTTTTAGCTCCCAAAACTATCCCGACACTCATCCAAAATCGCTCCCATGTTTTGCCAGACCTGGCCCCACACTAAAACCAACACTCCACTTAGCGAAAAGAAAAGAAAAGAAATAATAATTGACCCCTTATAACTTTTGCATGCATGATCTTAATAAAAACATACAAGTCACCCACCCCCTATGTACATTCCAACGCTTGCCCAGTTCCATCCCAATTTCCCCCAAAACCAACCCCACATTCTCCAAAAACCTCCCCTACTTTGCTTTAGAGTCATTCAGATGGCTTAAGGTGCGCTCTAGTTACATGATTAGAAGGCATGCATAGGAAATGCTTTTAGGAGGGGGTTGGAATGAGCATCCTCTACCTTATGTTAAATCAACACTGACACAACATTAAAAGTTGCAACTTGGTCACTTGGAGTTTGAGATGCACAACAAAATGAATGGGGCCTACATGATAGATACCCATCTAGTGAAGTTTCTTGGGCCATTTTGAGTGACCATTGAACAATGATGGGCCCATACAATTTGTTGAGGCTATGTGAATTTCTAGCCTTCCCCACACTCACCCCAAACCCTTTCCTTCTCTACTTCAATGTTATCAAACATGAACTAGAGACCTTATTTAAAAGTTGACGTACAAGAGGATATTGCAAGTACTAGAATTTGGAACCACATCCATACAGTTGGAATAAACACAATTTTAGAAGTCTGATCTTTCATATAATAGCTAAAATTTCAAGAAAGATCAAAATTATTTGAATTTTGGTATTGCTTGTTCAAAGTATGGATTTCATAACTTGGCGGGGGAAATCCAAAAGTACTCATGTCACTAAGCTTGTTACTCTCCAACAATAGATTTTGCAACAAAGAAAAAATATATATACTTAAAGGCTCCAACTACTTCTAGGTCCGTAAAAAATAGCCCTTTTTTTAAGATAATTTCAATCGATTTGTTCAAGATGGTGTTGAACTTTACTACATCAAAATGCATGAGCAAAAAAAACTAGGAGAAACGGTAAGTTGGCTTTGAGGAAAAATATGTTTGACAAATGCTCACAACCACTTGTCGGCGTCTTAGGGGCTAATGAGTGTTGGTTTGGTTTTTAAAAATAGGATATGGGAAATTACAAGCTTGCACATCAACAACTATTGCAGTTTCACAAGATACTAAAACTACATGGCCATAAGATTAGTCTTCATTTCTCCAACCAACTCATGCTCCTACATTCCTATGTTCTTGTCAAGACATTGATTAATGTGGGCGACCATCGGTAAGTAACAAATTTTATGTATGTATGTATGTATGTTGGATTTATGTATCAAAAGTTCTTGTATTTGTCTATTTGTTTGCCTTCATAATGACCACATTAGAAACATCTAAATGCACATATCCACAATGATAGCATATTGATTCAATTACATCCAATTAGAACATTGAATCAATACTTACCCAAAAATAGAGTTGCAACTTTAATCTCTTGTTTCTATATTTCAAAGTTGTGAATCCTAAAGGGGTAAAGTATGAATTGAGTCGATGTTGAACGAATTGTGAATTAAATGTTAGTTAGTAATGAATATATATATATATATATATATTTATATATAAGGATAAGGTCTTAAAAGGTATTTGTCAACATTGAATCAACATTAAATGTTGGTGACTTGTATTTTGAGATGCATCGAAACTTGCTCGTACCAAATATTGAATTGAATTTTTAATAGTAAATTCTAAATTGAAGGTCGAGTGCACGAATGTTAATACGAGTGGCTCAACACATTAGCAAGTTTCCAGCTCATGTGACTGCCATTTTAATCTCCACCGTGGTCGAGTGTCAACGCTCCGGGTTGAAGAAAACGGCTTATGAATATGCAACAATGTTATTGCGACCAGAATTTAGGTCAAAAATCTCAACTTGAGGGGAGGATTTTATTTGCTAGTATTAGGTGGGGAGGATTTTATTTATGCTTGTAAGTTATGCTTTTGTTTGCAATTGACGATTACATAATGAAACATGTTATGTATAATTTATGAGAATAGTAGCAAGGCATCTAATTTAACGTATAGTTTTGCTAATATGAACATAGTTGTATTTTTTTGGACATCTTATATCCATATGAAGAATAACGCATATAAAATTATGATATAACCAAACATATTGTCATAAACATGATTTTGAACTTCCATATTGAATCCATCTTAACTTGAATCTATGTTTCATACTCTTTGACCCCCTATATGTGATGTTTTTGATATGGATCTTGAAGTTTTTTACCACTAGGTGAGTTTTGTTCATAGTGCGCATGTTGATTTTGGAATAGGCCTTCAATTTCAAATGTACACAAGAGGATGATTGAAAATATCATACGGAAATATGGGAAGGTTGAGGAGAAAGAACCAATGTCACCATGTCCATTTTGTGGAGTGGAAATTCCAGAGTGTCAACTTGAGTGCTTCGCATGTCACTCAACTATCCCGGTATCCATTAAAAAGTACATGATAAACAATTTTGAAATAAAAATAGAAATAATTCACACATTCTTCATGTATACATGTTTAATGTAGAGTATGACATGGTTGTGAACTAATATATCTTCCCTTTTTGGTGAACATAGTTTTGCATAGCCACGGGGCGCCACATGGTTCTTCCAAATTGGAGCCAATGTCCAAACTGCAAATTTCCTGCTTCACTACAAGAATTCGTGAAGGTATCGACATGTCCCAATGCACTTTGAGATTTAAAGCGGTTACATGATGAGGTTATGTGTGCGGTGATTTTTATATAATCAAAATGTATACATCCCCAAATGTCCACAAATGTATACTTGTTTCTTTGTTTCTTGTTCTTAAAGATTTATATTTTGATGACATGAGACTTGACATGACTTTAGTTGTCGATGACGATGTAGCTTTAATTGGGTGATTGCAGATCATCAACGTTGAAAAAGTATGTCCCATGTGTGTACAAGTTGTAGATAAGAAAGATATAGGTTTGTTACTAGATCCACTTTCTCAACTGAGTTGATTTTATAACTCATTCACATCAAGTTGGACCTATCCAATTCTATTTACTTGAGAATTGTCCATAATGCCATAGGCATTTATTAGGGAGACAATTTTGGAAAACAATTATTGGGTGAAATCTTCAGTGAGTCTGCATGTAGGAATCTAGGTTCTGTAGGAACAAATCTTCTTGCTCAATAAAGAATCTAACTCGTATGAGGAAACGTAACAAGTTCAGGTTCCTTGAGTACCTATACCTGTCTCTCAGAAATTTGTTGCCGGTGTCAAACCCTGCAAAAATAATTCACTTAACAAAGGTTTGAACAGAATCTATTTGAACTATTGATCGAGACCTCAGTCTTGCTTGTACAAATCTATGTCATTCAACGGAGTGTCCTTCCAGGTATAGCAGATTTCTAGAAACGAATGTCTGGTTTACGAGACATATCAAAGTAGTACCAATATGTTGATGCATTTGGAGTGTACAATATAAAAATGAAAAGAATCTTTTTATAAAAATGAACTCAAGTAAAGTACAAATCATATCAACACCATTTGGAGGTGATAGTGATTCTCTTCGCACAGATGTAGATGAGCCCAGCCTTGAATGAGGGTCGATTGTAGCCGGACTATCTATTTAGAGAAAACTTTCTGCCAGTAAGGCACCTGGATGGGGCAATAACGAAATGCAAGAGCCACTCCTCTCATAGCAGACAAATTATTTCAGAACAAAGTCCCCCGTCCTCTCAAGCTCTTCCTTACCTAACACATGAATCCTCCACAAAAATTGTGCGATTGGGATCTTGTGGGCGGCACATGCCATCAGTCATGCACATAGAACAAGTTAGGAAGACTCCTTACTCGCACCTTCACTATCAAGCTCTATGACTTGATCAGCAGTAGACAAGGTGCATACTGGAGTCGAGATTGCTGGCATTTTCTGCTGAGGGATTGCATTTCGCCTATTCGTGGTGAGATTAGACTTGCTACCTGACATAAGCACGTTCTGTGAGTGTGGGTTATTCCGCGCCGATCCAGATGCAGGGTTTGAAACTCCAGCTGTATGAGTTCCTGAAGTGTTCCCAAAACCCCTACTCGACTGGCTCTTTGAAGCATGGTGCACTGGAGGCCGTTGCACATTTGCCCCCGGACCTATTTGAGAAGCTGATGGCCCACCTGCAGCATTCATCGAACCTCAAGGTCAATGTGGAGAACAGGAAGCAGAATCTACAATCTACTGTTGAACTTTCAAAATCTTTAGCAATGAGAGAGATACGCCTCTGATGTTGCCACCGGCATGAATTATGGTGTAGCTTCATCTTCAAGTCACTATAGTTCTACATGTAATTCCGAAACAGACATCATGAGAATAAGAGGGACTTTGAAGAATATAGCCTCCTTTCGAAGGTGAACACCTTGAACAGGCGCACAACACAGCCCACACCTAATCTCCCCAAGTGCACACCCCTTAGGTTCCCACATGGTTGTTTCAAAATATCTGGTTCACCTGGATACTCTCAGTATAATTGGGTGGACCATATTGGTAGGGTGCATGGGAAATCTAATGCTACAAAGGTCACCTACCTGGGTACTATTCCGGCCTAAGTGACTTAACCTTGGACTTCCCATGGGATCCAGGTTAAGGCCTTGGGTTTTAGTGACCCCTTTAAGCAATGATAAACTACAGGGTTGTGGATGCTGAGTGCGAACCTGATCCAGTTCGGATGTAATGCACAATGGCTCCTGGATTACTCATCAGCTGTGGGTTTCCAGATTGGCTTGACAGGCTCGATTTGGATCTGGGTACTCCACCGGTCCCGATGTGCACCACGTTACCAGATTGCGCAGCCATAAGGAGTGAAGCAGCTGCCGAGGCTGGTGCAATGCGTGCCCCTGCTGCCATTGCAGCTGCTTGCACCATAGGATCCGGCCCATGAGGACCCTTGGAAACTCCCCTTTGCACAGTAAGTCGCGGCACATTATACTTATTGTCAGCAGATGCTGGAGTGACTGTAGGGAGTGCACCTGTGGGCCGCATCTGGCTAGCCCCTGCTTGGATTGGCCTCCGTACTGTGGACCCTGAACCATGAAACTGAGCTCCACCACTTGCACTTTCTGGAGTTGTTCCCATGTTGTGAGTTTGCACAGCACCAGTGGTTGCACCTGTCGACGTTCCACTTACGCGCATGAGGTAAGGGCTCTGAGATGGCTGCCATGGACCAGAAACACCAGCCCTGCTAGATGAAACTCCTGCAACTTGTGAGGTTCTTGTGCGTTGTGCTTCACTAACATTATCAGATGCCTCAGCAGAATGTGAACCTGGGACTCCTCGTTTAATTTGCACTTGCCCAGTCGAAGACAGCACTGCTGGCTTGTTTGCCATGGGTCCACCTCCAGGAGGCCGACTGATATCCCCTGGCTGCCCAGATGATCCTACCATCCTTGGTTTCCCAAGAATTGAAGGGTTGGGCCCCACCTGTGTCCCAGTCTGGGGGCCTTCAGTTTGTCCTTCTGAGACTCCATATGCTGGTGTGCTCGGTCCTGATCCTTCCCTGTATCCCGCTTTGTCTTGAACTTCCCTTCTCTTCCTGATTAGAGCCCATCTCTGCAGCATACCAATTGACATTAACAATCCGTCAGAGCTAGATCGACTGGCTCCTCCCAAGAACAGAGGGAGATCATTTCAATTGAACTCGGCAAAAACAGCATGTAACTGACCCTTCCAGAATAGGAGCCAGCTCGGGGTCTGACACAAACAAAATAAGACCAAACAACCTTTAAGAGCCTTCAGACCTCAGAACTCCTATGCATGATGTGTTTACATGTTCACAAGAACAACATGCATGAAAGAGACGACCTCTGACCATCACACAGTTGCCAGTTTCATCGGCTCTTGACACAAGCTGATTTGGAGACCAAGATGTTCACAACAGCTTAAAGGTGAATAGGAAAAATGTTGGCTAGCATGAGCTGCACAATAGAAATATTGGACCTCGTTATAAAAATAAAACCAAGTCCAAATTCCTAAACCATAAACCCTTATCTTGGGTCTTGTTTTGTTGAAATTATTCTGGTCACCAAAAACCAAAGATCCGGTTGAATGACCAGGAAAAGTATGTGCAATACTATGATGGAAACTTGCCACCCTTTGAAGAAAAGGTGGTCTTAGGTAGCTGCAGCCAGGGTTTTAATTCCAGCAATGGCCGAGTGAAGTGGTGAGAGGAGACCTGTGAGAGCTGTGAGGCACTGCGATCAAAATTGTAAGGGCACTTGAGAACCGATGTCCAGTTACCCTCACCACATTTCTCCACTGCTGATATGAGTTCCAAGTCCTCTGCCGGAGTCCAAAGCCGCCTTCTCTTCTTGTCTGCATTGGATTCTGTATATGCAGATTTGGTACTCGTCATGGAAGAAATGGGCGTTGTTGCAAACTCTGCTGGTGCATTTGCCAAGTATGAATTTCCCCGTGCTCTAAATGTGGCTGAGCCATCTGACATCCCTGATGTAGTTGCTTCCTGTAACATTGCAAACAAATCAGACAACACTCTGACACAACAAAAGAGAAATATTCATTTCAACAAATATTCACTGAACTGGTTCAAGGCATATCCTACCTACCTGTTGTCCAGTTCTCAAGGCCATGTCTCCTACTTGATGGCCCATTCCTGCTATCTGACTTACATCTCGCTCCATACGAGTTTCTTCGATGTCATGTTGCTGCAACTCTCCCTGCATCTCAAGCAAGTTATCCAGATTAAAATCATAGCACTATGACAAAGAACCTAAAATATCCCAACAGCAGCCAATAAAGTTCACAAGCTCATATTGGTCAGCTCTCAACACCATGCGTTCTTGCAAAGGTTTACTACAGTTATAAATCAAATGTCATGTGGCCTGCCATAAACTCATCATGAAAGACTTGATGTCCAATTCCTGGTCTACCATAAAAGACACCTTAATCTGACCAAAAGAAGAGGAGCTCAGGGCAAACTGTAAGCAAAAAGAGTGTAATGGTTGCAATTCATTGGCATGACTACAAGAGGTCGAAAAACTACAACTTGACTCCAAAGATAAGGGTCCACCTTGTGACCCAAATAATTCTGGAGCTCTTTCGACTGCTGTAGCCCAAAGAAGTCCAGTAAGGAACCTGGTGACAAGACATGAACATTTCACATCCTTGAGCAAGCAGGCCCATAAAATCCAATCACTTCTCCACTGCATCTTCATGAAGATGAAGGTTTACTAAACAATCAGCGTCCTCCCTAATTTAAAGATCTCATTTACCCCAAGTAACATAAATCAGCAGACTGGAAGCACAAACAGGAAGGAGTTTGTAATACCTTCACAAAATTTGCAACGCTCTCTGCGATGCTGGGGCTGATTGCCGGCACAGGATCGGGCTCCACTTCAATGTCACTTTCGTCCTCCTGTTAAAGAAAAGCCAGACATGGCCTTATGAATATATGTAGCATGCTTTCACATGTGGCAATACTGATGCAGTGTGACTCGATCCAGTCTACTCGATCAACTTACTCAAATAAGAAAAGAAATCTCATACTAATGACTTCGACAATGTAGCAACCGAGGCTGGACAACACTTTAACGCAACCCGACCACAAAACCCTAAATCCCAAAAAACCTTAAAACCTACCAGTGCTTGATCATTGTCCTCAAAAGCATTCATGAGCTCGGCTCGATAGGCAATGCTTCGCCACACAGCTTGATACTCCCTTGCGCTGGTAATTCCTGTGGCGGTGCACTTGGCGAGCAAGGCCCAGTCCAGCTTGGAAGATTTACATTTCGCAATTTCTCGCAGCAGTGTCACCAGCGTACTCGAGTTATACCTAATCATATCACCACAATCATCAAAAAAAACATAGTGGCAGCAAATGCAGCACGGCCAGAAGTCTCGAAAGCACTCAGGCTGTGTGGAAAGCATGTGAAAAACACCACCGACACACCTATTTTGTTGCCATCATTCCATTTTTACCTTTTCAGAAGGTGCAGCAGGTCCAATTCAGATAAACAGAACTTCCTGGCCATCGCTCGCGACATTGTGACGCCTCAAAATTAATTTAATCGATTAACTTCACCCTCAGTCTCATGGATTCTGTGTCGCACGGTCTTCCTCCTGCTCCTGCTGCTGCTGCCGCCGTGCAAGATCGGTCACCGTTTCGTGGTTGGACACCATTTCTTTGTACAAAAACGCCGCGTCTTCCTCCTCATGATCTTGCCGTGATGTTTTCTCAGCAACTGCACATGTGATGCGCATCGTGATGCGTGATGATCTTCTTCCGCGACCGAGAGAGAGAGAGAGAAAAGAGAAAAAGAGGGAGCGCGCGAGAGAGCTTGCTAATATACTAGGGTTAGGGTTTTATCACAAATGTTTGCGCATTGGAAACTATCTGAGGTGGAGGGAAAAGAAAAAGAATGAATGCAACATCAACAACAACAATGGCAACAACAACAACCACAACATCAAGAGAGAATGTTTTGTGAACTTGAGAAATCATGATGGAACCACAAAGTGATGCAAACTATGTACTTAAAAGCTTGGGTACTTTAAGAAAAGGTAGGTGAATCCACCCATTTTGTTGAAGACAAATTTGAAATTGGAGGATCTTTTCGAGGGCCACGAAAAGGTCAACAACAATCATTTGAACTGTGGAAACATTGCTCGGTGTCTTTGGAATCTTAGATCAAATGTCCAAATGTCGAGATTATTCGTCATCTTGAATATCTTACGTTGACACGCGAGGAGATGTGATAGCACGTCTCGTGTGAACAGTTGGTTTCTCGAATAAATGAATTGAAATCCATATGTTAGCGACTTGCAACCTATATTTTCATATGTACACACTCTAAATTTCATAATATCACGCTTGTAGCAACCAAGGTGCAAGTGAAGTAAGGAGAGATGTGGTGTTGACATGGATGCGTGGGTTCTCAATTTGTGCCAAAAACAAAACAAAACAACATGGATGCATGATAAAAGAGAATTAGTGTAGCATTTGACATTATGGAGTAACAACAGTCAACATTGCAATAATGATGGTAATTACAATGATGACAACGTGATGCGTGCAAGTGCGTAGTTTGAATTCTTTGGTGGTTTATCTTAATGTCAAAACCCATGATATGTGGGAAGGAAACGTGATAATAGGGAAGTGAGTTATCCCTAGGGTTTTAGGATAGAAGAGAAGGAGTTTAAGGAGGTTGACATTACAAAGTTTAGAGTATATATATAAAGAATGCACATGTGTTATATTTTAAGGTAGCATGTTGTACATTACAAAGTGGAGGATTGTCAATGTCTTCATGATACAACAAGATATACTATAATGTCTATAGTGTTTACACTTTGTTTATTATCTTGTTGATATATAATTTGCAAGCCCATGCACTAAATTTCTTTATGCTCTACAACTCTATAATGTATTAATCCTTTTTTTAGCATCGCAACGTCATTTTTGACATAATTGCAAAAGTGGGGGGCTACAAGTGCAAAAGATGTGTATAGTGGGAGAAACCAAGGATTGGTGTCAGTCATGGAACTAAGTGGCGACTTGGCATGGCAATAAGATAAAGAATGACAATTAACCCCCCAAAAAAGATTTGTATATTCTCTCAATGTGCTCCATGGTGGGCTTATGAGCATGGGCATGGCCATACATGCATATGATAAATATGCACAGGCATAGGCATATGGTTGCATGAGTGTTCTCTAGATTTGTCTAGAGTGTTGTCAAAGAAATGTCTCGTGTATCAGTCCATGCATGGTACAATACAATTCTGAACATAATTTCATCTACATAAAAAGACACGCATATTCAAATTCTCAACAATCGTATATGAAGAGCAAAGCTTTCTTATGCAAGGATAGATAACAATGAAGGTTGTCAATAATTTTATATGAAGAGCATAGGTTCTTACACATGTTATTGATGTAGATTTTCATGGATGCTTGATTATTTCTTAACCTTTATTGCTATCTTCCCCCCCCCCCAACACACACACACACACTATTGTCTAGTAATTGTCTATCTATTGTCATAACATAACATACCAATTTGTATTTAAAGCATGACTACAATGTTCCACATACTTATAAATAATTATCAAATTTTGTGAGTTACTTTCTAGGATCTTCTTTTGTAAACAAACTCACCTACTACAATACTCTTCTTAGAAGATTACGGATTAATTTGTGGATGAAAATAAGAATCGATATTTTTTAATATATTTGATTTATAATCAATATATTTTAAATAAATACCACTTAAAATTTTAAATAAAATTGTCACCGGATCCATTTGGCAAAGAAAAATGTCATGTGATGCATGCACAATACATAACAATTTTGTAGGGATTTCATGTGTGCATGCATGGCATGACAATGAATGTAAGAGCATATGCTCGAAAGGTCAACATAGTATGTAAGATATGAAATGTCAATAATGAAGAATCTTACTAATTGCTACTCTTAGTTGAATGCGAAAGGTTAAAATATATTGAACATTCAAGTATGAAATTATAAACATACGTGGAGAATATGGGAGATAAAATTATGATTTCATTGGAGCTTAACCCTCAAGCAATCAATTAAAGTTCATATGTATAAATCCCCCACAAAGGTAAATAAAAATAATTTTGATGGAAAGTAATTGATGAGAGAAGGGCAATTTTGCATGGAATTCGTGGATGAAATAAAAACCAGTTATGCAAAAACAACGTAAAAAAAAATTGATTCTTTTCTAAAAAAACGAGATGTGAAGGCTTGACATGCAAAGTCAAATAAAAATAAAAGTATTTTGATGAAAAATAATCAATAGCATTTTTCATGGATTTTGTGAGTGAAAACTAAACATAAAATATATAAAGAAATTCCTATTTAAAAAAACCTAAACGCTTGACAAATAAAATCAAATAAAAATAGAAGCAAATTTGATGAAAACTAATTAATGAAAGGAGGGCAGTTTTGCATGAAATTTGTAGATGAAAAAAAAATCATACAACAACATGTAAATAAAAAGTAAAGAAGAGAAGAATAGATCAATATAGAGCTCCCCTACTTGGCCATGGAGTTCTAGTATGGGGTGCAGTTCATGTGGGATCCTAATTCACATGGACAAATGCAATAGATTGGGATGGCACTGGTCCAAGTTAGTGTGCATACAATGAGAAGTATATGCATAAGATCTATTCAACACTTTATCTCTCAAAATATAAATTTGCAACTTGGTATCTAATCAAATTCCAAATTACTACAAAATATATGTTTTGCACAACATAATTCAAGATTTTTTAAAATATGATTTTAAGAGAGTTTGAAGACCATGATGTTAACACAATTGACATGAATCAATTTATTTTAATTTTACCAATTAATGTGAATATAAGTTGATAAAGATTTTTTTTAAAAACATGAAGTCTTTAGATAATCACATGTGTTATTAGACATGTTATGCATATATATATTTTTACTTTAAAATAAAATAATAACATTTCAATATATAAGGTAGTAATGCTCTAAAAATTAATGTAACATAAGATTAAAATTTGAAAAATAGTGAGTTCATCTTGTTACTTCAACATTGATAAAGTATGTCAAAGTAACTTTGTTATAGCTTTCAAAGGATAGTTATGCAATTTTTCTCATTTTTTCTTCCAAAAAGAAGTTTATTTATTTTGAAGTTGCTATGATGATATCTTATTATCATGGCATTTTATATTATTTTATAAGATATTAACATTAAAAAAATGAAAATTTAATTTCATCAATCAAAATACAATTTTGTTAAAAATCAATATTTTATGCACCAAATAATTTTATCCATAGGAATTCTTAAAAGCTTATCATGGTCTACTAAAATGAATGCCAAGAGTCCTATACTATGGCTAGTGTTGTGCATTGTTCTTCAAAGATGACAAGCTTATCAATTATAAGCACATTAGAGATGTTAAACGCCCATCATGTCATAATTGAACTTTCAAGCTTTGGGCATCTTTGCAAGCACACCATTTGAAAGGTCTTTGTAAATGTGCACTTTGTTGAGCATCAACTTGAATGAATTCACACAAAATATCAAATGAACCAATACCCAACACGTACATGCAACATAACTACATAAACAATCGTCTTTGAATTTGAAAAATTGGGTTAGATAGATGTTTATTGAGTGGTCGATTGACGTAAAATATTATCACTGACAATAGACGTAAATTAAGGGAAAAACATGGGAGAAAATATGGAGGCTAAAGGGGCGGATTATGAAGAAAGAGCAGAGAAAAAGTTGAAAAGTTGGGGAGTTTTAGGTAGTAAATACGAAGATGCTGCAGATTTGCTTGAGAAGGCTGGAAATTCATATAAGTTGGCAAAAACATGTGTGACTCTTAAACCCTTGTTTTTTATGAAACCGTGTTCAAATTGTACAATATTATTGTTAACTTTATTCATATTAACATATAAGAGAAGGGTTTATTTGAATACATAACCCTATAAATGATTATCAATGTCAACATACTCATTTCATATGTATTGTGATTTTTCATTGTTCATTGCTATCTTGATCTCTAGTGATAAGTTAAGATACAGAGTACGCATTATAAGTTAAAGGTTGAATGAATAAGGCTTTGAGATAAATTTTAAAATAGCATTCAATTTGTGCAACAAGTGACAATTCATACCAACCAAGCATGCTTGTAGAACTTGTTCGTCTTGGATAGTTAGGGTTAAAGATTTGATCTATTGGTTGATCAAAGGATGACGGCAATATGATCATGAAAACCATCACAAATATTCAATAATTAAGCAAGTAGATAGTGCTTTCAAGATAAATCCACAGTTACTTTAGTTTCAACAAACATCCCAATATTTTATCAAAAAAATCTTGAATTTTAAAAGTGTAATATTGATTGCCATTGTACACATTTTTGTTATTTGCAGGGGGCAAAGCGGCAGCTACCTACATCAAGCTTGCAGATTGCCAAATGAAGGTTCGAGGTCTATACACTTGAATTGTTCTAGTCTTCATGAGTAGTTATGCATAATCTGAGGCAAAATTTTGAACATATAAAATACTATCATTGGAATATAACATTGAAATGATCCTTCTCAATATTGTGATCTCACATGCACTTTGAGTTATAATTCCAGAATTGATATTCCAATGAGTGATGAAGCCGCCTTTTGACTTGGTGTAGACTTGCAAAGTTGATTTCATTCAATACGTTAGAGCATGTTATCCCATAAATCTTTTTGATTGGTCTTAATGATGCATATAATTTTGATTGAGACATAGAATTAAAAAAAAAAAACAAGTCCTACTTTAATTTATAACATACATATGAAAATTTTGTAATCATGTATTAAAGGACTCAACAAGGATGATACATCAATGCACAGTTTGCATGTTATTTGGTTCGAGTCTATACTATCTTCATAATGTCTTTAAAAAATAAACATTGCACCAAACCTGACCCACAAAAATAACACAAGCTTGAAAAAAAATTGAACAAAGTGTAACGTACTATATACAAAATAGGGATCTAATCACAATACATGATTGGTCGTGCATGCTTTGATTTTGGTATAATTTGTTGTAGGCAGTTGGAGAGCAAGCATGATGCGGCAGCTGCATATGTTGATGCAGCGCTCTGCTTCAAAAAAATAAATCCCTTAGGTTTAAATCACCCCGACATATGGATGTTTGTGTGTTATGACACCTGCAATATGTGTTATAAGTCGTTAGTGACGAAAGTTCAAATATTTTTTGTCTTAGTTTGGGTTGTCTACTACCTAATTTCCAATAGTCAACGATTCCCATATTGGTTTGTATTAATCATCATTAGTTGAGATATAAATAAATATTCCAACACATGGATAATACTTGTGATTGGAGTCTAGCATGAATATATCATATTGTCATCTTAGAAATTGGCGAACTTGAGAGAAACCCATGGACAAGAAACTATACAAAGTTTGCCTTGGATTCTTTTATAATGAAATATCTGAAAAAACTAAGATATAAGTATAACTTAATTTATGCATGAATTTGGAACAATTCCAAGAACCACTACGACGTACACTAGATTGCAAAACTACAAAAATATGGTGGTTGATGAATATGAAATACAAACATTCAAAGTCGTGGTCTATCATGTTGTTGCTTTTGATGTCATCGTTGAATATTTTTGTCCAAAATATACTTAAATACCAGTTTAAAATGTGACAATTTCCATGTTAGAGTAGAGGCAATACGATGTTTGGAACAAGCGGGAGTTTTTTATTTGGAGTTGGGGCGCATTGCAATCGCGGCTCGGCATTACAAGGTACATAGATTATGTCGACATTGACGACAATTCTTATAAGTCTTTGCGAAGGCCTTTATTATAGTCGTTGATTTTGTATCTCGAGTTATTTGTGCTTTTGGTATGTTTCATCAACACTCGCGATACTACCAACTCAATATTCACTACACTAACCAAAGACACTAGACACCTCTAGGAAATCGGCGAGATTCTTGAGAAACAAGGAGACGTTACGAGGGCCATGGAATACTTTGACAAAGCAGCCGAGCTTTTCTCCGGGGAGGAGGTGAATAGCAGTGGCATGCAATGTAAACTGAAGGTCGCACAATTTGCTGCGGAATTAGAGCAGTAAGTTTGCAACATTGTTGAATTTCTTGATTATTCTATTCTATAAATCATCACTTATCATATAAAAAGGTGACTATTATAATACAATAGTCACCATATAATAACATATATGGTGACTATGATGTCCACATGTGTTCGGTTCATTTCAAGCTAATAATTGGCACAAAAGAGAGCACCTTGGTTTTGAGTCCATCTAAGACATATAGTTCATACAATCGCTTCACAAATTCAATCCTTGAGTCGTTTATGGTACCTACACTTAGGTGCGACCCTTGAGCACAAGCAAACCCTAATTATTTTTTTACTTGAGTGAATGTCGTTTCAACACGAGAATCCGAGGTCAAGTTTCAACACACATGTAGTCAATGACATGACACTACTCAACTGATGAGTTGTGATTAGTTGTTTCAACTTCAAATTTAGTACGAAACAATGGGATTCTGGCATCCGGAGTCTTTGTTGGGTCCATGAACACAACTCATCAGCTGAGTAATGTTATGGACATGCAAATTCATAGCGTGTGTCATATACCATAGGGTGTTATCTAATTCAACACTTTGAGTGGCGACATCTACCTTCCACCTTGGATTGACCACTGTCTTGATCGAAGTAGACATGACTTGCATCATTTTGCTCCTAAAGAACAAGTATTTTGTGTTAAACCATACAACACCCTACAAAAATGTACGCAAACTACATACTACGACTTGTCGAAACCTTCTCTTGATTGGCAACAAGACCCACCAAAAAGCTAGGCAATCTAAGAAAATAAAATACGAATCACGATATCCATACGATGAGAACCACTATGTAGTATGAGCGTAGTCCTAAGTTACCACACGTTTCGCACGCTTTAGGAATCACTAAAGAAATGTGCACTTAAATGCCTCAAATTAGAATGACAAATACATATATTTTTCGTCTTTCATTTAACGCAGGTATTCTCGAGCTATCGACATTTTTGAAACCGTGGCGAGGCAATCGTTAGATAGCAATCTCCTGAAGTACAGTGTGAAGGGCTACCTTTTGAATGCCGCTCTATGCCAAATATGTGCGGGAGACACAGTCGCCATTCACAGAGCACTTGACCAATACATGGTGACGTCACCAACTTAACGTCCTAATAAACTCGTATATTTAATCATCCACACTAATTTCGGGTTGTATCAATGAGATCAACACTAATTTCAGATCAGATCAACATCGTAAGGTGGATGGGTCTTGTTAGGGCCACTTCACACACAAGGTTGACGGCCCATGACCGTGGCAATGTAAGAGCTCTCATTGGTCGAAAGGTGGAGACCGTCCAAGTTCACTTCACACTAGGAGGTGAAGGCCTAAAGGTCCCGAGAAAAGTTCGTGGATGAAAATATCTACATGGAGTCCTGCATGGCAGGTTGTGGATAAGGGTGCATGGTCTGCCGGAATTTGCGTCAGACCTACCTCCAAGAGGTGAACCTCACGCAAATTCTGGGAGACCATGATATTTTTAATTTTTTTCTTCCAACATGACATATTTCAAAACAGATTCTAGGATAGACAAACACCACCAAGTAATTCTCTTAAGTTGATAAAGTTTGAGACGTGTTATATTAAACCAAATCCTCCCCTCTTTTTTCCGCCAACAAAATATGCAATGGTCCCGCAACATGGTTCATTCTCACTTCACACTATGCTTGAGGGCCCAAGACTACATAAAATGGCTTTCCCAACAACCCATGGTACGGCCTTTGGATGAGAGTCAAGGGTCCTCACCATTACAAGGTCACGGCTCTTGGCTCATGTGTGAAGTGGCCCTTAGTGTCAGTTCACATGGGTTGCCAAGTCCTAAGTTCCGGTGCACTTGAGGTCAATCTATGCAATCTTAAATGTTGAGAGCATGGAAGTTGAGACTTACCACTTCACACAGAGTCCCAAGTCTTAAGTCCCCAGTATGACATGGATACCTACATGACAACACTTTTTGGAGGTGAGGCTCGAACACGTAATTCATCTCACGTAGTAGTTTGGTACCGACCAAACATTCAAGTCGTATTATAGCACATATCATGCGCAACTAATCATCTCGTAGATTTTAAGTTGCCAAGGTTGTGCGCCATGAGAATCTTATAATACTAGTGGATACCGGTGTTTACAATTGGTTTGTGAGTTCATCAAATTAAGGTTGAATGTGTCTCAACTTCACACATCAACGACTATAGAATACATGAATGTATGTTCAAATCCAACCATCCTTGTAGATCTTAAAACCAACTAGCATAAATGAACTAAGTGGTAAAGACGATGTTGTTCGCTTCTTCATTGTGGTGTTTATGTTGATGCAAAAGTATTAATCCCATATATATGTACAATTGCCTCATTTCAAATGACATGACTCGCAGGACTTAGATCCGTCATTCTCAAACACGAGGGAAGGAAGATTCTTCATGGTAACACATCATCACAAACCTCTAGAGACTTAATTATCACGTTAGAACAATAAAAAGGATGGTTGAATTTAATTGATATCATGATACTTGCAACGTATTCTTACGAAGTCAATAGTTATATAAGATCGATATATATATATTGTACATGACAATTATATATTGCACCGTTGGGTGTGATAATTATGCTATAATAGACCACCCTTTGGAAATTTGTGATGATTGCTTTCAAGCTATGGTGGCATGTGGACATTTGTTTGGATTTCAATTTTGTGTCAATTTCATGAACACATTGAAGTTATACTTTCTTTAAGCATATTGTGCTTCATCTATTGTACATGGAGCATAGATTCTTGGCATGGTATTTGAGCCATAAGGCAAGCGATCCTCAAATCCTTTACACGATTATGAGTTTCTTAATTATCATTTTTGGATTCTTTAAGAAAATTAACCTAGGTTAGCGAATGGGTTCGAAACATGCCCATCAAATTTTAAATTTGTTGTGACACTTATAAATTATCAAAGTGCTCTTGTAGCATTGGATCATTTGGTGTCACATATGGGGGTCCAATAATGTTGAAGTCTAGGTCAAAACCACCTCAAAATTAGCTTTGTGACACACGAGAGTTTTTTTATTAGACGAGGGTATTGTTAACCTTTAGTGAGACACCTCTTACACCGCCTCATTAGGTGGGTAGATCCTAGATTAACTACTGTGATCATGCACAAATAAACCAGCCACACCGGGGCCTAGCTAGCCCGGCCGGTGCGGGGCCCCCCCGGATAGTGGGCCGGCCATCCATGCGGCAACCCAGGGCACTAGAGACACCGTCCCGAAGGGCCCCGGCTAACTGGCTAGCTAGGACCAATGACTAGCCCAAAGTAGTGGGACAACTTCCATGTTGATAAGAGTTTTTGCTTTGTATGCATTGAAGTGAACATGCAAAATTTTATTTCACTACATCCAACGAAGTGACTATGAATAGGACGAAAAAATTCCTTATTGATAGCAACAAGTTTTGGAAAGAAGTGAACTTTCCCTATGAAGAGGGGTTCCTCGTGTTGTCAAAAAGTAATGACTGACCCTAGTAAAGACATGACATAAGTAGTGCAAAAGAGGACCTAATTTGTGGCAAATATACCCAAAACCAACACATGACCTAATGGTATAATGGCAATTCACTGGATAGGAGGACCTATTCGCATTAACTTATAACATAGACCTATGGTCCAAATTAGAACATAGCCATTAGGCGTGTATGTGGTTGAGGTGCTGTTTGTTGGTAAATTTTTGGAGTGAAAAATGTCTTGGCAGGATTTGGCAAGTGCAGTTGAAGAAGCGGATGTCGTGAAATTTACGGACGTCGTCAAAGAATTTGACAGTTTCACTCGTCTTGTAAGTTTGTGGAAAGCATGAAAATGAATTAAAATTAAATTAAAAACAAAAACCAAAAACTTCACTTATTGTTCCTAGGTTAGGAGAATCTTGTGGACATTTGGAATTGCATGCCAAATTAGATAAGGTGGATGGGTCTTAAATGGTTACTACTTTTTCCAACTAAGCCCACTTTTCCTAGGATATGAAGCCATGGGATTAGTAAGAAATGGTTAGCATGTCCAAATTGGGGGTTGTAGCCACTGTCCTCGTGCTTTTTGGAGATCATATGAATATCTTACTCATCATCAAAGTGAAAAAAAAAACTGTGCTCATTAAATGGTCATACATGTACCCTCCCCCCCAAAAAAAATAAAAATAAAAATAAGAATGTTGACTACTGAGTCTAGAATGGATATCATATTTTGAGCATGTAGTTGAATCCTTTAACTTTTTTTTTTGTAATTCGTTCTTGGAGTCACACCTAACCACAACCCACTATTAGGTGTCCAATCAAAGATAAGCAACAAAATTAGGCATGTTTATTGCATTGATAAAAACATAATTTGAATATAGACTAACAAGATATGGTAGGAAAGTAGTGCCACTTCCATCTTTCACATTTTGAACTTGGATCCTAGTGTGGAACCCCTTGAGCTCAGATTTTGTTATTGACCAGTAAGATTGCTCGATTTCATAGTTTCTATGGCCATGGACCCTAGTGTGCACTCCATGGGTCCAAAAAATCCCTCTTGACCAATAAGACTGCTCGATTTCCCAAGTTTCTTTGCTCTTGAACCCTAATATAAATCCGCCCCTAACACAGAGACTAGAGCTTCCAATGTAAGCATATGTGGTGCACCAAAATGTTACAAGTGTAAACTCCATGGGTCCAAAATAATCCCTCTTAACCAATAAGACTGCTCGATTTCCCAAGTTTCTTTGGTCTCGAACCCTAATATAAATTTGCCCCTAACATAAGACTACAACTTCCAAGTAAGCATATGTGGTGCCCTAGAATGTTACAAGTGTAAACTCCATGGGTCCAAAACAATCCCTCTTGACCAATACGACTCCTCGATTTCCCAAGTTTCTTTGGTCTTGAACCCTGATATAAATCCGCCCCTAACATAAGACTACAACTTCCAAGTAAGCATATATGGTGCCCTTGAATGTTACAAGTGTAAACTCCATGGGTCCAAAACAATCCCTCTTGACCAATACGACTGCTCGATTCCCCAAGTTTCTTTGGTCTCGAACCCTAATATAAGCCCGCCCGTAATATAAGACTACAACTTCCAAGTAAGCATATGTAAGCATAGGTAGAGGGGCACATTCCCGCTCGGGTCCTTAAACCGCTCACTAGACCTATCCAAACAAGAGGTACATTATAGCTTTGTACCTCAAATTTCTATGTAATCATGGTGTACATTTTTGGGGTGAGTGGTTTTGGGTACCCCATGAGTTCTCCTTCCAAAATTCATAACTAATTCAACATTAATCCAAAATGAATTATTCCAATTGGTCCAATTTCCAATGTACTTTGCACATCTTCCAAGATTGATTCCCCCTTAATAACTCCCCAATGAACATGCCAATCTGAAATTCGAGCGGGAATGTGCCCCTCTACCCTTAGTACCCTGGAATGTTACAAGTGTAAACTCCATGGGTCCAAAACAATCCCTCTTGACCGATAAGACTGCTCGATTTCCCAAGTTTCTTTGGTCTTGAACCCTAATGCAAGTCCACTCTTAACACAAGACTTCATCTTCCAAGTAAGCATATATATATGTGGTGCATTGAAATGTTACAAGATGCTTGAAAAATGAATGCAGGATGACTGGAAGACGACGCTACTTCTCCGCATGAAGCATAAAATACGAGAACGAGAAATCGCGGCCGACGATCTCACATAAAACATTTAAAAAAAGAAGAGGAAAAGAAGGACATCATTTTTTAGATGAATAGGAAAAGATTGTGGGTTATATATATTTTTTACTGCTATATATTCTTGTAACATAATGAAAGGAGTGACCTATGATTACTTTACTTGCCTTCGGCAATCATTGCTTGAGTTAATAACGTCAAGAAAGTAAGCAAGGCCGAGACCCAGCTTTCGAGGCTCATGGGAAGTGGTATCTTGGGTACTTTAATTTGGAATAATTCGATCTTTGAAAGCTCTATCTTGTGATTCGGAGTTCAGGAGGGGGATCATATACATAAGGACTCATCATGGGTGGTTTTTGCTTTTAATGTTTTGAATCTTGCTATTTTGTGGGGTTGTTCTTTTTGACTTAGTCAAACTTCAAATGAATAAAATAGAAATAAAGAACATTGTTGGGAATCCGTTCCTCCTTGCCGCGACCATGTGTTGCCAAGTTTTAATGGTAAGGATATATGCATCCTTCTTTTCCGGAGGGTTTAGGCTTCAAAAGTCGTGTTTGGTTTATACCTAAGTTTGCCAACTATTATGGGTCCAATTGAAAAGCTCACGTATGTGAGTTGCCAAGTGGCAAGTGGGTTCATGGTATATTGTATATTGATGGGTATTAGGGAGTTTCCTTCCACATAAGTGTGCCATATTTTGAGGCACTTGTCTCCTTTTCTCACAATAATTATGATCTCCAATGGACGTGTTGTGATATAACATTATTTAGATTCATAACAATGTTATGTGGGACTGACATTATTTCATAGAATGTTTCCCATATGCAGATTGAATGTGGGAAATATATGAGAATATTATGTGGAATATTGCCAGTCCCACAAAACATTGTTATGGATCTGAATATTGTTATGGACTTGTGTGAGAGTTTGTGTGATTATAATTATGGGAGGAAATGTATAAAGAGAGAGAGAGAGAGAGAGAGAGAGAAAAACAATCAAGAGTATTCAATGTTAGAGAACATCACAAGAAGTTTAAAATTTAATGCAAGTTAATTTTTTGCTCTTATTGTGGGCAGTTCCAACTTCACATACAATTTTGGCCTTCGGTTTGGATTAAGCATTTCTCTCCCGGTTCGTAATTGTGAAAGACAAAAAATAAAAGGAAGATGACTATGGTGTTGCTTCATCTTTGACTTGGTATGATTCTATATGTAACCCCGGATTAGGCATAGTAAATATGAATCATTGGGATTGTCATTTCAATTTGTAGAGTCAGAGTTGAGATGCAAAAACTATATAAGGTCAATTTTTTAGTTATTTAACCCTTAAATGATCACACATGTTTTCCCAATCGCTGCATCCAAATTGGTGTCTCCATATTGAGCCATTTGCCCAATTTCATCGTAACACTTGGCTTTTGAGTATTTGCTCTACACTACAATTTTAACCTTTCCATGTACATTTCAAATATAGGTAATCAATTAGAAACAATTGCCACATAAGACCCACACACCTCAAATATCTTCCACATTGGCATAACAATAATAATTTTGAAGAGCATGCGCTCTTTGGAGATAAAATGAAAGTGCATATGGTCACTTATTCAAGCAAATGATGAGACCACCATAACATTACTCAGTGTTTAGCTCTTATTCTATGGGCCCTCATAATATAATAATGTGAGTCCAGGATAGTTGGGGAGGAATAGAGGGCAACGCCCAACACTACCAACAAAACATACAAGTTGATGTGTGGAATACCGGCTGGTGTGTCGGGAGACGGTCTTCATAGTAGATTGATTGTCCCGAGTGCCCTCATGTGGCAGGCTACAAGTCGTAATCTTGGTGGGTCCCAAGCTCCTCACTGGTGCATGCAACTTGGAAGGCAACGACTACGAGTTTTGCATTCATGTTGACACGACAATTTGGGATTCCCACAATTATCTCAACATAATTCACCCAAATCCTTGAGCCCACCTTGTGTAGCTTCATAGCTTAATTATGTTATGCTTCGTAAACTAAAACTATGTGTATTAGATAATGGTCATTTAGTGGACCTAGCTGAGCGGCATGTATTTGTATGCTAGGTTGAGACAATGGCCATTATCTAATGTAATCTCCATTGGTAAGAAATTATGCACATCATCAAGCAACTTCGTAAACAATATGTTGGACTGCATGACATATTATGAATGATGTAAGTGTGTTTGAATGCGTGGTTCACCTTAAGAAACTTCAAGTCGAGGGCATGATCTCTTCCAAAGGGAAGTTACGGTCCTTAAAAACCCAAGCAAATATTCATACGGTTGGATCCAATCATCAACATTCACAATTTAGTTCCCAAGGTACTGAGTTGTAGCTTCTCATTGGACGAAGCCTCCCACTTATCCTCCCCAAAATCATAAACTTTCTAAGAAAATTGCCAAATTTTGGACGAATGTGTCCATATTTGGATGAAAATGTAATTTCACCCACATATGGCCTCACCATCTCGGCTTTCTTGGAAATGTGAAAATCAATAAAAACAAATAATTTGTGTCCAATGTCCACATACGGCAAGATACATGTCCAAAAAGTGGTGTAGAATTTGGAGTTTGAAACATGCAAGTAACTTGTCTAGGCATGGGTTTGGAGGTACAAAAGCATTCAAGTTATGTGGGCATGAAACATACAATTAGGACAAATTATGCACAAACCAACACTAAACATCTTCTTTTACTACTTAAACTTTTTTTCTTTCAAAGTTTGAAGAAAACTTTTTTTCCGTTTGAGCATGATGTTCTTCACCTTCATAATGAATGATGTATTCATACGAGCTCCCAAAACTATGGGAAAAGTGGCTATGGTCCCGATTTGGATTTGTTAACCATCCATCTCGTACTAATTGCACGGGGGGTGCACTTCATTGTCAAGTTGAACACCACTTGCGATAAAACAAAATCTACTTTTACATAAAAGCATCACCAAAATGGTTCAAAAGTTTATGATTTTTTTTTCATGAGTAGATATACATAGTATCTATTACATAGTAAAAATTGGTAACCAAATTTGATGATTTGTTTTTTTTATAAAACATACCGCTTCTAACTAGAATGACGCAACATTGAACTAAAAAATTACTACAAAAAATGAAGATGACGAAAAATTTCAAAAAAATATACAAAAGATATTATCAATGGTTATGTGTATGTAGAAAAAATATCATAATTTTAAAAATTATCTATGGCATGTAATATAGGGTAGCAAACTTTTATCGCACGTGGTTATGAAGTGTAAGGGGGTGTGATCCCCCCGTGACTAATTGCTTGTTTCATATCCTTATAAGAAATGGGTTAGTAAAAATAATAATTAAAAAAACAAAAAACACAACCATTTAATAGTCATCTACATCATGTAATAATTTATAGGTGGTGGATTTTATCTTTTTTCATACCAATACCAAATGAAAAATGTGAACGCTGACTGCAAAGTGCGCTTGGCTTTTATTTGAAATCATTGTATAAAACTAGGATGTTGGAATCCAATTGATTCCAACACTCAAGTCGTGAATAAATTCACAAGCCTTTTCGAACGTCTCACAATAACGCATAGTTTTCAAACCCATTTCGTAAAAGAGAATCAATGATCAAGAACCGCAAACTTTTACAATTATGTTTAAATTTGAACGCTTGTATTCAAATGCACTTGAATATCTTGACACTATAAATGAGGTGCCGAACACAACATGTACTCAGGCCACAAAGAACCAAGGAGTGGCTCATGGTAGTTCAATCTCGTGGAGCTTGGGGGATGATCCACAATGAAATTCACATGATTGCCAAGTTATGATGAGGCCTAGAAGCCACCCAATTCACGAGTGTACTTTGTATCACCAAATCAAGCCACGGGGTGACCTACACAAGACAAAAACGTAAAAAGAACTAGTGACGGCAATAAATATTGAACCACAATGGAGCACACATGTGAAAACATTGGGAAACCCTAATCACTTGTAAGTTTTTTTTTGCTTAAACCCGTCACCGTGTTTGGCTCCAGCGTAAGAATAGCTTATCCTGAAGCAATCTAGCGAAACTCAATTGGGTTAACTAATTATAAAAAAACTTAGGGAGTTCACTAGACATGTATATATGTATACACGTGCGTGACAAGGGTATTTATTATAGGGGTATTTAATTATCCATCCTTAATTTTTTGTACCGTATTATTATATAATTTACTATTTCTTTAAAATGACCCTATAATTACTTTTAAATTTGATGAAGCTCTAATTTTAAGCTAGGTATGTTCATTATAATTATTTGATTTTGCTCCAAAGGGTTTAAGAGCATTCAAAGTACTAAGTCACCAAAATCCAAGGCACAACAAGGTTTTACATTAAGAGTGTTCATAAACAGTTTCAAACAACAAAATCAGCCCATGTTCCTCAATCAAGTTACACGCACAATTAAACACAACGGTACTGAGTGTAAAAAAAAAACAATTAAAACACCAACAACAAAGCAAGCAAAAATAGGGTCCATGAAATAATGTAGAAGGGTATAGAGTTAATACTACAACATCCTGCTTGAAGCAGACAGACACAAGACCAACCAAAACTCCTCTAATTTATGTTGAGAAATTGTTTCTAGCATTTAAAAATACTAGCAAAATTGTTCATAGCAAATGAAAGATGTCATGTTTATCTTGCAAAACAATTCCTAGCTTTTGAGAACACTAGTATATAATCAACAAATAATGCATGCCTTTAATCCTAAACCCATGAATCCGTCATCCGCCCTCATCAATCTTTCATCCCATTTTTTCAACTGAATCGACGTAGTTTTTCATCCAAAATCTTCCCGCCTCTGAACACAAAGGACACCCTATTTCAAAAAAACCTAGGATCCTTAAACCCTACAGTATATTTTTACAAATATTTTAAAAATATGCGTTATTTGTATCAAGCCTATATTATTTATAATACAAATTTTATCATACATACTCACCTATATTACTTCTAAGAAAATTCTAAGTTTTTCCTTTTGTGAATATAAATTACCCTATATTTTCCCGCACGTTGTTTTCTAATATTATCGCAGTGAACTCCCCGAGTAAAAAAATTAAAGTGTAGGTTTTTTACTGGTCACCTTTTAGCAATGGCTATCACAATTTTTGGATCATTCTAGATTTCGTATTTTTAGTATGCTCATAACTTATTAACCATTTCATACACAAGGGTCAACACAATTGGGGGACCTCTATGATCATTCGATAACTCAAAAAATCTTCACTTCGACAATGAACAAGATAAGACATTCATGTGAGCTCCAAAAACGATGAGTAAGGTGAATACGGGCACCATTTGTGTATGCTAATTATCTCGCACTAGTTGCGTATTTTATATACTACAAGAAGTGGCCTAGGGAGAAAAGTAATTATCTAAGACCCCGCTTAACGTTAGTGTTATCTAACAACATGTCCAATACCTACTTTGTGACACTCTAGTCACCATATATCCCAATATGTTGGTGGATACCTTGTGGCATGTGGTATAACTACAAAAGGTGAATTTCTAAGAAAAAGTGTGGGAAATGGCCTAGGCTTGCATGTCGCTCATGGAGGTGGTCAAAGGGATGGAGCTTGCCATGTGTCTCTCATAGCCACATATGTGGGATGCATGGTGGACTCTAATGCCACCAATGAGGCCACCAATTGACTTTTAATATTAACGTCGATGGGTGTTAAATGGTTTTTTTTTTTCCCGACTAGCCCACTTCTCCTAAGGTATGAAACACGTGATTAGGATGAGATCGTTAGCAAATTCAAATCGAGGTCGTAGCCACTTTCTTCCCGGTTTCTGGAGCTCATATGAATATTTCGTTCATTTCCAAAGTGAAGAATCATGTTCATAAAGTGGTCATGTAGGTCCCCCACCCACCCCCAATCATGTTGACTACTAGCTCGGAATGGTTTTTGTATTTAATGATCAGTATGTTTTGAGTACGTAGTTCAAACTCTTTTTAACATGTGTCTCTTTGGTATATGTTCTTGGAGCTACACCTAATTACGTACCACTAAAATTTAGGTGTCCAATTAAGATGAGTAACCAAATTAGGCGTGTCCTCCTTTCTACCATAGAGCCATTAACTTCAACTAAATTGTTTAGAGTAGAGTCACCAATCATGACCCCGTTGGGAATCTATAGGGTGCCATAATTTTGATTAGGTTGGGACTGGTTTCGGTAATTTCATTTTGTGGGTGGGTTAAAGTAAAGTTCCATATTTCATGGTTTCTAAGGGTTGATTTTCACATAGGCTGCTTACCCACTAGATTCTAGTGAAAAGGTAGATGCCACCAGGTGGAATCTACATTTCCACAAGAATCCGGTGGGTAAAGCGACCTACATGGAAACTAAATCTAAGTCTCCAACTTCGGTTATGATATCACCATGGAACCAATAGTGCCATGACACATGTCCCTGGTTTGAGTGCTTAAGTGAGAAGGATTTCGTCTCAGAATGAGCGGTTATGGCAAACTCTAGACATAGGTAATGTGGTTAGGCCAACTTTTGGCTTTAAAATATATATAATAATTAAGGAATAAAACTACCAATTTTTTGTAGTCCTCTTGATTTCTATCTTCTTAAGTGGGGTAAAAATGTGCACCTCCTTATACTTCTCCAACTATGCACAAAATCTCTCAAGTGATCGGTTATGAGCGCTTCTTCTATGTTTTAAGTTTTGTGGCCTTGTTGTGGACACTTCAAATTTTGCATAAGCTTACAAACATGGTTGTTGAATGGATCGAGAAATATGTCATTTTGAGTCCATATGCAAAAAAGTTGATAGAGGTCAAAGTAGAGAGTACCTTAATCGTATAAGTGATTGTATAGATCCTTCCAATCGTGTTAACTATCAAATATAGAATGTTTAACATACATTGAGCACATAGCCCAAACTCATCATGCCATATGTCCTTTAAACATCCATTTGCAACTATCATCCAAGGTGAAACCATAATCAAATGATATTATTACATGTATTTGTTTCTTCAAGTCGATTATGACATCTCAAACTTAGGTCTCCAAAATTAGGCCATGTGAGGTGCCCTAACTCTGAAGAATGAGTGCTATTTTATGAGTAATTGTCATGAAATGAAATTGATTTTTAAAGTCCGGGAAGCCGAAAGACTAATGTGACTGAAAGTACATCATGATAGTTTCAAACCAACTAATTCTCTAGAGTGGCAGAGTGCGAGAGCCTCCGTCACGTAGAGGCTAATGTCAACTTAATGGTCCAATTGAAAGAAAACTCCAGGCTCCGTAGAACTACCTTCCAATTGAAAGAAAACTCCAGGCTCTGTAGAACTACCTTCTCAAATAGTGATGAGAACTTATCTCTAATGGGGCTATATAGGGAACATTCCAACACAACATGTGCCACATTTTCCAAGTACGTTATAGGAGCAAAAGTGGCATAGTTTAGTATCTCGAGAGATAGGGGTAGTTGACCATCGTACAATTTCAATGGCAAGATTATGATTTTGGGTGCAATAAGCAACAATGATCTTGCATTGTGGTGGTGTCAATGGTTGATTCAACTACAATTCACATTCGTATTTGAGAAAATCCTTGAGATGGAGGTAATCTACTAGGTAACCTGCTAGTAGTTTATTCCCTAAGAGATGGACAGAGTTCCACTCTCTAACAATAAAAACCTCCTTGCTATCATGATGTGTTATTTATGACGTGGTTGGGTTTTTGTGGGTTTCCCAATGAAATAAAGCCCATGATGTTTTCCACGTGGTTGTCAATTTGTGCCAAGTGCTAAAACCATGTTCAGCCAAGTGTTGAGAAAGCGAGGTTGCTTTTACTGACTAACCAAGAGGAGATAGATGGGCAAGCTATTGTTAAAAACCCATAATGAGTTGCACATCGTATAGTTCTAGAAGGGTACATTATATAAATATGTACATGATCCTATATGTTTCCTAGAAAATAAATCTTCATTATTGACACGAAATTGTAATCATATGGAAGATAAATTCATAAATAATTACATGATATAAATCTTCATATAGAGAGACATTATTTAGACTAGATGGATGGCCTTCTATGGTATCTATTCCAATAGCATAGATGTTGTTGTCAAAACATAAGGTACGTAAAACTACTCGGCCTTGTCCTCAACACATGGAGCTTAATATGATTTGGGCATAGTCCTTTGCATAGGGATGCTTCGAGAGCCACATGCAAAGTTGAATTTGGGAGCATCAAGGATTGAAATTGGCCAACTGCTGAAAACAAAAACCACTTGAGCATACACAAACATGGAATTATATTGGCTAAAAAACATGTAATTGAACTACGTATTTTCATTTTTTGTTAATTGTGTCAAAAGTGATCTTATCTAAACTTAATTTGCTCTTCTAGTTTACATTTTGGATCAATTGAAAGCATGCGTAATGTTATTGAAGAATCATGTTCAAACACACATCATGAGTATCTTTGAAGAAAATACATACTTTGTATTTTGACCATCTATATCACGCATAATAATATCTTAATTATCCTTGACATAAGATAGTGTACTAAAATAAGATCAAAACCTCCAAATATCAAACATATCATTTGAAGACTTTGTGAGGCTTGTAGAAATCTTGTAAATATGGTTCACATTGAGCCCATGTGTCCTTTAAGGTTCAAAGCCAAAATAAATGTACTATACCATGTTTATGGTAAGTAAGTGCAAAGCTTTTTCCACAACCTTGTAACTCACGGTATTGTAATAGATTCCTTGCTTTAAGTATGGATTTCATGTCAATGATATTATAGCATGCATATGTTTCTTTAGGTTGGTTATAACATCTCAAACAATAGGCCATGTGAGGTGCCCTAAACTTGAAGAATGTGTATGATGTTGTGAGTAATTGCCGTTGCATATTATGGGAGGGTATAATATTTAAGCAATTGCATATTCCCATATATCATCAAGAAAGAAAATCTACATATTGGCATAATATTTTGATCATTTGGAGAATTTTTTTATACTTTAAAAAAATAATTTATAGAGAGACATTGTTTAGACCAAATTATGATATTTGGTGGGAATTTCAAGGTTAGAGAATCTTCATGTACCCGAATTATTATTTGGGTCAATACCATTCTAAATCATAATGATATTTGGACAATTTTACTCTGGTATGAAGAGTCTTGCATGGTATATGTACATGAATGGTATAAAAATACGAACAAATCCTCCAATGTCCACACCCTTATTGGTATTAAGAAATGTGAAATTCCATTTCAAATATTTGAATGGCATTGAAAAGAAACATGATACTAGTCCAACATGGGGTTGAACCCAAGTGTGCCCTTACATTCAAATTGAAGAGGCATCATATGGCCCAAAGACCACAAGGTCATGGTTCTCAATGCCTTGGAAGGGACCAACTACTAAAGAGTTGTGCAATGTTATGATGCGTAGTTTGTGATGTTAACCCTTAACTTAAAAAGTTTAAAAGCTAGCATTGCATTGTCAGCGTGATAGTTTGTACAAGTTGTCAACAAGTCTCAAAACAAAATTCAGTTGGTCTTTAAGGTTTTGATGGATAAGTTGCTTTGAGGAGAACTATTTGTGCATGGGCCAAATAACATAACAAATAATTAGAAGGTAGGGTGAGACACAAATACCATGCCCACACTAGGGCCAATTGATGCTCGTTGGCAACATGAGGGCTTCCTCTTGAAAGGGAAAGTTCATCTCTTCCCGAAATTTATTGCTTTGTAAGGATTTTTCATCCTACTCACAATAACCTCATTAATGTAATGTACTACAATTTTGCCTGTTCACTTGACTGCACACAAGATCTGAATGACCTATCAAGATAGAAACTTTACTACCATTGTGAGCTAGTCGTTGGTCCTAGTGTGGGCATGCTATAAGTGATTAAAAAACACCAAAATTAAAACACATGCACGTGAAAAGGTGTGAGACCTCTCCCATTCCATCCTTTCCTTCCCATGCCATCTCTTTACATTCGATCCATGGGTTTGAAGGTCTTGAGTAAGAGCACAATGGAATGTTTAATGTTTCATTAGGAACTACCTACTCCTTAACGATTCCTCATTGATCTTAATATCACCTTCTTAACATGGGGTATCATTACACTTGTTCTTGATATATAATTTGACCTAGACTAACTCAAGAGGTTGGCATCGTCTCGCTCTCTTTCCTAGAATAAACGTTACCTGATATTAAGGACATTTGGTGCATAGCCAATCGGAACAAAAATTGCCTTGAATGTGAATAGATTGGCCATGTATGCAACTACTATTGCCAAAATGATAGCTTGAAGAAAATACGAATTGAATACATAACACAAAGTAAACTGAGAATGATCTATGTCAAGAAACAATCAACCGGTTATATGACAAAATGCCCAATCTCAAAACCCTTGAGATCATCACAGATTCTTGATTCCATCCTTTTATCTGAGACATCGATCCTACACATAGTAGATAAATTTGATGGATAAGTTATTAAAGTATTTGCATATATTCCGAGTTTGCAATTAATGAAGAGTGATTTTGTCCACCTCACACGCACAAGAGGAAGACCTAAAAGTCAAAAGCAAAGAGAACTCAACTCAAATTCATTGATGAAAGGGGCTAACCCCTTCCACTATTATGAACCCTTCACTATCCTTCACTAAATAAACAAACTTCTATTAAAAAAATGCCCAACGTCCCCATGATAGAGATCAAGATGAGGTTGAATGGTTACTCTATTAATTAAGTGGGTATATACTAGGTGGTAGTGAATGAAGAGTGACTTTGTCCACCACACCCAAAAGACAAAAGCAAAGCAAAGTAAAAAGGCTCACCCATGCACTAATCTAACACACCCATCACACCCTTGTATCTTTCTTGCTTGTTAGTGCATTCATTAAGTAAACCTTTCCTCTCCTCTCTTCTATGCTCTTGCCCTAGCTAGCTAAAGCCAAACAAACCCATGTTTCGTCCAAAGTCATTACGATAGAGACCACACATATAGAAGATCACAAGTGCCACCCTCACATTTCAAAGTTAAGTGAATTATTTAGTTATTAGTAATTGCTTAAGTATACACCAAAGCGGGTCACTCAAAATTGAAAAACAACTTTGTCCCTCCCCCCCCCCCCCAACAAACACACACACACAAACACCTAATCATAAAGATCCAAAAATCGAAAGCAAAGCAAAGCACATGTAAAGGAAGGAGCTCACCCCCCACCAACACACCCACCCACCTTCCCCTCCTTTCCTTTCACTTTCTTGCATGTCATGCCTCCACTAAGTAAGCCTCTCCTCTCCTCTCCTCTCCTACGTGCTCACGCCCCAACCAACTAAAGCCAAACAAACCCATGTTTCTTCAAAAGTCTTAAGGATAAAAACCACACGTAGAAGATCACAAATGCCACCCCTCCCCTCCACCCACCTTAAAAGGTACACATATAACTTATGAATAGTTCCTTAATAGCCCACCCACACTTACTGGTGCGGGTCACCAGTGAACGATTCCTACCAGCAGGGACCACTTTTAGAGCTGGTTTCGCCAGTGAGAGCCACTGGTTGCAACCGGTGCTGGTAATCACCGTTCACTGGTACACACACGCCAGTAAGTGTGGGTGGGCTCTAAGTATATACCAAGGTGGTGACTAATGAATGAAGAGTGACTTTGTCCACCACACACCCACCCACCCACACACCTAGAATAAGGAAGACCCAAAAGTCAAAAGCAAAGAGGCTCACCCCTCCCACTAGCACACCCACCTTTCACTCTTGCCTTGCTTTGCTTTGCTTTGCTTTGCTTGTCTTGTGTTGCCTCCACTAAGTAAAACCTCGCCTCGCCTTGCCTGTCTCCGCTCTCGCCAGCTAAAGCTAAGCTAAGCTAAGCTAGCGCCGTCTCGTCCGCTTGCTTCTTCCGATCCGCACACACTGGCCGCGTTCCCCCTCAGATCTGCACGCAAAATCATTGCCATCGCCGCTCTCCCTCCTTACGCGTCTTCCGACGCCTCACACTCGCGCACTCTCACGCACTCACAATCACACGCGGACGGGCATCATCTTCCTTGGCTTCCTTCCTTTTGTGTTTCACCTCTTCCGAATGATTGGGAGGGAGGTTGCGGAGTGTGAGCCCGCGAGGGTTTGGAGGTGACGGGGATGATGGCATCGTCGATCCGTGCGTCTGGCAGTCAGGGCGGGGGCGGAGAGTAGTGCAGCAGGGAGGTTGTTTTGGGTTTTTTGGTTTTTGGTGTCTGGTTGCATTTGGGGTGCGAGTTTGGGGTTGTGATGAGTGACGGGAGACGAGGAGGCATGAGCGAAGAGGAAGGCAGATGGGGATCAGCATTCTTGTGGTAGGAGAGAGAAAGGGTGCGGTGAAGGAAGAGGAAGGAGCGAGGAGGAGGAGTAGGAGGAGAAGAAGAAGAAAAGTTGGAATAGGTGCCCAATGTCAACCGATAATGAGAAAGGGTTGGCTTTGGCCGTTAGTTCTAGTTTGTTCATCGGAGCCAGCTTCATTGTTAAGAAAAAGGGACTCAAGCGAGCGGGTGCTTCCGGAGTCAGGGCGGGTGAGCATCACCATCATCATCTCTTCATTATTTCTCTCATTTCACATCATCTCCCCGAGAAGGAAGGTAGGAAGGAAGGAAGGAGGAAAGAAAGCAAAAGCGGCAACTTATGTGGAAGGAAAGGGATTGTGGAGTTGCGGCAGAGGAAATGTGGATGATGTTAGGGGAAACTAGGGTTTCGTTTCGTGAATTGTGCGTGATGTGGTTGAATTAGCGGATGGTAGGTTTTGACATGGTGATGATGATGGCATGTTGGTGCTCTCTGTTATGTGGCAGGTGTGGGAGGGTACTCGTATCTGTATGAGCCACTATGGTGGGCAGGCATGATCACAAGTGAGGGCAAATTCCAGCTTGCTTGCTTTAACCCTAGGGTTGTTTTGTTCCTGCATAGTGGAATGTGGAAGGAAAAGAGAAAAAAGGTTGGAGGGTGAGTGAGTTTCTTGTAGTGGTAAGTAATTCACTGATTGACTTGCGAGGAGTGGATGGGTGGATTGATTGACAGTGCTTGTGGGGGAGGTGGCGAATTTTACTGCTTACGCCTTTGCTCCAGCGGTATTGGTCACTCCCTTGGGTGCACTGAGCATTATAGTCAGGTTTGCTCCTCATCAATTCACTCCAGGTATTGTCAGAATTTCTGTTTGCGGTTTGGGGTAAATGGTGTGAGGATGAATCTAATGTGAACATTATGGGTCGGGGGTTTTGTTTTTTGTATGCAGTGCAGCTTTGGCACATGTGATTCTCAAGGAGCGATTGCATTTTCTGGGGATTGTAGGATGTGTGCTCTGCATAGTGGGATCCACTACAATTGTGCTTCATGCACCCAAAGAGCGAACTATAGAATCAGTGAAGGATGTTTGGCTTCTGGCTACTGAACCTGGTGAGTGCATCATAATAGTTAGTATGTTTGTATCTGCACAGAACTGCCTGACCTCAATGATGCGAAGAATTCCTCATTGTTGAATCAAATTCACTCCGAAATACGATGCTCATGATAAAAGGGAAATAAAAAGTAACATTATATAATGAGAAACCCTGAATTGCTGGATGGTGGTGAATCTGACGGCCCGTCTTGGGCTGGTATGGTGATGGTGTTGGTGCAGCATTTTTGCTCTACACAAGTGCCGTTGTTGCAGTGGTGCTGGTTCTGATTTTCCATTTTGTGCCTCAGTGTGGCCATTCACATGTCATGGTCTACATCGGCATATGCTCATTGATGGGCTCCTTATCTGTACTTTTCTTCCTTGAATTCTAATCTTCCTGCATTGATTTAGTCTGCTTCATGCATGTGTTTTTTTCATTAGCTAGCTGTTGTTTTCACTTTCAATCCGCTTCAGTGATACCTAAAGCCAGATCCCCCCCCCCTCTCTCTCTCTCTCTCTCTCTCCCCCTCCTTGCATCCATTCCATATGGTTGATCAGGCACTCAAATCTACTTACATATCTTTCTCACATTTCCCTTCCTTCCAAGGGAATCCTATTTGGCAGAGGTTACAGGATGAAGTAGTGGGAAACAGGAGACTCAGTTACCCTCTTTGTCAACATTCTTACAGGCTGGAAGTCTCTCCAGTCAGCTTCTCTGTCTTAACTTTGTGCACCATCTGAGTGTCGTTTCAGCTGATCACACACTTCTTTTCGCTCAGGTGATGAGTGTTAAAGCACTCGGCATTGCATTGAAGCTGACGTTGCAAGGGCAGAATCAGTTGATATATCCTCAGACATCTGTGTTTGCCATGGTTGTGTTTACCTGTGTTTTGACACAGATGAACTACCTAAATAAGGTATGTAATGAGCCTGAGGGTTCTTAATTTGCCATAGTTGCAGGATGTGTAAGTATGGTGGACCAGCTTCCACTGGAACTATTTTAGAATGAGGTGCAAGACCTGCATATGATTAGGGTTAGAACACTTGCCTCTTAAGTCCTGCACTTTTTGATGCAAACCTTAACTGTGCAGGCACTTGACACATTCAACACAGCAGTTGTTTCTCCTATCTATTATGTTATGTTCACGTCACTTACAATTCTCGCCAGTGCCATCATGTTTAAGGTACATTGCCACAACTCCCATAATTTCTATGTCAAGGTCGAAACCCATGTGGGCACACTTAAATTGGATTTTTGATGTCTTCAGGCAATATGCTTGGTGTGCTGTAATCAGTGGTGAGGTCCTTTCTTCCTACATACTGAAAAGGACTGGATTTTTTTAGGTCAGGAATACATCAGCTAATTTCTGTTTTAAGAGCTGCTGAAACCTAATCAAACTTGCAGTCTATTGTACTGCCCTAGGTTTAATCTGGCTTCCTGCAATGAGCATCTGGCTGTTTGCAAATGTTTTGGGTTATTTAAACATGGAACACATCTGGGCCTCAAAGACTCTACTACTTGATTGATGGCTTGACTTTTGAATATGCGGTCTTAGAAAAGTTGGGGAAGGGTGTTAAGTTGGGGTACTCACCATGGGATTTTTGTGGTGCAGGATTGGGACCAGCAAAATGCAGCACAAATAGTTACAGAGCTTTGTGGATTTGTTACAATTCTGTCTGGCACATTTTTGCTCCATGCAACGAAAGACATGGGTGACTCTACCGGATTAAGTTCGTACACACCCTTGACTTTCTCTCTGTTGGGTTATTGAGGTGTGTCTTGAATCACACGGATTTGTGCAGACTGCTTGTGTGAACTCTTTTTTATTTATTGGTGGAGAACTTGGCTGACAATGCATCCTGTATTCTATACTGAATCTGTGCACAACTGGAACTAAATTCTTGTCATTCTAAATCTGTGTCTGTATGTGGGATGTTTTTAATGCAGGTGTATATTGGGGAGCAAATCCAAATTCGTCCCATCGCCTGTCTATGGGAGGGGGAAATTTGAAGCGTCCAGAGGATGTTGACATTGAGGAAATTCCTCTCCGTCGCCAAGATTCATTTCGGACACCTTGACTTTAATCATCAACTATTTTCTTGGCGTGCTCGTAGCAGTAACTGACATTAATACTGTTGGCCCAATTGAGTGAGGTAGCTATAGGCTCATTGCTGTTCTCTAGAAGTATGCTCTGTGTGTTCTGTAGGCTCCCAAATTTGTATACTGCAGTTGAAAAAGTACATCCGTGACTACAGAAACACATATGTGCGTCAAAATGGTTTTAGACGTGGGAGAACGTTTCGCAATCAATCTGTTGGTGGCGGCTGGCTATCAAGTTTCTTCCGGTGCAACAGGCACTGGTCTGTAGGATTTACTTGGGTCTTTTCACTTGCCCTTTTTCTAATTACATTAGTCCTTTACAACAACAAGAAGGTTCCAATCAAAGGTGACAAGGGACGTCGAGATCTGCAACGAATGTTTGGAACCCCTTCTCGTCTCCCCTTCAGTGTAGTCTATGCTTCGGAGAAGTTTATTGTTAAATGCTTCACCATTTGGAAATTGTGGGACTTTGCCATTGTGAGTCCAGATCAAATCAAAGTGCAATACAATGAAGGTTTGCAAGTATGTCTCTATGAGTAATGAGCAAATTGGATGAGAGAGAGAGGGGCCTACTTGGCCCATCAGTGGAAGGCCCGTTTCCAGATCGACCCTTGATAAATTCCATGTGCTGCATTTGAAGTCCAATTTTGTAAAATTCTTTGTGTGCACTTGATGGACATGTGGACATCCACTATTTTTTATTGAATGTTTTTCATTTTTTGATTTAATTTAATTTAATTTTTTGGCATGTGTTTGGAAGACATTGGATTATGTGTACAGAATTTGATAACCATTCTATGCTCAATAGTCAACATAACTATTTGTTTGTTTGTTTGTTTGTTTGTTTGTTTGTTGTTTTTTGTTTTATTAATACTAATTGCGAGGGGGGGGGGTTGGTCTATATGATCACTTAATGAGCATGGGCATCTCCACTTTGATAATGAATAAGATATTTATATGAGCTTCGAAAATTATGTTGCAAGACATTAAGACATGAATTTGATTTTGCTGGGCATCTCATACTAAATGTGTGTTACCATATCCTAGGAGAAATGGGCTTAGTCCAGAAAAGCAACCATTTAAGAGCCCTCTAATTTACCAAATTATTATGCTGAATGGAAAGAGTCCATCGAGTTGCTTGTGCGAGGCAGAGAAGCGTAAAACTAACCATCTGGACGCCTGGAACATCTCATGTGCTCAAACCTCTTAATGCAACACGCGTAGGTCCAATATAGTTGACATATGGATATTTATACACGTCTCACAAGATAAGTGCCCAAGAGCTGGAAGGGAGGCATCGAATAAGTTATAGGTGACTACCAGGGCACTCCATCACGTTGTGCGAGTGATGTCAGAAAGATGTACAGATCATGGGAAACATGCTGGGCATGTCAACATGAAATGGGACCCACTACCTTAGTTCTCCAATTGTTGCAGTTTTCCAGTCTGTTTCTGTTCCTTTGCCGAAGTTATCCGCTGTACAACTTCCAGCCTGCGTTGAGCTGCCTTGCTGGCAACAACAGTGCAAAGGTGTTCTGGCAGCCAGTTGGTTCAGTCGATTGATACGCTCACAAGTTTATATTTCTTTGTAAAAACGTTATAACAATTTGATCAATGCAAGTCATGTTTCTGGTCAAGGAAAACAGCTCGGTACCATTACGTGTAAAGAAAGAGGTGAAAGGTTTGCAAATAAATCACATACAAAGGGTTGTCGCCATGATGCATGGTCTACTTAACTGCAACCACAAATTTTTGTCCCTGGCAGACGGAATCTGAGGGCAAGGCTGCAACAGGAGAGCAGTGACCATAACTACAGGGATCAATCTTCAACTTACAGGGGACTCTGAAGTTTGGGATGATCAAAAGATTTGGTCAGCCCTATTGACAAGCTGGTTTTTACACAAAGGGTGGTTTTTTGAGGGTTAATAATGAGTTGAGGAAAAGAAATTCGGGGTAGAGTTCAAATGTGGCTGCCAGATCCCATGAAACTGGGATGCAGGTCATGTGTCTCCTAGAAATCCTGCACAAAGCTGTGCACGCTCGTTACGCAACATTGCAATCTCCATACGGATGCCTTCATCTCCTTGCCCGGCACCCTCTGCTATTGTTTGCTCCAAGGTGGCAATGATTCGCTCTATGCTCTTGATCTGTCAAAATGCAATCAGAACAATGTGTCAGCACTTCATGCAAGTTCCGCTTACCTTTTGGGTAAATCATCTCAGCTGTTTGATAACCCACAACTTGGGATTGGTACCCAAGACCACAAACTTGATAATTTTGCAGCAAATTCGTTGCAGATTTGAGATTTGTGTCTACAAAAGTAGAAGCATACATCTTGAACCCATTGAGAAACATATGAAAGCATTACTACTTAATTTACATACTTGCTTTCTGTAACATTTCGCAATTGGTATGGAAAGTCAACCATGGTGTTGAAGGAAAACAAAAGTATACAGTGCATCTCCTTTTACACTCGACCATAAAGGTTGACTGACAAAACAAGTCATCTTTCACATACAAAAGAAAAGCGCATCTACTGGGCATCTGCTACAGGGAAAGCTCAGCTAGCAAAACGTACGGTATGTTGAGAAGGAAAGTTGGGCACGGGAGAGCGACATATGACACCATAAGCTGCTTTTCACCATGAATGGAGACTTTCTATGTAGCTGAAATTACAGAGAGCTTGGTTCTCAACATGCAATTGCTGTGCTGTCCAGAACAATAGAACATTGAAGCCCAAGACTGGACGACATACTGAAAAAAGTATGTTTTGATTGTTGACTGAGATTTCCAACAGATGGTTTGCAATAATTAGCGTGATAGGTCTGATAATGTCAAACAATACGGATATGTCAAACATTTGACATTGGATTCTGGGGTGGTGTTTTTGGCAACTCCATAAAAAATTTGCTCTATCTGGGGACACTGTCTCCCACATCTTGGTTCCCCTTGCTTATATTGAGATGGAGAGACACGATGTTTCTGAGAATTGACAAAGTCTACTGCTCAGACCATCAGTACCACGAATTTAGCAAGCCCAAGGGTGCACCTTTCATAACACAATTGAGTATACGTGAGTGCACAAAAGGGGTATTAATTTGAAGTTTTTCGTACTACGTTAACATATGCTACACAAATTATAACTTGTACTTATGTACATGTATGGAGGACCTCTAAAAAATATACAACATTTGTACTTGTATGATAGGGTCACATATTGAAGCTCATTTACTTAGAAGTATGCAGGAGGATGAGAAGTGTGATTATGATCACACATTAATTGATGATTCCAATGCATAAGGTGGTGACAAGGAATATTATTGTCTTGGAGAAGACAATTCAAACATGTGCAAGGATATTGTTATAGAGACGAAATTGATGCAATTGCATATGAATCATGCGATATGAATTATGAGTCCCATTAACATGATCCCCCTTCCCCCTTCCCCCGTTTTCTTTTATCTTTTAAAAGTAGTATGCATTGGGACCGAATGGGAGAGCAACAGCGGGTGATGACCACCGTCACCACACCCACGTTGTCCTTTGTATATGAGATTGACTCACAGAATGGTCCCCAGTCAGTGTCCTCACAGAAGGCTCAATGGTTGTATGGCATGAAGACCATACCAAGATCAAAATTGCAGAGGAAATCATGAAAAGAGAGTGGCATATAAGAGCAAGGTCCTTCGCTTGAAAGGGATCTACTGATAGACACAGGGACAGAAAAGTCATCTTGAACTTCTTCGCAATGGCTGTAGTTGTTAACTTGATTCCTTGTGAAGCGACATCTATTCTGTGTATAGATAACATGAACAGGAAGTAGTGAAATTTGAAGACGTCCAATAGGAAGAGTTCACCTTGCGGTGGGGCCATCGACGCATGCCATTACGCCGACATATTTTTTTCAGAACTGTGGGACAGATGCCCAGTTCTTTAGCAGCGGCATTTATTGGTAAATGAAAATGCTGCGCCAAATCCGTCATTTTTAACTTCCCTGTTCTCTCCCTCTGCACATGATAGAATATTGTTACAATCTCCCAGCATACTATTTTTTTGCCGATTTCAGCACAAGCAGGTAGTTCTTTCTTGCCAATTGTGAAACTGCTTAAGAGACCTGCATGTAACTGGGTTGTTCTATTGAATGGGGGCGGATGCAAAAACAGCGGAATTCTCACGTGTGAATATCATCTGTCCGAGTGTTAAGCGCTTTGGGAAAATGTGCTGTCGTAACTGGCACAGTTCTTAAAGTCGAACTGTTGGAGTGTCTTATCTGCAGCCAGGCCTACTGAACACCTGCGAGCTTATTAGCGGAGGACGAAGGGGGTACATGAAATCGGTCGAAACCACCCGGATCCTAAGGCCGAATTTGAATTTGAATGCTATCAAGTTCTACACAGCCCCAAATGAAAGATGATGATACATGTGGGCGGAGATAGATCTTTGTTTCATACCTTCAGATCGGCAATACGAGCCCAAGACAGGACGGGGAAAGGACCCTAAAATGTACAGAGAAGACTGACCATCTTTGTTTCGGGTGTTCCTAATGAACCTGCTTTTCTTTGGACAGTGTTCTTAGAACATCTCAGAGCAAAAAGGTCAGTAGACAAGATGAGGAAATGCAACAGCCATGCATCCACATATGGTATGCTCAAGAGTGTTGATTAAGTTTGAGCAACCCTCCCCCGCCCCCGGGAACCTGAAAACTGGGAAGGACACGAAGTAGATGCTAATACACAAACGAAGTTCACCTGGGCGGCCGCATTGCTCTTTGGGGGCTTGGCAGGTCCCATTGCATTAACATCAGCGTGGTCAGTGCTGTCAACACTTCCACTGCGGTGGATCTTGTTCTGCCCAAGACCAGCTTTTCCATATGCACACCCGCTATTTGAATAATCTGACCCTAAATTTCACAATTTAGTAGCCTGCGTATATTGACAGCTTTATTAATACAATCAGTACAGGTTCTCTAATGCACGCGTCGCCTGGAATAAACCTCAATGTCCTTTACCTTCTGCTATTGGGATTTCACAATTGAAGAGGGATCTCAGAGACTACTCCAGCTCATTCACTTACACGAGAAATGCAGGCAGGCCAGGGCTGGACTTAGAAACCAGAGCTTGCTGATAAACTCAACAATCTAAGCTGGTTGCACTGCAAATTCCCCGCAAATTCATAACGAAACATCCTGTCTGAAAGGGTGTGGTCGACATCTGATGGGGATAACTGGAAGGATGCTCAGAAGACCAAGATGGGCTTCTCAATCAGTAAATAAGAGGGAGCCCAAAGAAGAATTGGGCTGTCAGCGTCTACTGACAAAGTTGTTTACTGTCCACATTTGAGGGCTTCAAGGTCTTCAAGACCAGTCTTCGGCGAGTACTACGTTTGCAATGAATAGTATGTGCATTTGGGCCCTACGATATATTTCAAAGAAGTGATTCACCCATCGCAACTTAGAGTATCGCACAAAGCAACAGTAACAGCACATTGGGCCAGGGAAAGTGATGTCCATACAACCAAGCACGCCCCCTCATAACCCTCAGTACAAGAATTCAACAAGGATGATCACATTGCGATGAAATCACTCAAAATAATCGAGGTAAACACCTAAGGAACGGACACTCACCAGAAGAAGTGCATAGAACGTCAGGGAGGACACCCATTTGCTTTGGCAAACACCCAGCAGATGCATTCATCACGCGCTCCGATGTCATGCCCAAGCCAATTCCTCCAGTCGCAAGTGAGGCCAAAGAGTCATGGCGAAGCACAAACCCTTCCTTCCTTCGTAAGAGGCTATACTGCAGCAGGAATTGCTTCACATACTCCGCATTGCCCACAGGAAACCTGCCATACAACTCCAATATAAGCTTGGTACGCCAACCCATAGTTATAGAATTTCTGCTGGGTTGAAGAGAGGTTTTGTGTTCAAGGAGCAAGTCTGCACTGTCCATGATCAGGAAAGCGAGACCTGTGTACTCATCAGACAGACAAGGTAACCAAGATGTATACCACACTTTGCAGTCACTGAGGCGGATAGCTTTGAAAGTGTTAACAACTCAAATACAACACCTCCTTAGACCTAATTAGTACTGTAGGAAGTCCTCACAGTAGCACCTGAAGCTATGTAGTAATGAAGCATGTGCATGCCATTCTTTCAATGGCTCCAGATGCTGTAAGGAATTTTGTTGTTATGTCTACTATTCCTGTTCTACGGAGTTTCGTATCAAAACATCGGTCACACTGAGACGCTACAAAGGCTTCAGTGTAAACTATGTCCTGGTATGTCTTGGGAAGAAGCATTCAAGTGAAGAAATCAGAATTCCATATAGAAATCACCATACAAAAGTCATCAAAATCAACTGACAACTCACTCGACCATCTGTTGCTCAAAAGATGCAGGAAAGCCATCGTCAATACAGAACCGAGTTTGCAGTACTGCATGATAGCTTTGGCCATCACACCCATGGATCTCAAGCTTTGTGTCTTGGACTCCTGACCACATACCGTAGTGAACAACTCAGCATTTCATTTAGAGGCTGCCACGTTATGCCAATCAGCTCTTCCAGATTAGTTACAAACATATATTTTCAAATCACTTCTTGTTACATAATAAGGACAAATACTGGACAGTACCTTGGCGCCTTCACAGAAATAAAATTAAACAAGATTCACTGAAATTCGATAGATTTCTTCTACAGTTTATACGGAGTGATATGGATTAATTTTAGAGAGTTCTAGAAATTTTAAACCTAAATTCTGAAATCCTTACAGAAATCGCATGTCAGTCTTGGAAGCCCCCAAACGCTAGCAATAGTATATTGGAATGTCCACTCAGGCAAGCAAGTGTCACTTGCTGGCCCAGTAGTCCGAATTCAAAATAAAAAGCTGGTTAAGTGAGAAACAGTCCAGTATACTAAGGGTTAGTTTCCATGTAGGCCACTCGCCCACCAGATTCTAGTGGAATTGTAGTTTCCACCATAAGGAATCTATATTTCCACTAGAATCTGGTGGGCGAGCGGTCCACATGGAAACTAACCCTAAGTGACCTCGCGGCATGACCCATTCATCACCTAGTTTTCGCAGTATGATTGAGTTGCACGGAGTCATGAGACACAGTGTGCGTACTTCGGCATTGGCTTAGAAATAGCATGACTTATTGTGAGTTGCAGTCTCTTGTCCATGACCACTTCCTCTGCTGACTGAATCCAGGGAAAATTCAGCATGACATGGAGAAAGGACTCTTATACAATTTTATCCTCACTCAGACTCTCAATCTTTTCAATTGAGTATCACCAATTGTTAGCAAACCACAACGACTCTAGGATAGTCAAAGACAGTTTCATTTCCATACACTCGAATGTCACGTATGGTTGGAAGGGCGACGTATTGATACTTCTATTGATTTCCTGGGGCTCCTTAATAAGTCCGCCATGTTGTTGATTGACTAACCTTATGTCATGATACGTACAACAATATGAATGAACATAGTAAAGTATATTTAGCTGCTGCTGCTGCTCTCTCTTTGGATGTCATGGACAAGCAGTTTAAGAGTGAGCACCATTTGAGTGGATGATGCGGCGCAAAATTTGACATGATGCACATTGAAACTGCTGATTGTGTGACTGAGAAAAATTCGGCTGGAGTGGCCCTTCCCGTGACATGCCCCAGTCCACTGGAGTACCGCCGCAGGTCATAGGGTGAATCCCGCCAGACGTTGAGGCCCCTTGCTCCATGCTCGCGAAAGCTCGATCCTGATCTACCTCCACAAACCCACCTGGATCCCCTACCATGTAAGAAGATCCCGATGTGAACACTGTGGCCGGAGGGCTGGTCATAGAAGGAAGCCTAGTACTTCCTGGCGAAGGGACATGATAAGATGGCACCTCCATTCTCACAGGCGAGAGGGGCGGATTGTGGATGTTATAGCTGTCATGTACTGAACCAGAGAAGAGGGCGAATGAGTCCTTGGCGATGTCCGCATCAATCTCATCGAAAGCAATCAACTCGCCATTCAACGTGTCTTCAGCATATGCCTGATCCTCCTCTGCATCGATGATGCCTTTGCTGTCAAACAACAAGGCGCTGAAGTCTGGCTCTGAGCCTCCTTCGCCCCCCCTCCCGCTGGATCTCCTGGAATCGAAGGGCGGGAGGGGAGTTAGCATATTGCAACTAGAGGGGGTTTGCATGTTGAAGGTGGAGTAACTAAAAAACGGCTCCTCAAGGCACTGGACGTCTTTTGGCGTCTTCAGGAACTCGTTAATGTCGAAGCGGGGACTGTTGGATGCATTCAGTACCACTCCTTCACAAGTGGGAGAGTCTAACTGCCCACCTGCCATCCTTGCATCAGTCACTGGGTGCTAATGGCGCGCGGCCCAGCGTAATTTCCAGTTTGATGCTACCATCATTATTAATGCAGTGCCATCATCCAGTGTCTCGTGTGGTCGCTACAATTCACTGAGACCTATATGTGGCGATAAAGTGATGACTTGTCCATCGAGAGTATAATTAATCCACACTCCATTCATCCTCCACGCGTTTCAAGTAGGGCCGCACCTCGTACGAATTCAAACAACAGGTGTCGATGGACGCAGGCGTGGAACAGACCCTTTGAAATTGAATCCCCGAAGTGGAGAACGTTGCGTGGTAATATTGAGACATGAGGACATACATCTCAACGGTTGACCAACTGATCAAGTGGCGGGTCGAAGGATACTAAGGTACTGAATTAGAGGATGGCAGGTGGAAAGGACGAAAAGAAGAGCACAACGACATCACGATGATGATAATGATTCGAATATTGGAGTACTGGAGCTGTTGACTGAAGAGAGAAGCTGCATGTCATACGTTGCTATAAAAATACAGAACTGCAGGAGGTCTGTTAGGGCATGCAATTCCTTCATGCATTATTAATTCAATGATCATCAAGACTGATCCCAAACATGATGATTAAATTTGCGTCCAGGACGGAGACGTCCAGTAAAGGGAAGAGAAGATCGTATCGACATGTTACAATCTTCAACTCCTTCCATGAGGAGAAATCTGAATGGGTAAGGCACTGACACATTGAAAATAACATGCAGCCCTAGTCTCAAGGTCGGTGAGGGCAAAAACATCTAGACGATTCAAATCACAATCAAATGAAACGACGATGATTGGCTTATATACCGGGCTAAATTATTTACAGAAAAATATACATGCATGTTCATATCTCTACAGACACGTCATACAATGTCTACAACTCCCCGCCGCCACCTTTCGAGTCTTCCGAAACTCTCTCTCTCTCTCTCTCTAGTACTCTCAACTTATCCTAGCGGCGGGCACCGCCGCTCTCGCCAACCGGACTCACGAGATCCTCAACACAGCAGTTTCTTGCACACGACGGGGATCGCGACACACGGAACCGAACGTAGTGCTTAAGTAGTTTCTCCGCGGTGTCAAGAAGCCCCTGACCACGCATGATGATGCATGCCATTCGGCCGGGCTCCTTGACACCACTCCAGACCGAAGGACTCCAAGAACTCGCTGTAGGGCGTAAGTATTACGGCAGACGAACAATTAGACTGCGGGGGGGCCAGGTGGCGGGCGGGAGAGAGAAAAGAAAGAAAGAAACAACGATTGACAGGAAGCGAGAGAGGGAAGGAAGGAAGGTTAGGGAAGCGAAGCGTAGGGAAGGGAAGGAAAGGAGGGGAGTGGAAGTGGAGGAAGGTAAAGTAAAGGTTGGGGGATGGCAAAGGTGTCTGGCAAGGGAAGGATGGTGCGGCCATGGCACCTGATCTTTCGCTGTTGGAGCTTGCGCGCGGCCCTGCGGCCCCTCCTGATGGCCCGCTGCAGGCATGATGATGTTGATGTTGAGGCATCCCCCCATGCCCCTCCCTCCCTCCCTCCCTCCCCGTTCTCTAAGCTCTCTCTCCTCCTCTCTTTCTCTCTCCCTGTGCCTCTCCTCTTCTGTCTGTCTCCTTCCCTATCCTATGTCTCCACGGCCAGGCGAGAGACGGTGGCTTGTCTTTGTGACGAGTTGTAAGGTTAAGTAATCCTGGTCGCCGTTGAGGTCTCGTCGCGGCTGCTCCATGCAGCGCAGAGGTGCGTTAAGCTAAGAAGCGACGGTTGCAGGCTGCTCCTCCGCTTGTGCGAAACCCTATGCTCGCTCGCGTGTTCTTCCGCACATCGATCGACCTCCTAAATTTACACAGACCATCGTCAAAATTCTGCCATTCATTCGTCGCCGACCGGGCTCTTCGTCGTTTTCATCCCATTGCCCTGGGAGCGAGAGAGACACAGACTCTTGCTCACGTTTGCATTCCGCGATCGTTCTTTCGCCAAGAATTAGGTCGGTGGCGATAGTATGGCCTTTTCACACTGTACTTGTCATTGATTATTGTGATTTCATTCCCGCCCCGGGGGTGGCAAGTCCTAACAAAATAAAAGGTTTATTGATGGTGCAAATTGTAATCAAGGTTTGGACCTAATTACGCATTTATGATAACGAAGTTCCTCTTCACTAATAAGATGTTAAGTTGGTACATTATATTCATAATTGTGGTAAAAGTTTCAAAAAAATTCCATATCATGTCACATGTCTATGTAATGATTCCATATTCTCCCCAACCTTTTCTTACTTGTTCATTATTACATGACAGATTTTAAATATTTTCTAGTATTATGATTATGAATTATAGTTGAAAGAATTTTGCAATCCTATTATTATTATTATTATTATTATTATTACTAACCGTTTCTCAACATATTGTAATCCTTTACTTTTTTTGATTAATAAGATACTTTTTTTGGATTTGACTTTTGGGTACTTTCAAATGTCCAAAAATGTTATCACGAGAGTTTAAGTTGCTTTCATCAGCACTAGAATTTGTAAAATATAAGTATAGTCTAACATAAGTTGCCAGCCTAGGTTGCATTTGCACTTGTCTTGTGTAAATCCTTGTGGTTGTGGTTGTGGTGATGGTGGGGTTGGTCTTATATATTGCAATTTATCATTGGATTAGGTCTTGGGCTTAAGAAGAACTTAAAGCAATCATCAACGATGGTTGGCCTTGGATTGTGGTGTTGAAGTGGTTGCCTCCTTGAGAAATGTTTTCCTGGACCTTGACCTTGAAGTTCTATAGTGATGCCAAGTGAACATCAACAACCCCCGAGGGATGGGACTCTTCATTGGAAACCTAAACGACGTGTGTGGGTTGCTATCAAATTGAACCCCCCAAAAGCAAGAAGTTTATAGAGAAAAACAAATGTATACATACTAACAGTAAGCTAGAAAATGGACTCATGTACTTACGTTGAGTTTCTCAATTTCAAGTGATGGATGCCTCCACTACATATACAAAATAATAATCACGAATTGATTGTGCCTTTATTACATGTAAAATCCATGAACATTTTTAATTTTTTTCATTCATATCATTTAAATAAATGATTGCATCAAACAAAGAAAGACAAGAGCACAATAACTTAGCCACAATCTAGAGAGCAAAACTCAAGTCTCAAGGGAGCCCATGAGCACTCCAAGAGCCTCTAGGTTGTCTCAAAACCCAAATGCAAATTAAACCCCAACAAGAATGGACAAGGGAGTCATTGAGGACTATTATCATATGACAACAATGTTGAATGTGAACTAGATGAAACTAATACATCTATTGTCTAATTTTTCACTAAACCTTAGGGCCCCTTTTTACATCTACCTCTACTTCAAAATTCTTAATAGCCTTTTGAAATATACACACTAGAGAAAATTAATACAATCCACCTTCTGTATATTATGTACACGAGTGCCTCAAATAATTTTCCTTCTTACACTCACATTAATTCGTACGTGTTAAAATGAGTCCACCCCCTACAAAATTTTTCTAAGGGTTGCCCAAGAATTAGGTTGGATGAGTATGGGCAACCCTCATAAGAATGACTATTTTATCAATATGAATATTTGTACTTGTATGGTAGGGTCGCTTATGTGAGGCTCATTAATCTGGAAGTATGGAGGAGGATGAGGAGTGTGATTATGATCACACATTGAGTGATGATTCCAATGCATAAGGTGGTGACAAGGAAAATTGTAGTATTTGGAGAAGACAATTCAAATATGTGCAAGGATGTTGTCATAGAGACGGAATTGATGTAGTGGCAGGTTGAAAATGATATAAATGAAGATGTGGAGTTGCAAAATGAGATTCGACGTGCCTTGGATGTTCTGTTTGATGAACATGAAAATGTTGAAATTCCCTCTCAATCTAGTGTAAAGTCCATTGTGACTTATGTAGAGGTAGGGAGTCTAGAATATTCAGAAGTACACTTGTTAGTCAATTGAATGGAAATCCAACTTTATCTAAAGATTGATTGATTGGAATTAAGGCTTACATATTATATACGAAGCCTAAAATCCTTATTGTTGCAAAACAAGATACTATATTAAATATTGATTGTGATTGTGGAGTGCTTTTAAATTTTAATGTTTAAAATTTATTTAAATAAGTTTTTTCATAAATATTTTTTTAACACACCTAAAGCTAGAATCGCCGAAAAACATGATAAACCAAAAAAATTAGCTCCAATGAAGGTTTGGTTTGTTGGAAGGGTTTATAGGATCCAATGATTTGGTAATCATTGGTGGGAGTATAAGGATCCAACATACTTGATCGACCGACAATCAAACATGAAGATTGGTTCATCAAAAAGGACTTATGATCCTGCATATCATTTGATGGTATATTTAGAAACAATAATTGCATGAGCTTCTATGACATATATATTTGTAGACCTTGTTGCTTATGACTTACATCTGGGGGATGAAAAAGTCTTTAACGACTTTGCTAATGAATGCCCTCAAGCTCTAGTGTAAAGTGGTTCTAAGATCATCATATTTTGTGCATTTTTGTGCCAATTATTGAAGGTGACATGTTGCAGACAACCCAACATGATGCAAACAATATTTATTGGTATTAGTGTAGTCACTCTTCATTTTGGTTACCAAACTCCCTCTCCATCTGCAATGTCATCATTACAAACCTAGGAAAAGATTGGGAGTCCCACATGTTACCAAAGTTCAAAGCTACACCAAACATGAAACATTATAGTTTCAATATATTTTGGAGCATCCAAATGATCAAGGACATATTGAACCTAAATGCAATACCATCAATTGGGAGGTTTTTGCAAGCATACGAGAATATCATTGAATTAGGATTTAAGTATATAAGGATTATGCACGAATTTGGACAATTCCAACCACCACTATGACATACATTAGATTGCAAAACTACACAAATTTGATGGTTGGCGAACATGGAATACAAACATTTGAAGTTGTGATTGTTGGGTTGTTACTTGTGTTATTGTCATTTGATGTTTGTGTCCCCACAAGTGCACATCCCTTATGATTTTAAAACAAGTAGTCTGTCCACATATACTCAAATATCAATTATTGTAGAATTGAAACAAGTTGAGGAAATATTGACTGGCATCTGCACAAACGGACAATTTCAACTAAATAAAAAGAAAGATGAAATAAGTCAACAAAAAACACCTTGACAATATAAATGACTATGATTAGATAAATAATATTATATTGTTATTACATGATTAAATGACGAGTATTTTATAATTTCTTTAAGTATATGTTTCATAGACTACATATAGATTTCATTTTGAATTATTTTCTTGTTTATGACAACGAATGAGAAGCATAAGGAAAGGAATCCATATTTAAATTATTCAAAACCAACTATGGTTTTTATTCTGATGAGATCATGTTAAAATTCTATGCTCTAGTTGAATAAATTCTCACAAGTACAAATTTTAGCAAGAATTCTTGAATATACTGCTTTTTTAGTTTAAAGTTACACTTTAAAACCATGTCAGTTCCTTACAATATTTTAATATGTTAATAAGGTATGCAAGTGCTATGCAATTATTTTTCTCAATTGGAAAATTATAATTCAATAATGTGTGGCTAGGTGTGGATCCAACAACCTACAACATAATAAAACACACACTTAAAAGAAATTAGACTATAAATTCAAATTGAATTAACTACTCTAGTATATATGATACTCAACACAATTAGAGGAACCTATGTTTTCATTCAACGAGAAAGTAAGTCATATGCACTTCCCATAATTTCTGTAACTAAACCAAGGGAAATCCTAATTTTTTTGGCGATTCATCATACATTTGCTAATGCAACACAAATTTCAAGACGTAAAATATGACCAATAGAAGATGGAGAACAAAAACAATTGACCAAATAACACCCACATACCGTATTCAAACAATCTTCAACTCTTCCTTCCCCTTTTTCCCCATTCTTCCCCCCCAAGTCTCCTCCCTATCATATTGTAGAGACAACTCTAGGTAGAAGAGCTCTTGAAATGCATTCAGAGGCTTATAGGAATGAGAATAGGTAGGATTAATGAAACAACAATAGTTCAAATCACAAGCTGCATAGTCATCAATCTTGTGTTGAATCATCCTTGGACATCTCGACAATTAATTACATTGCAATTTTACTCTTGCGTAATGACAATTGCACACTAGAGTAGCACCTTGTAGCTTCGAATCACTTCCAATTCAGTCCGTCAATGCATTTTGCATGCATCAAAACACAATGTCTCTCAACTGTGGATAATCTCCTTGAAACTTTGACACCACATCTTTAATAGGAGGACGAGCTATTGCATCTTGTTCCAAACACCAGGCTGCTAAATCCAAAGCCCATGCCAGGAGCTTGGGACTTGAATTGGATGGAAAATTCTCCTAGCTACCCTCACAGAATGTTCGTGCCTGCAGTATAATTTGCAATTTGTCCGATTAGTATCAAATTTACAAACCTCACACGTGATTCAATAGACTCTTATATCATATCCCTAAAGGAGCCATTGACAATCCGAATTCTATAAATCTTATAGAATATAACAAAAACAAAAACATCAAGCGCATCCTTCAAACCTCACGTTTCAAGTCAGGCATTCCAAGAGGAAAAGCAAGCCTAAGTCTGTAATCCTTCAATAAACATTCCGGGGTAATTGTAGGAGAAATCAGACTTGCCAAACGTACCTATTTGTGCTATGCTTTATGCTTTATAGAAATGTAATTTATACTAAACATTTACAGCACCGCTTAATTCCATACACCTAGGAGGTCACACTAAACACATAACACTATGTAAAAAGCTTTTACTGATACTAGTGACTCTACCAATGAGCATACATCATACACTCATTTGCAAGTTTTACCTCTTTGAGGAAATGATCACCAAGCACATATATACCTACATTCATTCCCATTAACCTACCTTCATCACCTATTTCAGTCATCAATCTGTATTCTTCATAAAACACTCATTTATTGTCAAACATATTATATTGCTACAATCACAAGTTCACCTACAGTGCCCAAACAATCGAACAAGTATTCATGCCAACCTCCAAGCAACCGTGCATCCCACTATCAAATAAGGTGCACACATCACAGCTAAAAACTACATAGTCTTGAAGGTACTCTACTATCACACAACCCCTTCATCTCCTAGTCCACATGGAAGGTGCACATTCCCATATTAGTTGCCATTATACTACTCGCACAACAATCTGTATCATGCCTGATCTCAAGGCCAAACAACCTGTATATATGCAAGAAATAAGGTTAAGAGTTCTACCCATGCCACCAGGTTCTGCTCCCCAGCTGCCCTCGCATTGTCAATGGCTCTGCGCCCAGTGATTAAATCTAACAAGACCATGCCGAAGCTGTACACATCTGACTTGAAAGTGAACTGCCCAGTTATGGCACATTCGGGAGCGCGATATCCATCATTCCCATTCACATCATTCTTACTACCCGGTGGCCCCAGATCAGCAAGCCCAAAACCATTCAGTTTTGGAGATGACCTGTAATCTAAAAAAACTTTCGAAGAGTTGAGGTTTCCACAAATAACAGGTGGGCTCGCTTTATCATGCAGATATTCCAGACCCCTGGCCACTCCGTAGGCACTATGCATTCTATACCTGAAGCCCAAATCTGCATGTGCAAACAACAATTGCATCATCTCTCAACCTCATATGTTAGGCATCTCCTGAAACATTCCACAACTTCCTGACCAGTCTAATGTTTCGCAACTTAGACAGGAAATTCAAAAGCTTACCATATAGACTATCTTTCAAGAAGGCTGAGGGGTCACAATCGTACAATAAGAACAGTCGGTTGCTATCGGCACAATATCCAAGTAAATTCACAAGATTCCGATGATACGACAGACTTCGCAGCAAGACTTCTACAAGAGGTTCGTGACAGCCTTGGAACCCATTTCGGTCCAGCTGTCTCATTGCAAGAACCTGCACATTTTCCCGGTCTCCCCCCCATGAGCCACAAGAACCTATAGTATCTAGTATCCCTACAACAACTGGACAACAAATTTTGTCCTTGGCAGGAAACTGCAAAGGTGAAACACATTCACCAGGCCATAAAACATGATGCCTTCACTTGCCTGCCTGAAACCGGACATTTCCAGCTTCCCCTCCAGCCGAATCCAACCTGATTCACCCTCGCCAGGTAGATGCTCCAGACCGAAGTTTTCATTAGTGGCATCAAGCTCATGGAGAGTAAACTCCCGAGCAATAATCTCATATGAGGTTATCAATTCCAAAGTACCCGCATGAGCTGTCACATATCATCTTAACATCAGAATTTCCATCCACTTCAGCTCGAAATTAGTAAAGGTTGTATAATAATAATATAACATCTCCAAGAATTGTTTTTCAAATTAGTTCCATCTCATCAGCACCATAGAATCATTGGTACATACTCCTAGAAAGTCTCACTAAGTTTGCTAAGCCCCTCAGTGTCCACAACTTCTAAGATGACCAATTGATCCGGTGACCTTCGATTTGGTGGGTGAAATACAATGGGTACCAGTAGCGTGATTTGGCGAAGATTTGAATCACACCACTTGTATCCCAGGTAAAGATGCATCCCAGCTACTCAAGTTGTTGGCTTGATGTTTGACATCTATTTCAAGCCATACATTCTAACCAATTCAACTACCGTTGAGGTGGTAGACATTTATAAAAATAACAACCATTTCTTAAATATTCGCACAAAAATAAATCGGTGAGGAAAATGACACGGAAATAGGTCTACCTGTAAGAAACATAACTCAAACTTGAAACATCATACCTGTCCATGATTCCACCATTCCTTCTAACTTCTGAATGACATTAACCATACTAAATCTTGCATGCCCCTCTTCCAGGCACAGTGATGCTAGAATTGCAAGTTGTGACATCGCCAAGTTGTTGAATTTGTGAAACCCAGGATCCACAAACTGCTCAATATCAACTGCCTACAACATTCGTCTTAGTTTTTAGATTTTTAAGTTTGTTTATGGAATGAGACATTCAAAAGCAGACCTCTTGATATTCATGGCTTGTTATGTACACAAACACCTAAGCTTATTCATCTTATTAAACTTGCAGATCCTCCTTTAGCCTTTTGTATAAAATGACAAATTCATTCACCTTGAACGTTAGATTAACATAGTCATTTATGCCTGCATGTTGAATTGACAAAGTTGTTGGCCACATAAAAGAGACAATGCTCAAACCGTTATATAAAACCCTGAGTATATCTACTTATATTAGATTGGCAAAGGCCTAATGCTTCTCATTCGCAATTGAAAGGGATTCCAATGCATCACATTATGCCTTATCCGAATGCCGTATGCAATAGTTACAAGGATCCAAAGTTTTATTGGTACATGATCCAAATGCATCAGGGGACTCGGGAGGTTGATGTTAAGTTAGTGAATATTCTCATAATCAAGATGTACTTATTGCGAAAGATTTTAGGATGTCAGTTTTGGGTGGGGTAATGATTTAGCATGCTCCACTTTATTTAATTCATGACCCATGAACATCACCACCACAAGATTCATCTCATGAATCTTGAGAATAATATGTTGTATTCGTCAAAGTCGAACTTAAAATCCATAAACGACGAATTAAAAATAGTCCCAATCTAGTGCATAGATAGGTAGATAAGAAAAGTTGTGGATGTGTCATGACATTGGACGCAATCATCACAGGCTTGGAGCATGTGATGAGCTCAACTGATTATGGTAGTGCACAAGGCTAATACAAGAAAATTTATGATTTAAAAGGGACAATATTACCATATTCTTCAAGTGCATAGGTGTACCAAAAGATGACTGCCATTTTGGCCCGCATACAAGCTGCCCTAGTATGGTACCAAAGTCTTTCATTTGCTTTGAGAGTTTCCTGCATAATCAGGATCATGGGGGATGAAATACCTGGACTTTAAAATTTGACATGAATCCTACCAATAGATCACAAGAATAATCAGGTTCACTAGGTCAACAACTAACTATACAAGCACAACGTGATGGTGACACACATAGCCTATCTAAATATCAAGACTACAGAGCTAGTGAGAAATGAAGTCCTTACTCAGACTTCGTCAAGCTGTTCTCTTCCTCAAATTGTAACCCAAACATTACATATCCATTTCTTGTCACATGAATATTATAAAAAGTTGTGTTGTGGAGGACGATGCCCATGTTGCACAACGAATTCAAGCCTATTTCGTGCACAACCACATGCTTCATCAAACATCTGGGGATGAAGGTGTCAAAATATCTCATACATAATATTGCTTGAAATGTCCAGCTAATCCAAGGATGGCACTCTAAGAACAATGATTGTGAAACTGAATGATTTTGCAAAATAAAGTGGGGATGGAAAAAAAGTGAATTTACCTCTTGCGATTTGCAATGCTATTGATTGTGGTTTGATCGTAATAAGGGAAACCTTTGCATTATCCTCTGCCAAAGAACATATTTCTATCTTCAAAACATCAACATACACTAGATACAACTGCAAGAAAGCACAATTAAACTTAACGATCACGGGAAGATTGAATTTGATAGGATCACATTCCTAAGATTCTAGTATGACACACCTAGATATACTTGCAGAGGTTCTGTCTCCATATCGTGTCTATAACCACATCCTTCATCTAACATTTGGGAATGAAGGGAATGAAGTACCTCATAATCAATGCATATAATATTGCTTAAAATGTGCACAATCTACGGATGGCATTCTAAGAACAATGATTGTCCAACTGACAATGATTTTGGAAATTAAGTGGTAATGGTTCAAGAACCTCTTTACCTCTTTCGTCCTGCAATGCTTTTGAGTGTTGTTTGGTTGTAATTAGAGGAACCTCTGCATTATTCCCTGTGCCAAAAACCATAATTCTATGCTCAAAACATCAACATACACGAGATACAACTGCACAAAAGGGCAACAATCATATCAATCACTGCAAGATTTGAATCTGGTAGGATCAAATTCCTACGAAACTACTGTGACTCACATAGATATACTTGCGCAGACATTGTCTCCATATCCCTGTATATGAGTATTCGCTCACCCTCCTCCACGCAGAAGTCAATTGGGTTCATGACCAAACCCCAAGTTGGCAGTTTTGTGTACATCTTGACCTAGAACAAAGAAATCAAATCTCTCAATATATTCTCTCACCTTGACATACCAACCAAATATCAATATTTGATTGGTGTACAATTCTGACACCCACGAGTGGTTCTTCCATACCATTATGGATGTTGATTATTGATACCATGCATTCACCCATATACCAAACCCACACTGGTCTATACAAATTGAAGCATTAAAACCAGGCACATCAGTTAAGAAAATACTCTAGCTCCCAAATTCCTATAAAACCTCTCAATTGTTTCTCGAAGAGCATAGAATGGCCTTGTGAGGCACTGAAATGAACTTACATACCTGATCGAGGAACTCTTTTGGAGATGCAGAACTGGGATGCAACTAGTCCACCAGTAGCATCCCCCATTTGACAATATCCCGAGGTACTTCCCATATCCTTTGAGTGTTGAGAAATTGCTAGTTATGTCCCTCACTTCTTGACATGTGTATTCAGAAGCTCTGTTGTACTCGAGGAAATCAAGAGCTGAAAATTGCCGTTGGACTTGAGAACGAGTCAGCTTTGTTGCCATATCCGCAGTTGACGTAATTATATCCCGAGCTGACGAGATGGTTGGCCTCGCATCCTCATTAGGATGTGTACACATGAGACTGAGGGTCAAGAGAGTACCAGCTTGGCCTGTATGGTAACCAGTATTCAGCCTCGGGTCAATGAAGCCTTGCACCCACTGTGGATCTAAGGTAAGTTTCTCTCCTGTTGCATATTGATCTGAGGTATCAATATGGTGCTTCCTGATTCCACCTAGAACCTCCATTATGAAAATTCCAATCTTGTAAACCATGCCTTTCTCCCCGTTGGTTGCCTTAACATGTCCAGCGTCGTGCACCAGACTTACATCAGTAAAGTGTAAGTTGTAGCTCTTGTCCAGAAGGACGCTTTTGGTGCTGAGCGAAATGGAGCTAATCACATTGAGCTCAATCAGCTCCATGAAGTACACAACACATGCCATGAATCCAGTTAATATATGTAACCGTGTATTCCACGGGAGCGTCTTCTTTAATCCACTGAGATGCTCGTCAAGAGTGCTTGACCAAGCGTCATACACAACATAAAGCCTGTTATACAGCCAGGAAGGAGTGTAATGCCAGTATTGCAATTTCACCAGATGATTACGAGGATTGTCAGTCAATGCCTTCATCCCCTCTACAAAATATCTACACTTTGCCATCGTCCTCAATTCCAATTCCTTCCTTGAGTCGTAGTTCAGAGGGGAATTCAATTCAAATACCTGTACTCCCCGTAAACCCACTGGTTGTGGGAATTTCCCCATGAGGATGGATGACAAAACCTCCCGATCACAGTACTGGGGACTTATTAACTGCGACCTGAAGAACTTGGAGGACCTGAGGAACGTGTCCAACTTCATCTCCTTCAACGAGGATAAGCCTACTATAGAGAGTATGACCTGCTCTGGCCCTGTTGCACGTCTGAGTGCACTCGTTTGATCCAAACTCGAAGTTTCTGCTAATGACCAGCTCCTGTGGATCAGTTCAGAGCCTCTGAATAGGAAACCTTGGAGGAGTTGAAGCATGTTGCAGATCTCGGTGAAACTGGGACGGAGAGCTGGATTTGTATCCCAGCATTGTGTCAACAAAGATGCTAGAAATTTTGGACATGCCAAAGGCAGCTCTGGTCTTTCAATTCTCCACCCTTGGTGATCCTTTCATACAACATATCTATTCTGCAATCACTTTCAGAGAAAGGTGTATCCCCAGTGAGTATCTCCGAACACGTCATTGCAAAGCTGTAAGTGTCGGCTTTCCTCCAATCAATTTTTGGTTTTAATCCTTCTTTCAATCTTAACACCTCGGGTGCCATCCAACGAGGAGTTCCTAATATCCCAGTAGGCTCAGTTAATTCATGAGTCAGTGTCTTAGACAACCCAAAATCTGTCACCTTAATGTTTCCATAGCCCTCATCAGAGAGTCCTTTACAACCTGAAGGGGTGACAAGGATATTCTGGGATTTCAAGTCACGATGAACCACTCCTTTGCCATGAAGGTAGTCCATGCCTAAGGCAATCTGCAACATAATGTCAGTGGCAGCTGCCAATGTAAAGGGGACGTATTCCTGCCCCTTCCATCGTTTCTTGATGAAGTTATGGAGGCTCATCGGCATGAGCTCCATCAAAAATGAAACCTCACGTTCCATACTCACACAGAGAAGCTTTACAATATGTGGATGGCTTAAATGCACCAGGGCGCTCACTTCCTTCATTAGCTCCAACTTCCGTGGTGAGTTACTCTCATCAGGATTAGTAGCAAAGTGTTTTTTAGCACATTCTAGCCGCAACCAGTGCACCTTCAGAACCGATCCAGCTGATCCTGACCCAATGGGTTCCCCAAGTCTTGGGTACTCACGCTTTGCAACATAGAATTGTGGGAGAGATGTATCCAAGTCAAGATTTGTGGATGACACGTAATTCTCACGTTCAATGAGGTATTCTGCGAGTTGGTGTTTCCGAGAATCTATAATGGTGTCATTTGAATCCTGTTGGTTCACGACCTCCATAAGTCGTTCCATAAATTTCAAAGAATCTCGACAGAAGTCCTCATCCCTCTCATATTGCTCCACTGTTACACTTAGAGCAGTGAACTCAATGCTACTGCAGATGTGAAGAACGGGTTCAACGGTCTCATTAAACCTATTGATGCAGAAATGGAGCTTCCGTGACATCTGTATAAATACCTCTTGGTTGCCCGCTTGCATGATGGCTGCTTCCAGCCAATCCGGCTTACTGCACTCCTTCACGATTGATTCTGTATCCTCCACAATGCGATAGAACTCCTTATAAAATGGAAGACATTTTTGACGTAGTGTACGTGTTGGGAACAATAGGCTCTGGTAAAAATGATCATGAGTTTTTCTAACATCTCCAAGGAGGCGACTGCACTGCGCGTCGTTCAACTGCAAGATGATCCTTCTGGTCGACAAACCACTCTCAATTTCATCTAGGACAGCTCCAGCAAACCTCAAATAATTAGCCATTGGTGTCAGCGAGCATATCCTGCCTAATCAGGAAGTGCACAGTGCGCCCTGGTCTCAAGTTCCTGCACGCAGGAGCAATAGATGACAAGATTACTTCGAGGTGAAAATTAGTTCACTTACATGACCACAGAAACACAGCTTGACCATGAGAGGAAGATAACACATAAAAGATTATCTGAGGATGGGCAGAAGGACCCTTCAACATTCACCGGAGTTCTGCAATTAGTTTAAGCAACACCATGGATATACCTCAGTGGACGGGGAGAAATTTGAGCCAACGCGGTCATTATGTTTACTTCTTTATTGTCAACCGGTTATTCATTGAAATGCTTCGGTTGTTCATTGTATTTTAGCTTAAAGTAGTAAACTTCCCCAAAAATGTAGTTCAGTTCATTTCCTAGAGTTCAAATTTTAAACCCGAAATTAGGGAAGACGAACCAGTTGAGCTGTAAGTAGTAGCCAGTTCTGCCCTTTCATTGATATACTGAATACCCAAGAATTGCCATTGCGATGCACGTTGTGACCGCACAACAAAGATCTGGACAAAGAACATTTCTTCATGATAAGTAGTAACAAGTTATTCTCTCTGGAGATGCACATCTTGCACACGTAAATGTCCATGTGTAGATGTCCGCGTGTAGATGGCCAACATCTTCAAAGCGATGGCAATTTCAATACCAATGTGGTCTTTCTAATTCCTTTCTGGCCCTTCATTACTTCGTAAATAATATGGAATCCCGCATAATATCTACAAGACCAAAATCTTCCGCAATTGACCTAGAAGAATATACTTGGAAGATTTTCCATGCCCATGAAATATTATTCTTTATACACCGTCTCTATGTACTTAAAGTCCCATAAGCCTTTTGGCTACCTGGACTTTATTATCTTTTTTTGATTTCATACACCTCTTTTAAAGAACTTTATCCATATCTTTGAAAGGTTCCCCTAAGGCCAATCTTTGCGGAGACCTGCATTGAGAAGAAACCGCCTCTGGTAAAAACGCTATCAAGAATTTGATGCACAACCTTATTTGTTGGCCAGTTCCAGTAGTACCACATGTTCCTAATCCAAACGATGCAGACTCCATGCCATTATATAATAATGAAAATATAACAACCAATATCACACAAGGACTCCTGTTCTCTGAATAAATATGTCGACCACGTGGAGCCTTCGAAAGGTATTGAATTACCTACACAAGATTGATCTTCATAGTACCACGTGTTACCTGGAATCGGTGTCTTAGTTTCTATACAATAATATTTCCTCGAGGTGACTAATCGTGGGAAGTCCGGCAAAGTTCTAGGATCTTTCAAGTCGGCCAGCAAGACCTTTATTTCCTTGAAAGCTACTGTGAAAACAACAGAATGTCAAGGAAGAAAGGTATTTTCAAGACCTATAAAGGTTTGAGTTGAAATATTCGTTATATAGGTGTACAATTTGCAAAACAATACCACAGAAAATGTTGATGACGTGCATGCTGGTACGGGTACCTCCTCTTCACATAACCAGAAGTCTTACGACGTCCCTGAGAAAGGGTTCTTGCAGCCTAAAGCACAGATCTGCAGAGCACAATGTCTAATTATCAATCTAGAGATGAGCTCCAGGTTGACGTATCACTTAATTACAGGAACATATGCTGCAGAAATGACACGGTAAGTCCGCAATGATCGGATGGGTATATGCATATGCGCATGCGGTATGTCTACAATTCCACTATGAATAAAAGCTCCACCGGAAGTAAAATGAGAGCCGAATTACAAACCGAAGTTTTATAAACGAACACGTACTGAAGAGACTCCTTGGTGCATATACTCAAATTATGACAGATGGATTTGTTGATTGTGAAACCAATTCCCTACGGCTAGCATGACAGAGCATTGAGTGTATACAGGTGATATCTAGATTCAACAACATGCATAGACATGGACTCCTTGGTCTGTTTCTACATAAGCTTGAATCAGGAGACAAGTAACAGGATCGATGAAACTCTATCATGTCCGTTGGAATTTTATTATGAACAACCTAGTGGCACAATTGCAAAATCCAAGGTTCTCGAAAGAGCGAACCGAAAATCCTGCTTCTCCATAACCGAAGAGTCCCATGTCTCCGAGGACTTTTGTAGCAAGAAGTACGAGATAAGGATCACAGTGATGAGCACGTGTACCAGAAATACAATAAGATTCCGGAATCTCTAGATGATCGATAGCCTGATCTCCGTGCCCTCTCTCTGTGATAGGCCCATCCACTATCTCGAAACGGCTACGGAACCAGATTCCTAAATGTTAAGGACTCTTCAGTTTGACCTACTATAACTTTTGCATCTCAACTCCGCTTCTGAAACTTCAGTGCTCAGCTCCGCGATCAGTCTTTGCAGGATTCCACTCACCGAAGCCATGAGGGTTTCTAACATGTGCAACCAAACAGAATACATGATCGAATATAGAGTACATAGCCTATTCTTACCAAGGTTGGCATCTTTGTCGGGCGAAAGCAAGATTTTCCTACACCGACAAAAGGAGACACAGGCGGGGATGAGCATAACCTGAGAAAATTTGAATACGAGGGTCATGTATTTCCACCCGCTTGTCCTTCCCTTTCCTGCTGCACATCCACGACCACAATTGCAGACTACGACTCCTACGCGAAGTATGAATTCTCAAACTTAGTGCAGCCCGGCCATGGCCAGTATTCACCGACAGGAGGTTGAAGGGCCCGTAAGTTGTGAAGCACTCGCCAACGAGCTCTGCCTCGGGGGTGCCAGCGCTGTTCCAAGCCCAAAGGCCAGCCTGCGCAGGCCCTCCCCAACTGCTTCCCGTGAGTCCCCTCTTGCAGCCAGGTCAAAACCATTTGCCTTCGCCCGACTCTTGGAAAAGATTCTCTTCTCCGACTACAGTGCCTCCTGCTGCCTGCCACTGATGAGTCCCATATGAATTTGCGTTTCCATCTCCGCTGCATATGGGTGCCTCCGAAGGCGGAGGAGGAGAATCGGAGAGTGGATTCGGCATGGCTAAGCATGATGTGGGTCGCTTACTGAAGAACATTATCGAAACTCGCATTTCGGCAGCCATGCATCTTTCAGATGCATCGGATGCATGCTTGCATGCCACGGTTGTTAATTAACTCCCTAGTGAGCTTCATTGCCACTTATTCTTTGTTTCTTGCATGGAGTAACTGAATCCAATTTGTAGATATTTAATGAATTGACATTAGATTATACTTTAAAAACCTGCAAGTAAGGTGCAGTGAAGCATGTGTGGGAGGACATCACTAGAGGTTATTGTTGTGCTAATCTAGCATATGGAGAAGAACAATGAATCGCAATGTTGTTGGCTTTGAAAGAGCAACTCCAGTGCGGATGATGATGGACGTGAATTCCAAGTGTGGGAGAGGTGTTCACTAAGAGGAATGGACACCAATGGCAATCAAAGTGACGGAAATATTTGTAAGGAGCGAAAATAATCCCAATGTCATGAATGGGATGGTGGAGACGAATTAGACAGAGACTATATACAAGATATGGAGGATGTTGCAACTATGAAGATGGCTTGGATCTTCTTTAATTCTTGGTACCATAGTGCCAACAATAATAATGAGTCAAACTTGGGTGATAAAGGATGTACGAGGAGCATGCCACTTCACCAATTGGATTTGCAAGTTGCTATTCCGAGGAGAATGAGAGAGAAGACCACGGCAACGCTATCCAATGACGGCAAAGAAATTCATAGCTTTGGTTGGGACAAAGATTATTGGGAACAAGGCAGTCGTGCCGCCAATCATATGAGGACGGTAGATCCACCCACAGTTATCATGCACAATCGAAGAGCATCCAAATTAGATAATGGAGAATATGCAAGTGGCAAGGGAGAAGAGATTGTGGGAGTTACAATGATGAACTTACTCATTGCAGTATGAGGCATATGTTCCTTCGTACAGGAGTGAAGTGGTCTGCCACCATTTCCAAATTTGGAAGAGCATGTAAGAAATAAGGGTTGAAGGAGAATTTTAAGAAATGGTTTGTGAATTGATCATGTTTTATAATCAGCTATAGCCGCCCTTGATAATAGATACAAATTGAAGCAAATTTGCAAGAAATATGGGACACCTAGAACTAATCTTGAAGGCCCCTATCATGAGAAAACCAAAAAGTAGAAAAATAGCTCCTAAAAGTCATCTTCATTATGGCTGAAGAAGAAGAGCTCATAAGATACACGGAAAAATGGATGAGATTGGACTACCCTTCTAAATACCTCTCAACTAAAGAGGATAAACTTGATGAAATAATTCAAAATAGGTTGATCTATTTTACAACTGAAATACCTAGAAAATCTTGTCTTAAATGGTTCATCCATAGACATCCATAATAATAATACAACTCATTTTGTAAAATATTGATTACTAGCCCATTTGTGTTAGTGGTGATAAGTTTAGAATGAGAAATGACACAAGATAAGGTATGGATGTTGATAAAAGAAAACAAGTTTTAAGTTGCACAAGTGCTTTAAATGAATATATTTATATATTTACTACAAAATACGGTTTTAAAAAATGAAACAAAGCAATTTGTTATATTTTATATGTCAAATGATTGGAGAAGATGATTTTTGTTGTAACCTAAGATAATGTGTCATGGATTATGAGCATAAGAAATGGAATGCTACAAAGAAATTGGTACATATCTCAACTGTCTATAGGATGACCAAAGTGAAAGAAGTAGGATATGATATAAATAATATAAAATAAGTGATACATGGGTAATGATTTTTTGGGTGCAAAGTAAAATGAATGAATACATAAATGATATCAAAATGAAATTAGACTTATCAAATAACATTATTGATGAGCTACACTCAAAAGTCCATTTTTTTTTAGTATAGGTTATCCAAAATATTATAACATTTTATCATCATCATATGGTATTTCTCCTAAACTTAGATGGTGATTACTAACAAATATCACTAAAAACATATCAATATCAATGTGCATAGATGATATTAAAATAATAGTAGAGATTACCAAAAAAATTGAATAATTTAGTTAATCATATTTCAAGAAGATGATGAACCATTGAGACATTAACCATTAACATTGTTGATGATTATTATTGTAAATGCACTTTCAATGCCATGGTGCAACAAGTACTATGCGACACCCACATCCCAATGATATCGAAATATTCGTCAATTTAATTCTGACTATGGTTGTCAATTGAGACATGATGGTCAACTTTGCCATTGACCGTCCCGTCCAATTTGACAGGACATGACGAGACGGAAAAAATTGCATTTTCTTTATCATTCAATTTGATTGACCGGTTGGCTTGAAAATAAAGTCAACGGGTCAAAAAACGATTTTCTCCCCAAACTTTTAATTATTCTTCTAGTTTTTGTGGGAATGTTGATTAGGATACCGACTAGTCAAGTTGACATGGCATAATGTGGTTTACAAATTTGAGTAGTCAACTAGTCAGTCAACCAATGTTTTTTTTTTTACAGTATTTTTGGCTAAACAACCGATCAACATATGGCACTCTAATTGGTCTATTTTTACCCTTAATTCCTAATGTCTTATGTGACTATACTTTGGTCATGAACAATTTGCTCTGACACCAATCTGAATAATTTTTGGACTATTTCAACTACTCCTCTTGTTCATGTTCAGGTTTGTTATGTCCTGCCATGTGAATAACTTTGATTCATCAGAGTGGGCTATTTTTTGATTAATTAAACTACAGGACTGTGCCCTCGACCGGTTTGCAATGGAATTGGTCCACGAATGCGTGCTTGACATTTCTCACATTTAGAGGCAAGATATCCTTAACATGTTTTTTTTGTTGATCTCTATGTGCAAATGATTCTCCATTAATCTAAAAATGTGCGTGACTTTCAAACGCAACTTATCCTAGCCATCCACTGATGGAATTTTGAGTTGGACATGTGTTGGTGGGTGTAAATCCATGTGGAAGGTGCACAATTGTGGCACCGCTACCTCACATTACAAAGCTTCCCAAAAAATTACAAAATAATGATTTCAAGATTTGTTAGATGTTTTGAGGATGTATATTTTCCATACTTTAGCTACAAGTAACATTTTGTCATTTGGAGATGATCTGGGTAGAGGCCCGATAAAAAAAACCAACCCCAATTTAATTTATAAATTGTTGCCCCTCAATACCACTATTGACACTCTTATCATAATCTCCTACATAATAAAACTTCAATGTTTAAAATTTGGACTATGAGTAGTCACCTCTAACTTGCAAACATCTATACTGTCAATAAACCTTTAGTTCTTCAACTATGGTCGTTGAAATTGATGTCACATTTTTTAGGCATATTTGAGGGTAATTGGGCGTGGGAAGTTAGATATAAGGAATTTTTTTAGGGGATTGCTATTTCCACACCTTTTTTGGCTAGATTCACACCTTTTTGCCGGTTCGGTTGCCGTGTCACTGAGGCGCTATATATGAGATTCTTCATGGTGCATCCGGACCGTTGATCCACCAAGGCCCATCCAAGGGCCTCAATGATCCTAGGTGGCGGTGGGGTGGGGGGCGGGGGTGGTGCTTGCCACCAAGGCGGGGTGGGGCCGTGGGCCTCATGTCTTTTTTGGGGAGGCCGGATTTAGGGTGGTGTCGGGCCTAGTGGCTAGGCGGGCCCAGTGGCTAGGCCTACTTATTATATAACTAGTTGGTTAGCCTTACTCTACTTACTAAATAACTACACTAAATAGGTAGATTAGTGTTAGATGCAATAGTTACCTAAAACACTAATTTTCAATTGATATTACAATTAGTGTTTGAATAGGGTTTGAACAAATTATACCTTTTACGAGGTTCTCATATTCTTCTTCCTTCAATTCTTCATTCCAAGATTTACAAAATATCATCTAACACTAAATGCGCTCATGTAAATATTTAAAGTTACTACTTGGTACAAATAGTGTTAGAGTTGACATTTAGTGTTCTAACACTATAGAGACAATTTACATTTAGCGTTTTCGTCAACTATTAGTGTTTCCAACACTAATCTACCTATTTAGTGTAGTTGGTTAGCCTTACTCTACTTATGGTCACTCTTCTTAATTGGACATGTATATTTGAGTGGTATATGTGCAAGTCTTGAAGTTAAGCTTTGATGCGTTAAAGTATTGGAGAGGCTTACCAACTAGTTATTTAGTAAGTAGAGTAAGGGTAACCAACTAGTCATTTAGTAAGTAGAGGAAGGGTAACCAACTAGTCATTTAGTAAGTAGAGTAAGGCTAACCAACTAGTTATATAATAAGTAGGCCTAGCCACTGGGCCCGCCTAGCCACTAGGCCCGACACCACCCTAAATCCGGCCTCCCCAAAAAAGACATGAGGCCCACGGCCTCACCCCGCCTTGGTGGCAAGCACCACCCCCGCCCCCCACCCCACCGCCACCTAGGATCATTGAGGCCCTTGGATGGGCCTTGGTGGATCAACGGTCCGGATGCACCATGAAGAATCTCATATATAGCGCCTCAGTGACACGGCAACCGAACCGGCAAAAAGGTGTGAATCTAGCCAAAAAAGGTGTGGAAATAGCAATCCCCTTTTTTTATCACCCCCTCCTATTCATTCAAACAACCATGGTAGATTTTTGATCCCACTATTCTATGCGAACTCTTGAAGGTGTCATTTAACAATGGTTGTCAAGTTTTGCAAAGTTGCCAACTTCATGTTTGGTTTCAAACATGCCAAACATTTCATTTCCAAGAGCATATTACATTGAGTTGGATTCTAGCAGAGTGCTTGTCTAACTAGTGCACTACCCAATACCGATTCAAAGATTCAACTCTTAACTAGAGCACTCAAAGTTGTTGGCCTTCAAAGATCATTCGAACAAGTCGCGACTGTATCGGTTTAAAATTCTACAAGTAGTATTAGATTAAGTCAAGGGTGCCAACATATGGAACACCCATGTATTTTGAAATTGCATTTTGTATGGTTGCATACCTTTTCATATAGTGTAAAGACATATACAATGACTCAACATATCATTATTTTAATACCATCCCATTTATGTGGGCGAATTTTCCACCACTATTCGGAAGTGATGGTGTTATTAATTATCAAAGTGTTCACTAAGATGTAATATTCTAGCTATAAATGTACAAACTACTAATATCAGCACGTGCATGTTATACTCATTACAACTTATTATATTGAAGAACATAGTAATTCAAACACATCGCCTTTCAACTACCAAAATTGATGACCTCATAATTTTGAAGTCAATCATGAGTATGGCTATGGATTTTATCACAAGTTTCTCTCTCAACATAATGTGCATAATGCCAATAAATGTAACGTTTCTTTAAGACGTGACAAATCTACGACATTTAGCTCATGTTTTGCTCTTGTCCTACATGCAAATGTCCAAAACCCTCTTGTTGATGGTGAACCAATTGGAAAGAGATTATTGTACCAAACTATGTACAAATTACACGATTCATGAATTTGGATGCCATTTTTTAAATTTGGTGAAGGTAACTTACATGAGGATGAACTAGAGGGCTTCGTATTCATCACTACCATTATGGCTATGATTAGGCATTGGTGGAAGTGAATATAAGAGGCCACAAAAACAATGGAGTTGTAAAGGATAGCATGCATTTTTGTTTCTATATCGGCTTGCATTAGTATTTAATGATAGGGAGTGATAATAATTTAGTGATACTTAAAGTTATTTTTATTATTATGAATTTCAAAAAATGCTTTTAGAATGCTTCGTGTAATGATGTATGAAAACTTTGATTTTGATATAAAGAAGATGGCAAGACAACGACGACCATGGGCTACACATACGCATTTTGGATGGAGCAGCATGTTTTATATCGAATGAGGGAGGAAATAAAGGCATTTTCCACAATTCCATTACTTCCTTCTAGCTTGTATAATATTGGGGAGAGGCATAATCTACCAGAACTTGAACTGTACTCAAATTCTTTGAATTAATTTGTAGCCGATGTAATTGAATTCATTGGGAATCACACACAACACCAGACCCCTTCAATTGTGAGGAGTAGCATGTTGTGAAATGGGCGGTGTGGGCCTTGCTACTCTTGTAAGCAATGAGGTGAGGGTATGCCAACTTTGAAACATACGTGTTTGATGTGTGATGGTTATGTCTATGCACGGGTAGATCACTCTAAGGCATTTTTGTGCACCACGTGCGGCTGGGGGTTTTTTTGGGGGGGGCTATTTACCTTCAAGGGCTGAATTAAAGCCTCCCTATAATTACTTAAATTTCAAAAATGGCCCATTTGTTTGCACCCTTCCATTACTTATATTGTCCAAGTCACTACAATTTTTTGTACTCTATATTCCTTTTAAGTAATAAAACCTAATCTACTTCCTAACGCAATTGACGAGTGTTGAGGGAAAGCATGGAAACAAAGAAGGGTGCAAACAGAGTTATGAAGAAAACACATAGGAGACCATAGCAAAGTAATAAAATTGCAAACACTATTATGATGAATACACATAAAAGATGCCAACACAAATACCATAGCGGTCATTGTAATGCAAGTCACCAAAAACACAAAGCATAGTAAAGCGGGTACAAAATAGAATTTACAAATTAGGGTGGAGTCCACAATGTTACAACGTGTACAAAATAGCCCCAAGTACACCACAAATAGGGTAAGGGTGGAAAATGAGGAAAAGTGTCCGTTTGCTCACAAACACAACATGCGGTTTACAAAATGTTGACCCAAACTCATCAGAAAACGGGAAGAACGGCAACATTTTAGGAGTCCATACTAAACATTCCTTCTAGGATCCTTATCTTTAGCCCCTATATTCATTTTACAAAAAAAATAATGGCCCACGTTTTATGTCCATCTAACTTACTTATAATGGGATTTTCTACATTTAATGGCCCCTTCATTATTTGGAATTCCTTTATAATTTTTATTTCAAATGATTTTAATCCTCTCTATATTATGCCGCACGTCGTTTTTAAAATGCACTAAGTGATCTACCCGTGTGTCTATGAAGACCACATGCATCATGATGCCATCTTCGTTGATGTGATACTTCATCACCATTCAAGTTGAGGTATTGGACCATCACTAAGTCTGATCTCTTCTTCTATTCGAAGAAATTTTGACAAACTCCATTTGTTTGGAACATGTCTTCAAATTTGATAGGGTGAGCCAAGCACTCACAAACTTAATCCAATATTTTACACATCCCAAACACAATCTTGATGATGCATTCAATATTTCCACATGGATACAAGTTTGATATATTGAAGGTCCTAACAAAATTTTCATGTTGATTCTTTGTAGGCACTCGATCTTGGACATCGGACATGGTTAGAAGGAAACAACAAAAGCCATTCTTATAAATATCTATGCAAAAGAGCCGTTTGGAAATGGCAACAATTTGTTGCGTTGCTCGAAATTGTAGAAGCACTCTTTACTTTAGCTCCAGAAATTAAACCCAATGTTGGTAGCCAGTGTCAATTTCTTGTGCTTTGCAGAGAAACCCAAGGGTGTGCATATGGACGTCATGCATGTCATGTAACAAACGATGTGATGTTGTAAATCCTTTTACAGTAGCAATGGTTTATGGAATTTTTTTCTTTTCTTTAGTCAATTGCTACTAGCAGTTGAATTCTAAAAATTAAGAATTCTAATATCCAGCATCATGCATAACATTAAGTAGCAATGCTAGGAGGGTACCCTTTGAGTACCCGCAAATTTACCTCAACAAGAAGGGAAAAGTTTTCAAAGCAAGGGTGAATGAATGGATAATTAATCAAATATAGAAGCTTCAAAAAGGTGTCAAAGAGGTTTCCAATGCGGGTGTTGGGAGACTTTTCCAAAAAGCGCAACTACCTTTTTGACCTCACCAACTTTCCTGCTACTTTATAGCTATTTAGATTTGTTTAGATTGTAATTTAGCCTAGATTAGAACCTTTATCACCACTTGGCATTAGTTTTGTCCTAGAAACCAACATAATTAATTCTAAACATTGAAAGAAACTACCCAAATAAATTAAAAATAGCCCAAGTAAAACTCAAACTTAATGCTATCTTTGCTCTTGAAAAAGCATCAAACCGGCACGCGCCGGTTTGATGCTCTTTCAAGAAGGTCAACCCGGGCTTGCTACTTAATGTTATGTGCACCAGACAATTAGAATTGGTGACAGTAAATATCATATTTAGTGTAGTAGGTACACTAAATATGATATTCATTGTCACCAATTCTAATTTCTTTGCTCAATACTAATTGTAGACCGCAGTATAGTGTCGCCAACACTAGATGTTAACCCAACATCTTTGTCATTCCTTGTAAAAGAATTAGGGGATTATAGATTTACAGTCTTGCAATTAATGCCACTTACCAAGTGATCATTCATCCAAATTTCAACCATCCATGACAATATTTCATCACAACTTGCTGGCAAGAGAAGGTAGAAATTTGGCCAATGGATGAACTCATCCATCATCCATGACAATACTTATTCACTTATTCATAAGAAGTGTCATCCGCAAACTTACCATAGTGACAATAAATGCCATATGACAATAAATATCATATTTGGTGTAGTTACAAATGAACCAGTTCATTTTCCCAAATCACCAATTCAAAATCAAAACTCTAAGAAATCAACTGTACCATATTTATTGAAATACTTTGGTTATTCTTCCAACTGAAAATAAAGAAGTAAGGATAGCGACCAAGTTAGCTCGAATTTCTCCTCATTCATTGGCATTTAGTCCTAGCCCTCAGAAACCAGTTCCCATGAATCGCCCCCGGCGAGAAATCATTTGGTGAGAAAATTCTTCTACCTTGCTCCGATTGTTCAAAAGAATCTCTTCTCCAACCATTGTCCCTACTGCCTACCACTAATGAGTCCCATGATAATGTATTTACGGAACATTACATTACTCAGCTGATGAGTTGTGTTCAGCTACCTTGACTTCGTATTTTGTCTGAAGACTAGGGTTCCGGCATCCAGAGGCTTTATTCTCAAATCTACTATGGGACCCATGAACACAACTCATCAGCTAAACAATGTTATGAAGAAGAACATTCACAAGTTGCCCACCCTGCAAAGGGTTGCATTGCCAACCCCCCCCCCCTCCCACACAATGAACAGGGAGAACCGGTTGCTAGTTATAGATGAACCGGTTGAAATTTAAGACTTCAAGAAAATTACCCATCATTTTAGAGGAATCTATGGAATACACCTCAAATTAGTAAGGAAAACCCGATTTTTATTTTTATTTTTATTTTTAGGGCACAAACTAAAAAGTCAATTGTAAGAAAGGAACCAAAGTAATACCACCTCGAGAGAAACAAAGCACACCGAGGGGAAATCAAGAAATAATACCCATCTGGGGCCTGATGTTCCATTTGACCACTAACTTATTCTAAGTCACAATGGGACCTTTGACCCCCCAAGTCGAATCGAATTCCTTAAGAACATCATGGTATGCCATGTCTAGGGCCTTTTCCAAATCCATGAGAGTCTATTTCCACTCAATCCTACCAAAATTTTGCAGGACGTCCCAGATGACTTGACGTGTGAAAAACCGAAAGATGTCAACATGTGACTAGTTGGACTTGGAAACCCTAGGATATTGACAACTCCCCCCCCCCCCAAAGGCGCACTCTATAAGTGGGGAAAGGTGGGAAATAAAACCCCAAACCCTTTCTCCACTTTCACACTATCCAAGGGATTGTTGACATGCTTCTTTCCCTTTTACGAGGGGGCCAAGTTATGCCTTGACTCTAATATTAGGATACTAACATGATTAAGCCCCGGCCCATGGGAGGCATAGGCACACAAACTGTAGGGTGGATGCTTCTTAAATAGTTACTTTCTACAACTAGCAAGCTTCTCATAGGATTCCATATAAAACGAGCGATTATTACGAGGTTAATTTATTAATGAGATGGTTAGGAAATTCAAATTGGGGTCGTAGCCACTTTTCTCCTAATTTTTGGAGCTCATATAAATAACTCATTCGTTATCAAAGTGAAAATTCTCATGTTTATTACATGGTCACATACAATCTGTCTCCTGATTGTATCAATTATTGAGTCTAGAATAATTATCATATTTTGAGCACATAATTCAATGTCTTTCAAACATATGCCTTTTTGGTATCCATTCTTGGTGACACATCAAACCACATATCACTCAAATATAAGTATCTAATAAGACAATGAATTGAATAAAGGTTGTCTACTTTAAGTTAGATTGGCCGCTAGACGTAAATCACCACAATTTGTGCATTTTTGGCATAGAGAATGAATTGATGTTATGGATTGAATTTCCCTGAATAGGTTGAGTTTTAAGAGGGCATGTTTACACTAGTGACCATGATCATTTCTTTTAGTTTACATAAAAGCTTAAAACTACACACATTTGAAGGTACTCTACTATCACACGACCACTTCATCTCCTAGTCCACATGGAAGGTGCACATTCACATATTGAGTTAATCTTAAGTTAGTAAGGACATGGGACCCATCAAGCACAAGAGGTTTTGCCAATAGTCTCCTACCTATTTAATATGACATGTTTGGGAAACCAAGTACTCTACTATTGAGGTGTCGTATATTCAATACTATGACAAATTTGACCACTTTTGTCACAATAACGAGGTACTTCATGAAAGCACACATTAGATGTTTTGCCACGTATACAAAATAAATGTTTTCTCAAATGTCTTCACAAATGTGCAAATTTCAATCATGAACTCTACGTGGATTTGAAGAAGGAAGCAACATTTTGTTGATGTTGTCACTTTCGAAAGAGCATCAAACATCTTATTGAGCTTCTCCTATATGGCCTGCAATTTCATTACATATGCAAGAATAAGGTCTAAGGCGTTGTCCATAAAAATAAAAAATAAAAATGCAGCTCACAATTGAGCACAATGTTGAGCATATGCCAATTTCACAACAGGTGGAGGTCTCTCGTCAACATCTAAACAGTCCAAGGGCTCTGCATGAAGGTCAGAACTAGGTGGCTCTATTCTCCTAAAAACATATTGTGCACCTTGGTTTAGGGTTTAGGTGAAAAATTGTTGTTCTAACAAGGCTGCAATTTGATGTTGCTTGTGACAGGCACGGGTATCATATCATCTTGGCAGAGGGGAGGAAGAACTAAAGAGACACATTTCAATTCCAAGTTCCATGCTTTTGTGCTATAGATGGAGCAAAGTGGGCATTCACAACGTCCAGCACTTGTTGATATATTTGGACAGATGGAATAGGGCTTCCTTTCAAACCCTACCATCCTGACAATAATAGGGTAGCATGTAGTGTGGTTGATTCAAGTCCAAGCTTTGATTTGCCAACAAAGATAAGTCTGATCACAAATAGGATGCAATAGGATCACAAATAAAGTTTGACATCAACTATGACCAGGATATGCTCAAAAGCACATTCTGAAATGACTACATCAGCAGACAGGACTTGGAGTGGAATTGAGCCACATTCTTGAATACAACTAAGAGAAGTTGCGAAATATATCACCACCATTGTGAGATACTCTAAATCAAGCAAGTGTAAATTTGAAAGCATTTGTTCCGTGAATTGGAGGTAAAATGCTCACCTCAAGGTTAGCTATCTCAAACAATATTTTAGCTATGAATGAATGGGCAAGCTATTCCTGTGTGTAGACAAATCATCTCAAATAAACATAACTACCTGTGACATTCACTCCTTTGGCCAAAGGAGACATGATATTTGCAAGGAGCTCTCAATCAGAAAGCTTGTCTGGTCTTCGGCCAAATAATTCAGGATTCTACTGCTCTGTACTTGTAGGATTTGATTTGGGCTTTCTGACCTCTACTGTTTCTGGAGAAACCTTTGATACTTTTTCCACTCCCGCCTGTATCGTGAACCCTCCTTCAGCACAGCAACAAGCATGTGAAGGAGTACTGGGACAAAGAATGGCTGTCACAGTTTCAAACCAACCTGTTAGTATTACAGATACTACAATTTCATGAATGCCAAGTCTGCAACCTCAAGACCAAAAATGTACTAGAATATAGTTGAACGCATGGTATCAAAATTGTAATATCCACCTGATACAGATACTTGACAGGTGTCACAAGATGAGAGGGTTTTCTTACACCCAAGTCAATATTACGAACGTATTACTGTGTTGGTCTAAGATAATTTTACCTAAATATGAAGGTTCTTAGATGGTGTAGACCCAAAAGGTATCAGAAAACAAAATATTGTTTAAAGACCTACTTGTACCCTACCAGTATCAAAAAAATGTAAAATCCTCATCAAATATAACCGAGTGGTATCAAAAGAAGGTGAAACCAAAGCACCAGATACTTTCATCAGTTTTGTTCATTACATAGCAACAAACTAAAACCCAGAGTTGCAAAACAAGGATTACCATGCAGGAATTTTTATCGATCATGCAGATGAACATGCTTTACTGTAGATTGATTTATGACATGACATGGCTTCTACTGATGAGACCAACTACAGAGCCAATCCAGTTGATGAGAACTACAATTATGAAACATTTTGGAATGACATGAATGGATAGCTTTTTGACACCGTGACCATGCTACACCACATCTGGTGATAACCTTTCTCTTGAAAGAAATTAGCAACATTAGCATTGATGCACTTACCGTATAGATGGCGAGCTGATGCTCAGCAGGGAAGTACAGGAGCGACATTATGGATGGCTGGAAAAAGGCTGCTTCAGCCAACGACCTTGCCTTCCTAGCTGCCTCTGTAAAAATAAGTTGAAGAGATTGGGAACAAGAATGTTAAATACTTGACATGCACCTATTCATTCCAAAAAGACATCAAGCAAGTTTGAGAAATTTCACACACGGCATTCAGGTCTTGGATGGAACAATATATTATTTAATACCCTTTGCGCTTGATATGTTGTTGACCCCTCTGCAACTTTATCACATCTGTTTGCACTTAGGTGATTCAGACTGTCCTGCTGAACATAATTGGGACCACTTCATATGTGCATCAAACATTGAATGGCCAATCCAACCCTCAACAAACAGGCAGATCAAAGACGGCAATAATGTAATTTAACTTGACAGCAACAAATCTCTGAGTTACCTGCTGCAGCATGGTAAGCTCCAGCCGAAGAATGCTTCTGTGCTGCTTTTGCTTGAGCAAGTGAACTTCGGACCTGGCATAAAACATTTCCAGAAAATGGTAAGTCAGAAGCCAGGTATCTACTTCATGAAGTTTACCAGTTTCAATATAATGATCTATTTGACATGGAGTTCCACATCAAGTACCAGTGTCAAGTTCACATAAATACATCTTACATCATTCTACAGAAATAAATCTAATGAATCCACGAGACACTTAAGAACCTGGGAGCTCTAGGCACCAGGCAGATAGTTTCAAGCAAAAATACATGTGAATCTGAACATAAGTATGAGCTACAAATTACTAACCTGATCACCAATTTCATCTTTGACGACCATGTTGGGCAGTGAGCTGACCTGCATTCATAGAATGAAACTCAGTGCAATTCACTACCCTGTATAGATAATACTGTGGTTGAAATACATTCCAGCCCTCGACTGAACATAGTGTTTAATTGTAATATTATTTAAAAGACAATTGAAACCCCCTATTTGAAAAATCATCAAAATTTTGTTAACCTAGATTTGACACTACTAAGCATTTTTCTGTTATAAGAAATGTACAAAGCTTTACCAGGCGAGAAAGGGAGGCTAGAGTAGATGCTGATGCATTGACATCCATGGCTGCTCGTCTGCGCAGCAAAACATCCACTTCCCTGCAGATAGTTTACATAATTGCATTTGTAAATCTCAATAAGGCCTTGTACACAGTTCAGTTACACAATTAAGCACAATCCAAAGTATCCTCACCAGTAACAAAATGATGTCACTTGTTAAGAAGCTCACCAGTCAGCGATGCCTGTAACACCAGCAGGCACACCATAAGTCCTTGTTTTAGTATCCTCCATAAAAGTTGGTGGGAGCCCAAATAGTGCTCGGATTTGTGCAACTATCACACCTATGGCAGGCTCCAATTCCTGTCAAACAAAGGTTGAGCTGTGTAACCCAGGATATTGCTCATTGTACTCAAGTTTAGACATGCAGTTGTGGCAACTAAAAGGCAGCGGCAAGTACAACTGCGAACAGACACTACTATGTGTTGGTCAAATTCAATATAGATGATGAGACCATGAAGTAAGCAAATACGTTGCTCCTGTCAGGCCATTGTGATACTGTAAGTTCAATATAAACTTGTTGAAGCTTAAGGAATCACCACTGGCTGTACAATGAGAATATGTCACAGCAAGATCACCTTTGTGGAAAGCCGATGGCTATCAGATCTGTTGGTAACAAGATAACCACAGCCCGGAGGGTTATATATGATTACTCCACCCCATCCCTGCAATACCCAAAATCTTTTTAAAGGAATGATAAGGTAAAGAAATGCCACTCAGACATGCACCTTCCAAGACAGACCCAGCTGGAAATGGAAATGCTATATCCTCATAAAGGCTAGTTATACATGAAGCAGAAACGTTTTTCTTGTTTGGAACCAGGATCGTCCTTGAGAGTAAGCTTTGATAGCAAGTCCAAGACATAAGATGCTCACACCAACTTCATAGCCAAGTCTAAACACAATACACACTGTCAATTGTCCTAAACCCTGACTCATAACACAAGACATAAGGGAAGACAAATATAGCCAATCCTTACGGGGGACGTGAATCCGTTGGTAGGAGAGAGGCGAGCACTTGATAACTGAATGTGCAGAGGGCACTCATTACCTGCTGGCACATATCTACGGAGGCATGAGAAACACCTGATAAGTCAACACTAATCTTGATTCATAACTATAAGATACTCCATGACATGTATACTCGTAACAATATATCACCATGAAAGGAAATGTATTGGGGAAAAAAATGTAACATTCTAGTATGTATCATCATAAGGGCTTTGTGTTTACATTGCAAAGTTGAGGAGCTTGGAACGTCCAGTAGCTGCACTTGATGTGTCAAGATGCCATTCATTGGAGTTCACCTACATGACATGAGAACTGTTTAAAACAACCATAAAAGATTTTCTCAATATTACACATACTTCAAGGAAAAGAGCTACACTTTCTCGAATCAGTGATCAATTATTATTCAGGTATATTGAGCAAGAAAGAAGGAAATTCTGGAAGACATAAACATTAACTGATTACAAAAATAGAGCTTACAAAAAATGGGAGCTGCTTAAAGGGCACCACATGCGCCTTCAGTCCACCATTCCAATGTGACGGAATTGCTTTTGGAGTGTAATATAGCACCTACCAGAGCTCCCCTCCCACCCTTGATCATTTTCAACCACAAATCTCCAAGATTTAGCTCTTGTTAAGGTTCACAAGAAACTATATATAGATTGGCCAATGCTCCTCCTCTTTCTTCTGATAGTGTTCTATTATTTCAACAGCTTGACACACATTTAAAATGTGAGTACAGCTTGACTCAGAGTAGGATTACAGCAACTCAGATACAACAACAATGTAACCAGACAATCAAAATCTATCCTCACAATTTAGGACTTAATTGTTCTATTTCATGATATGTATTCTCATCCTTCTCTTACTGAAGATACATGGACAAAACTGCAGACCACAATTGGGGCTTCGAGTGAACCTGTGTTGCCCCACACTTTTAGAGCAACTCCTATGTCACTGGAAAAAAAAAATCTCAATAATTAGCTTCAGTGGTTTTTGAAGAGCAAGACTGCATGCTCATTCCACCCTTTCCAAATTCTTATTGCCAACTGATTAATGAATGAGAGACAACCCTCTAAACCCTTCCCAACCTCAAGAATTGACAGTCAAAAGGATTTTAGAGGTCCATCTCTCTTTCAATGATCGGTGGGCAATGCGGATTGATAATATATATGAACTCTTATGTGTGAGATGAGCATGCAGCATTGGCCCGCAATACTTCAAAGCCAAATCTTGAGAGAATCATTCTACAGTGACCATATGAGCTGCTCTTAGCATAAGTAATCACAAGCAGTTCCTCTGCAACCTATAATGGAAACTCATATCGAACCTCATATAAAGGTTACTGACCTGGCTCTCCACAGAGAGGCGAGCAACAGGTTCCATGACTGCTATGAGTGGCTTTAGATAGCGCTCCTCCATCTCTTCAATATCCCTGGTTTTCATGGCATTGAACACAATTGAGAGCGCACCCATAATCTCTTTTCAAAGTACCAGACAACAGCAACACCAAACACCTGCAGTTGTTTAAACCCTAAGCATGCACTAGGATAGTGCAGGTTGGAGGACTACCAAAAAACAAGGAAAACCTCTATACGGAAACTCTAAGCTGACACTCTGTTTGACCACTATCAAACTGGGTTAAACTATCTTATAATATGAGAGTATCACCTAAAGTAACTATTGGAACTGCTTTTTATTCAAGTACGTAATCATTATTTGAGACATACCCAATCCAGAGATCCAAGAATTACATACTCAAATAAAAAGCAGTGAAGGGAAGTAAGAGAAGACAAACAATGAATGAAAAGAGAACAAGGATGCAGCCATAGCCAAATGGAGGCAAATCATTTTCAGGGGCCATAGACAAAAATCTGTGAAACAAGAGAAATTGAAACACTGACATGCATATCAATTGAGCACTTCAAAATAGATTACCAGTCAAAGATCCAGTCTTCAGGATTCGCATTTAACAGTGAGAAGGATAAAATTGCCTCCCCATCGGCTGAAAGAGGCAAGCTCGCCACATGATCCACCTCTGGGTTTCCTCTTTTGTTTCCTCCATTTCTAAAATAGGTGACAGCCACCTGTGCTATATGAGAGGCAATCTCTTCCTCAAAACCAGAAACTGAGAAATCAACACCTGTCATCCAGGCATGCCTATGTGTTCCCACTACGGTCCTGTCAATTGAACCTGTACCACCAGCTAGTTTTTTCCCAGTAGTGCCTTCTATAATCTCCTCGTTTGGTCCTTTTCCAATGACCACGACTGTGTAGCGTCCCCCTGTACTAGAACTTCCTCCTTTAGAAAAACTCCAAAGAAAATCATCAATGCCCTTATCATCCAAGAGCTGAACAATCTCATGAAGACCAGATTTAGCCAGTCCACAGGGCCATTGTTCAAACCCGTTCTCATTTCCTGTGTTAACACATGAATTGGCTGCATCCAAAGTAACCAAAACTCTAAAGTTGGAAAAGCATCCTTCAGAGTGATTTGATTGCGTTCCACGCACAACCTTGTCAATGTGTTGTTGAAAGGAATTCGCAACTTTATATAAAGACTTCTCACTCATTAAACCTAGTTGTTGAGTGTGTACTGATGGGTTGACAGCAAATATAATGTGCAAGTGGCAGGGGAGAGCAAAAGCTGAAGAAGCAAGGTCAATTGCGTGCTCTTCGATAGCAGAAAAAGGAAGTGGTGCACGATATACTTCTGTGGATTTCCACCAGCCTGGAACTCCTGCATTATATGAACACCAACAAACTGAGACCTCTGGAATTCATGCTAACTTTCAACAAGTTTATTGCATTCCAAAAGCTGGGAAGAACCATGATAGACAGTCCTGGTATGGCTGACAAACCAACTTTCGATGCTGTAAGAGCTTACACAAAAATAAGCAACAGGGAGCACATCAAAGGAAGATCAAGGATTGAGAAAAAAGGGTCTCAGACACTTCAATGAACCCTCCCTCCAACAAAGAAGTTAAGTTGTTCAATTTTCCAGCACCACAGAAATTGAAACCAAAAAACTGAATGCATTGCTATGTTTGCTAGGTAAATGCAGGGACAAGCTGGGAGAGGTATAAGGTCCAAGTTCACATTAGAAAACGTCCGACAGCGATAGGTTAATGCGTGGGCATATGTAGGAGATGAGTTGCAAGCTTGGTTCAAGAATTAGCGAAGAGATGAATCCTGAATCAATATCAACCTAAAACTTTGATTCTTCAGCTGCATCACTCACCAGAGCTAAAGGGCCTAATGGGAGGAAGAAGAAGTCAAAAGGTCGCAGAACCATTCCACATGAGGGTTTTAAAAAGGTGAGTGAGCACATAGGAACAAATTCAGGTCCTCCGCTCCGCATTGCCATCTATCCAACTGCTGGGCGTTCCACAATCTTGTGATGAGTTGCAAGCTTGGTTCTGGATTTAGCGAAGAGTCGATTTGGGCAAGAGATGGATCCTGAATCATGATCAAACTAATTTTGATTCTTCAGCTGCAACGGCCTAATGGGAAGAAGTGGGCAATAGGCTGCCATAGCATCCCGAATTAGGGTTTAAAAGAGGTGAAAGAGCACATAGAAAGAAAATTCAGGTCCTCCGCTCTGTATTGCCATCTATCGAACTTCTAGAGTTCCCACTTGTATGTGATAAGTAATTGCAAGCTTGGTTCAGGAACAAGTGAAGACGAGAAAAACCCACCGAGAAGGAAAGAGAAGACAACCGAGAGAGTAATGAGCAAGCGCTTGCATCCGGGCTTCGAACTGCGAGTTTCCCCTCCCACTGTTGCTTCTTTCTCCTCCTCCTTCCTTTCTCCCCCACCTTGCTCCTCTATTCCCCTCCCCCCTTCGGAAGCTCCAGCAGCAGTTGAGACATCTGCCTCTCGAAAATCCTCGCTCCTGCTGCTCTGGCTCTGTGCATCTTCACTTGTCTCTTCCATCCTGTCCTCAACTCTTCCTTCACTAACTTACTATACGATGCGAAAGAGGTAGGTTGCTACATTTCACAACCTGCCACCCGATTGTATCTCTCCTCCTCCTCCTCCTTCGTGCTAGTTGCTGCTCCTCGCCTCCGAAGTTACTCGAGATTAAATGGATTGATAAAACAATCAATTAAACCATGCAAGGAGATTCTGTTCTTTATTGATCTCTAAATCACATCACCACATCAAATGTTCTGCATCCGCTTCCTCTCTCGCTCTACATTGATGTTCATTGTGCGTCCGCATGTGGTTTCAGGATATCTGGCCCACGATGGACCCGTCGGCACCCGTCACGGTGTCCGACCAGATTGAAGGGCAGGTAATTGGGAGGAAATTGAATCCGTCAGTTGCCCTAGAAACCGGAAGAAGGAAGGAATAGATTAATTGAATAAATGAAAAAAATGAAATTGATTTGAGTAAAGTCCAAGAAACCAAAAGGCTTATGGGTTAGAAGTGCATCAATATGGTGTGAAAAAGGCTCCGGGCATGTTTACACAAAAGTCATTAGGCCATCATTTTTGAGAATTCTTGAATTCTCATTGATTGAGAGTGTCACAGGCCCCCACTTTAGGTATAGATGAGGGCAATTTTGGACTATAATCTATATCATTTCAATGGGTTGTGTTGCACTGCATTGGGGGGAAAGAGGGGGGCCCACGCTAGACACATAATGTTAGAGCCAACGTTCTAATTAGATGGTGGATGGAGAACTAAGTTTTCCAAAATTTCTAATGTGGTAGCCGGTGTTGTGGGTCCTTATAACAACACACAAGCGAGCTATATGTTGAAGAAAGCAGCAATGGTTGCCGCATGCACACAACAATATTAGTGTGGTTCAATTGGCTTATGATTTGCAACTTCTCACCTCTTATTGCATTTACGAGTTTAAGTTGCCTTGCAATGGCTCCAAGATGAGAGCGCTTGCTTGATCTCAAGCTCAAGAGCGCGGACCCATTCGTCCTTAAAGTACTTTGAAACATTGTCACGATTGTGGTGGGTGGCATGAATATTGACATTGCACTTCTTGTGAAATTGAGGAAATTCATTTGCAAAGGAATGCATGGCAGGTGCTCCATGGAGCGTGGTGGAGCATTGACATACAAACACTTTCAAATGATTGTTAAGGGGATTTTTACTAGTCTACCGGTGTTGAACAAGAAAATTAAGGTTTGTTTGGGGTGGGATGGAAGTCCTCCCACCGGTCATGTAGTTTCATTCAAGAGGTTGAGGGATGAGGGTTAGCATACCTTCAAGGGTATGGTTGAGTATTGTATGAAAGATAACGGGGAGGAGCATTTTGAGTTTGTGCACCGTGTCAGCTAATGACATGAATGAAGGGAAAATGGAGTATGCAAAGTTTGGGAAGATAAGCTCCAATAGTTATATTGCAAAGGGCTCATCAATGGGCACATTTTCATATGAAGCAGTATTTGGGTGTTACTCTTGTCATGATGCTCTTTCACATGTGCAAAAGTGGCAATTCTACCCCAAACTTACATGGATTATTCCATTAAGGTCCACTAGTATGGATGTTATGACATTGGTTTCTATATGAAGGATCATGATGAGTCCCCATGATATCGAGATGGAAGACATTTCCAACGTCTTCTTTGATACCGTGTCAGGGGGTCTCAAACATGAGGTATTTTAAGTCGCAAGAACTAGCACCTCAACATGGAGATGAGGAACAAGAAATTAATTGAGAGCTTTGTGAAGATGTAGCTATAGGCTTGGATTCCAACACCATGGAGCTCCGCGAGAGGTGGCTGCACAAAGATCATGTTTAGATAGAAAGACATGGACTTCGACATTGTATTGTTGCACGCCAATGCCCTCGGGCTACTCATCAACACCATGGTTCACATTATATGGTATTGAGCTCCCCGAGCCACTATTTGTCGCCGCTATGTGTTGCCTCCACAATCCGCCATCCTCCCCCTGGTCCGCGCCCGTTGACTCCACAACCAACTCTGCATAGTTTGATACTCGGATCCTTTTGTACATACCCACAAGGCATATTGAAGACTATAGTGGAGAAGAGGCCTTTTTATGGCTAGTTGTGTAATTTTTCCTCTTGTGAATAAAGTATTTAGGCCTATGGCTTCATGATGTGTTTTTCTTTTTTATTTTCTTTCTAGTGATTACTTTTTGGGGTACCTCAAATCTCCCCCCCGCCCCTCCTTTTAATTAATCAAAACCCCAATATCACTTAGTAAAATATACATGGAATTTCACATGACAAACATAAGTAATGTTGGTCAAGATTGTACATGAATTTTTTGGGACAACTCTTGAAGGTAGATCTAGAAGAATGTGCAGCGGGACATGTTGGAGAACCCATGACAACTTGTTAAAATTCACTTTCTACTACAATTCATGTGTAAAACAAAATGTCATTGTTGGAGCTACATTACTACTATAGAAGGTTGCTTTACTATGAAACTACTATGCAATAATATTTCTATTGTGCAATAAACAAAGCTTATTATTCTAATTTGACCCTATAAATAAAGTTTTATTGCTTAGAACTTGTTGAATTAACATGTACAAACACCAATACACAAATAATTTTGCAAACATTTTCTTTCTTCTCTTCTCCCCTCCATGATGTATTCTCATATCTAATTAATATATTGTGAGGTCTTTTTTGTTATCCCATTTAGGTTTACATCAAGGGTTGTGACTTCCATAAATATTTGGCCCATAGACTTCTCTCTGCTCTCATCCAAAAAGCAAGGTACCATGGTCATAATACCTAATGCCTATGGTTTAATGCCTTTAGTGTAAAGAAGCCCTAATTTCCTAGAGTGATACGTAGTGGCCTCAATAAGATAGAGGATACTATCAACTTGGTGGTCCAATTGGAAGAAAGATTTGAGAAACTACCTAGTAATACATTTTGAAACAAAGCTTCTATAGTTATGAGTTAGGTAGTAGACATATACTTAAAAGGTCGGAATACAAGGTGGAACATAAAAAATCTCAAGTTTCAAGGTAAGATGTGTGGATGTTACTTGGTTTGTTTTTCATGTTCTCCAACTTCTACCCATTAGATTTATAGATCAAAACTTGTTTTGCATTAACAAATCTATAATGAAGCATATTTTAAAATTGGATTGAAGATTGGACCTCCCCCAATTTAGTTATGGTTATCAAAGTTGCATATTTGTTGATTTCTTAACCAGATACATGGGTCCTCCCAACTGTGTTCATTATTGAGTGTAGAGTAGTTACTACTATTCAAATACATAGTCATGTCTTTCTTAAACATGTGTCTTTATGATGTTTGCTCTTTGATCCTCACTGAACCCACAAACCAATCAAATCTAGGGGTTTGATGAAGAACTTGAGCCGATTAAGACCCATCTACCTTATTTCTAATATGGTATAACTTGCTTCTTTCATGTTCCGATCTATAAAGTTACATAAGGTTGGAAGGTTTTTGCCTCTTTTTCTCAACCTCATTGGAGTTTAGACTTGAGCTTGTTCATTTTTTCTTGGCGATGAGTAAATTGAGTTTGGGAATTTGCAACAAGTACATTGAGATTGGGAATGGCAAGTGAGCCTAGCCATGTCTATACCCATCCGGAATATTTGTTGGAACTGGAGACTTACCAACTAACATACTAAAGACTAGATGCACCTCCAAACACCATATGGTTTCGCCCGACTTTTAAAAAATAACTCTAATGTGATATGAACACAAGGATAACTTATTGGAATTGTTATACTTGTACGTATCACCCAATTTTTAATTCCATAGATATATAGAGTATTTGGCCCTTTTTCGTGACCCATCCATTTAATAGGGTGGATTTCCACATGCATTAGTAAGACAGAATTTGAGATGACAATATTCTAATTATAAAGTCACTTGATACGTGCAAGACAAGTTCGTCCATACAAATGGACCTATTCATTCAGAGACAAAGTTATGAGCCTAAGATGCCAATGAAATCGAGCGTTCAAGTACTTCATGGCAAGCCCAGTAAACAGAAAATACTTCGGGATTGAGGTGTGCCTCTTGTTCAATTCCCCAATCCTGCCCCTTTAAATCCATCTCATCATCTAGCAAATCTAACCAACCGCTAAAGATATCACTAAGCTTGATTTTTATCTTTTGTCCTTGGACATCAAAATTGAATTACCTTGATGACACTGCCACCAATCAATCAATACGCTCCTATGGGGCTGGGGAGCTACTCATGCAATAAATCCCATACTAGCATTCCTCATTGATGGGTTTTATAGATAAATTGGTTCCATGTAACTTGTAACATATGTGCAAATGTGTGCGTGTGTGCACGCAATGAGGAGAGCTTCTCAGCACCCTTTCTTAGTCACAAGTGCACATGATTTTGATGGAAGATGACAAATATGGATTGTCAGGCACAAATTTGACGTGTTCATCCATGGTTACAGCATAACCATCTAGATAATATGATGACAAAAGATCATGCTAGTCAGAAGCCCTTACAGACTTAGCCTGTATGTATTAGGACAATTACATATAGCAGCTATGGTTAGATGACTACAACCCTTTTCAAAAGATATTGGATAGAAGCAAAAGCGCATAGCTCCTTACGGCAGCTGAATTCGGGAAATTGTAAGCTCATGCAATTATCATATTTCTCATCATAATATAAACTCAGGCTTGCCTTGAAAATTTCTAAGACAATTTGTAAGGGTCAAAACTTCTCTTTCAATTAACCTCTCAAAAGAGGTTCATACTATGACTACAATCTGGTGAATTGGCGCTTATCTCCAGCTGCCTTCTTGCCATAGGGATTGTTTGCACTGAATCCATGGCCACTTCCCCGACCCTCCGGTTTGCCACCACTCCTACCAGCTGGATTCTTTTTCCTGAATTTGGCAGCACTGCTGTCGAGGTTTAGAGTGACCTTGGGAGGGCAACTAAACCCAAATGAAGCTGCCACAGCCTGCAGTAGATGGGGAATTCAGTCCACTTTCAAGAGTGACTTAAAATTGGACAAATACAAGATTCTGACAAATTTGATTGGAAGTTAGCAATTAAAAACTGTATACCTGTAAATCTAGTCGATGCACATTGAAGATGTCCTTCATTGCATGAGAGTTATATGCCAACAAGTATGATCGATAGGCATCACGAGCTGACTGATGTAGATAATAATTTTTCTCCACTAACTTTTCCTGTGAATCAAACATAATAAACATGAACATCTCAAAACCTGCTCAAGAACATATACCCCAGCCTACTATACATAGATTTAAAATTTTAAATACAACAAATTTTGCTGTGGACAAATAGAGCCACAAATAGAATACAGAATCACACATGATGAACTCATTGAAAAAAATCTTCGAAGAGATGAAAATAGATCCAGTACCAGCTGTGATTGGACATTGGCAATCTTGTTTGCTGGAAAGTCGTACTCATTGAGAGGAACTTTAGCCCCCTACAATTCAATTGGAGTTTAGAGCAGCATTTTAAAGCAACTTAATAAAACTGAGAAACATCAGCAATTGAAACATATAACATCTACATAGATTGAAGTGCACCGAAGTAAGTATTTCATAGGTAGAAATATTCTCCATGATTATCCAAGATGTATTCAAAATTAAAAGTTTTACAGTGAAGAGACCTTCAAGTAGCGAAGAAAGCCCAACTCTTCTGGTATAAGGAACAAGAGAGCCCGCCCTTGGGCACCTTCTCCTCTTGCTGTACGACCCACTCTGTGGATGTATTCCTGAAACACCATTTACAAGGTACATTGAGACAAATAAGCATGCTTAGTTACAGTCTTGCCATAAAGCTCCAAAATTGGTAAGAGTTTCTTGTGACTACTAGATACATACCCTTGGGTCATCTGGGGGATCATACTGTATAATCCAATCCTGAAACCAAAACAAAACCACCAATAAGGTATGAGATTTTGAAAGTGGTATCTAAACACTGCTCAAAACATCCTAATGTCTAATAAAAGAACAGATTGTGATGCAAATACATTCTTCCAGAAACATGTATAAATAAAGATCTCCATGATTTCAGTACTCACATTGGCATTCTATTGATAAAGGTTTGTAAGAAAACATACCACTGCTGGGATGTCCAAACCACGAGCAGCAACATCTGTACAGAGGAGGATGCCCTTCTCAGCATTGCAGAACTCAAAGTAAGTTGATGTTCTCTTCTGTTGCTTCTGTTTGCCGTGAATGTCGAGACAAGGGATGTCGATGTAATTAAGCAGCTCACTATGAAACTTGACAGAGTTACAAGATGAAAAGAAGACCATTATCTGTAAAGAAATCCACAAACACACAGGAATTTGAGTGCAAAAGGAGCCAAATCTTAAAAACCTACATAGACTTCCTGATCCCCACCTTTCACCAATAGCAAAATTTAGAGATCTTTCTGGCAGCAATCACCACTTGCAAGTTTGAAGCATATTTACATTGCTTACAAATGCAAAAGTCTTGATATTCGAGTAATATGTTCAATAACTTGACACTGGTGCTTGAAGATATCTGAATATGAGAACCTCAGCAATATAAACATCATCGACAAGACTGCTCATAAGAAACGCAGAGTAGTACCTTTTTCTTTATATTTTTTTTCAAGAATGTAAAGAGGAGCAGAAACCGTTGTGTACTTGAAACTACACAATACCCTTGCTCTAACCCTTCCACTGTCGCCTGCCAAACAGCCAAAGACAAAATGTAGATTAAGGATCGAAGCAACAGAAATTACAGGAACAACAGAGTAATAAATGCATCTTTACATTTCCTTCTTTTGCATTCTTACATACCTTTGCTCTACCGTCGTCTACACCAATGTACAAAGGAGCCCTCTTGAATGACACACGTGCCAAGTCTTCCACCTGTGGTATAGGAGCAGTCAGTTTGACTCAAGACAAACTAAAACATGTAACTATTCAACAGAACTTCCATTGCAGTCCTTACAACAAAGCATCACAACCACCTCCAAGTACAATGCAGCAAAAATCTGATTATCATGAAGAGAGTAGAAGCAATTGACAAACCTTAGTTGTCTGAGTGGCAGAAAAGAGGACAGTCTGTCGTTCCTGAACAATCAACAAAAAAAATTTAAATTAAACATATCAACAAACTTGAAAGCTATGACATTTGAGACAACCACTGGAAGTTAAGTAGGACATCAGATATCAGCGCCACCTGCTGCACTGCTATCAGATCATAGGATGCAGCATATTAAATAGACACCAAGTGAGCACTGTACTAGAAAAGAGTTTGCAAGTGCACAGACCTTCGGTAGGAGCTTGATAATTTGCTTCATTTCCTCCTCAAAACCTATCTCCAAAATTCGATCAGCTTCATCTATCACTAGGCACTGCATCATCCAGAAAATTTTGCACGTGGGGATTACTTGCGGGCATGCACTCATCACTAGTAATTCAAGCGACACACCAGCTGCCAGGCCCTTGAATTGCTACAGTTGACCATTGAACTCCACAAAACCATCATTAATGACATAATGACCATAGCTTATTTTGACATCCTCGTCAACAGTACCTCCCATGTCTTTAGCATCACAGAAGAGGAGTATGAGCTTTTGTAAGAAGAAAAGTCGCCAACCTTCAAATTCTTGAATAGGAAACCCTTGGTATTCTGAAGATGATCCAGTAGACGCCCTGGAGTAGCGACCACGAAGTTCACACCCTTGGCTAGTTTCTCAGCCTCTGTTCGCCTGTTTGCTCCCCCCATGACAATGCCGTGTGTTTGCTTATGATACTTTAAAATATCCCTTGCGACTCCGTAAATCTGCAGCAGGTGTTTAAAAACTCAGCCCACTGTCCACCCTACACCGAGCTGGACTTGTGCGGAGGACTGGGAGGCTGTGACTAAGCTGGTCGTATGCCTGTAATTCTACTTTGAAGGGCAAAATGTAGGAAGGTTGCAGCCTAGCGAATGTCAGTACTCTTAAAACCTGAAGAGTGATGATATTCAATAGTACCTGCATGGCAAGCTCTCGTGTGGGAGAGATGACGATCACACCAGTGCCACTCCGCGGCATAAAATTCCCATGAAAAAGCAGCTCAGCTGCTGGGACCACAAATGCAAGGGTTTTTCCAGACCCTGTCCGCGCAGCTCCAAGGACATCGCGTCCAGTCAAAAGCTGAGGTATTGACCTTGCTTGAATCTGCACCACTCCCCTCATGCACAATTATGGTCTGAAATTTTGATCCCCTATGACAAATACATTTAGTCCCCTTGTAGAAATTTGATGTACACCGCATGTGCGCACAAGCAGGCAAACATCAGAGGGGTGAATTCTCAGTACCGCGATCACAACCAAGGACATTACACAAGACCATCAATGTAAAATTGAAAACGAGAATGCCTCCTGACTAAGACACATACCTCAGTCATGTGAGTAAACCCGGTGTCACGAAGAGCGTTTTTAGTTGGCTCCGACACCGGTAAGGTGTCGAAGGCGGTGTTACTCATAATCCCGCTGACCTCCGCAACTCCCCCTCCTAGCATCTCAATGTCAAACTTCGTTTTCTTCCTCTTCTTCCTATTCTCGCCATTCTCCACCGCCGCGGGAGCGTCTCCCTGCTCCGCCATATCGGGTGCATCCCCCTCCCCTCCTAGCATCTCAATGTCAATCTTCGTTTTCTTCCTCTTCTTCCTCTTCTCGCCATTCTCCACCGCCGCGGTAGCGTCTCCCCGCTCCGCCATATCGGGTGCATCCCCCTCCCCTCCTAGCATCTCAATGTCAAACTTCGTTTTCTTCCTCTTCTTCCTATTCTCGCCATTCTCCACCGCCGCTGGAACGTCTCCCCGCTCCGCCATATCGATTGCATCCCCCTCACCTCCTGCCATCTCTCAAAAATCTTGGATTTTTCGAGGAGAGGCTTATTGTCCTTTCCGGAAATGCCGCCCTCTGAGGCGGCCACGTCCCTTCCTAGGGTTAGGGTTAGGGTTAGGGCAAGGATAAATTGTGCACACCCCTAAGCCCGCATTCAGTATCCCACCTGCCACCCAAACGCCAAGGCCAACCGCACCAAATATGAGCTTCCAACTTCTTCGCGGAAGCACGAAAGGTGATGTTACAACCCTCCAAACAACATTTGCAGCATTTGGGTCTTCTTCCATACCTACTGTAGGTCCATACCAATTACCCCCATCTCCGATTCGTTCAAAAATACTCCGCTCATCCGCGTGGCCATGGTCATTGATAGGTGTTGTTGTGCTCTCAATTATAGCATTTCCAAGTAAAGTTTACGAACTCGTCAAAATCGTCTCTGAGTTGCTGCCCCCTGTGGCCTCCTGCATACTTTCTTGGTACTCAGGAATCTCAGGTGTATCCTTGTCCACCATAGCTTGTACAGCTGCATCTAAATCTCAACCACACGCATCCAAAATTTGGTGTGCAAGGGACGAGTCTTTTACGCCCGTGACTTCTTGGAAGTAGGCGAGCCTTAGGTGATCCATTCCATTGTTTGCCATAGTGTGTCAATTGTCTCCAGTGAGATCTTCAGAAACCTGTGGAAAGTGTCAATTTACAACATTACAAGCATCAAAATTATGCACATTCTTTGTGGCTGCAGGAGAAGGTAGGTGTGACCAACCATGCCTACGAGGTTCAACTTTTCAAGGCTAAATTAATTCTGACATAAACAAACTTCAAAACGAAAGAACTTTACAAACCTGTGGAAATTTTGTTTGGACAGTACAAGCAACAAGATTTTATGCATATTTCTGTGTCTACAGGAGCAGGTAGGTGTGACGAACCATGCCTAAAAGGTTCGATTCTTCAAGGCTAAATAATTTTCATAAAACAAAAAAGCAGTTCAGAACAACAATTTGAGGAATTGCAAATCATTGTCGGCAGAGTAAGAAACAGTACAAGTAGAGCAGGAACCGAAACATTCTCGCGGAATGATTCTCTTCACTTCAACATACCTAATTACAGGCAGTGGAACACTCAAGAAACGAAAACTGCAACCCAAAACCCAATTGTGGGGGGCAATTTCCACTCCCACAGCAAAGTATATCACAAGCATGCACCAACATGTTTCCAATCCGGATTGCAACTTCACAACCAGTAGCAGAGAGCCTACAAGACAATCAAATACAAGCAATGGAAAATGAAAAGACATCGATGGTGGAGCGACCTGGGGAGTGGGGTTGGCAGATTGTCAGATTGTGCAAGTTGGAGAAGTAGCAGCGGTATCCGGAAGCTTGGAGGTCATTGAGAAGTTGAGAAATTGGTGACCATGACGAATCGTGAAGTGCCTCGCATTGTAACGCAGACAGAAAAACGAACAAACCCTAAAGATTCGCAAACAAAACTCTTAGTGAAATCAAGTGTCAAGAATTCATTCCCGCACCTAATGCCCCTTCCCACCTGACTTTAGCTAAGAACCAAAGTATTTCCTAAAAACTGGGTAAAGCTCCCTTGGTTATAGCGGAGGCATCCAGCTATCCCAATGCACCTACAAGAACTTGCTCCAGAGATTTTCAAGTAGGTTTTAGTTAAGTAGCTTTCACACATGTTCATTGTTTTATCTACCAAGCAATGACATGTTGGGTAGTTTTTGTTCCATCCTCAAATGCCTTACTACTCACCTATCTTACCATCGGTTTTTGTTAATGGAGCTCCTCGTGCCCTCATAGCTAAGACTAAATAGCAACCAATCACAAGGGCGGGAGCGCGACACTTTTAAAGGTCCTATATTCTTGCCTCTTGTTTAGGTACCGATGGGAGGGTCGGTGCTTGGGGCTTAAAACCTCCACTTTTAAGCCATGTCACATTATTTGCCAACTAGGCTCGGCACTAGATAATGTCGATGGTGTGAAGGCCGGGTTTTTAGAACCAACTTTTAGTCTTAGCTAAAGTCAAGTGGGAAGGGGGCATAAGTAAGTTAACCCCTAAAATAGGCACTTACCTTAAAGGGTCTTATTTTCACTAGGCTAGCTTCGTAGGTGTTGTCTTCTGTTTTGGAAAATTTCCTTTTCTTGTTTATGATTATAATTATACTTATGTTTAGGTTTCATTTTAGGTTTATGAATTGAATGAAATGAAAATCATTTTAAAGTCTACGAAGCCAAAAAGGTGAATGGGATTGAAGGACATCATAATGGTTTCAAACTAATTAATTCTCTAGAGTGGCAAAGTTCGGTAGCCTATCAATCTGATGGCCTAATTGAAAGAAAGACTTGAGGCTCCCTAGGGCTAAATTTTCAAATGTGATGGGAACTTTAATATTTATGTTTTTGTTTGATCATAACAACTACAATGAGCCGCTCCATTCTAGAATTTATCAACAAAAGCCAAGACTACTACGCTAAATATGATATTTAGTGTCGTCAATTCTAATTGTCTTGCTCAATACTGAATGTAAACCAAGGTATAGTGTCACCAACACTAAATGTTAACCCAACATTATTTGCCATTCATTGTAAAAAAAGTTGGGATTATAGATTTATAGTGTTACAATTATTGTCAATTACCAAGTAATCTTCATCCAATTTCAATCATCCATGACAATATTTTTTCACAAGTTACTGACAAGAGAAGGTAGGATTTTGGCCAATGGATGAACTCATCTATCATCCATGACACTATTTGTTCACTCATTCATAAGAAGTATCATCCAAAAAGCTACCATAGTGACATCAAATACCATATTAACATCACAGACATCAAGCAACGGCTCCACCAGTACTTTCTCTCCACTTGACAATTTCCCGAGGTACTTCCCATATCGTTTGGGTGTCGAGAAATGAAAGTATTTTTGGGAGTTTGTATCATGATGGGATTGAAGAAACTATCCTCATACCGTTTGCATTGGTCCAAAAAAATCTTATGGAGAACACCGGAAATTACTAGGGCAATGACAAGAAAACGATATGAAGCAATAGTTAAGTGCTGCATTTGGTTGACAATGACTTGGTTGTGACTAACAAAACCCAACTTGGGTATAGTTCGATAGCCAAGATAGAATGACCATAACTCTTTATACACATAATATTGGCATCTGGAGCAAAACCTAATTGTCGATGAGATGATGGTTAGGTATATGGGGAAGAGGTCTCAGATAAGACAATACTTGAAAAACAAACATGCCGGTATGGGCTCAAGTGTTGGGCATTAGCCAATGCCAAATCCAAGTTTGTACAAAAGTTAGAGGTTTATTGTGGAAAAGAAGAGTCATTGAATGCAAAGGATGAAGCACTGATTGGCTACAAAGTCGTAATGCGTCTTCTAGAAGGGTTGGAAAATAAAGGCCATATTGTAACATGTGACAATTTTCTACCTCACCTAAATTGTTTTGGGAATTGATGTTGAAAGGGATAGGTGTAACGGGTACTACCAAGACCAATAGAAAGGGATGGCCACAAGCATTGACTTTGGCTAAAGAGGGTCCGGAGAGGGGAGACAGACATTGGAGAATGCGCGCATCTAATTTACTAGCAACAATAATTTGGTATGACAATAAGTCTGTTAATTTGTTGAGCATGGCGTTCTCACCTATTGACATGAATGATGTTGTGTTTGTGAAATGGTGGCATAAGATTGTAGAGAAGTCCATCCCAATTCTAGTTCATTATCGAGCTCACATGAGAGGTGTGGATGTGGCGGATCAACTTCAAGGCTACCACACGGTTCAAAACAAAGACCACAAGTGGTGGCGTCGTCTATTTATGCACAATCTTGACACATCATTGGTAAGCTCATGGGTCATGTATAGAAGTAATATGCAAGAAGAGGGTGAAAAAAAAAGATTTATCCCATAGGGAATTCAATTATGCAATAGCAAAGAAACTAACATTGTTTGCTAAACGGCTTGCAGCTACATGCACGACGGAGAGTGGAGTTGGAAATGCACACATGCTTCATTATAGCATGATGTGGAGCGGGCATAAAGAAGGGAAAAGAAGAAAATGTGGAACCTGCAGTAAAAAAACAACAGTATTATTGCCCTACATGTGACTACCAAGTACTTTGCCTAGGTCAATGTTTTGTGACATGGCATGCGAAATAGTCACAAATTATATTTAAATGCTTACTACATAAGGGCGGGGGGTTAGGTAAGAACTAGTGCTTGTATGGGGGTTGAAGAGGGTCAATTCCTCTCACTAGCAAATTTCTAATATATATCTATTTGTACATGAAATAAAATAAATTATGCACAATATCATATATATAGGATGTAATATGTAAAGCAATTCAAAGATAATTGCACATGAGATGTTATTTAGTAGGTATTGTAGGTAGAAAGATGAATTATTTGCAAGAATTTATCCTCTTGTTAAAGATGTAATGTTGGCCAAAGTGGGCCCTGGTAAGATTTTTCTACAAAGAGGACGTTCAAGTGATTCCTCTCAAAATGAAGAAGAGCAAGTTTATGAATTTCAAGACTCTAAAAAACTTGATAGCGTTCGAGCGGATGAAATATTGGTTGGGGGCATACCTAGTCCACAAAGAGATTATGTCTAGCAATATATAAACATAAAGGGTGATAACCCCTCTCTTTCAAATGATTCCACATTGGCTAAATCTTCGTCATCATAACCATTTAGTAACTTTCCTAGAGTGTCATGAAAAAAAAGAAGTATTCCTACATTGATGTCTAGTAACATATGATCAACATTAGGTGTTGGCCTTCAAAGATCATTCGAACAAATCGCGACCGTATTGGTTAGAAATTCTACAAGTAGTATTAGATTAAGTCGAGGGTACCGACATATGAAACATCTATGTATTTTGAAATTGCGTTTTGTATGGTTGCATACCTTTTCATGTAGTGTACACACATGTGCAATGAGCCTCTCAACATATCATTTTTTTTTTCATCCAGTTTATGTGGGCAAATTCTCCACCACAATTGGGAAGTGGTGGTGTTGTTGATTATGAAAGTGTTCACTAAGATGTAGTATTCTAGCTACAAATGTACAAACTATTGATATCAACATGTGCATGTTATCAATTTGTGCCCAAAATAAACAAAACAACGTGTGTATGTCCTACTCATTCAACTTATTATAGTGAAGAACATAGTAATTCAAACACATCCCCTTTCAAGTATCAAAATTGATGACCTTGGATTTCTCAAGTCCATCATGAGTATCGCTATGGATTTTATCACAAGTTTCTCTCTCAACTTGATATGCATAAAATTTTGATATATTGAAGGTCCTAACAACATTCTCATTTTGATTCTCTATAGGCTCGAACTTGGATATAGGACATGGTTAGAAGGAAACAATAAAAGTCGTTCCCATAAACATCCATGGAAAATAGCCCTTTGAAACGAGAACAATTTGTTGCATTGCTCCAAATTATAGATGCACTCTTCACTTTTGTTCCAAATATTGAACCAAACGTTGGTAATCGGCGTCAATTTCTCCTTCTTTGCAGCAAAACCCAAGGATATGCATATGGACATGATGCAACTCTTGGTTGACACGTCACGTCATGTAACAAACAATGTGATGTTGTAAGTCCTTTTTACCATGGTTATGAATTTTGTTTTCTTTTTTTAGTCAACTGCTACTAGCAATTGAATTCTAAAAATAAGAATTAGGACTTCTAAGAATTCCAATTTTTTGGGATCTAGTGGTGCAAGAATTTTTTTGGTATTTTTTATTTTATGTATTGTTTTCCTAGAAGTCAACTGCTAGTAGCTCCCTAATAGTAGTTGACCAGCCAACCGACTACTCTAATTTGACTACATTTGGTCAATTTGTAGTAGTCAATTTGGAGCAGTTGACTCCTTAAAAAATATAAAAAAACATTTATGGACTATTAGATCTTGTAGCCAACAATATCAAACGATCCAATCTATTTTTGGTTTTTCTTCCTTTTGCAATCGACTGCGATATTAACTGCTATTTTGCAGTGGTGTGTCATGTCAATTGCAAAGTACAATAGTCCTCTTACTGGGGCCTTGTTAATTGTTTAACATTGAAAAATTAATGTGCTAGTGCTCATTATGAGAATTAATGTGGGCCACATCAAATTTTAAGCCATGCTAAAGTTCTAGTGCAAAATTAGTGTGGGCCACAATAATTCTTTTTCTAAAACATTAATGCGGATGATTATTTGTTTTTATGCTACTTTTGATGTAAGGTGACTATTTTGTTTTATGTAAGGTGTTGGTCGGAAGTCTTCATGAAGATTTAGGGGGAAAACTTGGGGTCTTGAACCCATAGTAATTTTGCCTTGAATAGAAAATTAGCGTGGCCCATGCTAAATACTTCCATGCTAATTTTCCACCCACAGTAATAGGATTGTTTAGTGTAGTAGTCGACTTGTTAGTCGACCAAACCATTGACCAGGGGTTGACTGCGTCAATTTGCCCTTGGGTAAAGTGTCAGACCAACCTCCTTGTCAGATAACATGTTTGGGTCTAACACCACATCACCATCACAAGATGTTGCAGGCACTCATGTGAAATCCTTGGCACAAACCAACAAATTGCCAAATGTGCAAGATCAAAAAGGGTCATGACCAAGGTGCTCACACCTCCTATATTTCAATTTATGTTGAAGAAAGATTCACCGTGCAATATTTGTGTGAATCAGAAGATCGAGTTATGACCTTCTTTGGAGATGAATTTGAGCAACTACATCACCAAAGATAATGCAAGTTTAGTATGAAGGGCACCAACAACTGAGGACCAATAACAATGGCCCTCACACTGCATCGGCAATCGAGATGTTGATGTGCTAATGTCTGTTTCATGACAATTTTTAGACATTATGTTTAGGAAGGCCTCCACCATGACATTTTACAAAAGTGTCTAGGAATTCAAATCCCAAAGAAATTGGCATGTCCGTTTTGACACATTGCTCCATGGCTTGGTTGGGATCAGTTATTCAGAGCGTCCCCATCATACCAGGCATGGGGCATGCAATGCCAAAAATGGGGCATCCCGGGTTCTTAGGTGGCGGTACTGGCATAAATTGAGCCCCCCCAATGCCCGGTCCCCCATAATTTAGAACCGGTCCGGGTATAGTAAAGACCTTCCCCTGCCATAAATGGTTCATATAACGGAACTCCTTCGGCCCGCCAAGAGATTACTTTAATATCAGATACTCCGATATCCTACTTTATCTCATGTAAGATAATAAGTGTCGTTGTCTTGTTGATTGCTTCCTAATCATACTGGGGGTATGCCTAGGCTTTGGTGGGTTTTGACTCAAGATGAGCTGCCCTGCCCAAGATGGAGGGCTCCCCAAAGGTATAAAATATTATATACTCTATTTGACGTATACCCAATCTGGTGGGGATGCCCTTAAGTTTCAGTGAGGGGACGCTAAAATACCTCCATTGAACTTATAGGGGAGGCAGATTTGGACAGGGGCGGCCGCGCGCCCAAAATTTTAAAATATTTTGGATCCGACCGAAAACTGCTGCCCGCCCGCCCGACTTCAAAAAAATCATTGCCCTTGCATTCTGGAAGACCACTTATCCACAAATCCCATATTGAGTGCATTTCACCTTCAAGGTCCAAAATCCAATATATATGTTCACTTCCATTGAGTAAATAAGCGATTGACTCGGATTTCATTTTCAAAATGAAATCGCCAATAAAACATGTAAATAACTGGGAAGTCAAAAATATTATAAAACCCTCATTAGCACCGAGGTTATGATTTTTGTGATTTGCCATTGCAAGGGTCTTTGTCATTCTAAAATGGAACTAAAATTAGTGGTTTTATTTTTAGTATTTTTAGTATTATAATATTTTATTTTATACCTTCTACTTTCACAAAGTTTCCATACACATTTAAACTAATTAAGTGTGATTCAATGTAATTAAGTCTAGTTAATTCTAGCATAACACATGTATTTGCAAATATGGATTGAGCGCATAACACATTTTTCAAAATGTGGATCTAGTGCTTGATACATTCACAAACCTTGATGTAGTGCATAGCACATTTGTAAATTTGAATATGATGTATGACACATTCACAAATCTAGATCAAGTGCATGACACATTTGAATATGACGCATGACACATTCGTAAATGTGAATATGATGCATGACATATTTGTAAATCTAGATCAAGTGCATGACACATTTGAATATGACACATGACACATTTGTGAATATGAATATGACGCATGACATATTTGTAAATCTAGATCTTGTGCATGACACATTTGTAAATATGGATAAGGTTACATTGAATCACACTTAATTAGTTTAAATGTGTATGGAAACTTTGTGAAAGTAGAAGGTATTAACTAAAATACTATAATACTGAACATACTAAAAATAAAACCACTAATTTTAGTTCCATTTTAGAATGACAAAGACCCTAGCAATGGCAAGTCACAAAAATCATAACCTCGGTGCTAATGAGGGTTTTATAATATTTTTGACTTCCTAGTTATTTACATGCTTTATTGACGATTTCATTTTGAAAATGAAATCCGAGTCAATCGCTTATTTACTCAATGGAAGTGAACATATATATTGGATATTGGACCTTGAAGGTGAAATGCACTCAATATGGGATTTGTGGATAAGTGGTCTTCAAGAATGCAAGGGCAATGATTTTTTTGAAGTCGGGCGGGCGGGCAGCAACTTTCGGTCGGATCCAAAATATTAAATTTTTTTGGGCGGGCGGCTGCCCCTGCCCGAATCTGCCTCCCCTATAAGTTCGATGGGGGTACTTTAGTGTCCCCCGTTTCAGTGGGGTACTTTCATAGATGTAAATTAACATGATTAATTATTTACACCTCATCTATAGTTGCACTACTGAATTCGCCCAATTTATCTTTTACGAATGGTGCCACCTGTCTTGGCCCCATTCGTAAGACTATCCCAAAATGTCCAGGATTGTTTTCTCTATGTGCCAATACTGTGTCGACAGCTGGACCTATACAATGATAATTGATTTCTTTTTCGACAATAAATCGACGCCATTGTGCAAAGCAATTCGACGAAAGCACTTTGATTTAACCATGCCTTTCCAAATATCCCTGCTTGCCTTATAATATCCAGCGTCATGCACCCAACCACTAGAATTGGTGACAGTAAATATCATATTTAATGTAATAGCTACAGTAAATATGATATTCACTGTCACCAATTCTACTTTCTTTGCTTAATACTAATTGTAGACCAAGGTATGTTAACCCAACATTATTTGTCATTCCTTGTAAAAGATTTTGGGGAGTATAGATTTATAATGTTGCAATTAATGTCACTTACCAAGTGATCATTCATCCAAATTTCAATCACCCATGATAATATTTCATTGCAAGTTGCTGGCAAGAGAAGATAGAGTTTTGGCCAATGGACGAACTCATCCATCATCCATCATCCATGTTGTTCACTTATTCATAAGAAGTGTCATCCGTAAACTTACCATGGTGACATAAAATGCCACATGACACTAAACATCATATTTGGTGTAGTTATAAATGTGTAGGTTGATTTTCCCAAATCACCAATTCAAAATCAAAACTCTAGGAAATCAAGTGTACCATACTCTGAAAGAAAAGAAATCTAAGTTGAGTATTACTACAAAGAATAACCATAGTACTTCAATGAATAACTGATTGAAAATAAAGAAGTAAGAATATTGACCAAGTTAAGCTCGAATTTCTCATATATGTCTCATAGACTACTCGTAGACGACATTTTGAATTATTTTCTTGTTTTATGACAACGAATGAGAACCTTAAACTATAGTATCCATATTTGAATTATTCAAAACCAACCATAGTTTTTATTATGATAATATAATGCTAAAATTCTATGATCTAATTGAATAAATTCTCACAAGTACAATTTTTAGCAAAAATTCTTAAAAATATACATCTATATACATACATACATACCTACATATATATATATATATATATATATAAAATTTTATTTTTGAAGTTTCACTTGAAAACCATGTTTCTTACAATATTTCAACATGTTAGTAAGGCATGCAAGTGCTATTCAATTTTATTTCTTAATTGGACAATTATAATTGATTAATGTGTGGTTAGGTATGGATCTAAGAACATACAAACATCATAAAACACACGTTTAAAAGAAATTGGACTCCAACTTCAAGTTGTATTAACTACTCTAGTATACTTGATACTCAACATAATTAGAGGAACCTCTATGTGCTCATTCGACGATGAAGTAACTCATATGCATTGCCCATAATTTATGTAACTAAATCAAGGGAAATCCTAATTTTTTTGGTGATTCATCATACATTTGCTATCGCAATACAAATTTGAAGACGTAATATATGACCAGTAGAAGATGGAGAACAAAAACAATTGACCAACTAACACCCACAAACCGCATTCAAACAATCCGCAACACTTCCCTTCCATTCTTTCCCACCGGGTCTCCTCCCTCTAGGTAGAGGAGCTCTTGAAATGCTTTGAAAGGCTTATAGGAATAATGAAACGACAACAGTTCAAATCACGAGCTGCATAGTCATCAATCTTGTGTTGAATCATCCTTGGACATCTCGATAATCAATTACATTGCAAGTTTACTAATGTGTAATGACATTTGCCGTCAATGCTTATCGCAAGGCTCGATTTTTAAAGTCTCCTCTTTTGCGCCGAACCTCCATCTGCAAACAACAACTGCATCACCTCACATGGTAGGCATCTCCTGAAACATTCCACAACTTCCTGACTAGTCTAATGATTCGCAACTAAGACAGCAAATTCAAAAGCTTACCCTATGTAATATCGAGATCATCAAGAAAGAACGCGGAGGGGGCACAATGCACACCAAGAAAAGTCGGTTGTTATGGGCACAATATCCAATTAAATTCACAAAATTCCGATGATACGACAGACTTTGCAGCAAGACTTGTACAAGAGGTTCTTGATAGCCTTGGAGCCTATTTCGATCCAGCTGTTTCATTAGAAGAACCTGCACATTTTCCTGGTCTCCCCCCCATGAGCCACAAGAACCTATAGTATCTAGTATCCTTACAAGAACTGGACGACAAATTTTGACAGGAAACTGCAAAGGTGAAACACATTCACCAGGCCATAAAACATGATGCCTTCACTTGCCTGATGAGACCTTTCCAGGATCATCTCCAGCAGATGACAACCTGATTCACACTCGCCAGGTAGATGCTCCAGAGCGAAGTTTTCATGAGTGGCATCAAGCTCATGGAGAGCAAACTCCCGGGCAATAGTCTCATATGAACTTGTCAATCCCAAAGTACCTGCATTATCTGTTACATATCATCTTAACATCAGAATTTCCATCAGCTTCACCTCAAAATTAGTGAAGGTTGTATAATAATATACCATCTCAACGACTTATTTTTCTAATAAGTTCCATCTCATCAGCACCATAGAATCATTGGTACATACTCCTAGAAAGTATAACTAAGTTCGCTAAGCCCCTCAGTGTCCACAATTTCTAAGATGACCGATTGATCCGGTGACCTTCGAATTGGTGGGTGAATTACAATGGGCACCAGTAGCGTGATTTGGCGAAGATCTGAATCGCACCTATATCACTGATGAAGATGTATCCCAGCTACTCAAGTTGTTGGCTCCATGTTTGACATCTATTCCAAGCTAAACATTCTAACCAATTCAACTACCATTGAGGTGGTAGACGTTCATAAAAATGACAAGGAAATAGGTCTATCTGTAAGAACCACAACTGAAACCTGAACTTCCATACCTCTCCATGATTGCGCCACTCCTTCTAGCTCTTGAATGACGTCAACCATACTCAATCTTGCATGCCCCTCTTCTAGGCACAACGATGCTAGAATTGCAAGTTGTGACATCGCCAAGTTGTTGAATTTGCGAAACCCAGGATCCACAAACTGCTCAATATGAATTGCCTGCAATATTTGTCTTAGTTTCTAGTTTTTTTTGTTATCTATAAAGTGAGACATTCAAAAGCAAAACTCTTGATATTCATGGCTTGTTATGTACACAAATATCTAAGCCTATTCCACTTATTAAACTTGCAGATACTCCTTTAGCCTTTTGTGTAAAATAACAAATTCTTCTTGTTGAACGTTGAATTAACATAGTCATTTATGCCTCAAAGTGAATTGACAAAGTTGTTGAAGTGGCCACATAAAGTAGACAATGCTAAAACCGTTGTAAAAAACCCTTAGTATATCTACATATATTAGATGGACAAATGCCTAATGTTTCTCATTTGCAATTGAAAGGGATTCCAATGCATCACATTATGCCTTATCCCAATGCCGTGTGCAATAGTTACAAGGATTCAAAGTTTTGTTGGTACATGATCCAAATGCATCAGGGGACTCGGGAGGTTGATGTTAAGCTGGTGAACATTCTCAAAATCAAGATGTACTTATTGTGGAAGATTTTAGGGTGTCGGTTTTGGGTGGGGTAATGGTTTAGCATGCTCCACCTTACTTAATTCATGACCCATGAACATCACAACTGCAATATTCATCTCATGATTCTTGAGAATAATAAGTTTTATTCGTGGAAGTTGAATTTCGAATTTATGAAAGACGAATTAAAAATAGTCCCAATCCAGTGCATAGATAGATAGATAAGAAAAGTTGCGGATGTGTCATGACATTGGACGCAATCATCACCTGCTTGGAGCATGTGATGAGCCCAACTGATTCTTGTAGTTCACAAGGCTAATGCAAGAAATTTCATGATTTAAAAGGGACAATATTACCATATTCTTCAAGTGCATAGGTGTACCAAAAGATGACTGCCATTTTGGCCCGCATACAAGCTTCCCCAATATGGTACCAAAATCTTCCATTTGCTTTGACAATTTCCTGCATAACCAAGATCATGGGGGATGAAATACCTGGACTTTAAAGTTTGACATGAATCCTACCAGTAGATCACAAGGATAATCAAGTTCACTAGGCCAACGATTAACTATACAAGCACAACGTGATGGTGACACACATAGCCTATCTAAAAATCAAGACTTCAGAGCTAGTGAGAAATATAGTCCTTACTCAGACTTCGTCAAGCTGTTTTCTTCCTCAAATTGTAATCCAAACATCACATCTCCATTTCTTGTCACATAAATATTATCAACAGTTGTGTTGTGGAGGACGATGCCCATGTTGCATAACGAAATCAAGCCTATTTCGTGCACAACCACATGCTTCATGAAACATCTGGGGATGAAGGTGTCAAAGTATCTCATATATAATATTGCTTGAAAAGCCAAGGATGGCACTCTAAGAACAATGGTTGTGCGACTGAATGATTTTGCAAAATGAAGTGGTGATGGTTGAAAAGTCAATTTACCACTTGCGATTTGCAATGCTATCGAGTGTGGGTTGGCTGTAATTACGGAAACCTTTGCATTATGCTCTGCCAAAGAACATATTTCTATCTTCAAAACATCAACATACACTAGATACAACTGAAAAAATCAAACATAACTATCACGGCAAGATTGAATCTGATAGGATCAGATTCCTAGGACATTAGTGCGACTTGCCCAGATATACTTTTCGAGGCATTGTCTCCATATCCCTCTGGTCTATAACCACATGCTTCATTAAACATTTGGGAATGAAGTGTCAAAGTATCTCATAATCAATGCATATATATTGCCCTAAATGTGCACAATCTACGGATGGCATTCTAAGAACAATGATTGTCCTTCTGACAATGATTCTGGAAATTAAGTGGTAATGGTTTAAGAACCTCCTTACACTTCCGCCCTGCAATGCTTTTGAGTGTTGTTTGGATGTAATTAGAGAAACCTTTGCAAGAACCCCTGTGCCAAAAACCATAATTCTATCCTCAATACATCAACATACACGAGATACAACTGCACAAAAGGGCAACAATCGCATCAATCACTGCACAAATTTGAATATCGTAGAATCAAATTCCTACAAAACTACTGTGACTCACCTAGATATACTTGTGCAGGCATTGTCTCCATATCCCCGTATATGAGTATTTTCTCACCCTCCTCCACGCAGAAGCCAATTGGGTTCATGACCAAACCCCAAGTTGGCAGTTTTGTGTACATCTTGACCTAGAACAAAGAAATCAAATCTCTCAATATAGTTTAGACCAGTGTTGGTCTCGTATCGTCTTCTTCTCATACCCACTGAGTATCTATGATGAGGATTTCACATTTCTTTAGACCAGTAGGGTATAGATAGTTGACGGTACTTTTGTTTTCGATACAATTCGGGTCTATCCACATTGCAAGAACCTTCATACCTAGGAAAAAACTCCCCAATATCAATATGGATTCGAATGGTACTAACCCAAATAGTAATTCGGCTCTACAAATATTCTCACCTTGACATACCAACCAAATATCAATATTTGACTGGTGTACAATTCTGACACCCACGGGTGGTTCTTCCATACCATCACGGATGTTGATTATTGATACCATGCATTCACCAATATACCAAACCAACATTGGTCTACACAAATTGAAACATTAGAACCAGGCACCTCAGTTGAGATAATACTCTAGTTCCCAAATTCTTATCAAACCTCTCAATTGTTTCTCGAAGTGCATAAAATGGCCTTGTGAGGCACTGAAACGAACTTGCATACCTCCTGAGTGCAATCTCAAATTCTTCACACCAGGTCTGGTCACTTCATACCATATAAATACCATAATCTGAGAGCTATTGAAATGAGGAAATGCGGTGGTTGTGTTCCATCCACAATTATTTCATTAGATAATGTACCTGATCGATAAACTCTTTCGGAGATGCAGAACTAGGATGCAACTGGTCCACCAGTACTTTCTCTCCATTTGACAATGTCCCGAGGTACTTCCCATATCGTTTGGGCGTCGAGAAATTGCTAGTCATATCTCTCACTTCTTCACATTTGTACTCAGAAGCTCGAGGAAACCAAATTCTGAAAATTGCTGGTGGACTCGAGAACGAGTCAAATTTGTTGCCATATCCGCAGTTGATTTAATTATATCCAGAGCTGACCAAATGGTTGGCCTCGCATGCTCATAAGGATGTGTACACATGAGACTGAGGGTCACGAGAGTACGAGCTTGGTCTGCATGGTAATGAGTTTCTAGCTTAGGGGTCAATTGAAGCCTTGCTCCCACTGTGGATCTAAGATAAGTTTCACTACTGCTGCATATCGATCTGAGGTACCAATATGGTCCTCCCTGATTCCACCTAGAACCTCCATTATGAAAATTCCAATCTCGTAAACCATGCCTTTCAGATTATCCCCATTGGTTGCCTGAACATGTCGAGCGTCGTGCACCAAACTTACATCAGTAAATTGTAAGTTGTAGCTCTTGTCCAGGAGGACGCTTTTGGTGCTGAGAGAAATGGAGCTAATCACATTGAGCTCAATCAGCTCCATGAAGTACACAACACATGCCATAAATCCAGTTAATATATGTAACCGTGTATTCCAAGGGAGCGTATTCTTTAATCCACTGAGATGCTCGTAAAGAGTGCTTGACCAAGCGTCATATACAGCATAAAGTCTCTTATGTTCTGAGTGTTTGAAAGAAGCGTAATGCCAGTATTGCAATTTCACCAGATGGTTCCGAGGATTGTCAGTCAATGCCTTCATCCCCTCTACAAAATATCTACACTTTGCCATCGTCCTCAAATCCAATTCCTTCCTTGACTCATAGTTTAGAGAGGAATTAAATTCAAATACCTGGACTCCCCGTAAACCCACTGGTTGTGGGAAATTCCCCATGAAGAAGATAGATGACAGAGCCTCCCCATCACACTGGGGATTTATCAACTGCGACATCAAGATCTTGGAGGACCTGAAGAACGTGTCAAATATGGACTGCTTCAACGAGGATAAGCCTACTTTAACTAGTATGTCCTGCTCTGGCGTTGTTGCACATCTGAGTGCACTCGTTTGATCCATACTCGAAGTTTCTACTATTGACCAGCTCTTGTGGATCAGTTCAGAGCCTCTGATTAGGTAACCTTGGAGGAGTTGAAGCATGTTGCAGATCTCGGTGAAACTGGGACGGAGAGCTGGATTTGTATCCCAGCATTGTGTCAACAAAGATGCTAGAAATTTTGGACATGCCAAAGGCAGCTCTGGTCTTTCTCCACCCTTGGTGATCCTTTCATACAGCATAGCTATTCTGCAATCACTTTCAGAGAAAGGTATAGCCCCTGTGAGTATCTCCGAACACGTCATTGCAAAGCTGCAAGTGTCGGCTTTTCTCCAATCAATTTTTGGTTTCAAGCCTTCTTTCAATCTTAACAGCTCGGGTGCCATCCAACGAGTAGTTCCTAATATCCCAGTAGGCTCAGTTAACTCATGAGTCAGTGTCTTAGACAACCCAAAATCTGTCACCTTAATGTCTCCATAGCCCTCATCAGAGAGTCCTTCACAAGCTGAAGGGGTGACAAGGATATTCTGGGATTTCAAGTCGCGATGGACCACTCTTTTGCCATGAAGATATTCCATACCTAGGGCAATCTGCAACATAATGTCAGTGGCAGCTGCCAATGTAAAGGGGACGTATTTCTGCCCCTTCCATCGTTTCTTGATGAAATTATGGAGGCTCATCGGCATGAGCTCCATCAAAAAAGAAGCCTCACGTTCCATACTCACACAGAGCAGCTTTACAATATGTGGATGGCTTAAATGCACCAGGGCGCTCACCTCCTTCATTAGCTCCAACTTCCGTGGTGAGTTACTCTCATCAGGATTAGTAGCAAAGTATTTTTTAGCACATTCTAGCCCCAACCAGCGCACCTTCAGAACTGATCCAGCTGCGCCTGACCCAATGGGTTCCCCAACTCTTGGGTACTCACGCTTTGCAACGTAGAATTGTGGGAGAGATGTATACAAGTCAAGGTTTGTGGACGGCACGTAATTCTCGCGTTCAATGAGGTATTCTGCGAGTTGGTGTTTCCTAGGATCTAGGATGGTGTCCTCTGAAACCTGTTGGTTCACGACCTCCTTAAGTCGTTCCATAAATTTCAAAGAATCTTGACGGAAGTCCTCCTTATGTTGCTCCACTGTTACACTTGGAGCAGTGAACGCAATTTCACTGCAGATGTCAAGAACACCTTCAACAGCTTTAACGGTCTTAGTAAACCCATTGATGCAGAAATGGAGCTTCCGGGACATCTGTATAAATACCTCTTGGTTGCCCGCTTGCATGATGGCTGCTTCCAGCCAATCCGGCTTACTGCACTCCTTCACGATTGCTTCTGTATGCTCCACAATGCGATAGAACTCCTTATGAAATGGAAGACATTTTTGACGTAGTGTACGTGTTGGGAACAATAGGCTCGGGTAAAAATGATCACGAGTGTTTCTAAGATTTCCAAGGAGGCGACTGCACTGTGCGTCGTTCAATTGCAAGATGATCCTCCTGGTCGACAAACCACTCTCAATTTCATCTAGGAGAGCTCCAGCAAATTCCAAATAATTAGCCATTGGTGTCAGCGACCATATCCTGCCTTATCAGGAAGTGCACAGTGCGCCCTGGTCTCAAGTTCCTGCACGCAAGAGGAAGAGATGACAAGAAGATTACCTCGAGGTGAAAATTAGTTCACTTACATGACCACACAAAACACACCTTGACCAAGAAAGAAAGATAACACATAAAAGATTATCTGAGGATGGGCGGAAGCATCCTTCAACATTCACCGGAGTTCTGGAATTAGTTTAATCAACACCGTGGATATACTTCAGTGAACGAGGAGAAATTTGAGCTAACTCGGTCACTATCTTTACTTCTTCATTGTCAACCGCTTATTCATTGAAACGGTTCGGTTTTTCATTGTATTATAACTTAAAGTAGTAAAATTTTCCCAAAATGTAGTTTGGTTCATTTCCTAGAGTTTGAATTTTAAACCCGAAATTAGGGAAAACGAACCAGTTGAACTGTAAGTAGTAGCCAGTTCTCGCCCTTCATTGATATACTTAATACCCAAGAACTGCCCTTGCAATGCACGTTGTGATCCCCCAACAAAGATCTTCACAAGGAACACTTCCTCACGATAGGTGGTAACAAGTTATTCTCTCTGGAGATGCATATCTTGCCCATGTAAATGTCCATGTGTATATGTCCCGTGTAGATGGCCAACATCTTCAAGGAGATGGCAATTACAATACCAATACCAATGTGGTCTTCCTACTTCCTTTCTGGCCTTTCATTACTTCGTAAATAATATGGAATCCCGCATAATATCTACAAGACCAAAATCTTCCGCAATTGACCTAGAAGAATATACTTGGAAGAATTTCCATCCCCACACAATATTATTCTTTATACACCACCTTGATGTACTTCTAGTCCTATAACCCTTTGAGCTCCCTGGAATTTTAATATCAATTTTTTTTTTTCACTTAATGCACCTCTTTTAAACAACTTTATCCATATCTTCGAAAGGTTTCCCCTTAAGGCCAATCTTTGCGGAGACCTGCATTGAGAAGAAATCGCCTCTGGTAAAAACGCTATCAAGAATTTGATGCACAACATTATTTGTTGGCCAGTTCCAGTAGTACCACATGTTCCTAATCCAAACGATGCAGACTCCATGCCATTATATAATGATGAAAATATAACAACCTATATTACACAAGGATTCCTGTTCTCTGAATTAATATGTCAACAACATGGACCTTTCGAAAGGTATTCAATTACCTACACAAGATTTTTCTTCATAGTACCGTGTGTTACACAAGAACCAGAAGTCTTACGACGTCCCTGAGAAAGGGTTCCTGCAGCTTGGAACACAGATCTGCAGAGCACAATGACCAATTATCAATCTAGAGATGCGCCCCAGTTTGACGTCCCACTTAATAACAGGAACATATACTGCAGAAATGACACGGTAAGTCCGCAATGATCGGATGGGTACATGCATATGTGCATGCGGTATGTCTACAAATCCACTATGAACAAAAGTTCCACGGGAAGTAAATTGAGAGCGCAATTACAAACCGAAGTTCTGTGAACGAACACCTTCTGAAGAGACTCATGGGTGCATATAGTCAAATTATGACAAATGGATATGTTGATTCTTAAACCAGTTCCCTACGGCTAGCATGACAGAGGATTGAGTGTATACAGGTGATATCCAGATTTAACAACATGCATAAGACATGGAATGCTTGGTCTGTTTCTACATAAGCTTGAATCAAGAGACAAGAAAGAGGATCGATGAAACTCTATCACAGAGAGCGGGCACAGAGATCAGGCTATCGATCATCCAGAGAGTGCGGAATCTCATTGTATTTCTGGTACACGTCTTGATCCTTGTGACCATTATCTCGTACTTTTTGCTACAAAAGGCCTCGAAGAAATGGGGATCCACTCTCACGAAACGGCTACGGGACCAGATTTTCTAAATGTAAAGGACTCTTCACTTAGACCTCCTATAACTTTTGCGTCTCAACTCCGCTTCTGAAACTTGAATGCTCAGCTCCACGATCAGTCTTTGCAGGATTCCACTCACCGATGCAATGAGGATTTTTAACATGTGCAGCCAAACAGAATACATGATCGAATTATAGAGTTCATAGCCTATTCCTACCAAGGTTGGCATCTCTGTCGGGCGAAAGCAAGATGTTCCTACACCGACAAAAGGAGACACAGGCGGGGATGAGCATAACCTGAGAGAAATCTGTATACGAGGGCCATCTTCTTCCACCCGCTCGTCCTTCCCTTTACCGCTGCACATCCACAACCACAATTGCAGACTACTACTACTACTACTACTACTACTACTACTACTACTACTACGCGAAGTATGAATTCTCTAACTTATTGCAGCCCGACCATGTCCAGGATTTACCGGCAGGAGGTTGAAGGGCCCGTAAGTTGTTAAGCACTCGCCAACGAGCTCTGCCTCGTGGGTGCCAGCGTTGTTCCAAGCTCAAAGGCCAGGCTGCCCAGGCCCTCCCCAACTGCTTCCCGTGAGTCCCCTCCTGCAGCCAACTCAAAACCATTTGCCTTCGCCCGACTCTTGGGAAAGAGTCTTTCTTCGACTACAGTACCTGCTGCTGCCCGCCACTGATGAGTCCCATATGAATTTGCGTTTCCATCTCAGCTGCTATATACATATGGGTGCCTCCATAGGCGGAGGAGGAGAATCGGAGAGGGGAGAAGGCGGAGCATCCTCATACCTCCAGGTATGTCCTGTCTTTCTCGCCTCTTCGTACTTTGAACACAACTGGAAGACGAGATCGAACCATATCTCTCGTCACCGCGTTTTCTTAAGCCTTCACAAGTCTTCTTATAGTCCCCTCCAATCTTTCTCTCGCTCCATTTTCCTCGACGCTTTAGAATCACCATCAACCTCATAAAATCACGTCAGTGGCAACATCGGAGGATTGTCGTTCTTGCTTCCTCGTTGTTGCTTCGTCCGCGGCTGCCTTTGAAGAATTCCATCACGGCCGCTGGTGCCACGTGTTCCTGTTCTATAAGCCTGCCTTTCGAGTTCTACACCGTTTATGGTATTTAGGACCCGTTTACACTATGCACCAGGAAGTAGGAAAAGGTCGCTGTAAGAGCGCTGATTGGCTGCTGAACTCGTCTCGGGACCATTGGGTTTAAGAAAATATGGCAGAGAGACCATTCAGGACGCGGTCCCCAAAATACAATTTATAAGGCCTAACAAATATATTGACATGGTCCAACGGATTTTGCGATCAGAGATGCAAGAAATGTGATCTGGTAGGAAAAAGAAGGATACCATGGGAGAGACATGCCTTTGTAATACTTTTTAAATGAAATATTTTTGTGGGCTTAATATATATTTTAAAAGGAAAAGATAACCCAGACAAATGTCCATTACACTTTCTAAGAATGGAACATGCATTGCCATGCAAGTGAATGACTATATGGACCATAAAAAATCAAGCAAATATACTACTTCATTAAATGCCATAAGAAGAAATAAAAGGTTGGAATTTCTAGAAGATTGTTGCTAATTTTTTATGGCATAAAAATCATGTCTCTATAAAGGTTCTTAAGAAAACACACAAATTTAGCATTGATATGTTGAGTCTTCCCTCACCCACCCCACATGAATTGCAATCCCTTAACATCTCCTACTTCAACCCATTCAAGACTGCATTTAGAATATATACAGACATTTGGAGAAGGGTCAATGTAAGTACTAAAGATTAGGAAGGAGGATTTGGCTCAATGGGTGAGCTTAAACCTCTACAAACCCTAAAACCAATAACAATAAATATAAGGGTTGGATTCAAAGGAGCAAGAATTTCTCCTCTTTTTAAAGATGTAGTGTTGACCAAAATGGGCCTTAGTAGATTTTTACGCAAAGAGAAAGTTCAAGTGATTCCTCTCAAAATGATGAAGAGCAAATTCATGGATTTCAAGACTCTAAATAACTTGATAACCTTCAAGTGGGAGAAATATTGGTTAAGGGCATACCTAGCCCACAAAGAGACTATGTCAATTAATATATAAAGTTAAAGGATCCAGATGTAAAATCTTATGTTATGTATTAAAGATTTGATGTGCATTGCACCTTTTTGGGAGCACTAGATCTTCGGATGGTACGTGAACCTTATGAATTTTGCAAATAACTCCAAGTTATTTTTACCTCATGATTGCCAACCTTCACTTCTTCTTGTATTATATAAACAATATAGCAAAATGCAAGTTATCCTATATGGCTCACAACCACAAGTTGAATTCAATCATTGCAAGTGTGGATGCTAAAAGATTCTACATTGGGCGACTACACTAAATATGATATTTAGTGGCACCAGTTCAAATTTTCTTTCTCAATACTAATTTTGGACAACGGTATAGTGTCACCAACACTAAATGTTAACCCAACGTAATTTGTCATTCCTTGTAAATTTTGTGGGAGGATTATAGATCTATAGTCTTGCAATTATTGTCACTTACCAAGTGATTTTTCATCCAAATTTCAATCACCCATGACAATATTTCATCACAAGTTGTTGATAAGAGAGGGCAAGGTCTTGGCCAATGGATGAACTCATCCATCATCCATGACCATATTTGTTCACTTATTCATTAGAAGCGTCATCTGCAAAATTACCACAGTGATGTTAAATACCATATGAAATGAAATATCATATTTAATATAGTTAACCGTAGAGCCATAATCTAGAAGAAATCTTATCATGAATAAATAACATATTTCATTCGAAGAGTGCAAAATTGAGGAAATCTTATCCATTAATTTATATTTAACATACATAAATGTATTCGTATAGGATAAGAGTTAGTTTGTGTGTCTATATATATATACTGTAGATATGGATTTACTTTATCCATAAGAGACCCATTTTGGTATTCGATATCCAATATTTGTTTGAGTACATGAAACAATTATAAACATGTTTTCATCCAATGTCATCCTATCTCAACATAAACATGAAGTAAAAAGAAAATGGAAAAACATACCTCGAATCTTGTGCACAAGGAGATCATTGTCAGAAATCTATTAAACCACTATCTATCTATATAATCATGAAATCAGGATTATTTGAGATTATTATTGCTTGGATGAAATGGCCCATATAATAAGAATATATCTGTTATATATATATTATATTAATAGTATATACCTAATACATAACCACATACGACACTCATCATCCCAACACAACCACCTGGATAAATTATTCATCGCCGCTATAGTCAACCATATTACCTGGTCCACACACAAAAATCACAATTGAAAAACTCAAAGAACACACATGCATAATAAGCAATGAAATCATGGATCAACTAGCAATTGATGGAGTCCTCCTAGACAAACCCACCAACACCCCGGGGATACATACGGCCCATACTACGCGATATTGTCTCAATGGGGTCCCAACAAGTTCCCACACGGGTGCTATACGCAACTTGCAAACATACATCAACAAGGAACACAAGAACCAAGAACTAAGAGTAGTCCAATCCAAATTCACATACATAGACAAATAGACATCCAATGACCAAATCAACCACGAACTCTCCAACTACTTTGGGAAAAACCCCAGGACTACAGACACCCAAGTCACACATACTCTAAAATTCCGATATGCCCAATATATGGGTAAGCACCATAAAAATATCTTCTAGCCTAACTTGTACGCAAACCCAAACTGTACACTATGCCCCAAATACCATAGACACATGGCCACACCTACCCTCTACATGTTCAAAGGTACACATAAAGGGACTGCGTATACCACTCCATGATAAAGCAGTCCACCAAATTGCACATACGCTACAATCAAATAAACACATGAGATACTACACACTCATAAATGCAAGCAACCAAAACTCTAGACCACAAGACAACATAGTCCCACAATGGCTATTGTAATGCACATGCCCCACTATACCATGCACATGCCTATCCATACTTGATCCGGAGATACTATGCGTACTAGGTGCTCCCACAGATAGCCACCCCCCCCCCCCCCACCTAATGCCAACCTCACCAAATGTTATACAAACGAGATCAAAATACTTGTGAAACATCTACACCAAATTGCCATTAAATACCTCACATACCTAATACTAAACAAAAGGAAGTTAGACAACAAACAACCTCCTGTAGACCCCCCCCCCCAACTAGATGTTACGTACCGTGTTTTTCTTGGAAACTATAGAAGCCCACCTTCCGAGAGCGAGGGAGTACCCTTAAAGTGACGCTTGGTCAAACATGAACACAATATAAAGGAATGGGCTCCCATTCATGTCGGTTCCTAAACCAAACCCCGACATTACTTTTCTTTTATTATTAATTGCACATCATAGTAGCAACATTGAGCTCCAAACCACTTCCAAATCAATTAGTCTTTGAACTGAAAACCGATCTACAACATTTCATTGTGTTAAAATCTCACTCTTCGGATTAGCTTATTGCAAATTATATAATGTTGACTTGCTGACTTCCAAAGCAATTTGCAGGAACCACAGTCCGGCGGTACATTTCCTACCTTTTATGAAATGGTTCGGATTTTTTTCTTTTCACTCGGAAGCTACCGAAAGCCACTTTTTTTTTCTCGGTTAAATTCCGAGATTTACCTTTACCATTCGGCAATTTTCCTAGTTTCTAGATTTTACTTCGGCATATTTCCGAAGTTAAGTATATTAAGTCGGATTTTTTTATATAAAATAAAATTGGTGTAATGCTTTTAAGGGAGTGAATTTGTGTTGAAAGAAATCCCAAGTATCCCTGGAAGGAGTTGAACCTTGTCAAGTCCCCACTATTTGGGGGCCAAGAATGTAACCTCTGAAAAATGTATGGATCCAAAGAGGGTGCATACATTTTTTTAGAGGTTGGTTAGTACAACAATACATGCAACCTTGAAACTAATTGACATCCTTAGAATTGGGAACATAATTGAAGTAATTGAACCAAAAACGTCACTTGCAAAAGACATATAACGAGAATGGTTGGCATATAGGAACCAGTACTTAGTTCCATTTTTCCACAAAGGAATTGCCTCTTCAATGATATTATCAAAGTTCTCATCTGACCCCTCCCAAGCAATTCTAAGAATGGCTTCCAAATTTTTGCTTCCAACCCAGCGGGCCTTGAATCACTCACAACCGACAACAAAATTTGATCCCCCAAACCAACATAAGCACCCACAACTTACAACAAGTTAACAACCCACCAACATGAAAATCCAGCATAAATGTTCCTCAAACCTCCATGCATTTGTAAACATCATCACTCGACCTACAATCGATCTATTGTCAAGACATGGCCACAATTATCATAACTACTATTACCCACAATTGCAAAACAAAAAGAAAAGATGAGAAGAAAAAAAAACTAGCATTTTAGCACTTAATTCAATGTACCCTTGAACGAGATTGACAAGTGGTGCAAGATCGGAAACCACCCACTAAGCTTGAAGCCAAACATGGAGCTTGAAAACATCAATTGAAAATACAAGAGCAAAGGCGGAAGCTTAGAGCAGGAATGGGGTAGAGAGAAAACCGTAACGGAGGAGCGAGGTACTTTGCCCAAGGGGCTCAAACTCTTCTTATACTTGTGAGAGAGGGTCCCTGGCTGCTTAGAGCCTCAAAACCCTAATCGGCCTAATGACAACGGAACCAACCATAAATTAGCCCCCATGCTTTTTAACCTTATGAGTGATGACTCTAGTATCACCCTAGTAACATTTCCGCCCTATCCCTAATCCATTCGGCTACTTGCCTAAAATTAAGAAATTAACTTGGTAAATATCCCGAACTATGATACCTCAACCGGCCATATTGTTGGCCTATTCTTCCTTGAACCAATTGATTTCTGACCTAGACAATTTTCCAACGGTACCTCATCCGAATCACACATTCGAACTCATTTGGAAATCTCCAAAAAATTTCGGCTAGCTCGTAACTAAATGTCGGTAGTCCCCGTACATTGGCAGGAACTCCGCCTTCCTATATAACTGCTAATTAATTGCGATCATTGTTTAACTTCACTTAAAGTTCTGGAAAGTTGAATACCCAATTTCAGGAGCTTTCTATCATCAACGTTGGCACCATTAATTGGAACAAGACTTTGTGATCTGAAAATCAACATGAGTGAGGCACTAAAGCTCATTTTTAAATTACTTCACCTCAAGCCTTTTCATTCTGAGAACAACATGGACTTGCGTGCAAAAATTTAGACTAGTACCATTCTCGGAGGGTCCTTGTTTCCGATAATGTCATGTTTGATTGCCCAACTTGCAAGGCTCGGGGGTAATATAACCCGTAAATGCCTAAGAAGTTATTGCAAATACTAGTTTCAAGCATTTTTGAAAGGCAAATTGAGTCCTTTGTCATCTAGAGCAAAATGGTGTAAGATAGATGGGTGTAGAATTTTTTTAGATTTTTACTAGCTCACTTCTTTTAGGATAAGAAACACGCAATTAGAACGAGATGGTTTGCAAATCCAAATAAGGCCGTAAGTCACTTTCTTCATAATTTTTCAAAGCCCACATGAAGATCTTAATCATGATCAAAACTGAGATTCTCGTGCTCATTAAAGGGTTAATCAATAACCTCATTAAAAAAACTAAAAAAAACTAAGGGGATTATAATTTGAGCCTATATTGGTTATCATATTTTGAGCATGTAGTCCGGTATTTTTGAAGACATGTTGTTTTGGTGACCGTTTCAAGAGCCCTTAGTCACATACCATTCAAGTATAGGTTCTTGGTCAAGATAAGCATGTGTATTCGTCTCCAAGATATGGACCTTGAAGTGTTTGGAACCCACAAACAGTCTTTGTCACAAAATTTATTACTTGGGGAAAGTAACAAGGTAACTAATTCAATTGGCTTTAACCTTTGTAATTATCATTCCGCCCCAAAATCATATTGTCTACCAATTGCATATTAAAAAAATTACCAATTCTTATTTGAAACATGACTCAATGTTCCACATACTTATAAAAAAATTATTAAATTTTGCGAGTTATGTGCTACGGTCTCTTTATTCAAAGACAAACTCACCTACTAAATCATAATTAAAGATGTCAAAGTAAAAAGTTAAGCAATACTCTTAATCCATGATTGTAGATTAATTTGTGAATGAAAAAAAATAATTGAAAAAATCAATTGAAAATTTTCAATAAAAAAAACTTAGTAATTTTTTTTCACTTTTCTCAACTGAACTAACAAATTTCATTGAGATTTTTCATTAGCATTTTTCATTTCGTTGATATATCTTTTAGTTTTATTAAAATAAATAAAAGCACCACGCAAGGCAACTTGACGTTGGGGATGAACTCTATAGGATAAGCTGCCGGGGGACGTTAAATACCCCCCCACGAACTTTTCGGACTGTCAGATCCGGGCTGGGGCAGCCGCCCGTCCAGAAAATCTGGATTTTCTGGACCCGCCCGAAAACTGCTGCCCGCCCGCCCGATTTCGAAAAAAACCATTGTCCTTGCATTCTTGAAGGCCACTTACTCACAAATCCCATACTGAGTGCACTTCACCTTCAAGGGCCAAAATCCAATATATATGTTCACTTCCAATTGAGTAAATAAGCAATTGACTGGGGTTTCATTATCAAAGTGAAACCGTCAATAAAACATGTAATTAACTTAGAAATAAAAAATATTACAAAACCCTCACTAGCACTGAGGTTATAATTTTTGTGACTCACAATTTGAAATTGTCTTTGTCATTCTAAAATGACACTTAAATTTAGTGTGCTGATTTAGTATGTGTATTTTATAATATTTTAGGTAATGCCGTCTACTTTCACAAGTATTCATACGCATTCATTAATCCCAAATAAATCAGAAATTATGCTTACAAAATTAAGTAAAGCTAATTGATTATAAAATGTACTTACTGTAATTAATTAATTATTGGAATTAATTCCAGTGAGTTAATTCTAATAATTAATTTCTGGAATCAATTCCAGTGATTTAATTATAATAATTAATATCTGGAATTTAATTCCAGTGAATTAATTCTAATAATTAATATCTGGAATTTAATTCTAGTGAATTAATTATAATAATTAATTTCTGGAATCAATTCCAGTGAATTAATTCTAATAATCAAGTCCAATGAATTAATTCTAATAATTGATTAATGAATGCGTATGAATACTTGTGAAAGTAGACGGCATTACCTAAAATATTATAAAATACACATACTAAATCAGCACACTAAATTTAAGTGTCATTTTAGAATGACAAAGACAATTTCAAATTGTGAGTCACAAAAATTATAACCTCAGTGCTAGTGAGGGTTTTGTAATATTTTTGACTTCTAAGTTAATTACATGTTTTATTGACGGTTTCACTTTGATAATGAAACCCCAGTCAATTGCTTATTTACTCAATTGGAAGTGAACATATATATTGGATTTTGGCCCTTGAAGGTGTAGTGCACTCAATATGGGATTTGTGAGTAAGTGGCCTTCAAGAATGCAAGGGCAATGGTTTTTTCGAAATCGGGCGGGCGGGCAGCAGTTTTCGGGCGGGTCCAGAAAATCCAGATTTTCTGGACGGGCGGCTGCCCCAGCCCGGATCTGACAGTCCGAAAAGTTCGTGGGGGGGTATTTAACGTCCCCCTAAGCTGCCCTTGTGTTCTCTATACAACAAGACAGAAACAATCAATAAAAACCAATAAGTCTCATACAACACTAGGCATTTATACTATAACAGCGGGTACAAAAAGCACTCAATATATCCCTGCCTGCCTTATAATATCCAACGTCATGCACCAGACCACTAGAATTGGTGACAGAGAATATCATATTTAATGTAGTAGCTACACTAAATATGATATTCTCTGTCACCAATTCTTCTTTCTTTGCTCAATACTAATTGTAGACCAAGGTATGTTAACCCAACATTATTTGTCATTCCTTGTAAAAGATTTTGGGGAGTATAGATTTACAGTGTTGCAATTAATGTCACTTACCAAGTGATCATTCATCCAAATTTCAATCACCCATGACAATATTGCATCGCAAGTTGCTGGCAAGAGAAGATAGAGTTTTGGCCAATGGATGAACTCATCCATCATCCATGATAGTAGTTGTTCACTTATTCATAAGAAGTGTCATCCATAAACTTACCATGGTGACATAAAATGCCACATGACACTAAATATCATATTTGGTGTAGTTATAAATGTGCAGGTTGATTTTCCCAAATCACCAATTCAAAATCAAAACTCTAGGAAATCAAGTGTACCATACTATGAAAGAAAAGAAATCTAAGTTGAGTAATACTACAAAGAATAACCATAGTACTTCAATGAATAACTGATTGAAAATAAAGAAGTAAGGATGTTGACCAAGTTAAGCTCAAATTTCTCATATATGTCTCATAGACTACTCGTAGACTACATTTTGAATTATTTTCTTGTTTTATGACAATGAATGAGAACCATAAACTATAGCATCCATATTTGAATTATTCAAAACCAACTATAGACTTTATTCTAATAATATAATTCTAAAATTATGTGCTCTAATCGAATAAATTCTCACAAGTACAATTTTTAGCAAGAATTCTTCAAAATATACATATACACATACACATACACACATACATATACATACATACATACATACATACATACATACATACATACATATATATATATGAAGTTTCACTTGAAAACCATGTTTCTTACAATATTTCAACATGTTAGTAAGGTATGCAAGTGCCATCCAATTTTATTTCTTAATTGGACAATTATAATTGATGAATGTGTGGTTAGGTGTGGATCTAAGAACCTACAAACATCATAAAACACACGTTTAAAAGAAATTGGACTCCAACTTCAAATTGTATTAACTACTCTAGTATACTCAATACTCAACACAATTAGAGGAATCTATGTGTTCATTCAACGAGGAAGTAACTCATATGCACTGCCCATAATTTATGTAACTAAATCAAGGGAAATCCTAATTTTTTTGGTGATTCATCATACATTTGCTATTGCAACACAAATTTGAAGACGTAAAATATGACCAGTAGAAGATGGAGAACAAAAACAATTGACCAACTAACACCCACATACCGTATTCAAACAATCTTCAACTCTTCCTGCCCTTCTTTCCCACCGGGTCTGCTCCCTCTAGGTAGAGGAGCACTTGAAATGCTTTGAAAGGCTTATAGGAATGAGTATACGTAGGAATAATGAAACGACAACAGTTCAAATCACGAGCTGCATAGTCATCAATCTTGTGTTGAATCATCCTTGGACATCTCGATAATCAATTACATTGCGAGTTCACTAATGCGTAATAACATCTGCTGTCAATGCATTTTGCAAGGCTTAAATTTAAGAGTCTCCTCTTTTGTGCTGAACCCGCATCATCTCTCAACCTCACATGGTAGGCATCTCTTGAAACATTCCACAGCTTCCTGACAAGTCTAATGATTCGCAAATTAGACAGCAAATTCAAGACCATCCCCAAGCTAGTAACTTGCTTAGGAGGTGACTCCGCAGAGGGGTCAAATTGTACAACAAGAAAAGTTGGTTGTTATGGGCACAATATCCAACTAAATTCTCATGATCCTTATGATACGACAGACTTTGCAGCAAGGCTTCTACAAGAGGTTCTTGATAGCCTTGGGATTCATTTCGATCCAGCTGTCTCATTTTAAGAACCTGCACATTTCCCCGGTCTCCCCCCATGAGCCACAAGAACTGGACAACAAATTCTGTCCTTGACAGGAAACTGCAAAGGAGAAACACATTCACCAGGCCATAAGCATGATGCCTTCACTTGCCTTTTTATAACGATTCCCTGCCCGCTTCGGCCCCAGCAAAATCCGATCTGATTCACCCAATTTAGGGTCAAGGTCATGGACAATAAACTCTTGGGCAAAAGTCTCATATGAACTTATCAATCCCAAAGTACCTGCATAATCTGTTACATATTATCTTAACATCAGAATTCCCACCAACTTCAGCTCCAAATTAGTGAGCATTGCATAATAATATACCATCTCAAACACTTATTTTTCAAATTAGAACCGTAGTATCATTGGTACATACTCCTAGAAAGAATAACTAAGGGCGGCTTTATACACGGCCTGGGGCCGGCCGGAGCACCTGCCTGATGAAGCCCTCAATCCGGCCCCACTTTATGAACTTTTTTGGGGCCCAACCTTGTCACATGTAAAGTGGTGAGGCCCGATTCTAGGGCCCGATGGTCTTGAGGGTTAAGTTTCGTAGAAATTACCATGGTCAATGTTCGGTGTTCTCGACAATTAAGTTTCACGACACTTAATACTATGGGGATGACATCTATAGGGTTGTGATTAATGAATTGAAATTGGGTCCCACTAGACTAAATTGGGTACTTTGAATCTATTCCGGAGTCAAAATGCTCCTATAAATTTATCTACCATGTTCAATGGATTAACCGATGATTTAGGAGGCACACCATATTCTTGATTAACGATTTAAATTTTCATTTTTGTCTTAAGTGTATGATTAACACCTTAATTGTTGTGTTATTAGTCTAATGCTATCATATTTATACTAATTGTTGTCTTATTAGACTAACCCATAGCCTAAGTTGTACCATATGCTTGATTAAATGCTTCATTTTTATATTAAGTATGTAAATAGCACCCTAATTGTTGTGTTATTAGCCTAATGCTACCAAAATTGTGCTAATTATTGTGTTATTGGACTAACTTATTGCCTAATGCACATCAAATTCTTGATTGACAATTTAATATGTTTCATTTTTATCTTAATTGTATGATTAGCGTCTTAATTGTTGTGTTATTACCCTATTGCTAACATACTTATACTAATTGTTGCCTTATTAGACTAACCCATAGCCTAAGTCATACTATGTGCTTGATTAAATACTTCAATTTTCATTTTCATCTTAAGTGTGTGACTAACACCTTAATTGTTGTGTTATTAGCCTAATGCTATCATATTTTAGCTAATTAATGCATTATTAGACTAACCCATAGCTTAAGTCATACTATATGCTTGATCAAATGCTTGAATGTTTCATATTTTCTTGATTATGTGATTAACGCACTAATTGTTGCCTTATTAGTCTATTGCAATCATATTTATATTAATTATTGTGTTATTAGAGGAATGGAGTGAAGAGAAGTGGAGTGAGAAGAAGTGGAGTGAAGATAAGTGGAGTGAAGAGTAGAGGAAAAGAATTTACCCCCTAATGATTAACGGACAAGATGAGCTCAATCCAACGGAGGAGCCCAATCGGGCCCTAGATGGGAGTTCGGGCTGAGGAAAAGCTCGTCCCGAACTCTCATCTAGGGCCCGATGGTTTGGCGCCAAAATTGTGCCACCTAGGACGCCACATGGGATGAGTGATTGTTCGGGCCGGCCCCAAACATAAAGCCCTTGGACCCGATTTGATGAAATCGAGTGATCCTCTTGGCCCAAATTTTGAGAGTTAAGGTTGGCCCTCAATCTAGCCCCAAGTATAAAGTGTAACTAAGTTCGCTAAGTCCCTCAATGTCCACAATTTCTAAGATGACCGATTGATCCGGTGACCTTCGAGTTTGTGGGTGAATTACAATGGGTATCAGTAGCGTGATTTGGCAAAGATCTGAATCGCACCTGTATCCTTGCTGAAGATGTATCCCAGCTACTCAAGTTGTTGGCTCGATGTTTGACATCTATTCAAAGCTATACATTCTAACCAATTCAACTACTATTGAAGTGGTAGACATTCATAAAAATGACAAACCTTTTCCTAAACATTCGCACAAAAATAAATTGATGAGAAAAATGACAAGGAAATAGGTCTATTTGTAAGAAACACAACTCAAAACTGAACTTCCATACCTCTCCATGATTCCGCCACTCCTTCTAGCTTTTGAATGACGTCAACCATACTCAATCTTGCATGCCCCTCTTCTAGGCACAACGATGCTAGAATTGCAAGTTGTGACATCGCCAAGTTGTTGAATTTCAAAAACCCAGGATCTACAAACTGCTCAATATGAACTGCCTGCAACATTCGTCTTAGTTTTTAGTTTTCTATGTTTATCTATAATAAAAGTGAGACATTCAAAAGCAAAACTCTTGATATTCATGGCTTGTTATGTACACAAATATCTAGGGTTATTCGGCTTAACTTGCAGATACCTCTTTAGCCTTTTGTGTAAAATAACAAATTCATTCACGTTGAACGTTGAATTAACATAGTCATTTATGCCTCCATGTGAATTGACAAAGTTGTTGAAGTAGCCACATAAAGTAGACAATGCTAAAACCGTTATATAAAACCCTTAGTATATCTACTTATATTAGATGGACAAAGGCCTAATGTGTCTCATTCGCGATTGAAAGGGATTCCAATGCATCAAATTATGCCTTATCCGAATGCCGTATGCAATAGTTACAAGGATTCAAAGTTTTGTTGGTACATGATCCAAATGCATCAGGGGACTCAGGAGGTTGATGTTAAGCTAGCGAACATTCTCAAAATCAAGATGTACTTATTGTGGAAGATTTTAGGGTGTCGGTTTTGGGTGGGGTAATGGTTTAGCATGCTCCACCTTACTTAATTCATGACCCATGAACATCACAACCACAATATTCATCTCATGATTCTTGAGAATAATATGTTGTATTCGTGGAAGTCGAACTTCGAATCCATAAAAGACGAATTAAAAATAGTCCCAATCCAGTGCATAGATAGATAAGAAAAGTTGTGGATGTGTTATGACATTGGACGCAATCATCACACGCTTGGAGCATGTGATGAGCCCAACTGATTCTTGTAGTTCACAAGGCTAATGCAAGAAAATTCATGATTTAAAAGGGAGAACATTACCATATTCTTCAAGTGCATAGGTGTACCAAAAGATGACTGCCATTTTGGCCCGCATACAAGCTTCCCCAGTATGGTACCAAAATCTTTCATTTGCTTTGAGAGTTTCCTGCATAGCCCCGATCATGGGGGATGAAATGCTTGGACTTTAAACTTTGACATGAATCCTACCAATAGATCAGAAAAATAATCAGGTTCACTAGGCCAACAATTAACTATTCAAGCACAACGTGATGGTGACACACATAGCCTATCTAAAAATCAAGACTTCAGAGCTAGTGAGAAATGAAGTCCTTACTCAGACTTCGTCAAGTTGTTTTCTTCCTCAAATTGTAATCCAAACATCACATCTCCATTTCTTGTGACATGAATATTATCAAAAGTTGTGTTGTGGAGGACGATGCCCATGTTGCATAACGAATTCAAGCCTATTTCGTGCACAACCACGTGCTTCATCAAACATCTGGGGATGAAGGTGTCAAAGTATCTCACATACAATGTTGCTTGAAAAATCTAAGGATGGCACTCTAAGAACAATGATTGTGCAACTGAATGATTTTGCAAAATGAAGTTGTGATGGTTAGAAAGTCAATTTACCTCTTGCGATATGCAATGCTATCGAGTATAGGTTGGTTGTAAAAAGGGAGACCTTTGCATTATGCTCTGCCAAAGAACATATTTCTATCTTCAAAACATCAACACACACTAGATACAACTGCAAGAATCAAACATAAGTATCACGGCAAGATTGAATCTGATAGGATCAGATTCCTACGAAACTAGTGTGACTCGCTCAAATATACTTGTCGAGGCATTGTCTCCATATCCCTCAGGTCTATAACCACATGCTTCAATAAACATTCGGGAATAAAGGGAATGAAGTATCTCATAACCAATGCATATAATGTTGCTTAAAATGTGCACAATCTACGGATGGCATTCTAAGAACAATGTTTGTCCTTCTGACAATGATTTTGGAAATTAAGTGGTAATGGTTTAAGAACCTCTTTACCTCTTTCGTCCTGCAATGCTTTTGAGTGTTGTTTGGTTTTAATTAGAGAAGCCTTTGCAAGAACCCCTGTGCCAAAAATCATAATTCTATCCTCAATACATCAACATACATGAGATACAACTGCAAAAAGGGCAACAATCGTATCAATCACTGCAAAGATTTGAATCTGGTAGGATCAAATTCCTACAAAACTACTGTGACTCACCTAGATATACTTGTGCAGGCATTGTCTCCATATCCCTGTATATGAGTATTTTCTCACCCTCCTCCACGCAGAAGCCAATTGGGTTCATGACCAAACCCCAAGTTGGTAGTTTTGTGTACATCTTGACCTAGAACAAAGAAATCAAATCTCTCAATATAGTCTACACCAGTGTTGGTCTCGTATCGTCCTTTTCTCATACCCACTGCGTATCTATGATGAGGATTTCACATTTCTTCAGACCAATAGGCTATAGAGGGCTGACGTTAGAAAATGTACCTGATCGATAAATTCTTTTGGAGATGCAGAACTAGGATACAACTGGTCCACCAATACTTTCTCTCCATTTGGCAATGTCCCGGGGTACTTCCCATACCCTTTGGGCGTCGAGAAATTGCTAGTCATATCCCTCACCTCTTGAGATGTGAATTCAGAAGCTCCGTTGCACTCAAGGAAATCAAGAGCTGAAAATTGCTCTTGGACTTGAGAACGAGTCAACTTTGTTGCCATACGCGCAGTTGAGGTAATTATATCCCGAGCTAACCAGATGGTTGGCCTCGCATGCTCATTAGGATGTGTACACATGAGACTGAGGGTCAAGAGAGTACGAGCTTGGTCTGCATGGTAATCAGATTTTAGCTTCGGGTCAATGAAGCCTTGCACCCACTGTGGATCTAAGGTAAGTTTCTCTCCTGCTGCATATTGATCTGAGGTATCAATATGGTGCTTCCTGATTCCACCTAGAACCTCCATTATGAAAATTCCAATCTCGTAAACCATTTCAATCTTGCCTTTCTCCCCGTTGGTTGCCTTAACATGTCCAGCGTCGTGCACCAGACTTACATCAGTAAAGTGTAAGTTGTAGCTCTTGTCCAGAAGGACGCTTTTGGTGCTGAGAGAAATGGAGCTAATCACATTGAGCTCAATCAGCTCCATGAAGTACACAACACATGCCATAAATCCAGTTAATATATGTAACCGTGTATTCCACGGGAGCGTCTTCTTTAATCCACTGAGATGCTCGTCAAGAGTGCTTGACCAAGTGTCATACACAACATAAAGCTTGTTATGTTCTGAGTGTTTGAAAGAAGCGTAATGCCAATATTGCAATTTCACCAGATGATTACGAGGATTGTCAGTCAATGCCTTCATCCCCTCTACAAAATATCTACACTTTGCCATCGTCCTCAATTCCAATTCCTTCCTTGACACATAGTTTAGAGAGGAATTAAATTCAAATACCTGTACTCCCCGTAAACCCACTGGTTGTGGGAAATTCCCCATGAGGATGGATGACGAAACCTCCCCATCACACTGGGGACTTATCAACTGCGACCTGAAGATCTTGAGGGACCTGAAGAACCTGTCCAACTTCAACTGCTTCGACGAGGATAAGCCTACTCCAACGAGTATGTCCTGCTCTGGCGTTGTTGCACATCTGAGTGCACTCGTTTGATCCATACTCGAAGTTTCTGCTAATGACCAGCTCGTGTGGATCAGTTCAGAGCCTCTGAATAGGTAACCTTGGAGGAGTTGAAGCATGTTGCAGATGTCGGTGAAATTGGGACGGAGAGCTGGATTTGTATCCCAGCATTGTGTCAACAAAGCCGCTAGAAATTTTGGACATGCCAAAGGCAGCTTTGGTCTTTCTCCACCCTTGGTGATCCTTTCATACTGCATAGCTATTGTGCAATCACTTTCAGTGAAAGGTATAGCCCCAGTGAGTATCTCCGAACACGTCATTGCAAAGCTGTAAGTGTCGGCTTTCCTCCAATCAATTTTTGGTTTCAAGCCTTCTTTCAATCTTAACACCTCGGGTGCCATCCAACGAGTAGTTCCTAATATCCCAGTAGGCTCAGTTAACTCATGAGTCAGTGTCTTAGACAACCCAAAATCTGTCACCTTAATGTTTCCATAGCCCTCATCAGAGAGTCCTTCACAAGCTGAAGGGGTGACAAGGATATTCTGGGATTTCAAGTCGCGATGAACCACTCCTTTGCCATGAAGGTATTCCATGCCTAGGGCAATCTGCAACATAATGTCAGTGGCAGCTGCCAATGTAAAGGGGACGTATTCCTGCCCCTTCCATCGCTTCTGGATGAAATTATTGAGGCTCATCGGCATGAGCTCCATCAAAAAAGAAACCTCACGCTCCATACTCACACAGAGCAGCTTTACAATATGTGGATGGTTTAAATGCACCAGGGCGCTCACCTCCTTCATTAGCTCCAACTTCCGTGGTGAGTTGTTCTCATGAGGATTAGTAGCAAAGTGTTTTTTAGCACATTCTAGCCCCAACCAGCGCACCTTCAGAACCGATCCAGCTGCACCGGATCCAATGGGTTCCCCAACTCTTGGGTACTCACGCTTTGCAACATAGAATTGTGGGAGAGATGTATACAAGTCAAGGTTTGTGGACGGCACGTACTTCTCACGTTCAATGAGGTATTCTGCGAGTTGGTGTTTCCTAGGATCTAGGATGGTGTCCTCTGAAACCTGTTGGTTCACGACCTCTTTAAGTCGTTCCATGAATTTCAAAGAATCTTGACGGAAGTCCTCCTTATGTTGCTCCACTGTTACACTTGGAGCAGTGAACGCAATTTCACCGCAGATGTCAAGAACAGCTTCAACAGCTTTAACGGTCTGAGTAAACCCATTGATGCCGAAATGGAGTTTCCGGGACATCTGTGTAAATACCTCTTGGTTGCCCGCTTGCATGATGGCTGCTTCCAGCCAATCCGGCTTACTGCACTCTTTCACGATTGCTTCTGTATGCTCCACAATGCGATAGAACTCCTTATAAAATGGAAGACATTTTTGACGTAGTGTACGTGTTGGGAACAATAGGCTCTGGTAAAAATGATCATGAGTTTTCCTAAGATTTCCAAGGAGGCGACTGCACTGTGCGTTGTTCAATTGCAAGATGATCGTCCTGGTCGACAAACCACTCTCAATTTCATCTAGGACAGCTCCAGCAAACTCCAAATAATTAGCCATTGATATCAGCGAGCATATCCTGCCTAATCAGGAAGTGCACAGTGAGCGCCCTGGTCTCAAGTTCCTGCACGCAAGAGCAAGAGATGACAAGAAGATTACCTCGAGGTGAGAATTAGTTCACTTACATGACCACAGAAAACACACTTTGACCAAGAAAGAAAGATAACATAGAAAAGATTATTTGAGGATGGGCAGAAGCACCCTTCAACATTCACCGGAGTTCTGCAATTAGTTTAATCAACACCAGGTATATACTTCAGTGAACGGGGAGAGATTTGAGCCAACTCGGTCACTCTCTGTACTTCTTTATTGACAACAGGTTATTCAATGAAATGCTTTGGTTGTTCATTGTATTCTAACATAAGTAGTAAAATTTCCCAAAAATGTAGTTCGGTTCATTTCCTAGAGTTCGAATTTTTAACCCGAAATTAGGGAAAACGAACCACTTGAACTGTGAGTAGTAGCCAGTTCTCCCCTTTCATTGATATACTTAATACCCACGAACTGCCATTGTAATGCACGTTGTGACCCCCCAACAAAGATCTTCACAAAGAACACTTCCTTCACGATAAGTGGTAACAACTTATTCTCTCTGGAGATGCTTATCTTGCCCTTGTAAATGTCCATGTGTATATGTCCGCGTGTAGATGGCCAACATCTTCGGCCGGGGATTCGTGGCACTCAAGTAAAATCATCCGTGCGGTTGAAAAAAACACAGGAATCATCTAAATGGCTATTTTTGGGCAATTTGATTCCGGAAATAGAGTCAAAGGCCCCAAATTAGTCTAGTGATGTCACATTCGAATGAATCGACCCTCAACCCCATAGGGGAGCTTTTTTTATTGGAGCCACTTCATCCACTATATCTTGGATGGATGATTTTACTTGAGTGCCACGAATCCCCAGCCAAGATCTTCAAGGAGATGGCAATTACAATACCAATACCAATGTGGTCTTTCTACTTCCTTCTGGCCTTTCATTACTTCGTAAATAATATGGAATCCCGCATAATATCTACAAGACCAAAATCTTCCGCAATTGACCTAGAAGAATATACTTGGACGAATTTCCATCCCCACACAATATTATTCTTTATACACCATCTTGATGTACTTCTAGTCCCGTAACCCTTTGAGCTTCCTGGACTTTAATATCAATTTATTTTTTTCATTTCATGCACCTCTTTTAAACAACTTTATCCATATCTTTGAAAGGTTTCCCTATGGCCAATCTTTGCAGAGACCTGCATTGAGAAGAAATCGCCTCTGGTAAAAGCGCTGTCCACAATTTGATGCACAACCTTATTTGTTGGCCAGTTCCAGTAGTGCCACATGTTCCTAATCCAAACGATGCAGACTCCATGCCATTATATAATGATGAAAATATAACACCCTATATTACACAAGGATTCATGTTCTCTGAATTAATATGTCAACAACATGGACCTTTCGAAAGGTATTCAATTACCTACACATGATTTTTCTTCATAGTACGGTGTGTTACACAAGAACCAGAAGTCTTACGACGTCCCTGAGAAAGGGTTCCTGCAGCTCGGAACACAGATCTGCAGAGCACAATGACCAATTATCAATCTAGAGATGAGCCCCAGGTTGACGTATCACTTAATAACAGCAACATATACTGCAGAAATGACACCGTAAGTCCGCAATGATCGGATGGGTACATGGATATGTGCATGCGGTATGTCTACAATTCCACTCTGAACAAAAGTTCCACGGGAAATAAAATGAGAGCCGAATTACAAACCGAAGTTCTGTAAACGTACACCTACTGAAGAGACTCCTGGGTGCATATAGTCAAATTATGACAAATAGATTTGTTGGTTGTCAAACCAGTTCCCTCCGGCTAGCATGACAGAGCATTGAGTGTATACAGGTGATATCCAGATTCAACAACATGCATAAGACATGGAATCCTTGGTCTGTTTCTACATAAGCTTGAATCACGAGACAAGTAACAGGATCGATGAAAGTCTATCACAGAGAGAGGGCACGGAGATCAGGCTATCGATCATCCAGAGAGTGCGGAATCTCATTGTATTTCTAGAACACGTCTTGATCTTTGTGACCATTATCTCGTACTTGTTGCTACAAAAGGCCTCAAAGAAATGGGGATCCACTCTCACGAAACGCCTACGGAACCAGATTTCCTAAATGTAAAGGACTCTTCACTTAGACCTCCTATAACTTTTGCGTCTCAAGTCCGCTTCTGAAACTTGAATGCTCAGCTCCACGATCAGCCTTTGCGGGATTCCACTCACCGATGCAAGGAGGATTCTTAACATGTGCAGCCAAACAGAATACATGATCGAATTATAGAGTTCATAGCCTATTCCTACCAAGGTTGGCATCTCTGTCGGGCGAAAGCAAGATTTTCCTACACCGACAAAAGGAGACACAGGCGGGGATGAGCAAAACCTGAGAGAAATTTGTATACGAGGGCCATCTTCTTCCACCCGCTCGTCCTTCCCTTTCCTGCTGCACATCCACGACCACAATTGCAGACTACTACTACTACTACTACGCGAAGTATGAATTCTCAAACTTAGTGTAGCCCGACCATGGCCAGGATTTACCGGCAGGAGGTTGAAGGGCCCGTAAGTTGTTAAGCACTCGCCAACGAGCTCTGCCTCGTGGGTGCCAGCGCTGATCCAAGCCCAAAGGCCAGGCTGCCCAGGCCCTCCCCAACTGCTTCCCGTGAGTCCCCTCCTGCAGCCAGCTCAAAACCATTTGCCTTCGCCCGACTCTTTGGAAAGAGTCTCTTCTTCGACTACAGTACCTGCGGCTGCCTGCCACTGATGAGTCCCATATGAATTTGCGTTTACATCTCAACTGCTATATACATATGGGTGCCTCCATAGGCGGAGGAGGAGAATCGGAGAGTTGAGAAGGCGGAGCACCCTCATACCTCCAGGTATGTCCATCTTTAGAATCATCTTTATACGCTTTAGAATTATCTTTATACGCTTTAGAATCATCTTTATACGCTTTAGAATCACCATGAACATCATAAAATCACGTCAGTGGCAACATCGGAGGATTGTCGTCCTCAGAGGTCGGGAAGTTTTTGAAGCTTTAGTGGCTAATTGCCGGTAGTTGCTACGAAGGGTCGGATTATTTCCAATTTACATCGGCAAGAGCCGGTCTTTTGTAAAATCAATCGGCCAACTGACTATATTTTCATATTTTCATTGGCCAATATCCAATTAAATGGAATTCATATCGGCACTAATTGTTTAAAAAATGTATGAAAAGTTATTAGAAATCATTTCTTAGTACAAAATCTTGAATAAGTGAAAAGAAAGGCATGTTCAAAACTTTAAATTTGAAGAGTTAATATTTTTCGCAGGAATTGAACCTAGCAATGCCTTCACCGCTTGAAGGCCAAGGGTCCCCCAATTCTTCATAGAAGTAATTGGATTTGGTCATGGAAAGGTTGCATAATTCAAAAAGTTTAAAGTTTAGGGTACTTCCTCAAGTGCATCATCAGATGCCCCAAACAAATAGCGCTTTGGATGCTTCCGGCTAAAATCCAGTAACTCACAAGAAGAATCGGCTACATTTCCGGGACATTTTATGGTCCATCGGCTAGTTGCCGGAGGATTGAAATTACAGTCGGATTGCCATCCGATGGTTGGAAATTTGGACCGGCCATGAGGGGAAATCCATCAGCTGATAATGAACTAGCCGTCGGTTTTCCCCGAACATAGGTCGTCCTTCCTTCCTCGTTGTCGCTTGGTCCGCGGCTGCCTTTGAAGAATTCCATCACGGCCGCTGCTGCCACGTGTTCCTGTTCTATAAGGCTGCCTTTCGAGTCCTACACCGTTTATGGTATTTAGGACCTGTTTACACTATGCACCAGGAAGTAGGAAAAGGTCGCTGTAAGAGCGCTGATTGGCTGCTGAACTCGTCCCGGGACCACTTGGTTTAAGAAAATATGGCAAAGAGACCAATCAGGTCGCAGTCTTCAAAATACAATTTTCAAGGCCTAACATATACACTAACATGGTCCAACGGGTTTTGCGGTGAGAGAGGCAAGAAATGTGATCTGGTAGGAAAAGGAAGCATACCATGGGAGAGACATGCCTTTGTAATACTTTTTCAATGAAATATTTTTGTGGGCTTTATATACAACTTTCTCCACCCCGCAAGGCACACTTTTCAACATCTATATGATATAATGAATATTGAGAAGCAAGTCCACCCTCTTTGTGCCTAGATCATATCATAACCCACGAGACATTCAATTTATTCCATGCCCCTACCCCTTAAACTTGCTCCCACATGTTTCATCAAACAATGTGGGACATCTAGAACTCAAGAATTGGAGTGCAAATTTGTTTTTTTGGTCTACCAACTGAAATTTTTGGAATTTGGGGGCTTGTAATATACCGTTGGAAAGATCTTGAAAATGCCTTTTCTACGGTATATTGCACACCCCAAAAGAGAAAACATTATAGTTGCAAAAAAAATCAAAAAATATGTAGTTGTTTAGCGACTGTAAATCAGGGTGGTCAAAAGAACCGCAATGGGAAAATGATCGCGGTTCTTTTTTGCATAGTTTTCTACTACACTAAATAGGATATTTAGTATTTGATACACTAGATATCTACGCATACACTAAATATCAATAATCCTATGAAAGTAAGTAACATTATATGTAAACTCAAACACTAAATATCAACTATTTTAATGTGGAAGTTACATGTTTAAATTTAGTGTTAGTAAGGATATGGAAAAAAATTAACAATGATAAAAGGAGAATTCCAACGTATCTTCTAGCAAATATTCTAACATTAATTATCAAAGAATGGGTAATTAGTGTTGAGCAAGGTACGGTGGTGACAACATTAAATAGAATCAAACACTAAATATTTTATTTAGTGTAGTGACAACACAAGGTACATGTCACATGTAAATTACATTGAACATGTACAAATTAAATCGCATATTTTTTTGTAAAAATTATTGTCAAAAATCTTCAACACATTTAACAAGATGTGAAGACAAGTGAAGCCCAAGAGAATGGTCAAACTTTTTTTTTTTTTTAAACTGCCCTTCTTGAGCATGTATTAAAAAACATCATCACATTCATTTTTTGGTGCATGGTCATTCTTCTTGGTCCACATTCAGTTTACACCTAGTGAGGGGCCCAAGGCTTCTAAAACTGACATTTCAAGAAGTCGGACCATGGAATGTGGACCATAAGCTCGGACCATTGAAAAAGGCCTTCTTTCATGGTCCGACTTCATGGTCCATAGTGTAAGCCGGCCCTTAGTGTCACGTACACTATTTACCAAGGGCCCAAACTAGATTCTTAGAGGTTTCAAATTGGTGAAGATTTTAGGTAAAACCTCCTATCACCGTCATAACTCCATGACCGCTAGCCTTCGTAGCCTAGCCTATAAGTTGGAAGATTCAAAACAATAAAAAAAGAAACCAGTGGGAATTAAAGTCCAATAGCGGTACCGATAGGTGCAAATATGGACGATTTGCTACCTATGGAGTGCGGATTACTGTCTTAATTGAGGCATGGTTAAGCATGATGTGGGTTGGTTAATGAAGAACATGGTGGTGGTCACCAATGCCACAAGGCCCAATGCTAGATCTCTCATTTCGGCAGCCATGCATCCATTAGATGCATGCTTGCATGTGATGGTCATTAACTTCCTAGCAGAGCCCAACATTTTCCTTTTTAATTGCACCCATACCCAGACCATGCCCATCAGCAGTGACCTATGCCCACCCATGCCCACCCATAGCATGACATGTGCGCACCCATGCCCACCCATGCCCACACATAGCATGACATGTGCCCACCCATGCCCACCCATGCTATTCAAATTGCGCCCATGTATTCAAAAATTGTGTAATGTGTATTGTGTAATTGTGTAATTGTGTAATAAGTCTTGTACGATTGTGTAATTGTGCCCCACCCATGCCCACCCATGAACAATAATATCGCAGTCATGCCCACCCATGCCCACCCATGAACAATAATATCGCAGCCATGCCCACCCATGCCCACCCATGAACAATAATATTGCACCCATGCCCACCCAAAACCCATGGGCATGGGTGGGTATGGGCATGGGCATGGGTATGGGCACCCAATGTAGGGCTCTGCTTCCTAGTGAGCTCCAATGGTAGTTCTTCTTTGTTTCTTGCATGAAGTAGCTTTATCCAATTGGTAAATATTTTATAAAATGACATTAATAAAAAATTAATTAAAACCCCCAAGTACGGTGCAATGAAGCATGTTTGGGAGAACATCACTGGAGGTCAGCATCATTATCTGTTGTGCCAATCTAGCATATGGAGAAAAACAAATGAATCGCAACGTTGTTAGGTCTCAAAGAGCAAATCCAATGAAGATGATGATGGATGTGAACTCCAAGTGTGGGAGAGGTGTTCCCTAAGCGGAATGAACAACAATGGCAACCAAAGTGACGAAAATATTCATAAGAAGCGAAAATAATCCCAATGTCATGAATGGGATGGTCTAGACGAATCAGACAAAGACTATGTACAAGATATGGAGGATGTTGCAACTATATACAAGATGCCTTGGATCTCCTTTGCTTCTTGGTACTAGAATGCCAACAATAACAATGAGTCAAACTCGGATGATAAAGGATGTAGGAGGAGCATCCCACTTCACCAATTGGATCTGCAAGTTGACATTCTGAGGAGAGTGAGAAAGAAGACCACGGCAACGCTATCCAATGACAACATCAAAATTCATAGCATTGGTTGGGACAAAGGTAATTGGGAACAAGGCAATCATGCCGCCAATCATATGAGGAAAGTAGATCCACCCGTAGTTGCCATGCATAATCAAAGAGCATTCAAATTAGATCATGGACAATATACAAGTGGCAAAGGAGAAGAGATTGTCGGGCAGTACAATGATGAACTTACTCATTGCAGTACGAGGCATATGTCCCTTCGTACAAGAGTCAAGTGGTATGCCACCACTTCCAAGTTTGGAAGAGCCTGCAAGAAGCAAGGGTTGAAGAAGAATTAAGAAAATGGTTCGTGAACTAATCATGCTTACAATCAACTATAGTTGCCCTCAACAATAGATACAAATTCAAGTAAAGTTGCAAGAAATATGGGATACTTTTAACTAGTCTTAAGGGCCTCTACTATGAGAAAACCAAAAGTAAAAAAGTAAGTGCTAAAATTGTCTTAATTATGGCTCAAGAAGAAGAGCTCATAAGATACATGGAAAAAATGGAGAGATTGGACTACCCTTCTAAATACCTATCAAGTGAAGAAAAAAAAAACTTGATGATATAAATCAAACTAGGTTGACCTTTTTCACAAATGAAATGCCTAGAAAGTTTTGTCTTAAATGGTTCATCCATAGACATCCAAATTTTGATTATCAAGGTATTTGAATATCTTAAGATGAATGGAGAGAGAACTCTTGATCCAAAAATTGTTGTTAGATTTTACCAAAACTTTGAGGAATTTTATGAAAAACATCACTACAAACCTTGGTAAATATGGAATCATGATGAAACAGGTGCCCAACCAATTAAGAATGGAGAGAGTGTGGTTTTTACTAAGAGGGCACAATCGTTTCAAATGAAAAAGAAAGAAAGATGGAGATAGGTTTTTGTGGCAATAAATGTAGCTAGTGGTACTATGCCTAATTACTATAATTTTTAAAGGAAAAGATAACCTAGACAAATGTCCATTACACTTTGTAAGAATGGAACATGCATTGTCATGCAAGTGAATGACTATATGAACCAAGAACAATCAAGCAAATATACTACTTCATTAAATACCATAAGAAGAAATAAAAATTTAGAATATCTAGAAGAATGTTGCTAATTTTTTAGGGGATTGATATTTCCACACCTTTTTTGGCTAGATTCACACCTTTTTGCCGGTTCGGTTGCCGTGTCACTGAGGCGCTCTTTTTTGGGGAGGCCGGATTTAGGGTGGTGTCGGGCCTAGTGGCTAGGCCTACTTATTATATAACTACACTAAATAGGTAGATTAGTGTTAGATGAAGATTAGTGTTAGATGCAATAGTTACCTAAAACACTAATTTTCAACTGATATTACAATTAGTGCTTGAATAGGGTTTGAACAAATTATACATTTTATGAGGTTCTCATATTCTTCTTCCTTCAATTCTTCATTCCAAGATTTACAAAATATCGTCTAACACTAAATGCGCTCATGTAAATATTTAAAGTTACTACTTGGTACAAATAGTGTTAGAGTTGACATTTAGTGTTCTAACACTATAGAGACAATTTACATTTAGCGTTTTCGTCGACTATTAGTGTTTCCAACACTAATCTACCTATTTAGTGTAGTTGGTTACCCTTACTCTACATACTAAATAACTAGTTGGTTAGCCTTACTCTACTTACTAAATGACTAGTTAGCATCTCCAATACTTTATCGCATCAAAGCCTTGTCTCGGAATTGATGGGAACTTGTACCCGTTAATGTAGATGGGTCTTAAATGGTTAATTTTCAAACTAGCCTACTTATGGCATGATATGAAACAAGTACGTTAGTACGAGATGGTTAGCAAATCCAAATCAAATTTAGGAGCTCTGTGAGGCCAAAGCACCCACCCTTATGCGTCGTAGTCCGGGTGAGGGCATGGAGCTCACATTAATCCCTATGTCATTCTCAACGTCAACATGGTCGAGCTCCACCGCATTCCACATTGATGTGAACACACTAGTTTCTCTATAACATGAGTACGAGCATTGAAAAATGCTCCTCTCCTTTATTTCACTCTTCCACACAAGCTCACAACACCACACACAATCCCTCACCTAAGATTCACTCCCTAATTTCACCACATTACATTGAGTGGCTCCATAATCCTCCACTAACCCCATTTACTAGCCTAATCCCTTATTTTTACCCTATCCAACCCTTCCACCATGTAATATAGCACTAATACTAACCCCCCCCCCTACGCTAATTAAGGTTCAGCCTCGGTTCCCTAATCACGAAACTACGTTGTTCGGCTCTGGGACTCTGCCCGTCATCGCCCGTCACCGGGCAGGTAGTCGGTCCCTGGGCCAGCAGTCTGGCCACCTAGCTCAGCTCTTCGGAGCCGCAGTCTGGCACCGAGCTCAGCTCTTCGGAATTCTGGCCACCGAACTCAACTCTTCGGAGCCGCAGTCTAGCACCTAGCTCAACTCTTCGGAATTCTGGCCACCGAGCTCAGCTCTTCGGAGCTGCAATCTGGCACCTAGCTCAGCTCTTCGGAATTCTGGCCACCGAGCTCAGCTCTTCGGAGCCGCATTCTGGCACCTAGCTCAGCTCTTCGGAATTCTGGCCACCGAGCTCGGCTCTTCGGAGTTCTGGCCACCGAGCTCAGCTCTTCGGAGCCGCATTTTGGCACCTCTCCCAGGAACAATAACCACAAAAAACCAGCAATTTTCCTCCTTCTCCCCGCATTTTCCACCCCCTTAGGAACCCGAACCAAGCTTATCCATAAATCACCCTTCAACCCTTAAAACCAACACACTAAAGCCCCAATGCGAACATTAACCCCGAACCCCTTGTGGGCAGGCTCCACGCCCAATTCGGACACCTATCCCGGCCTTAAGCCCAAGCTCACCTTCCCTTTCCTAATAACAAAAGTACTAACTACAATTACTTTAACTAAATCTAATTAACACTAACCCCCTCTCAACACCCAAATGACGTAAATCACTTGTTAACACAAAAACACACTAAACCCAAGGGTTACACTCTTTTTAGTTTTGAAATAGCAATCACAATAAAAAAAAGACAAACTCCTAATAACTTTTGAAGTTAACCACACATGTGGGCACTATTTTGGGCTCACAAGCTCATATGAATATCTTAGTCATTATCAAAGTGAAGATTATGGTGTCAATAATTATCATATAGGTGTCCATACCTAACTTCAAGACTTGCACATATACCACTCAAATATACATGTCCAATTAAGAAGAGTGACCATAAGTAGAGTAAGGCTAACCAACTACACTAAATAGGTAGATTAGTGTTGGAAATACTAATAGTCGACGAAAACACTAAATGTAAATTGTCTCTATAGTGTTAGAACACTAAATGTCAACTCTAACACTATTTGTACCAAGTAGTAACTTTAAATATTTACATGAGCGCATTTAGTGTTAGATGATATTTTGTAAATCTTGGAATGAAGAATTGAAGGAAGAAGAATATGAGAACCTCGTAAAAGGTATAATTTGTTCAAACCCCATTCAAACACTAATTGTAATATCAGTTGAAAATTAGTGTTTTAGGTAACTATTGCATCTAACACTAATCTTCATCTAACACTAATCTACCTATTTAGTGTAGTTATTTAGTAAGTAGAGTAAGGGTAACCACTAGTCATTTAGTAAATAGAGTAAGGGTAACCAACTAGTCATTTAGTAAGTAGAGTAAGGCTAACCAACTAGTTATTTAGTAAGTAGAGTAAGGGTAACCAACTAGTTATATAATAAGTAGGCCTAGCCACTGGGCCCGCCTAGCCACTAGGCCCGACACCATCCTAAATCCGGCCTCCCCAAAAAAGACATGAGGCCCACGGCCCCACCCCGCCTTGGTGGCAAGCACCACCCCCGTCCCCCACCCCACCGCCACCGCCACCTAGGATCATTGAGGCCCTTGGATGGGCCTTGGTGGATCAACGGTCCGGATGCACCATGAAGAATCTCATATATAGCGCCTCAGTGACACGGCAACCGAACCGGCAAAAAGGTATGAATCTAGCCAAAAAAGGTGTGGAAATATCAATCCCCATTTTTTATGGCATAAAAATTATGTCTCTATAGAGGTTCTTAAGAAAACACACAAATTTAGCATTGATACATTGTGTCTTCCCTCACCCACCCCACATGAATTGCAATCCCTTAACATCTCCTACTTCAACCCATTCAAGACTACATTTAGAATATATACAGACATTTGGAGAAGGGTCAATGTAAGTACTAAAGATTAGGAAGGAGGATTTGGCTCAATGGGTGAGCTTAAACCTCTACAAACCCTAAAACTAATAACAATAAATATAAGGGTTGGATTCAATGGAGCAAGAATTTCTCCTCTTGTTAAAGATGTAATGTTGACCAAAATGGGCCTTAGTAGATTTTTATGCAAAGAGAAAGTTCAAGTGATTCCTCTCAAAATGATGAAGAGCAAATTCATGGATTTCAAGACTCTAAATAACTTGATAACCTTCAAGTGGGAGAAATATTGGTTAAGGGCATACCTAGCCCACAAAGAGACTATGTCAATTAATATATACATATAAAAGGATCTGGATGTAAATTTTTTTGTTATATATTAAAGATTTGATGTGCATTGCACCTTTTTTGGAGCACTAGATGTTTGGATGGTAAGTGAACCTTATGAATTTTGCAAATAACTCCAAGTTATTTTTACCTCATGATTTTCAACCTTCACTTCTTCTTGTATTATATAAACAATATAGCAAAATGAAAATTATCCTATATGACTCACAACCACAAGTTGAATTCAACCATTGCAAGTGTGGATGCTAAAAGATTCTACATTGGGCGACTACACTAAATATGATATTTAGTGGCACCAGTTCAAATTGTCTTCCTCAATACTAATTTTGGACAGCGGTATAGTGTCACCAACAGTAAATGTTAGCCCAACAAAATTTGTCATTCCTTGTAAATTTTGTGGGAGGATTATAGATTTATAGTCTTGCAATTATTGTCACTTACCAAGTGATTTTTCATCCAAATTTCAATCACCCATGACAATATTTCATCACAAGTTGCTGACAATAGAAGGCAAGGTCTTGGCCAATGGATGAACCGTCCATCATCCATGACAATATGTGTTCACTTATTCATTAGAAGCGTCATCCGCAAAATTACCACAATGACGTTAAATACCATATGAAATCAAATATCATATTTAATTCAGTAAACCGTAGAGCCATAATCTAGAAGAAATCTTATCATGAATAAATAACACATGTCATTCAAAGAGTGCAAAATTGAGGATATCCTATTTATTAATTTATATTTAACATACAAAAATGTATTTGTATAGGATAAGAGTTAGTTTGTGTGTCTATATATATATACTGTAGATATGGATTTACTTTATCCATAAGAAACCCATTTTGGTATTTGATATCCAATATTTGTTTGAGTACATGAAACAATTATAAACATGTTTTCATCCAATGTCATCCTATCTCAACATAAACATGAAGTAAAAAGAAAATGAAAAAACATACCTCGAATCTTGTGCACAAGGAGATCATTGTCGGAAATTTATTAAACCACTATCTATCTATATAATCATGGAAAAAAAAATGATTTGAGATTATTATTGCTTGGATGAAATGGGCTGTATAATAAGAATATATCTAGTATATCTATTATATTAATAGTATACATCTAATACATAACCACATACGACACTCATCGTCCCAACACAACCACCCGGATAAATTATTCATCGCCGCTATAGTCAACCGTATAACTTGGTCCACACACAAAAAAAAAAATTGAAAAACTCATAGAACATACAAGCATAATAGGCAATGAAATCACGGATCAACTAGAAAATGGTGGAGCCCTCCTAGACAAACCCGCCAACACCCCGGGGATACATACGGCCCATACTACGCTAGACTGTCTCAATGGGGTCCCGACAGGTTCCCACACGGGTGCTATACGCAACCTACAAACATACATCAACAAGGAACACAAGAACCAAGAACTAAGGCTGGCCCAATCCAAATTCACATACATAGACAAATAGACATCCAATGACCAAATCAACCACAAACTCTCCAACCACTTTGGGAAAAACCCCGGGACTACAGACACCCAAATCACACATACTCTAAAATTCCGATATGCCCAATATATGGGTAAGCACCTGTGAGCCCCAAACCCTCACCCTTATGCGTCGTAGTCCAAGTGAGAGCTTGACACTCACATACTCTTCTCACACCTTCTCACATCAGAGATTGGCACCACGATTCACCCTCATCAATGTAATAAAACCCTTTATTGCACTTACAAATACTGGAGCATTTAGAAATGCTCCTCAACCCTGGGTTCCCTGACATTAGCCAATCCCTCTAACACACCACACAACTCCTAAGCTTGTCAAAAACCCACATCAACTATTTGATTAACCATTCCTCTTTTGACTCTAGAATCACCCTAACATATGGTGATGGGTTGATGCCCTTACATCTTCCAACCTTTCCCCTAAAACCACCCAGCTGTACTCCTCAACCATATTTTCATGGCCATCTACTCCCCTGCCTAAGTAATGCTTTTAACCCTGGATCCCAACCACCCTGATGTGGCACCCGAACTCGGTCTCCCCCTCTCAGTCTGGTCCATTAGCCCTTAAATCCACGTTGTCCAACTGGGCCTCCTACCTGTCAAAGCCCGTCACAGTCGGCCACCACCCCCTTGTCTCCTCGGCCGCTGGTCTCTTCCAGCGCTGCCTCTTGAGGTGAGCAGGTGCGCACCCCTTGCTCCAAGGGTCGGTTGATCCTGATTGAAATGCAGCCGAATTCCATCCAAACTGCCACATTTACACAGCCTGGTTAAGCTCCTCTTCGCCTCACCCAGTGCGCCCCTTCCTTGGCCACTGATTACTCCCCGAGCGCACCCCAACTGATTCTTCCTCCTCATCCCAATCTTCCTTTTTGATGCTCACATTGCATTCCTCTTCAATCTACCCTGCATTAAGTAATCACACCGCCTTCCTCACACCCAGCTGCAGTTCATCCTCCAGTCAATCCTTGTCATTCTTCCTCGGATCGGCCCCTCAGAGTTGGTGTGCACCCACCTTCTCCCATACCACCATTCCTGGCTGCAGCCCAGTTGTCGAGCTCCCCTCCTTCCGAATCTCCTTCGAATCTAGCGCAGCTTGCAGCTGCGACCAAAATGTTGCCTTCAAGGATCACGGCCCAGCTCCATTCCCCTTTCGCAGATCTTAGACCACCGCACCAGAGGGAGTTTTTCACCATCCCCTGCCGCCCCTTGGCTGCCTCTCCTCTTCGCACACCCCAGTCTTGTTAATCTCCCTGGTCCCCCAGGCCTCCTGGTTTCCCTGCATCCTTTTGATCCTGACTCGGGGTTTATCCTTAGAGGTTGGACCCCCCTAATACAAACAGTTGGGATCCCAGTTTGAACACTAAAACCCTTGATTAAGCCCCCTTCCTTAGGCACTACCCAACCTCATTCCCTTCTTAATTTAATAAATACAAATCACATTAAACAACTAAATTAAGGGCTAACTTAATCCTAACTCTATTCCACATTCACTCCCTCAGTTACTTCAAAGTAATTCGATTTACTCCACCCGTAATCTAACTTCAGTATAAATTCCTCACATAACTCCTATTCTAATGTCACAACTCACAATAATTGAATAGAAATCACTTTCACTCTTTTTATCTTTTTAATTGATTGAGAAAGTACTAACTAGGGGAATCAATGATTCTTTTTAAGTTTAAAAACACATGTGTGCACAAGATTGGGCTCACAGCACCATAAAAATATCTTCTAGCCTAACTTATACGCAAACCCAAATTGTACACTATGCCCCAAATACCATAGACACATGGCCACACTACCCTCTACATGTTCAAAGGTACACATAAAGGGACTGCGTATAGCACTCCATAATAAAGCAGTCCACCAAATTGCACATACGCTACAATCAAATAAACACATGAGATACTACACACTCATAAATGCAAGCAACCAAAACTCTAGAACACAAGACAACATAGTCCCACAATGGCTACTCTAATGCACATGCCCCACTATACCATGCACATGCCCCACTATACCATGCACATGCCTAGCCATACTTAATCCGGACATACTATGCGTACTAGGTGCTCCCACAAATAGCCACCCCCCCCCCACCTAACGCCAACCTCACCAAATGTCATACAATTCATTGAAATCACCTATTGCCACAACAAATTCCCAAATACCACACACAGGGAAAAAACCGTTAAATACAACCCACTCGTACAAACACTTCGATCAGCCGGCTGGCAATTCAACCCTCTCATCACCATCACAGCATGTGTTAGAGGGGCTATTCATGAACAACCAATGAAAGACTTAGAAAAACTCAAAATACCCAAAAACGAGATCAAAATACTTGTGAAACATCTACACCAAATTGCCATTAAATACCTCACATACCTAATACTAAACAAAAGGAAGCTACTAGACAACAAACAACCTCATGTAGACCCCCCCCCCCCCCACCCACTAGATGTTACGTACCGCGTTTTTCTTGGAAACTAAAGAAGCCCACCTTCCAAGAGGGAGAAAATATCCTTACGGTGACGCTTGGTCAAACATGAACACAATATAGAGGAATATATGGGCTCCCATTCACGTCGGTTCCTAAACCAAACCCCGACATTACTTTTCTTTTATTATTCATTGCACATCATAGTAGCAACATTCAGCTCCAAACCACTTCCAAATCAATTACTCTTTGAACTGAAAACCGATCTACAACATTTCATTGTGTTAAAATCTCGCTCTTTGGATTAGCTTATTGCAAATTATATAATGTTGACTTGCTGACTTCCAAAGCAATTTGCAGGAACCACAGTCCGGGGAGTTCTATACGAAAATCGGTACATTTCCTACCTTTTATAAAATGGTTCGGATTTTTTATTTTTTCACTCGGAAGCTACCGAAAGCCAGTTTTTTTTTCCTCGGTTAAATTCTGAGTTTTACCTTTACCATTCGGCAATTTTCCTAGTTTCTAGATTTTACTTCGGTATATTTCCGAAGTTAAGTATATTAAGTCGGATTTTTTATTTAGATAAAGTAAAATTGGTTTAATGTTTTTAAGGGAGTGAATTTTTGTTGAAAGAAATTCCAAGTATCCTTGGAAGGAGTTGAACCTTGCCAAACCTCCACCATTTTGGGGCCAAGAATGTAGCCTTTGAAAAATGTATGGATCCAAAGAGGGTGCATACATTTTTTAGACGTTGGTTAGTACAACAATACATGCAACCTTGAAACTAATCAACATCCTTAGAATTGGGAACATAATTGAAGTTATTGAACCAAAAACGTCACTTGCAAAAGACATATAACGCGAATGGTTGGCATATAGGAATTGGTACTTAGTTTCATTTTTCCACAAAGGAATTGCCTCTTCAATGATATTATCAAAGTTCTCATCTGGCCCCTCCCAAGCAATTCTAAGAATAGCTTCCAAATTTTTGCTTCCAACCCAACGGGCCTTGAATCACTCACAACCGATAACTGAATTTGATCCCCCAAACCAACATAAGCACCCACAACTTACAACAACCCACCAACATGAAAATTCAACATAAATGTTCCTCAAACCTCCATGCATCCGCAAACATCATCACTTGACCTACAATCGATCTTTTGTCAAGACATGGCCACAATCACCATAACTACTATTACCCACAATTGCAAAACCAAAAGAAAAGATGGAAAAAAAAACTAGCATTTTAGCACTTAATTCAATGTGCCCTTGAACGAGATTGACAAGTGGTGCAAGATCGGAAACCACCCACTAAGCTTGAAGCCAAGCATGGAGCTTGAAAACATCAATTGAAAATACAAGAGTAGAGGCGGAAGCTTAGAGCAAGAATGGGGTACAGAGAAAAACCGTAATGGAGGAGCGAGGTACTTTGCCCAAGGGGCTCAAACTCTTCTTATACTTGTGAGAGAGGGTCCTTGGCTGCTTAGAGCCTCAAAACCCTAATCGGCCTAATGACGACGGAACCAACCGTAAATTAGCCTTCATGATTTTGACCTTATGAGTGATGACTCTAGTATCACCCTAGTAACAATTTTGCCCTATCCCTAGTCCCTTCGGCTACTCGCCTAAAATTAAGAAATTAACTCGGTAAGTATCCTGACTATGATGCCTCAACCGGCCATATTGCTGGCCTATTCTTCCTTGAACCAGTTGATTTCTGATCTTGACAATATTACAGCAATACCTCATCTGAATCATTGCGAACTTATTCGAAAATCTCCAAAAAATTTCGGCTCGCTCGTAACTAAATGTCGGTAGTCCCCGTACATTGGCAGGAACTCCGCCTTCCTATATAACTGCTAATTAATTGCGATTATTGTTTAACTTCACTTAAAGTTCTGGAAAGTTGAATACCCAATTTCAGGAGCTTTCTATCATCAACGTTGGCACCATTAATTGGAACAAGACTTTGTGATCTGAAAATCAACATGAGTGAGGCACTCAAGCTCATTTTTAAATTACTTCACCTCAAGCCTTTTCATTCTGAGAACAACATGGACCTGCGTGCAAAAATTTAGACTAGTACCATTCTCGGAGGGTCCTTGTTCCCATAATGTCATGTTTGATTATTGCCCAACTTGCAAGGCTCGGGGGTAATATAACCCGTAAATGCCTAAGAAGTTATTGCAAATACTAGTTTCAAGCATTTTTCAAAGACAAATAGAGTCCTTTGTCATCTAGAGCAAAATGGTGTAAGATAGATGGGTGTAGAATTTTTAAATTTTTTTACTAGCTCACTTCTCCTAGGATAGGAAACACGCAATTAGAACGAGATGGTTCGCAAATCCAAATAAGGCCGTAAGTCACTTTCTTCATAATTTTTCAAAGCCCATATGAAGATCTTAATCATTATCAAAACTGTGATTCTCGTGCTCATTAAATGGTCATTCAAATAACCTCATCAAAATAAACTCAATAACCTCATCAAAAGAAGAAAACAAAAGAAAACAAAAAACTAAGGGGATTATTAATTGAGCCTATAATGGTTATCATATTTTGAGCATGTAGTCCGGTATTTTTGAAGCCATGTTGTTTTGGTGACCGTTTCAAGAGCCCTTAGCCACATACCATTCAAGTATAGGTTCTCGGTCAATATAAGCAGGTGAATTTGTCTCCAAGATATGGACCTTGAAGTGTTTGGAACCCACAAACAATCTTTGTCACAAAATTTATTACTTGGGGGAAGTAACAAGCTTGGTGACATGAACATCTATGGGGTTTTCCACCAAAAGTTATCAAGCTCGTGCTTTTCGCCAATCCTCTCAAAGATCAAGTTGATTTTCATATGACTTGGAATTTGTTTTTTTGGAAGGAAAATGCTTTCAAAATGATTTGGTGGAGAAAAAAATACTAATTCTTGTTCTGACCATATGGACGTGGCCTAAATTTAAACCCTCTAAAAATTTCTCTAGTATATAGAATCCAAATAAGGTTACTAATTCAATTGGCTTTAACCTTTGTAATTATCATTCCGCCTCAAAATCATATTGTCTACCAATTGCATGTTGAAAAAAAAATTACCAATTCTTATTTGAAACATGACTCAATGTTTCACATACTTATAAAAATTTATTAAATTTTGTGAGTTATGTGCTACGGTCTCTGTATTCAAAAACAAGCTCACCTACTAAATCATAATTTAAGATGTCAAATTAAAAAGTTAAGCAATACTCTTAATCCATGATTGTAGATTAATTTGTGGATGAAAAAAAAATTGAAAAACTCAATTGAAAGTTTTCAATAAAAAAACACTTAGTAATTTTTTTTCATTTTTCTCAACTGAACTACCAAATCTCATTGAAATTGAGGTTTTTCTTTAGCATTCTTCATTTCATTGATATATTTCTTAGTTTTATTAAAATAAATAAGATCACCACGGCAATCACCATGTTAAAGAAAAATCTCATATAATGCATGCACAATAATTAGTCAATGTTTAGAGAAAATATGTTTAGAGAAAATAACTAGTCAATGGGCAGAATTGAAAGGGGTCAAATTGAGAGGACAAGCATGTTTTAAGGAAGGTAGATCCACTTTGGACCACATCTTATCATCACGTATTTCAATTGAACAAGAAGTATTTGTAGGTCAATGCCTTTAATCTTGTTTTGTTGTTTCCAAAAACGTTTTGGACACAATCTTGTGTGACAAGCTTTGGGCATACCTCCAGTGACTTGGTGTACCATCTCATTTACAACATGATGTTAAAGCCATGTAAACCATAGTCTACGCAAAAGTACGAGTAAATGGCGACACACACAGTGAACTATTGTCTAACACTAGTGTTAAAGAAGGATGTCCCCTCTCTCCCACACTATTTGGCTTGTGTATTGATGAACTTGAAACATATTTGGACGAGATCAACGGGGATTCTTCGTGTTTATTTAACATAGTGGTTGTCATTCTTCTTTATGTTGATGGTGGTGTTATTCTACTCTAAATTAGGAGCATGCCTACAATTTTTTTTTGAACAAGCTATATGAGTTATGCATTTCTTCTAGCTTTGAATTCAATTTAGATACTACTAAAATCATGATATTTGGCTGCACTAAAAGGAAATTAAACCATGAGGAATTTTTCCTATACAAGGACCCAATTGAGATAATTTTTTAATACAAATACCTTGAGAATGATTTGTATTCACATGGATACTCTGAACCATCCAATAAAAGTTGAAGAAACGCAGGTATGAAAGCCTTGATGGGCACTTTAGAGAAAGAAGCAATAGTTGGAGTCACGTGTTAGGAACTCAAATCTCATCTATTCAAGGTTTGGGTGCTTCCAACTATCATACATGGCACTCAATTTGAGGAGGTGACTTGAAAAACTCTAATTGGAAGGTTTTTGAGACAAGCACGAATATGCAAATGATGTCTCATGTCAAAGTACGTACTTCAACTACCCATCATATTTTGTTGGCAAAATTTCAAGAACTTCTCATAGAAATACATGCTCTCAAGCTCACTATAGGCTTTCAACATGGCTCACCCATCTATCCCCCCCTCTTGGTTAGTCAATAAAGCAACCTCACTTTATTGACACCTCGCCGAACATTATTCAACATTTGGCATGAATCGACAACCATGTGGAAGACATCATGGAGTCTATCCCATTGGGACACCCCTGCAAACCAAGTACATCTAAATTAACATATGATGATATCAAGGAGGCCTTTCTTGCTAAAGAGTGGATACCTAGATCACCTCCACCTCAAGGATTTTCTCAAATACGAATGTAAAATGTACTTGAAGCAAGATCACATTGAAACCACCACAACACAAGGTCATTGTTGCTTACCACACCTCGACCCATAGATTAACCATTGTAATTGGTTGATGATCAATTGACCCTATCTCTAGAGATACTAGACTATGCCACTTTTGCTCCTATAATGCATTTGAAAATGAGGCACATTTCGTGTTGGAATGTCCCCTATATAAGCCCATTAGAGTTATGTCGTGTAAGTAGCGATCGTGTGTCATTGCAGCTCGAGTACCAACTACCACTAACAAATAACACTAAAACATAGCAAAGTCACACACAAACAACACACCTTGACAAAGAAGGAAGAGAGTCAAACACTCATAAGAGCTCTAAATCTCTCTTCAAATGCATACAACGAGTCAAGCTATCTCTCACTCCACCACGGGAGAATCCAAGAGTGTAAGTAGGGGGAGAAGAACTCAAGATTTATTGCAAAAACATGCAATCTTCACCTCACACAAGCTCTCTCCACACACTCACTCACAAGACTTGACTTGGCAAGAATGCCAAGCCAAGGAGGAGGCTCATCACTTAGGAGCCTTCCTCTTCACATCTAAATTCATCCATCCAAATCTAAATGGATGAAGCCCAACGGATAACGTGCGGCCGCCGACGCCGCATACCGTGATAGTTAAGTTTCCCTCACTGTATGAGATTGTAGTCCCAAGGAGCCTCAAGTCTTTCTTTCAATTGGACCACCAAGTTGACATTAGGAAGGCTACCGCACTCTGCCACTCTAGAGAATCAATTAGATTGGAACTATCCTATTGTACTTTTAGTCCCATTAACTTTTTTGGCTTACCAAACTTTAAAATCGGTGTCATTTCATTCATGTACTCTTACATACATAGATAAATAAATAAATAATTGCTTCAAACATGTCCACTTGGATTTTATTGGTTGAAACATGTCCTCTTACATCCAATAAAAATAAATACGATGAAAAATAAATGAAAGAAATAATTATAACAAAAAAACTGTAAATAAAAAGAAAAAAGAGAAGGAGACTTGAAGGCTTGACATGTAAAATCAAATCAAAATTAAAAAAATAACCTTGATGAAAAATAATTGATGACAACAGAGTATTTTTGCATGGAATTCGTGGATGAACTCTTTAATACAAAAAAGAGTTTGTTGTGCCAGAGGCCTTGCACTTTGTGCACGTGAACAGTGAGCGAGAGTAACCATAAAATCAAAAATTTCGCTAAAGCCAAAGCAGAGTCCAGCGTTCAGTGTGCATACTGGGCGTACTGTAGAAGGGAGATAAGGGTTGACGGTTTCCAGAGAATCGGTACTTACATGTTATGCATGAAGAGTGAGTGGTAAGCCCGAGCGGATATAATCCTCACTTTGATGCGATTCTCCGGATCCCAGTTCAGGAACTGATCGTTCACGAAGACCTGTAATCAAAAGTGGAAGGCACAGAGATCAGCAAACGTCGTCATTAAATTGATGAACACAACATATACAGTATTGACGCTTCCGATAGAGTATATGAGCAGAAATCATTATATAGATGCTTATAAAGATAATTACCTTCTCCAAAGAGTTCAAGTAATCGACAGCTCTCTCTCGGTTGACCAGAAATGTCTCCTCGTCCATCTCAATATTTGGAGAACCCCTGGAGAAATGCAGTGTTACTTCAAAAGATTAGCTGCTCAACCTCTTACATCATTTCACTGATGCGTTTTTCTGTATGCAAGGGAAATCAATTCACAAAACAGATCGTTTGCAAGGGCGGTCATGTGAAATCCTTAGCATAGACCAACGAATTGTCAAATGTGCAAGACCAAAAAGGGTCATGTCCAGGGTGCTCACACCTCCTATATTTCAATTAATGTTGAGGAAAAATTCACCGTGCAATATTTGTGTGAATCAGAAGATCGAGTTGTAACCTTCTTTGGAGATGAATTTGAGCAACTACCAAAGATAACGCAAGTCTTGTATGAAGGGCACCAACAAACGGAGGACCAATAACAATGGCGTGGCTACTGTAAATTATGCAGATCTCTTTGGTTTAGTTGACTTGAATTAGCAAACTTTATGCACATTCTCTTTGGACTTGCATCTTCTTCGATAATCCTCGACATTTAGCACAGTAAATGAGCCTCAGTGTGCATAAGCCAGTAATAGCACAAAAGTTTTTTAAAAGCTTCTAGACTGTAAAACTACCTCCCTAGTGGACGACAATTCCCAAAAGAACTTGCTCAACCATCCAAGTTTCAATCCCCGCCACCCACCTCAATTCGGATCATCCCCATCCACCACACAATGAGACTATCTCCTAAGTATCATCCGGGCCAATGGTGCAATCTTTTACATGGCATGAGCCATTGCCAAAGGGATTGCACGTACTAGAGAAAATCGTATCCAAATGAACCACATAGGGTTGCTTAAATTGCAATGAAAACGGTCACCAATAGTGAGTTTGTGTGCAATATCGGTTGTAGTCTTGATGGCCACGTCGAGAGGTCAGTATCACGGTGGTGTTTGATGTTTTAGCAAGATTGAGCAACGTGAGGGTGAGTGTCTTCATTGTGGGTGATGCATACAAAATATTTTAGGGAATGGAGTCTTCATCGGAAATCAAAATGACGTGTGTGGGTCACAATGAAATTGAATCCCCTATATATGAGAAGTTTATAGAGAAAAACAAATGCTTACGTACTAACGGCATGCTAGAAAATGAACTCATGTATTGAATTTGAGCTTTTCAATTTAATGTGATAAATGGCTCCACTAAATCTACAAAATATAAATCATTAATTAAATGGGCCAAGTGGTATAATTTGCACTCTATGGTAACTTCTACCCTCTTTGGTGATTGCTATTGTCCCACAATGACTGTGCTAAAAACATATAACCCCAATGGTCATCTTGCCACTCAATATGTATACCCATATAACACAATCAACAATCTAGTGGCTACTTAGTGTCTACCTAGTGGCTGTCGAAGTGGTGACAATTGCCACCCACGGATACCATCGGTGCCAAATACATAATCTTTATCACCAAAATGAATTTAACTGAGTGTCACGTTCTTTGCAGTCAAAACGACAATGGACATGGCGGTACCAATCACATCTACCAAAGGGCAAATCCACCACCTGGCCTCTTGTCATTCATGTTGCGACCTCAAAAACATTAGTTCAGTCTTGCCCAATGAAGCTCACTACAGGCTCACTACTGGGTTGAGTGTGCTCAAACCAACACCGGTCTAGACATATTGAAGCATTATAACCAGGCACCCCAGTTGAGATAATACTCTAGTTGCGAGATTCTTATCAAACCTCTCAATCGTTTCTGAAGTGCATAGAGTACTCTTGTGAGGCACTGCTATGGACTTGCATGCCTCCTAAGCGCAATTTTCGATAACTCTGATAAGACAATACTTGAAAAATAAACCTTGCCGGTATGGGCTCAAGTGTTGGGCATTGGCCAATGCCAAATCCAAGTTTGTACAAAAGTTAGAGGTTTTCTGTGAAAAAGAAGAGTCGTTGAATGCAAAGGATGAAGCATTGGTTGGCTACAAAGTAGTAATGCGTCTTCTAGAAGGGTTGGAAAATAAAGGCCATATTGTAACATGTGACAATTTTTTACCTCACCTAAATTGATTTGGGAATTGATGTTGAAAGGGATAGGTGCAACGGGTACTACCAAGACCAATAGAAAGGGATGGCCACAAGCATTGACTTTGGCTAAAGAGGGTCCGGAGAGGGGAGACAAACATTGGAGAATGCACGCATCTAATTTACTAGCAGCAATAATTTGGTATGACAATAAGTATGTTAGTTTGTTGAGCATCGCATTCTCACCTATTGACATGAATGATGTTGTGTTTGTGAAAAGGTGGCATAAGACTGCGGAGAAGTCCATCCCAATTCTAGTTCATTACCAAGCTTACATGAGAGGTGTGGATGTCGCGGATCAACTTCAAGGCTACCACACGGTTCAAAACAAAGACCACAAGTGGTGGCGTCGTTTATTTATGCACAATCTTGACACATCATTGGTAAGCTCATGGGTCATGTATAGAAGTAATATGCAAGAGGAGGGTGAAAAAAAAAGATTTATCCCATAGGGAATTCAATTATGCAATAACAACGAAACTAACATTGTTTGCTAAACGGCTTGCAGCTACATGCACGACGGAGAGTGGAGTTGGAATGCACACATGCTTCATCATAGCATGATGTGGAGCGGGCATAAAGAAGGGAAAAGAAGAAAATGTGGAACCTGCGGTAAAAAAAACAACAATATTATTGCCCTACATGTGACTACCAAGTACTTTGCCTAGGTCAATGTTTTGTGACATGGCATGCAAAATAGCCACAAATTATATTTAAATGTTTACTACATAAGGGGGGGGTTAGGTAAGAACTAGTGCTTGTAGGGGGGTTGAAGAGGGTCAATTCCTCTCACTAGCAAATTTCTAATATATGTCTATTTATACATGAAATAAAAGAAATTATGCACAATATCATATATACGAGATGTAATATGTAAAGCAATTCGAAGATAATTGCACATGAGATGTTATTTAGTAGGTATTGTAGGTAGAAAGATGAATTATTTGCAAGAATTTATCCTCTTGTTAAAGATGTAATGTTGGCCAAAGTGGGCCCTAGTAAGATTTTTCTACAAAGAGGAAGTTCAAGTGATTCCTCTCAAAATGAAGAAGAGCAAGTTTATGAATTTCAAGACTCTAAAAAATTTGATAACGTTCGAGTGGATGAAATATTGGTTGGGGGCATACCTAGTCCACAAAGAGATTATGTCTATCAATATATAAATATAAAGGGTGATAACCCCTCTCTTTCAAACGACTCCACATTGGCTAAATCTTCGTCATCATAACCATTTGGTAACTTTCCTAGAGTGTCATGAAAAAAAAATTATATATCCCTACATTGATGTATAGTAACATATGATCAACATTAGGTGTTGGCCTTCAAACATGATTCGAACAAATCGCGACCGTATTGGTTAGAAATTCTACAAGTAGTATTAGATTAAGTCGAGGGTGCCGACATATGGAACATCCATGTATTTTGAAATTGCGTTTTGTATGGTTGCATACCTTTTCATGTAGTGTAAACACATGTGCAATGAGCCTCTCAACATATCATTATGTTTTTATCCTCCAGTTTATGTGGGCAAATTCTCCACCACAATTGGGAAGTGGTGGTGTTATTGATTATAAAAGTGTTCACTAAGATGTAGAATTCTAGCTACAAATGTACAAACTATTGATATCAACATCTGCATGTTATCAATTTGTGCCCAAAATAAACAAAACAACGTGTGTATGTCCTACTCATTCAACTTTTTGTAATGAAGAACATAGTAATTCAAACACATCCCCTTTCAAGTATCAAAATTGATAACCTTGGATTTCTCAAGTCCATCATGAGTATCGCTATGGATTTTATCACAAGTTTCTCTCTCAACTTGATGTGCATAATGCCAATAAATGTAAAGTTTCTTTAGGAGGTGACAAATCTATGACATTTAGGTCATGCTTTGCTCTTGTCCCACATGCAAATGTCCAAAACCTCTTATTGATGGTGAACCAATTGGAAAAGAGACATCATACCACAACATATACAAATTGCGGGATTCCTGAATTCAGGTGCCGTTTTTTCAATTTTGGTAAAGGTAAGTTACATGAGGATGAACTAGAGGGCTTCGTAGTCATCACTACCATGATGGCTATGATTAAGCATAGGTGGAAGTGACTATAGGAGACAACAAAATCAGTGGAGTTATAAAGGATAGCATGCATTTTTGTTTCTACTTCGGCTTGCATTAGTATTTAATGATGGGGAGTAATAATGATTTAGTGATACCTAAAGTGTTTTTTATCACTATGAATTTCAAAAAATGCTTTTACGATGCTTTGTGTAATGATGTATGAAAACTTTGATTTTGATGTAAAGGAGATGGCAAGACAACAAGGACCATGGGCTACATGTACGCATTTTGGATGGAGCGGCATGTTTTATATCAGATGCACGAGGAAATAAAGGCATTTTCCATCTTTCCATCACTTCCTTCTAGCTTGTACAATATCGGGGAGAGACATAATCTATAAGAATTACACTCAGTTCTTTTGAATAGAAAAATAGCCAATGTGATTGAATTCATTGCAAATCACACATGGACACCGCACCCCTTCAATTGTGAGGAGTAGCATGTTGCGGAATGGGTGGTATGGGCCTTGCTACTCTTGCAAGTAGTGAGGTGAGGGTATGCCAAGTTAACGACATACGTGTTTAATGTGTGATGATCATGTCATCTTCATTGATGTAATGCTTCATCACCGTTCAAGTTGAGGTATTGGACCATCAACAAGTCTCATCTTTTTATTTATTTGAGGAAATTTTGACCAACCCCATTTTATTTGGAGTATGACTCTGAGTTTAATAGGGTGAGCCAAACACTCACAAACTTAATCCAATATTTTACACATCCTATACACAATCTTGACAATACATTTAAATTTTCAGATGGCTACAATTTTGATATATTGAAGGTCCTGACAACATTCTCATTTTGATTCTCTATAGGCACTCAATCTTGAATATAGGACATGGCTAGAAGGAAACAATAAAAGTCGTTCTCATAAACATCCATGCAAAATAGCCCTTTGAAAACAAGAACGATTTGTTGCATTGCTCCAAATTATAGATGGAATCTTCACTTTTGTTCCAAAAATTGAACCCAATGTTGTTAATCGACGTCAATTTCTCCTTCTTTGGAGCAAAACCCAAGGATGTACATATGGACATGATGCAACTCTTGGTTGACATTCTGTTTAGGAAGGCCTCCACCATGACATTTTACAAAAGTATCTAGGATATCAAATCCCAAAGAAATTGGCATGTCCGTTTTGACACATTGTTCCCTGGATTGGTAGGGATCAGTTACTTAGGGCATCCCCACCAGACCGGGCATGGGGCATGCAACGCCAAAAATGGGGCATAAAAATGGGGCAAAAATGCCCTTAAGTTTCAGTGGGGTACTTTCATAGATGTAAATTAACATGATTAATTTTTTACACCTCATCTATAGTTGCACTACTGAATTCGCCCGATTTATCTTTTACGAATGGTGCCACTTGTCTTGGCCCCATTCGTAAGACTCTCCCAAAATGTCCAGGATTGTTTTCTCTATGTGCCAATATTGTGTCGACAGCTGGACCTATACAATGATAATTGATTTCTTTTTCGACAATAAATCGACGCCATTGTGCAAAGCAATTCAACGAAAGCACTTTGATTGAACCATGCCTTTACAAATATCCCTGTTTGCCTTATAATATCCAGCGTCATGCACCAGACCATTAGAATTGGTGACAATAAATATCATATTTAGTGTAGTAGCTACACTAAATATGATATTCTCTATCACCAATTCTACTTTCTTTGCTCAATACTAATTGTAGACCAAGGTATGTTAACCCAACATTATTTGTCATTCCTTGTAAAAGATTTTGGGGAGTATAGATTTACAGTGTTGCAATTAATGTCACTTACCAAGTGATCATTCATCCAAATTTCAATCACCCATGACAATATTTCATCGCAAGTTGCTGGCAAGAGAAGATAGAGTTTTGGCCAATGGATGAACTCATCCATCATCCATGATAATATTTGTTCACTTATTCATAAGAAGTGTCATCCATAAACTCACCATAGTGACATAAAATGCCACATGACACTAAATATCAAATTTGGTGTAGTTATAAATGTGCAGGTTGATTTTCCCAAATCATCAATTCAAAATCAAAACTCTAGGAAATCAAGTGTACCGTACTCTGAAAGAAAAGAAATCTAAGTTGAGTAATACTACAAAGAATAACCATAGTACTTCAATGAATAACTGATTGAAAATAAAGAAGTAAGGATATTGACCAAGTTAAGCTCGAATTTCTCATATATGTCTCATAGACTACTCGTAGACTACATTTTGAATTATTTTCTTGTTTTATGACAATGAATGAGAACCATAAACTATGGTATCCATATTTGAATTATTCAAAACCAACTATAGACTTTATTCTGATAATATAATGCTAAAATTTTCAAAGATACTTATTTTTCAACGGACGGGGCACATTGTACAACAAGAAAAGTCGGTTGTCATTGGCACCATATCCAACTAAATTCACAACATCATGATCATACGACAGACTTCGCAGCAAGACTTCTACAAGAGGTTCGTGACAACCTTGGAACCCATTTCGATCCAGCTGTCTCATTGCAAGAACCTGTACATTTTCCCGGTCTCCCCCCATGAGCCACAAGAACCTATAGTCTGTAGTATCCCTACAACAACTGGACAACAAATTCTGTCCTTGACAGGAAACTGCAAAGGCGAAACACATTCACCAGGCCATAAAACATGATGCCTTCACTTGCCTGCATGAAACCGGACCTTGCCCGCTTCGCCTCCAACCGCATCCAACCTGATTCACCCTCGCCGGGTAGACGCTCCAGTCCCAAGGTTTCATTAATGGCATCATCCTTGTGGACACTAAACTCCTGGGCAATAGTCTCATATGAACTTATCAATCCCAAAGTACCTGCATAATCTGTTACATATTATCTTAACATCAGAATTCCCACCAACTTCAGTTCCAAATTAGTGAGGATTGTATAATAATATACCATCTCAAAGACTTATTTTTCAAATCAGAACCGTAGAATCATTGGTACATACTCCTAGAAAGTCTCACTAGGACGGCTTTATACACGGCCTGGGGCCGGCCAGGGCACCGGCCCGACGAAGGCCTCAATCCGGCCCCACTTTATGAACTTTTTTGGGGCCCAACCTTGTCACATGTAAAGTGGTGAGGCCCGATTCTAGGGCCCAATGGTCTTGAGGGTTAATAAGTTTGATAGAAATTACCAGGGTCAATGTTCAGTGTTCTCGACAATTAAGTTTCACGACACTTAATACTATGGGGATGACATCTATAGGGTTGTGATTAATGAATTTAAATTGGGCCCCCACTAGACTAAATTGGGGCCTTTGAATCTATTCCGGCGTCAAAATGCTCCTATAAATTTATCTACCATGTTCAATGAATTAACTGATGAGTGTGGTTTAGGAGGCACACCATATTCTTGATCAACAGCTTAAATGTTTCATTTTTGTCTTAAGTGTATGATTAACACCTTAATTGTTGTGTTATTAGTCTAATGCTACCATATTTATACTAATTGTTGTCTTATTAGACTAACCCATAGCCTAAGTTGTACCATATGCTTGATTAAATGCTTCATTTTTATCTTGAGTGTGTAATTAGCACCCTAATTGTTATGTTATTAGTCTAATGCTACCATATTCGTGCTAATTATTGTGTTATTGGATTAATCCATTGCCTAATGCACACCAAATTCTTGATTGACAACTTAAAATGTTTCATTTTTATCTTAATTGTATGATTAACATCTTAATTGTTGTGTTATTACCTAATTGCTAACATACTTATACTAATTGTTGCCTTATTAGACTAACCCATAGCCTAAGTCATACCATGTGCTTAATTAAACGCTAAATTGTTTCATTTTTATCTTAAGTGTGTGATTAACACCTTAAGTGTTGTGCTATTAGCCTAATGCTATCATATTTTAGCTAGTTGATATATTATTAAACTAACCCATAGCTTACGTCATACTATATGCTTGATTAAATGCTTGAATGTTTCATTTTTATCTTAAGTATGTGATTAACGCCCTAATTGTTGCCTTATTAGTCTAATGCAATCATATTCATATTAATTATTGTGTTATTAGAAGAGTGGAGTGAAGAAGAGAGGAAAATAATTTACCCCGTAATGATTAACGAATAAGATGAGCTCAATCCAACGGAGGAGCCGAATTGGGCCCTAGATGGGAGTTCGGGCCGAGGAAAAACTCATCCCGAACTCTTATCTACGGCCCGATGGTTTGGCGCCAAAATTGTGCCACCTAGGACGCCACATGGGATGAGTGAGTGTTTGGGCCAGCCCCAAGTATGAAGCCCTTGAAGCCGATTTGATGAAATCGAGCAATCCTATTGGCCCAAATTTTGAGAGTTCAAGCCGGCTCTCAATCCGGCCCCAAGTATAAAGTGTAACTAGGTTCACTAAGCCCCTCAGTGTCCAAAATTTCTAAGATCACCAATTGATCTGGTGACCTTCGAATTTGTGGGTGAATTACAATGGGTACCAATAGCGTGATTTGGTGAAGATCTGAATATAATATCACCTGTATCCCTGCTGAAGATGTATCCCAACTACTCAAGTTGTTGGCTCAACCTTTGACATCTATTCCAAGCTATACATTCTAACCAATTCAACTACCGTTGAGGTGGTAGATGTTCATAAAAATGACAACCTTTTCCTAAACATTCGCACAAAAATAAATTGATGAGAAACATGACAAGGAAATAGGTCTATCTGTAAGAAACACAACTCAAACCTGAACTTCCATACCTCTCCATGATTCCGCCACTTCTTCTAGCTTTTGAATGACGTCAACCATACTCAATCTTGCATGCCCCTCTTCCAGGCACAGCGATGCTAGAATTGCAAGTTGTGACATTGCCAAGTTATTGAATTTGCGAAACCCAGGATCCACAAACTGCTCAATATGAACTGCCTGCAACATTCGACTTAGTTTTTAGTTTTTAATGTTTATCTATAAAGTGGGACATTCAAAAGCAAAACTCTTGATATTCATGGCTTGTTATGTACACAAATATCTAAGCCAATTCCATTCATGGCTCAAAATCAAGATGTACTTATTGTGGAAGATTTTAGGGTGTCGGTTTTGGGTGAGGTAATGGTTTAGCATGCTCCACCTTACTTAATTCACGACCCATGAACATCACAACCACAATATTCATCTCATGATTCTTGAGAATAATATGTTGTATTCGTGGAAATCAAATTTTGAATCAATAAAAGACGAATTAAAAATAGTCCCAATCCAGTGCATAGATAGGTAGATAAGAAAAGTTGTGGATGTGTTATGACATTGGACGCAATCGTCACACGCTTGGAGCATGTGATGAGCTCCACTGGTTATGGTAGTGCACAAGTCTACTGCAAGAAAATTCATGATTTAAAAGGGAGAACATTACCATATTCTTCAAGTGCATAGGTGTACCCAAAGATGATTGCCATTTTGGCCCGCATACAAGTTGCCCCAGTATGGTACCAAAATCTTCCATTTGCTTTGAGAGTTTCCTGCATAACCAAGATCATGGGGGATGAAATACCTGGACTTTAAAGTTTCACATGAATCCTACCAGTAGATCACAAGGATAATCAGGTTCACTAGGCCAATAATTAACTATTCAAGCACAACGTGATGGTGACACACATAGCCTATCTAAAAATCAAGACTTCAGAGCTAGTGAGAAATAAAGTCCTTACTCAGACTTCGTCAAGCTGTTTTCTTCCTCCAAATGTAATCCAAACATTACATCTCCATTTCTTGTCACATGAATATTATCAAAATTTGTAATGTGAAGGACGACGCCCATGTTGCATAACAAATTCAAGCCTGTTTTGTGCACAACCACATGCTTCATCAAACATCTGGGGATGAAGTGTCAAACTATCTCATATATAATATTGCTTGAAATGTCCAGCTAATCCAAGGATGGCACTCTAAGAACAATGATTTTGAAACTGAATGATTTTGCAAAATGAAGTGGTGATGGTTAAAAAGTCAATTTACCACTTGCGATTTGCAATGCTATCGAATGTGGGTTGGTTGTAATTAGGGAGACCTTTGCATTATCCTCTGCCAAAGAACATATCTCTATCTTCAAAACATCAACACACACTAGATACAACTGCAAGAATCAAACATAAGTATCACGGCAAGATTGAATCTGATAGGATCAGATTCCTACGACACTAGTGTGACTCGCCCAGATATACTTTTCGAGGCATTGTCTCCATATCCCTCAGGTCTATGACCACATGCTTCATTAAACATTCGGGAATGAAGTGTCAAAGTATCTCATAATCAATGCATATGATATTGCTTAAAATGTGCACAATCTACGGTTGGCATTTTAAGAACAATGATTGTCCTACTGACAATGATTTTGGAAATTAAGTGGTAATGGTTTAAGAACCTCTTTACCTCTTTCGTCCTGCAATGCTTTTGAGTGTTGTTTGGTTGTAATTAGAGAAACCTTTGCAAGAACCCCTGTGCCAAAAATCATAATTCTATCCTCAAAACATCAACATACACGACATACAACTGCAAAAAGGGCAACACTTGTATCAATCACTGCAAAGATTTGAATCTGGTAGGATGAAATTCCTACAACACTACTGTAACTCACCTAGAAATTCTTGTGCAGGCATTGTCTCCATATCCCTGTGTATGAGTATTTTCTCACCCTCCTCCACGCAGAACCCAATTGGGTTCATGACCAAACCCGAAGTTTGCACTTTTGTGTACATCTTGACCTAGAACAAAGAAATCAAATCTCTCAATATAGTCTACACCAGTGTAGGTCTCGTATCGTCCTTTTCTCATACCCACTGAGTATCTATGATGAGGATTTCACATTTCTTGAGACCAGTAGGGTATAGAGAGCTGACGTTACTTTTGTTTTCGATACAATTTGGGTCTATCCACATTGCAAGAACCTTCATACCTAGGAAACAAATTCCCTAGTACCAATATGGCTTCAAATGGTATTGATCCAAATAATAACTCGGCTATACAAATATTCTCTCACGTTGACATACCGATCAAATATCAATATTTGACTGGTGTACAATTCTGACACCCACGGGTGGTTCTTCCATACCATCATGGATGTTGATTATTGATACCATGCATTCACCTATATACCAAACCAACACTGGTCTACACAAATTGAAGCATTAAAACCAGGCACCTCAGTTGAGATAATACTCTAGTTCCCAAATTCTTATCGAGCCTCTCAATTGTTTCTCGAAGTGCATAGAATGGCCTTGTGAGGCACTGGAACGAACTTGCATACCTACTGAGTCCAATCTCAAATTCTTCATACCAGGCCTGGTCATACCATATAAATACCATAATATGAGAGCTATTGAAATGAGGAAATGCGGTGGTTGTGTGCCATCCACAATTATTTCATTAGAAAATGTACCTGATCGATAAATTCTTTTGGAGATGCAGAACTAGGATGCAACTGGTCCACCAATACTTTCTCTCCATTTGGCAATGTCCCGAGGTACTTCCCATATCCTTTGGGCGTCGAGAAATTGCTAGTCATATCCCTCACCTCTTGACATGTGTACTCAGAGGCTACGTTGCAATCAAGGAAATCAAGAGCTAAATGTTGCACTAGGACTTGAGAAGGACTCAGGTTTGTTACCATATTCGTAGTTGACGTAATTATATCCCGAGCTGACCAGATGGTTGGCCTCCCACGCTCATAAGGATTTGTACACATGAAAGCGAGCCTCAACAGAATACCAGCTTGGCCTCTATGATAACCAGTATTCAGCCTCGGGTCAATGAAGTCTTGCACCCACCCTGTATCTAAGGTTGCATATTGATCCGAGGTATCAATATGGTGTTTCCTGATTCCACCGAGAACCTCCATTATGAAAATTCCAATCTCGTAAACCATGCCTTTCAGATTATCCCCGTTGGTTGCCGTAACATATCCAGTGTCGTGCACCAGACTTACATCAGTAAATTGTAAGTTGTAGCTCTTGTCCAGAAGAACGCTTTTGGTGCTGAGAGAAATCGAGCGAATCACATTGAGCTCAATCAGCTCCACGAAGTACACAAGACATGCCATGAATCCAGTTAATATATGTAACCGTGTATTCCATGGGAGCGTCTTCTTTAATCCACTGAGATGCTCGTAAAGAGTGCTTGACCAAGCGTCATATACAGCATAAAGTCTGTTTTCTTCTGAGTCTTTGAAAGAAGCGTAATGCCAGTATTGCAATTTCACCAGATGGTTACGAGGATTGTCAGTCAATGCCTTCATCCCCTCTACAAAATATCTACACTTTGCCATCGTCCTCAATTCCATTTCCTTCCTTGACTCGTAAATTAGAGAGGAATTAAAATCAAATACCTGTACTCCCCGTAAACCCACTGGTTGTGGGAAACTCTGCATGAGGATGCATGACAAAGCCTCCTCATCACACTGGGGACTTATCAACTGCGACTTGAAGATCTTGGAGGACCTGAAGAACCTGTCAAATATGGACTGCTTCAACGAGGATAAGCCTACTTCGACGAGTATGTCCTGCTCTGGCCATGTTGCACGTCGGAGTGTACTCGTTTGATCCATACTCGAAGTTTCTGCTAATGACCAGCTCGTGTGGATCAGTTCAAAGCCTCTGAAGAGGAAACCTTGGAGGAGTTGAAGCATGTTGCAGATCTCGATGAAACTGGGACGGAGAGCTGGATTTGTATCCCAGCATTGTGTCAAAAAAGATGCTAGAAATTTTGGACATGCCAAAGGCAGCGCTGGTCTTTCTCCACCCTTGGTGATCCTTTCATACAACATAGCTATTCTGCAATCACCTTCAGAGAAAGGTGTATCCCCAGTGAGTATCTCCGAACACGTCATTGCAAAGCTGTAAGTGTCAGCTTTCCTCCAATCAATTTGTGTTTTTATTCCTTTTTTCCATCCTAACACCTCGGGTGACATCCAACGAGTAGTTCCTAATATCCCAGTAGGCTCAGTTAACTCACGAGTCAGTGTCTTAGACAACCCAAAATCTGTCACCTTAATGTCTCCATAGCCCTCATCAGAGAGTCCTTCACAAGCTGAAGGGGTGAAAAGGATATTCTGGGATTTCAAGTCGCGATGAACCACTCCTTTGCCATGAAGGTATTCCATGCCTAGGGCAATCTGCAACATAATGTCAGTGGCAGCTGCCAACGTAAAGGGGACGTATTCCTGCCCCTTCCATCGTTTCTTGATGAAACTGTGGAGGCTCATCGGCATGAGCTCCATCAAAAAAGAAACCTCACCCTCCATACTCACACAGAGCATCTTTACAATATGCGGATGGTTTAAATGCACCAGGGCGCTCACCTCCTTCATTAGCTCCAACTTCCGTGGTGAGTTGCTCTCATCAGGATTAGTAGCAAAGTGTTTTTTAGCACATTCTAGCCCCAACCAGCGCACCTTCAGAACCGATCCAGCTGAGCCTGACCCAATGGGTTCCCCAACTCTTGGGTACTCACGGTTTGCAACATAGAATTGTGGGAGAGATTTGTACAAGTCAAGGTTCGTGGATGACATGTAATTCTCACGTTCAATGAGGTATTCTGCGATTTGGTGTTTCCAAGGATCTGTAATGGTGTCCTCTGAAACCTGTTGGTTCACGACCTCCTTAAGTCGTTCCATAAATTTCAAAGAATCTTGACAGAAGTCCCCCTTATGTTGCTCCACTGTTACACTTAGAGCAGTGAACTGAATGTTACTGCCGATGTGAAGAACAGGTTCAACGGTCTCAGTAAACCCATGCATGCAGAAATGGAGCTTCCGGGATATCTGTATAAATACCTCTTGGTTGCCCGCTTGCATGATGGCTGCTTGCAGCCAATCCGGCTTACTGCACTCCTTCACGATTGCTTCTGTATGCTCCACAATGCGATAGAACTCCTTATAAAATGGAAGAAATTTTTGACGCAGTGTACGTTTTGGGAACAATAGGCTCTGGTAAAAATGATCATGAGTTTTTCTAAGATTCCCAAGGAGGCGACTGCACTGTGCGTCGTTCAATTGCAAGATGATCCTCCTGGTCGACAAACCACTCTCAATTTCATCTAGGACAGCTCCAGCAAACCTCAAATAATTAGCCATTGGTGTCAGCGAGCATATCCTGCCTCATCAGGAAGTGCACAGTGCGCCCTGGTCTGAAGTTCCTGCACGCAAGAGCAAGAGATGACAAGAAGATTACCTCGAGGTGAAAATTAGTTCACTTACATGACCACAGAAAACATATCTTGACCAAGAAAGAAAGATAACACTTAGAAGATTATTTGAGGATGGGCAGAAGCACCCTTCAACATTCACCGGAGATCTGCAATTAGTTTAAGCAACACCATGGATATACCTCAGCGAACGTGGAGAAATTTGAGCCAACTCGGTCAGTCTCTTTACTTCTTCATTGTCAACCGGTTATTCATTGAAATGCTTCGGTTGTTCATTGTATTTTAACTTAAAGTAGTAAAATTTCCCAAAAATGTCGTTCGGTTCATTTCCTAGAGTTTGAATTTTAAACCCGAAATTTGGAAAAACGAACCAGTTGAACTGTAAGTAGTAGCCAGTTCTCCCCTTTCATTGATATACTTAATACCCAAGAACTGCCCTTGCAATGCACGTAGTGACCCCACAACAAAGATCTGCACAGAGAACATTTCCTCAACAGGTTAACGTATCACTTAATATCAGGAACATATACTGCAGAAATGACACCGTAAGTCCGCAATGATCGGATGGGTATAAGCATATGTGCATGCGGTATGTCTACAATTCTACTATGAACAAAAGTTCCACGGGAAGCAAAATGAGAGCCGAATCACAAACCGAAGTTCTGTAAATGTACACCTACTGAAGAGACTCCTGGGTGCATATAGTCAAATTATGAAAAATGGATTTGTTGATTGTCAAACCAGTTCCCAACGGCTAGCATGACAGAGCATTGAGTGTATACAGGTGATATCCAGATTCAACAACATGCATAAGACATGGACTCCTTGGTCTGTTTCTACATAAGATTGAATCAAGAGACAAGTAACAGGATCGATGAAACTCTATCACAGAGAGAGGGCACGGAGATCAGGCTATCGATCATCCAGAGAGTGCGGAAATTCATTGTATTTCTGGTACACGTCTTGATCTTTGTGATCCTTATCTCGTACTTGTTGCTACAAAAGGCCTCGAAGAAATGGGGATCCACTCTCACGAAACGGCTACGGAAGCAGTTTTCCTAAATGTAAAGGACTCTTCACTTAGACCTCCTATAACTTTTGCGTCTCACCTCCGCTTCTGAAACTTGAATGCTCGGCTCCACGATCAGCCTTTGCGGGATTCCACTCACCGATGCAATGAGGATTCTTAACATGTGCAGCCAAACAGAATACATGATCGAATTATAGAGTTCATAGCCTATTTCTACCAAGGTTGGCATCTCTGTCGGGCGAAAACAAGATTTTCCTACACCAACAAAAGGAGACACAGGCGGGGATGAGCATAAACTGAGAGAAATCTGGATACGAGGTCCATGTTTTTCCACCCGCTCGTTCTTCCCTTTCCTGCTGCACATCCACGACCGCAATCGCAGACTAAGACTACTACGTGAACTATGAATTCTCAAACTTATTGCAGCCCGGCCATGGCCAGGATTCACCGACAGGAGGTTGAAGGGCCCGTAAGTTGTGAAGCACTCGCCAACGAGCTCTGCTTCGGGGGTGCCAGTGCTGCTCCATGCCCAAAGGCCAGCCTGCGCAGGCCCTCCCCAACTGCTTCCCGTGAGTCCCCTCCTGCAGCCAGGTCAAAACCATTTGCCTTCGCCCGACTCTTGGGAAAGAGTCTCTTCTTAAACTACAGTGCCTCCTGCTGCCTGGCACTAATGAGCCTCCATAGGCGGAAGAGGAGAATCGGAGAGTGGAGGAGACGGAGCATCCTCATACCTCCAGGAATGTCCATCTTTCCCGACCTCTTGGTACTTTGAACACAACCGGAAGCCAGAGATCGAAGCATATCTCTCGTCTCTGCGTTTTCTCAGGCCTTCACAAGTCTTCTGAGGCCCAATTTTACACTAGGAATCGAGGCCAAGAACCCAGGGAAAGCTCGCTATCCTATTGGTAGAGAGCTTTAAGGCGAATCCGAAGAGCTGTAGACTAGAGTCAACGCCAACAATTGATTGAATATTATATTCTGTAAAATGTTGGTTTTGAGATGGCTTCCAAGGCACAAAAGGAACCCCCATGGATTGGGGGGTCAACAAAGGGCTTTGGGATCAATGAGTACACAAATAAAATATTTCCATTTGATGTCCATTGGTGGATCAAACGAATGGCAACTCCAAACCTAGACCCTTCACACTTTTGATATGCACTCATCATTTTCTTCTTCATTTCTTGTTTCTTGCCCTAATCTGCAATCTGCCCAATCTGCAAGAAAGAGGTGTGTCTAGTGTAGGATGTCACGCATTTCAACCATTCCGTCATGTTCTAGCAAGAAAAAGAAATTTTTCTTTTTCAGTGTCAAACACCTATGATCGGTTCAATTTGATCACCGAACCTATAGAAGTTGTTGAAGTTTGCAATGCAAAAAAATAAATAAATAAAATAAAAAAGGAACATTTTGAATGAAAATTTTACAATTCAATTGATTAGTGATGGTATCAAACTAGAACGGTCTTAAAGCATGTTACATCATCTGGAAATAAATGTTCTAACCAACCAACCACTCCAGCTACACATAAAGAAAATATTGATTTCTTGGACACTGAGCCTACATCGGAACCAACTTCACAATCTCCTTTGAGAAGTGGTAAGAAGTCATTTCATGAACAAGTCATATATATGTTTTCCAAGATGGTTGAAAACAGTAGTAGTATGGTTACAAATTTCAAAAATTTGCATTTTGAATCTAGTACTCTTTGGTATAAAATTGAATAAAATCCTTTACGGCAATAATAAGATATTGGATCAAGTTTAGGAGCAATTATAAGTATGTAGTTGTCCTCTATAGTTCCAATAACATATGGAATTTCTTACAAAGTTATCATTTGTTTTATACTTTGCCTGCTTGGTTTTCAAATACTAAAGGATTTAAATGTTTCCTAATGGATGCACAAATTTTTTTTTACTATCATAAAAGTTGTATTTTTTGCCACTCCAAAGACCTTACCACACATTTGTAATGTATTATCACTTCCTAATCGACCTAGTACTATAGCTACACATGTCTCTACTAGAATACAAGCTCTGATATGAGAATCTGAATTTTTTTTTTAAATGTTACAATTGAACATAAATATGTAAAGTTTATAGATGCAACCTTGTTCATTGCTTAAACATTTGAGTTGAATAACTACCTATCAATTGTCTCTCTATAGTTCCATAAGCTCTCTCGTACATCCAATCACTATGTTTACATGGTTCAATGCCTACAATGATCATGCCAAATATCATCGTCATAGCTCCATAGTGGTCACCAATGGCAGTTCTTGTGCAACTACTACAACCATCATGATTTGTCGAATGGCCCTGAAAAACACTAGAACCACCAAGGTTTTGTGTATATGGAAAATCATACCGCATACACAAAATCCTAAAACTCAAGAGGTGAGACAAAATTCGAAACATGAAGAGCCCAAAGAGAATGAATGAGAGAAGCAAGGAGGTATATTATGAAATTTTCAAGCCTTGGCCTCTAACACTTGGTTCGTAGGACTTTACATTAGTGATCCTTAGCCCCCAGGGATTTATTTTTTATTTCAAGACATGTTGTTTTGGTATCCGTTTCAAGAGCCCCATCTAACCACATAGCACTCAAACACAGGCGTCTGATTAAGATAAGTAGTCAAGTTAGTCTCTAAGATATGGACCTTGAAGTGTCTGGAACCCAGAAAAAATCTTTGTTACAAAATTTACTGTTTGGGAAAAGGAACAAGGTCGGTGATGTGAACATCTTTCAGATTTTCCACCAAAGTTATGAGGCTCATTCTTTTTGCCAATCCTCTCAAAGATTGAGTTGGTTTTCATATGACTTGGAATTTTATTTTTTTGAAGGAAAATGGTTTCAAAATGAGTTGGTGGAGAAAAAACATACTAATTCTTGTTCTAACCATATGGATGTGCCCTAAATTGAAACCCTCTAGAACTTTCTCTTGTATACCAAACCCAAATAAGGTCATTAATTAATTTTTTATAAAGTATACATCATTGATTCGTGCTCAAACCTTCATACTTTTAGGTGATTATTCCTCTGATACCTCCCAAGCAATATTCCTTGGGGGGTGTTTATTCACACCTATATATTAAGAATTGTTCCACAACACGTGAACAATGGTCTTACTCAATAGAAGGCTCTTATGTGTTATAAACTAATTTGGAGGTAGTTTTCACCTAACAATCCAGCATTAGTGGACCCCCCCCTATATGACACCAATGGACCCAATATTGCAGAGCACTTTGACAATTTACAGGGATCACAAAACAAATAATAAAAGTTAATCAAAAATCAATATTTTGGATGGACATGTTTTTAACCTAGGTAAATTTTCCTTAAATTCTCCCTAAATGATGAGAAACCCTAAATCGCCAAAAAGCCTCATGGCGCTACTCTAAGGACCATGTACCTAAAGTAAATCACCACCCCCCACCCGTCAATAATAATAACATCCACTCCACATTCATTGCAACAACTCGTCTCACAAAGCCAATATATTCACCAATCCAAAATATGGCCATTATCCTAAACCAATGAATGATTTATGGCAAATGTTTTATTTTCACATGGTTCCACCTTGTGTGAGTCGAAATACTTGGTAGGCTTCATTAAAGATGTACATTGACATAAAAGATGTCAAACTGCAATACAAAATATTAAAGTTCATGTTCTCTAGATTTAACTAGAGTGTTATCAAAGAAAAATCTCGTGTCATCAATCCATGCACGATACAATACAATTCCAAACGGAATTGCATTTACATGAACAGAGACACCAATTCAAATTATGAACAGTTGTACTAGGAAAGATAACAATAAAGGTTATCAAAGGTTTATTATTATGAGCGAAGGTTTCTAACACATGCTATTGCTAAAGAATTTCATAATTTGTTTTCATGAATGCTTCATTATTTCTTAGCAGCTTAGCTTTAACCTTTGTTGCTATCATTCCTCCCCAAACTTATATTGTGTACCAATTCCATTATTAAAAAAACTAAAATTTAAAAATAAAAGAAAGGTACCAATTCATTATTGAAACATGACTCAATATTCCACAGACTTATACCAAATTATCAAATCTTGTGAGTTATGTGCTAGGATGTCTTCATTCCAAAACATCTATTCAAGCTATGGGTGCTCCCTTTCCCGTTCATGCTATTGTCAACTCGGTGGTCCCTTTCCCGTTCATTCATATGTAGGGCTTTGTAGAGCTCCCATTTCCCGTTCAATGATTTGATGGTTTGGAGAAAATAGTAGTTTTCTTTTTTTGCAAGCGTCAATATACTAGAATTGACATATTTCCATGTTCTGATTTATTTGTATATTGAATTGGCACATCTAAGCCAATTTCATTGAAATGAAAATAAGATTCAAAGTCTAGGAGGTCAATAGATTTATGGGGACTATAAGTACATCAAGACGGTGTCAAAGTGGAGGATTGTAATAGGCTGTGTGAGATAGACGCATTAATCAACATTTGTCAACTTCATGGTCCAAACAAAAGAAAGATTTATATTTGCTAATTATGACTGAAACCTATCTCCAACACAAAGTCTGCTTCATTTTCGACTACATTATAAGAGCAAATGCAACATCACCATCCAATTTCAATGTTCAATTTGAGGTGCAGTAATCAACAACAATCTTGCATTGTGATGGTGGCAATGGTTCACATTTGTATTTTGAAAAATCCCAAGGAGAGATGTAATCTAACTTCCCTAAGATAAAAAGAGCTTCCCTCTTTAGCAAAAAAAAATCTCCCTAAGGTCATCAAATGTGATATGATGCTGGGCTGTCATGGGTTTCTGAACGACATAAAACCCCATGATGCTTTCCATATTGGTTGTCAAATTTGTGCCTAGTGTCAAATCTTTGGTCAACAAGGTGACAGGAAAGTAAGGATGATTGAAACCAACTAACCTATAGTAAGGTTGAGTACTTGTAAACATTTCATCCTCTCATAATTTGCAAGTTGCACAGATGGTAAGCAAGTGTTTTCGAACCAATCTTTTGAAACAAATCGGAAGAGGTCCGAAATTTATTGAGATATCATTCTTTCCAAGCTGAGGAATTGGAATAATACTCGCTCTACCCATAATAAATGCATGATTATGCAATTGAGAGAATGCAAATCATCACCCTCACAAGGACAACCACTCCAACAAGTGATGAAATACAAGCCAGCATCAACTTGCACTTCACACACTGAAAAACAGATGATGAAAAACACAAATGCATAAAAGATTGATACCCGTAAACTTTACAAAAGTTTGATTGAAATCTGACTGTTTGGTATTGACAAGAAGTTTAAATTAGGATATGGACAGGTTGTTAAATAAGAATGTGCTACCAGAGTCTTGTTAGACCTTGGAAGGAAAAATATAACCCAAAGAAAGGGCTCAACCCACCTGACGTAACTTAATCAAAGCTAATCGTCAATCTTCTCCGAGAATGATCCTCAGAATCATTCTCAAACTCTACTAGTGGAACCAGTGATTGGGGAGATTTTTGGGCATAATCGGTTGAGATCCTAGTGTTTGCAAGTCCAACCGGTTACATGTTGACATCCTCTGGTTTTTCTTTGTTAAATTGGGGTATATTCCATAAAATCCTCTAAAATGATCGGTAACTTTCCTGCAGTCTTGAACTTCAACCGGTTATTTCTCAAACTCAACCGGTTCATTTGTAACTAACTGCCAGTTCTCCCCGATCATTGAGTGGAACTCAGTGACTTACATGATACATCACTGAGAAAAACACTGCAACACCATCTTCACGAGGCACATGGGTGCCTATAAATCAAAATTCCAATGTTGGTCCGGCCGAAAGAATCTCCTGTGTCAGCTTACTGTCTCCACCGACCTTGTAGTCGGCATACACCTCAAAGTTCTTCTGGAAAAGACCAGCCAGCTTCTTCAGGGTCTCCGTGTACTGCTTCTTGTCTGACCACTGCACAGACCATGTACTCAAAACTCAGAAACCACAAATCATTTGCACACAGCAAATTAGAGAAAAAATGTCAAGGCTAATGATCCTTGAAATGAGGACAGCCGGCCGAATGTGCAGATCGCATACCGAGTTCTCCGGGTGCAAAACTTCTGTTGGAATGCCGTTGACCTTGGTGGGTACAGCCAGGTTAAAGATCGGGGTCTTCTCATATTCAGCTTCCAACAACGAGCCGTCATGAATGGCATTGATGATCTTTCTTGTATACGCCAGTTAATTTCATTCTGCTCCCGACACCATAGCTGCCGCCAGAAAAGCACCCGAGAATTACTAGTTGTTTGTCAAGATTCAAATAACTGACACAAGCGTGATAAACCCAACCACATACAGGAATAAATAACACAAAATCTTTGTTCCGAGTGTAGTAAAAAATTCATGCGCTTTCAAATCGTACCTGCCACCAGTCCAGCCGGTGTTCACGAGCCAGGCAGTAGCACCATGTCTCTTCATCTTGTCTGCAAGCATGGCAGCATATTTCGTTGGGTGCAGCATGATGAAAGCTGCTCCAAAGCAAGCCGAGAAGGTCGCAGTTGGTTCCTTCACGCCATCAACAGTTCCTGCAACCTGCATATCCATAACCATTTCACTCCCAAGTACATTGTCCAGGAATTCAGGAAACCATAAAAAGGACAAATTGGTTATTCCTTTCAAATGGGATTTCTAATCCACAAATTGCATACCAAGGCAGTGTAACCGCTGATGAAGTGATACATCGTCTGTGCATGCGTCAATTTGCTGACTGGTGGCAAGACACCAAATGCATCACATGCGAGCAGGATAACATTCTTTGGGTGTGGTCCCACGCAAGGCAACTTGACGTTCGGGATGAACTCTATAGGATAAGCTGCCCTTGTGTTCTCTGTACAACAAGACAGAATCAATCAATAAAAACCAATAAGTCTCGTACATCACTAGGCATCTATACTGTAACAGCGGGTACAGAGAGCACTCAATATACGACCAATTAGCACGATTCTGCAACTTACCAGTCACAGATTTATCTGTGTAATCAACATCCCTGTAGTGCTCCTCGAAGACTACGTTCTCAAGCACTGCAGGAAACAAAAATTCCGTCAATAATCTTTAGATGTCGAAGTACTTTGAATAGCCACACCTCAAACCCCCCTCCCCTTATCTCACCCGCCCAGACACACTTACAAACTCACCGGTTCCAAACTTGATTACATTCCGAATTTCTGGCTCCTTCTCCCGGGCAAGGTCAATGGTCTTCGCATAACATCCTCCCTCAATATTTGACACACCGTTCTCACTCCAGCAGTGTTCGTCATCACCAATGAGGTATCGATTCTCGTCGGTAGATAACGTCGTCTTACCGGTACCTGCCACACCATCAATAACAGTCAGAAACACGTCCAAGTACGGACACAAATTGTAGCTTCAGTTGATCAAGCACGTGAGCTTCTCGTTTTTTTTACCAACGATACCTGATAATCCAAAAAACAAGGCGACATCCCCTGCCTTCCCCATATTGCAGCCCGAATGCAACGACAGAATTCCTCTTTTGGGCATCAAGTAGTGCATAACGCTGAATAGACCCTTCTTCATCTCTCCAGCATATTGCGTCCCCAGAATCACCATCTCTTTCCGTTTCAGGTTCAGATCTATGCTAGTTGAGGATGTCATGTAGTGTGTATATCGATTGCAAGGGAACTGTCCGGCATTGTAAATTGTGAAGTCCGGAGTCCCAAAATGATGAACGGATTAGTTAGTTACGTTCATTACTCATTCGTCTGGATGAATTCTGTTAGAGATTAGGAAACTTCTAGTAGAGTAAGTTCTAGAATCACAGGAGTAGATTGTTACTTTACCTCAAGTGAATCAGTGTTCCGGTATCTTGTGCAGATAGAGTGTCAAGAGTAGAATGCTCGGCAGGACATGGCTATGTCGGCAAGGATCATACATTAGGCTCAGGAATAGTTAGAACACTGTATTTCGTAGAATGTATTAGATAAGGGAGAAATAAAATTTTTGTTTCCATCAATTGTTTCCTCGCACAGATACTTGTGCATTTCCATCTGTTTGTCTTTAGGTTATGGGCCCACTGCATTGAAACAATTCTGGAAGCGTGTCTATTGTCATTCAACAAAATGGACAAGAAAGAGTCTGAGACTATTAAAGTTTTCGAAGGTGATAAGTTCCCAGTCTGGCGGTTCCATATGGAACTGTGTTTCAAAGAAAAAGCTCTACTACTCATTACAAATGGTACCACTCCTAAGCCTGGTGATAACGCACCAGAGGCTGAAAAGCTAGCATGGGAGAAGGCTGATACTATTGCACAAAGGATGATCAGCTCATCTGTATCTATACCTATTCTTGAGAATCTGGTAAACTGCACATCAGCTGCTTCTATGTGGTCAACTCTTTGCTCCTTGTATCAACAGAAGTCTAAAGAGAATGTCTATATGGTTCAGAACAGTTTCTACGAATACAAGATGAATCCGGGAGATACTATCAACTCCCATATTAACAAGGTCTTAAGTCTAGCAGGTCTTCTGAAAGAGTTAGGCCATCCACCTACTGAAGATGCCATGATCACTAAGATCATGTGCACACTACCAGCGAATTACAAATATCACATCGTCACAGGTTGGAATAACGTTCCTGCTGATGAGCAGACTGTTGCAAATCTGAAGGCCAGATGTCTTCAATTGGAGAACCTTATGAAGCAGCAGGACGATGAATCTGCAAGCGACTCGGCATTCTTCACACGATCCGGCAAGGCTTCTGCAAAAGGCAAGAAACACACAAGTGAACAAAGCAAGGAGTACATGAAAGAATTGAAGAGCAAAACAAGATGTTACAACTGTGGAGAATTCGATCATTGGACAGCCGAATGTCCACATCCACGGCATGATAAGCACAAGTTTTCAAACCCGAGACAACACAAGCCAGAGCGTCCACAAAGAGATTCACGCAACAGACACAGTGAAGTATGTGTTGCTACAACTGAACAGAGCAACTCAGATCCAACCTCAGGTGCAAGTAATCCTTCTTCTGAATCTGATGCTGATTCCTGCGCATTTGCAACAATTAATCAGCACTCACATGCTTTCAATGTCAATTTAGACAAGACTACTTGGTTCGCTGACTCCGGCGCAACCGAACATATGACCGATCATAGGGATTGGTTTTCTACGTTCACACCTATTCCTAAAGGACAATGGTCGGTTGCTGTCGCCGATGACCGAAATATTTGGGTACAAGGCAAAGGAGATATTGAAATCACACGAACTGTAAATGGCCAAGAAAAACACGGTATATTACGCAATGTTTTGTATATACCTGAACTCCGAAGAAATCTCTTCTCCATCGGCATTGCTTCTAAAGCAGGATATTCTTTTCAGACAAATGATGGTACATGTGCCATATACAGAGATTTTGGTCGTGGACCAAAAGTTATGGAAGGAATTCAGATCGGCACTCTCTACAAGTTATCTATCAAGCCAGTGATTCCTATCAGATATGATCAACCGATCCAACATGTTTCATCCACAGCTCTTACAACTACGACTGATGCTGATAACCTCATACTCTGGCATAATCGAATGGCTCACATCAATGTCTAGGTTATTAAGAGCATGAGCACTCACCGAAGTTTGCAGGATTTTTCAATCTCTCCCAGCAGTATCTTACCTCCTGTTTGTCGTGGCTGCGCTCTCGGCAAGCAACACAAGGCGACTTATCCTGTCAATCCTCACAAAGAACGTTCTAAAGTTCCTGGTGAGCTTCTGCACGCAGATTTATGCGGGAAAATGTCACAACCATCGTTAGCAGGTTCACGGTATTATATCCTCATCAAAGACGATTGTACTTCCTATCGGTTCGTGGCTTTCCTCCGTGCTAAGACTGATGCTATTCGGTTCTTTACCAAAGTCATCCGATCTATTGCTAACACCACGGGAAATCGAGTCAAAACTATTCGCACAGACCGTGGCAAAGAGTTCTGCAATACAGCATTTGATCTATTCTTAGAGCAAGAAGGAATCACGAGGGAAACAAGCACAGCATACACACCTCAACAAAATGGATACGTTGAGCGTGACAACCGAACCATATGTGAAGCCGCCCGAAGCATGCTGCATCTCCATGACGTACCTCTCAAGCTCTGGGCAGAAGCGGTTCACACTGCGGTATACATTTTAAACCGCACCATTAACACACAGGTTGGATTAATAACACCTTACGAGTTATGGTTCCATCGCAAACCAAGCGTCTCCCATTATCGAACATTCGGTACCCTTGCATATATCTTCATCGATAAATTCCTCCGTACCAAGTTCCAACCAAAGAGCGTAAAGGTTATCTTCGTCGGGTATAGTGATACTAGCAAGGGCTGGCGATTTTGGAACCCGCGGACAGACAATGTCACTGAAAGTTCTAATGTGTTGTTTGACGAAACCACCGGGTATTCCTTTATCTTATCCTCATCAGTTTCACCCTCTCTGGTTTCTATTCCTTCTTCTCTTCCTTTAAATTCTACAACACCCGCGAATTCTCCTGATGACATTACTTCTTTATCCATTAGTGATTCAGTGGGAGCTATGCATTCTAATGCGTCTTTACCTTCTAATGATCATAGTCATACTGACTCCCCTCCACGAGACATCTCTCCACAACCTATCTCTCCACGAGACATCTCTCCTCCCACTATTCCTCCCATTCTTTCCCCTGATCCAGTTTCTCCACCTTCTTCTCCTAATTCTACCGCATCTGATCCATATGACCTTGATGCTCCTTCGACATTCAAGGCACATTCTACACCTGCGTCAGATGAACCTGTCCATCCCAAGTATCGATCAATTTCTGATCTATACTCTGAACCATCTCCTTTTCATACTGACTCCAATTCTCTACCCGAGAATAACCAGTTCTCATTTGCTAACATGATACAAACAGCAGAAACTTATCGAGAACCTCCTACATACAAGGCTGCTACCATGTCACCTCAAGCTGCTTTCTGGAAAGCTGCCATGGAACGTGAATATGATTCACTTATGGAAAATCGTACCTGGATTTTAGTCCCTCCTCCGCCTGGACGCAATATTATCAAATGCAAATGGGTGTATAAGATCAAGTATACCTCCACTGGTGCAATCGACAAGTACAAAGCGCGCCTCGTCGCCAAAGGCTACAGCCAAGTTCATGGCATTGATTATGAAGAGACTTTCAGCCCTGTCATCAAACACGACTCGGTTAGAGTTCTGTTCGCCATTGCATCTGTTCTTCGCATGCATATGCGTCAGTTCGACATCGGCACAGCCTATCTCAATAGTGATCTCACTACTCGCATATATATGCATCAGCCTGAAGGGTTTCTTAATCCTAAAAATCCTTCTCATGTATGCTTACTTCTCAAAAGCCTATATGGTCTAAAACAATCTGGGAGGCTCTGGAATCATACCTTTGATGCGTTCCTGAAACTCTATAACCTCGTTACTAGTGATGCCGATTCCTGTGTCTACTATCGGCTCACTTCCCTCCAAACAGTTGATCTTATCGTCGGAATCTTCGTCGATGATGGCATTGTTTGTGCTACAAGTGAACAAGACCTTGATGCTGTTATCAAGCATCTCGCAAGCATGTTCAAGGTGACTCATGGCGACATGGATTATTATGTGGGTTTTCAAGTTCACCGCGATCCTCTCACACACAGCATTCTTATCAATCAAGCCCGGTATATTTCTGACATTCTTCAACGTTTTCAACTCGACAACGCAACACCGGTTTCGACCCCAGCCGACACACACAATCCTGTCCAGGCTTCACAAGGACCAGATGATGCTCTATTACCTTCTTCGATACCTTATCGAGAAGCAGTTGGATGTTTAATGTATGCTATGGTTCTTACACGACCTGATATTGCCTTCGCTGTCAGCCGCGTTGCGAAGTTCACCAGTGAACCCCGAACATCCCATTGGACTGCCGTCAAGCGCATCTTCCGCTATCTATCTGACACTCTTCACATGGGTATTTCGTACTCTGGTGTACCATCTGACCTTACCTTACGAGGGTATTGTGATGCCGATTATGCGGGTGATCATGATGATCGCAAATCTCGCACAGGTTACCTGTTTCTTCTGGCAAATGGTGCCATCGCATGGTGCAGCAAACGTCAAGGATGCACGGCTGACTCAACAACCGAAGCCGAGTTCGTAGCCATGGCGGAATCCGTCAAGGAGGCTATCTGGCTCCGCCGGTTACTTCACAGCCTCGGGTTTCGTTCTTCTGCACCAACTCCTGTTTATTCAGACAATCAGGGTGCCATCCAACTGGTTAAAAACCCTAAATATCACAAACGCACCAAGCATATCGAAACCAAGTACTACGTGATCAGAGAAAAGTATGAACAACACCAGATTGACGTCTTTTATATCTCCACCAAACAACAGCTGGCCGACATACTCACAAAAGCTTTACCTCGTGAGTCCTTTCAACATCTTCGTACTCTGCATGGCGTTGTCGCTCCTCCGTTTCAAACGAGTGGGAGAATATGTGAAGACGTTTGCACAGAGAATCAACAACAACAAAAGCGTCAGAATGCATGTACTGATTCCAAGAAGAGCAAAAGCGATTGAAAGATAGCAAGCGTATACACAAGTGAGCAACCTTACAAGTATCCTAATAGATACATTAGAATCATTTGATAGATATATAGCATGTATGTCAAAGCACAAGGGACAGATACATCGGAGAGAGTTATCAACAAACTTCTTAGGAAAACCTAGTTAACAGAACCAGTGGGAGAACCTCTGAGAAGAACAACAAATTGAAAGTTTTCAGAAATGCGGCAGCGCACAAGGGAATGCTACATCAAAGAAGTCACAAGTAAGCTCTATCGAGAGAAGTCTACAACAAGGAAATATATAATTTTCAGGATAGCAGCTCTCAACTTTTCAACAATACAGATATAACTCAACAGGTGCACAGGAACAACTCAGGAGAGAACTCTAGGAGCATGGTTGAGACAAAGAAACCAGGAGTAACTCAAGAACTTCGATTGCAAGGCACACAGGAGAGAAATCCTTAGAGAGCAGACTGAAATGAAGAGAACCTTGAGAAATAGCACTTATCTGAGTCAGACCGAAGACACGACGTTTCGAGAGAAAGAGGAGAGATGGTCGAAAGGTGTTGCACCATACCTCATAATGACAGCAAAATGATTAAGGAGAGTGATACACCATTCCACATGATCATCACAGAGATACACATATCAGATTCTACTACCGAACCATCATTGCTACACAAGTGAGCGGTATGGAGCAGAAGTAACAGGTTAGGGTATCTCAACAGGAATAGGGTTACTCATTAGGTATAGGGTAATGATTAGGGCCAGGTGTCGTCTTGACAATGAAAGACTTAGAAAGTTAGCGATTAGGGCTTAGTAAGCACGAATGAGCAAAGAACGAGTGGGAGTGATGAACGGATTAGTTAGTTACGTTCATTACTCATTCGTCTGGATGAATTCTGTTAGAGATTAGGAAACTTCTAGTAGAGTAAGTTCTAGAATCACAGGAGTAGATTGTTACTTTACCTCAAGTGAATCAGTGTTCCGGTATCTTGTGCAGATAGAGTGTCAAGAGTAGAATGCTCGGCAGGACATGGCTATGTCGGCAAGGATCATACATTAGGCTCAGGAATAGTTAGAACACTGTATTCCGTAGAATGTATTAGATAAGGGAGAAATAAAATTTTTGTTTCCATCAATTGTTTCCACGCACAGATACTTGTGCATTTCCATCTGTTTGCCTTTACAAAATCCTCCAGCTCTTCAGGTGTAGGGCGGATGCACCTGCCACCCATATGCTTAATGCCACCGAGCACACCAAAGACATGCATACATCGAAATATATCTCCCTCTAGCCAGATCTAGAGGGAGGCCTCCAGTGTGGGCCAATTCAAGTGATCATCTCCAAATTCTCCCCTTTCACCAAAAACGCTATAGAGTTCGTTGTGCCAGAGGCCTTGCACTTTGTGCACGTGAATAGTGAGTGAGAGTAACCATGAAATCAAGAATTTCGCTAAAGCCAAAGCAGAGTCCAGCGTTCAGCGTGCATACCGGGCGTACTGTAGAAGGGAGATAAGGGTTGACGGTTTCCAGAGAATCGGTACTTACATGTTATGCATGAAGAGTGAGTGGTAAGCCCGAGCGGATATAATCCTCACTTTGATGCGATTCTCCGGATCCCAGTTCAGGAACTGATCGTTCACGAAGACCTGTAATCAAAAGTGGAAGGCACAGAGATCAGCAAACTTCGTCATTAAATTCATGCACACAACATATACAGTATTGACACTTTCGATAGAGTATATAAGCAGAAATCATTATATAAATATATATAAAATAATTACCTTCTCCAAAGAGTTCAAGTAATCGACAGCTCTCTCTCGGTTGACCAAAACTGTCTCCTCGTCCATTTCAATATTTGGAGAACCCCTGGGAAAATGCAATGTTACTTCAAAAGATTAGCTGCTCAACCTATCACACAATTTCACTGGTGCGTTTTTCTGCATACAAGGGAATTCACAAAACAGATTCTACTATGTCGGCTTTGAAATCGAGAGGCACTTACTTTCCCCACCACAAGTCATCCTTTGAGGTCTCCTCCTTCACCACACGTTTGTCCTTAGGAGACCGCCCAGTTTTAGCGCCAGACAGTGTAGCAAGTGCTCCAGTTGATGTAATGTATGAACCCTTCTCGAATTTAATGGCCTGCTCGTATAATTCTGCCAATGGGCAGAGCCATCAAAAAGTCAACCATCACTTTCCACATCATCACGTGTGCACTTTTTCCCTTTTTCAAAATGCAAAAACACGATGATTATAAAGGCATCATCAGAACTCTGCCAGCATAAATTGGCAGGAGGGTGTCAAAGACCAACCAGCAGGAGACAGGTTGTACAGAACATGCGTGAACTTCAAAGCACTGTCACTGATGTCGAGCCTGGGAGCCACCACAGATTTCGGGGGTGACCTCTTCCTGGTCGGATCGCCCTTGATAACTTGAGGTCCGCTCTCACGAGTTAACGACGCCAGAGATGCACTGCAAAAATCATCGTAGAAATGAGATTGATAGCTTCAACAAGAGAGTTAAAGACGCACTAGAGCTGCACTACAGTATTTGCCATGCTGCACACAGGTACGGAAGATGCCCGGATGTCAATAATACAAGGCAGACCTTCTCCTCAAGAAGCACTCCAAGGACCATCGGACATCAACATAAGCCAATTGTTTACCAAAATCGTCATGAAAGTGAGTAAGCATGAGCAAAGCCAATACCTCCTCTACAGGACACTGAAAATGCAACAGAGCTGCACCGCAGTGATTGTACGAAGGAAGTACGGAGGTTCTCATCAAATGTCAATAATAGGATGCAGAAAAAGTTCCCCCTCAAGAAGCAATCCAAGACAACAAACATACGTCAAGTGTTTTATTTACCTGATGGACTGCATCTGCTGCTTCTGACGCTCCTCTTCGCTGAGGTAAGAGCGAGGAGTCATGTTCTTGGGCGTGGAGGGGTTTGTAGCATTTCCGGGCGTCGTTGGAGCCGATGCCTTCTTTTTCTGTAGAGCATGAAGCTCCTCCACATTCTGCACCTTAACGGTAGGTGCTGTGTCGTCTTTGCAGACTTCCCGAGAAACAGGCTTCTTCGTGTTGATTTTCGACAGAAAGGGATGGCCACAAGCATTGACTTTGGCTAAAGAGGGTCCGGAGAGGGGAGACAGACATTGGAGAATGCACACATCTAATTTACTAGCAGCAATAATTTGGTATGACAATAAGTCTGCTAGTTTGTTGAGCATGGCATTCTCAGCTATTGACATGAATGATGTTGTGTTTGTGAAAAGGTGGCATAAGACTGCGGAGAAGTCCATCCCAATTCTAGTTCATTACCAAGCTCACATGAGAGGTGTGGATGTGGCGGATCAACTTCGAGGCTACCACACGGTTCAAAACAAAGACCACAAGTGGTGGCGTCGTCTATTTATGCACAATCTTGACACATCATTGGTAAGCTCATGGGTCATGTATAGAAGTAATATGCAAAAGGAGGGTGAAAATAAAAGATTTATCCCATAGGGAATTCAATTATGCAATAGCAAAGAAACTAACATTGTTTGCTAAACGGCTTGCAGCTACATGCATGACGGAGAGTGGAGTTGGAAATGCACACATGCTTCATTATAGCATGATGTGGAGCGGGCATAAAGAAGGGAAAAGAAGAAAATGTGGAACCTGCGGTAAAAAAACAACAATATTATTGCCGTACATGTGACTGCCAAGTACTTTGCCTAGGTCAATGTTTTGTGACATGGCATGCAAAATAATCACAAATTATATTTAAATGTTTACTACATAAGGGGGGGTTAGGTAAGAACTAGTGCTTGTAGGGGGGTTGAAGAGGGTCAAGTCCTCTCACTAGCAATTTTTTGATATATATTTATTTGTACATGAAATAAAAGAAATTATGCACAATATCATATACACATGGTGTAATATCACTAGAAGAAAACTTGTCCATATCAACCGGCCGTTGCGACTTGGCCATTGCGACTCATGCTAGGAAAATGCATAAAAAAATGTTTGTGGTTGTCCACCCGGATGTTTTGGATGATGACTAACTAAAATACTCCAATTGACAATCATATTGATATTTTTTTTTCATTTTCCTAGCATGAGTCGCAATGGCCAAGTCGCAACGGCCGGTTGATATGGACAAGTTTTCTTCTAGTGTATGTAAAGCAATTCGAAGATAATTGCACATGAGATTTTATTTAGTAGGTATTGTAGGTAGAAAGATGAATTATTTGCAGGAATTTATCCTCTTGTTAAAGATGTAATGTTGGGCAAAGTGGGCCCTGGTAAGATTTTTCTACAAAGAGGAAGTTCAAGTGATTCCTCTCAAAATGAAGAAGAGCAAGTTTATGGATTTCAAGACTCTAAAAAACTTGATAACGTTCAAGTGAGTGTAATATTGGTTGGGGGCATACCTAGTCCACAAAGAGATTATGTCTATCAATATATAAATATAAAGGGTGATAACCCTTCTCTTTCAAGTGATTCCACATTGGCTAAATCTTCATCATCATAACCATTTAGTAACTTTCCTAGAGTGTCATGGAAAAAAAAAAAGTATCCCTACATTGATGTCTAGTAACATATGATCAACATTAGGTGTTGGTCTTCAAAGATCATTCGAAGAAATCGCGACCGTATTGGTTAGAAATTCTACAAGTAGTATTAGATTAAGTCGAGGGTGCCAACATATGAAACATCTATGTATTTTGAAATTGCGTTTTGTATGGTTGCATACTTTTTCATGTAGTGTAAACAGATAGATAGATAGAAACTCCGGTCCCTAAAGGCTAGGGGCCGGCGTGAATAAAGTGTCCGTTCGTAATGCCAATGAACCGATGCCCACAAGACAAAGGGAAATTGGGACAATACTACTCTCCCCTTCCGAGGATGGACACTGTAGTAGCCAGTAACCAAATGTAGTGTAAACACATGTGGAATGAGCCTCTCAACATATCCTTATTTTTTTATCATCCAGTTTATGTGGGCAAATTCTCCGTCACAATTGGGAAGTGGTGGTGTTATTGATTATAAAAATGTTCACTAAGATGTAGTATTCTAGCTACAAATGTACAAACTATTGATATCAACATGTGCATTTGATCAATTTGTGCCCAAAATAAACAAAACAACGTGTGTATGTCCTACTTATTAAACTTATTATAGTGAAGAATATAGTAATTTAAACACATCCTTTTTCAAGTATCAAAATTGATGACCTTGGATTTCTCAAGTCCATCATGAGTATCGCTATGGATTTTATCACAAGTTTCTCTCTCAACTTGATGTGCATAATGTTAATAAATGTTAAGTTTCTTTAGGAATTGACAATTCTATGACATTTACTAGGTCATGCTTTGCTCTTATCCCACATGCAAATGTCCGGTCCCCAGTTTAGAACCGGTCCGGGTATAGTAAAGACCTTCCCCCGCCATAAATGGTTCATATAACGGAACTCCTTCGGCCCGCCAAGAGATTACTTTAATATCCGATACTCCGATATCCTACTTTATCCCATGTAAGATAATAAGTGTCGTTGTCTTATTGATTGCTTCCTAATTATACTGGGGGTATGCCTAGGCTTTGGTGGGCTTTAACTCAAGATGAGCTGCCCCGCCCAAGATGGAGGGCTCCCCAAAAGTATAAAATATTATACAATTTATTTGACGTATACCCAATTTGGTGGGGATGCCTTTAGGTGTCAGTGGGGTACTTTCATAGATGTAAATTAACATGATTAATGTTTTACACCTCATCTATAGTTACACTGCTGAATTCGCCGGATTTATCTTTTACAAATGGTGCCACTTGTCTTGGCCCCATTCGTAAGACTATCCCAAAATGTCCAGGATTGTTTTCTCTATGTGCCAATACTGTGTCGACAGCTGGACCTATACAATGATAATTGATTTCTTTTTCGACAATAAATCGACGCCATTGTGCAAAGCAATTCGACGAAAGCACTTTGATTTAACCATGCCTTTACAAATATCCCTGCTTGCCTTATAATATCCAGCATCATGCACCAGACCATTAGAATTAATTGGTGACAGTAAATATCATATTTAGTGTAGTAGCTACACTAAATATGATATTCACTGTCACCAATTCTTCTTTCTTTGCTCAATACTAATTGTAGACCAAGGTATGTTAACCCAACATTATTTGTCATTCCTTGTAAAAGATTTTGGGGAGTATAGATTTACAGTGTTGCAATTAATGTCACTTACCAAGTGATCATTCATCCAAATTTCAATCACCCATGACAATATTTCATCACAAGTTGCTGGCAAGAGAAGATAGAGTTTTGGCCAACGGATGAACTCATTCATCATCCATGATAATATTTGTTCACTTATTCATAAGAAGTGTCACCCATAAACTTACCATAGTGACATAAAATGCCGCATGACACTAAATATCATATTTGGTGTAGTTATAAATGTGCAAGTTGATTTTCCCAAATCACCAATTCAAAATCAAAACTCTAGGAAATCAAGTGTACCGTACTTTGAAAGAAAAGAAATTTAAGTTGAATAATACTACAAAGAATAACCATAGTACTTCAATGAAAAATTGATTGAAAATAAAGAAGTAAGGATATTGGCCAAGTTAGCTCAAATTTTTCATATATGTCTCATAGACTACACATAGATTATATTTTGAATAATTTTCTTGTTTTATGACAACGAATGAGAACCATAAACTATGGTATCCATATTTGAATTAATCAAAACCAACTATAGTTTTTATTTTGATAATATAATGCTAGAATTCTATGATGAAATTGAATAAATTCTCACAAGTACAATTTTTAGCAAGAATTCTTTAAAATATACATCTATATACATATACATATACATACATACATACATACATACATACATACATACATACATACATACATATATATATATTTTGAAGTTTCACTTGAAAACTATGTTTCTTACAATATTTCAACATGTTAGTAAGGTATGCAAGTGGTTAGGTGTGGATCTAAGAACCTACAAACATCATAAAACACACGATTAAAAGAAATTGGACTCCAACTTCAAATTGTATTAACTACTCTAGTATACTCCATACTCAACACAATTAGAGGAACCTCTAGCTATGTGTTCATTCAACGAGGAAGTAACTCATATGCACTGCCCATAAGTTATGTAACTAAATCAAGGGAAATCCTAATTTTTTTAGTGATTCATCATACATTTGCTATTGCAACACAAATTTGAAAACGTAAAATATAACCAGTAGAAGATGGAGAACAAAAACGATTGACCAACTAACGCTTTGCAGCAAGTCTTCTACAAGAGGTTCTTGATAGCCTTGGGATTCATTTCGATCCAGCTGTCTCATTTTAAGAACCTGCACATTTCCCCGGTCTCCCCCCATGAGCCACAAGAACTGGACAACAAATTCTGTCCTTGACAGGAAACTGCAAAGGCGAAACACATTCACCAGGCCATAAAACATGATGCCTTCACTTGCCTGCCTGAAACGATACCCTTCCCGCTTCGCCTCCAGCACATGCCAACGTGATTCAGGCCTAGGCTCATGGACAGTAAACTCCTGGGCAATAGTCTCATATGAACTTACCAATCCCAAAGTACATAATCTGTTACATATTATCTTAACATTAGAATTTCCACCAACTTCAGCTCCAAATTAGTGAGGATTGTATAATAATGTACCATCTCAAACACTTATTTTTCAAATTAGAACCGTAGAATCAATGGTACCTACTCCTAGAAAGTATAACTAATATAGGGCGGCTTTATACACGGCCTGGGGCCGGCCGGAGCACCGGCCCGATGAAGCCCTCAATCTGGCCCCACTTTATGAACTTTTTTGGGGCCCAACCTTGTCACATGTAAAGTGGTGAGGCCCGATTCTAGGGCCCGATGGTCTTGAGGCTTAAGTTTCATAGAAATTACCACGGTCAATGTTCGGTGTTCTCGACAATTAAGTTTCACGAGACTTAATACTATGGGGATGACATCTATAGGGTTGTGATTAATGAATTGAAATTGGGTCCCACTAGACTAAATTGGGGCCTTTGAATCTATTCCGGCGTCAAAATGCTCCTATAAATATATCTACCATGTTAACCGATGAGTGTGGTTAAGGAGGCACACCATATTCTTGATTAACGGCTTAAATGTTTTTTTTTTGTCTTAAGTGTATAATTAACACCTTAATTGTTGTGTCGTTAGTCTAATGCTACCATATTTATACTACTTGTTGTCTTATTAGACTACCCCATAACTTAAGTTGTACCATATGCTTGATTAAATGCTTCATTTTTATCTTAAGTGTGTAATTAGCACCCTAATTGTTGTGTTATTAGTCTAATGCTACTAGATTTGTGCTAATTATTGTGTTATTGGACTAACCTATTGCTTAATGCACATCAAATTCTTGATTGACAACTTAAAATGTTTCATTTTTATTTTAACTGTATGATTAACATCTTAATTGTTGTGTTATTACCCTATTGCTAACATACTTATACTAAGTTTTGCCTTATTAGACTAACCCATAGCCTAAGTCATACTATGTGCTTGATTAAATGCTCAAATGTTTCATTTTTATCTTAAGTGTGTGATTAACACCTTAATTGTTGTGTTATTAGCCTAATGCTATCATATTGTAGCTAATTAATGCATTATTAGACTAACCCATAGCTTAAATCATACTTAGTCTATATGCTTGATCAAATGCTTGAATGTTTCATTTTTTCTTAAGTATGTGATTAATGCCCTAATTGTTGCCTTATTAGTCTAATGAAATCATATTTATATTTATTATTATGTTATTAGAGGAATGGAGTGAAGAGAAGTGGAGTGAAGAGGAGAGGAAAAGAATTTACCCCCTAATGATTAACGGACAAGATGAGCTCAATCCAACGGAGGAGCGCAATCGGACCCTAGATGGGAGTTCGGGCCGAGGAAAAGCTCGTCCCGAACTCTCATCTACGGCCCGATGGTTTGGCGCCAAAGTTGTCCCACCTAGGACGCCACATGGGATGAGTGAGTGTTCGGGCCGGCCCCAAGTATAAAGCCCTTGGACCCGATTTGATGAAATCGAACGATCCTATTGGCCCAAATTTTGAGAGTTCAGGCCGGCCCTCAATCCGGCCCCAAGTATAAAGTGTAACTAAGTTCGCTAAGCCCCTCAGTGTCCACAATTTCTAAGATGACCGATTGATCCGGTGACCTTCGAATTTGTGGGTGAAATACAATGGGTACCAGTAGCGTGATTTGGCAAAGATCTGAATCGCACCTGTATCCCTGGTGAAGATGTATCCCAGCTACTCAAGTTGTTGGCTCGATGTTTGACATCTATTCAAAGCTATACATTCTAACCAATTCAACTACTGTTGAAGTGGTAGACGTTCATAAAAATGACAAACCTTTTCCTAAACATTTGCACAAAAATAAATTGATGAGAAAAATGACAAGGAAATAGGTCTATTTGTAAGAAACACAACTCAAAACACAACTTTCATACCTCTCCATGATTCCGCCACTCCTTCTAGCTTTTGAATGACGTCAACCATACTCAATCTTGCATGCCCCTCTTCTAGGCACATCGATGCTAGAATTGCAAGTTGTGACATCGCCAAGTTGTTGAATTTGAGAAACCCAGGATCCACAAACTGCTCAATATGAATTGCCTGCAACATTCGTCTTAGTTTTTAGTTTTCTATGTTTACCTATAATAAAAGTGAGACATTCCAAAGCAAAACTCTTGATATTCATGGCTTGTTATGTACACAAATATCTAAGCTTATTCAACTTAACTTGCAGATACTCCTTTAGCCTTTTGTGTAAAATAACAAATTCATTCACGTTGAACATTGAAGTAACATAGTCATTTATGCCTCCATGTGAATTGACAAAGTTGTTGAAGTGGCCACATAAAGTAGACAATGCTCAAACCGTTGTATAAAACCCTTAGTATATCTACTAATAATAGATGGACAAAGGCCTAATGTGTCTCATTCACGATTGAAAGGGATTCCAATGCATCACATTATGCCTTATCCCAATGCCGTATGCAATAGTTAAAGGAATTCAGAGTTTTGTTGGTACATGATCCAAATGCATCAGGGGACTCGGGAGGTTGATGTTAAGCTAGTGAACATTCTCAAAATCAAGATGTACTTATTGTGGAAGATTTTAGGGTGTCGGTTTTGGGTGGGGTAATGGTTTAGCATGCTCCACCTTATTTAATTCATCACTCATGAACATCACAAAGGCAAGATTCATCTCATGATTCTTTAGAATAATAAGTTTTATTCGTGGAAGTCGAATTTCAATTCCATGAAAGACGAATTAAAAATAGTCCCAATCCAGTGCATAGATAGATAGATAAGAAAAGTTGCGGATGTGTCATGACAATGGACGCAATCATCACACGCTTGGAGCATGTGATGAGCCCAACTGATTCTTGTAGTTCACAAGGCTAATGCAAGAAAATTCATGATTTAAAAGGGAGAACATTACCATATTCTTCAAGTGCATAGGTGTACCAAAAGATGACTGCCATTTTGGCCCGCATACAAGCTGCCCCAGTATGGTACCAAAATCTTCCATTTGCTTTGAGAGTTTCCTGCATAATCAGGATCATGGGGGATGAAATACCTGGACTTTGAAGTTTGACATGAATCCTACCAATAGATCACAAGAATAATCAGGTTCACTAGGTCAACAACTAACTATACAAGCACAACGTGATGGTGACACACATAACCTATCTAAAAATCAAGACTTCAGAGCTAGTGAGAAATGAAGTCCTTACTCAGACTTCGTCAAGCTGTTTTCATCCTCAAATTGGAATCCAAACATTACATCTCCATTTCTTGTCACATGAATATTATCAAAAGTTGTGTTGTGGAGGACGATGCCCATGTTGCATAACGAATTCAAGTCTATTTCGTGCACAACCACATGCTTCATCAAACATCTAGGGATGAAGGTGTCAAAGTATCTCATATACAATGTTGCTTGAAAATCTAAGGATGGCACTCTAAGAACAATGATTGTGCAACTGAATGATTTTGCAAAATGAAGTGGTGATGGTTAGAAAGTCAATTTACCTCTTGCGATATGCAATGCTATCGAGTATAGGTTGGTTGTAATTAGGGAGACCTTTGCATTATGCTCTGCCAAAGAACATATTTCTATCTTCAAAACATCAACACACACTAGATACAACTGCAAGAATCAAACATAACTATCACGGCAAGATTGAATCTGATAGGATCAAATTCCTACGAAACTAGTGTGACTCGCTCAGATATACTTTTCGAGGCATTGTCTCCATATCCCTCAGGTCTATAACCACATGCTTTATTAAACATTCGGGAATGAAGTGTCAAAGTATCTCATTATCAATGCATATAATATTGCCTTAATGTGCAAAATCTACGGATGGCATTCTAAGAACAATGTTTGTCCTTCTGAGAATGACTTTGGAAACTAAGTGGTAATGGTTGAAAAACCTCTTTACCTCTTTCGTCCTGCAATGCTTTTGAGTGTTGTCTGGTTGTAATTAGAGAAGCCTTTGCAAGAACCCCTGTGCCAAAAATCATAATTCTATCCTCAATACATCAACATACACGAGATACAACTGCAAAAAGGGCAAGAATCGTATCAATCACTGCAAAGATTTGAATCTGGTAGGATCAAATTCCTACAAAACTACTGTGACTCACCTAGATATACTTGTGCAGGCATTGTCTCCAAATCTCTGTATATGAGTATTTTCTCACCCTCCTCCACGCAGAACCCAATTGCGTTCATGACCAAACCCCAAGTTGGCAATTTTGTATACATCTTGACCTAGAACAAAGAAATCAAATCTCTCAATATAGTCTACACCAGTGTTGGTCTCGTATCGTCCTTTTCACATACCCACTGCGTATTTGTGATAAGGATTTCACATTTCTTGAGACCAGTAGGGTATAGAGAGCTGACGTTACTTTTGTTTTCGATACAATTTGGGTCTATCGACATTGCAAGAACCTTCATACCTAGGAAAAAACTCCCGAGTATCAATATGGCTTCGAATGGTACTGACCAAAATAATAATTCGGCTCTACAAATATTCTCACCTTGACATACCAACCAAATATCAATATTTGACTGGTGTACAATTCTGACACCCACGGGTGGTTCGTCCATACCATCATGGATGTTGATTATTGATACCATGCATTCACCTATATACCAAACCAACATTGGTCTACACAAATTGAAGCATTAAAACTAGGCACCTCAGTTGAGATAATACTCTAGCTCCCAAATTCTTATAAAACCTCTCAATTGTTTCTCGAACTGCATATTGTGAGGCACTGAAATGAACTTGCATACCTCCTGAGTGCAATCTCAAGTTCTTCATACCAGGCCTGGTCACTTCATACCATATAAATACCATAATATGAGAGCTATTGAAATGACGAAATGCAGTGGTTGTGTGCCATCCACAATGATTTCATCAATAAATGTACCTGATCGATAAATTCTTTTGGAGATGCAGAACTAGGATGCAACTGGTCCACCAATACTTTCTCTCCATTTGGCAATGTCCCGGGGTACTTCCCATATCCTTTGGGCGTCGAGAAATTGCTAGTCATATCCCTCACCTCTTGACATGTGTATTCAGAAGCTCCGTTGCACTCGAGGAAATCAAGAGCTAAATGTTGCACTAGGACTTGGGAAGGAGTCAACTTTGTTGCCATACCCGCAGTTGAGGTAATTATATCCCGAGCTAACCAGATGGTTGGCCTCGCATGCTCATTAGGATGTGTACACATGAGACTGAGGGTCAAGAGAGTACCAGCTTGGCCTGTATGGTAACCAGTATTCAGCCTCGGGTCAATGAAGCCTTGCACCCACTGTGGATCTAAGGTAAGTTTCTCTGCTGTTGCATATTGATCTGAGGTATCAATATGGTCCTTCCTGATTCCACCTAGAACCTCCATTATGAAAATTCCAATCTTGTAAACCATGCCTTTCAGATAATCCCCCTTGGTTGGCTTAAGATATCGAGCGTCGTGCACCAGACTTACATCAGTAAAGTGTAAGTTGTAGCTCTTGTCCAGACGGACGCTTTTGGTGCTGAGAGAAATGGAGCTAATCACATTGAGCTCAATCAGCTGAATGAAGTACACAACACATGCCATGAATCCAGTTAATATATGTAACCGTGTATTCCACGGGAGCGTCTTCTTTAATCCACTGAGATGCTCGTAAAGAGTGCTTGACCAAGCGTCATACACAACGTAAAGCTTGTTATGTTCTGAGTGTTTCAAAGAAGCGTAATGCCAGTATTGCAATTTCACCAGATGGTTACGAGGATTGTCAGTCAATGCCTTCATCCCCTCTACAAAATATCTACACTTTGTCATCGTCCTCAATTCCAATTCCCTCCATGACTCATAGTTTAGAGAGGAATTAAATTCAAATACCTGTACTCCCCGTAAACCCACTGGTTGTGGGAAATTCCCCATGAGGATGGATGACGAAACCTCCTGATCACACTGGGGACTTATCAACTGCGACCTGAAGATCTTGAGGGACCTGAAGAACCTGTCCAACTTCAACTGCTTCGACGAGGATAAGCCTACTTTAACGAGTATGTACCGCTCTGGCCTTGTTGCAGGTCTGAGTGCACTCTTTTCATCCATACTCCAAGTTTCTACTGTTGACCAGCTCCTGTGGATTAGTTCAGAGCCTCTGATTAGGTAACCTTGGAGGAGTTGAAGCATGTTGCATATCTTGGTGAAACTGGGACGGAGAGTTGGATTTGTATCCCAGCATTGTGTCAACAAAGATGCTAGAAATTTTGGACATGCCAAAGGCAGCTTTGGTCTTTCTCCACCCTTGGTGATCCTTTCATACTGCATAGCTATTGTGCAATCACTTTCAGAGAAAGGTACAGCCCCAGTGAGTATCTCCGAACACGTCATTGCAAAGCTGTAAGTGTCAGCTTTTCTCCAATCAATTTTTGGTTTCAAGCCTTCTTTCAATCTTAACACCTCGGGTGCCATCCAACGAGTAGTTCCTAATATCCCAGTAGGCTCAGTTAACTCATGAGTCAGTGTCTTAGACAACCCAAAATCTGTCACCTTAATGTCTCCATAGCCCTCATCAGAGAGTCCATCACAAGCTGAAGGGGTGACAAGGATATTCTGCGATTTCAAGTCGCGATGGACCACTCCTTTGCCATGAAGATATTCCATACCTAGGGCAATCTGCAACATAATGTCAGTGGCCGCTGCCAATGTAAAGGGGACGTATTCCTGCCCCTTCCATCGTTTCTTGATGAAATTATGGAGGCTCATCGGCATGAGCTCCATCAAAAAAGAAACCTCACGCTCCATACTCACGTACACAGAGCAGCTTTACAATATGCGGATGGTTTAAATGCACCAGGGCCCTCACCTCCTTCTCTAGCTCCAACTTCCGTGGTGAGTTACTCTCATGAGGATTAGTGGCAAAGTATTTTTCAGCACATTCTAGCCCCAACCAGCGCACCTTCAGAACCGATCCAGCTGAGCCTGACCCAATGGGTTCCCCAACTCTTGGGTACTCACGGTTTGCAACATAGAATTGTGGGAGGGATGTATACAAGTCAAGGTTTGTGGATGACATGTAATTCTCACGTTCAATGAGGTATTCTGCGAGTTGGTGTTTCCAAGGATCTGTAATGGTGTCCTCTGAAACCTGTTGGTTCACGACCTCCTTAAGTCGTTCCATAAATTTCAAAGAGTCTTGACAGAAGTCGTCATCCCTCTCATGTTGCTCCACTGTTACACTTAGATCAGTGAACTGAATGTAAAGATGTAAAGAACTCCACATGTAAAGAACAGGTTCAACGGTCTCAGTAAACCCATTGATGCAGAAATGGAGCTTCCGGGACATCTGTATAAATACCTCTTGGTTGCCCGCTTGCATGATGGCTGCTTGCAGCCAATCCGGCTTACTGCACTCCTTCACGATTGCTTCTGTATGCTCCACAATGCGATAGAACTCCTTATAAAATGGAACACATTTTTGACGTAGTGTACGTGTTGGGAAAAATAGGCTCTGGTAAAAATGATCATGAGTTTTTCTAAGATTTCCAAGGAGGCGCTTGCACTTTGCGGCGTTCAATTGCAAGATGATCCTCCTGGTCGACAAACCACTCTCAATTTCATCTAGGACAGCTCCAGCAAACTCCAAATAATTAGCCATTGGTGTCAGCGAGCATATCCTGCCTAATCAGGAAGCGCACAGTGCGCCCTGGTCTCAAGTTCCTGCACGCAAGAGCAAGAGATGACAAGAAGATTACCTCGAGGTGAGATCTAGTTCACTTACATGACCACAGAAAACACACCTTGACCAAGAAAGAAAGATAACACCTAAAAGATTCTCTGAGGATGGGCAGAAGCACCCTTCAACATTCACCGGAGATCTGCAATTAGTTTAAGCAACACCATGGATAAACCTCAGCGAACGTGGAGAAATTTGAGCCAACTCGGTCACTCTGTTTACTTCTTCATTGTCAACCGCTTATGCATTAAAATACTTCGGTTGTTCATTGTATTTTAACTTAAAGTGGTAAAATTTCCCAAAAATGTAGTTCGGTAAATTTCCTAGAGTTCCAATTTTAAATCCGAAATTAGGGAAAACGAACCAGTTGAACTGTGGGTAGTAGCCAGCTGTCCCCTTTCATTGATCTACTTATACCCACGAACTGCCATTGTAATGCACGTTCTGACCCCCCAACAAAGATCTTCACAAAGAACACTTCCCTCACGATAAGTGGTAACAACTTATTCTCTCTGGAGATGCATATCTTGCCCATGTAAATGTCCATGTGTACATGTCCGCGTGTAGATGGCCAACATCTTCGGAGATGGCAATTACAATACCAATACCAATGTGGTCTTTCTACTTCCTTTCTGGCCTTTCATTACTTCGTAAATAATATGGAATCTCGCATAATATCTACAAGACTAAAATCTTCCACAATTGACTTAGAAGAATATACTTGGAAGAATTTCCATCCCCACACAATATTATTCTTTATACACCATCTTGATGTACTTCTAGTCCCGTAACCCTTTGAGCTTCCTGGACTTTAATATTAATTTTTTTTTTTCATTTCATGCACCTCTTTTAAACAACTTTATCCATATCTTTGAAAGCTTTCCCTATGGCCAATCTTTGCAGAGACCTGCATTGAGAAGAAATCGCCTTTGGTAAAAGCGCTGTCCACAAATTGATGCACAACCTTATTTGTTGGCCAGTTCCAGTAGTGCCACATGTTCCTAATCCAAATTAAACGATGCAGACTCCATGCCATTATATAATGATGAAAATATAACACCCTATATTACACAAGGACTCCTGTTCTCTGAAATAATTTGTCAACAACATGGACCTTTCGAAAGGTATTCAATTACCTACACATGATTTTTCTTCATAGTACGGTGTGTTACACAACAACCAGAAGTCTTACGACGTCCCTCAGAAAGGGTTCCTGCAGCCTGGAACACAGATCTGCAGAGCACAATGACCAATTATCAATCTAGAGATGAGGCCCAGGTTGACGTATCACTTAATAACAGGAACATATACTGCAGAAATGACACCGTAAGTCCGCAATGATCGGATGGGCACATGGATATTTGCATGCGGTATGTCTACAATTCCACTCTGAACAAAAGTTCCACGGGAAGTAAAATGAGAGCCGAATTACAAACCGAAGTTCTGTAAACGTACACCTACTAAAGAGACTCCTGGGTGCATAAAGTCAAATTATGACAAATGGATTTGTTGGTTGTCAAACCAATTCCCTACGGCTAGCATGACAGAGCATTGAGTGTATACAGGTGATATCCAGATTCAACAACATGCATAAGACATGGAATCCTTGGTCTCTTTCTACATAAGCTTGAATCACGAGACAAGTAGCAGGATCGATGAAACTCTATCACAGAGAGAGGGCACGGAGATCAGGCTATCGATCATCCAGAGAGTGCGGAATCTCATTGTATTTCTAGTACACGTCTTGATCTTTGTGACCATTATCTCGTACTTGTTGCTACAAAAGGCCTCGAAGAAATGGGGATCCGCTATCACGAAACGCCTACGGAACCAGATTTCCTAAATGTAAAGGACTCTTCACTTAGACCTCTTATAACTTTTGCGTCGCAACTCCGCTTCTGAAACTTGAATGCTCAGCTCCACGATCAGCCTTTGCAGGATTCCACTCACCGATGCAAGGAGGATTCTTAACATTTGCAGCCAAACAGAATACATGATCGAATTATAGAGTTCAGAGCCTATTCCTACCAAGGTTGGCATCTCTGTCGGGCGAAAGCAAGATTTTCCTACACCGACAAAAGGAGACACAGGCGGGGATGAGCATAACCTGAGAGAAATTTGTATACGAGGGCCATCTTCTTCCACCCGCTCGTCCTTCCCTTTCCCGCTGCACATCCACGACCACAATTGCAGACTACTACTACTACTACTACGCGAAGTATGAACTCTCAAACTTAGTGCAGGCCAGCCATGGCCAGGATTTACCGACAGGAGGTTGAAGGGCCCGTAAGTTGTTAAACACTCGCCAACGAGCTCTGCTTCGGGGGTGCCAGCGCTGTTCCAAGCCCAGAGGCCAGCGTGCCCAGGCCCTCCCCAACTGCTTCCTGTGAGTCCCCTCCTGCAGCCAGCTCAAAACCATTTGCCTTCGCCCGACTCTTGGGAAAGAGTCTCTTGTTCGACTACAGTACCTGCTGCTGCCTGCCACTGATGAGTCCCATATGAATTTGCGTTTCCATCTCAGCTGCTATATACATATGGGTGCCTCCATAGGCGGAGGAGGAGAATCAGAGAGTGGAGAAGGCAAGCATCCTCATACCTCCAGGTATGTCCATCTTTCTCGCCCTCTTCGTACTTGAACACAACAGGAAGACGAGATCGAACCATATCTCTCGTCACCGCGTTTTCTTAGGCCTTCACAAGTCTTCTTATAGTCTCCTTCGATCTCGATCTCTCTCCATTTTCCTCGACGCTTTAGAATCACCATCAACATCATAAAATCACGTCAGTGGCAACATCGGAGGATTGTCGTCCTTCCTTCCTCGTTGTGGCTTGGTCCGCGGCTGCCTTTGAAGAATTCCATCACGGCCGCTGCTGCCACGTGTTCCTGTTCTATAACGCTGCCTTTCGAGTCCTACACCGTTTATGGTGTTTAGGACCCGTTTACACTATGGACCAGGAAGTAGGAAAAGGTCGCTGTAAGAGTGCTGATTGGCTGCTGAACTCGTCCCGGGACCACTTGGTTTAAGAAAATATGGTAGAGAGACCATGCAGGTCGCTGTCTTCAAAATACAATTTATAAGGCCTAACAAATACACTGACATGGTCCAACGGGTTTTGCGGTGAGAGAGGCAAGAAATGTGCTATGGTAGGGAAAGGAAGGATACCATGGGAGAGACATGCCTTTGTAATACTTTTTAAATGAAATATTTTTGTGGGCTTTATATTATACAACTTTTTCCAACCCGCAAAGCACACTTTTCAACATCTATATGATATAATGAATATTGAGAAGCAAGTCCACCCTCTTTGTGCCTAGATCATATCATAACCCATGAGACATTCAATTTCTTCCATGCCCCTACCCCTTAAACTTGCTCCCACATGTTTCATCAAACAAGGTGGGACATCTAGAACTCAAGAATTTGAATGCAAAATTGTGTTTTTTGGTCTACCAACTGAAATGTGTGGAATTTGGGGGCTTGTAATATATTGTTGGAAAGGTCTTGAAAATACCTTTCCAACGGTATACTACACGCCCCAAAAGAAAAAACATTATAGTTGCAAAACAAACTAAACAAATCTGTAGTTGCTTAGCGAATGTAAATCAGGGTGGTCAAAAGAACCGCAATGGAAAAACGATTGCGGTTCTTTTTTGCATAGTTTTCTACTACACTAAATAGGATATTTAGTATTTGATACACTAGATACTTACGCATACACTAAATATCACTAACCCTATGAAAGTAAGTAACATTATATGTAAACTTAAACACTAAATATCAACTATTCTAATATGTGGAAGTTACATGTTTTAATTTAGTGTTAGTAAGGATATGAAAAAAATTAACAATGATAAAAGGAGAATTCTAACATGTCTTCTAGCAAATCTTCTAACACTAATTATCAAAGAATTGATAATTAGTGTTGAGTAAGGTACAGTGGTGACAACATTAAATATACTCAAACACTAAATATCTTATTTAGTGTAGTGACAACACAAGGTACATGTCACATGTAAATTACATTGAACATGTACAAATTAAATTGCACATTTTCTTGTAAAAATTATTTTGAGAAGATTTGCACGCCACATCTTCAACACATTTAACAAGATGTGAAGACAAGTGAAGCCCAAGAGAATGGTCAAACTTGGATTTTGTCCAAAACTGCCCTTTTTGAGCATGTATTAAAAAACATTGAGCACATTCACTTTTTGATGCATGGTCGTTCTTCTTGGTCCACATTTGGTTTACACCTAGTGAGGGGCTCAAGGCTTTTAAAACTAAGTTTTTAAGAAGTCGGACCATGGAATTTGGACCATTAAAAAAGGCCTTCTTCCATGGTCTGACTTCATGATCCATAGTGTAAGCCGGCCCTTATTGTCACATACACTATTTACCAAGGGCCTAAACTAGATTCCTAGAGGTCTCAAATTGATGCAGATTTTAGGTAAAACCTCCTATCACCGTCACAACTCCATGACCGCCAGCCTACGTAGCCTACCCTATAAGTTCGAAGATTCAATATAAAATTAAAAACAGTGGGTATTCAAGTCCAACATCGGCATTGATAGGTGCAAATATGGACGATTTGCTACCTATGGAGTGCAGATTATTGTCTTAATTGAGGCATGGTTGAGCATGTTGTGGGTTGGTTAATGAAGAATATGGTGGTGGTGACCAATGCTACAAGGCCAATGCTAGATCATCTCTCATTTCGGCAACCATGCATCCATCAGATGCATGCTTGCATGCGATGGTCATTAACTTCCTAGTGAGCTTCAATGGTAGTTATTCGTTGTTTCTTGCATGAAGTAGCTAAATCCAATTGTTAAATATTTAATAAAATAATATTAGAAAATATGATTAAAACCCCCAAGTAAGGTGCACTGAAGAATGTTTGGGAGGACATCACTAGAGGTTAGCATCATCATTTGTTGTGCCAATCTAGCATATGGAGAAGAACAAATGAATTGCAACGTTGTTGGGTCTCAAAGAGCAAATCCAATGAGGATGATGATGGATGTGAATTCCAAGTGTGAGAGAGGTATTCCCTAAGCGGAATAAAGAACAATGGAAATCAAAGTGACGAAAATATTCATAAGGAGGAAAAATAATCTCAATGTCATGAATGGGATGGTCTAGACGAATCACACAAAGACTATATACAAGATATGAAGGATGTTGCAACTATATACAAGATGCCTTGGATCTCCTTTGCTTCTTGGTACCAAAATGCCAACAATAATAATGAGTCAAACTCAGGTGATAAAGGATGTAGGAGGAGCATCCCACTTCACCAATTGGATCTACAAGTTGACTTTCCGAAGAGAATGAGAGAGAAGACCACTGCAACGCTATCCAATGACAACATCAAAATTCATAGCATTGGTTGGGACAAAGGTAATTGGGAACAAGGCAATCGTGCCGCCAATCATATGAGGAAAGTAGATCCACCCGTAGTTGCCATGCATAATCAAAGAGCTTTCAAATTAGATCATGGACAATATACAAGTGGCAAAGGAGAAGAGATTGTTGGGCAGTACAATGATGAAGTTACTCATTGCAGTATGAGGGATAGGCCGGGGATTCGTGGCACTCAAGTAAAGTCGTCCGGTAACAAAAATCGGACGAGTCCATCAAGAAGCTCGGATGGAGCTTACTTTAGTGAAACGCCTCCGAGTTGGCATGTAAGACCTATTTTCTCCCTCATAGCTATTGTGAACTACTAGCTATTTTGTAAATATCAATTAGTTGGCAAGAGGCAACGATGTGGCATTGGATGCTCTAAGCCTATTTTCTAACCTCCCATAAGTAGTTTCCAAGGCCATGATGTGGCTTTGAATTCCGCATGGTTATTTTGATAAATATCGCAAGATATCAACGTGTGCAACATATAATTATGATGTGTTGTCATAGACCTTTTTTGTTCATAATTCTTTTATTTTGCACGGGTGTGATTGCTCGAACATTTGTAATATGTCATTATAATATATATCAACTTATGGTAAATTGGTGAACTCAAAAATAAATTCATTATTATTATTATTATTATTATTATATAACATTTATTTGAAAATAATTAATATACACCATGCGATTTTAAAGATAATACAATATTTGATGAGGATAGAATCTTACAATATTTAAGATAGGCTATAGTCAGAAACTTATGATTTTCTGAGTATACCCCATCCATAACGTTGTCCCACAAGTCTAATTCCAAATAACATACCATTTATTTATAGCTCATATTGTATTACCTAAAAAATAAGATTGATTTATATATATATATATATATATATTGTTGTATTTTTATATTCTACATTCATTTGTTTCATTTTGGTCTTTTTATGAACACTTGCACTAATCTCTCATTAGGATGACAAAGATAGTTTTAAGTCACAAAATTATAACCTCAATGTTAATGAGGATTTTGCAACGTTCTTGACCTCCAAGTTAATTACGTGCTTCATTGATGGTTTCACTTCCGGAATGAAATCCCAGTCAATTGCTTATTTACTAATTGGAAGTGCACATATATATTGGATTTTAGACCTTGAAGTGAAGTGCACTCAATATGGGATTTGCAGTCAAGCGGCCTTCAAGAATGCAAGGGCAATGTTTTTTTTCGAAGTTGGGCGGGATGGGCAACAATTTTTTATTAGGTTTAGAAATTTCTTTAGAGGGTTGCCCTAGCCCGGATTTGCAACCCCGAAAGTTCGTGAGGGGGTATTTAATGTCCGCCCATATTAATTTCTTAAAAATAACCGGACTAGTAATCATAGGTTGGCAACGCATGATGCACCCACTTGTTTCTATATGAGGCATTTTTATTTTATCTAATCCCCTTTGTATTATTGCCTTGAGTATTAGATTAGACTAGGATCATTTAGAACTACTAAAACTTGATATTTTTGAAACCCTTGAGACAAGGAGCCGACAATGTGAGGTAGTGTCTAAAGTGGTTCATCTCATCCGCAAAGATGAATGAACTCTCACTAATGAAAATACATGAGTGCCACGAATCCCCGGCCTATGTCCCTGTGTACAAGAGTCAAGTGGTATGCCACAACTTCCAAGTTTGGAAGAGCCTGCAAGAAGCAAGGGTTGAAGAAGAATTAAGAAAATGGTTCGTGAACTAAGCATGCTTTACAATCAACTATAGTTGCCCTCGACAATAGATACAAATTCAAGCAAATTTGCAAGAAATATGGGATACCTATAACTAGTCTTAAGGGCCCCTACTATGAGAAAACCAAAAGTAAAAACGTAAGTGCTAAAATTGTCTTCATTATGGCTCAAGAAGAAGAGCTCATAAGATACATGGAAAAAATGGAGAGATTGGACTACCCTTCTAAATAGCTATCAAGTGAAGAAAAATAACTTGATGATATAATTCAAATTAGGTTGAATTTTTTTACAAATGAAATGCCTAGAAAGTTTTGTCTTAAATGGTTCATCCATAGACATCCAAATTTTGATTATCAAGGTATTTGAATATCTTAAGATGAATAGAGAGAGAACTCTTGATCCAAACTTTGTTGTTAGACTTTAACAAAACTTGGAGGAATTTCATGAAAAACATCACTACGAACCTTGGTAAATATGGAATTATGATGAAACAGGTGCCCAACCAAATAAGAATGGAGAGAATGGTGTTCTTACTAAGAGGGCACAATTGTTTCAAATGAAGAAAAAGAAAAGAAGATGGAGATAAGTTTGTGTGGCAATAAATGTAGCTAGTGGTACCATGCCTAATTACTATAATTTTAAAGGAAAAGATAACCTAGACAAATGTCCATTACACTTTGCAAGAATGGAACATGCATTGCCATGCAAGTGAATGACTATATGGACCAGAAAAAATCAAGCAAATATACTACTTCATTAAATACCATAAGAAGAAATAAAAGTTTGGAATTTCTAGAAGACTGTTGCTAATTTTTTATGGCATAAAAATCATGTCTCTATAAAGGTTCTTAAGAAAACACACAAATTTAGCATTGATACGTTGAGTCTTCCCTCACCCACCCCACATGGATTGCAATCCCTTAACATCTCCTACTTCAACCCATTCAAGACTACATTTAGAATATATACGGACATTTGGAGAATGGTCAATGTAAGTACTAAAGATTAGGAAGGAGGATTTGGCTCAATGGGTGAGCTTAAACCTCTACAAACCCTAAAACCAATAACAATAAATATAAGGGTTGGATTCAAAGGAGCAAGAATTTCTCCTCTCGTTAAAGATGTAATGTTGACCAAAATGGACCTTAGTAGACTTTTATGCAAAGAGAAAGTTCAAGTGATTCCTCTCAAAATGACGAAGAGCAAATTCATGGATTTCAAGACTCTAAATAACTTGATAACCTTCAAGTGGGAGAAATATTGGTTAAGGGCATACCTAGCCCACAAAGAGACTATGTCAATTAATATATAAAGATAAAAGGATCCAGATGTAAAATCTTATGTTATGTATTAAAGATTTGATGTGCATTGCACCTTTTTTGGAGCACTAGATCTTCGGATGGTATGTGAACCTTATGAATTTTGCAAATAACTCCCAGTTATTTTTACCTCGTGATTGCCAACCTTCACTTCTTCTTGTATTATATAAACAATATAGCAAAATGCAAGTTATCCTATATGGCTCACAACCACAAGTTGAATTCAATCATTGCAAGTGTGGATGCTAAAAGATTCTACATTGGGCGACTACACTAAATATGATATTTAGTGGCACCACTTCAAATTGTCTTCCTCAATACTAATTTTGGACAGCGGTATAGTGTCACCAACACTAAATGTTAACCCAACGTAATTTGTCATTCCTTGTAAATTTTGTGGGAGGATTATAGATTTATAGTCTTGCAATTATTGTCACTTACCAAGTGATTTTTCATCCAAATTTCAATCACCTATGACAATATTTCATCACAAGTTGTTGATAAGAGAGGGCAAGGTCTTGGCCAATGGATGAACTCATCCATCATCCATGACCATATTTGTTCACTTATTCATTAGAAGTGTCATCCGCAAAATTACCACAGTGACGTTAAATACCATATGAAATTAAATATCATATTTAATATAGTTAACCGTAGAGCCATAATCTAGAAGAAATCTTATCATGAATAAATAACATATTTCATTCAAAGAGTGCAAAATTGAGGAAATCTTATCCATTAATTTATATTTAACATACATAAATGTATTCGTATAGGATAAGAGTTAGTTTGTGTGTCTATATATATATACTGTAGATATGGATTTACTTTATCCATAAGAGACCCATTTTGGTATTCGATATCCAATATTTGTTTGAGTACATAAAACAATTATAAAAATGTTTTCATCCAATGTCATCCTATCTCAACATAAACATGAAGTAAAAAGAAAATGGAAAAACATACCTCGAATCTTGTGCACAAGGAGATCATTGTCAGAAATCTATTAAACCACTATCTATCTATATAATCATGGAAAAAGAATTATTTGAGATTATTATTGCTTGGATGAATGGATCGTATAGTAAGAATATACCTAATATATCTAATATATCTAATATTATATACCTAATACATAACCACATACGACACTCATCATCCCAACACACCCACCCGGATAAATTATTCATCACCACTATAGTCAACCGTATAACTTGGTCCACACACAAAAATCACAATTGAAAAACTCATAGAACACACAGGCATGATAGGCAATGAAATCACGGATCAACTAGAAAATGGTGGAGCCCTCCTAGACAAACCCGCCAACACCCCGGGGATACATACGGCCCATACTACGCTAGACTGTCTCAATGGGGTCCCGACAGGTTCCCACACGGGTGCTATACGCAACCTACAAACATACATCAACAAGGAACACACAAACCAAGAACTAAGAGTGGCCCAATCCAAATTCACATACATAGACAAATAGACATCCAATGACCAAATCAACCACAAACTCTCCAATCACTTTGGGAAAAACCCCGGGACTACAGACACCCAAATCACACATACTCTAAAATTTTGATATGCCCAATATATGGGTAACCACCATAAAAATATATTCTAGCCTAACTTATACCTAAACCCAAATTGTACACTATGCCCCAAATGCCATAGACACATGGCCACACCTACTCTTCACATGTTCAAAGCCACACATAAAGGGCTTGCGTATAGCACGCCATAATAAAGCAGTCCACCAAATCGCACATACGCTACAATTAAATAAACACACGAGATATTACACACTCATAAATGCAAGCAACCAAAACTCTAGACCACAAGACAACATAGTCCCACAATGGCTACTCTAATACACATGCCCCACTATACCATGCACATGCCTAGCCGGACTTAATCCGGACATACTATGCGCACTAGGTGCTCCCATAGACAGCCAAGCCCCCTCCCTCTAACACCAAACCTCACCAAATGTCATACAGTTCATTGAAATCACCTATTGCCACGACAAATTCCCAAATACCACACACAGTGAAAAAACCGTTAAATACAACCAACTCATACAAACACTTTGATCAGCCGGCTGGCAAATTCAACCCTCTCATCACCATCACAACAAGTGTTAGAGGGGCTATTCACGAACAACCAATTAAAGACTTAGAAAAACTCAAAACACCCAAAAACGAGATCAAAATACTTGTGAAACATCTACACCAAATTGCCACTAAATACCTCACATACCTAATACTAAACAAAAGGAAGTTAGACAACAAACAACCTCCTATAGACCCCCCCCCCCCACTAGATGTTACGTACCGCGTTTTTCTTGGAAACTAAAGAAGCCCGCCTTCTGAGAGGGAGGGAGTACCCTTACGGTGACGCTTGGTCAAACATGAACACAATATAGAGGAATATATGGCTCCTATTCACGTTGGTTCCTAAACCAAACCCCGACATTACTTTTCTTTTATTATTCATTGCACATCATAGTAGCAACATTGAGCTCCAAACCACTTCCAAATCAATCAGTCTTTGAACTGAAAACCGATCTACAACATTTCATTGTGTTAAAATCTCACTCTTCGGATTAGCTTATTGCAAATTATAGAATGTTGACTTCACTACTAGGAAAGGGGGTCCTTTCACACACAAAAACAACACAAAATTAACACTTTTCAAGGACCATGACACATGTCGTGGGTAGTTGCAGCCACTGTGCAGAAGGTGTCATCTTGGACCAGTCCTAATTTTTAACACATGAGATGTCGGAATCGTGTCGTGGTTTTAATTAGCAAGTATAGACTTTGACCTCGATCAGCGGTAATTTTTTTATTATGAATAATTTATGTAAAGTTTAATTAGTGCATATCACATTAAAAATGATTTTGTAAGGTAGGTGTCTACCACTGAAGACCTAACAGGGCCACTTATAACCTAACCCACCTTCCCTAGGGGGTTACAAACCACCTACAAATCCAAGTATAGGGCGCGGAAGGCCAAGGGATTCGAACCATGCAACCTCATGGTTCCCACTTGGAGGCCTTAGCCACCAAGCCACTCAACTTCTCATGATATATGAGGAATGCTTCAAGCTTTTGTATATGGGGGCCTCTATTCGCTCACTACTTCTACTATTTACTGTCTACTATTTACAGTCCATTATTTACTGTCTACTATTTACTGTCCTCTATTTATTGTTTATTGTCTAGTATTTACTATTTATTGTCTATTATTTATAATTTACTACCTATGGTTTATTATTTACAGTCTACTATTTATTATTTACTTCATACTATTTATGATCTACTATCTATTTTTAATTTTTAATAGTATATTATTTAATTTACTAATTTATTATTTACTATTTACGGTCTTTTATTATTTATTTATATATTATAGTATATTGTTTATTATTTACGGCATGTTATAATTATTTACTGTTTATAGTATAATATATACTATTTACGGCATGTTATTATTATTTACTCTTTATTGTATATTATTTACTATTTATGGCATGTTAGTATTATTGTCTGTTTATAGTATATTATTAAATATTTATGTCATGGTCTTATTATTTACTGTTTATAGTATATTGGTTACTATATACCCTGAAATATTTCATGTTTATTATTTACTAAGTACTATTACAATGCTTTGATGTCGGATGAATGAAAAATACACTTGTATGCGGTAATTGCCTCTCTCTTATCTTAGTAATTAATGAAGTAGGTGACTTATATCTAGGTCTAAATCTAGCTAGAAGATCTATAAAACGCATTAATTATAGAACATTCCTTCATGGACTTTTTGTATGACACAAAAGTGACACAACTCCCACACATGTAAAAAATGTGTCGCGGAGCTCAAAATTTGAGCCCCAAATTCGAGTGTGTGCAAATATCCCACACAGGGGGCCCTCCGTGTCATAGGGGTATGTTAGAAAGGACCCCCATTCCTTCTAGTGCTTGCTGACTTCCAAAGCAATTTGCAGGAACCACAGTCCGGGGAGTTCTATACTAAAATCGGTACATTTCCTACCTTTTATAAAATGGTTCGGATATATATATATATATTTATTTTTCACTCACTTGGAAGCTACCGAAAGCCAGTTTTTTTTCTCGTTTAAATTCCGAGATGTACCTTTACCATTCGGCAATTTTCCTAGTTTCTAGATTTTACTTCGGTATATTTCCGAAGTAAAGTATATTAAGTCGGATTTTTTTATATAAAATAAAATTGGTGTAATGCTTTTAAGGGAGTGAATTTGTGTTGAAAGAAATCCTAAGTATCCTTGGAAGGAGTTGAACCTTGCCAAACCCCCACCATTTTGGGGTCAAGAATGTAGCCTTTGAAAAATGTATGGATCCAAAGAGGGTGCATACATGTTTTAGAGGTTGGTTAGTACAACAATACATGCAACCTTGAAACTAATCGACATCCTTAGAATTGGGAACATAATTGAAGTTATTGAACCAAAAACGTCACTTGCAAAAGACATATAACGCGAATGGTTGGCATATAGGAACCGGTACTTAGTTCCATTTTTCCACAAAGGAATTGCCTCTTCAATGATATTAACAAAGTTCTCATCTAGCCCCTCCCAAGCACTTCTAAGAATAGCTTCCAAATTTTTGGTTCCAACCCAGCGGGCCTTGAATCACTCACAACCGACAACTGAATTTGATCCCCCAAACCAACATAAGCACCCACAACTTTCAACAACCCACCAACATGAAAATCTAACATAAATGTTTCTCAAACCTCCATGCATTCGCAAACATCATCACTCGACCTACAATCGATCTATTGTCAAGACATGGCCATAATCACCATAACTATTATTACCCACAATTGCAAAACCAAAAGAAAAGATGGAAAAAAAACTAGCATTTTAGCACTTAATTCAATGTACCCTTGAACGAGATTGACAAGTGGTGCAAGATCGGAAACCACCCACTAAGCTTGAAGCCAAACATGGAGCTTGAAAACATCAATTGAAAATACAAGAGCAGAGGCGGAAGCTTAGAGCAAGAATGGGGTACAGAGAAAAACCATAATGGAGGAGCGAGGTACTTTACCCAAGGGGCTCAAACTCTTCTTATACTTGTGAGAGAGGGTCCCTGGCTGCTTAGAGCCTCAAAACCCTAATCAGCCTAATGACAACGGAACCAACCATAAATTAGCCTCCATGGTTCTGACCTTATGAATGATGACTCTAGTATCACCCTAGTAACAATTTTACCCTATCCCTAGTCCCTTCGGCTACTTGTCTAAAATTAAGAAATTAACTTGGTAAATATCCCGAACTATGATGCCTCAACCGGCCATATTGTTGGCCTATTCTCCCTTGAACCAGTTGATTTCCGACCTTGACAATTTTACAGCGATACCTCATCTGAATCACACATTCGAACTTATTCTGAAATCTCCAAAAAATTTCGGCTAGCTCGTAACTAAATGTTGGTACTCCCCGTACATTGGCAGGAACTCCGCCTTCCTATATAACTGCTAATTAATTGCGATCATTGTTTAACTTCAGTTAAAGTTCTGGAAAGTCGACTACCCAATTTCAGGAGCTTGCTTTCTATCGTCAACGTTGGCACCATTAATTGGAACAAGTCTTTTTGATCTGAAAGTCAACATGAGTGAGGCACTCAAGCTCATTTTTATTATTACTTCACCTCAAGCCTTTTCATTCTGAGAACAACATGGACTTGCGTGCAAAAATTTAGACTAGTACCATTCTCGGAGGGTCCTTGTTCCGATAATGTCATGTTTGATTATTGCCCAACTTGCAAGGCTCGGGAGTAATATAACCCGTAAATGCCTAAGAAGTTATTGCAAATACTGGTTTCAAGCATTTTTCAAAGACAAATAGAGTCCTTTGTCATCTAGAGCAAATTGATGTAAGATAGATGGGTGTAGAAATTTTTTAAATTTTTACTAGCTCACCTCTCCTAGGATAAGAAACATGCAATTAGAACGAGATGGTTCGCAAATCCAAATAAGGCCGTAAGTCACTTTCTTCATAATTTTTCAGAGCCCACATGAAGATCTTAATCATTATCAAAACTGTGATTCTCGTGCTCATTAAAGGGTTATTCAACAACCTCATCAAAAAAAAACAAAAACAAAGGGGATTATTATTTGAGCCTATAATGGTTATCATATTTTGAGCACGTAGTCCGGTATTTTTGAAGACATGTTGTTTTGGTGCCCATTTCAAGAGCCCTTAGCCACATGCCATTCAAATATAGGTTCTTGGTCAAGATGAGCAGGTGAATTCGTCTCCAAGATATGGACCTTGAAGTGTTTGGAACCCACAAACAATCTTTGTCACAAAATTTATTACTTGGGGGAAGTAACAAGGTCACTAATTCAATTGGCTTTAGCCTTTGTAATTATCATTCCGCCCCAAAATCATATTGTCTACCAATTGCATATTAAAAATAATTACCAATTCTTATTTGAAACATGATTCAATGTTCCACATACTTATAAAAAATTATTAAATTTTGTGAGTTATGTGCTACGGTCTCGGGGGGTGCACCTTTCATTAAAACCTAGAATCACGTGCGTTCACTGCATACTCTAAAAACCCCCTATATACAAGTTATTTTTTGTGAAATGAAGTAATACACATACAATTGCAACAATAAATATACAAGTGACAATATGTATACACAAAAAAAACATCCATTCATATATAGTCATTAACATAAGTATACAAAAGTACTTTTGAACAATAATCAACCCCTATAATATGTATAACAAAATATCCTAGCTTTCATCAGCAAAGTCGTTGAAAACTTTTTCATCTCCCGGATGTAACTCATAAACATTTGATTCACCAATATATGTCATTGTAGCCAATGCAATTATTGTTTACCATCAAATGATCAGTAAGATCATATGTCCACTTGTTGTTAGCCCCTTTTTGATACCAACATAAACCAATCTCCTTGTTATTTTGAGCTGAACGAATCATTTCAAAACCCTAATATTGCCTCTTTCCCCGATACTACCTTGACACCTCGCTTGACACCTTGTACATGGTTCATACTACCCTATAAGGTTGCTAACGAAAATCGTTAATCCTAGTTAATCCTAATTTCATCCAATATGAAAACTTATGATATGTAGTATAGTAACAATATCATACAAGTACAATTATTGTATACTTTTTAAAGACCTTCCATATATGTACGTAACTATAAATTATAACATGTATACCATATGTATACGTAATACGGCAAGGTCCAAATCAATACCCCTCCTGTGCACTCACGTATACTCGTACATGTTTAGTACAATGCACCCCCCGAGGCTACTGTCTCTTTATTCAAAAACAAACTCACCTACTAAATCATAATTAAGATGTCAAAGTAAAAAGTTAAGCAACACTCTTAATCCATGATTGTAGATTAATTTGTGGATGAAAAAAAAAAATTGAAAATTTTCAATAAAAAAAACTTAGTAATTTTTTTTCATTTTTCTCAACTGAACTAACAAATCTCATTGAAATTGAGATTTTTCATTAGCATTCTTCATTTCATTGATATATTTTTTAGTTTTATCAAAATAAATAAAAGCACCACGCAAGGCAACTTGATGTTGGGGATGAACTCTATAGGATAAGCTGCCCTTGTGTTCTTTGTACAACAAGACATAAACAATCAATAAAAACCAATAAGTCTCATACATCACTAGGCATTTATACTCTAACAACGGGTACATAAAGCACTCAATATATCCCTGCTTGCCTTCAGGCACCACGGGCCTTGGCTTGGTGGTTAGGGCTCATGACCCCCAATGAGGAGGTTGTGGGTTCTATTCCCCATGCCGGCGTGGTGCTCACCACCTTAGTCCACCCAACTATGGTGGGGGGTCCTTGGACCTTGTTGTATGGGCACCTCAAAGCCCTTTGGGGGGATACCATGTCCGGTATCTTCAAGGCACTAGTGGCTAGCTAGGAACTTGTATAGTGTGTCACTATATTGTCCATCCTCGAAAGGGGAGAGTAGTATTGTCCTAACGTCCCCTTGTCCAGTGGGCATCGGGTCATTGGCATTACGAACGGACACTTTATTCACGCCGGCCCCTTGCTTGAAAGGGGTTGGAGTTTCTATCTATCTGCTTGCCTTCTAATATCCAGCGTCATGCACCATACCACTAGAATTGGTGATAGTAAATATCATATTTAGTGTAGTACCTACACTAAATATGATATTTATTGTCACCAATTCTTCTTTCTTTGCTCAATACTAATTGTCGACCAAGGTATGTTAACCCAACATTATTTGTCATTCCTTGTAAAAGATTTTGGGGAGTATAGATTTACAGTGTTGCAATTAATGTCACTTACCAAGTGATCATTCATCCAAATTTCAATCACCCATGACAATATTTCATCGCAAGTTGCTGGCAAGAGAAGATAGAGTTTTGGCCAATGGACGAACTCATCCATCATCCATGATAATATTTGTTCACTTATTCATAAGAAGTGTCATCCATAAACTTACCATAGTGACATAAAATGCCGCATGACACTAAATATCATATTTGGTGTAGTTATAAATGTACAGGTTGAATTTCCCAAATCACCAATTCAAAATCAAAACTCTAGGAAATCAAGTGTACCATACTCTGAAAGAAAAGAAATCTAAGTTGAGTAATACTACAAAGAATAACCATAGCACTTCAATGAATAACTGATTGAAAATAAAGAAGTAAGGATATTGACCAAGTTAGCTCGAATTTCTCATATATGTCTCATAGACTACTCGTAGACTACATTTTGAATTATTTTCTTGTTTTATGACAATGAATGAGAACCATAAACTATGGTATCCATATTTGAATTATTCAAAACCAACTATAGACTTTATTCTAATAATATAATGCTAAAATTCTGTGCTCTAATCGAATAAATTCTCACAAGTACAATTTTTAGCAAGAATTCTTCAAAATATACATATACATATACACATACATACACATACATACACACACACACACATACATACATACATATATGAAGTTTCACTTGAAAACCATGTTTCTTACAATATTTCAACATGTTAGTAAGGTATGCAAGTGCTATCCAATTTTATTTCTTAATTGGACAATTATAATTGATTAATGTGTGGTTAGATGTGGATCTAAGAACCTACAAACACCATAAAACACACGTTTAAAAGAAATTGGACTCCAACTTCAAATTGTATTAACTACTCTAGTATACTCGATACTCAACACAATTAGAGGAACCTCTATGTGCTCATTCAGCGAGGAAGTAACTCATGCACTGCCCATAATTTATGTAACTAAATCAAGGGAAATCCTAATTTTTTTGGTGATTCATCATACATTTGCTATTGCAACACAAATTTGAAGACGTAAAATATGACCAATAGAAGATGGAGAACAAAAACGATTGACCAAATAACACCCACATACCGTATTCAAACAATCTTCAACTCTTCCTTCCCTTCTTTCCCACCGGGTCTCCTCCCTCTAGGTAGAGGAGCTCTTGAAATGCTTTATAAGGCTTATAGGAATGAGTATACGTAGGAATAATGAAACGACAACAGTTCAAATCACGAGCTGCATAGTCATCAATCTTGTGTTGAATCATCCTTGGACATCTCGATAATCAATTACATTGCAAGTTCACTAATGCGTAATAACATTTGCCGTCAATGCATTTTGCAAGGCTTAAATTCAAAAGTCTCCTCTTTCGCGCTGAACCCGCATCATCTCTCAAGCTCACATGGTAGGCATCTCTTGAAACATTCCACAACTTCCTGACTACCGTACGTTAAGGGCAGCTTCGGCACCTTGCTGCCAAATATTTAATTAAAGTTCAAAAAGTAGGTTCAGTACCTTAAAATAGTATATTCATATTTTCGGCAATATTCTATTTTAATTTTTAAAAATTCGGCTTAAATTCATTTTTAATTTTCTATTTAAGCTTATATCTTGTACATCTCTCTCGCATTGAATGACAAGTAAGATGTGAGTAAAGAGTTGAGAATGCTCTGTGCTTTATGCAAGTAGAGTGGAGTTGTGTTCAACAATGCATATGGGATATGTAAACTTTGAGGTGAAGCACCTAGTTAGACTTCATTTTTATAACACGCATAACTTTTGCATAGAGTCTTCAAATGACATAAAATTTGTTGGAGGTGAAAGATTACTTGATTTCTAAACTTTTCTTAGACCCACAAAATTCCAAAAAAGTTGATCTTCTATGCACAAATGAGCTCCGAAAAACTGTTATGAACGCATTTTAATTTTTTGATCTTTACACGGCTGCAATGTTTTGTCCATATCTTTTGCATAAAGACTTATTTTGACACAAAACGTGTTGGAGGTGGAAGAAAGATTGATTTCTCAACTTTTGTTAGTTGGACAAAATTCTATAAAACTTCATCTTCTATGCTCAATTGGACTCCAAACATTTGTGTACAACACATTTGAAAAGCCTCACCTAGAGTCTTGCTACTTCTTAACCCATATTCTTTGTGGGCTAATGTAAGTGAGCTTGATTACAAAATGAGCACCTTCTCTCCTTCAAAATTCACATATGCTTCCACTTTAAGTAAAACTCTAGTGAGAAGTAAAAAATTCTTACATTTTGGCAATTTTGAAAAATAATTAATTTTATATTCGGCAAAAATGCTAATAATATTCCAAAAAGTTCGGCATCTATTTTTAGAATTATTTTGTGCCGAAGCTGCCCTTAACGTACAGTAGTCTAATGATTCGCAACTTAGACAGCAAATTCAAGACCTTGTAACAAGTTTAGATTAGGAAAGGTAATGAACTTCTCTAAAGACTTCGGAGATTATGGAGGGATATAACACTCATAGTGCACATTGTACAACAAGTAAAGGTCGTTGTTATGGCCACAATATCCAACTAAATTCTCATGATCCTTACGATACGACAGACTTTGCAGCAAGTCTTCTACAAGAGGTTCTTGATAGCCTTGGGATTCATTTCGATCCAGCTGTCTCATTTTAAGAACCTGCACATTTCCCCGGTCTCCCCCCATGAGCCACAAGAACTGGACAACAAATTCTGTCCTTGACAGGAAACTGCAAAGGCGAAACACATTCACCAGGCCATAAAACATGATGCCTTCACTTGCCTGCCTGAAACGATACCCTTCCCGCTTCGCCTCCAGCACATGCCAACGTGATTCAGGCCTAGGCTCATGGACAGTAAACTCCTGGGCAATAGTCTCATATGAACTTACCAATCCCAAAGTACATAATCTGTTACATATTATCTTAACATTAGAATTTCCACCAACTTCAGCTCCAAATTAGTGAGGATTGTATAATAATGTACCATCTCAAACACTTATTTTCCAAATTAGAACCGTAGAATCATTGGTACATACTCCTAGAAAGTATAACTAAGGGCGGCATTACACACGGCCTGGGGCCGGCCGGAGCACCGGCCCGATGAAGCCCTCAATCCGGCCCCACTTTATGAACTTTTTTGGGGCCCAACCTTGTCACATGTAAAGTGGTGAGGCCCGATTCTAGGGCCCGATGGTCTTGAGGCTTAAGTTTCATAGAAATTACCACGGTCAATGTTCGGTGTTCTCGACAATTAAGTTTCATGAGACTTAATACTATGGGGATGACATCTATAGGGTTGTGATTAATGAATTGAAATTGGGTCCCACTAGACTAAATTGGGGCCTTTGAATCTATTCCGCCGTCAAAATGCTCCTATAAATTTATCTACCATGTTCAATGGATTAACCAACGAGTGTGGTTAAGGAGGCACACCATATTCTTGATTAACGGCTTAAATGTTTTTTTTTTTTTGTCTTAAGTGTATAATTAACACCTTAATTGTTGTGTTGTTAGTCTAATGCTACCATATTTATACTACTTGTTGTCTTATTAGACTAACCCATAACTTAAGTTGTACTATATGCTTGATTAAATGCTTCATTTTTATCTTAAGTGTGTAATTAGCACCCTAATTGTTGTGTTATTAGTCTAATGCTACTAGATTTGTGCTAATTATTGTGTTATTGGACTAACCTATTGCTTAATGCACATCAAATTCTTGATTGACAACTTAAAATGTTTCATTTTTATTTTAACTGTATGATTAACATCTTAATTGTTGTGTTATTACCCTATTGCTAACATACTTATACTAAGTTTTGCCTTATTAGACTAACCCATAGCCTAAGTCATACTATGTGCTTGATTAAATGCTCAAATGTTTCATTTTTATCTTAAGTGTGTGATTAACACCTTAATTGTTGTGTTATTAGCCTAATGCTATCATATTGTAGCTAATTAATGCATTATTAGACTAACCCATAGCTTAAATCATACTATATGCTTGATCAAATGCTTGAATGTTTCATTTTTTCTTAAGTATGTGATTAACGCCCTAATTGTTGCCTTATTAGTCTAATGCAATCATATTTATATTTATTATTATGCTATTAGAGGAATGGAGTGAAGAGAAGTGGAGTGAAGAGGAGAGGAAAAGAATTTACCCCCTAATGATTAACGGACAAGATGAGCTCAATCCAACGGAGGAGCCCAATCGGGCCCTAGATGGGAGTTCGGGCCGAGGAAAAGCTCGTCCCGAACTCTCATCTACGGCCCGATGGTTTGGCGCCAAAGTTGTCCCACCTAGGACGCCACATGGGATGAGTGAGTGTTCGGGCCGGCCCCAAACATAAAGCCCTTGGACCTGATTTGATGAAATCGAGCGATCCTATTGGCCCAAATTTTGAGAGTTCAGGCCGGCCCTCAATCCGGCCCCAAGTATAAAGTGTAACTAAGTTCGCTAAGCCCCTCAGTGTCCACAATTTCTAAGATGACCGATTGATCCGGTGACCTTCGAATTTGTGGGTGAAATACAATGGGTACCAGTAGCGTGATTTGGCAAAGATCTGAATCGCACCTGTATCCCTGGTGAAGATGTATCCCAGCTACTCAAGTTGTTGGCTCGATGTTTGACATCTATTCAAAGCTATACATTCTAACCAATTCAACTACTGTTGAAGTGGTAGACGTTCATAAAAATGACAAACCTTTTCCTAAACATTTGCACAAAAATAAATTGATGAGAAAAATGACAAGGAAATAGGTCTATTTGTAAGAAACACAACTCAAAACACAACTTCCATACCTCTCCATGATTCCGCCACTCCTTCTAGCTTTTGAATGACGTCAACCATACTCAATCTTGCATGCCCCTCTTCTAGGCACATCGATGCTAGAATTGCAAGTTGTGACATCGCCAAGTTGTTGAATTTGAGAAACCCAGGATCCACAAACTGCTCAATATGAATTGCCTGCAACATTCGTCTTAGTTTTTAGTTTTCTATGTTTACCTATAATAAAAGTGAGATATTCAAAAGAAAAACTCTTGATATTCATGGCTTGTTATGTACACAAATATCTAAGCTTATTCAACTTAACTTGCAGATACTCCTTTAGCCTTTTGTGTAAAATAACAAATTCATTCACGTTGAACGTTGAATTAACATAGTCATTTATGCCTCCATGTGAATTGACAATGTTGTTGAAGTGGCCACATAAAGTAGACAATGCTCAAACCGTTGTATAAAACCCTTAGTATATCTACTTATATTAGATGGACAAAGGCCTAATGTGTCTCATTCACGATTGAAAGGGATTCCAATGCATCACATTATGCCTTATCCCAATGCCGTATGCAATAGTTAAAAGGATTCAGAGTTTTGTTGGTATATGATCCAAATGCATCAGGGGACTCGGGAGGTTGATGTTAAGCTAGTGAACATTCTCAAAATCAAGATGTACTTATTGTGGAAGATTTTAGGGTGTCGGTTTTGGGTGGGGTAATGGTTTAGCATGCTCCACCTTATTTAATTCATCACTCATGAACATCACAAAGGCAAGATTCATCTCATGATTCTTTAGAATAATAAGTTTTATTTGTGGAAGTCGAATTTCAATTCCATGAAAGACGAATTAAAAATAGTCCCAATCCAGTGCATAGATAGATAGATAAGAAAAGTTGCGGATGTGTCATGACATTGGACGCAATCATCACCCGCTTGGAGCATGTGATGAGCCCAACTGATTCTTGTAGTTCACAAGGCTAATGCAAGAAAATTCATGATTTAAAAGAGAGAACATTACCATATTCTTCAAGTGCATAGGTGTACCAAAAGATGACTGCCATTTTGGCCCGCATACAAGCTGCCCCAGTATGGTACCAAAATCTTCCATTTGCTTTGAGAGTTTCCTGCATAATCAGGATCATGGGGGATGAATTACCTGGACTTTGAAGTTTGACATGAATCCTACCAATAGATCACAAGAATAATCAGGTTCACTAGGTCAACAACTAACTATACAAGCACAACGTGATGGTGACACACGTAGCCTATCTAAAAATCAAGACTTCAGAGCTAGTGAGAAATGAAGTCCTTACTCAGACTTCGTCAAGCTGTTTTCTTCCTCAAATTGTAATCCAAACATTACATCTCCATTTCTTGTCACATGAATATTATCAAAAGTTGTGTTGTGGAGGACGATGCCCATGTTGCATAACGAATTCAAGCCTATTTCGTCCACAACCATATGCTTCATCAAACATCTGGGGATGAAGGTGTCAAAGTATCTCATATACAATGTTGCTTGAAAATCCAAGGATGGTACTCTAAGAACAATGATTGTGCAACTGAATGATTTTGCAAAATGAAGTGGTGATGGTTAAAAAGTCAATTTACCTTTTGCGATGTGCAATGCTATCGAGTGTGGGTTGGTTGTAATTAGGGAGACCTTTGCATTATCCTCTGCCAAAGAACATATTTCTATCTTCAAAACATCAACACACACTAGATACAACTGCAAAAATCAAACATAACTATCACGGCAAGATTGAATCTGATAGGATCAGATTCCTACGAAACTAGTGTGACTCGCCCAGATATACTTTTCGAGGCATTGTCTCCATATCCCTCAGGTCTATAACCACATGCTTCATTAAACATTCGGGAATGAAGTGTCAAAGTATCTCATAATCAATGCATATAATATTGCCCTAAATGTGCACAATCTACGGATGGCATTCTAAGAACAATGTTTGTCCTTCTAACAATGATTTTGGAAATTAAGTGGTAATGGTTGAGGAACCTCTTTACCTCTTTCGTCCTGCAATGCTTTTGAGTGTTGTTTGGTTGTAATTAGAGAAGCCTTTGCAAGAACCCCTGTGCCAAAAATCATAATTCTATCCTCAAAACATCAACATACACGAGATACAACTGCAAAAAGGGCAACAATTGTATCAATCACTACAAAGAATTGAATCTGGTACGATCAAATTCCTACGAAACTAATGTGACTCACCTAGATATACTTGTGCAGGCATTGTCTCCATATCCCTGTATATGAGTATTCGCTCACCCTCCTCCACGCAGAAGCCAATTGGGTTCATGACCAAACACCAAGTTGGCAGTTTTGTGTACACCTTGACCTAGAACAAAGAAATCAAATCTCTCAATATAGTCTAGACCAGTGTTGGTCTCATATTGTCCTTTTCTCATACCCACTGCATATCTATGATGAGGATTTCACATTTCTTGAGACCAGTAGGGTATAGAGAGCTGACGTTACTTTTGTTTTCGATACAATTCGGGTCTATCAACATTGCAAGAACCTTCATACCTAGGAAAAAATCCCCGAGTATCAATATGGCTTCGAATGGTACTGACCCAAATAGTAATTCGGCTCTACAAATATTCTCACCTTGACATACCAACCAAATATCAATATTTGACTGGTGTACAATTCTGACACCCACGGGTGGTTCTTCCATACCATCATGGATGTTGATTATTGATACCATGCATTCACATATATACCAAACCAACATTGGTCTACACAAATTGAAGCATTAAAACTAGGCACCTCAGTTGAGATATACTCTAGTTCCCAAATTCTTATCGAACCTCTCAATTGTTTCTCGAAGTGCATAGAATGGCCTTGTGAGGCACTGAAACGAACTTGCATACCTCCTGAGTGCAATCTCAAACTCTTCATACCAGGCCTGGTCACTTCATACCAGGCCTGGTCACTTCATACCAGGCCTGGTCACTTCATACCAGGCCTGGTCACTTCATACCAGGCCTGGTCACTTCATACCATATAAATACCATAATATGAGAGCTATTGAAATGAGGAAATGCGGTGGTTGTGTTCCATCCACAATTATTTCATTAGAAAATGTACCTGATCGATAAATTCTTTTGGAGATGCAGAACTAGGATGCAACTGGTCCACCAATACTTTCTCTCCATTTGGCAATGTCCCGAGGTACTTCCCATATCCTTTGGGCGTCGAGAAATTGCTAGTCATATCCCTCATCTCTTGACATGTGAATTCAGAAGCTCCGTTGCACTCGAGGAAATCAAGAGCTGAAAATTGCTCTTGGACTTGAGAACGAGTTAACTTTGTTGCCATATCCGCAGTTGAGGTAATTATATCCCGAGCTAACCAGATGGTTGGCCTCGCATGCTCATTAGGATGTGTACACATGAGACTGAGGGTCAAGAGAGTACCAGCTTGGCCTGTATGGTAACCAGTATTCAGCCTCGGGTCAATGAAGCCTTGCACCCACTGTGGATCTAAGGTAAGTTTCTCTCCTATTGCATATTGATCTGAGGTATCAATATGGTCCTTCCTGATTCCACTTAGAACGTTCATTATGAAAATTCCAATCTCGTAAACCATGCCTTTCAGATTATCCCCGTTGGTTGCCTTAACATGTCCAGCGTCGTGCACCAGACTTACATCAGTAAAGTGTAAGTTGTAGCTCTTGTCCAGAAGGACGCTTTTGGTGCTGAGAGAAATGGAGCTAATCACATTGAGCTCAATCAGCTCCATGAAGTACACAACACATGCCATGAATCCAGTTAATATATGTAACCGTGTATTCCACGGGAGCGTCTTCTTTAATCCACTGAGATGCTCGTAAAGAGTGCTTGACCAAGCGTCATACACAACATAAAGCTTCTTATGTTCTGAGTGTTTCAAAGAAGCGTAATGCCAGTATTGCAATTTCACCAGATGGTTACGAGGATTGTCAGTCAATGTCTTCATCCCCTCTACAAAATATCTACACTTTGTCATCGTCCTCAATTCCAATTCCTTCCTTGACTCGTAAATTAGAGAGGAATTAAATTCAAATACCTGTACTCCCCGTAAACCCACTGGTTGTGGGAAATTCCCCATGAGGATGGTTGACAAAACCTCCTCATCACACTGGGGACTTATCAACTGCGACCTGAAGATCTTGGAGGACCTGAAGAACGTGTCAAATATGGACTGCTTCAACGAGGATAAGCCTACTTTAACGAGTATGTCCTGCTCTGGCCCTGTTGCACGTCTGAGTGCACTCGTTTGATCCAAACTCGAAGTTTCTGCTAATGACCAGCTCCTGTGGATCAGTTCAGAGCCTCTGAATAGGAAACCTTGGAGGAGTTGAAGCATGTTGCAGATCTCGGTGAAACTGGGACGGAGAGCTGGATTTGTATCCCAGCATTGTGTCAACAAAGATGCTAGAAATTTTGGACATGCCGAAGGCAGCTTTGGTCTTTCTTCACCCTTGGTGATCCTTGCATACAGCATATCTATTCTGCAATCACCTTCAGAGAAAGGTGTAGCCCCAGTGAGTATCTCCGAACACGTCATTGCAAAGCTGTAAGTGTCGGCTTTTCTCCAGTCAAGTTTTGGTTTCAAGCCTTCTTTCAATCTTAACACCTCGGGTGCCATCCAACGAGTAGTTCCTAATATCCCAGTAGGCTCAGTTAACTCATGAGTCAGTGTCTTAGACAACCCAAAATCTGTCACCTTAATGTCTCCATAGCCCTCATCAGAGAGTCCTTCACAAGCTGAAGGGGTGACAAGGATATTCTGGGATTTCAAGTCGCGATGGACCACTCTTTTGCCATGAAGATATTCCATACCTAGGGCAATCTGCAACATAATGTCAGTGGCAGCTGCCAATGTAAAGGGGACGTATTTCTGCCCCTTCCATCGTTTCTTGATGAAATTATGGAGGCTCATCGGCATGAGCTCCATCAAAAAAGAAGCCTCACGTTCCATACTCACACAGAGCAGCTTTACAATATGTGGATGGCTTAAATGCATCAGGGCGCTCACCTCCTTCATTAGCTCCAACTTCCGTGGTGAGTTACTCTCATCAGGATTAGTAGCAAAGTATTTTTTAGCACATTCTAGCCCCAACCAGCGCACCTTCAGAACCGATCCAGCTGCGCCTGACCCAATGGGTTCCCCAACTCTTGGGTACTCACGCTTTGCAACGTAGAATTGTGGGAGAGATGTATACAAGTCAAGGTTTGTGGACGGCACGTAATTCTCACGTTCAATGAGGTATTCTGCGAGTTGGTGTTTCCTAGGATCTAGGATGGTGTCCTCTGAAACCTGTTGGTTCACGACCTCCTTAAGTCGTTCCATAAATTTCAAAGAATCTTGACGGAAGTCCTCATCCCTCTCATGTTGCTCCACTGTTACACTTAGAGCAGTGAACTTAATGTTACTGCAGATGTGAAGAACAGGTTCAACGGTCTCAGTAAACCCATTGATGCAGAAATGGAGCTTCCGGGACATCTGTTTAAATACCTCTTGGTTGCCCGCTTGCATGATGGCTGCTTCCAGCCAATCTGGCTTACTGCACTCCTTCACGATTGCTTCTGTATGATCCACAATGCGATAGAACTCCTTATAAAATGGAAGACATTTCTCACGTAGTGTACGTCTTGGGAACAATAGGCTCTGGTAAAAATGATCATGAGTTTCCCTAAGATTTCCAAGGAGGCGACTGCACTGTGCGTCGTTCAATTGCAAGATGATCCTCCTGGTCGACAAACCACTCTCAATTTCATCTAGGACAGCTCCAGAAAACCTCAAATAATTAGCCATTGATGTCAGCGAGCATATCCTGCCTAATCAGGAAGTGCACAGTGCGCCCTGGTCTGAAGTTCCTGCACGCAAGAGCAAGAGATGACAAGAATATTACTTCGAGGTGAAAATTAGTTCACTTACATGACCACAGAAAACACACCTTGACCAAGTAAGAAATATAACATATAAAAGATTATTTGAGGATGGGCAGAAGCACCCTTCAACTTCAACGGAGTTCTGCAATTAGTTAAGCAACACCAGGGATATACTTCAGTGAACGAGGAGAAATTTGAGCCAACTCGGTCACTCTCTTTACTTCTTTATTGACAACCGGATATTCAATGAAACGCTTCGGTTGTTCATTGTATTCTAACATAAGTAGGAAAATTTCCCAAAAATGTAGTTCGGTAAATTTCCTAGAGTTTGAATTTTAAACCCGAAATTAGGGAAAACGAACCAGTTGAACTGTGAGTAGTAGCCAGCTCTCCCCTTTCATTGATATACTTAATACCCACGAACTGCCATTGTAATGCACGTTGTGACCCCCAACAAAGATCTTCACAAAGAACACTTCCCTCACGATAAGTGGTAACAACTTATTCTCTCTGGAGATGCATATCTTGCACATGTAAATGTCCATGTGTATATGTCCGCGTGTAGATGGCCAACATCTTCAAGGAGATGGCAATTACAATACCAATACCAATGTGGTCTTTCTACTTCCTTTCTGGCCTTTCATTACTGCGTAAATAATCTGGAATCCCGCATAATATCTACAAGACCAAATCTTCCACAATTGACCTAGAAGAATATACTTGGAAGAATTTCCATCCCCACACAATATTATTCTTTATACACCATCTTGATGTACTTCTAGTCCGATAACCCTTTGAGCTTCCTGGACTTTAATATCAATTTATTTTTCTCATTTCATGCACCTCTTTTAAACAACTTTATCCATATCTTTGAAAGCTTTCCCTATGGCCAATCTTTGCAGAGACCTGCATTGAGAAGAAATCGCCTTTGGTAAAATCGCTTGCCACAATTTGATGCACAACCTTATTTGTTGGCCAGTTCCAGTAGTGCCACATGTTCCTAATCCAAACGATGCAGACTCCATGCCATTTAATAATGATGAAAATATAACAACCTATATTACACAAGGACTCCTGTTCTCTGAATTAATATGTCAACAACATGGACCGTCTGAAATGTATTCAATTACCTACACATGATTTTTCTTCATAGTACCGTGTGTTACACAAGAACCAGAAGTCTTACGACGTCCCTCAGAAAGGGTTCCTGCAGCTTGGAACACAGATCTGCAGAGCACAATGACCAATTATCAATCTAGAGATGAGGCCCAGGTTGACGTATCACTTAATAACAGGAACATATACTGCAGAAATGACACCGTAAGTCCGCAATGATCGGATGGGTACATGGATATGTGCATGCGGTATGTCTACAATTCCACTCTGAACAAAAGTTGCACGGGAAGTAAAATGAGAGCCGAATTACAAACCGAAGTTCTGTAAACGTACTCCTACTGAAGAGACTCCTGGGTGCATATAGTCAAATTATGACAAATGGATTTGTTGGTTGTCAAACCAGTTCCCTACGGCTAGCATGACAGAGCATTGAGTGTATACAGGTGATATCCAGATTCAACAACATGCATAAGACATGGAAATCCTTGGTCTGCTTCTACATAAGCTTGAATCACGAGACAAGTAACAGGATCGATGAAACTTTATCACAGAGAGAGGGCACGGAGATCAGGCTATCGATCATCCAGAGAGTGCGGAATCTCATTGTATTTCTGGTATACGTCTTGATCTTTGTGATCCTTATCTCGTACTTGTTGCTACAAAAGGCCTCGAGGAAATGGGGATCCACTATCACGAAACGGCTACGAACCAGTTTTCCTAAATGTAAAGGACTCTTCACTTAGACCTCGTATAACTTTTGCATCTCAACTCTGCTTCTGAAACTTGAATGCTCAGCTCCATGATCAGCCTTTGTGGGATTCCACTCACCGATGCAAGGAGGATTCTTAACATGTGCAGCCAAACAGAATACATGATCGAATTATAGAGTTCATAGCCTATTCCTACCAAGGTTGGCATCTCTGTCGGGCGAAAGCAAGATTTTCCTACACCGACAAAAGGAGACACAGGCGGGGATGAGCAAAACCTGACAGAAATTTGTATACGAGGGCCATCTTCTTCCACCCGATCGTCCTTCCCTTTCCCGCTGCACATCCACGACCGCAATCGCAGACTAAGACTACTACGCGAAGTATGAATTCTCAAACTTAGTGCAGGCCGGCCATGGCCAGGATTTACCGACAGGAGGTTGAAGGGCCCGTAAGTTGCTAAACACTCGCCAACGAGCTCTGCCTCGTGGGTGCCAGTGATGTTCCAAGCCCAAAGGCCACGCTGCCCAGGCCCTCCCCAACTGCTTCCCGTGAGTCCCCTCCTGCAGCCAGCTCAGAACCATTTGCCTTCGCCCGGCTCTTGGGAAAGAGTCTCTCCTTAATTAAACTACAGTACCTGCTGCTGCCTGCCACTAATGAGTCCCATATGAAATTGCGTTTCCATCTCAGCTGCTATATACATATGGGTGCCTCCATAGGCGGAGGAGGAGAATCAGAGAGTGGAGAAGGCGGAGCATCCTCATACCTCCAGGTATGTCCATCTTTCTCGCCCTCTTCGTACTTGAACACAACAGGAAGACGAGATCGAACCATATCTCTCGTCACCGCATTTTCTTAGGCCTTCACAAGTCTTCTTATAGTCCCCTCCGATCTCTCTCTCTCTCTCCATTTTCCTCGACGCTTCAGAATCACCATCAACATCATAAAATCACGTCAGTGGCAACATCGGAGGATTGTCGTCTTTCCTTCCTCGTTGTCGGTTGGTCAGCGGCTGCCTTTGAAGAATGCCACCACGGCCGCTGCTGCCACGTGTTCCTGTTCTATGGGCCGCTCAACAAGTTGTTGATGATGTCTCCGAATCCCGATTCTTCTTAACCAACAAAAGTTCTACCGGTACAGGAAACCAAGATCCTCCACATAAGTTATGCAGTACTTAGCCTTCCTCAACTAGTTGCTGTTGTTGTCATCGTCTCCGGATCCCAATATTCAACGAACAACTGTTCTACCGACATAGGGCACCAAGATCCTCCACATAAGATATGCAGTACTCCACCTTGGCACAACTAGTTTTTGTTGTTGTTGTTGTCGTCGTCGTCCCCGAATCCCAGTTCTCAACCAACAGAATTTCTACCGACACATGACACACAAGATCCTCCGCATACGATAAGCAGCACTCAATCTTCCTCAACTGGTTGTTGATGTCTCCGAATCCCAATCCTCGACCAACAAAAATTCTACCGATAGAGGACACCAAGATCGTCTATATAAGATAAGCAACACATGAGATAGGAATGCAAGCATAACTTGGAAGAGGAGGACTACTGCCACTCTAAGAAACGGACTGACCAAACACCACTCCACAACCGTGTTCAACTACTAGTATTTGTTGTTGTCTCCGAATTACAACAATTCTCGACCAACAAAGCCTCTACCGACACAGTACACAAAGAACCTCCACATAAGCTGCTTGGCCCAACTGATCGAGAGTCCGTCTTTATGTGTGTGTGTGTATATCTTTCTAAGAACCTTCAGATAACCGACTTTGAAGATTTGCAGCAGCTTTGCAGCAGCTTTGGAGTCACTGGCAGCTTCCCGGGTTGGAGTTGAGAGAGTAGGTCAAGGCGTACATTAAACCTCCCCCTACGAGCTTTTCGGGGAAGGTAGACACTGGCAGGGGCAGCTCCCCAGAAAGAAATCCAGATTTTCTAAACCTACTGCCCGTCCTGCCCGACTTAAAAAAATCATTGTCCTTGCATTTTTTAAGGCCACTAATAAACACATTCCATATTGAGTGCATTTCACCTTCAAAGTTCAAAATCCAATATATATGTTCACTTTCATAGAGTAATGAAGCACTTTGATTGGGATTTCATTTTTGAAGTGAAACTGTCAATAAAGCATGTAATTAACTTGGATGTCAAAAGTATTACAAAACCCTCATTAACATTGAGGTTGTAATTTTTGTGACTTACCATTGAAAGGGTCTTTGTGATTCTAAAATGCCACTACAACTAGTTTTTTTTAAATATTTTTAGTTAATACCTTCTACTTTCATAAAGTATTCATATATATTTAAACTAATTAAGTGTGATTGAATGTAATTAATAATAATTAATCCTAATTAAGCCCAATTCAATCAGAAAGTATGCTTACCAATTTAATTAATCCTAATTAATTATAAAATACACGTACTGGAATTAATCATGATTTAATTCAGATATGAGGAATGGTGTGCTTAATTACACTTGTTTACGCTTCATTACGTTTAATTAGGCTAAATGCACTTACTTGCACTGAATCGGCCTTAATTAGTTTGAATGTGTATGAATACTTGTAAAAACTTAGGCCTTGCACTCAATTAAGGGCCGGTTCATACTATGGCCGTCCAAGTCAAGAGGCCGTGGGATTGAGTGGTGAAACTTAACGTCCCCCCTGTTCTATAAGGTTGCCTTTCGAGTCCTACACCGTTTATGGTATTTAGGACCCGTTTACACTATGCACCAGGAAGTAGGAAAAGGACGTTGTAAGAGCGTTGATTGGCTGCTGAACTCGTCCCGGGACCATTTGGTTTAAGAAAGTATGGCAAAGAGACCATGCAGGTCGCTGTCCCCAAAATACAATTTATAAGGCCTAACAAATACACTGACATGGTCCAACGGGTTTTGCGGTGAGAGAGGCAAGAAATGTGGTCAGGTAGGAAAAGGAAGGATACCATATGTTTCATCAAACAATATGGGACATCTAGAACTCAAGAATTTGAGTGCAGATTTGTTTTTTTGGTCTACCAACTAAAATGTTTGGAATTTGGGGGCTTGTAATATACCATTGGAAAGGTCTTGGAAATACCTTTCCAACAGTATATTACACGCCCCAAAAGAAAAAACATATTAGTCGCAAAACAAACAAACAAATATGTAGTTGTTTAGCGACTGTAAATCAGGGTGGTCAAAAGATTCGCAATGGGAAAACAATTGCGGTTCTTTTTTGCATAGTTTTCTACTACACTAAATAGGATATTTAATAATTGGTACACTAGATACGTACACATACACTAAATATCAATAATCCTATGAAAGTAAGTAACATTATATGTAAACTCAAACACTAAATATCAACTATTTTAATATGTGGAAGTTACATGTTTTAATTTAGTGTTAGTAAGGATATGAAAAAAAATTAACAATGATAAAAGGAGAATTATAACATGTCGTCTAGAGAATCTTCTAACATTAATTATCAAAGAATTGATCATTAGTGTTGAGCAAGGTACAATGGTGACAACATTAAATATACTCAAACATTATATATCTTATTTAGTGTAGTGACAACACAAGGTACGTGTCACATGTAAATTACATTGAACATGTACAAATTAAAATACACATTGTTTTGTAAAAATTATTGTGAGAAGATTTGCACGCCACATCTTCAACACATTTAACAAGATGTGAAGACAAGTGTAGCCCAAGAGAATGGTCAAACTTGATTTTTTTCCAAAACTGCCCTTTTTGAGCATGTATTAAAAACAATCAGCACATTCACTTTTTGACGCATGGTCGTTCTTCTTGGTCCACATTCAGTTTACACCTAGTGAGGGGCCCAAGGCTTCTAAAACTAACATTTTAAGAAGTCGGACCATGGAATTTGGACCATTGAAAAAGGCCTTCTTTCATGGTCCGACTTCATGGTCCATAGTGTAAGCCGGCCCTTAGTGTCACATACACTATTTACCAAGGGCCTAAACTAGATTCTTAGAGGTTTCAAATTGATGAAGATTTTAGGTAAAACCTCCTATCACCGTCATAACTCCATGACCACTAGCCTTTGTAGCCTAGCCTATAAGTTGGAAGATTCAAAACTATAAAAAAAACACCAGTGGAATTAAAGTCCAATAGCGGCACCGATAGGTGCAAATATGGACGATTTGCTACCTATGGAGTGTAGATTACTGTGTTAATTGAGGCATGGTTAAGCATGATGTGGGTTGGTTAATGAAGAACATGGTGGTGGTGACCAATGCCACAAGGCCAATGCTAGATCTCTCGTTTTGGCAGCCATGCACCCATCAGATGCATGCTTGCATGTGATGGTCATTAACTTCCTAGTGAGCTTCAATGGTAGTTATTCTTTGTTTCTTGCATGAAGGAGCTATATCCAATTGGTAAATATTTAATAAAATGACATTAATAAAAAAATAATTAAAACCCCCAAGTAAGGTTCAGTGAAGCATGTCTAGGAGGACATCACTAGAGGTCAACAATATTATTTGTTGTGCCAATCTAGCATATGGAGAATTACAAATGAATCGCAATGTTGTTGGGCCTCAAAGAGCAAATCCAATGAGGATGATGATGGATGTGAATTCCAAGTGTGGGAGAGGTGTTCCCTAAGCGGAATGAACAGCAATGGCAACCAACACTACCACCATATGTGGTTTTCGTCACAGCCAAAATAGCTAGATTTTGTGTTGCGTACGACAAATGTAACTCATAGTTGCAATGGACATGTTGCAATTGGCAAGACCGACGAGGGACAGCATACACATGAAAAATAACATTAAGAAACATATTCACTGCAACTGCATTAAATGCAATGACCAATGCAACTGCGGAGTTCTCAAACAACAGATCGAGGATGCTAATTAATTAACTATAGTGACCAAGTCATAATCTTAATATGACGTTTGAACATGGGTGCGCACTGCCATAGTGATTGTGGAGACATTTGAACTTCCAAGTTAACGTCGTTTGTAGGGTTTTACGCATCAAATCTTTTCAAGTTGGGCCCTACCTAGTACATGACTCCGGGCTAACTTTAGTAAGCATTTTCCAGCTAGCATTACATACTGACTACTAGTTGCACAATTTAAATTGGAATTGTATGTTATATGCAAGCTCCCCACAAAAAAAAATTCCACTCATGATTCATGCCTGTAAAATGCACATAGGGTCATGAACATGTCCGAGTCCAATGATCCCAAAGACACCAAAAAAATTTGTCGATCCATGTGCTCAACCATACATTTCATCACGCAATATGCACACACAGATAAAAATTTCAAACGTCACACCATTCCACAATGAGCACATATGAGTCAATCCTTGCTTTACTTCAGGAAACGCAGATTTCATCTTTGCTACATTGGTAACATGGCTATGGCAGAAATTGAAAAAAAGCAGGCTGCTACCAAAGAGCGCCACGCTATGCGATTACAAATCAAACCTGTACTCCAGACATATCCCTATCAAAATGCTGCCACAAGGCACAAAATGTAAGGCTTCCTGAAACTGCTCGGTCCCATACACAGTAATCACTACAATTCCCCTCCCACATCCCATTCAACACAGTTGGCCCGGTCATTACAAAGCCCATGTGTTTCCTCCACGGGTCATTGTGCCTAGTAAATGACCATCCACCTTGTTACTGCTTTGGCTTCCGGAGCATTTGTAGGAATTCCACTGGCCACATTATCTCGTATCCCACGGTGCCCTCCAAATTTTTGGGAGTAGGTTCAATTGTCACAGCTAGCAATGGGATTACATCTTCCTTTGTAGACTCTGTCACAACCACGAACTGGGCTCCCTTAGGATAATTCAAGGCATCCTCCCCTTCCAGGACGCAATGTCGTCCTGCCCGACCTTTCCCCACGATCTCCGTGTCGTACTGCGGATGCAATAGCTCCACTAAAGAACCCTTTGGATAGGCGGACTGTGCAACACATGAATCTACAGATTTGGTTACCTGCACATGGCCAGGTGTAGCACATAGCATTGAGGAAGTTATATTCCTGCTAAAAAAACCCTCCCAACAATCAAGCCTGACCGATTCATGCATGCCAAAAACTTGTGCCTACTTGAGTGCACTACACTTACATCCAATGTAAATTTTTTTTTTGTCCAATGATGAATTTCATGTTTGGTCCTCTTTAGGCTTGAGGAGGCTAACATCATGCTCAAACGTTAGAAAATCATACCTGATCAGTTACATCTTCGCAATCAGAGCCTGCGCCGAGCGGGCAATCCACAACGACTGTTGCTGCCTTCGCGGGGCAAGCCGGAGCGCTCCCAGCTCTGCTAGACAAAAATTTGTCCCAAATAGGCATCTTGTAGCCCACACCCACCTTGCTTCTCAGCATTGCCTTCAAGAGCAACAACCAATGCACCCAAAGAGATTTCCCAACTCACCAACATTGCACTCACCTGACACCCTATCCCAAATACATGTAGCATAGCCAATTTCCACATAATAAATCCACAGAGCACCCATTGTAACAAACCATCTAACATACCTTCTCTTTTCCATGTTTGCCTGCCACTTTAGCTTTTGATTGCACCCCACAAGATGGCCCCCCTTCAATGTCTCGGGAACCAACCTTCGTTTGCATCTCTGCATGGCAATAAATGCTGACCTACGTCAACTGCACCTTTCCCTTACCCAACCACTTCAAATATCTCAACATACATACAAAATCAAGGTTTGCGGCACTCCATATGCGTTATGAATACATGACATAATATAGGCACAATATACAAACCTGAAGGCGCACAAACTGCCTTTGACCTCTTCAATTTCCCTTGGGATGAAGAGGGAGTGGTCGCACAATCCCTCGCAGGAACTGTGTTGCCTCGAGCACCTTTGGGTCCCCGCCCACGCGACGCTAGTGACATCACCTGCACGGGGATGCTCTCTTCATTGACTGGCAATAGCCGCGTCTCTTCAACATCATCGTAGTCGGAAAAAACATCGGTCAAATCCTTGCAAGGCAGCTTCCTCAAGCTTGGTACTTGGCCGCAAAGCACGGACGCCAACCACTCTGAAGGTTTGGTTGGACGATTTTGAATATCTGGTGAGTAACCATCTTCCAAGATGCGAGTAGGGCTCGCTGCCGGAGACTCCTTCAACGCAAGGCGTCGTAAGTCCTCCACTGTCTCTTGCAACGCTAGTAACTTCTCGCGAAGCTTTGTATGGTCATTTCTACATTCACCTCTCCAAAAAGAAAATTCATCGTACAGTGTATACTGCCCTCTCATATACGCCGTCAATTGCTGCATGGGATCAAAACAATGCCCGGACATGTTTGAGGTTATGACATTTCTCACTACGCTCTCTAATTTTTGGCATGCACACTTCTCTATACCAAATGAAGCCATGCAATACTTTCTGGACTCACATAGGAACCACCACATCATCCTTCACTATGACAAGTCCAACCTGTGCAGGGGATGACATATACGTCTTACCTTCTCAGTGATAGTCGTTGAACCAACACCGAATTCCACCTGCTTTGATGCGCCTGCAAAAGCCCCCCTGCCACGACCGCGCCCACGTGGAGTGCATGGAGGAACATCGAAATGGTTTTCTGGGTGCCCAATTTGGGTCTTCTGCAAAACAATCCCGACCCCCCCGCCAATCAATGACCAATGTTGTTAGGGGCCTGCCAATCCACACAATGCAGGAAAAAAAGAAGTCAAAAGCAAACACAAACCGGGCTTGCATCTGCCAGTAGAGGATACGGCTCTCCATTATCTGAAATTTTCCTGTTCCCGACACATGCGCGGACATGAGTCATGCACTCGGAAAGCGCGTTCCCCTCCTCACTTTCCCAGAACCTTGCACATTCACGCCAATCATCGGGACACATGCTCGGGTGGGGTATGAAATCATCGCACCCATTATCGAACCAATATTTCCTGAATCTAGAGCGAGACACATTCAGGTGGGACTGCAAGAAGTCTTTCACCGCATCTTCCGCAAGTGGATATGGCTCGTATCTGAACATTTTGTTAGTGATAGTGTCGATAATGCACCTCACAAATTTTTTATCTTGTTTGTCAAACTCTCGGATGCTATAGCGCAAATATCTGTGACATAATGACTTGATCGCGGCATGCCATTTGGATTTCAGCTCGCACACTACACCATCAGAATTTGTTCTCAAACGAATCACTGGAGCCGACCCACTTTCCTGAATAGATCTCACTTGGGCCTCAAATTCCTTGTGAAGATTCCTATTGTGAGCTCTCCTGGCTTTGTGATTAGTCTTCCTGCTCACCTCAAGATCCACCACTTCCTCGACCTGCTTCCTCTGCACACTCCTACTACCAGGAGTAAGAGGCACCTTGAAGACACCATGACCTTGGGCTGCATGTGGTGGTGCAGCCTGCACTGCACCGTAAGGCCGTTGATAAGTCATTCCCCCTTGAGTCATATATCCTCCTTCGGTATGCACAGCCGTGGCCATATGTTGCCCTTGGGGTGAAATGTATGTCGCATGCGCCTGCATGAAAGGAGTGCTTTGGGTATGGGTAGCATTCGAGGGTCCGGCTTCCCCGTGAGCAGTGCCGACACCATGCAAGACCTGCGCATGTGGTGATGCCCCTCCCTGTGGCATCATGAACACGGTCCCGTTCCCTCCATGAAACTGGTAGTGACTGTACTGAGGCGTCATTTGTGGGAAGGGGCTTCCCATCAACCCCATCGAACCCTCCAACATTTGGGAGGTAGCCAAACTCGGAGAATTTGTGGACTTCCTGGGTGGCTTCGAATGCCGTCCCTTGCAGCAAAAACGACATCACCACAATAAGGACAACTTACCTCGCATGACCCAACAAACATCCACATTCATGTCAACACCCAAAGCTAGAAAAAGTTCAAACCTATACCACATAACACCTAGAAGTTTTATCACCACAATGACAGAAAACATACCACCCCTCTACCGCGTCCACCAGTTTGAACAACGGTGCCTTCGGGGTGAAATCCTCGGCCCACAGAAGTTGCATTGCGGCCCCTGCCACGCCTCCCATGCCCACCTCACCCTCGACCCCCTTGCGTGATAGGGGACTCCGGAGCATCGCAATTCTCCCCGTTCGGATCAAAGTCCTCGTCTGCAACTGTGTTCCACTCTCCCTCCCCGCCTTCCTCTGCATACGTATTCGGGGTCATGCTGGCAATTCGAGAGCTCCTCCGCAACTCCGATCCCAAACACACAGTTGTTGCCTCCGCAGCTACACCAAGTTGTTCCTCACGACAATCCAACAACCTGCATTCACAAAGCAAACAACCTAAGCGGCATGCAGAACATGACCTCACCATGCAAGTGTGTGCGTGCATCCCAAATCTCCACAACCCCGCCGCCATCCTCCATTCCCATCGCCGTGATTCCCTGCTACGTACATCCAATGATGAGGCATAATTACTATCATAATAGCAACCATGTTGGGCGGCTTATTAGGCCACATCACAGACACGTGGATCAAAAGGGGATGGACCCTCCATATGCACACCTGGCAACATCCCCAACATGAGATGGAGACACCCACCACCCTCAGGTGTAACTATGGCACGCCCACCACCATGGGCAGTAGTTAACTTGTAGCCCGTACCTTAATACCCGCCAGTGTATGACATACTCACGTGTGTCACATACATCTATGTTATGATTTCATGGGTATCAGAGCTACTCTGCCGGGTAAGGACTTCGGACTTCCGGTTATGTACCTCTACAACAACGGGCATGGATCTCGGAGAAGCGGGTATGAACACATTGTATGGTTTGAACCCCCCCACCCAAAACCCTCGACCAAGAACACCAACGGGAATACACATCGGACGAGACCGCTTTGTAAGCCTTCGATGCAGCCAAACACTTCACGGATCCAGGATTTTGATTACCAGATGACCTTTGTGGTGTGGAAATACGAACCTCTTTGGAGATCCCAAGCCCAATGCTCTCATGATGGAGATGTTACGAGCGATTTTTGTTGCTCGAAGGGCCTCGTACTCATTCAGCACGCCATCCTCTGCTGCTATCACCGAACTCATCGTTAACTTCGAGGCTGTAGTCGGCCGAACCTTATTCTGTGTTGGGCAAGAAGCAAGACGCAACAACTGGGAGGAGTGAGTGTAGGTTCATTCTCAACGCCATGAGAGGGTTGTCGTGAACGCCATTTAATGATGCTCTTGAGATTCAATTAAGGAACCACTTGTACGAATAGGAAGGTAGTTGGGCTACACCCTGCACCAAAACTTTAGGAACATGGAAGGAGAAGAGGAAGGGACTCGGCGTCTACCCATTGCAGATCCCATCCGCGTTGCCGCTCGGGATGAAAAATTGAGGTGGAGAGAGGAACACCGGGCTGATGAGACAGGGGCCCGAAGCATGTGGTGTCCTTGCTGCATATGCGGCAGGACAGTTTCACTGAGGAGGAAGACGGTTGCAAAACATTTGCGCACCTTCAAGAGGCATCCTCGGTGCAGGGCGAACCTCTGGGTAATGTGCCCTTTGTTCATTTCCTTTACTCTCTAGGTCACGTCAGTTATGCTTCATTTTGTGGTGTGGGTATGATAGAGGTACTCTACAAGTTTGCAGCATTGAAGACCCCGGTTAGGATGACATACCAGATCTAGATTCATTTGCGAACGTTGTGCTTCATTCTCAATGTTGGTCCCCATGTTGTGTCCAAAGTAATTGATGTGATGTCTTCAGTGCTACCCTTGTCATCGCTATGTATGGTGTCCCGAATACAGAATCAGGTTCTGCCCTAATGGCTTACAGACCTTTGAGTCGCTACTGTGGGGGAGTACATACTTCTCTCTTTGCATGAGCATGTTAGTTGGTAAGGGTTCAACCATTCAAAACCCTTATATGCTGCGTTTAACCCCTAAATGCTTTTGGTGATTGTGGGGTGAAAACATGTGATTTCAGTTTCAACGGTTTGTGATTTTGTTCATGGAGATCCGCTTACTTTCAGGGAGATCTAACTGTATGGATGAGTGCGGTTGGGATTCTCCAAAATTCAATATTGTTTTTGGCCGTCCATGTTTTGTCAATTGGTTTATTATAAAGTATTTGTGTTAGGTGGTGTGAAGAGTGTAACAGTGGAAGTTTTTTTTGGAGGTAGAAAAAATGACGAGTTGCACATCAAATTTTGGAGAATCTCCTGACATTCTTACGGCCAATGCAATGCAAAAGAGTTCACAAACATTCACTCAAATATCACTTTTGAGATTTACACTTCTTATCTTTGATGACTTTACAAATTCTGGTGTTATTGAAATAATTAAACTCACATGCACATTCAGCTGGATTGGAGTCTCAAGTGGAGAAAAAAATTCCATTGAGAACTTCCTTGCAGAAAGTGGCTTCCTATGAAATCCCAAGCAAGTGTAGGATTGTTGGCTTCAAGTGAACATTTATTGTTGGTTGGTTTCTGTCCACGTTCTTCATGATAGTTTGGGTCCACAAATTTGTGGGAAGGAATGTGGGTAAAACCAGGTACTTGTTTCATCTGCCCCTTTGCAGCCACCTGTTAGAATAATGAAAGTCCTCCCAGAAGTTACCAAGTGCCTATGTCCAAGGTTGTATCACAATGGCCTATGCGAGAGGCAAATGTGTGGGAAGGAATGGCATGCGTTGTAGTTAATCCCAATGAAATGAGATTGATTTTAAAGTCCGGGAAGCCAAAAGTCTGGGGTGGTGTTTGTAAGTGACCCGGGTGTACTAACTATCTTTATGTGTCTTTTGCATGCTTGCAGTTGTGGTTGATGTGTCCAATTGTTACCTATACATGATTTGTACGAGAAGTTCATACAAATTATCGCCCTATGACATCAGGGGTTATGATGGCTACCATGATGGCAAGATGAAATACGATTGCAAATTTCGGCTCATGTGGAGTAAGGAAGTGCCCACAGTAGATCCATGGAGTTACATAGTCAATGGATAGATGACGGTCAATACAATTCTCCTATATTCCTTGTTGATGTCTTAGTTCCTTTTGCATGATATAGCCATGGAAAATTATGTGACTGCATTAAGGAATAATGGATGATTGCAGGATGAAGCAGAGGATTCAAGCGATGAGGAGTGGGTGTGGCACGAGCGTGCCCTGAGAGCCAACTATGCTGAATTTGGAGGCCCAAATGGTCTCCCACCGGACGACTTGGAACCAGTTCCCGTTGCACTGGACACTCAGATTGAGATGACTGAACTTGTAGCTGCAGCTTTCCGTAGGAGTGATGATCCTCTGATTTTGAAGCGCAACGATGCGGGTAGTGCTCCTGTTGATGCCTCCGAACCTTTAGTCGAGGACGATATTTCAAGGTCGCCTGCGGATGAGAATGCTGAAGTATCCATCGACGAGGAGGAGGTAGATGACACATATTTTGATAGTGAAGATAACGGAGGTGAGGGTGAAGGAGACTCAAGGCCAACAACCTGGGATTTTCCAAGGGCAGATGCAGACGAGGCTACAATGGAGATGGAGGATGAACTTCTGCGTCGTTTGGGAGAAGCAGATAGGATTCCCCTGTACGCAAGCGCCACAGTTTCCTTATTGGGTGCACTTCTTGTTATCCTTACCATCTGCAAAGCCCATGGTGTGCCCAATACATGTGTAGATGAGCTTCTTCGGGCCTTGAGTAATGAAATCTTGCCACAACCAAACTGTCTTCCAAAGACAGAAAGGCAAGCAACAAAACTTTTGAGAGCACTTGGATTAGGGTACACGGTGATTCATGCATGTTTGAAGGGTTGTATACTTTTTAGGGGTCCCTATGCATTGTTGAATCGTTGCCCAAAATGTTTGACTCCAAGATTTTATCGCCGTGGCAAAGACAAGAAACCGGTGAAGGTGGTACGACACTTTCCTATAACTCCTAGATTGAGAAGAATGTACGGAACAGAATATTTGTCAAAAATGATGACATGGTGGGCTGAGAACCCTTCGGAAGATGGATTGATGCGAAACCCTGCGGATGCACCTGCTTGGAAGCATGTAGATGCCATGTACCTGGACTTTGGTGGGGAGGCGAGGAATCCTAGGCTTCTCATAAGCACTGACGGATTAAATCCGTTTTCATTCAAAAGCAGCAGCTGGTCAATTTGGCCTGTGCTTATTGTCATTCTGAATTTACCTCCGTGGGTCATGTGCAAGAAATTTTTCATACTTTTGACGCTACTCATTCCAGGGCCCCATTGTCGCGCACCTCTCCATGAGGAGTGCCCGAAACACCATGGGCACAAGGGGGACCCCGGAGTGACACCCGGGACTTGTGGCGCCGTTGGTGAGAGGGCCCAAGTGATCCTAGTGTGGGTGAGGGCCGCGGGCGTTGGGAACGCCTCCCACCCACGGAGACTAGGAGGCACTAGGGTAAGGCCATGAGCTATGCGTAGCTCATGGCGTGGTGATTCTAGAATGCTCAAGAACACCTCAATCGGAGGTGTGAGCTAGGAGTTATGGCCATTTGAGTGGGGCGCTGTCCCGGGACAGCGCCCTGGTACAGCAGTGCCTGGGAGTGATTCCCGGGACTGCCAAGGTTCAAACAGGTATAACTTCCTCACCACTTGCCCGAATGGGGCAAGTGAGGAGTGCATCGGCATCTACGTGAAGCGTAGATGAAGATGGAGTGGTCAAGTGTTAGCATCAAAGATCATACAAGGAAGTTATGATGGTCTGAAGCTGTGGGGGCTTCTAGGCCCAGCGGCTAAGGGAAATTGTCCACTTGGCCCCAACTCTTGGTAGAGACAAGAGGTTGGTTGACGGTGGGGTAGGGGCCCCGCGTAGAGTCCTAGAGGCTTATATGGGTGAGGTGGTGTGGCCTCACCCACCCGAGGCCAAACGGCAAGGCGTCCATGGGCATTGGCTCATTGTGAGGCCATAGTTGCCTAGTATGGTTCGGGTTGTTGTAGTGTTGCTCCGGCAATGCGATGATCAACATAGGATTGGGCTTCCATGGATGGAAGTCCACATCTAAGGAATGGTTACCGATTAAGGGGTGAGTCCCAAAAGCAAAGTAGGAGGGTTGGTTCCCTCCTATGAACTATAAGGTCCGGGGTAGGAGGAGCTCACCATTAGCATGGCGGAATGCGAATGGTTAGCGCTCGTAACCTTTGCTAAAATGGAAAATTGGCAAGATTGTCAAGGGGGCTTAGCAAGGGTTGCGACACCCATGCACCGAGCTCAAAGACTTTTGATGTATATTTTGCTCCTGTCATCGAGGAGTTGAAGGACTTATGGAATCCAGGCGTATGGGTGGATGATGCAATGACACGGGGAAATGCTAGCAGGTTTTTGATGCGCGCGGTGTGCTTGTACACTGTGACAGACTTTCCAGGGTTGGGATTGATAAGCGGGTGCGCAACAAAGGGCTATGTTGCATGCCCACATTGTGGACCAGCAACTTGTGGCAGGTATTCTACTCATTTGCGGAAGACAGTTTATGATGGTCAACACAGGAAGTGGTTGAATGTGTTGCATAACTTCAGACACGGTGGGGAGGCATTTAACTTTGTTCCTGAGTGGCGGACTGCTCCACCAAGGGTGACTTCGGCTCAAGTTTTGGAATGGGCAGATGCGAGAGAGAGGTTCATGGTGGATGGTACGCGGCCTATGCGAGAGGATCCTGTTCGAGTGACAGGGATAAAGAGGAGGAGCGCATTATATGATTTACCGTATTGGGAGGTACGATGTACCGCATGGAACTTGGAGATTTACCTGTAACTCAACATTTTCAAAGGTCATTGGTATAACGTAAGGCTAATGTTATATGTTGTGCATCTTACATTGGAGGGAGTTTAGATTTTATCTTCTTAGTGGCACTGATGGGAATGTGAGGGGGAAGTATGCCAGATGTCATGAGTGGATTTTGCGTTTGGAATCCCCAAGTGTGTTAATATTATGAGTTTGGCATGTTGGTTTGAAAGAAGAATTGTGGTGGTGTTGACATTGTTTGCAGCACCTTCTAGTGCGACACACACTGGACGTTATGCACATAGAGCGTAATGTCATGGATAATATATTGAGGACCATGTTAGGTGATAAAGACACTCCAGCCGTGAGGGAAGACATGCGAGAGCTGTCAATCCGACCAGGTTTGTGGTTGCAAGAGCGGGATGACATCCCAACTGGAACGAAGTTGAAACCACATGCACCATATGTCCTTGATCGTGTGAGCCGGACGAAGTTTTTGGTAGGAATTGGGAAGCTAAAAGTTCCCTCAGGGTATTCAGGTTCTTTGCGTAAACATGTGGTGAAGGGAAAAATCCAGAACCTAAAGTCGCACGACATGCACATACTTTCCCAACAAATTTTGCCGGTGGCTGTATGACATGTACTTCACCCTGGAGCACGGGCAGGAATTATAAGGCTAAGTGTTCTTTTCCAAAAGATTTGTGCAAAGGTTGTTGTACCAGGGGAAATATCGTGGCTGAAGGAGTATGCGGCGGAGACGCTGTGCATATTGGAGGCATGGTTTCCTCCTTCATTTTGGGATATAATGTCACACCTTGTCATTCATCTAGTTGACGAACTAGCAATATGTGGGCCCGTTGCATGCAGGTGGATGTATCCCATGGAGAGGTACATGGGAGTATTGAAGAAGTACGTGCGGAATCGCTCTCTCCCAGAGGGGTCAATGGCGGAGGGTTACATTGTCGAAGAGGCACTAGGGTTGTGCACAGAGTTTTTGCAGGGTTTCCAACATACAAGAACAAGGGTTTGGGATGCAGAAGAGGAGCCTGGAATTAGTGGAGTGGAGCTTGAAGGTTACGGGAGTGCACGACGTTTGGCGGACGTGGAGTTGAATGCTGCCCATTTGCATGTTGTAACAAACTCCCCTGCCACTGAGTCTTATTACAGGTTGTCCAATTTCCATCGAACTTGGTGATGCAAGTGTGTCTCATGTGGATGTTGTTATTGGTATGTAGGTATCTTGGGCATTGCTGATTTCATAGAACGTGTGCAATGGCATCGGATGTGCCATGTTGGATTGTCCTGGACACTGAGGTTACGGATTAGTGGTTGGGGAATCATTCACGAGGGTTGTGCTTGTCAGGGAGTGGTTGTGCACACGGGAGGAAATGGAGGCAGGTAGGGCTGCGTATCGAGCCCGGAATCGAAGACGAGGCCGATCTCGTATGGTCTACCCTCCAGCACTAGCTGTTGTAGGCAACTTCCCGAATTGGTTGCAAGTCAAAGTGCGGGAGGAAATGGCAGCAGGCATTGAACTTCCATTGGAGGTCACTACATTTGCATTTCCACTGTCTCCTCAGATTCTATCTTTCCGCAGCTGCAAAGCATACGGGAATCACTTTAGAGTAGTGGCAGGTGACGGGGATACCGGGCACACTACATTTGATAGTGGCATCGCCTTAATTGCAGAGCAAGGTTCACGGACCAGTACGGCGGATACAAACGTGAAGGAGGCAGTGCTTTCGTACGTCGGAGTACTTCGTGAAATCATTCGAATGTCGTATGATCAGACGCCTGTTATTCTTTTTAGGGGAAGTTGGGTTCCCCCACAGGAGAATGGGAATGCTTCAATTAAGCGAGACAAATATGGCTTCTGGCTCGCCAACTTCAACCGTAGACAACGTGCTACTGAGCAACCATATGCGTTCCCCCACCAAGTGAGACAAGTGTTTTTCTTCGAGGATGCAATTGATGCAGGGTGGAAGGTGGTTCTCCAAAAGGACAGTCGGAGTAGTCGTGTGGAACGTCCGGGCGATGGGGTTCAGCTTGGAGCAGCCCCTGTGAACAAGGAGTTGGAGGCTCACATGCATATAGTGGGGGCCGTGGGAGCAGAGTTGGATGCAGGCCATGTGCCCGAGGTGGTAGCCGAGGTTGCGACCGGTGGTGCACGAGTGGCCCGAGGTCTACGTCGGGAAACAGCTTGGGGTGGAGCATGGTCTTCGGGCGAGTCATCGAGTGCATCGGATGTTGATGGACAAGCAGGAGATGAAGACATACCCGGCTTGCCGGAACAATTTTGGTTGTGAGGCCAATTGATGTTTTTTTGCACTCTGCGATATGGCTCGGAAGAGTGAGCATATTGCAGTGGGGATTGCAGGGTAGATCTTATAGCATAGATATAATGTAGAGAGGATATCACATACTTGTTTCGCGCGACACAAATTGGTGTCTTTTCTCTAATGAAATTAAAATTGAATTTAGTGTATCAGCCGGTGTGAAAGTAGTACGTCTATGTGGGTGTGAGCCTAATCATTTCGTATTGCATGATTTTGTGGATGCCTTGAGTTCGCTTTTGTCGTAGAAATATGGCATTTCTAGTGCAATATTTTGACGGTATGATGTTTCATGGCATACTTATGAGGTCCAGATTCGTAGAATATGGTGTTCAATTCAGCGCTATCTCATGAATTAACCCCCACCCATGCTCATAATACTTACATGAGGAAAGTATTCCTCCTACATGTTGTCCATCATCCTCATATACTCCTTAATCTTAATTTGAAATGGGTTTTTTCTTATGTTGAGTAGAAATATATTCATGGAGGCCACTTCACTTTGAATTTCATTTTGCACATAATGATCACACTGAGGGTTGATTTATACTTTTGAATGGGAACCCAGGGGGTGCAACTAATTGAAGAGCAAATTGTATGTTCATTTGTCCAGTGCAACTACATGGAATCCCCCCCCCCTTCCCTCAAAAGATAATTGTTCCCCATAAATGATACATGGCCTGATCTTAGTTGCAGTGCATCGTGGCAGTTGCAATGACCAGTGACAGTTGCATGGTCCGTTGCCACAGGACACATGTGGTAGTAGTGTCCCCCCATGAGCCACAAGAACTGGAAAACAAATTTTGTCCTTGGCAGGAAACTGCAAAGGAGAAACACATTCACCAGGTCATAAAACATGATGCCTTCACTTGCCTGCCTGAAACGATACCCTTCCCGCTTCGCCTCCAGCACATGCCAACGTGATTCAGGCCTAGGCTCATGGACAGTAAACTCCTGGGCAATAGTCTCATATGAACTTACCAATCCCAAAGTACCTGCATAATCTGTTACATATTATCTTAACATCAGAATTCCCACCAACTTCAGCTCCAAATTAGTGAGCATTGTATAATAATATACCATCTCAAACACTTATTTTTCAAATTAGAACCATAGAATCATTGGTACATACTCCTAGAAAGTATAACTAAGGGGCGGTTTACACTATGGACCAAGAGCCATGACCATGAAATTCTAAAATCTGTGATTGGAGAGTAAAGTGCTCTTGGTCCCATTTGGCTTTACACTACCTTGAAAAAAGAAGAATGACCACTAACTTTGAGGTCCCCAAAAACTACTAAAATCTGCCATTTGGATAATGTGCCATGGTCCAACGGGTTTTCCGTTGAGGCGAGGCAAAATGCTCGACTCAACGGAAATCAAAGGAGCCGTAAGGTTGAAAATCAGCCATTGGCCGATTTTTTTTAATATTTTGTTTTCCCGATTTTTTTTGACGTTACTGTAGATCGTTGGGATAGAAATATTTAAAAAATCAGCCCAAAGTTGTCCCGGTCCAAATCCACTTTACACTACAAGAGTGACCAAGCCACTCAAAAATCCATTTTTGATTTTTCATGGTCACGGCTCTTGGCCAAGAGCTGTGACCATGAAAATGATTTAATTTTCTTGGTCATGGCTCTTGGTTCATAGTGTAAACCGCCCCTAAGGGCGGCTTTATACACGGTCTGGGGCTGGCCGGAGCACCGGCCCGATAAAGCCCTCAATCCGGCCCCACTTTATGAGCTTTTTTGGGGCCCAACCTTGTCACATGTAAAGTGGTGAGGCCCGATTCTAGGGCCCGATGGTCTTGAAGGTTAAGTTTCATAGAACTTACCATGGTTCAGTGTTCTCAACAATTAAGTTTCACAACACTTAATACTATGGGGATGACATCTATAGGGTTGTGAATAATGAATTGAAATTGGGTCTCACTAGACTAAATTGGGTGCTTTGAATCTACTCCGGTGTAAAAATGCTCCTATAAATTTATCTACCATGTTCAATGGATTAACTGACGAGTGTGGTTTAGGAGGCACACCATATTCTTGATTAACGGTTTAAATGTTTCATTTTTGTCTTAAGTGTATCATTAACACCTTAATTGTTGTGTTGTTAGTCTAATGCTACCATGTTTATACCAACTGTTGTCTTATTAGACTAACCCATAGCCTAAGTTGTACCATATGCTTGATTAAATGCTTCATTTTTATCTTAAGTGTGTAATTAACACCCTAATTGTTGTGTTATTAGTCTAATGCTACCATATTTGTGCTAGTTATTGTGTTATTGGACTAACCCATTGCCTAATGCACACCAAATTCTTGATTGACAACTTAAAATGTTTCATTTTTTTTATCTTAATTGTATGATTAGTGTCTTAATTGTTGTGTTATTACCCTATTGCTAACATACTTATACTAAGTGTTGCCTTATTAGACTAACCCTAACTTATTATCGGGAGTTCGGGCCGAGGAAAAGCTCGTCCCGAACTCTCATCTATGGCCCGATGGTTTGGCGCCAAAATTGTGCCACCTAGTACACCACATGGGATGAGTGAGTGTTCGGACCGGCCCCAAGTGTAAAGCCCTTGGACCCGATTTGATGAAATCGAGCGATCCTATTGGCCCAAATTTTGAGAGTTCCGGCCGGCCCTCAATCCGGCCCCAAGTATAAAGTGTAACTAGTTTCGCTAAGCCCCTCAGTGTCTACAATTCCTAAGATGACCGGTTGATCTGGTGACCTTTGAATTTGTGGGTGAATTACAATGGGTACCAGTAGCGTGATTTGGCGAAGATCTGAATGTCACATGTATCCCTGCTAAAGATGTATCTCAGCTAAAGATGTATCCCAACTACTCAAGTTGTTGGCTCATTGTTGGACATCTATTCCAAGCTATACATTCTAACCAATTCAACTACCGTTGAGGTGGTAGACGTTCATAAAAATGATAACCTTTCCTAAACATTCGCACAAAAATAAATTGATGAGAACAATGACAAGGAAATAGGTCTATCAGTAAGAAACACAACTCAAACCTGAACTTCCATACCTCTCCATGATTTCGCCACTCCTTCTAGCTTTTGAATGACATTGACCATTCTCAATCTTGCATGCCCCTCTTCTAGGCACAATGATGCTAAAATTGCAAGTTGTGACATCGCCAAGTTGTTGAATTTGCGAAACCCAGGATCCACAAACTGCTCAATATGAACTGCCTGCAACATTCGTCTTAGTTTTTAGTTTTTTATTTTTATCTATAAAGTGAGACATTCAAAAGCAAAACTCTTGATATTCATGGCTTGTTATGTACACAAATATCTAAGCCTATTCCACTTATTAAACTTCCAGTTCCTCCTTTACCATTTCGTGTAGAATAACAAATCATTCACGTTGAACGTTGAATTAACATAGTCATTTATGCCTCCATGTGAATTGACAAAGTTGTTGAAGTGGCCACATAGAGTAGACAATGCTAAAACTGTTGTAAAAAACCCTTAGTATATCTACTTATATTAGATGGACAAAGGCCTAATGTTTCTCATTCACAATTGAAAGGGATTCCAATGCATCACATTATGCCTTATCCCAATGCCGTATGCAATAGTTACAAGGATTCAAAGTTTTATTGGTACATGATCCAAATGCATCAGGGAACTCGCGAGGTTGATGTTAAGCTAGTGAATATTCTCAAAATCAAGATGTACTTATTGCGGAAGATTTTAGAATGTCGGTTTTGGGTGGGATAATGGGTTTAGGATGCTCCACCTTACTTAATTCATGACCCATGAACATCACAACCGCAATATTCATCTCATGATTCTTGAGAATCATATGTTGTATTCATGGAAGTCGAATTTTGAATCCATAAAAGACGAATTAAAAATAATCCCAATCCAATGCATAGATAGATAGATAAGAAAAGTTGTGGATGTGTCATGATATTGGACGCAATCGTCACACGCTTGGAGCATGTGATGAGCCCAACTGATTCTTGTAGTTCACAAGGGTAATGAAAGAAAATTCATGATTTAAAAAGGACAATATTACCATATTCTTCAAGTGCATAGGTGTACCAAAAGATGACTGCCATTTTGGCCCGCATACAAGCTGCCCCAGTATGGTACCAAAATCTACCATTTGCTTTGAGAGTTTCCTGCATAACCAAGATCATGGGGGATGAAATACATGGACTTTAAACTGTGACACGAATCCTACCAGTAGATCACAAGGATAATCTGGTTCACTAGGCCAATAATTAACTATTCAAGCACAACGTGATGGTGACACACATAGCCTATCTAAAAATCAAGACTTCAGAGCTAATGAGAAATAATGTCCTTACTCAGACTTCGTCAAGCTGTTTTCTTCCTCAAATTGTAATCCAAACATTACACATCCATTTCTTGTCACATGAATATTATCGAAAGTTGTGTTGTGGAGGACGATGCCCATGTTGCATAACGAATTCAAGCCTAGTTCGTGCACAACCACAAGCTTCATCAAACATCTAGGGATGAAGGTGTCAAAGTATCTAATATAGAATAGTGCTTGAAATATCCACCTAATCCAAGGGTGGCACTCTAAGAACAATGATTGTGCGACTGATTGTTTTTGCAAAATAATGTGGCGATGGTTGAAAAGTCAATTTACCTCTTGCGATTTGCAATGCTATTGAGTGTGGTTTGGTTGTAATTAGGGAAACCGTTGCATCATCCTCTGCCAAAGAACATATTTCTATCTTCAAAACATCAACATACACTAGATACAGATGCAAGAAAGCAAAATCAAACATAACAATCATGGCAAGATTGAATATGATAGGATCACATTCCTAAGATTCTATATATCGTGTCCATAACCACATCCTTATTTAACATTTGGGAATGAAGGGAATGAAGTATCTCATAATCAATGCATATAATATTGCTTAAAATGTGCACAATCTACGGATGGCATTCTAAGAACAATGATTTTGGAAATTAAGTGGTAATGGTTTAAGAACCTCTTTACCTCTTTCGTCCTGCAATGCTTTTAAGTGTTCTTTGGCTGTAATTAAAGGAGCCTCTGCATTATTCCCTGTGACAAAAACCAAAATTCTATCCTCAAAACATCAACATACACGAGATACAACTGCAAAAAGGGCAACAATCATATTAATCACTGCAAGATTTGAATCTAGTAGGATCAAATTCCTACGAAACTACTGTGACTCACCTAGATATACTTGCGCAGACATTGTCTCCATATCCCTGTATATGAGTATTCGCTCACCCTCCTCCACGCAGAAGGCAATTGGCTTCATGACCAAACCCCAAGTTTTTCCCAACAGTTTTGTGTACATCTTGACCTAGAACAAAGAAATCAAAGCTCTCAATATATTCTCTCACCTTTACATACCAACCAAATATCAATATTTGATTGGTGTACAATTCTAACACCCACGGGTGGTTCTTCTATACCATTATGGATGTTGGTTATTGATACCATGCATTCACGCATATACCAAACCAACACTGGTCTACACAAATTGAAGCATTAAAACCAGGCACATCAGTCGAGATAATACTCTAGCTCCCAAATTCTTATAAAACCTCTCAATTGTTTCTCAAAGAGCATAGAATGGCCTTGTGAGACACTGAAAAGAACTTGCATACCTGATCGATGAACTCTTTTGGAGATGCAGAACTAGGATGCAACTGGTCCACCAGTACTTTCTCTCCATTTGACAATATCCCGAGGTACTTCCCATATCCTTTGGGTGTTGAGAAATTGCTAGTTATGTCCCTCACTTCTTGACATGTGTATTCAGAAGCTTCGTTGTACTCGAGGAAATTAAATGAAGAGCTGAAAATTGCCCTTGGACTTGAGAACGAGTCAGATCTGTTGCCATATCCGCAGTTGACGTAATTATATCCCGAGCTGACCAGATGGTTGGCCTCGCATGCTCATTAGAATGTATACACATTAGACTGAGGGTCAAGAGAGTACCAGCTTGGCCTGTATGGTAACCAGTATTCAGCCTCGGGTCAATGAAGCCTTGCACCCACTGTGGACCTGCTCTTGTTGCATATTGATCTAAGGTATCAATATCGTGGTTCTTGATTCCGCCTAGAACCTCCATTATGAAAATTCCAATCTCGTAAACCATGCCTTTCAGATTATCCCCATCGGTTTTGTTAACATATCCAGCATCGTGCACCACCAGACTTACATCAGTAAACTGTAAGTTGTAGCTCTTGTCCAGAAGGACGCTGTTGGTGCTGAGCGAAATGGAGCGAATCACATTGAGCTCAATCAGCTCCATGAAGTACACAACACATGCCATGAATCCAGTTAATATATGTAACCGTGTATTCCACGGGAGCGTCTTCTTTAATCCACTGAGATGCTCGTAAAGAGTGCCTGACCAAGCGTCATGCACAACATAAAGACCAGAAGAATCGTAATGCCAGTATTGCAATTTCACCAGATGGTTCCGAGGATTGTCAGTCAATGCCTTCATCCCCTCTACAAAATATCTACACTTTGCCATCGTCCTCAATTCCAATTCCTTCCTTGACTCATAGATTAGAGAGGAATTAAAATCAAATACCTGTACTCCCCGTAAACCCACTGGTTGTGGGAAATTCCCCATGAGGATGGATGACAAAACCTCCCCATCACACTGGGGACTTATCAACTGCGACCTGAAGATCTTGGAGGACCTGAAGAACCTGTCCAACTTCATCTCCTTCAACGAGGATAAGCCTACGTTAACGATTATGTCCTGCTCTGGCCCTGTTGCACGTCTGAGTGTACTCGTTTGATCCAAACTCGAAGTTTCTGCTAATGACCAGCTCCTGTGGATCAGTTCAGAGCCTCTGAATAGGAAACCTTGGAGGAGTTGAAGCACGTTGCAGATCTCGGTGAAACTTGGACGGAGAGCTGGACTTGTATCCCAGCATTGTGTCAACAAACATGCTAGAAATTTTGGACATGCCCAAGGCAGCTCTGGTCTTTCTCCACCCTTGGTGATCCTTTCATACAACATTGCTATTCTGCAATCACCTTCAGAGAAAGGTGTAGCCCCAGTGAGTATCTCCGAACACGTCATTGCATAGCTGTAAGTGTCGGCTTTCCTCCAATCAATTTTTGGTTTTAATCCTTCTTTCAATCTTAACACTTCCGGTGCCATCCAACGAATAGTTCCTAATATCCCAGTAGGCTCAGTTAACTCATGAGTCAGTGTCTTAGACAACCCAAAATCTGTCACCTTAATGTCTCCATAGCCCTCATCAGAGAGTCCTTCACAAGCTGAAGGGGTGACAAGGATATTCTGGGATTTCAAGTCGCGATGAACCACTCCTTTGCCATGAAGGTATTCCATGCCTAGGGCAATCTGCAACATAATGTCAGTGGCAGCTGCCAATGTAAAGGGGACGTATTCCTGCCCCTTCCATCGTTTCTTGATGAAATTATTGAGGCTCATCGGCATGAGCTCCATCAAAAAAGAAACCTCACGTTCCATACTCACACAGAGCAGCTTTACAATATGTGGATGGCTTAAATGCACCAGGGCGCTCACTTCCTTCATTAGCTCCAACTTCCGTGGTGAGTTACTCTTATCAGGATTAGTAGCAAAGTGTTTTTTAGCACATTCTAGCCCCAACCAGTGCACCTTCAGAACCGATCCAGCTGAGCCTGACCCAATGGGTTCCCCAACTCTTGGGTACTCACGCTTTGCAACATAGAATTGTGGGAGAGATGTATACAAGTCAAGGTTTGTGGATGACATGTAATTCTCACGTTCAATGAGGTATTCTGCGAGTTGGTGTTTCCAAGGAACTATAATGGTCTCTTCTGAAACCTGTTGGTTCACGACCTCCTTAAGTCGTGCCATAAAATTCGAAGAATCGTGACGGAAGTCCTCCTTATGTTGCTCCACTGTTACACTTGGAGCAGTGAACGCAATGTCACTGCAGATGTCAAGAAAAGGTTCAAGGGTCTGAGTAAACCCATTGATGCAGAAATGGAGCTTCCGGGACATCTGTATAAATACCTCTTGGTTGCCCGCTTGCATGATGGCTGCTTCCAGCCAATCCGGCTTACTGCACTACTTCACGATTGCTTCTGTATGCTCCACAATGCGAAAGAACTCCTTATAAAATGGAAAACATTTTTGACGTAGTGTACGTGTTGGGAACAATAGGCTCAGGTAAAAATGATCATGAGTTCTTCTAAGATTTCCAAGGAGGCGACTGCACTGTGCGTCGTTCAATTGCAAGATGATCCTCCTGGTCGACAAACCACCCTCAATTTCATATAGGACAGCTCCAGCAAACCTCAAATAATTAGCCATTGTTGTCAGCGAGCATATCCTGCCTAATCAGGAAGTGCACAGTGCGCCCTGGTCTCAAGTTCCTGCACGCAAAAGCAAGAGATGACAAGAAGATTACTTCGAGGTGAAAATTAGTTCACTTACATGACCACAGGAAACACACCTTGACCAAGAAAGACAGATAACACCTAAAAGATTATCTGAGGATGAGCAGAAGGACCCTTCAACATACACCGGAGATCTGCAATTAGTTTAAGCAACACCATGGATATACCTCAGCGAACGTGGAGAAATTTGAGCCAACTCGGTCACTCTCTTTACTTCTTCATTGTCAACCGCTTATTCATTGAAATGCTTGGGTTTTTCATTGTATTTTAACTTAAAGTAGTAAAATTTCCCAAAAATGTAGTTCGCTTCATTTCCTAGAGTTTGAATTTTAAACCCGAAATTAGGGGAAACGAACCAGTTGAACTGTAAGTAGTAGCCAGTTCTCCCCTTTCATTGATATACTTAATGCCCAAGAACTGCCCTCACAATGCACGTTGTAACCCCACAACAAAGATCTGCACAAAGAACATTCCCTCAAGATAAGTGGTAACAAGTTATTCTCTCTGGAGATGCACATTTTGCACACGTAAATGTCCATGTGTAGATGTCCGCGTGTAGATGGCCAACATCTTCAAAGAGATGGGAATTACAATACCATTGTGGTCTTCCTACTTCCTATCTGGCCTTTCATTACTTCGTAAATAATATGGAATCCCGCATAATTTCTACAAGACCAAAATCTTCCGCAATTGACCTAGAAGAATATACTTGGAAGAATTTCCATCCCCACACAATATTATTCTTTATACCACATCTTGATGTACTTCTAGTACCATGACCCTTTTGGCTTCCTGGACTTTAACATCAATTTCTTTTTTTCATTACATACACCTCTTTAAACAACTTTATCCATATCTTTGAAAGGTTTCCCCTCTGGCCAATCTTTGCAGAGACCTGCATTGAGAAGAAATCGCCTCTGGATCTTTCGAAAGGTATTCCGATACCTACACAAGATATTTCTTTATAGTACCATGTGTTACCCAAGAATCGGTGTCTCACTTTCTACACCTTCCTCGAGGTGACTAATCTTAGGAAGGACAGCAGAGTTCTAGGATCTTTCAAGTCGGCCAGCATCACCTTCCTTCCAGGCTACTGTGAATCCAATAGGATCTCAAGGAAGAAAGGTATTTTCAGGACCTATAGAAGTTTGAGTTGAAAGATTCGTTATATAGGTGTACAATTTGCATAACAATACCACAGAAAATGTTGAAGGGCCATCGTTCATCTAGTGCGTTCATCCAGTTACTTTGGACAGACTCTGTTAGACGATCTCAGAACTTTCTAGAATGGAAGGTTCCAGGTGAAACAAAGAATTGCTGGATTACATTCGGGAAGCATTACAGGGAAAGTTATCTTAGCAGATGCAGTGTATCTTTTTTTTTCTTTTTTTCTTTTTTCAGACAGAAGGCCCAAATCAGCCAACGCCAAAATGAACAGATGCAGTGTATCAGAGAGAAGCATGTGAGAACCATGAGTTCTAGATATGGAAATGCATAGGATAAGCAAGATCCACCAAGCGTAGGAGTTATTGTAAGCAATATTCTGTAAGGTGCTAAATACATAGAGAATAAAATTGTATTTCAGTTGCAAAGTTAATCACACAGATACTTGTGTAAATTGAGCATACTTGCATCATCCTACACCCACTAAAGGAGACACATGCGGGGATGAGTATAACCTGAGAGAAATCTGGATACGAGGGCCATGCTCTTCCACCCGTTCGTCCTTCCCTTTCCTGCTGCACATCCACGACCGCAATCGCAGACTAAGACTACAATGCGAAGTATGAATTCTCAAACTTATTGCAGCCCGGCCATGGCCAGGATTCACCGACATGAGGTTGAAGGGCCATCTTTCCCGACCTCTTCGTACTTTGAACACAACTGGAAGACAAAGATTGAACCATGTCTCTCGTCACCGCATTTTTCCAGGCCTTCACAAGTCTTCTGAGGCCCACTTTACACTAGGAGTCGAGGCCAAGGGCCGAGGGAAATCTTGCCATCCTATTGGTAGAGAGCTTTAAGGCTTATCCGAAGAGCTTTAGACTAGGAGTCAACACCAACAATTGATTGAATACTATATTCTATAAAATGTTGTTTCTGAGATGGCCCCTAAGGCACAAAAGGAACCCTCATGGATTGGGGGGTCAACAAAGGGCTTTGGGGTCAACAAGTATACAAATAAAATATTTGCATTTGATCTCCACCGTTGGATCAAACGAATGGCAACTCCAAACCTAGACCCTTCACACTTTTAATCTGCACTCATCATTTTCTTCTTCACTTCTTGTTTCTTGCTCTTGCTTTGTCCGTGTGTGATTGCTTGCTTGTAGAATGGATAGCTCATCGCAGTATGCCGCAAGGATCATTGATGGGTCATCCAATCTGCAAGTGAGAGGTGTGTCTAGTGTAGGATCTCACGCATTTCAACCGTTCCATCTTGTTCTAGCAAGAATAAGAAATTTGTCTTTTTCAGTGTCAAACACTTATGATCGGTTCAATTCGATCACTGAACCTATAGAAGTTGTTGATAAGTTGCAATGCAAAAAAAAAAAAAAATGCCATATGTGGAGGCCCTAGCCATAGGAACCCTAGATGATGATGTAGACATTTGGATTGTTCATGGAGGACGTTCAACAAAAAGAAAACAAACTTCACATGCGAAGGTTACAACAAAAGCAACAAAATCCAAGAAAACAACATCAAAAGAGGAGCATGAAGAAGATGAAGAATTTGCAATTTTAAAGAATTGGAGAGATTCTGATGTGAAAACATTCATTGCTTTACGAGGTGTAATAGAACCAAATTTTGTAAAGAATGCTAAGAAACAATGTAGTTTTCTACAATTTGTATATGATATAGTGCTTCATGTTTGCAAAAGCCCATAGAATAAAACCCTAATAAATGAAAAAAAAATTCAAATTCAAATTGGACAATTGAGCCTTTTAGAGGTCTTGGGTTTTGTTGTTGTCCGTTTGCAACATCTTCCTCCAATTGTAAGTATGTGGTGTGTCTTCAACATCACTATGTGGTGGTGTTCTCACGGTAGATTGAACCCAATTCTCTTGGGAAAAAGAGACTAGACTAACCACCAACTCATCATTGTATCAAGTGTATAATTATTCAATTATTTCATATTTCATTCCACAATAATGCTTATTTTTCTTCTAGGGTTAAGATTTAGGGTCCGAAATCAATTTTTTTAAATCATTTCTCTCGTGAATTTGCCTCTATATTGGTATATAAGTTGATACATGATTAAACCTACATGCCAGAATAATTGCAACAATTCTAGGGTTCACAAAATCATTAGAGGCTTGTAAGAAGAAGTTCAATATATTATTCAAACAATACAAATATGATAAAATAGCTAATGTGACTTTTTAAATAAAATAAACATGAATACAAATTTTATGATTCAATTGATCAGTAATGGCATCAAACTAGAACACTCTTAAAGCATGTTACAACATCTGGAAATAAACGTTCTGACCAACCAACCACTTCAGCTACACTGAGCCTACATCGGAACCAACTTCGCAATTTGCTTTGAAGAGTGGTAAGAAGTCATTTCATGAACAAGTCATATATATGTTTTCCAAGATGGTTGAAAACAGTAGTAGTATGGTTAGAAATTTTTAAAATTTGCATTTTGGGTCTACTACTTTTTGGTATAAAATTGAATAAAATCCTTTACGGCAGTAGTAAGATATTGGATCAAGTTTAGGAGCAATTATAAGTACATAGGTTCCCTCTATAGGTTCAATAACATATGGAATTTCTTACAATGTTATCATTTGATTTATACTTTGTCTGCTTGTTTTTTCAAATACTAAAGGCTTTAAATGTTTCCTAATGGATGCACAAATTTTTTTAACTATAATAAAAGTTGTATTTCTTGCCACTCCAAAGACCTCACCACATATTTGTAATGTATTATTACTTCCTAATCGACCTAATACTATAGCTACACATGTCTCTACTAGAATACAAGCTCTCATATGAGAATCTGATTTTCTTAAAGAAAGTGTTATAATTGAACATAAATATGTAAAGTTTATAGATGCAACCTTGTTCGTTGCTTAAACATTTGAGTTGAATAACTACCATTAATTGTGTCTCTATGTAATATCTACAAGCTCTCTCGTACATCCAATCACTACATTTTCATGGTTCGTTGCTTTCAATGATCATGGCAAATATCATCGTCATAGCTCCATAGTGGTCACCAATGGCAAGTTGTTGTGCAGCTACTACAACCATCATGATCTGTCGAATGGCCATGAAAAACACTAGAACCACCAAGGTTTTGTGTATATGGAAAATCATAGTGCATACACAAAATCCTAAAGCTCAAGAGGTGAGACAAAATTCAAAACATGAAGAGCCCAAAGAGAATGAATGAGAGATGCAAGGAGGTATAGGAAATTTTCAAGCCTTGGCCTCTAACTGTCGCAACCCTTGCTAGCCCCATTAACAATATTGCCAATTTTCATTTCTAGCAAAGGTTACGAGCGCTAACCCTTCGCATTCCACCATGCTAATGGTTAGCTCCTCTTACCCCGGACCTTATAGTTCATAGGAGGGGAACCAACCCTCCTACTTTGCTTTCGGGACTCACCCCTTATTCGGTAACCAATTCTTAGATGTGGACTTCCATTCATGGAAGTCCAATCTTATGTTGATCATCGCATTGCCGAAGCAACACTACAACAACCCGAAGCGTACTAGGCAACTATGGTCTCGCATTGGGCCAATACCCATGAAGGCCGTGCCGTTCGGCCTCGGGTGGGTGAGGCCACACCACCTCACCCATATAAGCCTCTAGTACACTACGCGGGGCCCCTACCCCATTGCCAAGAAACCTTATGTCTCTCTACCAAGAGCTGGGGCCAAGTAGACGTATTCCCTTAGCCGTTGGGCTTAGAAGCCCCTAGCAACTTCAGACCATCATAACTTCTTTTTATGATGTCTGATGCTAACAAGCAACCACTCCATCCTCATCTACGCTTCACGTAGATGCTGATGGACTCCTCACTTGCCTCATTCAGGCAAGTATTGTGGAAGTTATGCCTGTTCAAACCTTTAGCAGTCCCGGGAGCCACTCCCAGGCCACTGCTGTACCAGGGCGCTGTCCCGGAACAACGCCCCACTCAAATTGCCATAACTCCTAGCTCACACCTCCAATTGAGGTGTTCTTGAGCTTAATGGAATCACCACGCCATAAGCTACGCATAGCTCATGGCCCTACCCTCGGGCATCCTAATCTCCGTAGGTGGGAGGCGTTCCCAACGTCCGGGACCTCACTCACACTAGGATCACTTGGACCTTCTCACCAATGGCGACACAAGTCCCGGGTGTCACTCCGGGGTCCCCCTTGTGCCCATGGTGTTTTGGGCACTCCTCATGGAGAGGTGCGCAACACTAACCCTCGGTCCGTAGGACTTTACATTCGTGATCCTTAGCCCCTAGGATTTTTTTATTTTATTTGAAGACACATTGTTTTGGTATCCGTTTCAAGAGCCCCATCGAACCACATACCACTCAAACACAAGCGTCTATTTAAGATAAGAAGTCAAATTAGTCTCTAAGATATGGACCTTGAAGAGTCAGGAACCCAGAAAAAATCTTTGTTACAAAATTTATTGCTTGGGGAAAGTAACAAGGTCGGTGAAGTGAACATCTTTGGGATTTTCCACCAAAGTTATGAAGCTCATACTTTTAGCCAATCCTCTCAAAGATCGAGTTGATTTTCATATGACTTGGAATTTCTATTTTTTGAAAAAAAAATGCTTTCAAAATGAGTTGGTGGACAAAAAAAATATTAATTCTTGTTCTAATCATATGGATGTGGCCTAAATTGAAACTCTCTAGAACTTTCTCTTGTACATCAAACCCAAATAAGGTCACTGATTAAAATTTTATAAAGTATACATCATTGATTCGTGCTCAAACCTTCATACTTCTAGGTGTTTATTCCTCTGATACCTCCCAAGCAATATTCCTTTGGGGGGGGTGTTTATTCACACCTATATAAGAATAGTTCCACAACACGTGAAGTTGTGAACAATGGCCTTACTCAATAGAAGGCTCTTCCGTGTTATAAACTAATTTGGAGGTAGTTTTCACCTAACAATCCAACAGTAGTGGACCCCCCCCCCCCATATGACACCAATGGACCTAATATTGCAGAGCACTTTGACAATTTATAGGGATCACAAAACAATTAATAAAAGTTAATTAAAAAATCCATATTTTGGATGGACATGTTTCTAACCTAGGTAAATTTTCCTTAAATTCTCCATAAATGATGAGAAATCCTAAATCGCCAAAAATCCTTTGGGTGCTACTCTAAGGACCATGTACCTAAAGTAAATCACCACCCCCCACCCCTCAATAATAATAACATCCACTCCACATTCATTGCAACAACTCGTCTCATAAAGCCAATATATCCACAATCCAACATATGGCCATTAATGTAAACCAATGAATAATTTTATGGCAAATGTTTTATTTTAACATGATTCCAACTTGTGTGAGTCGAGATACTTGGTAGGCTTCATTAAAGATGTACATTGACATAAAAGATGTCAAACTGTAATACAAAATATTAAAGTTCATGTTCTCTTTGAAATCAGGGTATTCTCTAGATTTAGCTAGAGTGTTATCAAGGAAAAATCTCATGTCATCAATCCATGCACTGTACAATACAATTCCAAACGGAATTTCATTTACATGAACATAGACACCTATTCAAATTATGAACAATTGTATAAGAAAGAGCAAAGTTTTCCTTATACTAGGAAAGATAATAATAAAGGTTATCAATGATTATTATTAAGAGCAAAGGTTTCTAACACATGCTATTGCTAAAGAATTTCAGGATTTGTTTTCATGGATGCTTCATTATTTCTTAGAAGCTTGGCTTTAACCTTTGTTGCTATTATTTCTCCCCAAAATTATATTGTCTGACAATTTCATTATTAAAATTTTAAATTTTAAAAATAATAGAAAGGTACCCCTTCATAATTGAAACATGACTCGATATTCCACATACTTCTATCAAATTATCAAATCTTGTGAGTTATTTGCTAGGATGTCTTCATTCCAAAACATCTATTCAAGGTCTGGGTGCTCCCTTTTTCCGTTCATAATATTGTCAACTTGGTGGTCCCTTTCCCGTTCAATAATATGTAGGGCTTTGTAGGGCTTTGTAGAGCTCCCTTTCCCATTCAATGATTTGATGGTTTGGAGAAAATAGTAGTTTACAAAAGTTTGATTGAAATCTGACTGTTTGGTATTGACAAGAAGTTTAAATTAGGATATGGACAGGATGTTAAATAAGAATGTGCTACCAGAGTCTTGTTAGACCTTGGAAGGAAAAATATAACCCAAAGAAAGGGCTCAACCCACCTGACGTAACTTAATCAAAGCTAATCGTCAATCTTCTCCGAGAATGATCCTCAGATTCATTCTCAAACTCTACCAGTGGAACTCAGTGACATACATGATACATCACTGAGAAAAACACTGCAACACCATCTTCACGAGGCACATGGGTGCCTAAAAATCAAAATTCCAATGTTGGTCCGGCCGAAAGAATCTCCTGTGTCAGCTTACTGTCTCCACCGACCTTGTAGTCGGCATACACCTCAAAGTTCTTCTAGAAAAGACCAGCCAGCTTCTTCAGGGTCTCACTGTACTGCTTCTTGTCTGACCACTGCACAGACGATGTACTCAACTCAGAAACCACAAATCATTTGCACACAGGAAATTAGAGAAAAAAAGTCAAGGCAGAAACGAATCTGAAATAAGTTGAGAACAGCCGGCCGAATGTGCAGATCGCATACCGAGTTCTCCGGGTGCAAAGCTTCTGTTGGAATACCATTGACCTTGGTGGGTACAGCCAGGTTAGAAGATCGGGGTCTTCTCATATTCAGCTTCCAACAACGAGCCGTCATGAATGGCATTGATGATCTTCCTTCTATACGCCAGTTCCATTCTGCTCCCGACACCATAGCTGTTGCCAGAAAAGCACCAGAGAATTAGTTGTTTATCAAGATTCAAATAACTGGCACAAGCGTGATAAACTCAACCACATACAGGAACAAATAGCGCAAAATCTTTGAACCAAGTCTGGTAGAAATTTCATGCCCTTTGAAAACGTACCTGCCACCAGTCCAGCCGGTGTTCACGAGCCAGGCAGTAGCACCATGTTTCTTCATCTTGTCTGCAAGCATGGCAGCATATTTCCTTGGGTTCAGCATGATGACAGCTGCTCCAAAGCAAGCCGAGAAGGAGGCAGTTGGTTCCTTCACGCCATCAACAGTTCCTTCAACCTGCATATCCAAAACCATTCACTCCCAAGTACACTATCCAGGAATTCAGGAAACCATAAAAAGGACAAATTGGTTATTCCTTTCAAATGGGATTTCTAATCCACAAATTGCGTACCAAGGCAGTGTAACCGCTGATGAAGTGATACATCGTCTGTGCATGCGTCAATTTGCTGACTGGTGGCAAGACACCAAATGCATCACATGCGAGCAGGATAACATTCTTTGGGTGTGGTCCCACGCAAGGCAACTTGACGTTGGGGATGAACTCTATAGGATAAGCTGCCTTTGTGTTCTCGGTACAACAAGACAGAATCAATCAATAAAAACCAATAAGTCTCATACATCACTAGGCATTTATACTGTAACAGCGGGCACAAAAAGCACTCAATATACGACCAATTAGCACGATTCTGAAAGCACTTACCAGTCACAGATTTATCTGTGTAATCAACATCCCTGTAGTGCTCCTCGAAGACTACGTTCTCAAGCACTGCAGGAAACAAAAATTTCGTCAATAATCTTTAGATGTCGAAGTACTTTGAATAGCCACACCTCAACCCCCCTATCTCACCCACCCAGACACATTTACAAACTCACCAGTTCCAAACTTGATTGCATTCCAAATTTCTGGCTCCTTCTCCCGGGCAATTGTCAGTGGTCTTCGCATAACATCCTCCCTCAATATTTGACACACCGTTCTCACTCCAGCAGTGTTCGTCATCACCAATGAGGTATCGATTCTCGTCGGTAGATAACGTCGTCTTACCGGTACCTGCCACACCATCAATAACAGTCAGAAACACGTCCAAGTACGGACACAAATTGTAGCTTCAGCTGATCAAGCACGTGAGCTTCTCATTTTTTTACCAACGATACCTGATAATCCAAAAAACAAGGCGACATCCCCTGCCTTCCCCATATTGCAGCCCGAATGCAACGACAGAATTCCTCTTTTGGGCATCAAGTAGTGCATAACGCTGAATAGACCCTTCTTCATCTCTCCAGCATATTGCGTCCCCAGAATCACCATCTCTTTCCGTTTCAGGTTCAGATCTATGCTAGTTGAGGATGTCATGTAGTGTGTATATCGATTGCAAGGGAATTGTCCGGCATTGTAAATTGTGAAGTCTGGAGGCCAAATAATCCTCCAGCTCTTCAGGTGTAGGGCGGATGCACCTGCCACCCATATGCTTAATGCCACCGAGCACACCAAAGACATGCATACATCGAAATATATCTCCCTCTAGCCAGATCTAGAGGGAGGCCTCCAGTGTGGGCCGAGTGATCATCTCCAAATTCTCCCCTTTCACCAAAAACGCTATAGAGTTCGTTGTGCCAGAGGCCTTGCACTTTGTGCACGTGAACAGTGAGTGAGAGTAACCATAAAATCAAGAATTTCGCTAAAGCCAAAGCAGAGTTCAGCGTTCAGCGTTCATACCGGGCGTACTGTAGAAGGGAGATAAGGGTTGACGGTTTCCATAGAATCGGTACTTACATGTTATGCATGAGGAGTGAGTGGTAAGCCCGAGCGGATATAATCCTCACTTTGATGCGATTCTCCGGATCCCAGTTCAGGAACTGATCGTTCACGAGACCTGTGGAAGGCACAGAGATCAGCAAACTTCGTCATTAAATTGATGAACACAACATATACAGTATTGACACTTTCGATAGAGTATATGAGCAGAAATCATTATATAGATGCTTATAAAGATAATTACCTTCTCCAAAGAGTTCAAGTAATCGACAGCTCTCTCTCGGTTGACCAAAAATGTCTCCTCGTCCATCTCAATATTTGGAGAACCCCTGGAAAAATGCAGTGCTACTTCAAAAGATTAGCTGCTCCACCTCCTACATAATTTCACTGATGCGTTTTTCTGTATGCAAGGGAATTCACAAAACAGATCGTATGCAAGGGCGCTCATGTGAAATCCTTAGCATAGACCAGTGAATTGTCAAATGTGCAAGACCAAAAAGGGTCATGTCCAGGGTGCTCACACCTCCTATATTTCAATTAATGTTGAGGAAAAATTCACCATGCAATATTTGTGTGAATCAGAAGATCGAGTTGTAACCTTCTTTGGAGATGAATTTGAGCAACTACCAAAGATAACGCAAGTCTCGTATGAAGGGCACCAACAAACGGAGGACCAATAACAATGACGTGGCTACTGTAACTTATGCAGATCTCTTTGGTTTAGTTGACTTGAATTAGCAAACTTTATGCACATTCTCTTTGGACTTGCATCTTCTTCGATAATCCTCGACATTTAGCACAGTAAATGAGTCTCAGTGTGCATAAGCCAGTAATAGCACAAAAGATTTTAAAAGCTTCTAGACTGTAAAACTACCTCCCTAGTGGACGACAATTTCCAAAAGAACTTGCTCAACCATCCAAGTTTCCATCCCAGCCACCTACCTCAATTCGGATCATCCCCATCCACCACACAATGAGACTATCTCCTAAGTGTCTTCCGGGCCAGTGGTGCAATCTTTTACATGGCATGAGCCATCAGCAAAGGGATTGCACGTACTAGAGAAAATCGTATCCAAATGAACCACATAGGGTAGCTTAAATTGCAATGAAAACGGTCACCAATAATGAGTTTGTGTGCAATATCGGTTGTGGTCTTGATAGCCACGTCGAGAGGTCAAAATCACGGTGGTGTTTGATGTTTTAGCGAGATTGAGTGACGTGAGGGTGAGTGTCTTCATTGTGGGTGATGCATACAAATTTTTTTGGGGAATGGAATCTTCGTTGGAAACCAAAATAACGTGTGTGGGTCACAATGAAATTAAATCCCCTATACAGGAGAAGTTTATAGAGAAAAACGAATGCTTACGTACGTAGTACGTACTAACAGCATGCTAGAAAATGAACTCGTGTATTAAATTTGAGCTTTTCAATTAAATGTGATAAATGGTTGCGCTACATCTACAAAATATAAATCATTAATTAAATAGGCCAAGTGCTATAATTTGCACTCTATGGTAACTGCTACCCTCTTTGGTGACTGTTATTGCCCCACAATGACTGCTAAAAATATATAACCTCAGTGGTCATCTTGCCACTCAATATGTATACCCATAACACACAATTAGCAATCTAGTGGCTACTTAGTTTCTTCCTGGTCATCTGAAGTGGTGATGGTTACCACCCACAGATACCATTGGTGCCAAATACATAATCTTTATCACAAAAATGAATTTAACCAAGTGTCACATTCTTTGCAGTCAAAACCACAATGGACATGGTGATACCAATCACATCTACCAAAGGGCAAATCCACCACCTGGCCTCTTCTCATTCATGTTGCGACCTCAAAAACATTAGTTCCGTCTTGCCCAATGAAGCTCACTACAGGCTCACTACTGGGTTAAGCGTGCTCAAACCAACACCGGTCTAGACAAATTGAAGCATTAAAACCAGGCACCCAGTTGATATAATACTCTAGTTCCGAGATTCTTATCAAACCTCTCAATCGTTTCTTGAAGTGCATAGAATAATCTTGTGAGGCACTGCTATGGACTTGCATGCCTCCTAAGTGCAATCTCAAGTCCTTCACACCAGGCCCGGTCACTTCATACCATATAAATACCATAACCTGCAAGCTGTTGAAATGAGGAAATGCAGTGGTTGTGTGGCATTCACAATCATTTCATTAGAAAATGCATCTGATCGAAAAATTCTTGTGGAGATGCAGAACTAGGATGCAACTGCTCCACCAGTACTTTCTCTCCATTTGACAATGTCCCAAGATATTTCCCATATCCTTTGGGTGTCGAGAAATTGCTAGTCATGTCCCTCACGCCTTGACATGTGTATTCAGAAGCTCCGTTGTACTCGAGGAAATGAAGAGCTGGAAATTGCCCTTGGGGTTGAGAAAGAGTCAGCTTTGTTTAATCAATAATCAATAAGCTCTCGATAATCAATTACATTGCAAGTTTACTGATGCGTAATGACAATTGCACACTGGAGTAGCAACTTGTAGCTTCAAATCACTTCCAATTCAGTCAAAACGGAACCCTTCCATAGCCATACAGTCCTCCATCTTTGACACCACATCTTTAATAGGAGGACGAGCTACTGCGTCTTGTTCCAAACACTGGGCTGCTAAATCCAAAGTGCATGCCAGGAGCTCGGGATTCAGAATGGATGGAAAAATCTCGTGGCTATGCTCAAAGAATGGTCGTGCCTGCAGTATCATTTGCAATTTGTGCGATCAGTATCAAACTTACAAACCTCACTTGTGATTCAAGAGACTCTTATATCATATTCCTAAAGGAGCCACTGACAATCCGAACTCTATAAATTTTATAGAATATAACAAAAACAAAAACATCAAGCGCATCCTTCAAACCTCACGTTTCCAGTTAGGAATTTCAAGAGGAAAAGCAAGCATAACTCTGAAATCCTTCAATCAACATTCCGGGGTAATTGTAGGAGAAAAATGACAACAAAATCAGACTTGCCAAACATACCTATTTGTGCTATCCTTTATGCTTTATAGAAATGTAATTTATACTAAACATTTGCAGCACCGCTTAATTCCATACACCTAGGAGGTCACACTAAACACACAACACTATGTAAAAAGCTTTACTGATACTAGTGACTCTACCAATGAGCATACATCATCCACTCGTTTGCAAGTTTTACCTCTTTGAGGAAATGATCACCAAGCACATAAATACCTACATTCATTCCCATTAACCTACCTTCATCACCTATTTCAGTCATCAATCTGTATTCTTCATAAAACACTTGTTTATTGTCAAACATATTATATTGCTACAATCACAAGTTCACCTACAGTGCCCAAACAATCGCACAAGTATTCATGCCAACCTCCAAGCAACCCTGCATACCACTGTCAGATAAGATGCACACATAAAAGCTTCAAACTACACACATTTGAAGGCACTCTACTATCACACAACCACTTCATCTCCTCGTCCACGTGGAAGGTGCACATTCCCATATTATTTGCTATTATACTACTCGCACAACAATCTGTATCATGCCTGATCTCAAGGCCAAACTACCTGTATATATGCAAGAAACACGGTTGAGAGTTCTACCCATGCCACCAGGTTCTGCTCCCCAGCTGCCCTCGCATTATCAATGGCTCTGCGCTCAGTAATTAATTCTAACAAGACCATGCCGAAGCTGTACACATCTGACTTGAAAGTGAACTGCCCAGTTATGACACATTCGGGAGCGCAATATCCATCATTCCCATTCACATCATTCTTACTACCCGGTGGCCCCATGTCAGCAAGCCTAAAACCATTCAGTTTTGGATATGACTGGCAATCTAAAAGAACTTTTGAAGAGTTGAGGTTTCCACAAATAACAGGTGGGCTCGCTTTATCATGCAGATACTCCAGACCCCTGGCCACTCCATAGGCAATACGCATTCTTGACACCCAGTCCAAATCTGCATGTGCAAACAACAACTGCATCATCTCTCAACCTCACATGTTAGGCATCTCCTGAAACATTCCACAACTTCCTGACTAGTCTAATGTTTCACAACTTGCACAGAATATTCAAAAGCTTACCATATAGCCTATCTTTCAAGAAGGATGAGGGGGCACAATCGTACAACAAGAAAAGTCGGTTGTTATCGGCACCATATCCAATTAAATTCACAAGATTCCGATGATACGACAGACTTTGCAGCAAGGCTTCTACAAGAGGTTCTTGATAGCCTTGGAACCCATTTCGATCCAGCTGTCTCATTGCAAGAACCTGCACATTTTCCCGGTCTCCCCCCCATGAGCCACAAGAACCTATAGTATCTAGTATCCCTACAACAACTGGACAACAAATTTTGTCCTTGACAGGAAACTGCAAACGTGAAACACATTCACCAGGCAATAAACATGATGCCTTCACTTGCCTGCCTGAAACCGGACCTTTCCAGCTTCGCCTCCAGCCGCATCCAACCTGATTCACCCTCGCCGGGTAGACGCTCCAGTCCAAAGTTCTCATTAGTGGCATCAAGCTCATGGAGAGTAAATTTGCGGGCAACATTCTCATATGAGGATATCAATTCCAAAGTACCCGCATGAGCTGTCACATATCAGTTTAACATCAGAACTTCCATCAACTTCAGCTCAAAATTAGTGAAGGTTGTATAATAATATACCATCTCATCAGCACCATAGAATCATTGGTACATACTCCTAGAAAGCCTTACTGAGTTCGCTAAGCCCCTCAGTGTCCACAATTTCTAAGATGACCGATTGATCCGGTGACCTTCGAATTTGTGGGTGAATTACAATGGGTACCAGTAGCGTGATTTGGCGAAGATCTGAATCGCACCTGTATCCCTAGTGAAGATGTATCCCAGCTACTCAAGTTGTTGGCTCGACGTTTGACATCTATATATTCAAAGCTATACATTCTAACCAATTCAACTACTGTTGAAGTGGTAGACCTTCATAGAAATGACAAACCTTTTCCTAAACATTTGCACAAAAATAAATTGATGAGAAAAATGACAAGGAAATAGGTCTATTTGTAAGAAACACAACTCAAAACAGAATTTCCATACCTCTCCATGATTTCGCCACTCCTTCTAGCTTTTGAATGACGTCAACCATACTCAATCTTGCATGCCCCTCTTCTAGGCACAGCGATGCTAGCATTGCAAGTTGTGACATCGCCAAGTTGTTGAATTTGAGAAACCCAGGATGCACAAACTGCTCAATATGAACTGCCTGCAACATTCATCTTAGTTTTTAGTTTTCTATGTTTATCTATAATAAAAGTGAGACATTCAAAAGCAAAACTCTTGATATTCATGGCTTGTTATGTACACAAATATCTAAGCTTATTCAACTTCACTTGCAAATACTCCTTTAGCCATTTGTGTAAAATAACAAATTCATTCACGTTGAACATTGAAGTAACATAGTCATTTATGCCTCCATGTGAATTGACAAAGTTGTTGAAGTGGCCACATAAAGTAGACAATGCTCAAACCGTTGTATAAAACCCTTAGTATATCTACTTATATTAGATGGACAAAGGCCTAATATTTCTCATTTGTAATTGAAAGGGATTCCAATGCATCACATTATGCCTTATCCGAATGTCATATGCAATAGTTACAAGGATTCAAAGTTTTATTGGTACATGATCCAAATGCATCAGGGAACTCGGGAGGTTGATGTTAAGCTAGTGAACATTCTCAAAATCAAAATGTACTTATTGTGGAAGCTTTTAGGATGTCGGTTTTGGGTGGGGTACTGTTTAGCATGCTCCACCTTACTTAATTCATGACCCATGAACATCACAACGGCAAGATTGATCTCATGATTCAAGATTGATCTCACGATTCTTGCGAATAATATGTTGTATTCGTGGATCCATAAAAGACGAATTAAAAATAGTCCCAATCGAGTGCATAGATAGATAGATAAGAAAAGTTGTGGATGTGTCATGACATTGGACGCAATCATCACACGCTTGGAGCATGTGATGAGCCCAACTAATTCTTGTAGTTCACAAGGCTAATGCAAGAAAATTCACGATTTAAAAGGGAGAACATTACCATATTCTTCAAGTGCATAGGTGTACCAAAAGATGACTGCCATTTTGGCCCGCATACAAGCTGCCCCAGTATGGTACCAAAATCTTCCATTTGCTTTGAGAGTTTCCTGCATAATCAGGATCATGGGGGATGAAATACCTGGACTTTAAAGTTTCACATGAATCCTACCAGTAGATCACAAGGATAATCTGGTTCACTAGGCCAATAATTAACTATTCAAGCACAACGTGATGGTGACACACATAGCCTATCTAAAAATCAAGACTTCAGAGCTAGTGAGAAATATAGTCCTTACTCAGACTTCGTCAAGCTGTTTTCTTCCTCAAATTGTAATCCAAACATTACACATCCATTTCTTGTCACATGAATATTATCAAGAGTTGTGTTGTGGAGGACGATGCCCATGTTGCATAACGAATTCAAGCCTATTTCATGCACAACCACATGCTTCATCAAACATCTGGGGATGAAGGTGTCAAAATATCTCATATATAATATTGCTTGAAATGTCCAGCTAATCCAAGGATGGCACTCTAAGAACAATGATTGTGCAACTGAATGTTTCTGCAAAATAAAGTGGTGATGGTAAAAAAGTCAATTTACCTCTTGCGATTTGCAATGCTATTGATTGTGGTTTGGTTGTAAAAAGGGAAACCTTTGCATTATCCTCTGCCAAAGAACATATCTCTATCTTCAAAACATCAACGCACACTAGATACAACTGCAATCATCTAACATAACTATCACAGCAAGTTTGAATCTGATAGGATCAAATTCCTACGCAACTAGTGTGACTCGCCTACATATACTTGTCGAGGCATTGTCTCCATATCCCTCGTGCCTATAACCACATGCTTCATTAAACATTCGCGAACGAAGTGTCAAAGTATCTCATAATTAATGCATATAATATTGCCTTAAATGTGCACAATCTATGGATGGCATTCTAAGAACAATGATTGTCCTACTGACAATGAATTTGAAAATTAAGTGGTAATGGTTTAAGAACCTCCTTAGCACTTCCACCCGTGTTGCTTGGATGTAATTAGACAAACCTTTGCAATTCCCTCTGCCAAATATCTATAGTTCTATCCTCAAAACATCACCATACACGACATACAACATTCACATAATAACTGCAAGATTGAATCTGGTAGGATCAAATTCCTACGAAACTACTGTGACTCACCTAGATATACTTGTGCAGGCACTGTCTCCATATCCCTGTATATGAGTATTCGCTCACCCTCCTCCACGCAGAAGCCAATTGGGTTCATGACCAAACCGCAAGTTGGCACTTTTTTGTACATCTTGACCTAGAACAAACAAATCAAATCTCTCAATATAGTTTAGACCAGTGTTGGTCTCGTATCGTCCTTTTCTCATACCCACTGTGTATCTATGATGAGGATTTCACATTTCTTGAGACCAGTAGGGTATAGAGAGCTGACGTCACTTTTGTTTTCGATACAATTTGGGTCCATACACATTGCAAGAACCTTCATACCTAGGAAAAAAACTCCCTAGTATCAATATGGCTTCGAATGGTACTGACCCAAATAATGACTCGGCTGTACAAATATTTCTCACCTTGACATACCAACCAAATATCAATATTTGACTGGTGTATAATTCTGACACCCACGGGTGGTTCGTCCATACCATTATGGATGTTGATTACTGAAACCATGGATTCACCTATATACCAAACCAACACTGGTCTACACAAATTGAAGCATTAAAATCAGGCACATCAGTTGAGATAATACTCTAGCTCCCAAATTCTTATAAAACCTCTCAATTGTTTCTCGAACTGCATAGAATGGCCTTGTGAGGCACTGAAATGAGCTTGCATACCTCCTAAGTGCAATCTCAAATTCTTCACACCGGGCCTGGTCACTTCATACCATATGAATATCATAATCTCCCAACTATTGAAATGAGGAAATGCAGTGGTTGTGTTCCATCCACAATTATTTCATTAGAAAATGTACCTGATCGATAAACTCTTTCGGAGATGCAGAACTAGGATGCAACTGGTCCACCAGTACTTTCTCTCCATTTGACAATATCCCGGGGTACTTCCCATATCCTTTGGGTGTTGAGAAATTGCTAGTTATGTCCCTCACCTCTTGACATGTGGTTTCAGAAGCTCTGTTGTACTCCAGGATATCAAGAGCTGAAAATTGCCCTTGGTCTTGAGAAGGAGTCAGCTTTGTTGCCATATCTGCAGTTGAGGTAATTATATCCCGAGCTGACCAGATGGTTGGCCTCGCATGCTCATTAGGATGTGTACACATGAGACTGAGGGTCAAGAGAGTACCAGCTTGGCCTGTATGGTAACCAGTATTCAGCCTCGGGTCAATGAAGCCATGCACCCACTGTGGATCTAAGGTAAGTTTCTCTCCTGTTGCATATTGATCTGAGGTATCAATATCGTGCTTCCTGATTCCACCTAAAACCTCCATTATGAAAATTCCAATCTTGTAAACCATGCCTTTCAGATTATCCCCGTTGGTTGCCTTAACATATCGAGCGTCGTGCACCAGACTTACATCAGTAAATTGTAAGTTGTAGCTCTTGTCCAAGAGGATGCTTTTGGTGCTGAGAGATATTGAGCGAATCACATTGAGCTCAATCAGCTCAATGAAGTACACAACACATGCCATAAATCCAGTTAATATATGTAACCGTGTATTCCACGGGAGCGTCTTCTTTAATCCACTGAGATGCTCGTCAAGAGTGCTTGCCCAAGCGTCATGCACAACATAAAGTCTGTTATGTTTTGACTGTCTGAAAGAAGCGTAATGCCAGTATTGCAATTTCACCAGATGGTTCCGAGGATTGTCAGTCAATGCCTTCATCCCCTCTACAAAATATCTACACTTTGCCATCGTCCTCAATTCCAATTCCTTCCTTGACTCATAGTTTAGAGAGGAATTAAAATCAAATACCTGTACTCCCCGTAAACCCACTGGTTGTGGGAAATTCCCCATGAGGATGGATGACAAAACCTCCCCGTCACACTGGGGACTTATCAACTGCGACCTGAAGATCTTGGAGGACCTGAAGAACCTGTCCAACTTCAACTCCTTCAACGAGGATAAGCCTACGTTAATGATTATGTCCTGCTCTGGCCCTGTTGCACGTCTGAGTGTACTCGTTTGATCCAAACTCGAAGTTTCTGCTAATGACCAGCTCCTGTGGATCAGGTCAGAGCCTCTGAATAGGAAACCTTGGAGGAGTTGAAGCATGTTGCAGCTCTCGGTGAAACTGGGACGGAGAGCTGGATTTGTATGCCAGCATTGTGTCAAAAAAGATGCTAGAAATTTTGGACATGCTAACAGCAGCTTTGGTCTTTCTCCACCGTTGGTGATCCTTTCATACAACATAGCTGTTCTGCAATCACCTTCAGAGAAAGGTGTAGCCCCAGTGAGTATCTCCGAACACGTCATTGCAAAGCTGTAAGTGTCCGCTTTCCTCCAATCAATTTTTGGTTTCAAGCCTTCTTTCAATCTTAACACCTCGGGTGCCATCCAACGAGCAGTTCCTAATATCCCAGTAGGCTCAGTTAACTCATGAGTCAGTGTCTTAGACAACCCAAAATCTGTCACCTTAATGTTTCCATAGCCCTCATCAGAGAGTCCTTCACAAGCTGAAGGGGTGACAAGGATATTCTGGGATTTCAAGTCGCGATGAACCACTCCTTTGCCATGAAGGTATTCCATGCCTAGGGCAATCTGCAACATAATGTCAGTGGCAGCTGCCAATGTAAAGGGGATGTATTTCTGCCCCTTCCATCGTTTCCTGATGAAATTGTGGAGGCTCATTGGCATGAGCTCCATCAAAAAAGAAACCTCACCTTCCATACTCACACAGAGCAGCTTTACAATATGCGGATGGTTTAAATGCACCAGGGCGCTGACCTCCTTCATTAGCTCCAACTTCCGTGGTGAGTTGCTCTTATCAGGATTAGTAGCAAAGTGTTTTTTAGCACATTCTAGCCCCAACCAGTGCACCTTCAGAACCGATCCAGCTGAGCCTGACCCAATGGGTTCCCCAACTCTTGGGTACTCACGCTTTGCAACATAGAATTGTGGGAGAGATGTACACAAGTCAAGGTTTGTGGATGACATGTAATTCTCACGTTCAATGAGGTATTCTGCGAGTTGGTGTTTCCAAGGATCTGTAATGGTGTCCTCTGAAACCTGTTGGTTCACTACCTCCTTAAGTCGTTCCATAAATTTCAAAGAATCTTGACAATAGTCCTCATCCCTCTCATGTTGCTCCACTGTTACACTTAGAGCAGTGAACTGAAAGTTACTGCAGATGTCAAGAAAAGGCTCAAGGGTCTGAGTAAACCCATTGATGCAGAAATGGAGCTTCCGGGACATCTGTATAAATACCTCTTGGTTGCCCGCTTGCATGATGGCTGCTTCCAGCCAATCCGGCTTACTGCACTCCTTCACGATTGCTTCTGTATGCTCCACAATGCGATAAAACTCCTTATAAAATGGAAAACATTTTTGACGTAGTGTACGTGTTGGGAACAATAGGCTCTGATAAAAATGATCATGAGTTTTTCTAAGATTTCCAAGGAGGCGCTTGCACTTTGCGGCGTTCAATTGCAAGATGATCCTCCTGGTCGACAAACCACTCTCAATTTCATCTAGGACAGCTCCAGCAAACCTCAAATAATTAGCCATTGGTGTCAGCGAGCATATCCTGCCTAATCAGGAAGTGCACAGTGCACCCTGGTATCAAGTTCCTGCACGCAAGAGCAAGAGATGACAAGAAGATTACCTCGAGGTGAAAATTAGTTCACTTACATGACCACAGAAAACACACCTTGACCAAGAAAGAAAGATAACACCTAAAAGATTATCCGAGGATGGGCAGAAGCACCCTTCAACATTCACCGGAGATCTGCAATTAGTTTAAGCAACACCATGGATATACCTCAGCGAACGTGAAGAAATTTGAGCCAACTCGTTCACTCTCTTTACTTCTTCATTGTCAACCGCTTATTCATTAAAATGCTTCGGTTGTTCATTGTATTTTAACTTAAAGTAGTAAAATTTCCCAAAAATGTAGTTCGCTTCATTTCCTAGAGTTTGAATTTTAAACCCGAAATTAGGGAAAACGAACCAGTTGAACTGTAAGTAGTAGCCAGTTCTCCCCCTTCATTGATATACTTAATACCCAAGAACTGCCCTTGCAATGCACGTTGTGACCCCACAACAAAGATCTGCACAAAGAACATTCCCTCAAGATAAGTGGTAACAAGTTATTCTCTCTGGAGATGCACATCTTGCACACGTAAATGTCCATGTGTAGATGTCCGCGTGTAGATGGCCAACATCTTCAAAGAGATGGGAATTACAATACCATTGTGGTCTTCCTACTTCCTTTCTAACCTTTCATTACTTCGTAAATAATATGGAATCCCGCATAATTTCTACAAGACCAAAATCTTCCGCAATTGACCTAGAAGAATATACTTGGAAGAATTTCCATCCCCACACAATATTATTCTTTATACCACATCTTGATGTACTTCTAGTACCATGACCCTTTTGGCTTCCTGGACTTTAACATCAATTTCTTTTTTTCATTTCATACACCTCTTTAAACAACTTTATCCATATCTTTGAAAGGTTTCCCCTATGGCCAATCTTTGCAGAGACCTGCATTGAGAAGAAGTCGCCTCTGGATCTTTCGAAAGGTATTCCGATACCTACACAAGATATTTCTTCATAGTACCATATGTTACCCAAGAATCGGTGTCTCACTTTCTACACAACAATACTTCCTCGAGGTGACTAATCGTGGGAAGGACAGCAGAGTTCTAGGATCTTTCAAGTCGGCCAGCATCACCTTTACTTCCTTCCAGGCTACTGTGAATCCAATAGAATCTCAAGCAAGAAAGGTATTTTCAGGACCTATAGAGGTTTGAGTTGAAAGATTCGTTATATAGGTGTATAATTTGCATAACAATACCACAGAAAATGTTGATAACGTGCATGCTGGTACGGGTACCTCCTCTTCAAATAACCAGAAGTCTTACGACGTCCCTGAGAAAGGGTTCCTGCAGCTTGGAACACAGATCTGCAGAGCACAATCACCAATTATCAATCTAGAGATGAGCCCCAGGTTGACGTATCACTTAACAACAGGAACATATACTGCAGAAATGGCACGGTAAGTCCGCAATGATCGGATGGGTATATGCATATGTGCATGCGGTATGTCTATAATTCTACTATGAACAAAAGTTCCACGGGAAGCAAAATGAGAGCCGAATCACAAACCGAAGTTCTGTAAATGTACTCCTACTGAAGAGACTCCTGGGTGCATATAGTCAAATTATGACAAATGGATTTGTTGATTGTCAAACCAGTTCCCTACGGCTAGCATGACAGAGCATTGAGTGTATACAAGTGATATCCAGATTCAACAACATGCATAAGACATGGACTCCTTGGTCTGTTTCTACATAAGCTTGAATCACGAGACAAGTAACAGGATCGATGAAACTCTATCACAGAGAGAGGGCACGGAGATCAGGCTATCGATTATCCAGAGAGTGCGGAATGTCTTTGTATTTCTGGTACACGTCTTGATCTTTGTGATCCTTATGTCGTACTTGTTGCTACAAAAGGCCTCGAAGAAATGGGGATCCACTATCACGAAACGGCTACGGAACCAGTTTTCCTAAATGTAAAGGACTCTTCACTTAGACCTCCTATAACTTTTGCGTCTTCCCTCCGCTTCTGAAACTTGAATGCTCGGCTCCACGATCAGCCTTTGCGGGATTCCACTCACCGATGCAAGGAGGATTCTTAACATGTGCAGCCACACAGAATACATGATCGAATTATAGAGTTCATAGCCTATTTCTACCAAGGTTGGCATCTCTGTCGGGTGAAAGCAAGATTTTCCTACACCAACAAAAGGAGACACAGGCGGGGATGAGCATAACCTGAGAGGAATCTGTATCCGAGGGCCATGTTTTTCCAGCCGCTCGTCCTTCCCTTTCCTGCTGCACATCCACGACCGCAATCGCAGACTAAGACTACTACGCGAAGTATGAATTCTCAAACTTATTGCAGCCCGGCCATGGCCAGGATTCACCGACAGGAGGTTGAAGATCCCGTAAGTTGCTAAGCACTCGCCAACGAGCTCTGCTTCGGGGGTGCCAGTGCTGTTCCAAGCCCAAAGGCCAGCCTGCCCAGACCGTCCCCAACTGCTTCCCGTGAGTCTCCTCTTGCAGCCAGCTCAAAACCATTTGCCTTCGCCCGACTCTTGGGAAAGAGTCTCTTCTTAAACTCCAGTGCCTCCTGCTGCCTGCCACCAATGAGTCCCATCTGAATTTGCGTTTCCATCTACGCTGCTATATACATATGGGTGCCTCCATAGGCGGTGGAGGAGAATCGGAGAGGGGAGGAGGCGGAGCATCCTCGTACCTCCAGGTATGTCCATCTTTCCCGACCTCTTCGTACTTTGAACACAACCTGAAGACAGAGATCGAACCATGTCTCTCGTCACCGCGTTTTCTCAGGCCTTCACAAGTCTTCTAAGGCCCACTTTTACACTAGGAGTCGAGGCCAAGAACCCAGGGAAAGCTCGCTATCCTATTGGTAGAGAGCTTTAAGGCCCTTTACCACACCACCGGCAACTTCCATGAACCGGTGGGCCTCATTGGCCGAGCAACCTTGCCGCTTACCACACAAGCAGCATTATGAGGGGAGGCGTGATGACGTGTTCAAGAATTTAGGCCATCGGAACTATTAAGGGGATTCCCACCGGAAACTCATGGAATCCGGTGGTGGCCACCCCCTGGCCCACCGAGACCGTCCTCTCCCGCTCTCTCGCCGAATCTCCGTGCCTAGTCGTCGTCAATGATGAGGAACTTCCTGCCGCTCGTGTGGTGGCTCTAGCGAGATTGGGGTGAAGTGGCTATAGCGAGCCTACATGTTTTCCTAGCCTGCACGGCGAAATTGCATGCCGGCCGTTTGGTAAGGGCCTAAGGCGAATCCGAAGAGCTTTAGACTAGGAGAATTATAATCTATAAAATGTTGGTTTTGAGATGGCTTCCAAGGCATAAAAAGAACCCCCATGGATTGGGGGGTCAACAAAGGGCTTTGGTGTCAACGAGTACAAAAATAAAATATTTGCATTTGATCTCCACCGTTGGATCAAATGAAAGGCAACTCCAGACGTAAACCCTTCACACTTTTGATTTGCACTCATCATTTTCTTCTTCACTTCTTGTTTCTTGCTCTTGCTTTGTCCGTGTGTGATTGCTTGCTTGTAGAATGGATAGCTCATCGCAGTATGCCGCAAGGATCATTGATGGATCACCCAATCTGCAAGAGAGAGGTGTGTCTAGTGTAGGATCTCACGCATTTCAACCATTCCGTCCGGTTGTAGGAAGAAAAAAAAAATTGTCTTTTTCACTGTCAAATACTTATTATCGGTTCAATTCGATCACTGAACCTATAGAAGTTGTTGAAAAGTTGCAATGCAAAAAAATAAAAAAAATAAAAATAAAAAATGCCATATGTGGAGGCCTTAGCCATAGAAACCCTAGATGATGATGTAGACATCTAGATTGTTTGTGGAGGACCTTCAACAAAAAGAAAACAAACTTCACATACGAAGGCTACAACAAAAGCAACAAAATCTAAGAAAACAACATCAAAAGAGGAGCATGAAGAAGATGAAGAATTTGGAATTTTAAAGTATTGGAGAGATTCTGATGTGAAAACATTAATTGCTTTGCGAGGTGAAATAGAACTAAATTTTGTAAAGAATGCAATGAAACAAGGTAATTTTCTACAAATTGTATATGATCTAATGCTTCATGTTTGCAAAAGCCCATAGAATAAAACCCTAATAAATGAAAGAAAAAAAATCCAAATTCAAATTGAGCAATTGAGCCTTTTAAAGGCCTTGGGTTTTGTTGTTGTCCGTTTGCAACATCTTCCCCCAATTGTAAGTATGTGGTGTGTCTTCAACATCGCTATGTGGTGGTGTTCTTACGGTGGATTGAACCCAATTCTCTTGGGAAAAAGAGACTAGACTAACCACCAACTCATCATTGTATCAAGTGTATAATTATTCAATTATTTCATATTGCATTCCACAATAATGCTTATTTTTCTTCTAGGGTTAAGATTTAGGGTCCGAAATCAATTTTTTTAAATCATTTCTCTCGTGAATTTGCCTCTATATTGGTACATAAGTTGATACATGATTAAAGCTACATGCCAAAATAATTGCAGCAGTTCTAGGATCCACAAAATCATTAGAGGCTTGTAAGAAAAAGTTCAATACATTATTCAAACAATACAAATATGATAAAATGGATAATGGACTTTTTTAATAAAATAGAAGCATGTTACAACATCTGGAAATAAATATTTTGATCGACCAACCACTCCAGCTACACAAAAAGAAAATATTGATTTTTTGGACACTGAGCGCGCCTACATCGGAACCAACTTCACAATTTTCTTTGAAGAGTGGTAAGAAGTCATTTCATGAACAAATCATATATACGTTTTCCAAGATGGTTGAAAACAGTAGTAGTATGGTTTAAAAAATTAAAAATTTGCATTTTGAGTCTACTACTTTTTGGCATAAAATTGAATAAAATCCTTTACGGCAGTAGTTAGATATTGGATCAAGTTTAGGAGCAATTATAAGTATGTAGTTGCCCTCTATAATTCCAATAACATACGGAATTTCTTACAATGTTATCATTTGTTTTATACTTTGCCTGCTTGGTTTTTCAAATACTAAAGGCTTTAAATGTTTCCTAATGGATGCACAAATTTTTTTAACTATAATATAAGTTGTATTTTTTGCCACTTCGAAGACCTCACCACACATTTGTAATGTATTAACACATCCTAATCGACCTAGTACTATAGCTACACGTGTCTCTACTAGAATACAAGCTCTCATATGAAAATCTGAGTTTCTTAAAGAAAGTGTTATAATTGAACATAAATATGTAAAGTTTATAGATGCAACCTTGTTCGTTGCTTAAACATTTGAATTGAATAACTATCCATTAATTGTCTCTCTATGTAACTACAAGCTCTCTCGTACATCCAATCACTACGTTTTCATGGTTCGTTGCTTTCAATGATCATGGCAAATATCATCATCATAGCTCCATTGTGGTCACCAATGGCAAATTGTTGTGCAGCTACTACAACCATCATGATCTGTCGAATGGCCATGAAAAACACTAGAACCACCAAGGTTTTGTGTATATGGAAAATCATAGTGCATACACAAAATCCTAAAACTCAAGAGGTGAGACAAAATTCAAAACATGAAGAGCCCAAAGAGAATGAATGAGAGATGCAAGGAGGTATATGAAATTTTCAAGCCTTGGCCTCTAACCCTCGGTCCGCAGGGGTTTACATTACTGATCCTTAGCCCCTAGGATTTTTTATTTTTTATTTGAAGACACATTATTGGTATCCATTTCAAGAGCCCCATCTAACCACATACCACTCAAACACAAGCGTCTAATTAAGATAAGCAGTCAAATTACTCTCTAAGATATGGACCTTGAAGTGTCTAAAACCCAGAAAAAATCTTTGTTACAAAATTTATTGTTTGGGAAAAGTAACAAGTTCGGTGACGTGAACAACTTTCGGATTTTCCACCAAAGTTATGAAGCTCATACTTTTAGCCAATCCTCTGAAAGATTGAGTTGATTTTCATATGACTTGGAATTTATTTATTTTTGAAGGAAAATGCTTTGAAAATGAGTTGGTGGAGAAAAAACATATTAATTCTTGTTCTAACCATATAGATGTGCCTTAAATTGAAACCCTCTAGAACTCTCTCTTGTATATCAAACCCAAATAAGGTCACTGATTAAATTTTTATAAAGTATACATCTTTGATTCGTGCTCAAACCTTCATACTTTTAGGTGTTTATTCCTTGGATACCTTCCAAGCAATACTCCTTGGGGGGGGTGTTTATTCACACCTATATAAGAATTGTTCCACAACACGTGAACAATGGCCTTACTCAATAGAAGGCTCTTCCGTGTTATAAACTAATTTGGAGGTAGTTTTCACCTAACAATCCAACATTAGTGGACCCCCCCCCCCTGTATGACACCAATGGACCCAATATTGCAAAGCACTTTGACAATTTATAGGGATCACAAAACAATTAATAAAATTTAATTAAAAAATCAATGTTCTGGATGAATATGTTTTTAACCTAGGTAAATTTTCCTTAAATTTTCCATAAATGATGAGAAACCCTAGATCACCGAAAAGCCTCATGGCGCTACTCTAAGGACCATGTACCTAAAGTAAATCACCACCCCCCCACCCCTCAATAATAATAACATCCACTCCACATTCATTGCAACAACTCGTCTCACAAAACCAATATACTCACAAATCCAACATATGGCCATTACCCTAAACCAATGAATGATTTATGGCAAATGTTTTATTTTAACATGGTTCCAACTTGTGTGAGTCGGAATACTTGGTAGGCTTCATTAAAGATGTACATTGACATAAAAGATGTCAAACTGCAATACAAAATATTAAAGTTCATGTTCTCTTTGAAATCAAGGTATTCTCTAGATTTAGCTAGAGTATTATCAAAGAAAAATCTCGTGTCATCAATCCATGCACGGTATAATACAATTCCAAACCTAATTTTATTTACATGAACAGAAACACCAATTCAAATTATGAACAATTGTACTAGGAAAGATAACAATAAAGGTTATCAATGGTTTATTATTAAGAGCGAAGGTTTCTAACACATGCTATTGCTAAAGAATTTCATAATTTGTTTTCATGAATGCTTCATTATTTCTTAGCAGCTTGGCTTTAACCTTTGTTGCTATCATTCCTCCCCAAACTTATATTGTCTACCAATTCCATTACTAGGAAAATTAAAATAAATTAAAATAAAAGAAAGGTACCAATTCATAATTGAAACATGACTCAATATTCCACATACTTATACCAAATTATCAAATCTTGTGAGTTATGTGCTAGGATGTCTTCATTCCAAAACATCTATTCAAGGTGTGGGTGCTCCCTTTCCCATTCATGCTATTGTCAACTTGGTGGTCCCTTTCCCGTTCAATGATACATAGGGCTTTGCAGAGCTCCCTTCCCCGTTCAATGATTCGATGGTTTAGAGAAAATAGTAGTTTTCTTTTTTCGCAAGCATCAATCTACTAAAATTGAGAAATTTCCACATTATGATTTAGTTGTATATTGAAATGGCACATCTAAGCCAATTTCATTGAAATGAAATGAAATGAAAATAAGATTTCAAAGTCTAGGAGGCCGATAGGTTTATGGGACTATAAGTACATCAAGACGGTGTCAAAGTGGCGGATTGTAATAGGCTGTGTGAGATAGTCGCACTAATCAACATTTGTCAACTTCATGGTCCAAACAAAAGAAAGATTTATATTTGCTAATTATGACTGAAACCTATCTCCAACAAAGTCTGCTTCATTTTCAACTACATTATAAGAGCAAATGCAACATCACCATCCAATTTCAATGTTCAATTTGAGGTGCAGTAATCAACAACAATCTTGCATTATGATGGTGGCAATGGTTCACATTTGTATTTTCAAAAATCCCAAGGAGAGATGTAATCTAAGTTATTCCCTGAGATAAAAAGAGCTTCCCTCCTAAGGTCATCAAATCTAATATGATGCTGGGCTGTCATGGGTTTCTGAACGACATAAAACCCCATGATGCTTTCCATATTGGTTGTCAAATTTGTGCCTAGTGTCCAATCTTTGGTCAACAAGGTGACAGGAAAGTAAGGTTAACTAACTATAGTAAGGTTAAGTACTTGTAAACGTTTCATCCTCTCATAATTTGCAAGTTGCACAGATGGTAAGCAAGTGTTTTCGAACCAATCTTTTGAAACAAATGGGAAGAGGTACGAAATTTATTGAGATATCATTTTTTCCAAGCTGAGGACTTGGAATAATACTCACTCTACCCATGATAAATGCTTGATTATGCAATTGAGAGAATGCAAATCATCACCCTCACAAGGACAACCACTCCAACAAGTGATCAAATGCAAGCCACCATCAACTTGGCACTTCAAGCGCTGAAAAACAGATGAGGAAAAACAGAAATGCATAAAAGATTGATACCCATAAACTTTACAAAAGTTTGATTGAAATCTGACTGTTTGGTATTGACAAGAAGTTTAAATTAGGATATGGACAGGATGTTAAATAAGAATGTGCTACCAGAGTCTTGTTAGACCTTGGAAGGAAAAATATAACCCAAAGAAAGGGCTCAACCCACCTGACGTAACTTAATCAAAGCTAATCGTCAAACTTCTCCGAGAATGATCCTCAGATTCATTCTCAAACTCTACCAGTGGAACTCAGTGACATACATGATACATCACTGAGAAAAACACTGCAACACCATCTTCACGAGGCACATGGGTGCCTAAAAATCAAAATTCCAATGTTGGTCCGGCCGAAAGAATCTCCTGTGTCAGCTTGCTGTCTCCACCGACCTTGTAGTCGGCATACACCTCAAAGTTCTTCTGGAAAAGACCAGCCAGCTTCTTCAGGGTCTCCGTGTACTGCTTCTTGTCTGACCACTGCACAGACCATGTACTCAAAACTCAGAAACCACAAATCATTTGCACACACGAAACTAGAGAAAAAACGTCAAGGATACAGAAACGATTCTTGAAATGAGGACAGCCGGCCGAATGTGCAGATCGCATACCGAGTTCTCCGGGTGCAAAACTTCTGTTGGAATACCGTTGACCTTGGTGGGTACAGCCAAGTTAAAGATAGGGGTCTTCTCATATTCAGCTCCCAACAACGAGCCGTCATGAATGGCATTGATGATCTTTCTTGTATATGCCAACTTCATTCTGCTCCCGACACCATAGCTGTCGCCAGAAGATCACCCGAGAATAAGTTGTTTGTCAAGCTTCAAATAACTGACACAAGCGTCATAAACCCAACCACATACAGGAATAAATAGCGCAAAATCTTTGATCCAAGTGTAATATAAAATTCATGCGCTTTGAAATCGCACCTGCCACCAGTCCAGCCGGTGTTCACGAGCCAGGCAGTAGCACCATGTCTCTTCATCTTGTCTGCAAGCATGGCAGCATATTTCGTTGGGTGCAGCATGATGAAAGCTGCTCCAAAGCAAGCCGAGAAGGTGGCAGTTGGCTCCTTCACGCCATCAACAGTTCCTGCAACCTGCATAACCAAAACCATTCACTCCCAAGTACACTATCGAGGAATTCAGGAAACCATAAAAAGAACAAATTGATTATTCCTTTCAAGTGGGATTTCTAATCCACAAATTGCGTACCAAGGCAGTGTAACCGCTGATGAAGTGATACATCGTCTGTGCATGCGTCAATTTGCTGACTGGTGGCAAGACACCAAATGCATCACATGCGAGCAGGATAACATTCTTTGGGTGTGGTCCCACGCAAGGCAACTTGACGTTCGGGATGAACTCTATAGGATAAGCTGCCCTTGTGTTCTCTGTACAACAAGACAGAAACAATAAATAAAAACCAATAAGTCTCGTACATCACTAAGCATCTATAACAGCGGGTACAGAAGGCACTCAATATACGACCAATTAGCACGATTCTGACAGAACTTACCAGTCACAGATTTATCTGTGTAATCAACATCCCTGTAGTGCTCCTCGAAGACTACGTTCTCAAGCACTGCAGGAAACAAAAATTCCGTCAATAATCTTTAGATGTCGAAGTACTTTGAATAGCCACACCTCAACCCCCCTATCTCACCCACCCAGACACATTTACAAACTCACCAGTTCCAAACTTGATTGCATTCCAAATTTCTGGCTCCTTCTCCCGGGCAAGATCAATGGTCTTCGCATAACATCCTCCCTCAATATTTGACACACCGTTCTCACTCCAGCAGTGTTCGTCATCACCAATGAGGTATCGATTCTCGTCGGTAGATAACGTCGTCTTACCGGTACCTGCCACACCATCAATAACAGTCAGAAACACGTCCAAGTACGGACACAAATTGTAGCTTCAGTTGATCAAGCACGTGAGCTTCTCGTTTTTTTTACCAACGATACCTGATAATCCAAAAAACAAGGCGACATCCCCTGCCTTCCCCATATTGCAGCCCGAATGCAACGACAGAATTCCTCTTTTGGGCATCAAGTAGTGCATAACGCTGAATAGACCCTTCTTCATCTCTCCAGCATATTGCGTCCCCAGAATCACCATCTCTTTCCGTTTCAGGTTCAGATCTATGCTAGTTGAGGATGTCATGTAGTGTGTATATCGATTGCAAGGGAACTGTCCGGCATTGTAAATTGTGAAGTCCGGAGTCCCAAAATCCTCCAGCTCTTCAGGTGTAGGGCGGATGCACCTGCCACCCATATGCTTAATGCCACCGAGCACACCAAAGACATGCATACATCGAAATATATCTCCCTCTAGCCAGATCTAGAGGGAGGCCTCCAGTGTGGGCCGAGTGATCATCTCCAAATTCTCCCCTTTCACCAAAAACGCTATAGAGTTCGTTGTGCCAGAGGCCTTGCACTTTGTGCACGTGAATAGTGAGTGAGAGTAACCATAAAATCAAGAATTTCGCTAAAGCCAAAGCAGAGTCCAGCGTTCAGCGTTCATACCGGGCGTACTGTAGAAGGGAGATAAGGGTTGACGGTTTCCAGAGAATCGGTACTTACATGTTATGCATGAAGAGTGAGTGGTAAGCCCGAGCGGATATAATCCTCACTTTGATGCGATTCTCCGGATCCCAGTTCAGGAACTGATCGTTCACGAAGACCTGTAATCAAAAGTGGAAGGCACAGAGATCAGCAAACTTCGTCATTAAATTTATGGACACAACATATACAGTATTGACACTTTCGATAGAGTATATAAGCAGAAATCATTATATAAATATATATAAAATAATTACCTTCTCCAAAGAGTTCAAGTAATCGACAGCTCTCTCTCGGTTGACCAAAAATGTCTCCTCGTCCATCTCAATATTTGGAGAACCCCTGGGAAAATGCAATGTTACTTCAAAAGATTAGCTGCTCAATCTATCACATAATTTCACTGGTGCGTTTTTCTGCATACAAGGGAATTCACAAAACAGATTCTACTATGTCGGCTTTGAAATCGAGAGGCACTTACTTTCCCCACCACAAGTCATCCTTTGAGGTCTCCTCCTTCACCACACGTTTGTCCTTGGGAGACCGCCCAGTTTTAGCGCCAGACAGTGTAGCAAGTGCTCCAGTTGATGTAATGTATGAACCCTTCTCGAATTTAATGGCCTGCTCGTATAATTCTGCCAATGGGCAAAGCCATCAAAAAGTCAACCATCACTTTCCACATCATCACGTGTGCACTTTTCCCTTTTTCAAAATGCAAAAACACGATGATTATAAAGGCATCATCAGAACTCTGCCAGCATAAATTGGCAGGAGGGTGTCAAAGACCAACCAGCAGGAGACAGGTTGTACAGAACATGCGTGAACTTCAAAGCACTATCACTGATGTCGAGCCTGGGAGCCACCACAGATTTCGGGGGTGACCTCTTCCTGGTCGGATCGCCCTTGATAACTTGAGGTCCGCTCTCACGAGTTAACGACGCCAGAGATGCACTGCAAAAATCATCGTAGAAATGAGATTGATAGCTTCAACAAGAGAGTTAAAGACGCAATAGAGCTGCACTACAGTATTTGCCATGTTGCACACAGGTACGGAAGATGCCCGGATGTCAATAATACAAGGCAGACCTTCTCCTCAAGAAGCACTCCAAGGACCATCGGACATCAACATAAGCCAATTGTTTACCAAAATCGTCATGAAAGTGAGTAAGCATGAACAAAGCCAATACCTCCTCTACAGGACACTCAAAATGCAATAGAGCTGCACCGCAGTGATTGTACGAAGGAAGTACGGAAGTTCTCATCAAATGTCAATAATAGGATGCAGAAAAAGTTCCCAGCCCCTCAAGAAGCAATCCAAGACAACAAACATACGTCAAGTGTTTTATTTACCTGATGGACTGCATCTGCTGCTTCTGACGCTCCTCTTCGCTGAGGTAAGAGCGAGGAGTCATGTTCTTGGGCGTGGAGGGGTTTGTAGCATTTCGGGGCGTCGTTGGAGCCGATGCCTTCTTTTTCTGTAGAGCATGAAGCTCCTCCACATTCTGCACCTTAACGGTAGGTGCTGTGTCGTCTTTGCAGACTTCCCGAGAAACAGGCTTCTTCGTGTTGATTTTCGACAAGCCGTTTGGCACCGAAGACACAGGGCTGGCGAACTCAAAGTCGCCGTGATGCTCATTCTCGTTGCCGTTGGACGCCATGTCGCTCACAAACTAGCACACAGCCACACGCACGCTGTGCAATCTGCAGGCCTCAACAAACCACATGATGAGAAAAGCAAAAAATCATCACCACCACGTGAGTATATAAAAAAACACAAAAAAACCTCGGTCACAGGAGTTAGCAGCCAAATCGCAAGCTCCGGTTACTTCTACAGGCATTGGACACCACGAAAAATCCTTCTAACGAACCGAAACCGCAGAGAAGCAAGAATCGCAGCCGCAGAAAACCAGAGCAGAGCGGCCATGGGGAAGAGAAAGAGCGCGCACCACAGAAACCGGAATCCTGAACCAAATGGCACACCGCAAAGTTCCAGCGAAAGCTCAACAAGACGGGTGCATGGGAGCAAGACGGAGGGGAGCTCCGGAGGGCGATCGGAGGAGCGGGGTGGGGAGCGAGAGACGGAACGGGAGCTTCAAAGGAAGCAGAGAACGCAACAAACACGAGAGATGGGAGAAGAGCCATGGCAGCCTCGCTCCTTATGAAGCTCTCTGCTCTCTCCCCCGTTTCTTACGACCAGTAACTAGTAACTTCTCTCCCCTGGTAAACTACGGTTTACTTTACCCCATCCCAATTTTACCCCTGTGGTCCCCTCCCACCGTTTTGTGCCCCCACCGTCGGTCTCCCGCACAAACTCGAGTCAACAAGGGGTTAATTCATTTACTATTTACCCCGCGGTGAAATATCTTTCTAGACTCAAGCTTTTCACCCAACTCCTGCTTTTTTTTACTTCCCCTCTAAGTTACTTACATGCCTGCACTTTTTCCCCACCCCCTCTTCCACCATCTCATGCCCCAAGCACACCAACTTTCCGTCAACTTCCAAATGTGATATATAGTTGGAGATGTCACCACGGCCAGCTGCCAAGTTGTTCAACACCAACATCTCAGCTTGCTCAACATTTTTCTTGTGATGTGGAACTACTCATGCCAATTGTCCTACGTCCCCAGCAGCTAAAAACAATCATGGGGCAGCAAAGTGGGGCCATGTGGACAGAGCACGAGTTTTGGGTGGTGGCCCCCACGTGTGCAACAAGTGTCCGAACGTGAACGTCAGAGTGCATGTTATGACCATCTCCAGCGTCGTCACATAGGTTGAACAGTGATGGCTCATCATGAAAGTCATTATGGAAGATTAATTCACTTACAAAAAAAAACTGCATTTTCAGTTTGGTGTGATTAGGGCACCACACGAAGAGCGAGTCGTCCACCTACTCATGTTCGTTATCAATCATAATTGATAAGCTCATGGATAGGATCTGGGAATTATGTATTATATTGTGCTTCCATGGATGGGAAATTTGAGACACACTATTGTAACTATTCTAGTCTTGGATGAGCGATCGTTTTTTGGGGACACACATGCATCCCCGCCCTTACTTTGCATAATGCACTCCTTCTCATGCATTATCATTTGGACCATGGCCTTGCGCCGTAAATCCAATTCAGGTTCACATGTGAGCTCGTGGCTATTGACCAAGGTGAAGCGTCCCTCGTTCACACGAACACTAGAGGTTGGTGTTGTCTCTCTCACTCTCCTCCTCACTCTCCCTCATGCATTAAAGATCCATGTTGGGTTTCCACGGTCCTTATTAGTTTGGGGAAACATAATGCCCAACCAAGAAATGTAATGCCTTGTCCAAAAACATGATGCACTCTTAGATACATGGATTACAATTATAGAAAGTAAGAAGACTTCAAATAACAAAGGAAAATATGCATTGAGTCTTTGCAAGCCATGTCATTGGCTTAAATCACTTGTGGTAATTTTGTTGTTCTAACGGGAGGTCCTTCTTTTCCATAATCCTCCCTTTTTTCAAAGGATGGCATTATGGATGGAGGGGGGGCTTTACATGTGGTTGGAATATACACTATGTTACATGAATCTCCCTCGTGCCATAAGCAAGAGAAGCCCTAAGGGTTGGGATTTTCCGAAAACATCGGACCCTACCCTTGGGGCAATGTTGACATTCATTTTGGGAAAGTCCTCCCCCTTAGGGCCTCCCCCAAAAGAGAGTCATTTGCAAACACTACACCATTGGTTCCAAGTGGTATGGGATACCATTTGGACTCTAGTTTCCAGTTAGTCTCTAAAATTGCATACTATTTATTCATGTTACATTCATACAAAAAGTACATCCCTAGTTGAATGTTACAACGTTAATTCAAACCATTGAGTTTTGGGAATTAATTTGTGGGCCTCAACCATGGAAAATTGAACAAGAAAGGTGTGTATGCCCTTCCGAATGTCATAGGCATATCATATGTATTAAAGGAAGTAGGTTTGATTGCATTTAAAATATCATTCCGAGACCATGAAGCCCTTCACATGTTTGAATCAAACACAAATGAAAATATGTGTGTCGTTGGTGTTAGGAAGCTAACCAATGAAGCATATGTTGAACACAATGGTTGATTTGAGTTAAACGACGATACTTCAATGTATGATTCCACAAACTCTATAATTTGTTTTCATATATAGACAAACTGTAGTTTACATAGATATTTTTTTATAACATTATAAACATTTTATTAGTCTCCTTGATTTGATTCATTGTTATTGTTTTGAATTATTCAATTAGGAAATGTGGCTAATTGCCACTTTAAATTGGCAAGGTATAGTTTGTGTTCAATATGTTGATTCACCTAACTGAAGTTGTAAAGATTAGAATGATCATGAAATTACACCCTAAACTCCGTAATATCAACCTCCACAATGTCACTCACTCTCTAATATCCCAAAACCCTAGAGAACGGATGTTCGTAGTTCAAATCTCATTCCTTATTGTCACACTGCTCTCCCTAATATCACAAATTTTGTCATTAATGCAAACCACCAAAGAAGTGAACCCACACCCTCGCATTGCGCCATGTGTCAATATGTGGAGTGTCACCTTCTTATTCTTATTCTTCTTCCTCTTATGCGACTTGTTGAATGTTGGTGCATGCATTTATCACATTGCCCGGGAAGGTCGAGTAGAGTGGACCACACCACATCATTAAAATGTTGCACTTTGCGTTATTCCATAGTCTCACATGCTACACCAATTCTATAGTATCACGCATCCATGTTAACACTACAAGACTTTGTAATATTACATGCACTTTGGTTGCCATAGGTGTGATACTACGGAGTGTAGAGTGTATAACATTTGTATGGAGTATCAAATGGAGTTGTGTCTACAAATCCCTCACGCCTTATCTCAAGAATTGCAATCAACTCACTTTCACATGAAGAGAAAGAATTTTCACACACGAGCACACCTCTCATTCAATCCAAAGGAATTTATCCATTATAAAGAAAAAACTTGAAATAGTACAAGAACGGAAATCACTTTTATGGGTTGCTTTGACACCGAAACCCACTTTCGAGACCCCAAATTGGTGTCGTTCAAATCATGTGAGATGAAATGGCCGCAAACCTATAAGAGGCCAAAGTCTTTTTTCTTTTCTTTTTCTTTTTCTTGTTTATGTTGGATGGATGTGAGGTACACTCTCATATGCAATAAACATTGTCTCTCTCTCTCTCTTTCACATAAGCACCTAGTCGTCTTTGGTTCCTTCTACGTTGGGTAGAAAGCCTTAACATGAATTTATAGATGACTTAAGTCCCCCGATTATACAATAGATGTTTTGAAACCACGACAAAGAGAATTATCGCCTCTAGTTCATTGCTCTCGATCGACATGACAAACGATTACCAATGTGGCGTGGACCTCGACCAACGGGCCTCCGTCGTTGCTCACGAGGCGGCCCGAAAGGTTCCCTTTGTTGTTGACGACCACCCAACGGCTTGTGAATCGGCAACAACAATTGGAAGTTGGTGGAGATCTACACTAAATATGATATTTAGTGTTTGATACACTAAATACAAACGCATACACTAAATGTCAATAACCTTATGAAAGCTCGGGGGGGGGGGTAGTCATTGGTTGGAGTAGCAATATACGTGCGAACAAATGATAGGGTATTTTAAAAACATGGGGGCAAAAAATTATAAATGGACTTAAGAGTAATATAGGGTATCAAAAATGGCACTGGACATCTTTAAAGTACTATAGGGTATGGAATAATAGGTAATTTGGAATTATAAGTAATGCAAGCCATTTTTCTATTAACCCAAAGTAGAAATTTACATAATGATAGCATGTGAAAAAAAAAGTAATACCCCCCTATAAAATAGTGGTTGTTCGCACCTATATCCTTAACTTTTTAACACACTGCCCCCCCCCCCCCAAGTATGAAAGTAAGTAACACTAAATTATGTAAAGTCAAACAATAAATATCATGTATGGTAATATGTGGAAGTTATGTGTTTGAATTTAGTGTTAGTAAAGACGTGGAAATAAAATAAAATAAAACAACAATGATAAAAGGAGAATCCCATCATGTAACACTTATTGTCAAGGAAGTGAAAATTAGTGTTGAGCAGGGTAGGGTGGTAACAACATGAAATGTAAACAACCACTAAATATCGTATTTGGTGTAGAGCCTTGGATCGTACAAGTGGAACTAAAAACTTACATTTATGTGTCTATTCCACCATGTGGAAAAAACAACACTTTGATGATACTTTGGGTTTTATCTTATGGTTCCCCTATGACCTCGTTACCTATTCCAACCGGGTTCCAACCTATCGGACGTCAAGAAGTTCGATTCCAATACGATTGTGGCAAGAACGATTTTCATGCATGTGGGGAGCCGTGCTATAGAGCAATCACGCGATATAGAAAGCTCGTTTTTAATTCCCTCTCTTATGGACTCACCCGGCCTTGGGCACCCTTTCTTGCTTCTTTAGCTTGGAAAGCCAAAGTGGTATTACCTTTGTTGGCACCGGTGTTGTTGGCACAAACTATTTTATATGACACAAAAGGTTACTTGGTTGAAAAAATCTGAGTGGTGGAACGTATTCATGTTGGAAATCCGTGGGTCCCGACCAATGCGATAATGACATGTGGCAAATACTTTATCATTAATTATTGTTTTGAGTTTGCGGCTACAATCAAAGGTGAAGCTATCTCTCGTTCGTTCATGCCAACATGGGGTTTCTCCCTTGCCTCCCTCCCTTCTTTCTATTTAATGTTGAATCATAAAGGCAACAATGGTATACATGTGAGACATGTTCTATTCATGTCATCTCCTAATTGATGGCGCACTATGTAAAAAGTATCACATGTGTAGCACTTAAGAGTTTGCCATGTCTTCCACAATAATGTGTGATCACTTTAATATTATCACAAGCAAGAAGGGAGAAGAGAAAAGAGATGACTTTGAAGTTGCCACCAATATGCTTTTTGATGTTGCTTCACCTTTCAGGTCGTCTAATTTTATATGTAATCCTCAAATGGGAATCACGGGGAAATAGAGAGATCTTGACCCTTGAGCATCCCAGAAGACCCAAACTGGGCCTCTCCATGCTCAGATCATGTATTTCAGCTACATACTTTTATTTTGAGTTAATTGTGTGAAAACATACCTTATTTAAAATTAACATATTCCTCATTTACATTTTTGAATCCATTGAGTACCTTCATGCTATCCAATTTAAGGTTTAAATATATAGTATGAGTGCCCTTGAGTGAGAATGTGCACTTTGTAATTTGATCATCGGTGTCACAATTTGAGTATGTTTTGAATTTATCCTTTACATAAGATGACGTGGTAAATAAAGTTCCACTCCTCCCAATTTCTAAATAAATACTTATAAGAGTTGAGGAGGCTTGTAGAAATTGTGTATACATGTCGTACCTTGAACACAAACATCCTTTAAGGGTTAAAGAATATTGTCTCACGTGAAAGGTGAACACCTTGAATGATTGTAGACAACACATCATCCACACATCTCCCCCAAGGCCAAGCCTCTAGGTTCCCACATGTTTGGTCAAAATTATAAGCCCAATTGAGAATCGACTACGGGGATTGAAGTGAAAAGGCTTTGTAATCAAGCATGTAATTAAAATTTAAGTATATTTGGACAAACCACATCTCCATGAATAATAAGGAATGTGCATTTGTGGGGACAAAACATCCAACGACGATGACAAAAGTAACAACAAGACAACTATAAATCTCACTTAATTCTCACTTGTCCAAATGATAAACAAAATCTTGAAATTTTATAAGTACATAACATTACTCAAGCTGGGGAGCCTTCCTTTTCTACATGGAACATGGTAAGGTATGGCAGCAAATTGCCCCCCATTTTTCTGCAAAGTCGGCCTAAATTTAGTAACCAAGATTTCATGTGCCAATGGCGATCCTTTTTACAAATGTCAAGGCCCCATGCACTACATGTTGGCTCCCATGTCAGCCATAAGTGATTGCCTAACACTACTTTTGCAAATTAAAATCTAGTGCATCTCAATAGCTGAACCCTGACTACATGCACTTCTTTGCTCATCTTGCAAAGTGAACAATACTCATGTTGAGTATTGTTCAGTTTGCATAAGTGGCCCAACATAATGGGGAATAATGCTTTCTACATGCCTAACACCATGGGTGCAACACCCTAGTATTAAGTAATGTTATATGATAAACATTCATTAAATATACCTAATATTGTGAATAGTGGTTGAATAGGCCTAGGCATAATGCATGACAATAGCAGGGTGTCAAAAAATGGAATGTTGCATTCATCAATTGCAAAATTCTATGACACACATTTTTCCTTGTGATTAGCAATCATAAGTAGACTCTCCATCCGTTTCACTTTGTAGTACGAGCTCTATGAAGTGGAAAGCTTAAAGGTTTCTTTATACCAAGGTAAACTCAACATTTCATTTATTTTTCTCAAATTAACATCATTAAGCAACTACACGATGGTCTCTTTCCAAAGAAAATGATCGTGATTTTAAAACTATGATAATCTATAGTTGCTTGTCAAGAATTTCATAGTACACGACATGAGTGCTCCCCGTAAATGAGGAATCCCAAAATTAAGGAGAATAATGATCATGTGATACATGGTCCCACGAAACGCAGCCAAGGAGTTGTGTAATGCTATGAAAGTAAATGCAAATTCACCATTACTTATAAGGTTGTCTAGATCCTGAAAGCTCATACTCATATCAAATATTATAGGAAATGCATCCTCCAACCTATATGATATTTCAATTTGTCTTGTATGGATGCATTAAGTATGGACTTCCTTGTGTCCATTCAAAAAAACTAAACAATGTTGCCTTAACCAACAATGCATGTCATTCTCATAGATCCTAACTTGTAAAAAAACAAATAAATCTAATTTCATACTCGCTGAGAATTTCATAGCTTACAAACACTTACAAGTTTCTCTTGTCAAGCCCATGTAGGTAAGAATCCAAGTAATTCACATTCTTTGGTACAGATTGTGCCTCCAGGGTGAATGTTCACAACACCCACTAGGGGAAGCGCAAACATTTCCTTTTTTTGGGGGGGGGATGTGAAAACAACAATCAATGTTAATGAACCTGAGTATAACTATTTTTTAGAAAGATAACCCCTTGATTGGGATTAATGACCTTAATTTAGTCAAGTGAGCTTAGATTGAGATAAATAAGCAACCAACTTATAGGGTGCATGTTTAAACTATTATCCTTTTTGCGGGTGTTATGAAACAAAATCTATGCTCATGCATCTTCAATCAATTTGGTTTCCTAACACCAACTAAAGAGGAATCAATGAAAACTACCGCCCTATAAGTTGGTTGCTTTTGGGTTCCTAAACAAATATGATAAGCATATTTAGAAACTCTTCTTGTTACGTAAGATAGAGGGGGCGTCTGCAAGGAACCAAAGATAACCAAAAACCCAAAACATGAAAGATCCATTTTCATTAGGATTGCTCAAACATTAACCCCGTGGCACTTGGAAAGTTTGTGAAGTGGAGGTTTGGTTTCCCAAGACCTACTAAAAGGGATAGAAAATACCCAACAATCTACAAGTTGGTTGCTCATTTGCCATAATTGAAGCTCACAAAACCAATTCAAGGTCTATGATCACGATTCCGGAGTTGGCCAATCTAAAACTAACAATACACATGCTCTACAACACTTATCAACATTTTCACCCTCCACCGGTTTGCCCTCCCCCCTCTATCGGTGCCGTGAACATTCACCCCCATACAAAAGGTGCAAGGGAGTAGCAAGAAACTTCATGAAAAAGTAGGTGACACTACACTAAATAATGTCACCAATTCTAATTGTCTCGCTCGATACTAATTGTAAACCGCAGTGTAGTGTCACCGATACTAAATGTTAACCCAACGTTAATTGTCATTCCTTGTAGAAAAAAGTTGGGGTTAATCATAGATTCATAGTGTTGCAATTACAGTCACTTACCAAGACATTTTTCATCCAAAATTTCAATCATCCATGACACTATTTCAACATAAACTGCTGACAAACGAAATCACTGGATGAAATCTTCCATCATCCATGACAATATTCGTTCACTCATTCATAAGAAATGTCATCCAAACATTTACCATAGCGACATAACCCACCATATGACACTAAATACCACATCCAGTATAGTAAAAAGGTAAAATCAAAACACAGCAGTGGTTTTGTGAGTACAGGGTAAGTTATTAAGGGCGCCCAAATCTCTTCACACGGTGCCTGCTTCGCGCCTCTTTAGCAACCGACGTGGCGCCACGTCATAAGCGCGTGGGCGGTGACCGGATTACCAGGTCACGCTGTTCGCCGGTGCCCCTGGGGGACAGTCCATGTGCCCAATTAAGCCAGTGTGGATAATATTACCTTGAGGGTCATAATATTATAATAGGTGGCTGGAGCCTGGAGCCTGGAGGGGCCAACTCTAGTATATATTAGGGCCGCTTGGATTTATCCAATCTGTGGATTGGGATAACAAATAGAATAGCATTAAAGCATGTACTTCTCAGTTATGCTTATTAGTACCCCTTTAATCCCTTTTGGATGAAAAACCCTTTGGAACTTGGAATAGGTGGCTGAAGGTTTGTTGGTGGGCTGCTGTGGGCCCTTCCGGCCTCCTTTTCATCCATCCGTCCGATGTGGATGAGAAATAGGTGGGAGGAGAGTGGATGAATGGAGTTTGTGCATAATTTTGTTCAAGGACATTCATTGTTCGGTTTTCTATATTCATAGTGCAATTTGGTTACGGCGGCCGACTTGCAAGTGCAGGTTAAGAGGGATTGCTAGCATCTAGTACGTATGTAGATGTTAGCATCTAGTATGTCGCATGATCCTCCAGGATGTGAGCATTGGATGATTTCTTTCGGTGAGGACTTGTCATGTGTTCTAGGATGAAAGAAAGCCTTGGTTTTACTCCTTTGGATTGGGATAGAAGGGCGGATGTCATGTTTCACGTGTCACTCACTTGATAATTTTTTGTATTGATTAACGATTTCTCAATTGTCCCATGTAGTTGACCCTCCCGAAGCATGGGTTTCGTTTCCTAACACCTACCGTTGGAGGTGGAACATGAACTTGTCTCTGTAGAACTCACTGTTGATTTGTATTAACAAAATGGCATTTTTAGTTGAGTTTGGGACCTTTGACCCAATTTGGTGTTGATTTTTGTCATGTTTTGACCTCCATGTTCTATGCATAGTGATCAGTTTTTCCACCCTCCTCGATGGTAGGTGTGTATAATATGTACCCTCAACTTCCAGTCCTCATGTGATTGGGTGCTAGTGTGGTGTATTCTTTTGCCTTATCAACGCAATAGATGTCTTTCTATTCAAAAATAAACAAATAAATAAAAATAAAAAAGACAAACAAATAGAATAACAATAGACATAACAAAGAAAAACGACTCCAATGTTGTCATCGGGGTGAGTTATGTTGTTTCTTTGTCTTTTGAGTTGGCCTTAGTGTATATGAAACCCTTAATCAAGCATTACAAGAATCAGAAGACCCTCCAAACTATTGCCTCCTTTCAAAAGGTGAACACCTTGCATGGGCATGGACAAACCAGTGGGCACCTATCTCCCCAAAGGGTAAGCCCCTATGTGAAAATATCAAGTTCATTTGGATATGCCCAATCCAAAATAGAGATATATATTATGTCAGTGAGTATGTACTACTCAAATTTCTCATAATTGGACAAAACCCCCTTTGACTTGGAATAGGCGGCTTACCATATGGTGGGTTGCTCTAGCACTCTCTGCAAGTTTTTCATCGATTTGTCAAATGTGGATGAAAATAATCTAAAATAGTGGGGAGTTAGATAATGATGAATGCAAAAGAAGGTGTGTAAGGATGACTATTTGGGAAAGTTGAGGAATAATCGTAGATGAACAAAGTGTTGTGGTTTGAAAGAATTGCTTGGTTTTGCTCCTTTGGACGAGGGCCCTCGGAATAGCTCTACTTGGTTGAGCTCATGATAAATGCTTCAATGAGTGTGACTAGGATATGAGCCGACTTCCATTTTAGGCTTTAGGGTGGCAAAGCATGAATGTGGTGGCGCCCGTAGTAACCACATCAAAAGAATATAGGACATAATAACTATCATGTATGTATTTGTTATATGTACAACATAACATTGCTCAACCTTCATCCAAGGTTTTGGAGTATTGTATAATTTGTTTCAAACAATTTTAAGTTGTATTATCGAAGAGATTAATGAACATTGGAGTTCATTTAGCTTGGAGTCCCACTCTCACCGAGTTGGCAGCTATGGCTAGTGTGACGGACATGCCTATTGTGCACAAAGTGCAATTGTTGCAAGTCCCCTCTAGCAACTACTCGCCGTCATGTAAGAGTTGGGGACGGGCTAGTTTGTTTTTTTTTTTGTTTTTTTTTTGTTTTTGGTTAATTGACAACATAGTTGATTTTTTCAATAAAGAAACGAGGGTTTGGGGGAGCCAACCAAAATGGCTAGCTGACCCCCCCTACCTTGCAGATTTTTTGTGGCCATGTTTGGTACATTAATGAACTTTTTTTTGTTGTAAAGTATGGTTTTATTTTTTTGCTAGTACTTGGCTTGAATTGAATGTAACTTTTGGAAAGGATGCATAGTGTGTGTGATTGCACCATTTTGGTCATCCATCGTTTTAAATTTGGAAAGGTGGCTTTAAATGGTGGCCAATCGAGTGAATTGATATTGCCATGTGTGTGGGTAACATTGTCGACATTTGGACACATGAGTGGCTTTTGTCCTACACCCAACTTAACTTTAGACAATGGGGGTTATCAATCTAGTTACTCCTGACCTACTATGTATTGGCCAAGACTACACGCCCATCTCTTTAAGTTGGGCCCCTGCCATTATTACCCGAGTTGAAAATGAAAAAGTAATATATATTCTACTATAGCACGTAGATTTGATATTTTGACCAATTGGACCTTGAAATTAGTACCATAGGTGTTGAATAAATCCATGGAAACTTTCTTGAGATAAAAATGACCAAAATTTTTTGGGGGTCATGTTTATACGATACCTCCTTTACCTTGGTAATTAGCCCTACAATCTAACGGGTGGCATGAGCAATCAATTCATCGATTGACGTGACTAATTATTTAAAGATCAATCGCTTCACCCATAGTCATGTAGGCTTACTATGTTTGGGAAAATGGAGGAGGTTATGCAAATTGAGTAGTGTTATAAAGAACAAATTACAATTTGAATTTGCAAATTTGTCCCATTACGTTGATTATCCCAATTAGTGCATGTTATTATTCGGAATTACGCAATGTTATAACTATTGAATGAGAATTTAATATTTACTAGGCAAATTCATTCATGGTCTATAATGTTCAAACAACCTATTGAACTTTTGTTAGTAAGAAATGAACTCACAAGTAAAATGTTATTGCACTGCATTACTCCAAAGAGTAACATGCACTAATTGGGATAATCGGTGTAGTTAGGGTTAGCATTTGAATTTAGAAGTTTCTATAACCGCCCACTAAGACTACCATTTTTTAATCCATATAACATAAAAAACTACAACTATACAATTGCTTTTAGTGTGGCCCCACAATACTCATTATTGCCCCCTTGTAGATGACCTTGCAATGATTTCTACTCGGTGGTAACTAGAGAAGATGGGATGGAACACTTGCCACTCTCGGGAACCGGACTTATGAAGACAAAAAGGTTTTGGCGGAACATGTACATAAACTATGTAGCAACAATTCTATAAAATTTAAGGTAAGTGTATTATATAGTAATGACGGATAGTAGAAAATGATTGAAATTATTTTACTTGAGAAATAATACAAATTGCTTAGGATCATGTCGTAGGATAAAGCCAAGCATGGGTTGGAAGGTGTTGGTTGTTACCTTCGTTCGTATCCATGTATAGGGCAAGCATCAACTTAAGGTTGGGGTTTTAGCCCTGGGCTAGATCACATCTTCATTCAGTTGGGCCCCGTCCCTCCCACACCTCCCTCACTGCTTGGTCTTCTGGCTTGCATTTGTGTGGGAACTCCTCCTCGTTGGGAACCAATGCGACAATACCCAGTCGCTTAAATCATCAAGCTCCTTTGGCATGTGAAGGAACTCCATCAATTAACCTGGGAAGAATGAAAGTGATGTCAATTTGAATATTTGTAATTTTGATCGGGTACTGTCAAATTGATTCCCAACGAGGAAGAGTTCCCACATAGGTGCAGGCAGGAAGACCGTGCAGTGAAGGAGGCGTGGGAGGAGCAGGGCCCAACTAAATGAAGATGTGATCTAGCCCAGGGTAAGGTATCATGTGGGATTTGTCTCTTTCTTGCATGTTGAGTTGTGACATTTTGCATATATCATTTAGGGGTTTAGGCAAGTCAAGTTATGTTGTTGTTGCTTCTTTTTCATATTAAAGAAGTTCGAGTGGCAGATGTTCGGATTATGTACTAATTTTGATGTAAATTTGAAAATGGACATAGTGGTTGGCATGAACCTTTGTATCCTCATTAGAACATTGAACACATGCACAAGTCCAATGGCATGCTTGTATTTTGTTAGGTTTTCATAGGCTTTTGGAAACTTGTTTGCTCCTTGTTTGTTGTTCCAAGGTTTGCAGTTCTCATGTCATACTGAAATGGCTAAATTGTTGACACCACACAACACATGCATGTTTTGTTGTCCTTTAAACAATTCTTATTGAATGTATTGTAATGAGAACAAAACACCACTATTTTTTACCCCTCGTAATTGGCTACAATTTGGCATGTACATTATCAAAAACACAAGATTACCTTTCTAAAAAAGTGCCCCTAATAAATATTTTTTACATGGGCCACACAAATTTTCTAGTCAAGGTGGAGTAAACATGGATATGAGAACTGGGATCTTTCCCTAAGTGTTCACGTAGACTTTCAACTAACACAATAAATATCATTCATATGACAACAGTAGCACCAAAAACAATAACCACCCACGTTAAATTTGTAGAAAATAACTAACGTGGGCCACGAGTTTTCCCATATGAACATACCTTGGGTTGAAATGTAATGTGACCCACTTTGATTTTGAGTATGGAAATAAGCGTGGGCTCTAGAAAATTATTAGGGCCCGAAGTAATAGGAGTATTTAGTGTGGCGTCGGCCTCATTCATTCCTTTGGTCCTTTGCTTTAGGCCCCACCTTGGCACCCAACTTGGTCAATACACTTGGTTTTCGAGGGTTGTCCACTTGTGGCACATGTGAAGGGATCTTTCATATTTTACACTTAGTGGTGGGTCGCTACACTACATATTGTAGTTGGTGTCATGTGGTGTTGTATCTCATTGTGGTAACTTTTGTGATGACACTTCTTATGAATAAGTTACAAATATTGTCATGATGATTAAAAATTGGATGACATCCATGCCAATTATTGGAAGAAACAAGGGTTTGGTGTGTATATATATATATATATATAATATAATATAATATATTTTCTTTTGCATCCTAACATACTTGAATTGAAATATTGAGATGGACGATTGAAATTCGGATATCGAATTGCAACATTGAGAGTAATGGCCACATTGTAAATTATTAATGCCCCATTTTTTTTAACGAGGAATGGCAAATAATGTTCAGTTCGCATTTAGTGTTGGTGACATTGCACATGTGGTTTCACAAGACACGTATTAATTGCTGACACTAAATACAATATTTGGTGTAGTCTCTTTCTTTCATAAACTATGATTTTGTGGTTTTTATTTTTATTTTTATTTTTTTGGCCTATTCAATGTTGTCACAAGAGTCATGTAAAAGGGGAAAATGGACTCTACATCGCAACCTCCAATCATCGTATGACTACAATAAAGTGTTGAAATAACATTGTAATGTGTCAAGGAATGTTGCAATGATTCAATCGTTTTCTTGAATTAGACTATTGTGGGTCACGTTACACTATTGCAAAGAAATTTTGTTAGATGAGGCTAAATCAAAGTACTATGAATTTATCATATTAAACAATACATCTAGGTGTAAATTCATCGCACAAATTGCACTCTACACTACCCTTTGGATTTTGGGAAATACATGTTGTTGTTTTTTGTTTTTTTGGCACAAATTAAAAATTCAGTTGCAAGATCGGAACCAAAAGTACAATCACCTCAGGAGAACCATTTTATGTTATACATGTTCTATGTTGTGATAGAGGGTGGTTATGGGTGCAACATTTGTTCTAGGACTCTGATACGCTTAATATATAATCATTCAACTATGGAGGTAATCTCCTACTAGACAAATGAAGTTTTTTTCTTTCTTTCTATGAATAATTAAATAAATAAATGACATCCAACTTCAAATACAAGGATTCTCATGGGAGGAATGGGATGCGGAGAAATGTCTAACCCTTATATCCCAAGAAAATCCAAATGTGCCTAAATGGATGTGTTTTTTCTTTGTGGGTTTTTGCTAAGCGAGTTTGATCTTTAAAAAATCAAATTAATATCCAACTCTCCAGATATCACATGAGCCATGTAAATATTAATCAACCATGACAAGTTGACCCTAACATAACATTAGTAAACATACGAGTTGAGATATAGGCCTAAAAGTACCATAATTTTCTTATTGGCTAAATTGGGTCATCATGTAGGCCAACACAATCAGCCATTGGCACCGCCCAGTAACTTGGTGGGACCCGAACCTGAGAGGGTGGTCAGCACCAATCGCAATAAACCATCGGAAAAGCCTAAGATCGGGCTAGCACTGTTCATGTTTCCAGGTGTGTTGTTTTATATCTTATTCACATGAGTCAGACCTACCCAACACCCCAAGCATGCTGGACAATGTAATGAAACCAATATATGTAAATGTGTGCTTTGCTTGTTGGGTGATTATAGAAGTTTATGTGTGTGATTGGTAGCATAACAAAGCATTTGAAGAGGAGAGTACAATAATCCCGTTCAATTACACCTCCTCAAGTTTGCACTCAAAAGTCGCCGCTTTCTTGCAAGTTGTCTTTAAAACTCCGATAATAAAACAAAACGACATTGTTAAAAGCATTTGTTTAATAACTCGAAACTGCCAAGTTAGTAGGTGACATCTTGGCAGCTTCAATGATTTCTTGGAGTGAAAGCCTTACCAACAAAACTATCCGATAAGAACTAACTCATAGGTATTATTTTATCATTCAAAGAAGTTTGTTGATAGGGTCATTTGGTAGTTATGTTTGCCAAAGTCAATGTCTTTTGCATTCTAGAGGCCAATGCTTTATTGTGCATAATATATATAAAGTATTTTAAAGTACCAATTATGAGACTGAGAGCCCGTGACCATTACACTTAAGCACTCGTATTGGTGGAAAGGGTGGAGCCGGTCAAGTTCGCTTCACACTACGCTTGACGGACCAACGGAGTATGTGAATGAATGTAAGATGGATGTAAAGTCTACATGGATGGATTCCTAATGGCATCCAATGGATGATGTTTCATGGTCACTTGGACCATTTTCAATAACCGTCTCTTGGAGGTAGGCCTAACACCAAAACCAAGAGACCATGACACTCTGAACGCTCACATCTGTTGGTTTATTTGATTTTATCATGCGTGAGGGCCCGTGTGAATAGGAATTAATTGAAATGCAGTTGGTTGAGGGCTCGGTCACGTGTGACTTCACACTACTACACTTGAGGATCCGTGACCACACTAGATGATTTTGGAAGGTATGTTGGGACGGCCTTTGGACACTTTTCTTTTGGGCTCCCACAATTTCACGGTCACGGCTCTTGGCTCGTGTGGGAAGTGGCCCTAAAATCCTTCCGGAGACATGCATTTTTTTATCCGTTTTAGTTAATTATTTTATATTGGAATCCTTCACATTCCTCGGGTGGCAATTCCCATGTGGAGCTCCAATTTCAACAGACACACGGAATATGGGACGCAACTTTCATTCCCCTTGACTTATTATTTCTCATCCACATTTCTCATCCACCGAGCCGACCACACAAAATGCTTTTCATAAATCCGGAAGATGGGTAGGAATTCATTTGGGAAACCGGGACAATAATATCAACCCTAGGGTGAACGGGTCTTGGCGAACTAATTAAACACCAACTAATTAAAACACTTGAAAGTGAAATTCGATGACAAAGTTCCATTAATTAATTCCCACATGTAATTCTCGTTCCTACATGTCAAGAATCGAAACCTCCATTGTGATAGTAGGAATGAATTTGGCAAAATCTTCTTTAACATTACCGTACTTGAAGGGCAGGCCTGGCACTAGTACACTGATTATCCCAATAGTAGTGTGAGTGATATTGCCTAATTACCGAAACGCACACTAGTTTACCAGCTCTTTAAATCAATGTTGCTAATCTCGTTTACCGAGTGATATTAAATTCATGAGTACATGCTCATTTACCATGCATTTGGAGAAAAAGAATAGTGTGTGTTTTAAGGTGTTTGTAGAATGTTAAAACCAATTATATGTATAGGGAATACATTTTGAACAAATTAAAGTACTTGATGTCAGTACTTTTAATGAATAGTAGTGTTGCTATGAATGATATTGTTCTTTGCTCACTATTAACCTTTGCTAATTTCTATTAGCCTTCCCTCACCAATTGGGATAATAATTTTAGTAAGTTGGATAATTAATGTAAGTGTGTGCCGAGGAAAACCAACACTTAGGTGGCAATTTCTTACTTTTCAGCACCCATACAACAAAATCCAACAATCGTTCTTCTCTCGACCTTCCACTTACATGTTTCTATGTTCTAAAACTCTTAAATACAAGACCTACGTAACTTGTTGGCACTTCACACACATGCCAAAACCCATATAAACCCACGAGATGATCATATCAAGGTCAACCACTCATGTGGGCAAATCAAGGATTCCTAAGAACCGTGCATTTCTAGCAAAGATTTCACCAAATCATGCCATAACACGACATGGCTACCTCAATTTACTTTGTGTTGAACATCTTCAGAAAGACTTAGCTATTTTCTCAAAGCAAATCCTCATGCAAGGTGAGCGTGACTTTGGTGGAGAAATATCCACATAACATTATTCAACTGAGTTTGTATATTGGGTGCAGCCGGGAATAAGCCAAATTCTATTTGGAATCATACTATGTTTTATTCTCACAACAAAGCGTTACACTAGCATATTCAAGCTCAAAAACCAAGGTGAAGTACAATGATATTATTAAAATGGAAAGGCTAATATCAATTGAATATTGGTATGTAGTATGAGGAAATAAAAGTTTAAAAAATAATTGACTATTCACATGAATCGTTGTTCATCCCAGTATTATTCATATGCAACATTGTTCTTCCCGGTATTACTCGCTGAAAATACTACTCATAACAACAATTGTCAAATGAAAAGACCGACACTATTCATATTGGCACTATTCATTATTCGTACTGGTGTTAGTTTCTTCCCTTGAATATAAAAGAGCGGAGATCCATGTCAGAGGCTAAATATAGAATGAAACACAACCATGCAGCTAAATAATGCTATGTTTGTATCGGGCCACGGGATGGGATTGATGCTCTTTTAGACACTTAAGTACTGTTTCAAATTCAATAAAGGGTTGACTAAGGATTCTGAGACCATCCAAATAAAACAATTATATTGTGTATTATAAGGAGAGCTTTGCAGCTTTGGGGACCGGGTCCATGAAACCAAGGGGGGTTTATATCTAGATTTGCCCACCTTCAAACAACCACAAGTCCTTGTTCAATGGCAATATGACCAGAGTTCGGGAAGTTTTTAAAGCCTTAGTGGCTAATTGGCGGTAGTTGCTACGAAGGGTCGAATTTTTTCCAATTTACATCGGCAAGAGCCGGTCTTTTGTAAAATCAATTGGCCAATATCCAATTAAATGGAATTCATATCGGCACTAATTGTTTAAAAAATGTATGAAAAGTTATTAGAAATCATTTCTTAGTGCAAAATCTTGAATAAGTGAAAAGAAAAGGCATGTTCAAAACTTTAAATTTGAAGAGTTAATATCCTTGGCAGGAATTAAACCTAGCAATGCCTTCACCACTTGAAGGCCAAGGGTCCCCCAATTCTTCATAGAAGCAATTGGATTTGGTCATGGAAAGGTTGCATAATTCAAAAAGTTTAAGGTTTAGGGTACTTCCTCAAGTGCATCATCAGATGCCCCAGACAAATAGCGCTCTGGATGCTTCCGGTTGAAATCCAGTAACTCACAAGAAGAATCGGCTATATTTCCGGGACATTTTCTAGTCCATCGGCTAATTGCCGGAGGATTGAAATTACAGTCGGATTGCCATCCGATGGTTGGAAATTTGGACCAGCCATGAGGGGAAATCCATCGGCTGGTAATGAACTAGCCGTTGGTTTTCCCCGAACATAGAATATGACGTATAAGAATGTGTAAGTGGGGACGGTGCACATCCAACTTTTGGGAGAGAAAACTTTTGGGAACCCGCTTTATTCCTCCCCTTTCAACTTGTCATTGCAACTACAATGGTGGACATAAAAGAAGGTAGATGAGGTTAATGTGGACACCTCCAACTTTGTGGAATCATCCCACCGATGGATTCGTTCAATATAAGATGGAGCAGGTTAGCAATTGTGAATCACGATCGAAGAAATTGAAATCGCTGAAATCGGAGTTGAGGAAGGCGTTGATCTAAGCTTTGGAATCAAGGATTTTTTGCTTCCCAATTTGGTGTTACAGGGGGGGGGGACTCTTCAGTCAATGTTGTGTTACTGGACGACATTATCAGTAGATTCTACATGAGCATTTGCCAAATGAAAACCAAGTTTAATGCCAATATTGGTTGTGTCGTGCCTCTGGAGTGGTCAAGGACGAGATAAAATGTTATTGAATTGGTTTCTCATTGTAGAATACCCAAAATACAAGTTGGTCAACACCTCACAGCCACATGATGCCTCCTTATTTGCCCGAGTTGCCCACCTTGCCCACAAAAATCAAACATATCATAGCTCATTGGATAGCACTCCTGATTATGGAGGATGGTGGTGTAGTTTGATATTGCGAAGGTGACTAATTCAAATATCATCAAGGTGGCGGCCCAATCACCATGTATTACTCACTTACTAATTAGGATAATTGGGTTGTTGATTAGGAGCCAAACATAGGTGTCCGATTTAGGAAGCTAACTGAGTTAGCCTCATCTACCTTAAATGATACAAGTGGAGTAATTGTTCATCAAGTTCAATCTCTAGGGCCACTTCACATACGGGCCAATGGCCGTGGCGATGTAATGAGAGGGCCCTTGATTCTCATCCAAAGATCATATCATTGGTTTGGCGGAATTTGCATTAGGTCTACCTCTTGGAGGTGGGAAATGTTATCCATAGTTTGCCATGTAGGTCATCCATGATAACCCTTAGACCTTCACCTTCAAGTGTGAAGTGAGTTTAGACCATCTTGACCTTTCGACCAAAAAGAGATCTTAAAATGCAATGGTCACGGGCCTTCAGTCTCATGTGAAGTGACCCTTAGTGCTTCATGAAGGATTTGTGCAAACTTGAATGTTTAGCATGCAATACACCTCCTTCGCATCAACACATAACATGTAACCATCGATCACACATATCATGACCTAGGTTAATTTTCTTGGATTTTGTCATAAAAGAGTAAGAAATCCAAAACCAATAAAATCATAGGATTCTCGTCTCATCTTAGTACCAATTACTTGACATTTGGTTCCAAAGGTACCCTAGGTTCTCATCGTTTGTCCCAAAAGATACCATATTCAATAGTGAAGCAATAGACTTTGTCCCTTGGATTCAAATGTCTTTTGAGTTTGTGGTTTTGATCAAGGATGATGCGTCTCTCACTTTTAGATTGCAAGTCCTGGAATGTTGGGTTGTGCAACCTATATGTGAAAGAGAAAACGACTACCACTTGTGTTTTTGATGAGGTAAGTTTCACCTAGGCCATGTACATAACATATAAACCGCAACAACAAACTCAAAGGGTTTATGGTTAAAAGCCACTTTTGCCTCACAAGAATTTTGCACATTCAACATTTATGCCTCGGAAGTGCTCAGTCCCATACCCAATCTCAAAGTTACTTGATTGGAGATTTTAATATCAAATTTGCATGCCATTTTCCCAAACAATACTACATATGATTAGGAACAAATAGCCAAACATGTGCAAAAGCGATGGTTTCAAGAATTTGGCTGAAAACTTACCCCTTTGTTTGATCCTTTACAATTTGTCTTCCCCCGATTATTGATTTTCCAATTCCATTCAAACGTAGGTGGCCTTAAAGGAAAACAAGTTTGAGATAATATTTGAGACAACTTGGAGGGGTTGGGAACATAAGGAGCTAGACTTGTGTTATTTGTTCAAACCCTCACATTGATCTCAAGAATGCACCCAAAAGTTACTGAATATGGAAAGTGTTATATGCAAAACAACTAACTCCCGACGAGACTCCTTACCAAAACTCCAGTTGAATTGAAAGAAAAGGTTAATAACCGTGTTAAGTTCCTTTTGATGTAAATTAAAATACACGGGAAAAAATAATAAGATCTCGAGATGAAGGGGTTGAGGGGGTTCAAATCATACACCAAAGATATCATCCTTCAACAAATTTTCGTCGATGTAAAATTTACTAAAATTACTTGTCATGATTAACCTTGGTTTGTTATTAGACACTTGATCTTGTTCAATTATTCATCTTTAAAGTATCTCGCAAATCAATTATTGAAAATAATTTACCAATGATTTTGACCTCATTGATGATTGAAAACCGATAATCAACAAGGAAGTCAATACAAAATTGATCTAGCATTCAACTGTTGAGATAGAAATATAATATAATATTTTTTATTTATATTTATTCATGTGAATTTCACTCCTTTTGTTTTCCTTTTTGTTTTGGACGGATATTTACAATTCAATAATGAGTGATAACCATTCAAGCTATAAGAAGAGCTTTTCTTTTTCTTTTTTCTTTCTATATAAGTCTTTGTTTTCTAGCTATTATAGGCACTAAGAGAATAATACATGGATTGATATCATCTTGGTGGTATGCTTGGTGTATATGACGTTTGTTTTTGTGCAAAATCATTATGGCTTTTGTACCACTTCATGATATAATAACATTGTACCACAAATACTAATTGTTGGTCTAATAACGAGGGTTGGTTTTGAACGGAATTTGATGTATGCCTATTGATGAAAGAAGGACCCGTTTTGGGGAATGCAATTGTGATCGCCGAAGCCACACTCTCCATTGCATCCAAGTTTAGACCATTTGGGGAATTATCAATCTCGTTCACAAATGATCTCATATCAAAATTTACAAATGTAGGAATATTTTGGTAGTGGATTTGTTGTCTTGTGGGTTTAGATCATATTAACACAAAATTTGCTAATTCTTACATTCAACATAACAACATGTGACCAAGGGAAGGTGAAAATACAATCATATGTTACAATGGTGAAACGATAAGAGAAACAAGATTCTTGGTACTCAATTTTCAAAATTTTCATTGTTCAACTTTCACATTATTTTCAAGTGCCCTCACAATTTCAGTCTAAAGTGGCACACAAGGTAGATTGGTGTTAATCCGACATAGGAATAATGTGGACACCTACTATTTGAGTGGGATGTTGTTAGGTTTGAATGTAAGAACAAACACCAAAATGACACGTGTTTAAAAGAGGATTGGACTACATGCTCAAAAATTTGATAGCCATTCTAGACCCAATAGTCATTGCAAAACGAGTATGATACCCATTCTTATGGAGGGGGGGGGGGGGGAAGACTATATGACCATTTTACGTGCATGGGCCATAACATTATTAAGTAGCTACATGATGGTCGCTCATAACATTATTTAGATCCATAACAAGTGGGACTAACCATATTATGTAGAATATTCCCCATATTCAATATGAATACGAGGAATACCCCACAAAATATTGTCAGTCCCAAAGAACATTGTTATGGATTTGAATAACGTTATGCTTTTCAAAGAAAGAGGTCGCGATTAAAAAACCCTAATAATTTACGGTTGTTTCTTGAAAAGTACAGTTTACACCCTCAGTGCTCACGAGTTAATGTAGCCATAATTAAAGTTGTGTAAACATATGTTTATTTGACACATAGTCCCACAGACACAATCAAAGACTTTGTGTAATGTTGTGGCATCTTCACTTTGCTAGTAAACATATATTCATTTGAACTCCATATATTAAAAGGAAAATGGCTTTGGGCACGATTTGGATTTGTGAATCATCTCGCACTAAGGGCCACTTCACACACAAGCCAAGAGTCACGACCACTGGATTATGAGAGCATAAAAGAAGTGTCCAAAGGCCATCCCACATCACTTCCAAAATCATGTAGTGTGCAGTCATACGTGACTGGGCCCTTAACTAAATGTTATTTCAATGAATTTTCTTTTCATGCAAGTCCTCACGCATGATAAAATAGAATAAATCAACGGTTGTGAGCATTCGGAGTGACACGGTCTCCTCGTTTTGTGTTAGGCCTACCTCCAAGAAATAATTTTTGAAACTAGTCCAAGTGACCATGAAACATGATCCATTCAATGCCATGTAGGAATCCATCCATGTAAACTTTACATCCATCTTGCATTCACATACTCCGTTGGTCCCTAAGCGTAGTATGAAACGAACTTGGACCGGCTCCGCCTTAACCACCAATGAGAGTGCTTGAAGTGCAACGGTCACGGGCCCTTAGTCTCGTGTGTGAAGTCGTCCTAATCACATGCTAAGAGAAAACTGTGCAGTCAAAGCCCACTTGCATTAATTGGCATTCGAATAGAATGTAGCCGCCTTAAAATTCTTGTTTTCCGTCCATCAACGTTGACTATTAAAAATGGGCGAATTTGAATGTCCCAGCACTTGGTCCCATAGACACGAAGAATCGAACTGAAAATGCCTGTAAACTTGAAATTCGGGCTCCAAGTTATTCGAAGAAAGCCAAATTGAAAATATCTACGTTCCAAAATATCTAGTGAAAAGGAATAAACCCCCTACTACATGAGAAAAATCAGTTAAACGAATAATTTCATCGAGTGATGCTAGTGTGAGATTGAGGGTGCTAAAACCCACACCTATAAACGCCTCCCAATCGTCAACATTTTGCTATCTTCATCCGTTTTTCATGGTGAAAGAGTGCCCTGGCCCATAGAGTGGCGGTTTTGGGTGTCATTAGTGGCGCCACCTCATACCGGCCTCCATTCTATCTCATGTCGGTTCAAGGTGGGTTTAGGGTGCCTTGTCGGTACCTATTCTAGCCATACTATTCATTGGGTGCAGGTGGGTGGGGGGGTTTCTAGTCATTTTATTCACAAAGCCAAAGAGGTGGGCCCACAAAGCACAAAGGGGGTCAGGTCCCAAGATGCAAGGTGACGGTTTTGCAGCCGAACGGGGTGGGATCATGGAGGTGGCCAGCGTGGCTTTGCACACCGTTACTAGTTGGACTTTGGTCTAGCTGGGGTCTAGTACCCAACTATGTTGTGTTGCTTCTAGGCAATGAAGGTGGGGGGTCCTCATCATATACACGGGACCTAGGGATTAGTTTAAGAAAGCTACAGTAGTGGTTTTGACTTTGAATATACATCAAATATTTAATTTGAGGCTAATTTTTTTTCTTCATACCTACGTTTAGCCCAAAGGTTGATATGATATGATATTATTTTATTTTATTTTATATCAAGCATATAGCCATATGTACATGCAATAGCTTAAAGTGTTAGTTTAAGCACCCTCCACCTCATGCGTTTCGAGTATTGCTTTGAATTGCCTTAGTTTCAGTCACTTGTAGAAATTATTATCAATAATTTGTAGTTGGTAGATCCCCACAAAGTGTCAATGATATATTTTCTCTTCAATTTTTTTAAGTTTTTTTTTTTTTTTTTTGCAATTTACAATGCCACAACAGAATATTATGTCACATTCTGTGTGTGTGTGTTCTCCGTATAGGGGTTTTCAAGTATAATGGTGGCAGTCAATTTGTACTCATTTTGTCTGGTTTTCAAAACATTCACCTGCTCCAATTTTATGCTGAAAATTTCATCCATTCGAAGCTTACCCGTTACTATCATTTCACTCTAAATCTCACATACCACCTCATTCCTATTGGTTTAAAATTTCTGTATTATTTAACAAGAGAATTACAATGTGCAAACACATCATACTGTGTTGTATATTATATTCACTATCTCTCTCTCTCTCTCTCCATGAATTGTGATCTATAAAGATAGTTATAAAGATAGTATATATGACATTCAATGGCCAGATGTGTTGCGTTTTGTGTTTAAAAATTACTATTGTGTTGTAATATAGTTGGCAAATTTTTCACTCTAGTTGAAACCTTAGATTGGATAGAGGGGGGGGGGGGGAACTCAAAGACCAAGACATTTACCATCGTGTATTTTGCATTTTTAAGATGTGCGACCTTCCCAAAGCTTACTTACAATTTAGGAACTATATTTAGCGTGGTTAGTTGTAGTCAGTGTGTCCATTGGTGTATGTTAACTTGGCTACACTCGGCAAAATATCTATCTCAAATCTCAAAAATCATATTTCGTTCGGTAGCACGAGTTTCTCTATCAAAATCCCCCCCATGAATGAAATCACACCAAATAATGACGTTGTGAATTTTATTATGAAGGTCACATGTCGTGTTTTCAAAATTCGGACTTTTTCGTTGTCTCGATTCTATCATAGGATCGTACAATATATTTTTGATGTACCTAAATTTTATGGGAGATGTGGAAATCCTTGGTGATTATTTGGAATGTTATGCTATTGCAATATGACGAAAAAAAATCAAACATTAAATTTTGATGTTAAATATACATATAAATGTTGAATAATGAAAACACATCCAAAATAATGCTATAATATTTACATGGTTACATCCAATTAGTTTTGTACAAGTAAAATTATTCTATGATGGTGATCTCCAATATGTCTACGACAACAAAATGAGCACGTAGCTAATCAAAATAGTGTTTTGCCCTAGCATTATCTTGGACACGTGGCGAATTTTAGTTGATCATCCAACCAAGACCAAACTTTGCCTCGTTTTGAGACCAGTCTATATCAACAATCTATATCAACAGTTATTAGACTTTGCTTCAAGATGGAGTTACTAACACCGCATGTGACAAGATTTGGCTGCCAAATGGTGGCCCATTTCACAAACCACCCCCATGTCTCTTCCCGCTTGGGCAAAGCCAATAATAAACATAAATTGGTGTCCGCAACTATAATTAGTGTGGCCTCATATTAAATGAGGTCGCACTAAGAGTCGTAACTTGGTGTGCTAACATGTGAATTTGGTGTAGCACCCTTGATTACCTCCCACGTATTATATGGAAGCCGGAATTCGGCCCCTAGCTTCTTGGAGTGTGTCTCGTGCTTTCACTTGCACAAATTCCAACATTTTTAGTGGATCTCCCACCCCGACAATTGCAAGTAAGTCGGAACTCAAGCACGTTCCAATCTTGTAGGAGGATTTTTGTGTGACCATTTTGGATATGGTTCATGTTGTGGCTATTGGTATCAAGATATGATTCACAATTTTATTCTATTTTATTTTTCCGTTGCATATCTAGCATCATACCTCGCAAGGGGAGGGTGAAAATGTTGATAGTCGTGTAAAGTCATGGTAATTTTTTTTAGTCAAGTCAAGATGAATCAACAATACACATGTAGGGGGCGTGTTTAGATTGTGCCCTCGTGGTAGGTGTTGAGAAACAAAATTTATAGTCTCGGTGACAAGCATAAGAAATCCAATACTTCGATAATTGCTGACCTCAACTGATTATAGAGCATAGGTTGTTAAAAAAAATGCCAAGCTGGCAGGGCTGGAATTAAGGAGGGCGCCAGCGTGGACACTGCTTGACACATTAATCCATGTTAATGCACTATAGGTGGCCGACCTAAAGCATCCGAATCATTATTAGTGAAACATCATCATAATAATAATAGGAATAGGGTTCATGAGTCTATTTATATGTATATTATACTGAATACTAATAAATGGTTTCATGGGGATGGGGGTTTCGGTGGATGTCTTTCCATAAAGTCCTTTCAGGATAAATGACTGACACGTGGCATTCACACAGCACAGTAAATATCCGAGCTGGCACTTGGACCCGTTTACTCTACCCCCCTGCACCTACCTTGCCGCCACCAAAGAAGGGACACGTGGCAGCCCTGGTTATTGTATAGGGGGAGGAACTTACAAGGCCGCGGTCACATTTACTAAGGGTCCAGGTCCAAGAAATTTGGGGGTCCAAAGAACACGTGCCACTTTTAGGACTAAGTTAAAGATTGGTCAATGTGGGTCTACTACGAGAGTTTTTTAGAGTCATTAAAAGTGGGGACCAACTGAAGTTTTTGGAAGAAATATTTGTCACTTCAAACACTTGCGCCATGGAAAAAGAAAAACCAGGGAGAGAAGTTGCCCCAAGCTAGATCACGTATTCGTTCGGATGGGCCCTGCCCCTCCCACGCCTCCTTCACTGCCCAGTCTTCTTGCCCGTGCCTACGTGGGAACTAGTATCCGTTGGGAACCACTGTGACAATACCCAGTCACTTAAGCCATTGAGCTCCTTTGGCATGTGAAGGAACTTCATCGATTAACTTGGGAATAATGAAAGTGATGCCAACTTGGATATTTGTACTTTTGACTGGGTATTGTTACATTGGTTCCCAACGGGGAAGAGTTCCCACACATGTGCGGGTAGGAAGACTGGGAAGTGAAGGAGACATGGGAGGCGCGGGACCCAGCTGAATGAAGATGTGATCTAGCCCGGGGTAGAGAAGTTGATTTCCTCTATTTCATGAAAACAAAACTTTAAAAATTGGACCACTGGGGGTCTGCCACGAGAGATAAATTGTAAAGTCACCAAAAGTGTGGACCAACTTGTGTTTAGGGAAGGAATGTTTTGTATATCAACTATCTTAACAACCTCTCCATGCTTTTCTCTTGCCAAAATAATGAAAATTTATGAAAACCTTGTGTGGTTGTTTATGTATTCTAATTTAGACAACCTTTAAAGTAGGAATTGGCGTTTCAAACACTTGTATTAGTGACCTAGAAAAGAAACTAGGGAGGGAAATTGTTTTGCTTTATTCATGGGAAACAAAACTTCGGGGGTTTGAGAACCACCCATTACTATTGGACTAAGATCGGACCGATGGTGGTTTGGTACCAATGTTAAACCACAAAGTCACCCAAAGTGGGGAACCACTCATGATTTTGGAAGGAACATTTCATATGTGTCACTTTCAAACACTTGTGTCCGTGACCTAGAAAGGAAATGAAGGAAGGGAGTTGTTTACTTCTATTACTAGGAAACATAACTCTGGCGGTCTAAAGACCACTATTGTTTGATTATGTTTAGTGTTGTTACCACCCTACCTTGGTCAACACTAATTTTAATTCCTTGAAAATTAGTGTTAGACATAAACGTGCCGCTACCTTCCCTACTGTCACCTCTCTTATTATAATCTTTTTTTCCTATCCTTACTAACACTAAATTCAAACATGTAACTTCCACATATTACCATAGTTGATAGTTAGTGTTTGAGTTTACAATTAATGTTGCTTACTTTCATAGGGTTATTGATATTTAGTCTATGTGTTTGTATTTAGTGTCGTTACTTGTGGAATAAAGATTGGACCAATGGTGGTTTGGTACCAAAGTTGAACCGTATAGTCACCAAAAGTGGGGACCAACTCAAGTTTTTGGAAGGATTAGTTTCTATTTTCCAATTCAAAGACTTGTGTTAGTGACCTAGAAAAAACTAGGGAGGGAAGTCGTTCAACTCTACTATAGGGTAACACAACTTTGGGGATCCAAAAACCACCCTTGCTTTTGGACTAAAACATTGGATCAATGTGCTATGGTTTCAAAATTAACCGTGAAGTCACCAAAAGTGGGGACCAACTCAAGGAATGTTTTAAATTTGTAGCTTCAAAATTTGTGTCAATAACCTAAAAAGAAACTAGGGAGGGAGGTTGTTGTGCTCTATTATGAGGTAATAAAACTTTAAGGCAATTTGTATTTGTATTTGTATTTGTTTTTCCTCATGGAGTTTGGTTTCTTTGGGAATAGATAAGTAGTGAGAGGAGCAAAGAGTTGCATATGCACACATCTAACCAAGAAGAAGATGACGATTCCTTATTTTACAAACATTAAACATGTCAATGCTTAGAACTCAAAGAACCCTCCAAGATTTCCAAATACATTCAAATGAGGAACCATTAGGGGATTTCAACCATTTTTCATTCATGTACTTTAACTATGGTTAACTCTATTATATTGAGGAATTTCAAATACTTTTGAGACTAGTAGGGTAGGGTATTTGATAACATTTATTGTTTTCAACACCACTCAATTTTATATATCATGCCTTAATATCAATATGGTGTGGAATGGAATTGACCCAAATAATAACTTGGATAAATTATTCATCTAATTTTGAATCATCCATGACAATAATTTATTACATAATTGGTAGATGCATAATATACCAAACTAAAAGTGGACCAACAAAAAGTGACTTTGGTATGAGAATACTTGTGAAGATATACACAAGAAGTGTCATTAGGGTTAATTACCACGATGACAATAAATACCATGTGACACTAAATACAATATTTAGTGTAGTATTTAATAATAACACGGGCATGGCAATACATTGTTTATGGTATATAGTGTCACTTACTATTTGGAAGTACACAATGCCATAACTTTGGACTCTAAGATTCAATTTCTACTAGGTTGGTTAGATATTTTAGAACATAAATAACTTGACTTTGTTAAATAATTTCTTGGTAAATAGTTATACGAATGTGAGTTTGGATATTTAAGTGGCATTAAACACCATAAACATTGTAGTTCTTATTAGGGTTAACGTCAAGTTAACAAGTGGGTGGTAAGTACAATAACCTCCCGCTTAAGTACGCAACTTGAACATGCGCAATTTGTGCGTACTTTAGGGTTTCCCAAATTGCTTGTGTTTCGCTATAGTTGGTAGGTGTGTACTTTAGGATTTAGGGTTTCCCAAATCGCTTGTGTTTCGTTACAATGTCGAAGAAACCAAACGGAAAGCGTCTCAATGAGCAACAATGTTGCGAAATCATCTTGAAGCTTAGCAGAACGACTACTCTGAGTAAAAGAGCTCTAGCCCGAGAGTACATCGTTAGTGAAGGCGATGTTAACACTCAGGAACTGAATGTCGGTTTAGAAAACGGAGTTATATTCTAGGGTTTTGACTCTCTTTATAAGCAGGTTATTGACATTGAGGATTAGCTGCTCTGCCTTGAAGTTCAAACAGAAGCATAGGAAACATTTGATGGCCTTAAGAAATCATTTAAATCATTTCAAAGCAAGATCCAAGCGGTCGGCCTCAAAGCCAAACGCAAAAAACCTCAAAACTTACGCAAAATGTCGATTCACGACATGGTCAACTAAGAAATCTTGAACCCTCAATTTTTTGCCCAAAAATGCGTACTTAACCGGGATGCATACTTAAACAGGTGTGTACTTAAGCGGGAGGTTACTGTAATGAGGGGGCCACGTAGGCATCAACACATGTTAGTATAAGATTTGAAGAACCCCTTTGCCATGCTATGGAGAAGAAACTTCGATCCCCGGAGGGGACCGACGTGAATGAAGTGTCTGTTTGTTCAACCTTTAAATCACTAGCAACACCAAGTCATGTATAACACACTAAACGCTCAGTCGGACCCAACGGGAGTCGAACCTGGACCGTCTACATGTAGTTAGACATCCTCCCTCAACCAACCAAGGAAACATGACTTGGCGACCACCAAACACAACAAATTACAACTTATACTATAACATAGACGCAACTACGTGCTAAACAACTAAGGAGGGTTACCTTTATTTTGTTTTCTGGTTACTATAGTGTCCATCCCCGGAAGGGGAGAGTAGTATTGTCCAAATTTCCCCTTGTCTGGTGGGCATCGGGTCATTTGACAATACGAACGGACACTTCATTCACGCCGGCCCCTTTAAATAGGGACCGGAGTTTCTATCATATCATGTCTGTTCGTTCCACCCCTAGTCCTATGTCCACGGGACATCAAATAGAAGTAAAGAACTACTTCCCCCTTTCGAGAGTAGACACTATAGTCACAAGTAACCAGTAACAAATAGAAACCAGTAACCAATAGAAAGAGTACAAATAAGGTTTAATTAATATAGGGTTTGTTTTGTGCGGGGTTTAGACGTCAGGCCATAGTCTCATTGTGGTGTGGAGAGGGCGTTTTTCATAATACAACTTTTGAGTCGTCTTGTATTTGTGGTAGAGGTTGGTGATTTTCTAGTCTTCTTTTGTGGAGGAGGATGGACATGGTGTATTGTATGGCAATGGTATTAATGTTTTTGAAGGTATTTCGGATGGATGGCATAGGTAGTTTAAATTTGTCTTCAAGTAGTTTCATTGATGGAATGTGTGCTGCGGCTTTGGCGCCTGTTGTAATAACAATGAGCGGATCAATTTTCCAGCCTAGAGCAGCAATGTTTTCTATCAGTGGCTTGTATTTGTTAGCTTTAGCTTCTAGCGTTTCTGGTGAAAATATGTCATTATAGTATGTGAATTCAATGAATTGTATGGTAAGAGTTTGGTCTATATTTGTGGGGGGTTTATTTTGATATGGTAACCCTTTTAACGCAAAGAATGTCGGGTCTAAATCGAGAGTTACAGTGGCATCTTTGGGTTCCACATGTGCAGGGTAAGAGCCAATTAGGGATGGTGTTTTCTTGGGGGTTGTCATTAAAGGTACCAGCGTTCATGAGAGTGTAGCATTGGGATTTTTCGGAAGAAATTAGTAATTTTCTGATTTCCCATACTGCTTTGTTATGTCTTTTGACGTGTAGTGAGTGTATATGTTGTTGCCTACATGTGAGTAGTACATGTAGCCATATATCAGGCTCGTATGAATTACAAATAAGATAGGTGATGGTGGGGAATCTTTGTCTACCAAAGAAGGTTTGTTTTATGGCTTGGCCCATGTAGGTTCCGGTGCGAAATTTGATAAGGCATGATTTTTGCTTGTCCGTAATGGTTGGGTTATTCCAAAATTCATTGGAAAGTTCCTTGTCAATGTCTTCATTGCCTGTCCATGCTATGGATGTCAATGAGCAATCTTGAATGTAGAGGGGGCTAGGGGTTGGAGCACTTTTTTTCCTCTTTTGTGTGTACAATATTTTGTTTGATTAGTGCGGGTTACCATTTGGAGTTACACATTGCTATAACGTTCTATTGAGAGTATATTTTTTTACCCAAATAACATAAATAATTAGTATGCGCATTGAAGAACATGATATAACTTAGTTGGTGGAAAACGATAATGCCAGTAAAATGTTATAGCAACACGTAACTCCGAATGGTAGCCCACACTAATTAGACAAAATAGTGTAGTCTTATTACATGATGGACTCTAAAAGAGATTAACTCTAGTAATGATAATCGAGGGAGAAATAGGAACGACTTGTTTATCCACAACATGGTATCCTATTTGGACTCCTTCTAAGATGATATGTTATACAATGACCACCCTTTCTTATGACGACAACCGTAACAAACGATTTTCCAAGAACAAATATTGGTCACTTTCATTCATGTATGCTTGCCCCCTTTGAGGGCTTTTACTTTATGATACTTAATGATGTTTGCGTGTTTCTAGTTTTTTTGTGTGTCATGGATGGCTAATGAAGGGTGATGAACTAATATGTATGTAAAGAGTGCTTTTTCATTTTGTTGGCCAATAGCTTAATGTTTCTAAAAATGATTGTTATGACTCTACCGTGTTATTTGGTGGACTAAGGGATGCGAATAAGCCTAAAAAAGAAACGGTGTTGCATGACTATTGCACATGTGCTATAAAAGCATATATCCAAGGGCTTGTGAGAAGTGTCACAAACGAGAAGTTGCGAGACACCATCAAATGATCAAATCCATAAAATAATTGGTTGCATATCATCAATAATTGTTGATCCTCCAAGTGAAATGGGTGTGTTTAGCCCAAATATATTTCTATAAATAAAATTAGCACATGCATTCGAAAAAAAAAGGGAAAAAAACTACTTTTGGAAGGAATAACGTTTAATCTGCAAACACTCTCATCTTGATACTTTAAAATTGTTGGCAATGTTGTATGGAGAATCCTTGATGGTTTCGTGCATAAATGGGGCACTTTACACCTAAAGCTTCAGGACATGCGATAATTGAAATCTAAAAGCTCTCATTCTGCCACTTTAGGGAATTAGCTGGTTCGACACTATCTTAATGCATAGTAGAGGCACCTATTCCCAATCAAGACCCCATCGACAATCTATAGAGTGCCACAATTTTGATCATGCTAGGATTGAATTCAATTGGGCCGGAATCAATAGTGTCATGACACATATCCTAGTCTTGTGTGCTAAAGTGAGGAGTGATGAGCGGTTATGACAATCTCTAGACGTTGGTCATACATTCAGGTCAACTTTCGACTTCAAAAATTCACAGTAATTTCAATTTAAGGAATAAAATTATCAAAAAAATCGCAGTCCTCCTCATTTCCATCTTCCTACACAAGCAAAACCAAAATTACACCACCCTATACTTCTCCAAATTTGACACAAAATCTCTTAAGTGATCGGTTATGGACACCACTACTCTACTTCTAATCCCTCAAGCCTTTTGGTTTCCCGGACTTTAAAATCAATCTCGTTCCGTTTCATCCATTCAATTCGTCCATCCATTCAATCCATCGTGACCGTAGGCCGTAAGGTAGAAGGGGTTGAGAAAAGGCCTCCGGAAGCAAATGGCAAGGCTCTTCTTATTAGGGGCCTCCATCATGTGACCGTCCTGACATCTAAATGCTTTTACATGGAAATGCATGCCAGCCTCACATGTACGTGGTAGGTACATCTGCCGCACCTACCCACCCGCACGAGGCTTAGCTCAAGGCCCCCCCTCGGTCGAAGGCCTTCCAAAGCGACATTTCCGTAATTAAAGTCGGTCTTCTTCCTTTGATGAGGATGTCATCAAAATCAATTTTAAAGTCCCGGAGCCTAGACGGTTTTGTGGGGACTAGACCTTAAGTACCCATCAAGGTGGTGCCTTAAACACGCTTACACTAGATAGTGTATTTAGTGTCACAAATTAGACAATTTGTCTCGCTCAATACTAATTGTCACCACTAATGTGTAGTGTCACTAACACCCAATGTTAACCCAACATTATTTGTCATTTCTTGTTTGAAAGCAAAAACCCCTTGAGCATTGTAGATTTATAGTGTTGTAGTTAGTGTCACTTTACTAAGTGATTGATCAATCAAGTTTCAATTATCCGTGACAATATTTCATTCTCGGATTGTTAGGATGCATGATATACCAAAATTTGTAAGAGTTTCATTATGGAAGTGTAAGTTGGGATGACAGTCTCTAAATTTGTTCATAAGAAGTGTCATTAGAAAAGCTACCACAATCATATAAAATTTCATGTGACACTAAGTACAATATTTAAGTGTGATTCCCTAGAGAAACGTAGTGCAGCGGCGTCATTGAGATAGTGGTTAAACTTAATATCAGCTTGATGGTCCAATTGAAAAGAAAGACTTGAGACTACCTCTTGACTATCTATTATTTTATTTTGGAATGGGGAAGGAAACCTATATATGATGGAGTTGTAGAACAAACACTCGAGCACAATTGTGCTTCATTTCAACTACATTTCAAACAAGATTGGCATAATCTTTTACCCCTGCATATTGGGATAGTCGACCACTAGCCAAATCCAATGTCAAGTGTATTTGAGGTACAATTAGCAACATTGGTTTTGCATTGGGGTGGTGTCAATGATGGGTTGCTTTAGGTTAACTAGGACGTAATTATAACTCGGCCATGTCTTAATTATTTTGGTTTATTTCTTTACATTCATTTGAGCTTTTTCTTTCAATGGGTTCATAACATTATTCAGCTCGTAACAAAAGAATGCTTCCAAATGCAAATGGTAGGTCCTTGAATGGCGGAACTCCAACCGCAGTGGGATGTCAACTAGCAATTTTGGAGCCAAGACAATTGCTCAAGCTACTCAAACGCCGACATGAGGTAAATAACCTTACTTGATTACTTTTCTTATTTAGACACCTATTTAGAGGTACGTGGTTAGGTGTGGCTATGAGAACGAATACTAAAAAGACTTGTGTTCGAAAGAGACTTGACTATGTGCTCAAAATATGATAACCAATTGAGGTTCAATAGTCAACATCATTTTTGAGACCTATATGACCTATATAATGTGCACTCTAATCTTCGCTTTTGGTATTGTATATGATATTTGTACGGGCTGCAAATTTCATGAGGAAAGTGGCTATGGCCTTGCTTTGGATTTGCTACCCATCTCGTACTAATATTGTGTTTCAATTCCTATGAGAAGTGGGCTAGTAAAAAAAAGTAACCGTTTAGGACCCATCTACCTTATATATACTACTGTAGGGTTCAATGGGATGGGGTGATACAAGAGTTTAGTAGTGTTAAGTTGTCTTTTGAGTATTTAGCTATTCTAGAGGGATTTCATCACTCATCAACATAGCTAAGGTGGACATGTGTCATTCACATACTTTTCCCTTTGTACTATGTTCTCGTAGCCTTATAAAACATGCAATTAGTGCGAGATGATAATTAGCAACTTCAAATCGTTCATGTAGCCATTTGCATCATGATTTTTGGAGCTCGTATGAATTTCTAATTCATTGTCAAAGTGAAGATTCACGTGTTCATTAAATGGTCATACATGTCTCCCTCGATTATGTTGACTAGTTAGTCTAGAATGGTTAACATATTTTGAATATGCAGTCAAAAAAATTTATTTACTCGTGTCGTTGCGGTGTCCGTTCTTAGATCCACATCTAACCACCTACCACTCAAATATAGGTGTCCACATTATTGCTATGTTGAATTGAGACACCTATACTTTATTGCAATTCATGCATGAAAACTCGTAAAGGAAAGGACTCTAGGTACAACATGTACCATGTAAATTTGTGAATGTTCAACTTATTTACAAATTTTCATCTTCCCCATGAATGATTCTTGTGTGCATGCTCATGAACATATTAGTGCGTACATAGCATAAAGAACATGATCCCATCTTAAAGATGTACATTAAATCTATGTCATTGGAAGATTAAGTACTCGTCACAACTACTTTATTTGCATTAGGAGTACATGATGTACTTATCACTTGGGATTGCCGGCTTCCAAGATATCTCTCTTTTTTCAACTAAGTACTATGATGCGTTTTTTCGTGTACTTGAAACAAACATACTTACATTACTTTCTTCATGCATGCATATACACACGTTGTATCCGTTGATTATCTAACACTACGTTTGGATTACATGGGTACTATGTTTTGGGGTTTGTATTGTTCTTGACAAACTATGTTGTTTACTTTGAGAAACGATTCTTTGTTGGTTACCTCAATGGCTGTATGGTAGACGAGGTTAATGTGGACACCTTTGGCTTTGTGGAATTATTCATCGATGGATTTGAGCCTAAGAAGCTTGACCATGTTAGTAATTGCGATTTAGGACTAAAGAATTTGAACTCGTTGAAATTGGAGTTGAGGAAGGTGTTGATCTAGGCTCCAAAATCAAAAGATGTTATGCTTCCCAACCTGGTGTTATAAGGGGGAACTCTTTTATCATTCAATGTTGTGTAAGTGAACGACATCATTAGCATATTCTGCATGGGCCATTTGCTAATGGAAACCAAGTTTAATGCAAATATTGGTTGTGTCATGTCTCTAAGTGGTCACATGTAAGATAAATGTTATTGAATTGGCTTTTCATTGTAGAATATCCAAAATACAAGTTGGTCAACACTTCACATCCACATGCTGCCTTTTAATTTCCCCACCTCACGCACAAAAATTGGCATGTCATAGCTAGGTGGATAGTACTCCTAATTATGGACATTGTTGGGTGTAGTTTGATCATTGCAAAAGTGACTACCCCAAATATCATCAAAGCGACAACTAAATCACCATCTATTACTCACCCATCAAATTGAAGTGAATGTACTACCGATTAGGAGCCAAAAATAGGTGTGCGATTGACGATGTTAATTGAATTAGCCTCATCTACCTTACTTGGGCTTATGGTTGACCCTTTGCATGCAATTTCATCCCAAGAAATAAGGAAAGAAAAATTATGAAACAATATGAAACAATGACTATCAAGGCATTATTTTCTTGTTTCCAAGTCCGTCAAACAATGTTATTAGAATTTTCATGCCAAACATAACATTACTCAAGTAACGAGTTGGGTTCATGGGCCCAACAATAGATTCAAGAATAAAATCTCTGGATGCTAGAATCCCAATGCTTCAAATTGTATTAAAGTCAGGGTAATTGAACACAACTCGCCAATTGAGAAAAGTATATTAAATGTAGTGTTGTCCCTCTATTCAATTACTAACACTCGAACTAACTCCACCTACAACTTAAGTTTATTTTTTATTTTTATTTTTATTTTTATTTAAAAAAATTAACAACCAAAGTCATTTTATGATGAAAATGGAATAAATGGACACATGGGGGCAATATTTAGAGTTTAGGGGTTAGCAAGTTAAATCTCTAAAACCTAAAACCCTAAGCCTAAAGATTTTGAGGATGCAATTCCACAACTCTCGAGTTTATGTTAACTGTGATGACATGCTTTGTTACACATATTTTAAGGTCTAAAAGACTTTATGAACCATAACACCTCATATATGCTTCTTGACGTGCATCGAACATGAGAATGCTCCATGAGCTTTACATCAATCCTACAAATTGTCTTCAATGGCATGTACAACATCTTAACCACAACTCATATAAATATTATCCATGTTCTTCAAAGCTTTTGGTGCATGGTACACTTTCATTAAATCTTTGACAATGTGAGCATTACCAATGTTATGCAATTTCATAATTCAAGGTTTTGAAACCCACACAATTCGTACAACCACACATTGAACCAATTCCAACAAGAATCTAGTCATCTAAAGTTGCTATGCAAAAGATATAAATCAATAATAGTGGGCTTGTTCAAAAGATGTAGGAGGTTTGATGAGAAAACATGTTATGAACATATGTGTCAAGTTTTTGTTTGTTTTTGGTATTGTGTATTCTTTTGAAGTTGTATTGAACAAAGAGACTTAGAGAACTAGACATAGTTCCATCTCCAAAATTAAATTGTTGAAGTTGTCATACACAAACAAACACATACAAGAGGGCTACCATGCCTTCATTCCCCAAGCTTACATATCCCACATGAACTATGCACACTACTCCCACTCTAATTGTATCAAAATGGGAGCTTCTCTATGAAAACTTATCATTGGTTTGATGTGGGTTATAAATACCTACTGCTTTTTGGACTGGATATTGGTGAACAAGCCGAATTGATAAAGAAATTCAAAAGAAAAATTTAAAAATTCACAATATGTCATTTGCAATTGAGACACCAACTTTGGCAAAGTGATTATTTATTCCACGTGACAAGTGTGCTGGAACAACAATTTGCCTACAATTATCTATGTGTGTGTGCATATTGTTAAAAAAATTCAATAAAACAATTGTGAAGTTAGTAATACAAATGATAAATTATTACATCGATGCTTTTTGTACATGAGAGCTTGTGTTTTGCAGATCATTTCGTTTATTTGAAATTCAACTAATGAGCTTATAACATACAACCTCAATTCACATTGTGTTGCTATGTTTTGCCCTATTGTTTCAACGTGTTGACCTTGTATCTTTCTAATCAATCAAGGAACCATTCTACATTTGGGCTCATTCTATATTGTCTCATGACTAATTTCCTTCAAGCTTAAAAGTTTAAAATTTATTTCGAGGGTACTTTCACTTGTGATGATGTTGTGATATTGACCCTAGTCTTCAAAGTGCACAAATGTCTGAATGGTTTTAGTGGTTGGCGCAACTTCAAGATATGCGGAAAACAACAATAGGTACTACATTGCGTTGCATGGTGAGTACTCATTACACTCAAGCATGATTTGTTTACTTCTATAAGATGAATGTTGCAAATTTGAACCGTCATTAGCAAATAAATAAATGTTAGTTGGTTCCACATGATTGTTACAAACATTCGGTAATTAGGTATAATTGTAAATATAGAGGTCATGTCTAATGTGTTTGTTGGTTGTTGCTATATATGTGCAGTGTATTGTACCATCCTCTTTGTGGATTGGGACATCGTGTGTTAACATGTGTCATAACACATTGCTATCATGTAGCTCCTCATTGGCTTTTTATGCTTGGCAAAACATTCCCAACTTTATACCAACTGTCGTGGTGCTAACCTACCCAATATGTGCGCCACCTCATGTGGGGCCACAAAAACAACCATATCAATATTGTAATCTATCCAACACACACCCATAAATTCTTAGTAAGCAGGCCGGGATTGATATACCAACTGTCAATTTACCCTTGTAGAACAAACAATATTATGGTCGAGTATTTTTCATTTTGTATCCCACGTGGAAACTACATTCATGCACAAACGAAGATGAAATATAGGGCCCTCTATGGTATGTGCACTTTGGATGAAGCAGGGATCATCCTCCACACGTAATATTATGAAATCTTTGAGCATCAAGGCTTTAAATCACAAAGTTTAGCCAACATTTCAGCACAACTAATCATTTTCAATGCCTCTTGCCAACGAACTTTGTATTGTTTAGAATAGATCACCCAATATCTATTGATGCCAATGAGTGATATTAATAAATTAATAAATTATACCAAACATAATTAATTGAAGACCAAGTAAGGTATTCATCACATAAACGCAAACCACTTCAACATAAAGATTGCCATTGTAGATTGTTTGTAATATAGTTATTCACACTTAATGCTTAGGTTTTTGTATCATGTGCTATTGTATCTGAACGGATTGTCAAGTTCACCCCTAAATATCCAATTTTTTTCCACACAAGTAGTCATACAGTACACATCTTCATGCACTATAAAATGAAAGTTGCTTGGTTAGGAAGGAAATACTTTGTGAATCAAACTTGTTGATACCAAATGAAATTTCACATCCACAAAGTTGGTGTCTTAAAATAACTTGGTGAACTCCATGTAAGTAATTTTTAGTTTTGCATCAAATAATGTATAATAATGTTACTAAGCTTTTAATTGAGCATTATTAGGTATTATGAGCACATGGAGTAGTATGATGTATCAAAACATGAGGTTCGCCTAAATCTATTTATAGGGACCATAAAAAAATGTTAGCTTGGAATGTATGATGTAGATTAGAGACATTCATGAGTGAAGTGTTTTAAGGGAATACATGATAATGTCAATATCTATTTGTGAAGTCTCATCCAATCATGGCTTTGATGTGGATAACCTATGAATTAAGAATGTTTTAATTATTTTCAATAAATTTTGGGATCCAATAAAACGTGTGGAAAAAGACAAATTTGGCTTCATGGTGCTTTGAAGGTTAACAAATATGTTTTTGTATAATAACGTTTGTCTACAATGCACCACCTATTCCCACATTTATTCCATCAAGAACGATCAAACATTTTGGTGCGCAAAAGTTGATGGAAACACCTCTTCCTTCCAGTTATTTTCAAGGGACCCTTTGCACTAGAGCTTGAAGAAATGAGCCTTCTCTTTGGGAACGGGCCTTGTAAGCATGCTTGTTTATTGAGATCCACTTTACTCTTGAGGTTGTAAGTTGTGTGATTGGAAGTTTTTACTAGGCTCGCAATGCTAGATTGGTTAAAATCCTAACATTACCCCATGAAGATTGTTTAGGGATGTTGAGAGTTTGAACTTCTTTCTTGTTGGCCCCAAGCCAATGAACATTCACACATTCTTTGGCTCATCATCTCCCCCCTTCTCGGAGTTTCATCTTGATGTAAGGTAGATATATGGAAAACGGTGAAAATTAGTTGTTTTGGTCACAAGGAGTGGCTTGAACTTTTGTGTAATATTTTTCAGAGATGGAGTAGAGGAAATGATGAGGAATGAAAGTTTTGTCATAATTTTATGCCTTCTAGATAATTAGTTACATTTTCTCAAAGAGGCAAGTAAGTCAAAACCCCTCTTTGTACACTAGAGTCTCCCTAATCGGAGCATCAAAATATTCTACTCCTGGATACACATACACACAACACAATCAACTCAATGACACCCAAAAGTGATCACAAGTGGTGTAAAACAACATGTTTCCGGCCAATCACCGCGTCCCACCTATCACTACATCCTTTTTGGACCGCCACTTTTCCAATTAGCCATTTTGGGTCCACACAAAAATCACTCTACCCCTAGTCTACTGTACCGATAATGGACATTCACCGTTTTAGGTTTTCCCACCTTACATGAGCGCGAGGACTAGTGAAGCTCTCAATTGACTCCACGTATCGAATTCCAGAAAATTGCATGTGAAAGCTCTCAACCCAAGCTCTCGTTGCAGTAAGTGATAAGCAAGTTCAACACAAATCAATACAAAAATTATAAATAAACCATCACGTGTCACGTTTTGAGTACTTTGAACCTCTACAAACTCCCATGTGTCACCTCAAAACATTAGCATTTCGACACCAAAGTGCTAAACCTTGCTCAAGACCTACGGTACCGTAAAGTGGGCTAAAAAGATCCGTGAAGTGTCTTTTCCTCCAATTTCAGGTTATTAGTATTCTATGATGAAACGAGTTGAATATTGTATTTTGGCCGATACATTGAAATAGCTTCTTGGTAATGGTGTCGGGCAGCTCATGGACACCGAATCTTAAAGGCTTTGGTGCAGATTGACCTCCCCAAGGGGGCCAAACGACGAAACAAGTGGCCCTACAACTCGAAATTGCAACCCTAAAAACACAAGAAAAGTTGCAAGGAGATTGTCGGAGAAGGTGGCTTGGGAGGATATTTTCTTCCCCTTAGATTGATTTATGATCTACGATTATCGTAGATCTTGAACCCCAAATTTGATGATTTTGGTAATCTTCTATTGATGGTTACCAACGGTAAGATCATATAATCCCTCTACCCTTGTTGATTGTGGTACTATTTAATCCACTGTGTACTAAAGTGTATAATAATACTTAGTAGGTGAGTTGTGTTTACTTCCCATACATGGTCCGGATCCAGATTCAATATGATTGGGCAAAGATTTTGATGTTTTGCATTGGTGATCCTTGAATATGTTGTTGCGATATGCTGGGGCCACAGAACTAGGCAAATGTCCTGAGCAATGTTATTTGGGTTTTTGTATATTATTACACCACTTTTATGACTTTCCATTATGTCTTTGACATGTGTGATCCATTGATGGTGTTTGACGAGAGCCCATCACATCTTATTGTTAAGTGATCTAGAGCCGTTCGAGTCTTTGTTGTTGTGGAGATTTAATTACTTGTTCGGGAAACTCCTAACCCATTTGTTTTAAAGCTAGAGCACGATTAAGAGAATGTAGTAAATGTTGCATGAAAACACTACAACCCTATGAATGAAAAATGCAATAGAGTGTCAACAACGTTTTTGCTCAAAGGGTTTTTGTTTCTAACCTTGCGAGGTACGTGAAAAATATTAAGATCCTACTTGATTCTATTCACATTTCTCAAGCAATATTTCAAATATGCGGATGTTAAGAACCACTTGCCAAGGCTTTATTACTTAACCCGTAAGCATCCGAGAGGCCCTCTTTGGGCCTCAACATGCACAAAAATGACAACTATGTATTCCACTTTACGCTTATTGTGTAAAAGGTGACATGATCTACAACCAACTCATTCACCACATGCACTTTATTTTATCTTAATTTTTTAATTTTTTAATTTAAATTCTCAACACAAGTGCCTTGGTTGCAAACACATACTTCATATATTGATTAGTAGTACCATGTATGATATTTTTTTTTGAATTTCTTCCTTGATATAAGATAATGTCTTGGATAAAATTTTGAACTCATAACGAAGGGTTGTTTAACACACATACCAAGAGCCGTGACACTGAAAAACTAAGGGCCTTATAAAATTACCCATCAGTCGTATTGTGGGAAAGAGAGATCCGATTTTGTAATTGATGGGCCCTCATCTCCGGCTTCTCAACCAATCACATGATTTGTATATGACGGGTCAAGGGTCCTCAAACTCCAGTGTAAAGTGGGCCCTAAGATTTCAAAACTTGGCGAGAACTTTATAACCTTTGAGGGTCAAGGGTTGATACCACGCCCACTTTAGGACCAATGACTAGTCCACACGAGTGAGACAATTACATTTTCATACGAGTCCTTGTCTTATGCACTGGCAAAACTACAGTACATCAAACCATGGAGATTACTGTGAGTAGGAAGAACAATCCTTACTCGTTCATGTGAACCCCGAGAATAAAACCACGGGATGCCGCACCTAGTGCAGATTCAGTCCGCGACATCCCATGATGGTATTCTCGAGGGGGGGGGGGCACGTGAACAAACGCACACTGCTTGATGATGTTATTTATGGTAGTTGTTAATGATCTTTTCCATGTCAAGAGGGACTCCTCCTACTGCCGAGGAGCAGCGAGTGGTCCTAGTGTGGGCATGGCATAAGTGAAACTTACGCATGGAGTTTTTGGCAAAAGGTGTGACACTGATTGAAGGGAAGGCATTTTGGGCCACAACTCCTTCCATGGCCATGGAAGTGGTTTCGCTTCAGACAAGGATGGGACGATTCCGTGAACACCACCACAAACCAAGCCTGCCCGAGTGTGTGTCAGCCTTTATATTTATGGGGCCCGATTTCTTTCCTTGGAGTTCGGGCGGCTTGAAGACGCGGCCTAGCTTTGGACTTGGCACTTGGGAAAGCTCAAAAGCAATGGATCGGATCCATTGCGGCCATTGTATCGAGTCCAAAGCCATCGAACCCACCATTGCTATTCTGGTTTCCCCTTGCCCTAACATTTCAAATCGGAATTGATTTATTGAGGGCTCACTTTATACAAACAAATGATGGAACCCTAACAATCGGGTCAAGGATTCGAGGCCGCCGTGCAAGTTGAAGGCAAAACCGTCCAAAACTCCAACTTAGTCCAAATTTGTTATTTAATAGCCCACCCACACTTACTGGTGCGGGTCATCAGTAAATGGTTCCTACCAACATGGGCCACTTTTAGAGCTGGTTTAGCCAGTGAGAGCCACTGGATGCAACCAATGTTGCTACTCATACATGAGCCACACTGGGGGGTCCAACTAGCCCGGCTGGGTGCCTCCCCCCCCAGAGGATGAGCCGGCCATCCAGGACACTAGGGACAAAGTCTTGAAGGACTAGTTGGATGTAGGACTCCCGCTCTGCATCCAACAAGCCGGGGGCCTTTGGGACTTTGTCTCTAGTGCCCTGGAGGGTTGGCTCATCCTTCGGGGGGCCCCGACTGGACCCCCCGGTGTGGCTCATGTATCATTGTTCATTGATGGCCCGCACCAGTAAGTGTGGGTTGGCTATAAGTGTATTTGATTCCATAATTGGCATAAAGGATCTCAAATTAGGTCATGGAGATTTGAATTGGTCATAAATATGTAGGGAGTAACTTTTACCGGATGTTTGCATGTACCAGGTGTGTGGTGGTGGAGCTCCCCCCCCTTGGCGTCTTAGTGGGTAGTAAGTGAATTGGCTTATACCATACTCACACTAGGGCATGTCGCTGCTCTTTGACAACATAAGGAGTCCTTATTGAAAGGGAAAATTCATCTCATTTAAGAAAAAACTGTCATCGGTAAGGTTTTTCCGTCCTACTCATAATAACCACACTGGATGTAATATGTTGCAATTTCACACGTTCACTTCACTGCACATGAGAAATAAACTCCTATCAAGATGGAAACTCTCCCTGTCCCACTGATATGAACCAGTCAATGGTCCTAGTGTGGACATACTATTACCCATATGTGCCGGCGATCCCAAACCTTGCCGTGCCCATTTTTCAATGTTAGAGTATGGACCGAGGAGCATCTTTCTTAAACAATGTTAGGATGGTGGCCGGACCCCACATACCCAAGGGCGGCTGAAGGTTAGATGGATGGATTTTGATGAAAATTGGATGAAGTGTTTTTGGATATAACTTGCACTTACTGTAAGCTTGACTGGAAACCTCCTGCACAAGCTGGCTCCCACCTCACCATTGGTCTGCCACGCTGGCACTCCGGCCTGCCACGTGTTAGTAGATGAGAATGTGCCTCAAGGTTGATCTGGCAGCTTGTCTTGCCACGCTGGCAAGGACACCCCTGGCTCTAATGAGACACCACAAGCTGACTACTACAAATGCAATCCTGCCTTTGACCTTCGTTTCGTCCCAAGTTTAAGCCGATCCAAAAGTCGGACTCATGTTGTCCCAACATAGTTTCCGTCACTACACTAAATATGATATTTAGTGTCCCTTACTCCTTGGAATTACACAATGCCTATATTTTTGTTTATTGTATATCTTATATTTTACCAACAAATGTGAAATTGGTTATTTGGACATCACTAAACGATACCTATTATACTTGGTAAAAAATTACATCAATATTGAAAAGGTTTTGCATTGTGAAATTTTCAAACAGTTTGTGACACTAACTATCATATTTAGTGTTAGTTTTAAATGCACGATCTGATTAATTGGCGTGTCATAAATGGAAAAGCATATTACCTTGAGGGCCGCATATGGGTATATGTTCACATTCTCCTAGCAATTACTCACATTCAATGTTTTAATGTGTCAATGTTGCATCATTTAAGGGCCGAGCAAAAACTCAAGGGGCTTTATTTTTCAAATTTTAGGATGCTTGAACATAGAACATTTGTTTGAATATGATATATAATGTTATGGAATTAACATTGTGGGGAACATCAAATATCCTTTCCTACCTTGCTCTTTTTGGTTCAGACCCTCTAGGGAACGAAATGGGACCATTGATCTATCATGGACACCTATCCTAATTATAAAACATTTTTGTGATGTAATACTGTAACACTCAAATATTACTACTATGTAACATTGAAAATCACAACATGTTAAGTATCCATGTGCGGTTCCCAAGGCGGCGGCTTTTGCATAGCCTGACACAACCATAATTAGTTGGTGCATTCAAGACTAGTGATGGAAACTATGTTAAGGTAAAGTTGTTGATGTCAGCCAATAACATTTCTAAAGTAAGGTAGGCGTGTGTTATTTGGATATTTTTCTATATGCATCCACTTCTCATAGGATATGAAATATGCGATCAATGTGAGATGATTTGCGAATTCAAATTGTGCTTGTAGCCAATTGCCTCATAATTTTCAGAGCTCATATGAATATCTTGTTCATTATCAAATTGCAGATTTTTGTGTTCATTCAATGGTCATATTGCCCCCCCCCCCTCCCCCAATATTGTTGACTCTAGAATGGTTAGCATGTTTTGAGCACTTCCGTCCAATCTCTCCTAAACACGTGTCTTTTTGGTGTCCGTTCTTAGGTTCACATCTAACCACATACCACCCAAATACATGTGTCCACATAATTGATGTGTTAAAATTAATCACGTCTACCTTGTGAGGTCAAATTTCATCATGCAAAAATTTGGTTGTGAATTCTTTGAGTGTGTTGGCTGGTTAATGATTTCTTGGTAACAAGGTTCACAACTATTGTACTCACATTAGCCATTTACCACATTAAATTAAGAGATCAATATAAATACATGAGTCCATCTGAACATGTTGTTACTATGTATACATTTGTTTATCTCTACAAACCTCTTGTATGTAGGGGGTTTAATTTCATCGTGACCTACACAAGTAATGTACGTTTCCAATGAAGAGTCCACCCCTAGGGTCTAATCGCGATAAATTACTGGATATACTCGACGACTGATTTCCTTAGCCATCAAATCTATAAAATTCATCCACGACGAGGTCAATATGAACCATATACACCCTTGCAAAGTAAATAAGAGAGAGTAGGAAACTCATGGTTGGTAAATATGGTATACTAGAGTTATCCTTACATGTCATAGAGACTACCAAACACAAGAAAAGAGTAGTCCATTCCACATGCAATTCTATTCTTGTATAAGTTTTGTTGTGTTGTTGGGTCCTACATTTAAGCACATGTTCAAAGAGTTTGCCCTCCTATTCTTATCCTCACAAGAGTTTAGTCCTTAGTTTGGTCGTTATCTCTTGTGGACATGTAAGTTGACTATAAAAACTTCTTAAAACCCACGTGGTTGTCATCTATGTCCAAAATATTTGTTGGAATTGGAGAGGTCCCAACTAAAGCACGAAACACATGATGCACCTCAAAGTAATATTATATACGGTTGGCTACTACTCTATTAAAGATGACTTCACGAGGCCTCCTCTAAGCGAGTGGGAGTCTGCCATGTGGCTGAAAATGGCTACGGTAGACCTAGTAACGATCTCTTTGTTGTGTTGAGATTCATTATGGGTCCCAATAATTCCATTTCCGCAGTTGGTTGCCTCGTGCATGTGGGTAGACCTTAAGGTAGAGGGTGCTTAAACCGACACTTCAAGCTATTGCACATACATATGGCTATGTGGTTGATATATAAAATATGTATTCATATTAGCCTTTGGGCTAAACATAGGTATCAAGAAAGAAAGAAAAATCTTTTATTCTCAATTGAATATTTGATGAATATTCAAAGTCAAAACTACTAGCTTCTTTAAACCAATCCATAGGCCCCGTGTATGGCAACCTCGCATATGATGAGGACCCCCACCTTCATTTCCTAGAACCAACACAACATGGCTAGGTACTAGACCCAAACTACATCAAAGTCCAAGTAGTAATGGTATGCAAAGCCACACAACTACCTCCATGATCCCACATGGTTCACTTGCAAAACCATCACCTTACATCACGGGAAATGACCCTTTTGTGCTTTGTGGGCCTACCTCCTTGGCGTTGTGAATAGAATGGCTAGAACATGCATTGACAAGCCACCCTAATCCCACCTTGAACCACCCCGAGATAGAGTGCAGCCCATTACCTACCCCACATGGAGGTAGTGGAGGCCGCTATGAGGTGGCACCACTAATGGCACCTAAAACCGTTACTCCGTGGGCTTAGACACTCCTACACCGCTGGGTACGGTTCAAAGTTGTAGAGTGTTGACAATTGGGAGGCGTTTATAGGTGTTGGTTTTGGACGGGGTGTTGGTTTTAGCACCCTCTACCTTATATCTCGAGTTGAAATTTTGATGCATTTCCGAAGCATTTCATGAGATTGGAGATTTGACTTTTTAGGTGCACATGTGATTCCTCGCCGCATTACCGCAACCTGGGATCATTTACACACAATTTTTGAGACCCACATGTTTCACGTTTGCCCATGAAAATTGTGTTGTGAGCTCCGCCGGGACCCTCAATGGCAGTGATGGGGGAGACTTTTGGGCATAATCGGTTGAGATCCTAGTGTTTGCAAGTCCAACCGCTTACATGTTGATATTCTTCGGGTTTCCTTTATTAAATTGGGATATATTCTTCTATAGATTCCCCTAAAATGATGACTAAGTTTCCTGCAGTCTTGAACTTCAACCGGTTAATTCTCAAACTCAACCGGTTCATTTGTAACTAACTGCCGGTTCTCTCTGATCATTGCTCGATGGACACCAATATTGGACCGGTATAAGGTATGTGGGTGTTATTCGGTTCATTTTTCATCTTCTCCAACTTCTACTGATTAGATTTACACAACGAAACTTGTAATCCATTAGCAAATCTGGGTGAAGCATTAGCAAAAATCGGATTGAATATCGGACCTCCATTGATTTAGTGAGGGCTATTGAGAGTGCATGTTGGTTGATTTCTTTACTGAAGATGTATGTCCTCCCAAATGTGTTTGTTATAGAGTGTGGAATAGTTCATAAATGGTATGATAAAATGAAATGAAATAAAATAATGATATGAGCGTATTAGAACTTGTCAAACCTGATTGAAGGACGTGGGAATGCATAATATAATTATGGAGTTGAGGTGAATATCTTTCAAATTCTTGAAGTGAAAGTCGTATGTAGATGATCTAAGGGCCACTTCACACACAAGGCTGAAGGCCCTTGACCATGGCAATGTAAGAGCTCTCATTGGTCGAAAAGGCGGAGACCGTCCAAGATCACTTCACACTAGGAGGTGAAGGCCTAAAGGCCCAAAGAAAAGTTCGTGGATGAAAAGTCTACATGGAGTCCTACATGGCTAGTTGTGGATAAGGGTGCATGGTCTACCGGAATTTGCGTCAGGCCCACCTCCAAGAGGTGGGCTTGACGCAAGTTCCGGGAGACCATGATTTTTTTAATATTTTTTCCAGCAGGACAGATTTCAGGACAGACTGCATGGCAGATTCCAGGACAGATTCCAAGACAGATTCCAGGACAGACAAACACCACCAAGTAGTTATCTTAAATTGATAAACTTGGAGACATATTATATTAAACCAAATCCTCCCCTCTTTTTCCACCAACAAAATATGCAATGGTCCCGCAACATGGTTCATTCTCACTTCACACTATGCTTGAGGGCCAAAGACTACATAAAATGGCTTTCCCAACACCCATGGTACGGCCTTTGGATGAGAGTCAAGGGTCCTCACCATTACAAGGTCACGGCTCTTGGCTCATGTGTGAAGTGGCCCTAAGTATAATTGTTTGTTTCCATTCTAAGTCTCACAGTTCACGTTACTAAACGTGCAAGTTATGGGTTGGCTTACATGGTGCTAGCCTGAAATTAGATAAGCTGAGTCATCAACCACCACCTGGCAAAGTTTCAACACCATATACACAAGTTTTCACAAATCTTTGCAGTGGACGTTTGGAAGAATCGCAAAAACCCTAATGAAGGTTTCTGGTCTGATTGCAACAGTGCTCGATGAATTTTGGGAATGGCCAACATAGCTTATGTTTTTCCAAAACTTCTTCAAGAGTTTTTACAAAAAAGTTTGATAACTTCAGTCGGCGTCACAGTTGAGGATCTCTGGCAAAACTGTGGACTCAATCAACTGTTGAGTTAGTTTCTCAGACCTTAAATTAAGGTTTGCACAAATACTTTTGTATACCTGTCATTTTCTAAAGCACAAAAACTGCCATAACCTACACAATTCAAGAAGAAAACTCATATTGAAGAAAAAAAATAAAGAAATGAAAGGACGATTGAAGGTTTCATGGCACTTCCTAGGTATCCTGCTGAGCGACTGCTTCAGTTTTGGAATGGGTAACGAAATATGGGCCTTCTGTAGTCACTCTTTAAAAAAAATTGAACACATACATTATTCAAATGGTATATAGCAGCAAGGCTTTGTAGTTAAGAACATACATTAGAAAGACACTTGTCAGATGAGATTAGACTGCGTGCTTTACAATATAGACACCGTTCTAGGTTCGATTCCAAGAACAACATTGCGAGAGTCGAAGTATGCGATCACTTAAAGAGAAAGAAAGATCTTCAATGTTGACGATGAATAACAACTTTGTGCATCTGAACGCCGACTCCGATTCTTGAACCTGAACTGACAGTTTCCGTGATTCACAACTGGTACCGGGAATGAGGTTAGTAACTCTCGATCCGAAGAAAAACGTTTGTAGAGACTAGAGTGGGGGTTCACATACTTATCTCAGATTACTACTACCAGTCGAGGAGCCGGTGCAAGAAGTAGTAGACCTGCTTCAAGATGTTCCTGGACACGGGGGTTTCTTGAGTGGTGATCGCAAGCTTATAAAGCGACAACCGAATCACTATCTCAGGCAGCAATTGTGGGTCTTCAGACGGTGAGGATTTCAACCCGGTTTCAACCACCTTTCTTGCTGTAGCTAGGTCAAATTGCATTTTGACCCACAAAATTTGGAACCCAGTTTCAACTACCTTTTGTTGCTGTAGCTAGGTCAAATTGCATTTTGACCCACAAAATTTGGACCTCTTCTACTATGATGATGCACGGAGTCGCGAGCTCGAGCTCTAACTTACAAGTTGCAGTCTCTGTAGTAGAGCTAGTAGTATATGACCTCCTGCATCAAGTCTTCGAGTCCGGCCTCAGGCAGTACGGGAAGTACAAGACTACGTGGTATTGCAAGGGAGTTCGGATGCGTTTCAAGAGGCCCTGCTCGTTTGCAAAAAGAAACGAGATTTTCCATGATGATCGTGAGTTGAAGGACTTTGGGGCGCTTTAACTTGGATGGGGATGCACAGTCCAAGAACGTAGGGACCGATTTGAAGGGGAGGCCAAGCACACGCTTGAGAACGCAGGTTTCGAAACAAAGTTTGGTAAGCCGAGGTGAAAGAATTTCAGCCTTGACATGTGCCTAACTTTGAAGAGCTTGGTTTCCATGTTGGTTACTTTTTTTTTTCTTCATTTTTTTTTTTTTTTTTTTTTTTTTTTTTTTGGTGGGTCTTCTCTTTGTTTTGATTAAAACTGTCAGTTTCTTACTCCGATCAGAATTGGAGGTTTTGGGGCCTTGCAAAACCGCCGTCTTGGACTGGAGTTGAAAACGGGCGCTTGTGCCCGATAAAAGAGGGGCCGACCTTGAAACCAAGCTCCTCGAAATCAGGCACATGCCAAGGCCGAGATTCTTTTACCTTAGCTTACCAAATCATGTTCTAAAACTGATTTTTTTGAACATGTGTGGCATGCACAAAAAGTAATTTGAGGCAAATTGAACCCTTGAGCTGGACTACCCTTGGACCGTACCTTTCAAAATGGTGTTTCCCTCCAAAACGATGCCGAATGTAGGAGATAGCTCACTATGCCTCTTCTTAGTCTTAACCCCTCGTCTAAAGGCATGCAATTCAATTTACACCTCTCGGCCAGTAAGATTTGCCCATTTTGTTAGACCCCTCCCCCTTGGATCCCCATCTAAAGTGCCGCTAAGGTAGGCGAGCCTTAATTGAACATTTTCCGTTTTGAACTATAAGTCTTTACCATCTATCACTCAAATGTAGACATTTTATGAAGAGGAGAGACCACATAAGGTTCACATATCTTTAGTAACCCTCGAGGGTCAAGGGACCCAAGTTATTGGACATAATCATTTTTATCATGAAGACCAATGGCCTAAGATTGGGGATGGGGGAGTTGGGCATGGGCTATGTGGGAGAGTCATTCTCTTCTCAAGCCCGGAACATGACCTTAAGCACCAAATGGTTATGGCTTGTTGACTCGATGTGAACAAATGAAACATTGTCTTTGGGTAAGAGAGTTGAATGTGGCGGACTCCCAAGTCTTTTGAACCTTTGGCAATTTCATGCAATCTAGAGAACACTCATTCATCGATCTTTGGGCCTCGCTTATCTAGAAACGAAGTAGTTTGTAGGCGGTGCTATGTGGCAACATAGGTTGTGGCTTGCCAAGAGGTTGGGCCGTTAGTCATGACCATTTGGACACCCTACCCTATGAACCTCTCATCCTAAACAACAACAACTTAGATTGAGGACGGGAAAGTAGGCAAGGATTATGTTGTTGAATAGTCAACCTCTTCCACAATACCATAATGCTACCTCAAGCACCAAATGATTATGGACTAGATTTCCGTCAAGCTCCTCGAGCTAGTTATCAGTTATAACCACTTTGCTCATGAATGTAAACTACATGTTATGAATGAAATGATGTTTGCATGGATAAAGACACACAAGAGAGTTGTTGGAAGTGCCCTCCACTTTGAATGAGCAACCGATCATGGGTTGTCAACTTCATGTTCACAAATCAAACGTTGTCTTTGGAAATCGCAGAATGTGGTGGACACCCCAAGTCTTCTGGACGTGCAATGGTCTCGTGCAGTGTGGGAAACATGCATTCCATAGCACGCCCACACTAGGACCAACAACTAGCCCACAACAGTGGACGAGTTTCCATCTTTGTAGGAGATTCTCTCTCGTATGCAGTGAAGTGAATGAACGAAGCTATAGTAGTACACTACATCCAATGAGTTCACCGAGAGTAGGATAACAATTTCTTACTCATAGTAAGGTAGAAATACCATACCCCGTGAAAATAAGGTGATTTGCATTGAAGATGTGGTATGGCAATCATGAGATAATTTTCCAAGATAGACGGGAAGGATTCATGAAGTATGCAAGTTGTTTCATATTTTTCTACCCTATACAAAAAAAAATGCTAAAATTTTTCAAAGTGGAAATTTGTCCAAACCCCTACTCGTTCACTAGATTCTCCCTACACCGAACACGGTAATCCGCATTTCCACACAGAACATCGCCTAAATCGGTTACCTCACGAGTACATTAACACTCGACTCCCATTGGCTACACTAAGTGTACACGCATTGGAGTTGCCGCTGAGCCACGATTGGTTTTAGAAACGGCACTTCACCATTATGACGGCGGTCTAGTGCACGGCTAGAGGGTGGTTAACAGGTTATGCTATTTCTACCTTGGATAAATTTCGGAAGGAGACGATCGAACTTTCCCCTATCAAAAGGGACTCCTCCCACTGCCAAGGAGCAACAACTGGCCCTAGTGTGGGCATGCGAGCATCGGGTGTTGGGCCTTGCGGCTGGCTCACCACATTAAGTGGTTTGGAGGTCGTATTCTGTTGTGGAGGTTGGGACGTTTGCCCAAAAAAGAGCTTCGAGGATGGCTTCTACTCTACTAAGTTTCTTTTGGTGCAGGCTTTGAATGATGGCATTATCTTCTGGGAGTGGGGGAAAGGGGAAATCCAGTGTATCATCTCCTCCTTGGTTTTCTTTACACCAAGTAAAGCTTCACCTACACATAGGAAAGTTCGAGATCATATTAATATGTATATTTATTACATAGGGACATATACTATGTAGCTTGAGTTCGCTACTAAGAATGATGGTTTTCCAAATTGCTTATAACTTCGAGGTTGATGATGCTGTGGTTACAACAGTTTCCTGAAAGAAAATCACCACTTTTTTGGCTCTCATGGGCCACGCACGCTGGGGCGAACCAACATGTACACTGGTTTCTTAGAGGCAAGGGTTTAGGCATCCAACAAGGAACGAGTGTTTGGGTTGGTTCACCCAAATCGGCCACGCACATGAACAAGGAAGCGATTGATAAGGTAAGCCTACTGGCCTAAGTCGGTTATTACTCTTGATTGGACACCTGTATTTGAGTGGTGGATGCTTAGGTGCATATTTACTAAGAACAAACATCACATTGACATGTATTCAAAAGAGATTGGACTATGTGCTAAAAAACATTTAACCATTTTGGGTTCGAGTTTCAACATTCAACATAATTATGGGAGGGGGGGGGGGTGGTTCAATGTGACCTTTTTATGGCTCAATATCCGTAGACTTAATTTTCAACCTTGCAATTATGAGGAGCATAAGGTAGCGAAAGTAAAATGATAACCAAATAAGGTTCATCTACCTTATGTGCGGCTTAGGCTGGCACCCACAACATGAGCCCTCACGTTAGTACCCTATGAGGATGTGAATTGTGCTATTGTGTTGGTCGATGTATCGGCAAGGCATGTCCGATTGTGGGCAAAGGCGAGAGAAAATTCTCGCATATGAGTGTGTCTGTCATTTTCTGCAACATAAAAACTCAACTCCTTATAGGTTATGGTTGATTCATCTCAAATGACTTGGTCTAGACTAATATGGGGTTTTTGAAGCCAATAGAAATGACCTTGCAAACAAGTTATCCTCTCGGTTTTCTTGGGTCCCTAGGCCCAACTGCCATGCACTATTAAAGTTGATGACTAACAAGTTGACGCAATATTCTGTTGTTAGCACCTGCTTGTCCTCGATTACAATAGATTTGATATATTTTGCTCATATGATTTAAAAAATTGCAAATATTGGATAAGCATGGATAAGAACCCCTCGAGAACATAATAAAACTAGTTGTATTGGTTGATTCATCCACAAACTTTACCACTAGCCCACAAGAGATAATAGATTTCTAGCCCACCATCACTCAAGGTTGTAACTACTTCAACTAAGTAGTTGGCAACAACGTGATAAAAAAACATTGGACTTTGTACATTGCGTAGATATAGGTTACAAACATTATAGAGGTTAGAATGAAGATTATTGTCCCACAACACAAACTCCACCAAGACTAAAGGAATTGTATGGGGGCACTCACCGATCAAGGCATAATTGCCGTCCATAAAGGGACAAAAATTGAAAACCAAAATCGGGTACTTCTACCTTATGTGGAACTCTACTCTATGAAGGACCACACATACTTATAAAAGAAGAAGTAAAGAGTGCAATGAATGTTTGTTGAGGTAAGCGTGGACACTACACTAAACTGGCCTCTTAGTTTGGGCCATAATAAGTTTCATGAACCCACAGTAATTGTTTATGTGGGAGTTTGGTGTGGGTGACTATTTTTATTTATGTTCCTTTTTTTCTTGAATGGATAGAACTCAATTACTCACTATTGTTGTTCCACAATGCACATAATTCATTGGTGGTTGTCAATCCAATGAATGTAAAATGACTCTAAATAACCTTTGTACAACATGACTAGACGATGGAGTGGTCTTAAGGAAGACTTGGAGGGAATACTTTGGTCTTGGGCCCATATTACTTCCATCATAAGTAAACAACTAGATTGGCCCACAATTTCAATTATTTTCACATGAATATCTCACCCACATTAAAAATTTACTTTTGTGTACTTATTTGGATGCAAGAATTCTAGATGGTCATTCTTGAATGTCACATATCATGTGATGTATGTTGCACTAACTTGCAACTATATAAGCTTAATTTTTATTTATTTGTTTAATCTTGTGGCTATTGTTCCTAAACAAAGTTACATTCAAAAGTGTATAGGTTTGGACTGCATTGGTAAGACACTGGTATCTACTAGTGTTGGGCGGATATTTTCATTTAGCTCCTGTTGAAGGGCAAGAATACCTGGCTCAATTTTAAAACTTGCCCCAAAAGGGCACCCTTTACATGGCCAAGGAGAAAATTGGTATCTTTAAGGGTTAGGATACATGGCCCGAAATTTACACTTGCCATTGAAGGACGACCTTTACTCAACCAAATTTTGGAGGGTTACCACATGTACAATATTTGTGGGTAAAAGCAAAGGTCACAAAATCAATATGTCTTGATATACATTCAACATGGTTTACAAAATACTATGGTTTGACACATGGAAATCCCGTTATATTTCTTTGGATGTACACAACATATAATTCCATAAGAAAATGCTTCCATGTTGACCTTTAAGTGCAACATATACATAACACACTTTCAAAAGAGCTTCAATGAAGATAAAATTTAACATCCACATAATGTTATGTACCAAGTACAACTTAATTTAACATTTGAAAACATTTGTGTACAAAATACAACTTAATTCAACATCAAAAAATTCTATGTACAAAATACAACATAACTAGAAAGAATATACAACTATTACTGAAATGAGTAGACATTTCAATGTTTAGAAACACAAATTCAAGATCACATATCAAATATTTTTTTCTAAATAGCTTCTCTAAGGAAGGCACCTCTAAAATGGCATACAGATGTGAGAACCAAGTATTTATTTAGGGTTTATTTATCTTAGTCTTTATAGCCCTCTGTAATTAAAAATAATAGCCTACTCATAACCATTTTCCTCCAAACACCATATTCGAAATTTTGGGAAAATTCCATGATTTTGGGAAAATACAGTTTAGGTTGAGTCGACCTAAAATGTACCCAATGGGTACATTTTAGGTCGACTCCACCTAAACTGTCATCAAATTGGGAGACTGGAAATCTCCCAAAAGTTTGAATATGGTGTTTCCACCCTATAGGTAAATATGAAGTCTATAATTTTGAAATAAATTACACCCTATTCTTAATATAAAAAGCAGGGGTTTGATTTTTCCCCTTGTGGTATTGGAGTGGAGTTTCTCGTTTGCTAATGTTTGCCACATAAGGAAATGTAGCAAAATGACAAAACATCTAAACAATATAAAAATGGCTTGATCGTGCGGTTGAGGGAGTTGTGAAAAATGACAAAGGAAAGGATAAACTAGCTCAATGTGCTTCTAACCCTCTTAAATCTCTTTTTCTTGTTTCATTCACAATGGACTAGAGTTCATCCACATTGAATTAAATCTCATCGACAATAATCAAAATTTGTTCATGTTTCCAATGAACCCCTGCTATTTTTTTTTAACATGACTTAACTTACCTCTAAATGTAGTCATCCTACAAAACAAACAATTCATTCAAATTATTGTTAGGCTTTAAAAAAAAGAAAAAAGAAGTGAATTAGCACAATTTACAATACCATATGTTGTATATAAACTACTTGAGGATATATAATGGAGTCTAATGTAGATCTAAACAAAATATAAAATTTGTGTCTTGCGAATATATATTCCACCCTACCTTTTCTTGCACGTTGTTTCTATGTAAATCACTAGTGAACTCCCTAGCTAGATCCACACATCAATGTTGAAAAACACAAATGCAAGCCTAAACATGAGCATCCCAATCTTGCACTATTTCTTCGACAAGTGCATCACATCCTCGGTAAACTCCCATGTCTACCTTAAACTGCCATTGTATAACTTATACTCCACATTACATCCACAACACATAATCACAAGAGGTCACACATAAACAATCAACAATTCTAACTCACCAAATTTCAAAAGGTGATGAGAATGAAAGCCTCTTGAAAACAAGAGGAATAGAAGCTTTTTTCGTTTTTGCAGGAAACAAAGCTCTACACCGTATCTGGTATTCACTCTCACTTGCTATTTGGAATTACACAACGGTATAACTTCTTGGTATAGATTTCATTATTCACCAACAAAGATTAAAAGAGTACCTAGATTGTATGGACATCATACAACATAAATGAGTATACTAGGTAAAAACTTACATCCTTCGCAAAAAAATTAGAGCAACATGTAATTCCCAATAGTAAGTGACACTTAATACTATAAGTAGTGTAGTGAAGCATGTATTATGTTGGATGAAAGAATACCTAATTCCAATGGGTATTGAAAAACAATTATCCGGGTAGCATGTAAGGATACCCTTGACCAAAATTTGCACTTCTACCTTATGTGGAAGTCTACTCTATAAAGGACCACACATACTTAGAAAGAAAAAAATCAAAGAGTGCAATGAATGTTTGTTGAGGTAAGCGTGGACACAACACTAAACTGGCCTCTTAGTTTGGGCCATAATAAGTCTCACGAACCCACATTAATTGTTTATGTGGGAGATTGGTGTGGGTGACTATTTTTATTTATGTTACTTTTTTTCTTGAACGGATAGAACTCATTTACTCACTATTGTTGTTCCACAATGCACATGATACATTGGTGGTTGTCAATCCAATGAATGTAAAATGACTCTAAATAACCTTTGTACAACATGACTAGACGATGGAGTGGTCTTAAGGAAGACTTGGAGGGAATACTTTGGTCTTGGGCCCATATTACTTCCATCATAAGTAAACAACTAGATTGGCCCACAATTTCAATTATTTTCACATGAATATCTCACCCACATTAAAAATTTACTTTTGTGTACTTATTTGGATGCAAGAATTCTAGATGGTCATTCTTGAATGTCACATATCATGTGATGTATGTTGCACTAACTTGCAACTATATAAGCTTAATTTTTATTTATTTGTTTAATCTTGTGGCTATTGTTCCTAAACAAAGTTACATTCAAAAGTGTATAGGTTTGGACTGCATTGGTAAGACATTGGTATCTACTAGTGTTGGGCGGTTATTTTCATTTAGCTCTTGTTGAAGGGTAAGAAGACCTGGCTCAATTTTAAAACTTGCCCCAAAAGGGCACCCTTTACATGGCCAAGGAGAAAATTGGTATCTGTAAGGGTTAGGATACATGGCCCAAAATTTATATTTGCCATTGAAGGACGACCTTTACTCAACCAAATTTCGGAGGGTAACCACATGTACAATATTTGTGGGTAAAAATAAAGGTCACAAAATCAAATTGTCTTGATATGCATTCAACATGGTTTACGAAATACTATGGTTTGAACACATGGAAATCATGTTATATTTCTTTGGATGTACACAACATATAATTCCATAAGAAAATGCTTCCATGTCGCGGATAATCCAAATTATGTTATGTTTAATCTCTCAGCAAAGCATTACACTAGCAGGATTAGATTGATAAACTTAGGTGAAGTAGTGTCACTGACATTATTAGAATGAAACGGTTGATAGCAGTTGAAAAATGTTATGACATGACAAATCATGAAGACCGTTTTAATTAAGATGGCACACCAATATTCATGCCACACCAAATCAAATATTTAAGTGCACTTTAGTGAACCTCAAGAATGGGCAATCAAGAATGAGCAAGAATCGAGTATTTTGAGGACTTGTGAACCATGAGACGATTAGTTTTCTTTGTTTTATAGAGAACAATGTGTAAGTTGAGCTGTTTGGTCGAGTGAAATTGGATTTGGCGATGCTCACAAGGAGGATTTTGTGGAGTTCCTGGAGCAGCAGCAACTACATCACCCCTTTCTCATTGTTCATATTCTCAGCATGCTCGGTGCACATGGCTCAGAAAATGAAGTTCAGCTAATTTATCTCATTTAATCCAATCTCTTCAATCTGATCGATGTGAGCAAATGCAAATTTGGTGAGGAATCCAGCAATCTGATAAACACGTGTGTGATGTATGTGAAGAATCACGAACCTACGATAGGAACTGTGCAGATATAATCCAAATGAACAATGGTTCATTATATACGAGTGAGCCCGACCATGAGCTTGACAAACTAACCTAGAAAACTGTTCCTAATTAGATGTCCACTTGGGGTTGAGTCGGCTAGCACTAATGATCCTAATAGATTCTTCTATGCGACTATCGATTGTTAGAAACAGTGAAGACCATGGCACATATATTGAGGTTTCTACACCTCCTTTCGTTTGTGACAAAGATTTAGAACGCTTTCAGGTTTGCGTTAGTTGGCCATGGCGAGGGTAAAAAATGAATCAACTCAAACCTTGAGTAAGCGGGCTCAGAGGTTGTCACTTTGGCAGACCTTTTTGATAGTAGTGTGGAGCTTTTACTTAATTCTCCATAAGTTCCACAACTGTATCCTAGTTGTTGTGGGTAGGTGGATCGTTTCAACACTTGAAGGAGATTTTGGTGAGTTCTTTAGTGTAGAATTTTTTGCTTAGGAGATGAGCGTTTGGAATCGGGACTAAAACAACCTGTTGCAAAAAGTTATGGTAAGAGATTCCATTATTGTGTTTCTCACCAGAATTCGAATCTCTTAAAAAATGTGGACCAACACTGATTATGAGTCTTGGCCATAAAACCATATTTGGTACCGAGACAATGCAGAGCAGTGAACGGGGAGAAATGTGAGCTAACTCGGTCGCTATCCCTAACATCTTTATTATCAACTGGTTATTCAGATAAAAACACCTCAGTTATTCCTTGTATTTTAACCTAAACAGTAATTTTGCAAAATATGATTGGGTTCGATTCCTGGAGTTTCAAGATTTTGAACCGACAATTTGCCACAAACGAACCGGTCGATTTGTAACAAGTAACCGATTCTCCCAGTTTATCAGTCAGGAGTCCAATATTAGGACTCCACAAAGAAACCCACGATCTTGGAGTTTATATGTTTGGGTGATGTGGCATTCTTCTGCACATGTTATGGACTCTTGAGCAACTTCTGGCAAATTAAATGCTGTTACTGTTCTTCCGACTTCCTGGCTAACATGCATTAACAGTTTTTATGGTGATATTTGAGGTATTTTGGCCATCACAGAATTCGGCCAGCCACCACCATTTAGTTGTGTCTGTAATTTATTTGTGCCTTATGAGGTCACTCTTCTATAATCAGTTGCCTATATTTGAGTGGTATACAGCAAGGCTTGCGAATGAAAAAGATGGCTGGTACAATGAAACTGGAGTAAGATATGTGCTCGACATTCTAAATTCAATAGGGAACACTCTTGGGAAGGCCTTGTATGTGATCGATTAAAGAGACTTTAAGAGAATCTTCACTTGAATTTCTAATAATTTCTGCATCTTGGTTTCTTCTCAAGTCCAATTCTGAAACTTGAAATGACAATCTTCTTGATTCACAAGAGACATTTGTCCATCTGAAGGGGAGGTCACACACGTTTGAAAACGCCGGATTTGAAACGGAGTTTGCTAACCCAAGGTGAAAAGAATTTTGGCCTTGACATGTGCCGAACTTCAAGGAGCTTGGTTTCAAGGTTGGTCCCTCTTTTTTTGGTTAAAACTGTCCGTTTCCAACTCCGATCGGAAATCGAGGTTTTATGCCTTGCAAAACAGTTGTCTTGGATCGGAGTTGAAGACGGACACTTATATCCAATAAAAGAGGGACCAACCTTGAAACCAAAATCCTCGAAGTTAGGCACTTATGAAGGCCATGATTCTTTTACATTGGCTCACCAAACTCCGTTTTAGAAACCAATGTACTCAAGCGTGTTGTGGCCTCCACATGAAAATTGAAATTGTCTGCAAAGTTGAAAGTCCTCACAATAAACCTTGTTTCCTGAATACAACCCTCTTGCAGACCATTTTCTTTGTTCATGGTAGTAGGTATATCTGATTCAACAAAATATATATATACGTCACTGGAACAGGAGACTGGATCAATTTCCTCGATTCTTATCATCTGCATGAACACATGACATCGAACAGAAACTAACTACAGCATGAAGTGTTTGAGCTGCAATGAAAGTATATTGGTTCCGAATGCACAAACATAGAATCAGTATACGACCTAGTGCACCGGCCGGAGAGAAGATTCAATGCCAGAACTCATGACCCAGAGATACAAGTGGCATAATTTAACAAGCTCCTTTCCGATGCAAATTGCTTCTGAACAAAGGATAGATAAGCTTGAAACATAGTGCAACGTCAGGTGGTGATTGAGGTGTAAGGTAGATGTGGCTAATTCCAACACAACAACAATCTGGAGTTTGGACACCTGTATAGATTTGAGTGGTATGTGGTTGGGTTTAGATCTAAGAACGGGCACCGAACTATGTGTGTCTACAAGGATTTGCACTACATGCTCTGTCAACAAAAGTTAATCATTCTAGGATCAACAATCAATATGATTAGGGGAACGTATATGATCACTTTGGGCGGGTTTAGACTACGGTGAAGAAGTGCACCGATCAAGAATTTTAAGGGAATGGAGCAATATCATTTTGTTCATTGGCTGGGTTTTACACCACGGCCAAGACTTCTCCAGTGGAGAGCTTCAAGCATGAAAAAAAATGAAAAAATGGCATGGTTGCCGATAGGACAACACTTTTTGTTAGGGGAGTTTTCTAGAGGTCAAGTTTCTTGGGCAACCTCAAACCCTCAGACAAGAAAATTGACCTTGCAGAACTCCAACTTCAGGCCAAATTTTTTTATTGTTTTTTCATCTTGTCCATTATATCAACTGTTGCCTCAGACAACCTTGGACTGAAATTCTGGACCGACCAATGCACTTCTTCACCGTACTCTAAACATGCCCGTAATGAGCACGCGAATTTTCACTTTAGTAAGTGAAGTAGATCTTCATACGAGCTCCAAAAAATGATGAAGCAAATGGCTACAACCATGATTTCGATTTGTGTATCATCTCGCACTAATTGCATGTTTCATATCTACGAGAAGTGGGTGAAGAGAGAAAAGTAACCAAATAGCTCACGTCTATCTTATGAACGATGTTGTTGAATCGGTTGAATGGAATTGCCGGCAGCACATGGTGTCATTCTCATTCTCATTCTCATTCTCATAACATAATTATACTGAAATCCATACCTTACCACAGGCTGGTACTTGGGAGCTTGATTATGCTGAATTCGTCAAGTCTTAACAAGTCCCACACATTGATGCTCAAACTCCGGCGGAACATTTGAGTACAGATTTCCCTCACGCGAATAGTGAGTTTCACCGTTCAAGTCCAACTTATAGAATGCGCAGGAAGCATGACTCTATGAGTATGAATGGGCGAGTAACAGGAGAGGGTGACATACTAGGTAAAAGATGTCATTTATTTATGTGCACTTGGACAGATTGCAGTATACATCATCATGCTATGAAAGCTTCACCCTTTCATCATACTTACAGTTTGATGAATATATCGCAAGTTTCTCTGCAGCTCTACAATCTTTCCGATCGAGTAACTTCATCATGGCACTAGTTTTCAAGCTCACAGTTTATCATAAATATTCACACAATACTTCACAATATCATCAACCTTCTCTTCACTTGTTGTTGCCAGTCATGGCGTTCTTGGCATTGTCCCAGGTCTCTCCCATCTTGTCACCAGCCTGCACTCACGAAACACATATCACACATTCAAACCACACACTTACAGCTACACTAAGTAGTCCTGTTCCCTCTGGGCCACAGTAATTCCTTGAAGTCCTCACTAATTCTCATAATGAAAATTAAATTGGGCCACATTGATTTTCAACTCTCGTTAATTAAATTTATAGTATGAAATTAGCTTGGGCCACATTGTTTGTTATTATGGAAAATTAATGTGGGTGATACTTCTATTTTGTGCTACTTTTAATTAACGCGTGTTTGTGGTGACCGCAAATGGACTCATTTTGTTGGAAAATGTGAACGACCGTATCCACTTCCCGTAAATATTTGCAGATACAGCAATGGGTGAGAGCCCTTGTTGCAAATTTTACAACAAAACATGAAATTTTCATCTATCCTCAATGTTTGTTATGTGGAGATGGCAGCATATGGACTTGCCCTCATTCGGTTACTTTACTTCATCGGACACACGTATATGTGACTGGTGTGTGGTGTGTGATAGGTGAGGATCAATGAACAAACACCATACAATCACATGTTTAAAAAGCATTGGATTACATCTTTAAATTTTGGGAGGACCTGTGTATTTTGTTTAAGAAATCAACGAACACACACTTCCAATAACCATAAGTCAATCGTGGGAGGTCCAATTTCTAGTCTGGTTTTTGTTGATGCTTCATCATGGATTTGCAAAGGCAACAGAAGTTTCATTGGGTAAATCTAATCAGTAGAAGTTGGAGAACTTGAAAAAAAAAACGAACAACACCCACATACCTTACATATTGCAATTCAACAAGCATGAGGTATCGGAACAATGATGGAGGTAATTTGAGAAATTGATCTAATTGAAAAATTGAAAGCAGATTAATTGGTAGGCACCTGCTGGAGCTTGTTTCCGCTCTGGTCCTTGGTCTCGGCAGCGCCTTGCTTGCCTTCCTCCCATTTCTGGCCTGCCATGTCGCCTCCTTGGTGAGCGTGATCTTGAGTGGCACCGCCCATCTCCTGCAACAATATCATCAGGTCACACCACATGAAGACTCCGTTTTAAGTGTATTAGAATGTTCTCATGGTTCTGAGTTTGCATCTGACATCATCACTTGTCTTTTTATCCATAGGAGTAGTATATGCGTAGTTAATTTCAGTCTCATCTGTAAACACTCACTTCGCCTCTATGAAGTTTAGCATTTCTTCATTAAGTACTCCTGCAGTCTGGGGAGAAATCAATCAGCAAGCCAGTGATTCAGTTTAAAATCAGTAATCCCAAGCATACTGTTGCATCAACTTGTTGATGCAATCAAACTCATGTGCCCATCATCATTATTACGTCAAAAGCATGATCTATAAATGTAAGCCGCGTTTACCGAGGCCTTGTTTTGTCCTGCCTGCGTGGTCTCTCCCATCTTGGTCTGGGCGGATCGCGCGGTTTCCTTGGTCTGGTCCATTCTGCAGTCTGCACACGAGCTGAATCCTCGACAACACCCCAAATATAAACACGGAGGAGGCTAAATTGATCACTCAAACTGTGCTGGTGTAACTTAGTAGAGTACTGAAAGTATAAGGAAGCTGAAGAAGAAGAAGATGATACAACAATGGTATGAGATGAATTCCACTACTGCATCCTGAGCCTTATATAATCGGTCAGTGCACCATTTAATTGGTGCAGCTGCCATGCCTGGATGAGATCGACACTGCGATCGATCCAATATTCCATTGGTGAACAATCCATTCCAGACAAGTGTTGATCCTCATGGCTTGACAAGTGGCCAGAGAAGTGACACTGGGAAGTTGATTCATGAGGAAGTCTATGCATGGACACGCCCATTTCTGATACTTCCTCCCCCCATCTTACTACATAGAGTCCCCTAAAGCCATGAAGTTCCACACATGTAGCTGTCATTTTCTAATGTGATGGAAAAAGTCATGAAGAATCATACATTTAGAGTAGAGGTGTCCATAACCAATCACTTAAAAGACTTTGTGCCAGATCTGGAGAAGTAGAAGGCGGTGCAAATGTTCCCATGTAGGAAGATTGAAATCAAGAGGACTGTACATTTTCCAGTAATTCTATTCCTTAAATGTGAATTTTTTGAAGCCAAAAGTTAGCCCAAACATATTACCCTTATCTAGAGTATGTCATAATTGTTCATTCCTCCTCAGTCTAGCACTCAAATCTAGGGCATGTGTTGTGCCACTATTGGTTCCCACCTGATTGAAGTTTAGTCTGAGCTTGGTTGGAATTCTGGTACCTTGTATATTGCTGATGGGGTCCTATTCGGGAATAGGTGCCTCTACTATAGCTTTCACATGTGGGTTGATGGGAAAAATGAGTTACAAAGGGCACAGATTTGGGTTCCTTGAAAAGGGCACTCATTGTACTCACGTTATCGAAAATAGGTCAACTTATGTTGTGAATATGGGTTGGGAGAGAATCTTATCTTTGAGATTTTATAGTAATTTCAAAACTTGGAAATAAATTGTGATTTTTCGATTAAATGTTGTGATATCAATTTCCAAACCTATGAGAAACCACCCCAATATTACACATGTACCACACGACTTATGCAAAATTGCTTAAGTTAATGGAAATAGGTTCGTCTACTCGACATAGCTAGTACCTACCAATGGAGTGATAGAATGGAGTAGTCTTGGGATAAGCTCAAGCAATTGTAAGGCATGAATCATGGGCCATGCTGTGACGGTGTATTGATATTCTTCAATTGAAATTGAGCAACATGTGGCAAGCATCTAGCAAAAACTTTTTAACATGTTTTAGTATATGATATTGTGTGGGTTAGGATATGGTCAATGGAAAGCAACCCCCATAGTGATAAAGGTAAGGTAGACGTGTCTAAATTGAACACAACAATAATCTGCACACTTGTATTTGAGTTATGTGTAGATAGGTGTGAAAATTAACTCCAATTGCTGTATTAAATCATGTGCATCATCTCTGCAATTGCACTTAGGACGTGGCCTTATTGTGTAACATAGATCATTGAAGCGTTGGAACGAATCGAGAATTGTCAAAATATTTGGTTAGAAATTTTGAACCACGAAGATCGTCATTGGAATCGTTTCAAATTTTCGAATTGGATCCGAGCGCAGATAAATGGCAAAAAAATTCAGAGGTCGAATTGAAGATTCTTTTCATCTTTCAGGGGACGGGAGCTGCCTTCCCCAGTTGGATTTCACTACAGTACTGTAGTGAACCTAGAATAGGTAAGCTTAGTACATTTCAAGGACATAGTCAGTACAGTCTTGTCGTCACACGTGTTTTTTTTTTGTAATTGTTCTTAACTACAAAACTTGCGATATCAATAAGTGCTACGGTGATCTATATGTCTCCACTTAAGAAATGGTAACCACATAAGGCCCACATGCCTCACAGAAAGTGATGGAAGTGGCTGGGACCTGCACTGATGGCCTGGTCTATAACAGTATCCATCTAGATGACGCAATGATTTTGAAGTACACTGATATACATGCAGTTAGGTTGCCATTAGGAATATGTAATTTCCTATTTACCCATGCAAATCATCTCGGGTCAAAAAGAAGACGAGGTTATCACTATTTTGTTGATTAATCTGTATGGCAACCACAGTAAAAAGTAACTTGTGTATTTTGTTACTGTGACAGTAAATATAAAATATTCAAAATAGTGTAGAATATCGATATGTTAGTGTGGGGTAGCCTAATTGCACATATCATTGTAGAGTAGTTTGATATGTTATGCTGAAGTGTGGGTTAAGATCAGTAAGTGAAGTCAATCCTTTTTGATACGAGGATTTTGGTCTGAGGTTATGGCAGGTTTCCTATCACCTCCCACGGCAATTCCTTTTCTTGGGCTTTGCCGTGCAAAGTTGATTGCAATTCTCCGACATCTCAGATATCACCAGTTGTTGAGAATCGTAAAGCTCTCATGTATTGTATGATCTTGGAGATCTAGGTTCTTGAAGCATTTATTCCTGTCAGAACTTCTAGTGCAAATGGAACTCAACTCTTAGAGTTTGGAAAATCAAACACGTTTCAAATCTGCCGATCATATTTATAAGATGAACTTTAGCAATTTACGGTTGCACTTCCATAGCTCGTATTAACGTATCCTCTACTGTTTCATGGGACCATGTAAGACAGAACATTGAGTGTGAGGAATCTGTAGGGACATCTGCTCCAGCCTGAAACTAACATAACATTCTCGAGCCTGTATCGGCCCGGTGTACCATTTCCTATTAATCTCCAATAATAGATCCGGTCATCAATCTCCAAGAATAGGGATATCATTTCTTAAGAAATATTGTCGAGCATAGACTAGGGGCAAGCTTCTATGGCATGGCTCTGATGAACAGATCCAATGAAAACGTCACAATGTCAGGCTTGTCAGGGTGAGGAACACAAGAATTTGTACACAGGAGATTTGAAACCAGAATTAAAAAGATGTCGAATATTCCCTTTTATGTTTGTGCACTTGGGGGCAGATTACAGTATGCACAGATTGTTATCCCTCTTCCATGATTCATCTGAATCGCAAATTCCTCTGCAGCTCTAGAATCACTCCGAGCAACTTCATATACATATGATGCATTGGCCATATTGCAACTATGGCCATGATAGGTAGATATCTTATTCACAATACTCTACAATTCAACATGATCCTCATTCATCTGTACTTCACTTGTCGCCGCTCATGGCGTTCTTGGCATTGTTCCAGGTCTCACCCATCTTGTCACCAGCCTGCACTCGCTCGGCCACCCCCCCGAATCAACAAACCAGTTAGTCCACCTACAAAAAGCAAAGAGATGACTCCAATCTAGCCACCGGCGTGAATGAGAGAGACATTCAAAAACATTGGGCGCCTCCTTTTCCCAAGCCAACCCTCACCTATCTCCACCAAAGTGCAAACTCCGCATAGGTTCCCACATATAAAATTCTAGTCACTCGTTGAAAATTTCTAGTCACTCGGATATATACCCCCGCTATGGATTAGATAACCATCGAGGGGAGAGTCGATATCGCACATCCGTGAATAAAAAGGTATGCCGAATTCCGATAACCTTTTTGTTCATGGACATTGAGCGATCAGTTACTATGATTGGGTTCACCATAAATCAAGTGCTCCTAGGAATGTCACTCATCCTAATGTTCACTTTTACATAGTTTAATCTCAGAGTTCCCATGCAAATCCAGGTTAAAGGGCCTTGGGTATAAGTGATCCCCTGTGTCCAATGTGCACAAACAATATAAACGAACATCGGTGACAAGTTAGATCTACAAATGTACTGATTTTATGTAAAAGAGGTGCAAATCATGTACCTGCTGGAGCATGTTGCCTCCCTGGTCCTTGGTTTCAGCTGCACCCTGCTTGCCCTCTTCCCACTTCTGTCCAGTCATGTCGCCAGCTCGGTTGGCATGGTCCTGAGTGGCACCTCCCATCTCCTGCAACGTCAAAAACTTTATCAGGTGATTTGGCATTTCGATTCATCAAACCAGAATGATCAAACTTATTAATGTCAAACTAATTCCAAGGACATTCTTCGTGAGAAGGACGGATACAATATTCACCGGGAACTTCGATGATCAGCAATTTTAATTTTTTTATAATCACTCACCGAGGCCTTGTTATGTCCTGCCTGCATGGTGTCGCCCATCTTGTTCTGGGCGGATTGCGCGGTCTCCTTGGTCTGATCCATTCTGTAGAGAAAAAAACTCTTCGATAACAAGTCGCTAGCAAAAGTCGGAACACGAGAAGCTCTCAAACTGCGATCGATGAACACTCAAACACTGTTCTGAACAGTACTACTCACTCAAAGTCGGAGGTGAAGATCGAATTCAAAGATGAATTTCAGCGCTTCCTTCGTGGAACTTATATAATCACCAAGTAGCAATTGTGATCGATCGATCAAGCCGTGGATTACATGTCCGTGACAGGTGTTCTACTTTGAGGCTTGACAAGTGGACGGCACAAAGCTTAGCCAATGTGGAAAGTTGATGGATTGAACTGGAGAGTGACAAAGTGGAGATTCGAGAGCAGCGAGAGGATAAGCATGAGTCATGTGCCGACCGACGACGATGAGTCGACAAGTGATCTCGAAGTGTAACAAAAAGTGGAGGACATTTGGCAATCGTTGCTGCAAGATGCGCCGATCTCCAACCACTGCTTCTTCACGACGGACCGGCGAACAACTTCGAGTGAGTATCTAGACATTAAGGTAGATGGGTGGGTGTTAAATGGTTACATTTTCCAACTAGCCCGCGTCTCTTGTTCTTGGGGGGTTGTTAAATTGACCAAGTAGTTCGTTAGAATGACCATATTAGACGTGTTACATTGTGCGGTCATATGACTTGTCAAAATTTGAAAGATTTTGATTGTAAGCTGAAATCTTGGGTGATAATAATTGGGATATATTGTAGGGGTCAGCGGATAATAAGGCCATTTGAGAGTTAATAATGGTACTAAAATGATGTATTGTAGACGTATTATAGAAGACTTCAAAATAGGAGTTGGACTGAAAATACTATAATGCTTGTATAAGCTACTATGATAGTTAGTTTTTATTATAAGATCTTATTATGATAATCAATAAGATGAAACTTTTCCCAGGGTATGGACTAGGACCCCAGTAATAGTAAAATTCTTATTATACAACTTTAAACCATCATATTTTATGTTACAACTTGTCTACTTGCATAAATTTTGATACTAGTGGATTCATATTGATTTTCTCTTTATCAACATATAAAAAATGCTAAGTTAATAATCATATTGATATATTATAAAGTGATATACAATTGAATAAGGGGATTGCTATTTCCACACCTTTTTTGGCTAGATTCACACCTTTTTGCCGGTTCGGTTGCCGTGTCACTAAGGCGCTATATATGAGATTCTTCATGGTGCATCCGGACCGTTGATCCACCAAGGCCCATCCAAGGGCCTCAATGATCCTAGGTGGCGGTGGGGTGGGGGGCGGGGGTGGTGCTTGCCACCAAGGCGGGTGGGGCCGTGGGCCTCATGTCTTTTTTGGGGAGGCCGGATTTAGGGTGGTGTTGGGCCTAGTGGCTAGGCGGGCCCAGTGGCTAGGCCTACTTATTATATAACTAGTTGGTTACCCTTACTCTACTTATGGTCACTCTTCTTAATTGGACATGTATATTTGAGTGGTATATGTGCAAGTCTTGAAGTTAGGTATGGACACCTATATGATCATTATTGACACCATAATCTTCACTTTGATAATGACTAAGATATTCGTATGAGCTCCTAAATTTTGATTTGGATTTGCTAACCATCTCGTACTAACCTACTTGTTTCATATCATGCCATAAGTAGAGTAAGGCTAACCAACTAGTTATTTAGTAAGTAGAGTGTGGCTAACCAACTAGTCATTTAATAAGTAGAGTAACGGTAACCAACTAGTTATATAATAAGTAGGCCTAGCCACTGGGCCCGCCTAGCCACTAGGCCTGACACCACCCTAAATCCGGCCTCCCCAAAAAAGACATGAGGCCCACGGCCCCACCCACCTTGGTGGCAAGCACCACCCCCGCCCCCCACCCCACCGCCACCTAGGATCATTGAGGCCCTTGGATGGGCCTTGGTGGATCAACGGTTCGGATGCACCATGAAGAATCTCATATATAGCGCCTCAGTGACACGGCAACCGAACCGGCAAAAAGGTGTGAATCTAGCCAAAAAAGGTGTGGAAATAGCAATCCCCTTGAATAATTATGTATTATAAAGCCAATTTTGTCACTTTAGGCCGAAATGTTCTTTTGACAGGTCATGTGACGCATCGATGTGGTTATTTTAACCAATGTGTGGTCAATTTACCAATCCCCTATTGTTATTTGATTATTTTTCTTATTGATTACACCATCTACATTTGAGTTGTATGTGGTTTGGTGTGGCTATGAGGATGGATATTAAAAAAAAGACATGTTTTTGAAAAAGAGATTGGACCGCATGTTCAAAATATGATAAATCATTCTAGCTATAATAGCTAACATAATTGGGAGGACCTATGTGAACATTTGATGAGCATGAGAATCTTCACTCTGATGCTGACCAAGATATTCATGTGAGTTCAATCCAATTTTTTTGCGGAAAGTGGCTATAGCCTCAATTTGGATTTGCTAAGGTAGATGAATCTTAAATGGTTACTTTTCCCAATTAGCCCATTTCTCGTAGGGTATGAAACACGTACTAAGTACGAGATGATTAGCATATGCAAATTAAAGATGTAGCCACTTTCCTCATAATTATCGGATTAGTTCATATGAATATCTTAGTTATCGTCAAAGCAAAGATTCTTGTGCTCATTAAACAACCATATAGGTCCTCCCCCCCCCCCCCCAAATTATGTTGATTATTGAATCTAGAATGGTTAACATATTTTCAACAAGTGTCCAATCTCTTTGAAACACATGCCTTCTTTTTGGTATCCATTCTCATAGCCACACTAACCACTCAAATAACTAACATTCAAGTATATCTTAACCAACCACTTGTCCAAAAATAATAAGGGATGTGCACTTGTGGGGACAAAAACATCAACAACAACAACAAAAGCAACAACACAACAACCACAACTTTGAATGTTCGTATTCCATGTTCGTCAACCACCATATTTGTGTAGTTTTGCAATGTAGAGTACGTCATATTGGCAATTGGAATGGTCCAAATTTTATGCAGAAATCCAAATATACTTAAATCTCATATAAATAAAGGTGTCCAATTAAGATCAGCGACCAATATAGGCATGTCCACCTTAGGGTCCAAGACCAAAGAAATTCCACAATCATGGTCAAGAGCAACTATCTAAACCCATGGACTTGGCACACTAGGGTACGCACCCAAGGCATGAAAAAAAATGAAGTAGCGTTCATGTGACAACAGTTTCCCATCTCATTTGGGTGGTTCTCACTCAAGAAAAGGTCCACATCTTCAAGCTCAAGATAGGTCCAATCTTCAAGCTTTGGTCTAGTCTCAAGTATGGAAGTGAAGTCCATTAAAGGGTACTTTGGACCCCCCCCCCCCCCCAAGTTTCTTGGACCTTGACCCTAATGTAAACCCACCCTCATAGTAAAGTATTATGGGGGTACTATGTTTCACCTTATCACCTTTCCACCTTATCACTAGTGGAGATAAGAAACTTTAGTAATGTGGGAGCACAAATGTTGAAACTCATTGGCGTACTCTTCCACATGCCCTTTTTGAGGAAAAAAACAGAGTTTGTTACATGCAACCATCTTTGGATTAAAACTCTCGTAAGAACGGATAAGAGTTTCCTTGAAATGTTGCCAATCCAATAGGTCATTCCCATCAACTTGTGTTCTTTTGCCAGTGTGTCCCAATACTGGGCCACATTAGTCTCCAAATAAGTGGATGTTGTGTTGACCTAATCATCCCATGTAATGTGATTTGCAATGGGGGACTTTTGAATTTGGGCCACCCATGTCAAAATTGTCATTTTGGAGTGCTTTTTAAATTTTCCAAGTGATGCTAAGGCATCAACAAATTTACCCTTTTTAGATTCTTGCATTACTTTCAAGAATTGAAGCTTTAATCTTTGGGAAATTTGGCCATCCTCAAGCTTTTCCGTGAAAATCTTGAGCTTCTCATAATTTAATTCCAACATCACAAGTTGATTGCCGTTATCAATCAACTTACCTTCACAATACTCATGTATCTTTTGTGTGAGCAATTTGTCCATAATTTGTCTCAATAGTTGGGAAGGTAGAAATGGGGCTAATCGTGGAAGGAGAGGCCTCGTCACCAAGGGCAAACATATCCATACCTGTTTCCATGGTGTTCCACGCCATGTATAGAAATAATACCCCAAACCCAAAGAGCCCCGGGACCTAGTTCAAAAGCTTAATTCAAAAAATAAATGAATTCAAAAGGAAGAACTTGAATCTCCTAAAAACCTAGACAAATATTTGTAAAAAATCAAAGTCTACAGATGACATGTTGATGCAGCAAAATGTAGATGGTTGTGACCCTGTAGATCATTATAAAATACTTTTGTAGATCCTAAGTTGTGGATTATGACTAATAAGTGCAAGTCAATTGAGTTTGAAATGCAATCCTTGAGGTTTTGGTATGTCTCTTTTTGGATGTGGATTAGGAGGTGTTGAGGCAAATGTGCTCGAGTAACCAGAGTAGGTTGACAACAAAGTTGGAATAAACATGCAACCAATCATGCTAAACTTCAAATTATTGGATTGCATTGTGGGAGGGTATTTCCTCAAAAGAGATGAATAACACAACCCCCCCCCCTTCCCCACTTCCTTAACATTTTCAAGGATGTTATATGTGTCCATCAATGGCAATGATAGGCATTGCCTCTTACTACACTATAATGAAAACATCCTTAAGAGAGGAACAACATTATGCAATTTTAAGGATACAAAGTGGTGATAGCCCACATAGCAACCTCGTCTCAAAGACTCCATCCATCAAATAGTAGATTCCCAATGTTACAAAGTCAATGCACTGTACTTGACACTTGCTAAGCTATTGGTAGTGTACATGTGCAGTTTCACTGGAAAACGGAATCGGAATGTTGATGTCATCAAGTAGGTGGCACAACTTTCTCCCACAAACAACAATTAAGGCCAATATTAGACTTATCCACTCCTTTTATCTCATAATATGGACTTTACAAAGCTAAAAACTCGAGGTTCGACCATGAACTTCCTTGAAAAAAAAGAAGATACCCTGGTGACATGAACATTCCATTTCCACTTCTCAACGCAATACACAATGCTAGTTCATAGCTTCATAATACTCAAAATATTACTCAGTTGATGAGATGTTTTCAGTTGTCCTAAGTTCATTTCAATATGAAGCATTGGGATTCATGCATCCAAAGTCTTTGTTCTCAAATCTACTGTTGGGCCCATGAACATGTTCAATAAAGGATTGTATAAGCAAGAAATCAACAGGGACCTTTACTGCTGTTGCTCTCTCCTCTGTACAAGTGTAGAAGTAAGGAGAGCTACACGAGCTGCGTGCCTGAAGCTCTTCCACTGCATGATAAATCACTAGAAGAAAGTGTGCATGAGTTTATTCAAAGAGAACAATGTACTCATTATGTAACATATTTAAAATACAAAAGCATGAAAATCAAAGAGGCACATGGATATATGGCCTGTACACATTGTGTGCTTTATATAGATAACATTACCTACAATCACGGAATTCGAACCTTCTTATTCACAAATTGTGGTCAATTGGAAAGCCGACAAGAGCGGCAATACCCAACACTTTCTGCTAATTATTGACTCTTGGCCATGGACAAAGTCTAACCTAACTGCACAGTAAATGCTAAAGGTGAATAGAGATAATCTGCATATCGACCACAAGTCGAACCCATACACATTAGCACAAACACAGCAAGTTTACATAAGTTATTCAGTTGGTAAGAAATCAACTCACCACTCTATATGGCCACCTATGCACAATATACATGTTTACATTCTAGTGAGTCTATTTGTCACTTTCACATGAAAAACCACAACTACAGTGTCATTGTAACAAATATTCATGGACTACATTGTTTATGGTAATAAATGTTCATCATCCCAATTAGTGTATGTTACTATCTGGAGCTCCCCAGTGCCATAACTATTTGATGAGAATGTAATATTTTACCAAACCTATTGAACTTTCGTTAGTAAGTATTGACCTTGTGAGTAAGACATTATTGCACTCCATAAGTCCAAATAGTAACATGCACTAATTTGGATAATCAGTGTTGAAAATAAACACGAAGAGGTCTCGCACAATTGGTGGATCAACATTTCACACCTTATTTCTCACTTCTTTTGGAGAAATTACTAATGTTGACAACTACTGCTACAGTCGTAGATATATTAATATAAGCTTTGCAAATATTGCACATGACACTAATACTAGACACAACGTACTACCAATGACTGCACAACTGATCAAGATGCATTCCCTCACAACACATAAATGACATTGTTCCTATTATTCATAGGACACGAAAATTATGCAAAATAGAAGAGGTGAAATATTGATGACTGGAGAAATAGTCTACCCTGATTGATGGGAGAACTTGGTGAGCTAATTTTGCTATTAAAACAGGTTGTAATTTGAATATGTAGTAATAAATATGAACACTAATATCAGATTGTCTACTTTAGAAAACCTCCCCCACTACATTGGTCATGACCCACAATCTATAATTATATCCTCATCAGGCACAGACAAAATTGTGACAAGTTCACTCATATCTACTATAGCATTCCCCTCATACCATACTACAGTACTCATTATTTCTCCAATTCCTTGACGGCAAATCAGGAAAGCTTGGCCAGAATTAGTGGCCCTTCCAAAGCCAAAGCAAGCACCGACTGCACATCTGCAGCAAAAGACAGTTTCATGAACACCCTACAGTTGCCCGTAAGTGAGAATTGACAAGATACAAACAAGGATGATAGCATCCACTTGTATCCCCAAAGAATGATCGTATATATGCAGAGCAAGTCCACCAAAATTTAACAAGCTTCCATACAATCAGTAAAAGAAAAAAAAAATTCAGGTATCCACCATAATAGTGAAGCACATACTACACCTCTTGAATGGGTATATTGAACATCAAGGACTTGGTTAAACATAAGAATCAAGCATACAAATGAGTTCTTGTTTCTTGAAATATTGAGTTATTTTGAGCTGACCCACATAATCTCAATGTTGCGGTTACTCTCATCTCTACAGTTCTTGTACCCTACTGTCTCTTATATAACATTCGATAAAGGTCCAGATATTGGCTGCTTCAATAGCTGCATGCTTTGGAATCCTGCATTTTCTCAAGTCATGTCAGCTATTAGGGGATTATCAAGCAACTACATTTGTTGCACTCACCTCACACTAATCACAGCTGATTTATGATAGAGGCCCATTATGTACAAATTTACAGTCACAATTAACTGTCAGATCTGTTGCTCCTCAGTTTTCCACAGACAGAATCTCAGCCAAAACCTCAGATGGGCTTCACGAGCCACCTCCAGGATTACATGCAACGCGCAAACCAGCAGTAGCTCTGAAGCTACAGCGCAACGCAAACCCTCATAATTGAGGAGACCACAGACATTACGCTGACAGCTAGCCTTATGTCAAATCATACTCTATCTGAAGTTGTCAACTCTAGACAATCATACCTCACTTGATTGCTGAAGTCCTCCATTAAGAGTGCAAGCATTTGCTTGTGCTTTCTCAGCAAAAGTATGATTATCCCCTACTCCCCTTGGTTGTCAAAAAAAAATCTATACATCCTCTTCTTCGTCCTCCTGATCATCAACCTCCTCACTATTTACACTTGATAAATGTTTGTGTGATGAATTAACAACCCTCCTTCAATCTGCTGCACGAGTAATACATATACCTCTACTCCAGTCGCAATCTTCAATGTATCTGCATTACCAACCAGTCCAACATCAGGTCTTTCACATATTCATCTCTTTAAATTGAGTAATGATTCACATCCACAGAATATGGAAACAAAAGAGGAATGGCTTTGGCAATCTCGAACTCTCAAAATTTTCAAGAGGTGAAGTTTTAAAAGGGAGACCGAATTTCACCAGATTAAGGCACTATCACATGTTTCACATGAATTCTCACAAAATTAAGAGAGCCTAAGTTTGGTATAACGTCTCCCTGAGCAATACACAATTATACAATATCCACTTGATCAAGGGCCACTTACATTGATGATTGAGAGGAAGAGATATACTGTAATCTGATTTGAGGAATACTTGAACGTTTCTAATCTCTGAATAATTCATGAATGTTACAGCAAAAACATAGATGTTTGTTTCATGGATGAAGAAGGTAATATGTCTCACCTCACATTACCACATGCGCCACTCAGATAAATAAGATAGTAATTACGTGCAGTTCTGAGCCACCAGTATGAAGCAACCTTTATCCCGCAAGAAGCCTCAATGGCCACCATTTCAATCTCTAGAGCTTATTATAGCATCACTAAATCTCTCTGAATCAGCTTATACTGAGCTCACTTCATAGTTAGATTTTGGAAGATTGTCTCTCATGAGGATGTCATGGCTATAAGGATTTGAAGACGGAGGCTATATATCGTAGGACAAGAGGGTTTACAGAAGATACTTAGATCATGCTTTTGATGATGTTGTGCATGCTCGACTTAGCCGGAGATGTGTGAACCATAATAAGAATGACCTCCGGAATACAAATAGTATTTGATCAGTCTGGCAGGCAGAGGAAATAATTAACCACTGTGGCAAACTCTACCATCAAATCAAGTATAACATTATGATCTTTACCATGTTTTCAGAGAAGACGCCGGCTATAAATCCTTGAAGGGTGTGTAATGATGATTGTAGTTTGAAACATGCTCAAAACCCCAAAGTTCGACATTTTTGAGGATGAATTCTTCGCTATGCGCAAGGCAAGAGCTACCATACGTCTCACATGCGCCACTCGACCCATTCAGCAATTCAGCATCAATATGGAGTGCAAAATGACTGCCACCTCCAAAGGCAAGGGCGTCCTTTGTGGCCAGCACAAAATATCTGTTCATGCCAGTGGAATGAAAGACGGCAGGCTCTCCTCCCACATTGGTGAACACAAATGACTCGCTTGTTCCTTGGTATTTTTTCTTTGGTGTTGGCAGCAGAGGAGCCGTCATCAACCCGCCAAAAATTGCCCCCTCTCTGTCCCCAGCAACTAATAAGCAAGGGCCTGACATGAGATTGCTATTTCGATAAAGGGTGAGGAGAGAAATCCCATGTTTCTCTGTACTGTACAGAAGCACCCATTGTCGACCTTTCGCAAGCGTTGGTAATGCTGGATGTAGAAAGCTCCGAATATCTTCCGTAAGAAGACTTGATGTGTCCGACATGCTAGGAAGGCGCAGAAATGGACTCCTCAGTGGTTGCCTAAAAGGAGCAGGAGAGCATGGAGCAGCCTCAGGCTCATGGTCGTGCTCGTGCTCATGCTCTTGCTCTTGCTCAGGCTGAGGACGTTGAATCGCCTTCACATGTTCATCAACAAGCAACCAATCAGAGTCATAAAAGTCTCCTCTGGCATTCTTAGCCTCCTCTTCGTCAATCTCCTCCTCGTCGGTGACTTTTTGTATCCTTGGACTCTGCAACACATCTTGTTCATTCTCAATGAAAGAACCCACTGGAACAGGCGCCATGGCATAATCCCCGCCTCCCAAACTCTTCTCATCCCCACCTTGAGCACGTTTCTGAGTGCAAGATAGCAAATTATACAAGAAAGCGCCGAGAGAAGATGTATCCGGCTCCTCTATACCCGATGTGTCCATCTCCTTGAATCGTTTAGAGCCAAACCTCGACTCCTGCGATGATTCCTTGATCTGTATAGGTGCTGATGCTTCCGGTGGAGTGTACCGTGACTCCGACTCCTGCCACGAGTTTTGAGACGCTGCGGGGGATGGTGACGCCTTCATATTTTTAGGCAGAAGACGCCCCATCTTCTCCCCCATCGTGTCCACCCATCCCGCCGGTTTGGACAACAAACTCTTCCTCATCTTGCTCTCAACAACAACAACAAGGAACCCTTACTCTTATAAAAATATAAAATATAAACCTCCACAACCCCTCCCAGTATCACCGAAACGACCCGAACACAGCGCTCCAATTGCACCTGACCTCGAATTCCGGCCAAGTCCTTTCTCAGCACATATAAACCCTAATTCACTCCCGCAATTCCGATCGACAGGACCAACGCAGCACCAGCGACAGACACCAAACACTAAGTTACAGCAAACTCAACCTTCCATCCCCACTATTCTGCACAAATCTCATTTCCTAAACCAGAATCATCAACTCACACCCGCAGAATACGAAAGTGGACAAGTAGGTCAAAGCAGCTATGTACATTCAAATGCCTCTTATCTAACGATTTCACATGCTGTAACATGCGCAATTGGATAGATCCAGGTTCAAGACACTTGTGTGGATCTCCCGGCCCACTCGAGAGGGAAAAAAAATATATGAACAGCAGCATGCCACAAATAGGTCACACTAGGTACACTCAAGACGGGTCCTACGTATCTGATATGCGATTTCACATGCTGCGACATGCGAAATTGGATAACATTGAAGGCACAATACTCGTCTGAAACTCCACAAGAAGTGCCGCTACATGATGGAACCTAGGGGAGCAAAGAGAGCGATCGAACGACCGGGGTAGGGTTTCGGAGAAGATGAAGAAAGTAACAACAGCGTTGTTGTCAGGGTGCTCCGCACTCTAAGCTATGCTTACTCTGCGTGGCCGTTTGCCTTCGATTTGGGCTTCTAAAATGTACGCGGTTTGTTCATTTCAGAAGCAACTCGAGGAGCCTCACGTTATTATTGTGATGGGTGTTGGGAGGAGAGAGAGAGAGAGAGGCTTGAGCGAGGCGTGAGGCTCTTTTGTCGGTTCTCAAATCTAGAGCCCTCAATCATTCTAGAACGCACATTTCTAGGATGATGGGTGCCTTGGTTTTGCAACATCACCTTTTTGTGGTCCCAAAACACATAGACAATGGCGAGGACTAGTATTAAAATAGTGTAATTTGACTTGAATTGGCCCATACACTCGCTCTTCATGGGAGGCTTGGTTCCAGTGCTCGGTGGCATCCCTTTCGTTATATGGGTTCGGACACCGCGTTGCATAACATTAGTCAGCACATGCCTTCAATTGGGTCGGCCACTGAATCCTAGGAGTATAATCACATCATCTTGCAAATTTTTGCACTCCACACTACAATGTCAACATGATGATGTAGGAAGACCCTTATCATGCTAAGTAATGTTATGTGTTCAAGTTATGCACAATTGTCGATGATTTTTTGGGTGTGTGGAACTATGATATCTAATTTGTACGCGTTTTGTTCTGTTCAACTGAAATTCAATCTATTAAACATATGATATAAAGCATCCGTATGTTTCAACACATATGAACCCAACATGACATAGGATGCAGTGAACTTTTTTTAATGAATAGTTGGACTTTTGATTTTGTTGTTGTGCATATATGACCAACGCAAAGAGAACCTTGGATGATGGGTGGGTGGGGTCAACCCTTTTGACATGGCACACTCTTGATTCAATAAGGACATCACCAAAATGTTAACCAAACAAAAATTATGATTTTATAACAATAACAAATCAATTTAAGTTGGAAAAATGCAAAGGTGATGCACTTGTGCAAAACCCTTTTGATTTATTTAGTGAGATTGCAAGAAGTAGTATAAAGTGGGTACAAGTTGCCATATAGCAAATTGTCTTCAAAATCGCTACATTTTAGTCAAAAATAATAATCTCCCAAAACATTTAGAGGTGCATTGGTGGAGCCATTGCAAGTAGACACAACAATTGTATATTGCATAATATACAATTACAAAAAGCGAAGCGCAAAGTAACAATCATATGTCTTGAAGGTCCCACCTCACCATGGTATACTCATTCCAGTTATATCACACATAAAATAATGCATGTAAGTGAATAATACGAATGTAATAGATGTTTAGGGCAAACACCAATTGCTATAAATGTCACAGAACTACAATTTACAACATCATGACATCCAAACCTCTTGTAAACCATGCACTCCAAATAATTACTTTTTTTTTAAAACCGAAATCATGTGCGTTCAAAGCCACCCATGTAGTGTCACTAATACCAAGTGCAAACGTAACATTATTTGTCATTCCTTACCAGCTTTTTTTTGTTTGGGGGGGGGGGTATTGTAGACTTACAATGTTGCAATTATTGTCACTTACTACATGACTTTTCATCTCAATTTCAATTATCCATGACAATATTTCATTGCACAAATGTTAGGATGCAAAATATACCAAGAAATTTGTAAGTGTTTTATTATAGAAGTATAAGTTGGGATGACAATACTTGAAAACTTACTCATGATAAGCATCATTAAAGAAATTACCATAGTGACATAAAATACTATATGACACTAAATACAATATTTAATGTAATACGGGTCTCTCCAGTCCATAAAGTTTTGCACAAATTCATAAGCAAAGGAAATTTTATTTTGTTATCTTATGCTTCAAAAAACAAGATCCAAATGGGTAGTTTGTCAATTGCTATTCGTTTGTGTTATATATTGGAACATCCAAGACTGCATCACCTCCACTCCACAACTCCCGCTCAACTTGTAATTGATGAATGACATCGATAAGGTTCTTCTACTAAGGCAATTTCGGTGTCTATATCATGAACCTCTTGGTGTTTTAGGCTCTTGCTATTGAAGTGGGTTGTCGGTAATTTATTTTGTTTGTGTAAACAAGCAATCGTTCTTATAACAAGAGACTATGGTCTTGCCACAAGAGGTTTTGTCCTAAAATGACATGACATTTTAAATAATATTTTTTCAATGAATAGCTCTTTTCATATTAAATTATAAATTTTGTTGAGCTTCCATCAAGCTTTACCAAACCTTATTCATTACGTTGTGACATGCATTACCCAAGTCCTATTACCACTCAAAGGCAGTCTTCACAATGCCTCTATCTCATGATATGGGACAAAGCCAATGAACTTCCAAGGCAATGGTACTTCTCTTCAAATACTTTCCATGGCCTCTAGACGATTCTTAATTGGTCAATGATATGACACAAAATCCATGATAGTTCATGTATTATGTGAGAATGAAGGAGAGTGAAGGAAGAAGGTATTAACAAGGCTTCAAACTATCACTGGTTTTACATTTTTACACAACACTAAATTGTAGAAAGTGAATTACAAGTTAATGGTTTTGGTTTCGCTTTCTTCTTCTTCCTTCTTCTTATTTTCTTGTGTTTATTTTGCCATCTCCTTCATGATATTGTCATACATCAACTAGTTCCAATTTACCTTATGCCCCTTCCAAATTTTAAATATTGCTACCACCAATCTAGTGTTCATATTCTTCTCATGGGGTCAAAAAAAAGAAAGTTCATGCACAAATTTGAACCATAATCGTCAATGATACTTTGTTGTATTCATCTTCCCACAACTTCCCTTTCAAAATTATAGGTTTCCACACTGCATCTTCCTTTGTTTAATTAGGGAGTTCACCACTTGCTAAATTTTCTATACACAATTGTAAGCAAATTCTTCTTATCAAAGCAAGGAAAACTACAATCTACCTTGGGTCTTATATGAGTATGTTTGTAAGTTTGGACGAAATGGGTGGTGACTTGCATTATTTGACATGCACTTATGAGTGTAACTCATGGTCAACCCAAGAAACAAATAGTTCATATGACATAGTTAATTTGAGCAGGTGACATGACTATGGCCATTGTACGAGGTGGCGACAAAGAAGTATGTTGCATAGGTGGATTTTGTGATGTCCCCAAAGTTCATCTACCTAATAATGTTCAAGGGGTGACAACTCAATCTCTTGAAATTTAATTTCCTTAATTTCTCAATTTGTGCCCCCAAAAAAAGAAATTTAACTTCCTTGGTATCACTAGGATTCTATGTCTCCTTTTGAATTATAGAAGTGGGACTTTCTTTTCATAAAACTAAATACATATGAGTCTTACCCAAAAATTTATTGTTCTTATAGTGTCCAGTAGCTACTTAATTCTCCAATAAAAAATCATGATAAATGTTGGTGCTTTTTACATTGGTGTGCTATGTCCATTCACACTCTCCTATACTTGACTCTCTAGCCTTGTCATTTATCGGTTTTTATATTAGCATTGTTTGAGTATGAGACTTTGTGTGTGCAAGTTCCAAAGTGAACAAATTCACACTCTCAAGGACTCGAGTACATTCATTGCACTCCGTACCATTAATCATACACAATTTTGCCATATCTTGTCCATTCGAGATCACCAAGCCTACATTGTTACCCTATTTCAAGTCAACGATTACACATGCTACTCTATGTTATGGCACTTGATGTTCTTATACCGATTTGTTTATGGATTGGAGTTTATCAAGTCTATCTTTATTCCCTTGCAAAACATGTGTACCTTCCATCCATAATTTTTTGAGAAATTTACTAAATCATTACTTTGAGGCATCATGTTGGCCTATAGTAACGGCTAATAAATCCAACAATAATGGGAGAATTTACACAACAATATGTTGATTTTTGAAGAAGGCACATGAAGCATGGAGAGGATAACATGATTTGGTGCCCATTGTTCAAAACATTTGTAGCGAATCAATGTCATGCAACCATTATGATCTATGGAGTTGTGCATGGAGAACAATTGTGACTCCAAATAACATAAAACCACATCTCGTAGAATATATGGTGTCTTAAATAAGAAGTTAAGAATACATGCAATTACAACAAAGATACCTTAGTGTATGGTGGCCTTTAGGTGATAGGTAACCCCATGTTTAGTATGTGATTAGAATGGCAAGTTTAATCTTCTTAGCAACACATTCATTTGTTGAAGATTTTTTTTCTTCCAAGAAATCCTTCTTGACAAAGAAAAAAGCAAAGATATGTTGAGAAATCTTGTTCTTCGTAACTTCATTCATATACTTAATAAAGTTGTCCTTGAAAAGACACAATCAACCATCCAATGCTTGGAGATGCATCTTGTCTTTAGTGTGTTAGTCAAAAACCCTCTGGTTCCAACAAATACTCCAAATATAGGCATGCCAATTTCAAGATCCTCGTGGCTGCCATAAAGTTCCCAATCTCAATCAATATGTTCCCAAGATTAAACTATGTTAAAATTGAAGATAAGAGGGAAAAAAATCTTTGACAATGTTTAATTATAGATCTTGACATGGAAGAGAGAAACTATATAAGAAGCATATAATTGTCTCTGAAACTCGTGATTTTTTGGGTTATGATTCACCCTCTACCTAGCCTTTTAAGGATAACTTCGATGGTGTGAATTTAAATTCTTACATGTTTAGAATGCCTATACAAAAATTTGCTCAATGCAACCAACTGTAGACTTATAAGTCGGGCTTTTGGCTTTTATCCTTTTTTATGATGACAACATCAACCTATCCAACCATAAAGAGAAAAAGCAAGGACGAATGTAGTCCATATAAGACACCAACAAACGACTTATTCTCAACAATATCATCGATGGACATGTCTACCTAGATCAATGCCTTGTCCATCAAGATATTACCTATTTATGGCAAACTCTCTCGACTAATCAAATTATTGGGGAAGAAAAACAGGCATCATATGATATCATCATCCACCCATCCATTTATTCATCCAAGCATGAGACCGTCAAGAACAACATTTGGCTAATACATATCAATAATATTGTGATGCCTTCATGTGGAAACACCCAATTCCGTTAGTGACTCGATTTCGACACCCATTTTAACTTTTTTGTTTACATAAAAGTGAACAACTGCATACTTCAAAATGATATCTAAAGGAAAGCACCAACAAACACGATTTATTAGTGAAGAGAGACAAAAGACTTAACATTATTCACTTTAGGAGAGCCTACGTAACCACTTTAGATTTTAAAGAAACATGGACTTTTATAGAAACATTTGTAAATCACAAAGTGTGTGAAACTTTCACGAACTCAAGTGCACTAGCATCATTGGAGGACTTAACTAAAATTCAAGTAAAAGCAAAGTTTGGAAATTGGACTAGATGATATGACATGTTTTTGGAAAATTGTAATTTTTACTTCTGCATTTAATCAAATATTAGTTGTAGACCTTGTTTGCTATGGTCGAGGTTACAATTGATGGCATTTATTTCCTTGCAACTAACTTTATGGCTGCATTTGCCTATACAAATATGGTTGCCTATTTATGGGACATCTATTGTCCATATGAACCTTATAGCGGTACCCGAACGTACCACAATCCCCCAACTCTCCCATAAAGTCAAAATCTCACTCAATATAGCTCCAATTTCGACAAGAAGGGTGTCGATAGATTGCACTCAATGAGCACAATCTCATCACATATCAAAACATAAGAATTTATTGCCCGTAACTTTTGAAGAATGAGATGATGGAATGTTGGCATGTTCCCACAATGACCCAAATCTCGCAAATTCCAAAGTGTACAAAGACATACCAATTCAATAATTAAACCCTTGGTTGCAAGAAATTTATGTGGTACTCCAAGTACTGCCATAAGGTTCATATGACCAACTAACTCGCATTGAGGATTTTGTCATACACAATTTATGGACTTTCATGATACTATGTTTAAATATTAAAAAATTGAAGCTAGCTTACTTTGCTAGACAGAAGAAGAAATATCCTTTATTGTTTCTAAATATCTCAAGGATCTCAAGTGCTCAAAATGTCCATTATAAGTGACTCTACCTTGTAAGACTTCGATGATAAGCCATATCATCCTACTATCCACGATGATAGATGCTTCATCCGTGGCCAAAAAATTCTCGGCCTCCTTATGAATTTGCATTATTGATTTTATTTTTTTAATTTAGTTTTGTAATGTTTTAGTTAGCAAATAGTGGTGTCAAAACCATAGGTCAAGTTAGGATGTCTAGCACTCATTAATAGGGTAGGAAGGATTTTGTAGGGTTTGATGATGTTGAGTGCATCCCCTCTTTGGAGGACGGAGTTTTGCTTTGTCCAATCTCCCAATCCTCTCCTAGTGTTAAAGGAGAGAATCCTAAAGCCAACAAACATATATTTTAGAAGAAATTGACCGAAAACTGAAGTTTTTCTTTGTGCAACCTTTATGGTCTCTCCCACTATAAACTTATGAACGTGGAAATTATGATGAATGTAAGAGTCTTGAAAAGAACAAGTATAAGTTTTAGAGTGACATTAACCTATTGTTGTGCACTTCATGAATCTTGAAGGTACGTTACAAATTTGATCAATGCATATGAATAGATGTTCTAGTCCATCCCCACGGCACTGCCTGCTCAACATGTTACCCTCAACAACTAATGTTTTGGAACGTTGGAATGACAATTTCATGAACGTGTATGCACCCTCGCCATTTCAAAGATTCGAAGTGTGTAGTACATGCCAAGGCACAAGCCTGGACACCAACCCTACCTAATTGAACTTGCCATCAAAGGTATAAAGTACTCAAAATGTTTGTCCATCATTCGCCTTATAAAAATTTGGCCGATTATGTGTTGTACCTTAGTTGTACCTTGATACAAGAGAACGATTAATTAATTAGTGACCAATGATGATCAATCATAATTTGTTGTACTTAACATGTGGGCAGATGGTGTTTAGACAACTCCAAAGGAAGAAAAGGGTTGGGCCATGCCATAGCCTTTGTGCACAAGGGGCTAGACAACTCATGAATGAATCATGTACAAAGACTATGAATGAATTTGTGTATGGGAGTCAGACGTCCCTTGGTGGAAGATCTTTGCGTTCGACTCATACGACTCAATTGGGAATCATACAACTTTTGATAGAATGTTTTTTTGTCGGAGTTGGTCTATAGCTCCAACTAGAAGATATGGATTGGAGTTAGAGAACTTTTGCGGATGGATGGTGTTCATTAGAAGTAGAGAACTCTCAATAAATGAATGAATTAAGTTGGAATTAGATAATTCCAACTAGAATAATGCGATTGAGCTAAAAGATGGAAAAAGTTCTAGGAGGATTAGAGATAGAAGAATCATACTAAAATTAGAAGCAAAAGTATGAATAGAAAACCTCTAATATGTTGGATTTAGAAAGTAAAAGTTATACCTATGGCATAAGAAGAAGCTCGAGGGAGGAGGATTAGAGATAGAAGAATCATACTAAAATTAGAAGCAAAAGTGTGAAAAGAAAACCTCTAATATGTTGGATTTAGAAAGTAAAAGTAATGCCTATGGCATAAGAAGAAGCTCGAGGGAGGAGGATTAGAAGAATCATACTTAAATTAGAAGAAAAGTATGAATAGAAAACCTCTAATATGTTAGATTTAGAAAGTAAAAGTAATGCCTATGGCATAAGAAGAAGCTCGAGGGAGGAGGGTTGGGTAGTTCAAGCTTACAACCACACACAATGTGGGTGTTGAAACGTGGAGCTTCTATAATGTATACTATTCAAAAAACTTGCAACAATAATGTCTCGTGTGCATTCATGATTACAATATTTTTGTGTGATAGATGAGCATGGCAATCTAACTATGTCATCTACACAAACATTGCATAATCATCTATGATGATTAGTGGTTCATCCATCGCTAACAATCTATCACCATTTATTCATTCATACATCACTCCATCCATCCAAGAACGAAGAAACAAAGCATTCAACCTAAGGTAAACCCTCCACAAACATTCATGAAGGGGGGGGGGGGAGAAGAAAAGGAACAAGCTTCCAAAGGGAAAGCAAACCACAAGAATGACAACCATTGATACCCAAGTTTGAATTCGACGATTGCATTAATGCCCATGTACCCTCCCCATTTCATAGATCCAAAGTGCATCGGAGATACCAATGCACGAGCTTGGACACCAAATCTACCTAATTTAACATGCCATTAAAAGGTATCAAGCGCTCAAAGTGTCCGTCCATAATTGGCCTTTATAAACATTTGGGCCATCTAGCCATGTCATCTATACATACCATGCATATTCATCCATGGCTAACAACTTATCCCCATTCATTCATTCAAACATCCATTAACTCATCCATCCATTGAGGAGAGAGGGAGCAATGGGATTGAGCATGGGAGAACCTTGAACAAGCATTTGTGAAGTAGTAGAAGAAGAACAAGAAGAAAAGGAGCAAACTCACGAAGGGAGAGCAAACTACAACAACGACATCCATTGGTAACCAACCGTTTTGAAAGTTTGAATTGACAATTGCATCAACGCCCAATGTGTGCCCTCGCTGTTCCAAATATCCAAATTGTGTCGACGATGCCAATGAATGAATGAAATGAAGTTGGTTTTGGAATCGGGGAGGTTGAAAGGTTTATGAGACTAAAGATATATCATGGTAGTGTTAAACTAGCTAGTTTCCCATAGTGGTGGAGTGTGGTGGCCTCCATGAGGTAGAGGCTAATATCAACTTGATGGTCTAATTGGGAAAAAAACTTTAAACTCCCTAATGCTACCTTCTCAAATAACGATTAAAACTTATTTGTGATGGGGTTGGATAGGGGGACACTCCAACACAAAGTCTGCCTTATTTTCAACTACATTATAAGAGCAAAAGTGGCTTAACCTATTATCTCTACAGATAGGGATAGTTGACCATTGTCCAATTTCGATGGCAAGTCTATGACGCGGTAAGCAACACTAAACTTGCATTGTGGTGGTGTCAGTGGTTGCTTCAAGTACAATTCACATTCGTATTTGAGAAGATCATGGGGATGTAGGTAATCTAGTTTCTTCTTAAGAGATGGAAATAATTCCACTTTTAGCAAGAAAAACCTGTTTGATATCATCAAATGTGTTTTTCGATGTTGTTGGGTTGTCCCACTATGAGATGGACCCCATGATGCTTTCCACATGGTTGTAGATTTATGCTAGGTGTTAGCCCCTTGTTCAACAAGGTAATGAGAAAGTGAGATTGCTTGATTGACTAACCAAGAGGAGGGTAGGTGGGCAAACCATTTGTAAAAACTCAAAGCTAGTTATAGAGCATATAATTCCATGAGAAGTTCACCAAATTCAACCAACAATGCATGAGCTAGGACACCAAACATAACATTACTCAATTGATGAGTTGTGTTCTTGGGCCCAACAATAAATTCAAGAATAAAAACTTAGGATGTCAGAATCCCACTACTTCATACTATAATCAAAAATTAGGGCAGCTGAACATGACTCATCAGTTGAGTAATGTTTTGAACCCACCTAATCCAACATGCCATTAAAAATATCAAACACTCAACAAGCAAGATACATTAGGGCGGTGAGAGAGGCAACATATTGGATTAACCTTTGATTGGCCGGGGGGGCGGGGGGGGGGGGATACTTGTTTTAATAACTAAAGGCAACTAAACGAGGGAAATGAAAGTTGGCCAATATGCCATGGCGGTGGGTTGAGGCACCACATGTTGTAGTTGTAGCTTGACTTTCATCTTGGTTTTTTGCTGCGATGAAATGCTCAATTTTGCATTGTCGTGATGCTCTCATGTAGTCCATGTCTTTGCTAGGTATATTGCATTCCACTTTGCCATGGCTTTTGGGATGCAAGCTTTGGCTTGGTCGCAAGCCCAAGAGCTCACCCAAGCGTGTCTTAAATATTTTGAGGTGTTGGTCACGATTGTAGTGGAGGCATCGATATTGATATTAGACTACTTGTAAAATTGAGGAAGTTAATTGAGGAAGAATGTATTTCCAGCTCGTGTTCTATACAGTGGGGTGGGGCTTGACCCATAAGCATTTTCAAATGGTGGTGAAAGGGGAATTTTACTACACCATTTATGGTATTTAGTGTCACGTACACTAGTTGTGAAGGGCTTAAACTAGATGCCTAGAGGTCTCAAAGTGTCATGCCCACCAATTACCTATATGATTCCATTTGTCAACATAAATAACTTCTTTAAGTGAAAAAAAACCCTACATTATGATATTTAGAGTAGCTTGTTGGGATATGTTAGATGCTAGTCTTGTGTTTAGTATGCAAGGGGAAAATATATTTGAGTGTGCTACTGGCATAGTGTCATTTGTGTACACTTTAGTCAACTTGTAAACCATTGTGTAACTTAACAAACGCATGCACCTCATGACACTATTGAACATGCACATGTGAAGATAGTAGTAAGTGCACTTGAATGCCAAGTGTCATGAGGTAACAATTATGATGAAATTGTCAATCATCAATGTTACCTAATATACGCCTCAAAAGAGGGTAAGTGACATTGTTAAGCATGTGACACTAAATACCATAAATGGTGTAGTATTCTGATGTTGAACAAGAAAATCAAGGTTTGCTCGGGATGGGATGTGAGTCCTCCCACTAGTCATGTAGTCTTTTGCAAGAAATTGAGGGATGGGGGTTTGCATACCTTCTTGGGCATGGTGGGATATTGCGTGAACGACAAAAATGAGAACATTTTCAGTTCGTGCATCACAAGGTTTCAATGGAAAACATGAATGATGGCAAAATGGATATGCAAAGTTTGGGAAGGTGGGTTTGAACAATCGTGTGAGTCTCTCCCATAGCAACATTTTGCAAAGGGCGCATCGATGAGCGTGTTTCCGTATGAAGAAACATTTGGGTGTTATCCTTGCCGGCACTTTGTACCACATGTGCAAGAGTGGCCAATTTGCCCAAATCCAACGTGGGTGATTCCATTGCGATCCGCTGGTATGGACGTGAGGAGCGTGGCTTCAATATGGAAGATCACGATGAATCCATTTGTTATCTCCAATGTCTTCTTTGATACAATGACACGTGTCTCCAATATGAGATACTTCAATGCACAAGGCCTTGCTCATGAGCACAAGTGGAGGAACGAGCAATCAATCGCATTCTTCATCATGAACAAACTCCTAGGTTGGACAATGAACTGGGGGACCTTGCCTTTGAAGACATGCAAAGAAGGTGGCTCGATGAAGATTTTAGGACAGGGGTTGTTGATGATGTTGCTTTGACGTTGTAGCCAACAGTCCTTGCTGCTGTAGACTCCGTTCGGCGAAGTGTTGGATCAACTCATGGGAAATACTGTTGGCATGTAGGTTGTAGCCATGAGGTTGCCTTAGAGTCCCAATCTACCACGCTTGCATGGGTACTCCTCTATTTCCCCATATGCGGACTTAGGGAGGCAAGTGTAGAGAATACCTTTTAGGGTAACATGTAGGGCGTATAGGCTTTCCAACTGTACAATTTCTCCGCTTTTGAATTAAAACATTTTATTGCCTACTTACAATTGACATGTTATTTTATGAGCCCTTACATCCATAGCATTATTCATATACATAACAATGTTATGTGAGATTGATAATATTCCACAGAATATTCCCACATTCAATCTAAATGTGAGAAATATCCAAAAATATTGTCAGTCCCACATAACACTGTTATGGATCTAAATTTTGTTATGTGCCTCTCCCCGTCTCCCTCATTGTATTAATACAACGATCAATATACAACTCCAAATAACATTGTTTGTCCATCACTGGCGTTTATAAACATTTGGCCATCTAGCCATGTCAGCGACACAAACCCTGCATACTCATCCATGGCTAACAACTTATCCCCATCCACCCATCATTCATCCATCCATCTGCATTCATCCATCCAAGAGAGAGGGAAGCAAAGGGTTTGGGCAGGGGAGAACCCTGAACAAGCATTCGTGAAGACGAAGAGGAAAGGAGAAGAGGAAGAGGAGCAAGCTCGCGAAAGGGAAAGCGAACCACAAGCAAAGGACAGGAAAGCCAAAAGCAAAACGCAAGCTTCGCTTCGCTTGCCTCTTCCCCATACCATGCCATGCCATGTCCGTCTCTCGCCTCGATTGCATGTTAGGGTTCCGCACTTTTCGTCCTTGCTCGCCCTCGCTCCCTCCCCCATGACCACGGCCATGGCGTGCGCATAACCCCGGCCGCGCAGAACAACTCCTCCGCGGAAACGCCACACAAATCCGTCGCTCCATCGCATCAGGGTTTGGTTGGTTGGTCGGTTGGGGCTAGGGTTTGCTCGAAGCTCCTCGTCCAAGTCATTGGGGTTTGGCGTTGGTGTGCTGTTTCTTTCCTGTGCGGTGTCCACAGCGTGGATACTATTGCCGTTCCACTTCAAGGGCTTTGGAATTGGGGGCAGTGCGGTGTTGATTGATCGCGGGGGTGGAACGGCGTATCGACGGCGACTTGAAATTGTGGCAGTTTCTGTGTCATCTGAGCTGCGCAGGGGTGGTTGTGTGTGTTGTGTGTAGTTTGTAGGCTTTTTGTTTGTTTGTTTGTGTGTGTTTGTTGTTTGTGTTCGGGGGAGGGGGCCAAGATGAGTCAGGCAAAGAAGAAGAATTTTAAAATAGAGCCATTCAAGCACAAGGTGGAGATGGATCCCAAGTATGCCGAGAAGACGTGGAAAATTCTGGAAGATGCCATTCACGAGATTTACAATCACAATGCCAGCGGCCTGAGCTTCGAGGAACTCTATAGGTGCGCGCTCCTCTCTATCCCTCTCTAATTCGCTGCTTGCATGAACTAATAATTGCCGTCCTTTCAAGGCGAAGGTGATGGCGACCGCATCGGTGTCGTCTTTTCTTCGTGCAATTGCTGCATCCTTTGCAGGTCTGGGATGGGATGGAAGGGAGAGAAAGTGTTACTCTTATTGGATCAATTAGAGTGCTCCAAGTTCGTATTGTCGTCGTGGTTGCCGTTAGGTTCACTACTCTCAGGTCTTGGACTTCGTGAGTAAAGTGCTACTTTGGGATTGTTGTTGCCATATAAGGCGTTTCATGGAGAGGTTAGGGTTTCGTCTCCCTCCGTTTCCACCTCCAGAACAAGTATGTGCTAGGTGCTTGGGTCGCCTTCTTGGGCACATAGAGCCCATGGTTAAATTATGGAGTCATTTTAAGCATGAAAACGAAAGGAATCGCTGAAAATATTGCACCTTTCCCTAATTTTGTCGTAATCGCGTCCTAATATCAAATGGTCACATGGGTTTGTTCGTCTCATGTCTGTTTCGGTGCAGATTTAGCAGCATGGGGTTCAAATTAGCATGTCTTTCAGACATTGCGGCTCCATGCTAATTAGATATCAATCTTAGAAAACGAGCAGTATTAACATGGACGGGATTCGCAATGTGCCTGTTTAAATTACACTGCCAGAGCCCTACTCAATACATTGAGGTACTGGCCAGCTGCACTTAGGGTTATGTTTCTAGGGTTAACCTAGTCCTTGGAAAGCACATTATTTCTTCTTTCTCCCTGTGCGGGTGTTGTCTATTCTACATCTGAGGAGGTTGATCTGTATTGATTGACTGCATGGGAACAGGAATGCATATAACATGGTGCTTCACAAGTATGGGGAGAAACTGTACTCAGGCATTGTAAATACGATGACTCAGCATCTGCGGGAAATTGCAAGGATTGTAGAGGCTGCTCAAGGAGGTCTGTTTCTGGAGGAGCTTGATGCCAAATGGTGTGAGCATAACAAGTCACTACAAATGATACGAGATATATTGATGTATATGGACAGGACGTTTGTGAACAACTTCAATAAGACCCCTGTCCATGAGTTGGGGCTGAATTTGTGGCGAGATAACATTGTGAGGTCTCCAAAGATTAGGGACCGACTGTTGGATACACTTTTAGATCTTGTGCACAGAGAACGGACTGGAGAAGTGATTAACCGAGGTCTCATGAGGAACATTACCAAGATGCTTGTTGACCTGGGTCCAGCTGTGTATCAAGAGGATTTTGAGAGACCATTTTTGGATGCAGCTTCTGACTTTTACCGACTCGAATCTCAGCAATTCATAGAAACCAGTGATTGTGCTGACTATTTGCGTAAGGCAGAGAAAAGACTGAATGAAGAGATTGACAGAGTCACTCATTACCTTGATCCTAAGAGCGAGGCAAAAATCACGGCAGTGGTGGAGAGGGAGGTTATTGGTAATCGCATGAAAATGTTGGTGGAAATGGAGAATTCGGGTCTGGTATCTATGCTCATTGATGACAAGTATGAGGATTTGGGGAGGATGTACAACTTGTTCCGTCGGGTGTTGACAGGACTGCAGACAGTGAGGGACCTCATGACGACCCATCTGCGTGAGACAGGCAAACAGCTTGTCACAGATCCAGAGAGGCTGAAAGATCCTGTAGAGTTTGTGCAACGTCTACTTGATGAGAAAGACAAGTATGACAAGATCATTCAGCTCTCTTTCAACAATGACAAGACCTTCCAAAATGCACTGAACTCCTCCTTTGAATACTTCATAAACTTGAATGTGCGGTCCCCAGAGTTTATTTCTCTGTTTGTAGACGATAAGCTGAGGAAAGGACTTAAGGGTGTAAGTGAAGAGGATGTGGAATCAGTTTTGGACAAGGTAATGATGTTATTCCGATATCTGCAAGAGAAGGATGTCTTTGAGAAGTACTATAAACAGCACCTCGCGAAGCGGCTACTGTCAGGTAGGACAGTATCTGATGATGCAGAGCGCAGTCTCATTGTGAAACTGAAGACAGAGTGTGGCTACCAGTTCACATCAAAACTTGAGGGCATGTTTACAGACATGAAGACCTCCCGTGACACAATGCAGGGCTTCAATGCAACCCTGGTCGGGGGTGAGGCAAGTGAAGGGCCAACTCTTGCTGTGCAAGTGCTCACTACAGGGTCGTGGCCAACGCAGTCTGGTGCAAGGTGTAACATGCCAACAGAGATTCTTGCGATGTGTGACAAGTTCAAGCAGTACTACCTCTCTACTCATACAGGGCGGAGATTGACCTGGCAAACCAATATGGGCACAGCAGATTTGAAAGCAACATTTGGGAATGATAATAAACATGAGTTGAATGTGTCCACATATCAAATGTGCATACTTTGTCTTTTCAATCAAGCAGATCGCCTCACCTATGCAGAGATAGAGCAAGCAACAGATATACCTGCCCCAGATTTGAAGAGGAATCTACAGTCGTTGGCCTGTGTGAAGGGAAAGAATGTGCTACGGAAGGTTCCAATGAGCAAGGATATCTCTGAGGATGATGAGTTTTGGTTTAATGACAAGTTTACTAGCAAGTTATACAAGGTAAAAGTCAGCACGGTTGTGGCTCAAAAGGAGAGTGAGCCTGAGAAACAGGAGACACGGCAAAAGGTGGAGGAAGATAGGAAACCACAAATAGAGGCTGCTATTGTGAGAATCATGAAGTCAAGACGACTTTTGGACCACAACAATATCATCAGTGAGGTGACCAAGCAGCTCCAAGCTCGCTTTTTACCGAACCCTGCTGTGATTAAAAAGCGCATTGAATCCTTGATTGAAAGAGAATTTCTGGAAAGGGATAGGGTAGACAGAAAGTTGTATCGATACCTGGCCTGATGGGTGTAAAGACAAGGATGTTTGGTTAGAGGTGAACAGAAGAGGTGCATGGATGAGTTTCTACTCCCTGGTGTGCTACTTGCTGCTCACAATAGTTTGCATGAGGGTAAGGGGAACCTTGTGTGAGCTACATAAAATTTCTCCAGTTTAGGTGCATCAGAAAACAGAATCTTCAGTCCTTCCTGATGGATGTCCTACGTTGGCTACAACGTGCTCTGTGAGAGTGGAATCCCTACTGAATTTCTAATAATTCTTGGTGGAAGGCTTAAGGTTCAAGTTCAAAACAAACTTCCAGTTTAATGAGCACCAGCAGGTTTAGGAAGGGCAATGTATATGCTTTGAAGTGTTCATTTTTGAAGCAACTTCTTTTTCAGGTGTAGACCATCTTTCGATTTCTGTATGTCAATATTTTTCTTTGTATATTTACTCCTCAACTCACTTTTGACAGTATTCAAAAGGAAAATGGAAAGGTATATCCCAGCCTTCATGCGCCGTAGTATGGTTTCTGTCCTGTCCAGATCACATGTGTCCATTTTCAATTTGCACACTTATCTTTTTGAATGTCCTACTATTTCTGGCTCATCTTTATTCCGTTTTAGAATCTGTGAGCAGGCAGAAGATGAACTTGCCTCATGGATATTGAATTTTCTTTTCAAGTGCACAGGCTTCACTTATCAATCAAGCCCTCAAATCTTGTGATTAACTAGGTCAGTCTGGAAGAAGAGTGGGTGGATTTTGCACTTGTATTTGTCATAGTTTCAGTGAAAGCACAGGTCTCTAAGTAGATTCAATGAAGGATGCCTGAGATTTGTCTTGTTGCTGAGGTGCAAAAGAATATTACTCGGTCTTTGGGAAGGAAGTAGATGGGGCAGTGTTTTTTTACAATCATGTCTTACTCCAGCTCTTTGGCCTTCATTACAACTCAAAGAAGAGGTTCATAGTCCCTGCTTCAATACTTTGCCTGTAATATAATTCTGTTTCCCAGAAAAGTCAGGCTCTTGCAGGTGATTCGTTGCAAAATGAAATGCGTAGATCTGCTATGTCATCTGGATGTGTTGCTTGTCTCAGTTTCATTTGAGTGCTGATATCCTTACTGCCTTTAATTTCATAATTAGGTTTTGCATAATTTGTAACTTCATACTCGAGTTGCGACTTCATGCAGGATGGAAGTACATGAATGTTGTAATCTTTGTGTCCCTTTTGATTGGCTATATGGTCAGACAGAAGAGGTAAGGACCATTGGCAAAGTCTGCACTGGTCACTTGGAATGGAATCTCCAATGTTGCATGCAAGATGCAAGTGTCATTCGCTTGGCTAAGGTATGTGGCCCATAAACGGACACTTTTAGATCTGCACCCACTTGAGATGTGAAACATGCAATCAGTAGAAGATGATTTTGCGAATCCAAGTTGTGTCTGTAGCAAATTCCCTCGTAATATTTGGAGCTCGTATTCAATTTCTTATTCAATTGTCAAAAGTGATGAGCTGGTAATGATGATAAGTTTTCCATTCATGAAGTCCTAGTGTGAATTTTTCTTTGTAATGGGTACATTGTGAAATTGCTTGTGGAGATTCCGGAGCAACCACCCTCACATAGTTGATCAATCTTGCATCTAACGGACAGAAATTATAGGCAGGCCCTTATATTCATGGGTGACTCTGTTCTTGGGGTCTTTATGTATGATAGAAGTCTTTGTATTGGTACAACCTACAATGGCTTGCTTATGTCAATTGGGAGAGGCATTTTCCCATGCAAGTGATTGTGTGTTCAAACCATCTATATTTCATTTACAAATTGCTTAAACAAGTAAAGTGTGAGGCCAACCTCAAAGCTTTCTAAGTTCATGGGAATGATTGCATGCATAGCACCAATTACTAAATATTGTATTTAGTGTCACCAATTCCTGTTTTCTTGCTCAACACTAATTGTAATCGACATGTGTAGTGCCACTAACACTAAATGAATCTAAGATAATTTGTCATTCCTTGTAAACAAATTTGGTTGTAAACAAATTTGGGCATTATAGGTTTACAATGTCGCAATTACTATCACTTACTAAGCGACTTTTCATCCAAATTTGATCATCCATGACAATACTTTAAACATTAAAGTTAGGATGCAGAATATACCAAAATTGGACGATCTTGAAGTGAGTTGGGACTACAGTACTTGTAAAAGTCTTATTCATAAGAAGTGTCATTAGAATAGTTATCATAGTGACATAAAATATCATATGACACAAAATAAAATATTTATAGCCTAACTTATGTTTTGGTTTGTGTTTTGGTTTGTAATTGTGTGTGTGTGTGTTTTATATTATTATTATTATTATTATTATTATTATTATTTTTTAGGTTTTTTTTTTGGTTTATGTTTTGGTCCAAAGATTGCCCAACGTACTAATCAACACTACTTTGCATCTTCGTAGTTTGTTGTTGTTGGGACCCGCTTCTGCACTATAATAGATAAAAAAACACCAAAACAAAAAGGCTATTTCGTCCATTCTAGACAATTACACCAAGTTGCCCTATTAATGTGTGTTACCATTTGGAGTTACGCATTGTTATAACATTTTACTGAGAGTATCAATTTTCACCCAAACAACATAAGTAGTAAGTATGCACACCGAAGAACATGATATAACTTAGTTGATAGAGAATGATAATGTCGGTAAAACGTTATAGCAACACGTGACTCCTAATGGCAACCCACACTAATTACACTAAAAAGTATACATGCCAATTTTCTTACAACACAAGTACACCACATGGCCATATAATGACATACAAGTCTTTGATTCAATTAATGAACATTATTAATGACAATAAGTATTTTGGTGGGTGGCTGCATTGACGGTGCATGTGGGTGCTAGAGAGCATTGAACCGGAAGACTTGGTTCATTATTTTTCCCTACGTCACATTGACTCCCACAAATGTTGTTGGGTGTCTTGACAATGATGTTGCAATTCTCGATGTCGGTCTGCTTGTGGATGAGGGTGAAGTTATGGAAGTGCTCACATTTGGTTCAAAAAACATTCTTGTTGTGAACATTACCTCACCCAGTTGGAGCACATAATGTTGGACAGAAATGTCAATGCTGTTGTGATTTCATGTTTGGTGTAGGTAGGTGCTCAATTTTGTTGCAGAACTGGTGGAGGAGTGTTATTATGTGAGTGGTAACTTGTGAGCGGTGAGGGACAATTTTTTTGGGGTACTAGGACCACTAGTATCTTATAACTGTGGTATTTTGGCATAAATAATAATAAATTTTGTGTGATAATATGAGTGAAGAATTCAGAACAATTTTTTTTGAAAATATTGAATGCTTTATTGTACTTTTAAATCAACAAATGCAAGTTGAGAATGAAGGCTTGGAAATGAATTTAATATTGTTGTTAGATTTAACATCCAATTTCCCCCTGAAAGTGCGTACGCATTCCCAAGTATTAGCATGCTTCTTATTATATTTCTAGAATTCAAGTAGGTTTGATAAATGAATTGATGAAGACATTGTGGGAGAAAGAAACTTGAGTAGTTGGGCATAGACAGAAGGGCAAGGGGGCATTGCCCACAAAATTCAATGTCCATTGTTTGTGGTAATTCAAAACGAAGCCCAATATCTAGATGTTGTTATATAAATCTAAGTAATGGGCTCAATGTTTTTTCTTTATTAGTGCAACTATAAAATATAGTCGCATGTATATAGAATGTTAGATCCAAAATAGTCCAAGTCATAACACGATCATATCCGATTCAACATAAAGTGGATTGTATTGTGAACTATCTAAATGGCTTTCATTGTCCTTACTCTACTTGGATCCATGTAGGGAGGCTCTGTAACTACCTGGATCGTCTTCCATTATACCATCATCATGACTATCACTAATATGCTCCACCACATTCCTCCACCTCAACATCCAAAAATGACAAGATGCGGGGGACCTAACCATCTGAACCATTGAATTCACTTGCATACATAATACCGTAGTTTAATAGCAAGTTTGGCACAAAATAATTCTAAAAATAGATGCCTAAAAATTTGGAATGTTATTGTCATTTTTTGCCGAATATAAAATTAATTATTTTTCAAAATTGCCAAAAAGTAAGAATTTTTTACTTCTCACTAGAGTTTTACTTACAATGGAAGCATATGTGAATTTTGAAGGAGAGAAGGTGCTCCTTTTGTAATCAAGCTCACTTACATTAGTCCACAAAGAATATGGGTTAAGAAGTAGCAAGACTCTAGGTGAGGCTTTTCAAATGTGTTGTACACAAATTTTTGGAGTCCAATTGAGCATAGAAGATGAAGTTTTATAGAATTTTGTCCAACTAACAAAAGTTGAGAAATCAATCCTTCTTCCACCTCCAACAAGTTTTGTGTCAAAATAAGTCTTTATGCAAAAGATATGGACAAAACATTGCAGCCGTGTAAAGATAAAAAAATTAAAATGCGTTCATAACAGTTTTTCGGAGCTCATTTGTGCATAGAAGATCAATTTTTTTTGGAATTGTGCTGGTCTAAGAAGAGTTTAGAAATCAAGTAATCTTTCACCTCCAACAAATTTTATGTCATTTGAAGACTCTATGCAAAAGTTATGCGTGTTATAAAAATGAAGTCTAACTAGGTGCTTCACCTCAAAGTTTACATATCCCATATGCATTGTTGAACACAACTCCACTCTACTTGCATAAAGCACAGAGCATTCTCAACTTTTCACTCACATCTTACTTGTCATTCAATGCAAGACAGATGTACAAGATGTAAGCTTAAAGTAAAAATGAATTTAAGCTGAATTTTTAAAAAAATTAAAAGAGAAAATTGCCGAAAATATGAATATACTAATTTTAGGTGCCGAACCTACTTTTTGAATTTTAATTAAATATTAGGCAGCAAGTTGCCGAACCTGCTAGTAAACTATGGTAGGTTCCTTGACAAAGCCATACAAATGAAAGACGACAAATACAACCCTTTATTAATGCAATTAGAACACAAGGCTACATTGACCCTCATAGTGAGCACTGCAGGGGTAAGGGGAGCCATACACACAAGAATGATAGAACTCCTTGAAAACCTACATATTCACACATCACTCATCAAAATTATAATGTAAACATCCACCAAATAATCATCAAATATCTCACATACCTCGTACTTACTAATGAAAAGCTCAACGATAAACAAGAACCCGTACCCCCCTTGTAGTGAACGGACATTAAAATAACGTAACACTTACAAAAAAGAGCCCATCTACCACAAGTTAGGCAGTAAATCCCATCATGTACACCAAGGGACCTCTTGAGCATGATAAAGCCCATAGGATCAAATTCACGTCAGATTTATTGCCCGACATTGTTTTTTTTTTTTTTTTTTTTTTTTTTCCGTACTTCCAGTATAAAATCGAATCAATGGTGGATGAGTAATTTCATGATATTGATCAGTGCATTAAATCATGATATCGATGAGTAATTTCATGGATATGTACTAGATGAAATTACAATTTCCATGAAGAACCCCTCCACTAACTACGTCATAATTGCCCTATCAATTCTTCTATGCATATCAATACTCTTCAAACTATTATGACCATGTTGCTTATACATCAAGAAAAACATCACGGAGGAGAATATGATGCCCATTTCAACCAAGAAGCCCGGCAAAGACATCATATCATTGAAGGGATTGGCCTTAATATGTGATAATTGTGGCTCCACTCCATGTGGAACATTTGAGTTGCTACATGATCAATCGAAAACCTCTCCCACAAGGCCATCATTTCTTGGAAGATAAGAATCACTTGGAAACACACCGAATGCAAATTGATCGTGTGTAGGTATTGGCACATGAAGATTTTTGAAGGAGATGTTGCAAGTAGAAAGAGATGATAATTTCTCCAAAATGTTAGGAATCACCTCCGTGAGGTTGTTTTGAGATATTCGCGGTATTTGAGGGTACCACTTTGTAACCATCCAAATAGTGAAGCTGTGAAGGGATTGAACCTATGAGGTTATTGAAGGATTAATTTAACACTTGGAGGTTGCTAAGCCTTGTAATCAATATGGGAATCATACATGTCAAAGTATTTTTTGCAATGTTCAAGACACGAATAACACTTAAGTACTCTGATGGAATTGTTGGGGCTAACCTTGTAGGGATGTTCCCGGCAAGTTGGTTATAACTATGATCTATCAAGACAAGCTGACTAGAGTTATGGGTTCCAAAAGTTGGGGGAATGGTTCATGTGATTTTGTTGTTTGTTGTTGAAAAATACTCAAGGGACACAAATTTGGTAAAGTCTAGATGGAGTGATCCATAGAAGAGGTTGTTCCCTATGCCAAGTGTTTACAATGCTGGCCATGCACTATAAAAGTCAGATGAAGACACAAATATGTTATTGTTGAGTTTGTTATATGATATATCCAACCTGGTCATGTATATATTGCTAGAGTTTGGTTTATGGTTATCAAAGGAATCAGATTAGTGAACATGTTCTCAGACAAGTCTAAAGATTGTAGGCCCTCCATTTGATAATTAAAATTGGGTAAGGATCCAAATAGTTGATTTCGTACAAGATTTAATGAGAAAATAGATGTGAGGTTTGCAAATGTATGAGGGATAGGACCTGTAAGATTGCTATATGATAGATTTCACTTGACAAGGTTCACATTTCCCAAAGCAAGAAGGGATGATTCCAATGATATTACTTTTTTGTAATCTTACTTCTCTAAAAGTTTAGAGAAGTAAGATTACAAATTATTATAAGCAATGTATTTTTGGTCTTTGACATCCACCAATTTCATGTTATAATATCTTGAAGGTGACAAAAAAACATTGAATTGCTAGAAACATGTAAATATGCTCAACATAGCTAGGTAGACAAGTGTGAACATTTTTTTGGGTTATTGGCCATTTTTTTAGTCCTTTACATGCAACAAATTGTATTCCATATAAGTGAAATGGTATATAAAATACCCACGAGTGTGGAATATTACGGTTGTTGAGCCGATATTAGGGCATGAGTGTTCACACGTGTGTCTTGTGAGTCTCAAGTAAGTTTAGGGAGAATCCGGGAAGAGAGATAGAAAAATTGTAGTTAAGACATGAATCGCTTATTAGTGTGTTTATGTGTGTGCTTGTCATAACCCCCATTGCTCACCTCAAGTCTTCTTGTGGACATTGAAAGATGTTTTTGAGGCACATGGGGATTCTTTTGAAGTTGATTAAGTTTGTTGATCCCAATTGATATTTGAGTTCAATAGAATGGAAATTTGAGATCGGTTTGAGGATTTGGACTGTGGAACAATTTCTTTAGATGTTGCAAACTTCGGATCATGTGGGTGGAGTTTGAGTTGAAAACACCATCTACATGGTGATTTGTAACAATTGAGACTTAGAGGCTAGCCTTTGGAGGAAGATGTGTTTGGAAAATGATAGTGTTTCACCTCTTAACACGAGGCGGTAGTTGGTCAGCCATGCTATTCAATGAACAAACATTGATAAATCATACCAATTCATGAAGATTGAAGTTGTCTCTTTGTTCTGTAATAATTAAGAAATTGACGAAGGTTGTGATCAAGACATCTATAGCAATGGTGTTATGATGAAAGGGGCAAGCCAATGATTTTAAGGACAAAACTTCAAAAAAATGATACTTGAAAGTTGAATAAAGTCTTTGATGCTATTGACTTATGAGTTCCCGGGTTCATATGAACTATGTGTCTCCATAATTGTGATTGAGGTTGATTCCTATGAAAAGTGTGCATGTTTCCACGCAATTGTTTTTTGGCAATAAATATTTGTTGGACTTGTATCACAATTTTTGATCCTTACTTGTAGCAAGAGTGTAGTTTCAAATTTGGTAGAAGAGGGGGGTCGTCGATTAATGGAAGCTTGTTGACTACAATGTAGAAGAGGTTGATTAGGCTTGTGAGTCCAACCTCTTTTGACGACAAACTCAAGATGTGAGTGGTTTATGGAGGATTGAGTGACAACCTCATACTACAAGTTGATAGAGGGTATTGGAAGAGTGGAATTGTAACAATTTACAGTTGTGAAAGTGAGACTGAATGACACAAAGAATGGCATCCCGGAGAGCTGAGGAAGCAGGTAAATTCCTATTCCTTTTCTTATATTCCTAAACATGTCATATATGTATAGTCAATCATTAGATGAAGAACAAGGACCTTTGGAAAATTTATGACCTAGGAAAACTTATGGTAAGTGGACAAAACTTGTTTACCACTTTGTCCACTCTATCACAAGTTTCCCTAGGTCATAAATTTCCGAAATTTAGTTCCATATGCTTAATTGTATAGGGCATGTTGTGTGAATTTTGGGTTTGTTGATTGAGATCCAACTTTTGGTGCATCGATGCATTGTCACTTGTGTTGAGATTGTTATGTTATATCATGCATGGAAATTCCACTTTATAGACCACCAATCAAAACTAAGCGTTTTGCATGTCGCTTGGAACCGTCATTTTTTTTTTTTTTTTTTGTTGTTGTTGAAGTAGTTAAAGTCATTATTGCAATAAATGGCATTGTAACAAATATGTCACACGGAACAAGGATGTTTTCACAATGAGAGCCTTTGGATTGTAGAGATCGATGTGGTTAAATGTTTTTGGTTAGCATTTTGATTTGGAATCTCCCCCTCATTACAATTGTTACATTTTAGTAGGGTACGGCCACCTTTTCTTTACTAATGTGCTTATAACTATGATATGGAGAGAATCGGTAAATTGGGTTGATGTGGAAATGGGTGCCAATATGTTTATCATAGCCTCCTTTAACTACATTACTTGTTTAACCTATCAATGTTCTAGTGTATCCTTAACAAAGATAGTCCACATTATACTACCTGTGCATGCATTGGCAATTGTACAATATTTATCATTTAAAAACTTAAGCCATACGTACAAATATCATTCCTATGTGCTCCACAAAGTTAGAATAGTTTACTTAGGTTTATTTGTACTCAATCAAATTCATTTATTCATTTGGAAAAATCTAGCAATGAGGAGGCAACAAGCAACAATTTGGTTGCAAGACATGGTTGGTACTTTGTCCATAAGTGCTCAACCTACTGAAGAAGAACTAAAGACGTGCTTGCGGAGTGGCCTCATCCTTTGCAAAGTTATCAACAAAGTTCAAAATGGAGCTATACAAAAGGTTCAAACACTCACAATTACTGATACTCAATATCACGTATGCTGTTACAAGTATGAATTGTATTTCCCTAATTTACCTTGACTGTTGGTGTTCTTGTAACCTTTCTCAAGTCCACTATTTCACATCTTGAAACCCTCCATATCCCCATGTCAAGTATACATAAACCAATGGAATCTCTGCAAATCATTACTATTAAATACCTTGCATACCTTGTTCTTAAGAAATGAACACTTCTAAACTAAAAAGAATCATGTTTTCCCCCTTTTAATCATACATTGCATTGTTTATCCCCCAAAGTCATTCCTATCAATAGATAGATAGTATGCCCTAGGTCATTTCTTGGGACAAGCTTGGGACCAACGTCCTTACATGGTCAAGGATGAATGGGTTCATTTCACATTGATGAATCACCCATTCTTCTCTTCTTTTTCTTCTTTTGATATTCACACCATATCCAATAAGTTCTCGGAATACCAATCTGTTGTCTCTTGCAACACTTTGAACGACCAATTGTTTCCTTTGAGATACGGGAATTGATCAATTCATGTTCTCAAAACCATCAGGTGGTTGAGAACGCAGTGAATCCAAGTCAACCGAACGGAGCTCGATCCGCATCTCAAAATATCGAGAATGTGAAGAACTTTTTGGTGGCAGTGGAAGATATGGGGTTACCTTCGTTCGAGATTCATGACTTAGAACAGGTACGAAACAACGAATTAAACTGGGTCTCAATGCATTCAATCTGAAGTTTCGGAGAACAAAGAAAGGATGTACGAAGAATCTGTAGTAACTCTTCTTTTGAGTTGTTTAAACTCCTGTAGATTCATTTCTGTGTGTTTGTTGAAGAGGCTGAGCCGGATCTAAATCATGACGATGATGATTATCACATGCCATATAGTTTTGAAGGGAGCTACCGTGTGCATATTATATCTTGTACGCATTAATTTTACGTCGGTAACATGATTCCTCTTCCGCGTTTTGTTTCGATTGACAGGGTACTTCTACGTCGTCTGCTTCGTGTGCGAAGGTGGTTGATTGTATATTGGCATTAAAGTCATACCATGAATGGAAACAAGGGGGTGCGCTTGGATTTGGAAGGTTGAATTCCCCTAATTCTCCTACTCATGCCACAGGTTATGCTACCACATCGTCGAAATACGTAAACCGGTCAAAGAATCTCAACATGGGCTTGAGCCCAAGTCGAAGAAAACCATGCGCAATTTCGGATCACGACTCCTCCAACGACACGTCCCTATCGTCATCGCCGGAGCGCTCGGCAACTCATTTCCTCACTTTCGAGAAGGACAAGCGAACGTTTCTTGAAGGAATCTCGTGGGGTGTTCAATCCAGCGGACAGTCCAATGGGATGCACGACGAGGATTATGTGCATGACTTGAATTCAAATGCAAATGCATCAGGTAATTAAGCGAGCTAGATGTGCCTTAGATGGATGCTTTCCTCTCTACACCCACTTTCTCATAGGCTCTGGAAATACCCAATTAGTGCAAGTTGATAAGCAAATCCAAACCCTGCATCTAGTCATTTGCCTCATAATCACTGGAGCTCATATGAATATCTTAGTCGTTATCAAAGTGAAGATTCTTCCCCTTAATTGTGTTGATTCTTGGGTCGAGGATGGTTAGCATACTTTGAGCATGTAATTTAGTTTTCTTTAAACACATGTCATTTTGGTGTCAATTCTTAGATTTACAAATAACCACATACCACTCAAATATAGGTGTCTAAATTGTTTATCTATTCGATTTAGGCACGTCTACCTTTAAAAGTAGTGCCCACATTCATGTCATGAATTGAACCCGTCTCGGGTCCACATATGAGGAGAGACAAATGCTCAGGGTTGAAGTGTCTCTCTTTTCATGCCGACCTATGGTTAGCATCATCTCTCTTTCTCTTTGTCATGTTTGTTGTAATCATTTTTTTTCAATCCAAGGAGATCATTGCAAAACATGTGTGTGTGTGTGGGTGTTTAATAATAGAAAGGATAAAATTTTGGTGGATTTTACACGTATCTACATGTTGGCTACACAATGCGCAACAAAGAATGACATTTGAATTTTTGTTTTGTTTAAAGTCCAAATTTAAATTTGGCTATAGGATACAATTTTTTTCTTAAAAAAATGAAGTCAGATGACAATGGGTGAGTTCTCATGGTCGATATGTGGATGACAACATAGGTTGAGTACATGACATTTGATGCAAAGTCGACAGTGACTTGCCAAACCACATTGCTTTGTTGGATTTTTTGTTCTGAAAGAAAAAAGGAAAAAAAAGTCAACTCACTAATTTCAATGCAATTTGGCGTCCTGAAGCCCCATGGGGGGGGGGGGGACACTGTCGCAGAGACTGAAATTCCAACATGCGTTCTGTCTTTTTTTTTTTGTAGGTTTGATATCCAAGAGGCTTAATGAAATAGGCCACAAGTTCTGTGAGGTGCTTCAAGTGAAAGCAAGACGCCTGCCGATCTCTTCTACTGCCATGGCTTCTGAAGGTTATGAAGGAGAAGCAGCTCTCTCTCCTGATGTACGTCATAATTTCAATACTATATGGTTAAAAACAACAACCTTGAGGGGTCCTCAGATTATAGTAACAATGTTTCGGAGCTGATTATGCATTTATAATACGTTATTGTACACATATTTACATATGTACGTCATAATTTCAATACTATATGGTTAAAAACAACAACCTTGAGGGGTCCTCAGATTATAGTAACAATGTTTCGGAGCTGATTATGCATTTATAATACGTTATTGTACACATATTTACATAGCTCGATGTTGAAGAGAAGTCAACCCATATAGAGGAAGACTCCATACGTTTTTGAGTCACAATATGTTCTTTTCAAGTTTGTATAGCAAATCATGTGCATATTCAAAAACACATCAATCACCGGATGAGATTCCTTGTATTAATATTAAAAAAAAATAGAAGTGCAAGATGCAAAATCTTGATTCAATTTCAAACTGAAGTTGAAGTGGTTGGAAGAAAAGCTTGAATAAGCTTTTCGGGTTAAGAAGTGAACAAGCGCATACATGCGGAATAATCATGTTGTCTTGAGGATAAATTGAGTTTTGTGATTGTTTATCTTCTGTTTTATAGATGAGATTCCTTGTATTAATATTAAAAAAGAAGAAGAAGTGCAAGATGCAAAATCTTGATTCAATTTCAAACTGAAGTTGAAGTGGTTGGAAGAAAAGCTTGAATAAGCTTTTCGGGTTAAGAAGTGAACAAGCGCATACAGGCGGAATAATCATGTTGTCTTGAGGATAAATTGAGTTTTTTGATTGTTTATCTTCTGTTTTATAGATGATCTGAACACCTTGTTGTTGGACAATAACAGAACTCGTCCAACCAATCGCTCCTCAATCTTATCAGTGCAATATTAGGTGACAAGCCATCAGAGGAGGTGCCTATGGTAAGTGTATGAATCTAACCCAAAACATGATTTGAGTTTTGTCTACCCATTTATGGGTTCTCCATTTCAAATGATATGTTCGTGTTTAGAATAAAATTTTGACAGTTTGTCTTCCTAGATGTGGCTATTGAAATTGTCCATCACACCCAAAAATCTTGATCATAAAAATTCATGATTGGTTATCTTCTACTGATGCCTCATGGAATGCTCACACCTCAAGAAACATCATGATGATTTGATTACTTCAAGATCACCAAGTCCATTGTTCTAAAATTTCTACTAACTGGGTCAATTTTCATGCCAAAACAATGAGATTCACTAGTATGAAGAATTTTCATTTGACTTCTAAATTCATGAGAAGAGAACCAAAACTACTTCATGTATATCCAACCATATGAATGTGATCCTTTGATGGTGCGTTACAACTTCTCTTTTGTGATACCTCGCTCTCAAGAAACCCTTGGAAATCTTACCTATTTTATAACACATATGTGGAAATGCTTTACCCCTCAAGCCATTCAAAGTCAACCAACAATAAGTGAATTAAAAGAGTTTGTTTCACCACATCATGTAGTTGTGCACTCACGCCCAAATAATTTAGCTGCTACACTAAACACGTGACTTTGTGTGGCCCATACTACCTCTGAATCATTGACCCACACTAATTGTCTTGCAATCACTATGTGGCACCCAGAGAAGGTGTCATATGACACTTGGCGCTACATGACAAGTCACGAACACCACTCTAATTAATAGGGCACACCAATTGCAGTAATGTCCACACTAAAATCAGATGATGTTTAGTGTACCCAACCAAAAGTTGTCAAGTTATAGTTGTCAAGCACTGCGATGAGGAGCAATGATCTCAAGTTGTGCAATTCAATCCAATGCAATGATTTCTCCTTGGAATTTGACATTAGCATATGAAATTTGAGCACAGTTTCATGGTTTGCTTGAATCTGCAGCTGGTGGAGTTGATGTTGCGGAGGGTAATGGAGGAGTTTGAGCGCCACCTTCTGTCACAGAGAAAACAAGTCACAAAAGCAAGTTAACCTACATGGAGATTCGGAGTCATAACTCTGGTCAAAAAAATTCCATTGTGTAAATGGTGATGGTTCTCAGTCTGAATTTGTTTGTTGGATAGGTTCATCCTCTTGAATAATTTTTATTATCTTGAACTGAATTACACCGTGATTTTTCTTGTTGGAATGCTGTCCTGCAGATGAAGTGTACCCTAAAAGACCTGATGGTGCGAGAAGAGAAAGTCGCATCGCAGAACATGGTGCTGGAAGCATTAGGGGCTGGTACACAGGATGAGAAGAAAGTAAGAATCTCACTCTCAATTATCCTCTGTCAATCTTTACTTTTCCGCTAGCAGGGGGAAAAAAAAAATTCAAAGATTTAGGGTTGAAGGTTATGAGACGATGTTAGTAAGTTGTGCTCTTTACAAGTCAATTTTTGATGGTCAATCTTTGATCTGCAGTCTTGAAGAAATGGTCCCTGCATCCTGGCAGAAAATTAGTACCATTTCTGAACATGTCAAGGTGTTCTTGGGATTGCCTGTGGAAGCTGGTGATCGGTGTTTTTACAATGTGTAAATCTGTTTTTTTGTGTTTTTTTGTGTTTTCTTTTTCTTTTTCCTGGTTGGGATGACAGACGAAATGCTTGATAAATTCTGGTATTAAGGACGAACTTACTTCTATCGAAAGCAAAGAAAACCACCCTCCATTTGGAATGGGAAGTCAGAGCAAATATTCTCACCAGGAAGTAAATTGCTAACATAACTTACAATCTGGAGTCCGTTTAGAGCAATAAATGCAGCGTATGTCACAAGTTGCATAGGGGATAAAGGATGCCATCTAGAAATATGTATAGTCCAAGAAAATTGGGTTTAAAATTAGGGTTCACTATTGCAGCTTTATCCTCTATGTAATCAAAATGGAGCGCACCATTTATCATGATTTTGCAATAAATCAGTGTTTACATCAAAAATTCCTCAATAGTGGACTGCTCAAGGTCTTGCTGTTGACAAGTTTTTCTTTTATCCTTTTTGGAACCCCTAAGATGGAGAAACCTACTAATTGGAGTCCATTTGAAGCAATTAATGCCATCTATGCCACAAGCTGCATGGGTGACGAGGAATGCAAAATGTCGCCACTTTGCAGGCAACGGTCGGTCCAAGAAAGTTGGGTGTAAAATTAGGGTTCACTGTTGCAACTTTACCCTCTATGTAATTAAAATGGAGCGCACCATCTGTCGTGATGATTTTGCAATACAACAGTGTTTAATATAAAAATCCTCAATAGTGGACTGCTCAAGGTCTTGTTGTTGACAAGTTTTTCTTCTTTATCCTTTTTGGAACCCCTAAAGATGGAGAGAAAGCTGATGGAAGAAGAGAGGAGTGCGAAGGAGGAGGAGGTGGACAGACTATCAAGAGACAGTGACGAGAAGCAGATGGTAGTCCAAGTGTTGAAGAATGAACTGGACTGCATGAACAATCTGAAGCGTTTTGATGAAGAGCAACATCATCAATATTCACTCCACCAGAAAACTCAGAAGAAAGATGTTGTTGACATGGAGCACAAGGAAAGAATAACTAAACTTGAGGGACAGCTCCAAGATGCGTACAACAAGATGCAAGAGATAGAAAACAAGTCGGCAAAGACGATGAGCAGTTTGCAGGAGAAGGATTCCAAGGTTCAACAGAATCTCTCCCAACAGGCCCGGGAATGCAAGGTATTTCTTGAATCTTTTACCCAAATTTGGGCAATGAGTCTTGCAATCACTACAGTCACCTTGACAAACCTTGAAGATGTAGCATGGATGTAAGGTATGTGGGGGTTATTTGGTTCGTTTTTCATGTTCTCCAACTTCTACCATTTAGATTTACACAACAAAACTCGTGTGCATTAGCAAATCTACAATGAAACATATGCAAAAATCGGATTGAAAAATCGGACCTCCCCTGATTTAGTTATGGTTATTGGAAGTGCATTTTTGTTAATTTCTTAACAGGATACATAGATGGTCCTCCCAATTGTGTTCATTACTGAGTGAGAGTAGTTATTACTATCTGAAGATGTAGGTCAATCTCTTTTAAACACGTGTCTTTATGATGTTTACTTTTTGATCCTCACCAAACCACATACTTATCAAATATAGGGCTCCGATTAAGAAAACAAGCCACTTAAGACCCATCTGCCTTAGCTCAAAGTGTGGCTTAAACCCGAGGCCTTTAACTTGGATCCGATGGGAACTTCGAGGTTAAGCCGCCTAAGGCCGAAATAGTGCTTGGATGGGTGATGTTCCTAGCACTTGATTTCTGGTGCACCCTATCACTTGTGGTCCACCCAATCATAGTGGTGGTATATATTTTCAACCACCCATGTGGGGGGCCCTAGGGGCTTGCCTTGTGGGAGATAGGTACCAGCGGGCTTGTCCGTGCTGGTTCAAGGTGTTTACCTTGAAATGAAGGTAGTAATCTTTGGGGTCCTTTTAATTCTCACAATGCCCATTTTGGGGTTACATATAGACTTAGGCCAACTTGAAAATGAAGCATCAACACCATAATTCATGCTGGTTGCCACATCATGGTCGTCTTTCTTTCTGTCCAATGAATGGGGAGAACCGGCTGCTGGTGACAGATGAAGTGGCTGAGCTTGAGAAATAACCGGTTGAAGTTCAAGACTTCAGGAAAATTACCCATCATTCTAGAGGAATCTATGGGATATAACCCAATATAATAAAGAACACCGAAAGATGTCAACATGTAACCGGTTGGACTTGGAAGCACTAGGACATCGACTGATTATGCCCGAAAATCTCCCTGGACACTCTTTCTGTCTGTGAACTGGATCATTTTTTGCATTAAATTTTACACTCCGGTTATAGCAATGTCACTTTTCCTAAGTACCTACCAGCAAATAGGTCAGACGATATCAATTATATGTTCTGGGACATCATAGAGATTTATATGTTAGCAAATTCATACGAGTTTGTAATTGTGGACTCTTATTCGTTCTAGCAACGAGTCCTTTGAGTAAGAAACCAAAGCAACGAGTCTTTTGATGTTGCTTCCCTATAGCTGTGAAGGGATATGTGTAGTTATTATGGTGTCAGTGTGTGGATTCTTGGTCCATTCTTTGATAATATGGTCAGGACTATAGTCAGGATGTCACCTGAATGTTAGTTAGTTGTTGTTGCAGGACCTCCGGTGGGCTCAACTGGATGCAAAAGAAGAGGCTCTGCGAATGCAAATGGATTGGAAAGAGCAGATTCGAAGTCTAGGTAAACTTCTGTCACACAAGTTACTTACTCTGTTTGTTGTTGGCTGACATCATGATACACTCTCCTCAGCTAACCGCCTCTTAGTGCAGAGGAACATCTCCAGTACATGGCAAAGGCAGCATCTGGATACCAGAAGATGCTGGTCGAGAATCGTATTCTTTACAATGAAGTTCAAGATTTAAAGGGTGAGAATTTTATACTTAATTGATTGATAGTCAGCAGTGCTTTAAAATGACATGAAATTGATTTAAAAGTCTGGGAAGCCAAAAGGCTTATGGGTTAAAAGTGCGTCAAGGTGGTGTCAAACGGGCTAATTCCCTAGAGTAGCGGAGTGTAGCAGCCTCCATGAGGTAAAGGCTAGTATCAATTTGATGGTCCAATTGGAAGAAAGACTTGAGATTTCCTAGTACTACATTCTCAAATAGTGGAGGGAACATATCACTAATGGAGTTGTAGAGAAGACACTCCAACACAAAGTGTGCCTCATTTCTAACTCCATTGTACGAGCAGAAGTGGCATAGTTTGTTTTGTCTAGGGATTGGGATAGTCGACCAGTTGCCAGTTGAATGGACATCAAAGAAGTGGTGCAGTTGACGGAGACATGGTTATCTTACACAATATTGCTGAGGTCTATTCATGGATTTATAAATGTGATACCCATTGTGCTGGACTTCTCTTGTGTAATTTTTCACACCTGAAAAAAATGCATCCTTTTCAATTCCTTGAAGATTTTCTTACAGGATTTCCTGGCACCTCACCACAGGGCTCTGTTTTCAAGGTCTGCAGGTAACATCCGGGTGTACTGTCGTGTGAGGCCTTCATTCACTGTTGAACCTGGAGGGCAAACAATAGTTGATTTCATTGGAGAAAATGGAGAGTTGGCGTTAGTTAACCCTAGCAAACAGGGAGGAAAAGATTCTCGTAGGTCATTCACTTTCAACAAGTGCTTCGGCCCAATGTCTTCACAAGGTAATCAATGAGGATTCTCCTTTCTCTCTGTCATGTTTGTGGAGGTTTATGGTTGTGGCGGTCTGGTCTTGCTTGGTGGCATCCCGGGGGGGGGGGGGGGGGGGTTACTCATGCAACTTAGAAAACTACGTGAGAACAAATATAGGTTCTTATTTAAAGCTTCGAGCTCAAAAGTTAGAAAACTCTTAGAAGTGAATAGGGTCTTAGAAATACATTTCAAGAATATCTTTAGAATGTCTCAAGAGTGTACTCTATATCCTAAGAGTATACAGCATTATGTATAACCCCTTGAAATACCCCTTGTTCTTAGGTGGTTCTTAGGAGTGACCCCTCCAAGGTGGCATCCTGGTTATAAAATAATGCAAGCTTCCAATTCGTTTGCAATCTTAGGAGAGCCTCTCTGGAAGTGTGTCCTCGTGGCTCTTGAACTGTGATATGGTGGTTGTGTGTATACAGAGGAAGTATTTCTGGACACGCAACCATTGATTCGATCTGTTTTGGATGGATTCAATGTTTGCATCTTTGCATATGGGCAAACAGGTTCCGGGAAGACTTTCACAATGGTGAGTTGTCTGAGATTTAATATTTCAGGGTTTCCAACTACTCCTTTTCGTTAAGGTATGGAATATGAGATATGTCAACTGGTTTCTTATGTAATGTGTTTTTGTCTTGAACTGTAAAGTGAAGTTGGCAGAGAGTCATCAGTGTTCATTCTTTCTTTGTGGTTGTTGTTGTTGGTGTTGTTGCTTTGTACAGAGTGGTCCAAACAATATGACTCCAGTTGACTGGGGAGTAAACTACAGGGCTCTGCATGATCTTTTTGAGATGAGTCAAAGCAGAGAACATGTATACTGTTACGAAATTGGAGTTCAGATGCTGGAAATCTACAATGAACAACTTCGTGATCTCCTTGCTACAGATAGTTCACATAAAAAATATCCTTAATACATAACATCTCATGGTGTTTGCAAGCATCATCCAGAAACTCTGGCTACTGTTATTTGCAATCATATGTTAAGCTTCTAGCAATACATGTTTACACTGATATGTGCAATCAGGTTGTCTTTGCGAATAGGGTGCCTCTTTAACCATACAAATTACCTTGGGTCGAAATCAGACTACAGAACCTTACAACTTGTTCAATTCATCCCTATAGCAACCGCAATAAAAAAACTATTTATGTATTTTGTTACTGTGGTATTAGAAATTCAAAATAGTGTGGAATGTCGATATAGTAGAGTGGGCAACCTAAATGCACATATCAGTGTAGCTTAACTGTGAGTATTTTCTCATCTGTAACAGAGACTATTCTATTTTGAGGAAAGCCTACTGTAGATCACTGTAGGAACTTGGTTGTAATCGTAAATGTTTCGCTTTGACTATGCTTACGCTCGAGATTCGAAATAACTCACAGTTGAATGGGCTGAATGTACCTGATGCTACCATTATGCCAGTAACATCAACAAAGGATGTTATGGAGTTGATGAAATTAGGTCAGAAGAATAGGAGCGTTGGTGCAACAGCTCTCAACGAGCGTAGCAGCAGATCTCACAGGTAAATTCGTCTGTGTCACAACAAACATTGCTCACTTAGGTTGGCGTCATTTTCTGTTCAATAAATTTCAGAAACACCTCAAGATTTCATTTTATCCCAGTTCTTGTGTTGTTGTTTCTCAATGTGTTAGGGCTAAGGCGTTAACCCAGATCCCATGGGAACTCCGAGGTTAAGCCTCCTAAGGTGAGAATAGTACTTGAATGGGTGACACTCCTAGCACTTGATTTCTGGTGCACCTTACCACCTGTGGTTCACCTAATCATTGTGGGGGAATATATTTTCAACCAACCATGTGGGAATCTAGGGGCTTGCCCTTGGGGGTGATAGATAGGTGTCGGCTGGCTTGTCTGTGCCCGTTCAAGATGTTCACCTTTGAAAGGAGGCAGTAGTCTTTGGGAGCCCTCTAATTCTTGTAATGCCCGTAGCAGGATTACATATAGGCTTAGACCAACTCGAAATTGAAGCATCTAACACCATAATTCACATTGGTGGCAACATTGGAGTCGCCTTACATTTCTTTCTTTCTTTCTTTCTTTTCTTTCTGTTTCTCCATGTGTTGCAACAGCAGTGTGCTGAAATTATGTGAGGGATCAGATTGAAGGTGAACTATGATAATGAGAGCATTATATCTTTGCTGCAGTGTGTTGACAGTGCATGTCCAAGGCAAAGATGTAAACACCGGAGCTTTGCTAAGGGGCTCCCTTCACTTGGTTGATCTTGCTGGAAGTGAGAGAGTGGACAAGTCTGAAGCTACAGGTGACAGACTGAAAGAAGCTCAACACATCAATAAGTCTCTTTCAGCTCTGGGCGATGTTATTGGTGCTCTAGCCCAGAAGAATGGCCATGTGCCTTACAGGAATAGCAAACTCACACAGTTGCTGCAAGATTCACTAGGTCTGAAATTCTACCTTTATTGAATTCTTCAATGTTTTATCTTAAATACACGACGTGCTCACACCAGGTGGTTACTCCTTTGTAAAGATATGAATCACGTGCGATAAAGGGGTATTTTCAAGGGGGGCTATGAAGTAATTGAGATATTTCACACATTTCATGAATATTCGTAGAATATACCCATCATATTCTCATACATAAATTTTAATATAATGCATTTTTAAAATTTACCTTAAAACATGAAATGTGACCCTGTCTTTTATCCCACCTCATTTTCTAGTGGAACACCATCTACACCCCTCCCCCCCCTTGTGTGCTCATCGGATCCTCCAAAGAGCAGTCTTAAAGCCTCTGCTGTCTCAATTTCTGCAGGTGGACAAGCAAAGACTTTGATGTTTGTGCACATAAGTCCAGACGTAGAGTCATTTGGAGAAACAATGAGCACACTAAAGTTTGCTGAACGAGTGGCACTTGTGGAGCTTGGAGCAGCCCGAAGTAACAAGGAAAGTGGAGGAATGATGATCTTGAAGGACCAGGTATGGTGATCCAACCATTCAACTTGAAACTCAACTTCTACCCTGAATCTCCACAATCTGAGACATATTCAACTGTATTTCAGTATTATGGAGCTTGACATGAATGCAGTGGGCATTCTTTGTTGAAGTAGATGCATTGGAAGGTGACTTCACAATATCCACATTGTGAAGTAGAGAGCTTGTAATAGATAGCATTTAGGTGAAGACAGTTGTTTTTTATCCTAAGGAGCATGATTTGCATTTGATAAGTGATCAAGGTGGTGGTCGTTTCATTTTCCTACCATGTTGTACAGAATTTGCAGTTATGGAATTGTAGCCATCAGATCAAGTACCGCGCTTAAACCCAAGGCCTGAACCCGGATTTCATGGGAGCTCTAAGGGTAAGCCGCCTAAGGCTGAAAAATAGTACTCAGATGGGTGACATTCCTAGCACTTGATTACTAGGTGCACCCTGCCACCTTTGGTCCACCCAATCATAGTGGGGGTATATACCTTCAACTAACCATGTGGGAACCTAGGAGGCTTGCCCTTGGGATAGATAGATAGGTGCTGGCCTACTTGTTTGTGTCCGTTCAAGGTGTTCACCTTCGAAAGGAGGTAGTAGTCTTTGGGGCCCCTCTAATTCTCACAATGCCCGTATCATGATTACATATAACTTTAGACGAACTCAAAAATGAAGCAACAACATCATACTTCCCGTTGGTGGCAACCATTGGAGTTTGTCTTTCTTCATGCCTTGGTAAATTCAGAGTACTAACAATAATTGAAGCAGATTATTTTGGGACCATTTTCAGAATATGAATATGAATCTGAATCCTTAGGGTTTTGCTTCACAGGTTTCGCAGCTCAATAATGTCATTGCCAAAAAGGATGCTGAGATTGCAAACCTACATTCTATCTGTGACCGAGCTGAGAAAGGGGACAACTCGATTGGTGCTGGGAAGGTCAAGCCCAAGCCCACAAATGCAACACGGCGTATGAGCACTGACCCATCTGCAGCTGCTCCTCAAAAGAGTCGCCGAGGGAATAATGCGGATAATGGGGGTAAGACTGTGGAGGTGTGTTTAAGTTCTGAAAGCCAAATATGTTTCCTACCTGTATTTTACCTTACATATCAGACTGGATGAGAATTCATGAAATCTACTAGAGTTATCCTTTAATTCAACCAAAATTTTGGTTGGGAGTTGGTTGTTTTGCATACCAAACTTTCCATCTTCAGTATATTTTGGGTGCATGTTTGGAGGCAGTGTGGGGGTTTGAATGGAGAACTTTGTACACCAGTTCATTGAGGCCAAACTCATTTTGACATACCAAGAGGTCCTAAATGATTTGGCCCCCACTGAATCGATATAGAAAGTTCTTTGTTCGAACTTCCACATCATTTCCAAACATGCACCGAAACCTTACCAAAAATGGAATGTTGTGTACGCAAATCAACCACCTCCCGACCAGAACTCCGGTTGAACTGAAGGATAACTCTATTGTAATTAGATTCTACTTTCCACTTCTTGCTGTAAACTTCTTGCAGACTCGCCAAAATCAAAATCAGGGCAAGGTAATCGTCCGGAAGAAGATCCCATCCGCTCTTGCTTTGAGTACAAATAACGATGCGGAGGATCTCACGGAGCACGTATTCTCGTCCACATGTTCACCCTTGACTTCTCCCACAGAGCAAAGAGACCTGTATGATGTGTCTGATCAAGATGGCTGCAAGGATATATGGGACAAACAGAAATCACAAAAAAATTCATGGAACACTAGGAATGGGAAAGACAGGCACTTAAAATATCTGCAGGAATCTCCCCCTTCGAGTTCTTCAACGGAGGGGGATGCTGTGGGAAAGGAATCACACTACAAAACTGACCTGATCTTCTCAGAAGACGTCGCGTCTCTCTTCCAAGATTTTGAAGAACACCATGAGCAGTTCAAGATTGCAAATGGCCGGCACCGGGTGGAAGCTAAAGGTGATAAGAAAAGGAACTGGAATCCCAGGGCAGCAAGATGGGCTTTATAATATGCATTTAGTTATATTATTATTATGCTTATTTCTCTTTCACAAATGTTAATATCTTTAAATTTGGTCTTGTTACAAAGAACTCAAGAAGATGAGTCCCATGATATCTTATTTGACATAGTTGACCTGCGTATTTCCCATGGGCAATGGATAATAAGAGAAGAATAAGAAAATTCATTATGCATGGGTCTTAGGATGTAATAAGACTTTTCAAACACCATATCAAATAAGAATATACCTCATTATACCTTATTATACATTTAACATGCTTATTCTAACACTTTCATGCTTTTATTATGAACTCATTAGATGTTGCCGCCCTGGGACTGGAACCCAAGCAACTTGGCATCAAAAACCAGCTGAATTCACAGAAAGCACGCCTCAACCAATTGTCCACTCTTGTTCACTGCAATAAACAAAATGCATCAAATGGTGACTTTGAAATCCCTGATGACTCCGAGGTGTTGGAAATTGTTACCACTGGGGTGGAGAATAATAGGGGAGCTGCTGCTGGGAAAAAAAGGAGCTCAATCATGTTGATTGATGTGGATATGGATGAGCACATTGAAACTGATGAGGCCTTTAGTGAAAGGCTTGCAAATTTTCACGATGACAATGCAAACCTGTTGACTCCAACCAGCTTGTCTTTTGATTTGGACCCATCAGCTTTGAGCCAGCCAGACCCAGACAAGTGGCCAGACCCGGACAAGAAATTGAAGCCCAATTCTAATGCCGAGCGGAAGTAAGTTCACATCTATTTGGATATTTCCCAATCTGTTGTGCAAATATGTAACTTGGAGGGGAATTTTTTTTTTCCCCCTGATACATCCATATGTCAGACTAGCACCAATGCAACGGCTGCCTCAAAAATGTCCACCAACATGGAGGGTAAGTGGGTCAAACCCAACGGAAAAACAACAGTCGACCCTGGAAAGAGGGCATCATTGTATACGAGCATACCTCTCATTCCTCCAACATAAAAGCCCTGAAGTAATATGCAGCCCGGAGGTTGTTGTCTTAGTTGATGCGACACCGGAACTAGCTTTAAAGATCCCCAATTAGTGTACTTGAGGTCATTTGAGATGAATTGGCAACAAACCTATAGGGGTCAAGTTTTTATGTTCGATGGATGAGAGCTACACTTGTATATGATAATTTCCTCTCTCCATCAACCCCCATCAACCCTCCGTCAGTTGCATTGGAAAATTATGTTGATTGTAAATATTGATTGCAGTCATTTTAAAAATGACCAGAATAACATTGGGGTCCATTGCGTCCAATGATGTGATGTGAATAAAATAGGCCACGATGTGAGTTTGGACAAGCATTTACACAACTACTGAAAGGATATTGGAAGAGTTACTGAACAATTTGCATTACATCTGCAACAAGTGTGGAGCAATTGATCTTCAAAGTTTTAAATGCTCTAAACTATATCCTTTGCATTTGCCAGTCCTTGCATAGTGGACTTCCACTACAAATTGAACAAATTTCCTCAAAGATTTTGTGTATATGTTGCCTTCAAACAGATAAATGGACCACTACACCATTTATGGTATTTAGTGTCACCTACGAGTTGGAATTTCACAATGTTATAACTTCTTACTAGAGATTTCATTCTTTGCCAACATGATTTTATAGGTCGTATGGACATTATACAACATCAATGAGTTTACAAATTTACATTCTTTGCAAAAAGTCATATCACTGCATAACTCCAAATAGTAAGTGACACTAAATACTATAAACTGGTTACACTTATAGCACACTTATAGATTGTGTTTTCCTGCAAGACATTCTGGGTCAATATTATACTCTGAATGTTTCAGGGTGATCATGGGCCGCAGTCACAGTGAACATAATGTCAAATCAATCCTTGATAAGATAACTGAAGGGAGAAATTACTGGGTTGACTGAAGTATTGGATTTAGGAGGCTCTCTTGTATTATGTGGGCATAGAGTCAGCATTCCCTGTTTTCATATCGTAGTTACCTTATTTTCATGTGTACCTAAATTGCAATCAGTTGATGATTATGTCTTGATGTTTGTCTGTAGCATAATCTCTTAGGTCGATCTTGTTACTCAATAAAAAAAAAAAAATCCCCGTATCTTAAATTCGTGTAGGCTCATAACAAGAGACACCTGAGAGATTCAGCTACTGAGGATTATCCAGGACACTATCTGGGAAACAGATCCTGCCGCTTGTAACATAAATGCACCAAGTAACACATCGTCCTTCATCTATTGTAGAACTTTTCATTAGTTGGGAATTTTTCACATTCCTTTCCTCCTTTTGCAGAGGCGTGCTGCAAACTCGAGTTTCTCGAACTTCGGTTAAAAATAACAGCAAAATATCGCCAGTAAGAGCAGATCGCAAATCGACAGGAGAGGGAGTCCAATTAGGTATATCCTCCAATACATGAATGTTGGAACTTGGAATATGTAGGCAGTCCAGAGTCCACTGACAAGCATAAGGGAGATGGGTCTTAAATGGTTACTTTTGCCAACTACACTGATTATCTCAATTGGTGTGTGTTACTATTTGGAGTAACGCAGTGTTGTAACTATTTAATGAGAATGTAATGTTTTACCAAGCCAACTCATTTATGTTCTATAATTTCTGAACAACCTATTGAATTCTGTTAGTAAAAATTGAACTCCTGAGTAAGATGTTATTGCATTGCGTAACCACAAATAATAACATTGGGGTAATCAGTTTAACCTACTTCTCCTACGATATTAATCACACAATTAGTACAAGATGGTTAGCAAATCCAAATCGAGGCTACAACCACTTTCCTTGTAACTTTTGGAGCTCTAATTTAGGGTGTTGAAGGTTGAGAGGAAATAACTCACTGATTTTCCGACCATGATGGTTTATGTCGGTAATATGTCATCTTTACTAAAAAAATTCACTATCATAACCAACCCTTATTCTGTTACTTTTCTAAATAGGACACCTATACTTGAGTGGTGTGTAGTTTGATGTGGCTCCAAGAACGGATACCAAAAATACGTGTTTTAAAGAGATCGGATTGCTTGCTCAAAACATGATAACTATTTTAGGCTAATGGTCAACATCATTGGGGCGGGGACCTATATGACTATTTAATGAGCGCAAGAATCCTCACAAGGAATAAGATATTTATATTATCTCTAAAAAATATGAGAAAAGCAACTACGGCCTCGATTTGGAATTGCTAACCATCTCATACTAATTGCATGTTTCATATCCTAGAAGAAGTGGACTACTCGGAAAAAGTAACCATTTAAGACCCATCTACCTAACTCCATTTTTTCAAAATGATTCCACGACATACTCAATTACTTCAGTGAGAGGTCGTGATTTTGGCACTAAGTTTTTCTAACTGGTTGCGTTTTTGTTTGCCCAGTCACCTCACAAGAGGGCGTCACTGACAGTACTCAAAGGGATGCAATGTCGAAACCCCTCCAAACCACAACAGGGGTGAAATCTTCAAAGCGTTGGATATGAGATATATATTTATATATATATGGATCACTTTTCAACAAGGCTGAATCAACCGTTCTCGGGTGCATTTCTCTGATCAAGTGGTTGCAATTACACACCATCTCTTACCTTAGAAAAAACTTAATCAGCATTTATGAGCGATCTTATCATTAGTGATTGTTAAATTCCTTGCAGAGACCTGCATTTGAGTTTGCACGTGCTGCAACTATGGGTAAGTATGTAGGTTGTCACCTATTGGCAGCACACAGTTTCTGGCTTCAAGCATCATTTGAGTACAGATCTAGAAAAGTGCTGGTTAATTAGGTAAAAGTGAGATCGTCTTGTGTGGTGAACAATTTTGAGATTTAAAGCATGGACATATATATATATGCTCTTCAACACACAAGACATTTAAGAGATTAGAATTAACAACAGTGTAAGGCAAGTGAACAACCCAATTACAGGGTACTTGCTTATTAAGTCTTGAGGGGGCCCGATGTTATGCAAGAACAAGAGTAATTATAATCACAACAGGCTAGGATTATAGTTAGTATCAATTATCTTCTTGACTTGAATTTTCCTGTTTCTGCCATGGACCAGTTTACAGCCGACATGGTAAATTTCAACTTCTTTCAATCCTCAAGTTTCTGTTGTAATAGGCACTCATGACCATCGAGTCCCAGTGTCCTGGAAGATTGTGGGCAAAACAAGTGGACATCCAAGTCTTTCCAGTCTTTCCAGTCACCCAGTTGCATGTTGATGCCTTTTGGTTTTTCCTTTATCAATTTATTGTATATCTTATATATTCCTGTACAATGATTGGCGATTTGTCTAAAGTTTTGAACTTGAATCAGTTATTTCTCAAGCTCAGCCGGCTTCTCTGTAACTAATGCTTGGATCTCCTGGACCGTAGCCATTGACCCTTCTTTGCTAGGATCCATCATCAGCAGCCACCTTGATTATGTGGTTATTCTTCCTGATTGAACACTTATCTTTTGAGTGGGATATGGCAAGGTCTGTAGGCAAGAATGGACACCACAAAGACATGTGGAGCAACAACATTCGACTATGTACTCAAAACATTATCGCAATACTAGGTTCGATAACACAAATGGTAGGGTGTCTCTATGTGATCATTTCAAGAGTGAAAGAATCTTCACATTGACCTCTTATAACCTTTACACCTCACCTCCGATTTCGAAACTTTCAAATGATTATTGTCATCATTGACTATCTTTGTGCTAACCGAATGAGACAATTCTTGATACGATCCACCCCTCATAAGTGCATGTAGAGTTGGAAGTACTCACAATAAATGAATTACATCACCTTTCAATTCCCTTGTTTCCATTATATGTGCTCATTTCAAACTTTAAAAAAATAAAATACAATAAAATAAAATCTTCACTTTGATCTCTAATAACTTTAACATGTCAACTCCAATTCTGAAACTTAAACTGACTATATGCACGAGTGACAATCGCTAAACTGAATGTGACAATCCCCAACATGATCCACGATCCGTCAAAAAAGTCCTGTGGAGTTGGACGTGCTCACAATACCACACTAAATATGACATGTAGTGTCACTTACAGTTTGGAGTTACACAGTGCTAAATCTTTTTACTACTGATGTAATCGTGTACAAAGTAAAGTTGTTGATGTTCTATAACGTCCATACAACCGATTTGACACTTGTTGGTACCATATGAGACATAGAGCGAAACAGATACAGCATTGCGTCGTAATTCCAAATAGTCAGTGACACTCAATATAATATTTGGTGTACTCGTGTACACGAACTGCTTCCATCACCTTTCAGAAATTCTTTTGTTCCTGATTGTGATGAGCAATCATGGCCATTGACCCTTCTCTGCCAGAAACCAGATTCCACCGTCAGCAAGCCTGTCGTGTGTGTCCCCTCCTTATCTGGATGATAAGTTCAAGCTCCCAACAATTCCTGTTGCTAGCCTTTTGTCGTCCCAACGACATGCTTCGCAACTCACAACATGCTCTCGCTCGACCGCCAATTTTCAGATCGACATCATGCCCTCTATAATTGGTAAGTAAAAGAAGCAAAGCGGATCACGAATTCTTCGTCACAAGTACAGATGCTTCCACTTGTGGAGTTGACAACCGCCCCTCCCAATTCTTCTACCATGTATCCTCCTTTCGCAACAAATCGTGCAATTATTTTGCATCCCAGGGATTTTGAGAAAGAATCTCGTAACATCTCGATTGGTGATTTCAGCTGTTTGGGTGGTATTCAATAGGCAAACGAAAGGATAATGCCTTCTATCTGTGGACTTTTCTCACCCGATTCTTTTAAATGCTTACATGTATATCCATCTTTTTACCACAGCATCATGCAATTACTTTGCATCCCAAGGTTTCTAAGAACGCATCTCGTAACATCTCGATTGGTGATTTCAGCTGTTCGGGTGGCCCTTACTGGGAAAACAGAAAGACATGCTTCCATTTGTGGAATTTTCTCAGCGATTTTCATAAATGCTTACAACTGTGTCTTTCTACCGCAACAACGTGCAATTAGTTTGCATCCCAAGGTTTCTGAAAGAGAGAGGGCCTTACAACATCTCGATTAGTGAATTTGGTTGTAAGTTCGGGTGGTCTCCAACACGCAAGCAAGAGGATATGCTTTCCACGTGTGGGATTTTCCTCATCGATTCTTCTAAAATGGTTACGAATGTGTGTCCGTTTCTTGCAACAACCGTGCAATTATTTTGCATCTCAAGGCTTCTGAAAGAGGCCCTCATAACGTCTCGATCGGTGATTTTGGCGCCATTTGGGTGGTCCCTGAGAGGCAAAACATGAGGACATGGTTTTCATTTGTGGGATTTTCTTACCCATACTTTTAAGTTTCATGGCTTTCATTTGTGGGATTTTCTTGCCCATACTTTTAAGTTACATGGCCGCAAATGTCTCCACTTTTTGCGACACTGCAATTATTTTTCATCCCACGGTTTTGGAAGACCGGCTTACAACATCTCGATAAGTGGATTTGACTGTTTGGGGTTGTGGTCCCTATGAAGCCAAAAGGAGGTCCAACCGGCTTCATAGCCATAAAAAGGTTGGATTGAAGGAAAGCAAAGACAAGAGGTGCCACACAAGCATGACAATTATGTTATCTTTTTCCTCACACTCTTTCAAAGGAGAATTGGAAGTACAAAATCATTGCCATCGTTGAAGCAAAAAGGAGGAGTTTGTTAGTTGCGTGTAAAGTGGTGGGAGTTGTTACGGACACCCAAGTCCCTAAAGCGGTTACCGATGTGCAAGTGTCCTAGGAAATAAACAGACTCACATTCTAGACGATACAAACTGCTTACATAACATTACTCAATGTTCAGTTCTTGTTCTGTGGGCCCTCAAAATAGAACAGTGGGATGTTCCAAAAGTTGCACATGGAGACTCAAATTCATATTGAACCTCAAGCATCCCATTGTTATATTCTAAGGGTCCACGTCGTTGGGTAATGTCATGCAAGGATGTGTGAGATAGCACAATAAGAAAAACTTGTCCATTACAACCTTCCATTGCAACTTGACCATTGCAACTCATGTCGAGAAAACGCATAAATGAATCATTTTTGTTGTCAAGCGGAGATTTTTTGGCTGTGATTTTTGGACAATGGATAGCCAAAATCCTCCGGTTGACAACCAAAATGACTTATATAATAATAATTTATTATTATATAAGTCATTTTCATGCCATGAGTCACAATGGCCAAGTTGCAATGGCCAAGGTGCAACGGATTGTTACAATGGACTACACTAAATATGATGTTAAATGTCACTTATTATTTAGAGTTACACATTCCTATATCTTTCCAAAATTTGTGTAATTTCTTACCAAGTAAAATTTTCATTGTTCTATAATGTCCAGACAACCAGTTTGACCTTTGTTGGTAGAAAATGAGATGTACAGTAAACAATTATAGTGTTGCGTAATTCCAAATAGTAAGTGACACTAAGTATCATATGTAGTGTAGTTTTCTTCTAGTCTAGGCACTTCTATATTAACAAGTTTTGCCAACAGTTAGTCCTCAACAAAATGAGTCACTTGGAGGGTCTTAATTTATCATCGGTCATGATTATATGGAGAATTGTTTTTCCTTCATATGAGTCCAAATACTTACACACATGAAGCTTATTGGTTGAAGTTATTACTCTTGGTTAGGTGTAATCCTATTCAAGCAAACACCAAAAAGACTTGTTGTTCAAAGAGATTGTCCACTTCATGCTTAAGACTCGGTAACCCTTCTAGGTTGAATAGTCAACATACTTGGGAGGAGGGTAATATGATCATTACCAAGAATGCATTTTGATAACTAATAAATTATTCATGTGAGCTAGTAAATAATGCTTCAATATGAATTTGCTATTCACCTCTTGAGTCATTTACATGTTTAATATCCAAGTAGAACCGGATGTAGAGTTGAAGGTGTTGGTTTGATGCCCACTTATCTTACCTAGGCATTTGCTCCTTGCTTAATAATTACAATTCATTAAACCAATATATCAATCATTTCTCAATAAAAAATAAAAAATAAAAACAACATTGTCCTTGTAAGTTTGTTATCTCAAAAATGACATTTTTGTAACATCGTAGAACATATTCACAACTTTCATCCTCGATTTTGTGTGATCACAAGATAATTACACGTCTTGATAATTGACTAAATACATGGGGGGTGGACTTGTCATACCACGTAGGAACTAATGCGAGTGTAGAAAGGGGTATTATTTAAGGCGTTGGTAAGTGGTGTGTGGTGGATTGTGCATCCAGGAACGACCATTCAACAACGCCAGGTGTTTTCAAAAAAAATGGTTTGAACATGTGCTCAAATTTTGCTGACCATTCTAGGCTTAATAATCAATATGATTGGGGAGGCATATATGACCATTTAATGAGCACGAGAATCCTCACTTTGAACACGAATAGGATACGCTTCTAAGCTCCAAATGTTATAAGGAACGTTGCTCGGGGGGGGCACTGGCGAAACACGTAGGAACTACGTGCGATAAAATATAGGGTCTTGTATAAAAATTTGGCGTAAAATTTGTAAAATTATTAGATGTAGTATAGGGTGTTCTGGGATTGTGAAACATGATTATATGTAATATAGCATTTGACAAAACATGATTAAATTACCTAAGTGGTACATATAAAATAGCATGGAGAAAAAATGATAGTTTCAAAAATTAAATACTTTGCCACCAAAATATGGCATGTTCTATATAGGAAGGGTTCAAAAGATAAGGGTGAAGGTTGGTACTAAGTGGGGCAATTGTTGGCAACCCATTGACTTGATGAAACGTGCAGTCCATAACGGAAATAGAGAAACGCTCTTCCCAACTGCTATGGCTTACCTCCATTGGTTCAAAAAACAGCCGGGTCTCAACAAATATAAGTATGTTGAGAGTGATTGTGTGTGGGTTGATGTGGATGCTATTATCTCAACTGTGTCTCTAGTGTATGAATCAACTAGCAAAATCTACACCTTAGATGAGGTAGATGCAAACTCATTGAGTGAGTTCATTTCAAATAAAAAATAAAAACCTACTAAATTTGTACTATCTCACACATGTGGAGATATAATTTGGAAAAAGGGTTGAATGATCATTAGTATACCTTGAAATATGTAGTAGTCATTTCAGTTTGAGTACCCTCATATCTCCCACATGTGTAAATGGTAGCCTAGCTAGTTTAGGTGGATTTTGGTTGCATGGCGTGGGATTTTCCTCCAATGTGTAGGATTGGAAGATCAAGGCATCAATTGTAGGGCTTCTCCAAACCTTGTAAATGTGACTTTGAGACACATGTGGCTGGCCTGTTCCCTAAGACCTCAAGGTTTCTAACTGTGTTATCCCAACACAACTTTTATTCGTTGGCTCGTGTTGCTTAATGACATGTAATTACAATCTTTTGTTGTTATTGTTTAGTGTTTTGCTTTGCCCGGACTTCAGTATGACCCTGAACCCTAAACCCTAGTAAATGTTTGTTTCTCTTACTCTGTACACGTGCTTCTAATGAGAATTCTACTGTATCATACACTTTAAGGAATGGGGGCAATCAGGGGAAAAAAATTACATATAAGTAATATAGGGTACCATAAAATCAACCATCCAAGAATTTATAATTACCAATAGGGTGCAAATAATCACAACAATTTACCATTATTTCAAAAATTAGCATCCTTTATAATCCTTTCTCATAGGTAAATAGCCCCCATTTTAATAGGTCATTATCGCAGGTGTATGCAAAATATACAAGGGAGTGCCCCCCCCCCCCCGAGGAACGTTGCTACACCTCGATTCAAATTTGCTAACCATCTCATTTTATCCGTGTGTTTCATATCCTAAGAGAAGTGGGCTAGTAAGAAAAAATAACCATTTAGGGCCCATCTACCTTAGAGCAAGTAATTAGCTCTTCAAAACATTCCAATCAAGATATAGTGAAAAAAATAAATGCATTGTGTAATCCGTGGGGGGGGGGTGCACCTATCATTAAAACCAAGAATCATGTGCATTTGTTTTGTAAAATTAAGCAATACACGTACAATTGACAAAAATATAAGTGAAAATATGTATACATTAAGAAAAAAATACAATTATATATAGTCATAAACATAAGTATACAAATACATTTCTAAACAACAACCAATCCCTATCCTATGTATAATGCAAAACACTAGTATTTACCAGTAAGGTTGTTGAACACTTTTTCATCCCCCAAATGTACTTTATAAGCATCTAAATATGCAATGTATATCATAAAAGCTAAAATTGCAACTAGTATTTCTAAGTCTACCATCACATGATCAGTATGATTGTAGCCCCACTTGTTGTGGGTTCCTTTTTGATACCAACATAAGCCAATATAAAATCTTATGATATAAAGTCTAGTGACACTACCATACAATTCCAAACGTTAAATATCTTGTAAAGGTCCTCCATGCATGTACATAACTATAGTATATAAGATGTGTAGCTTATGTATGTCGTACATAGTACAACAAAGTTCAAATCAATACTCCTTTTGTGCACTCATGTATACTCATACGTGTATAGTACAGTGCATCGCCTAGATGCATTATTCCAAATAATAAGTGACACTAAATACAATGCACACTGTAGTGAAATTCTTGTCCATTGGCAATACCATAGCACCTTTACTACTTCAACACTAATTAAAATATTCTCAAGAAACTCAAAACTTTTGAAAATTGTATTTTCAAAATCACAAAATTTTATACGTAAAAAATGATTTTTCCTTTAAATGCAGGATGAAGAATCAAAAAAATGAAAATTTATAATAATTATCCTATAAATAGTTGAAGTGGCAAAGGTATTCACCTTGATTGAAAGGAATATGTCCATTGATCAATGATCATCATGGTGCCTGGAACATATGCAATTTGTACAATTAATGAATAGTTTCTAGTTTCCTAGTGATTAGGTTGCCCCTCCTTAGAATTTTATTGACAATATTTTCTTTTTTGAAAAATTAAAACACTTGAAATAGGTCAAATGTCCGCTGTTCCAAAGAGAGCTTAGTAAAGCATTAAGGTAGACATTCCTCATTCCAACATAGCAATTTCATTTAAACACCTATATTTGAATGGTCTGTGGATAGGTGTGGATTTAAGAACGGGCACCAAAATGACATATGTTCATAAGAGATTGGACTATGTGCTCAGAATATGCTAACCATTTTAGGTTCAATAGTGATGGTTTGGGGGGTCTATTTGGCCACTTCGTGAGCACAAGAATCCTCACTTTGATAATGAATACAATATTGAAATGAGCTCCGAAATTTATGAAGCAAATGGCAGCGGGCATGATTTCGATTTGCTAATTATTTTGCAGTAATTCCATGTTTCTTATCTTACGAGAAGTGGGCGCAAAGTGAATTGTATCCAAAGAACACACATCTACCTTCCTTCATGAAATTCATGCCTCACACGTAGACTTTTGTTCACACTCATGTAGATTTCAAGCATTTCTCCTCTAGATTTGTGCATTGCTCTCAACATGACGGGACTAGATCATAACTAAGGTATGGGGATGTTATTTTCTTACTATTCTTAATTGGACACCTATATTTGATTGGTGTGTGGTTTAGGTTAGGAATAAAGAACAAACACCACAAAGTCACAAGTTTAAAAGAGATTGGACTACATCTTTATATTTATTGATTATTCCACACTCAATATTGAACACAATTGAGAGCACATATATATATTAAGTTAAGGATTTGATTGACATATATGCACTTATGATAACCAAAACCACATCAAGAAAAAGACCAATTTTTAATCTGATGTTTGTAGATGTTTCAGTGTACATGTTCCAATGCAACACAAAATAACATCCACAAACTTAATATCTTGAGTTTATATGTGATGGGTAGTTATTTTCTCAATTGGTCTTCAAGTAGGGAATCTTAATAGTGCCAAATGTCTTGTCTGATTCAAATAAGTTGAATTGGCCATTTCATGCCTAGGGCCGACACTCCTTGAAAATTAGAAACTACATGCAGCCAAAGATAAGTTTTATTTTATTTTATTGATGATATTAAAATTTTGAAGTGGTTCCAAGATAAAATAGGCCCGCACAATATGTGACTTTCAACTCAAAATAAGGCAAGTTGCTGTAAATTCCATGAAATTTAGTTTTTATTATTTCTAAAACACCGTGGTATAAATCATATATCATTGGTCAATGGTTCCACAATAAAAGCAATCCATGTGTGATCTTCAGTGCAAATCTATTTTGTGCATAACACTCTTGCAACAAGCTACTTGTTGATTTATAATAAACACATGATACATGAAAATAAATGACTCACCCCAACCTTTCAAAGTAATTGAAATGTACTACAAAATATGCATAATTAGAAAATTACCTAATTGAATGAGTCGTTTAATTGCTTGTCACCAAGATAATACCCCCTGAACAACTATACCCTTGCCACGCGTGGTTCCCGTAAGTCACACTAAGTGTCAGCCCCGAGATTTGCCAACTTGTCATGAATGTTGACATGCAATGAACTCGGACAAAGTGCAAAAATGAACCATATTATAGGATATCAAATTGATCCGATTTCTATGCCAAAAATCACGTTGGATTTGCATTGGAACACATCTAGGTCATGCCCCACCTTTTCGCATGAAATAAGGTGTGTTCTGGAGTAATTTATTATGGGCTTGCCTAAATCTCATGATTGTGAGAACTTGGGACCACAAGTGACATGCCACACTTGCTTATGATATCATCTTACGCTTCCTAACATCATGCATGTGGCAACCAAAGTGCACATGATATTAAGGAGGTCTGTAGAGTTGACATGGATGCATGATGATAGAAAATTACTGTGACGTATGACATCATGGAATAACACAAAGTCAACATCGCAATAATGGTAATAACTACAATGATGACAATGTGATGTGTGCAAGTGTGTGGTATGAATACTTTGGTGGTTTATTTTAAAGTCAAAACCCATGATATATGGGAAGGAAATGTGACAACGAAGAAAACTTAAACTAAACACATCCGTTTGGAGATATAAGAGAGGGAGTGATATTTTATTTTTATTTTTATTTTTATTTTTTTATTTATTTGTCACATGCCATCGTACCTTAAATCATAGGTGTTCGAGACGGGCCTGGAAAGTTTGTTTAAGGTTGGAGTCTCAACTACTGTCAGCACATAGCCAAATCGGCACACTTGCGCCAAATGATTAATTGAGTTTTCAAAAGTATGTCCGGCACTTTAAAGTAATCTTTTTAAAATTCCATAACTTTTTATTATGAATTTTTATCAATTTCGGCTTGCTCACTGCACCAATTCTCAAGCTAACATAGTAGGTGCTTACAATGCAAATTGAATTCCCGCACTTTTAAATCAATTGGAAGATTTGGAAGAAAAAACCTCCCCTTTGTACAAGTAGAGTGGGACTAGTGTTCACAATCCATGTGGGATATGTAAACTTGAGAGATAGAGCCCCAGCAGTCCTCTTACATGAATTTGTTTATATCTTTTGTATAACAACTCCAAATCTTTTGTATCAAAAAAATCCATTCTGTAGGTGGTACTAAGTTTGATGTTCCAAGTTTTCTCAGTTGAACATAACTCCAACAAAACTTTTCTTCTATGCGCAATCAAGCTCCTAAAATTTGCTCTTACCATATTTTCTCTTCAAACCTCCTCACCTCTTGACATGCTTGCTGAAACTTGTTCATATCTTTTGCACAATATTTTCTTATTGGAGTTGGTACGTTGTTTGATTTACCAAATATTCATAATTGGACATGATTTCAAATAAGTACATCCTCTATGTGAGATTAAGGTTTAAAATTTAATTGAAGCCATAGACCAAGTTCTTAGTACAAAAGTCTTGCAATTTCATGTTAACAAATATTCTTTGTGAAAATTTGTTAGGATGCTTTCTCTTTAACACTAACTCTTTCATTGGCTTGATTGCCCTCATGTTCATGAAGTGATCGACAAAGTAGTCTTCCTTTGTACATACGTCTACCCAAATTTGAAACATCTACCATTTTATCTTCATGATTTAGTTTGCAACTTCCTATCACTCCATGTACTATCCATAACTCAACCAATCTTGCTAAACGTCACGTGATTGGTTAACTACACAAGAATGTGTAGTTAATGTAACTAATTACCATTTGGAGTTGCATAGTGCTATAACATTTAACCAAATATGTTATTTATTTTTCATGAGTCGCAAATTTTGTAAAGATTCCACCTAACACTTACCTATTTCAAGGGTTTCTCTTTTTAAATAATAAAATACTATCAATAGATTGTTAAGGAGGGACTACTTAATCATTAGGAACTAAAACTGTATGTATATTGTACAAATCCCACTTGTTCGGGGCACAATGACGATCATTGATCGATGGATGTATTCCTTGGCAATTATTTCAATGAAGGTGAATATTGCACATGGATATCACATGTCCTTTTGGCATCCATTCTTCGATGCACAACTTACCACACACCAATCAAAGTATAAATTTTTTATTACGATAAGTCATCAAATTCGGCACGTGTATCCTAAGATTGATTTGGCATATATGCTTTGTGCAGAATATAATTGGTAAAATAGGAGGTCTCAATGAGAGATTTCTTTCTAGGTTTCTTTCTTGTAGGGGCAACACAAACGGAGTAAAAGAAATCTCTATTGATTGTCATCTCATTTAATCATGTGAGCCACAGGAAGAATGTCACCTGCAAGTGAACCTCAATTGACACGTGGATACCTACAGCTAGTACCATGTAGTGAGTAGAGAACTTTCAAGTAGGTAAGACTGTCACTGCAACACCTACTACTATGGACACATTTTGAATTGCAACATATGTACATATTTGGTATGAATAATAATATTATCATTATTATAGAAAATAACCATAACCATAATCATGAACACATCAACCCCTAAAGGCTATAGCAAAATTGTCTAAAAATCGCCTAGAATGGTTATGTCTAATTCAGAAGCTCATTAAGAAAAATCAACACCACTTCTAGTACATCTAATTCTACAATGGAATCTTTGTAGAGTTAGGATTGTTCACAAAAAAATTCAGACGTTTGCGTGTCCAAAATCAAAAGACCGTAAAGGAAATGTGTATGTTGGTGTTGTCAAGCTTTGGCATTAGGACAAGGCCTTTTCATTCCTAGAATGCCCTCCTCTCATGGTCTTCCCCTATGTCTCCCTTCCTTCCTACTTAGTGTGCACTTGTTGGACCTACCCTTACCCTCATGCGCATTGTATTCAATCAAGTTTCACCAAGTTCCAAAATTATTTTGACTATATGTTCCAATGCAAAAGCATAGGCACACAATAAGGGATTAAATAACCAAAATAAAATGAAAGACATGCAACAACCAATCAACACAAAAAAAACACTAACTACATTGACACCATATTGATAGCCTCCATTGTCCAATGCGTCTTTCAAAAATTAGATTCTATGGTCAAGATTGTCCAAGGAATGCACACATGACCTAATAAGTCCATGGTCCAGTTCTCCTAGCCTTAGTACCCCTCATTCCCCCTTGCTTTCACTGAATGGTTGCTATTTAGTTTACGAATATTATAGGGCTCCCCACACTAATGATCCCAAACAGAACAAGACCCACAAACTATGTTCCATAGCCAAGAGATGATGCATGAGTGGCAAACCTACTAGGTACAGACCGTGGCTACAAGTAAGAAACCTATGTCAGCCTTTTTTTCTTTTGTCACTACTATTACTTGGCCACTTATATTTGAATGGTATACGACGAGGCTTACAGTTACAAACAGACACAAGAAGACATGTGTTACGATGAGATTGGACTATGTGCTCATAAAATAGACACAATTTAAAGCGACCATTACAAAATAAAAGAATGTTCTCTTCATGAACTTTACAACGTTTTTTGCATATCGGCTCCAACTCTGAAGCTTGGAAGGACGATTGTTATGATTTGGAATCCGTCCCTTGAATAAGACACGGTTCCCGAGCCGATCCAACGGCCACAAATCCATCGATCCCCAAGGGCCTTCAATGGGGGGTCACACACCCCTTTCACATTTAGTGGGAGGGACTTTCCGTGCGGAGTCGAATCCGAGTTGCATTATGTTATTTACTGTTCCAAGTCCCACGTCCATCGAAACCTCCACCTTTATAGGTAAACAAAATAATTGGGGGCCCCATTACTTCAATAATTAATACCTTGCATTACTTTTTCTGCCTGCCCGATCCATCCGGACCACCCCTCGGATTCAGATAGACGTGCCTAAATCGAACATCGCAATAATTTGGGCACCTACGCTTGATTGGTATGTGGTCAGGTGTGGATCTAAGAACGGACAACAAAAAGACATGTGTTGAGAAGAGATTGGACTGCATGCTCAAACTATGTGCTGACCATTCTAGGTTTGACAGTCGACATGATCGGGGGACCTGTATGACCACTTGACGAACACGGCTTAACGAACATGAGAGTCTTCACTTTGAGAATGTGTAAGATGTTCATGTGAGCGATTATGAGGCGAATGGCTGCGGACATGATTTGGATTTTGCTAGGCATTTCGCACTAATTGTGTGTTTCATGTCCTATGAGAAGTGGCTCAAGAGAGGAAGTATGGGAGTAACATATTACGTCTAAGGTAAGCAGGCCTCAAAACATACAATTTTCTCTCTGCACCCACTTCTCATAGGATATGAAACACACAATTAGTGCAAGATGACTGGCAAAATCCAAATCATGCCCACACTCAAACTTCGCATAGTTTACTGGAGCTCATATGAATATCTTAATCATCATCAAAGTTAATAAATGGTTATAAAGGCCCCCCATTTATGTTGACTATGAGCACATAGTCCAACGTCTTTTCAATATGGTTGAGGCATCTATAACCAATAAAATAAGAGAGTTTTGCATCAGTTTAGGAGTAATAGCGGGGAACTTATTTTCTTGTGAACAAAAACAAACTCTAAGGAGAATGCAATTATTTCTTTAAAACAAATTATGAATGTGGAAATTTGCTACAAATTACGAGGCGTAAATTTTTAGGGTTACACACAAGTCCATCTATAGGTTAAGCCATAACCGCTCATCTCAATGTTACTCTTTGACTATGACAACTGTCGAAACTCTTACGAGGGTAATCAATCACAAACTGCCGTCACATAAACTTTAACTTTGTTCGCTTAAAAAATATAGATCTCATCTTTGTCAGCACTACATGACCCTCGTGAGCGGTTAAATGGACTTGGTCGACTATGGATGCCTCGACCTTACATGTGCTTTTGGTGTCTGTTCTTAGGTTCACACCCAATCACACACCACTCAAATATAGGTGTCTGTTAGATCACAAACCACATTGGTCACATCTACCTTGCCTTACTTAGGGCACGTTCACATGAAGTTCCAAGTCCCAAGTCCTACTCATGTCAACAAGTCCCAAGATGGAGACACAATACCAACTTTTGAGCCTCCAAAAACCATCAGAAAATGGGTTATATCCATTAAAGTCATATCTCGATTATTTCAAACAAAACATCTCGGGACTTGTGTTGCAAGTTGGGCCCAACTTTTTGCTCGACCCAAATCCCAATGAAAGTCTCGAGCCTCACCTTCCAAACATGTGGCCACGTAGGCATCCTTGTCATACTTGGGACTTAAGAGTTGGGAACCCGTGTGAAGGGGGAAGTCCCAACTTCCATGATCTTAACGGCTTTGATTGCACGGATTGACCTCAAGTAAACTAAGTCTTAAGTCTCGAGCATCACCTCCAAAACATGTTGCCACGTAGGCGTCCTTGTCATACTTGGGACTTAAGACTTGGGAACCCGTGTGAAACGGGAAGTCCCAACTTCCATGATCTTGACGGCTTCGATTGCACGAACTGACCTCAAGTAAACTAAGTCTTAAGTCTTGAGCATCACCTCCAAAACACGTTGCTATGTAAGTGTCCTTGTTATACTTGGGACTTAAGACTTGGAACATGTTTGAAGTGGGAAGTCCCAACTTCCATGATCTCAACGGATTTAGGGCCGGTTCACACTATGAACCAAGAAGTCGTCCTAGGGCGATGTAAGAGTGTTGATTGGCTGCTGAACTTATCCTGGGACCACTTCGGTTTACATCAAGGAAAAAATGGAAGAGTGATCATGAAGGTCAAGGTCCCCAAAAGACATATTTTAAAGCCTAATTAATACACTGACATGGTCCAACGGGTTTTGTGGTGAGAGAGGCAAGAGAGGTGGTCTGGTAGGAAAAGGCAAAGGGCCCTTGGCAGAGAAATGCCGTCATAATTTTTTTTTTTAATGAAATTATTTTGGGGGCTTTATATACAACTCTTCCCACTAGGTAAGGCCCATAATGCACACTTTTCAACATCTATACGATGTAATGGATCTTGAGAAGCAAGTCCACCCTCTATGTGCCTAGATCATATCATAGGCCATGAGACATACCATTTCTTCCATGCCCTGCCCCTTGAACATGTTTCATCAAACAATGTGCAACATCTAGAACTCAAGAATTTGAGTACACATGGTGAAGCGGGTTGCAAATAATGCTCAATGTACAACACAAGGTACATGTAAATTACATATCACATGTACAAATTAAATCGCTCTTTTTAGTGAAAATTCTTGTGAGAAGATTTGCAAGCCACATCTTCGACACATTTAACAAGAAGTCACGGGTAGATCACTCCATTGTCAAGTTGAACACCACGTGCGACCAAAAAAATCTTCTTTTGGTAAGTTGCACCACCAAAATGGGTCAAAATTTTATCAAAATTTTATCATGAGTAGATATACACAATACCTATGACATATTTAAAAGTGGTAACTAAATTTGATGATTTGTTTTTTTCATAAACCATACCATTTCTAACTAGAATGACACAGAATTGAACTAAAACAATTACTAAAAAAAATAAAGATGACTAAAATTTTCAAAAAAGTATACAAAAGATACTATCAATGTTTATGTATATGTAGAAAAAATATCATAAATTTTAAAATTATATATGGCATGTAATATAGGGGTAGCAAACTTTGTCCGCACGTGGTGTCAACTTGACAATGAAGTGACCTCCCCGTGCAAGAAGTGAAGACAAGTAAACCCCAAGAGAAGACAAGCAAATGAGCAAACTTGAATTCTTTTTCTTTCTAAAATGCCCTTTTTGGACATATATCAAAAAGAAATCAACACATCCACTTTTTGGTGCACGGCCATTCTTCTTGGTCCACATTCAGTTTACACCTAGTGAGGAGGGGCCCAAGGCTTTCAGAGATGGATTTTTTAAAGAAGTTTGACCATGGAAAATGGACCATGAACTTGGACCATTGAAAAAGGCCCTCTTCCATAATCTGACTATATGGTCCATAGTGTAAACCGACCCTCAATTGCACGGATTGACCTCAAGTAAACTAGGGCTTGGGACCCGTTTGAAGCGGCCCTTGCTTAACTTACGCTTCACGATGACTTAACTTATTATTCCCTCTTGTCTCTAAAGGAGCCTGACAACCTCGGCGATGACACACTTCTTCGGAATGCGGAGGGTGAGGCCCCCAAAATATGCCCGTCCGCCCGCCCACCCGTCCGGGCAGCTCACCGTTGCCTCCTCCTGCCACCGCCTAGCCCCCACTCTGTCACAAATTTTGATACACTATGCAAAAGTGGCACTGCCCAGGTGGATTCTTTTCAGATGGGGCAGTGACAGTCAGTGTTCAAGATCGAAGTCTTCAATGCCCTTCAAACGCGATTTGGCCCTTCAAAATATACCTCTCTCGGAACAACCCTTCAAAGCGCAACCCCAAATTGAAAACAAAGACGTCACTTGAAGTCCTCAATATCTTCTGTCCACCACAAGAACCAACAAAGCGTAGGGCATTGTCACTACAAGAAGTGGAGACCGATGGTTGATTCTTAATTCTTCACATCGTACTAGAAACATGTACCATATAATTCATGCACAAGTTTAATATGAGTTTTGTATTTCATTTCTATATTCTTAAATTGACATCTTGGATTTGAACCAACCCTTCAACTGAATAGTTGAAATTTGAGAGCCCTTTAAAATGAAACTCATATGAGGGCTTCAATCTTGAACACTGGTGATAGTGTCTGGGGTAGCATCCGGAGAGAGATATTTGGGCATAATCGGTCCAAATCCATGTGTTTTCATGTCCCACCGGTTGCATGTTGACTGACATGTTTTGGTTTTTCTTTACTAATAACGGGTATATTCCATAGATTCCTTTTAAAGCAATTGGTGATTTTCCTGACATCTTGAGATTCGACCAGTTATTTCTCTAATGCAACCACTTTGCCTGTAACTAGAGTAGAGGCATCCATAACCAAACACTCAAGAGATCCTACACCAGGTCTGGAGAGGTATAAAGAGGTGTGATTTTTTTTCCCATGTAGGAAGATAGGAATTAGGAGGATTATAATTTTTCAGTAATTTTATTCCTTGAACTGAAACTACAATGAATTTTTGAAGCCAAAAATTGACCTGTACATATTACCAATGTCTAGCGTCTATTGTAATTGATCATTTTAACTGCTCATTCCTTCCTTCTCACTTTAGCACTCAAAACCAGGACATGTGTCATAGCACTATTGATTCCGACATGATCGAAATTCAATCCCAACCTAATCGAAATTCCAGTATCCAATAGATTGCTAATGGGATCCTGATCAAGAATAGACGCCTCTACTATAGCGGTCGGTTCTCCCCCACTCATGAGTCCGGGAAGATTTTTGGACGTAAACAGTCAAAATCCTAGTGTTTTCAAGTCCAACCTGTTACATGTTGTGATCTTTCTGTTTTTCTTTGTTAATTTGAAGTAGATTCCATAGGATTCCTCTCAAAGGATGATGATTTAAATTGGGGTAAATTCAACAAATTCCTCTAAAATGATCCGTAAGGGTCCTGCAGTCTCAAACTCAACTAGTGACCAGTTCTCCCGTTCATTGATCGGCAACATTGACTGACTCACCTTTCAGGTGAAGGTTGTCACTGCCCAATGCAGGAAATTTACCAATCGTTTCAGAAGAATTTAGAGAATTTGACCCAATTTAAGAAAGAAAAACCAAAAGATGTCAACATGTAACCGGTTGGACTTGGAAACACTAGGATACGGACCGATTATGCACAAAAATCCTCCCCGGAAAATGTTGCCAAACACTTCATAACATTAAGGTAAGTGGGTCTCAAATGGACACTATTCTCTCTGCACCCACTTCTTGTTGGATATGAAACACGTAATTGGTGCAAGATGATTGGCGAGTCCAAATCGTGCATGTTACCACTTTCCTCAAAAAATTTGGAGCTTGTATGAATATCCTATACATTATGAAAGTGAAGATTTTCCAAGATTATATGATCTTAAAAGACCATATAAGTCTTCCTAATTATGTTGACTATTGCATGTAGAAGAATCAATTAATTTTTGAGCATGTAATCCAATCTCTTCTCAACAATTGTCTTTTTTCGATCCACACCCAACCATTCACTGCTTAAATATAGGTGTTCATGAAGATGTAGCATTGTATTAGGCACATCTACCTTATAATATCCTAGTGTTGAGTTATTTCTCTAGAAAAAAATGACTTCCCTAAACACCTTATTTAGTGTGGGCCATATTAATGACCATCGATCACACTATTTTTCTTGTGATTATCAGGTGACAATAAGAGATGGTGTTACATAAAATTTGTTGTTGCATGCCAATTCATGAAGACCACTTTAATTAACATGGCATAGCTATTTTGACACCACACTCTATTTGAGGTTTAGTGTAGCTACCCTACTTAGGGTTTGCAGTCCAACCTTCTCGAATTTAGCATTCAATTAAGTAGACCAATGTATAAGGTGAGTGGGTGTAAAATGGACACATTTTTCTTTGCACCCATTTCTCGTGAGATATTAGACATGTGATTAGTGTGGGATGATAAGCAAATCTAAATCCAGACCACAAGGCTTTTGCCTCATAATTTTTGAAGCTCATATGAGTATCTTGTCCATTATCACAGTGAGGATTGAAGTTCTTTTTTGAAATGATCATATATGTCCTCCCTCAACTTACTATTAATGTTGACTATTGAACTTTAAATAGTTAACATAATTTGAGCACATAGTCCAATCTTAGTTAAGCACATGGATTTTTGGTGTTTGTCTTAGGCCCGCACCTAAACCACACATCACTCAAATATAGGTATTCAATTGAGATAAGCAACCAAATTAGATCCGTTTAGAAGCCAACTAGAGTTCCCAAAAGATTCTTGGGTCCACACCTAATCCACAAAAGCTCTCACAAGAGATAAGTAATGTTATATTTGCAAACAACAAACTTCTGCAAGTTTCAAGACTTCAGTTGTAATTATGATATGTGCATCTGTTTCGGTTTGGGATGTATTTTGGGTCTATTTTGGACACCTAGAACGAAGTGTATGATGGACACATGGCACATGTTGCATGATTTCCAAAAATATATTAAAACCAAGTGGAGGCATAGCATGACCTATCTACACACACGGCAAGTCCATCGCATAGGACACCGTGACAAAGACAAGTGGAGGTTCCAACACACATAGGCCATGTCCTTGTCATAATGCTCCCTTTAATGAACTATATATAAGACCAATTTATAAGCAAGTATGAAATGTCACTTGTGGTCCCACATTCTTATAATGATCCTAAAGTTTTATCCAAGGCCATAATAGGATATCCAAGAAACACTTTATTCCAAATAAAAGGTGGGGCATAGCTTAGATAGATGAGTTATAGAATTGGATGCCCTTATAGGACCAAATTAGGGTTTGACTCAAAAATTCTATGATGTGTATGATATGATTCAAATATTTTTGGATTCCATGCCTTCCGAATCCACTTTAAAAGGCTAATCCAACAAAATAATCGGCACATCGATCGGAGCACTCTATATATCCAAGCACCAAAGTATCATGAATAGGTGCAACTACCTTGGTCTAACAATTTGAGAATTTTGTCAACTTTGCCAATTAAGTTGCAAAGAACAAACATCTAGATACCGATTTCAAATGACTCAAGCTATGAATACTAGGTTCTTGTTGCCTGGTGGCAATCAAGTTTTCTAGGAAAGAAAAACCAGGTATTGGTGTAAGTGTTGGTTCTTTATGGTTCTGTAGATTTGATCTTAAATTGTGCTTGTAAATTGTGCAAACCAACATTGCGGAATAACATAAGGTATGTGGGTATTATTTGGTCCATTTCCCATGTTCTCCAACTTCTACTAGTTAGGCTTTACACAACAAAACTCATTTGCGTTTACAAATCTACAATGAACCATGTGCAAAAATCGGATTGAAAATCAAACCTACCATGATTTAGTGATGGTTATTGGAAGTGCATGTTTGTTGATTTCTTAACTAGTAACATAGGTCCTCTCAATTTTGTTCACTATTGAGTGTAGGGTAGTTATTAATATTTGAAGAGGTAGTCCAATCTCTTTGAACATGTGTCATTATGATGTATGCTCTTTGATCCTCACCGAACCACGTACGAATCAAATGTAGAGGTCCAATTAAGAAAACGAGCCACTTAAGACCCATCTACATCAATGTGGCAATCCTTTGAATTTTGTAAGCAAGGAATAACATTGGAGATATAGTGGTAGATGCACCTAATCTTGTCAAGTTTGCCAATTAGTGTGACAATTTTCTGAATTCTGCAAGGAAGGAGTAATAGTGGTGCATCTACCATTGTCCTAGACATTGGAACATAGGTGATGAACTTTAGGGCCCCTTCACTTGTGATTGATACGGTTGTTTGAGGAGAGAGATCTAAGTTAAGGGATTTGGACCTTATGTGACAATTCCCAAGCCAATTCCACAATCTAAAAAGTATGTAGAGTCACAAGTGCCTACAATAAGATCACATGAGTAATTTAAGTGGGGCCTTCACAATGTTATAATGTTGAGCTTCATGAGTGTTGTGTGAATTTAGTAGATGACGCAAAGCCAATGGGAGCCTGATGTTAAGGTTGTGGACATTCTCAATGTGCAAGATTTTAGGGTGTTGGTTTTAGCATGCTCTACCTTACCTTAATGTAAATTTGAAAGGGGCTTCACAATGCTATCATGATACTTGAGCTTCATGTGTTATGTGAATCTAGAAAGCTTGGACCATTCAGTGGTGGACTTGGACCCAGTAAAAACATGATGTTGAGGTCGTGGACATTCTCAATATCAATACGTACTTATAGTGGAAGATATTTTAGGGTCTTGGTCTTGGGCTTGGGTGGATTCTTCATTTCAGCGTGCTCTACGTTACCTTAATGCAAAGGGGACCTTCACAACGTTATGGTGTTTGAGTTTCATGAGTGTTCCATGGAACTAGAGAGCCTAGATCATTCAACGGTTGACTTGGACCAAGTAAAACTTGATGTTTAGGTCGTAGACATTCTCAATATGAATATGTATCTATTGTGCAAGACCTTAGGGTGTTGATTCTAACATGCTCTCTACCTTACCTTCATGTACATGGGAACTTCAAAATGTATGATGTTGAGCTTCATGAGTGTTGTGTGAGTTTGATAGATGACCCAAAACTAACACGGGAGCCTAATGTTAAGGAGTGGGATATTCTCACCATCAATATGAAATTATTACATGCAAGTTTTTAGGGTGTTGGTTTTAGCATTCTCTACCTTACCTTAATTTATAGGGGGGCCTTCACAACGTTATCATGTTTGAGCTTCACTACACTAAATAGGTAGATTAGTGTTAGATGCAATAGTTACCTAAAACACTAATATTCAACTGATATTACAATTAGTGTTTGAATAGGGTTTGAAAAAATTATACCTTTTACGAGGTTCTCATATTCTTCTTCCTTCAATTATTCATTCCAAGATTTACAAAATATCATCTAACACTAAATGCGCTCATGTAAATATTTAAAGTTACTACTTGGTACAAATAGTGTTAGAGTTGACATTTAGTGTTCTAACACTATAGAGACAATTTACATTTAGCGTTTTCGTCGATTATTAGTGTTTCCAACACTAATCTACCTATTTAGTGTAGTGTTGAGTGAATCTGATAGATAACCCAAAACCAACACAGTTACAACCTGTTAAGGTACTGAACAATCTCAACATCGAAATCCTACTTATACTTCAAGATTTTAGGGCATTCGTTTGAGCACCCTCTCTACCTTACCTTAATGTAATGGGAAACCTTCACAACGCTATCACGATTGAACTTCACGAGTGTTGTGTGAATTTGATGGATGAGTCAAACCCGACACGAAAACCTGATGTTCAGGTGGTGACACATTCAACACCAACATCTACTTCCGCTCCAAAATTTACGGGTGATGGTTTTGAGCATGCTCTCTACCTAATTAACCTTGGTGTAAACGGGCTTGTCCACAATGTTATCATGTTGAGAGGTTCACGAGCGTTGTTCAATGAATCCGGAGAGCCTAGCCCAGACCATTCATTCGGCCGGTTGACTTGGATCGGGTAAAACCTGGTGGTCCAACTACACTAACTTAGAGGGCCCAGCTAACTCGCTCCACTAACCCAGACAGATAAGTTAGTGGGCCCAGTCCAGCTGCAATCATGCACTAGTGAGTAGTCGTGTGTTCCCGAATCCCATCTCATGCCCACAACACTCATTGATTGCGTGCTTGCAAATTGTAGTGTTGCTTCGATCGCAAATCTTTCTGGCACCAAATCGCTCCTGCCAATTCAGCAAGCGTAGTGACTCAGAGCTGGACTCCGACCATCAAAACTCTCTCTTGATTGTTTCCGAATCCGGTCCGAAGGTTGCAACTCTAGCTAGCTAGCTAGACAGACTCCAGTTTCAGCTACAATTCACCCGAAGCAGAGATCATCGACTCTCGCCAGGTGAGAAGCACTAGCTGCTGCTGTTGCTTCTCGATCGGTCTAAGTCTATGTGAATGTCACCTTTGCGTAATTGCTCTGCTCATGGTCTACTGTGAGGAGCACTCCTCGAATTTCTTCTGAGCACTTGATTCCCAGCTTCCCCATGACTAGTTCGAGGGTCTGACTCTAATGTGAAGGAAGGCTCTGGTATATTCACAAGCTTCATTCGGCAGCACTGGGGTGTTTCTTGCCCCTCTGCACAACTTGAGTAGGCTTGTAGTAGTTGAGTCCTCGGTAGTCCCATTCCTGATTCTAGTCAATTGTGTTCCGGAGATGCTCAAACTTGTTCTCTCTCCTGAGGATTTTGTGATACTGTTCTTGTTAGTAAGCTCTTTGGTTGTTGTTGCCGTTGGTCAGGTGTCCTAGTTGTCCAATTTGCAATGTTAAGTTCTGCTCTTTCTGAGGCTCAGATGGTGGGAGAGCAAATGTTATTCAGGTTTTTGTTTGCATCAGAAGCTTAGGCTGCAAGAATTTCGCAAGCGTTGTAGCAGTACACCGGATTTGCATTCCGGTAGAGGGGGGAAAAGGTTGCCGGATTATGGGAGTAGTAACTTGAGGTTGGTTCTGGCTTGCAGGGGTAAGCGACTGGCAGTAGGATTGAAAATTACACAATTTGGTGAAATTTGTGACAATTTCATAATCTCTGTTTTCGGCTACGACGTTGGGATTATTGTCGCATTAGGAGTTTAGAGCTCCTGCGGCGGGCGGCTTGCTATGAGTCTAGTCTACGCATCAATGGCTTCAGGTTCTGGAGGATTAACAACAGGTTGGCCGCGGTTGCTGTTTGAGTGCGGGGAGCATCCAACAATACACAGGTAATGCATGTGAATAGGATAGCTAAATTGCTGAAGGTGGATTCCAAAGTAGGCTACGATTCTATTAGTTTTCAACGCTACTCTGACAAAAGAAGATTCTTATAATCTAAGTGCATCTTGCAATGGTCGCTGAATGTCACAGAACTCTTGTCATTTCAAGCACGTTGAGACGAGTATGTTACAAAGAACCAGTCTACGAAATCTGCAGAAATGAGAGCACCAATTTCGCAATTGGTAAGGTTCACATACCTTGATTATTATCCATTGTTTTCTGAGAAGTTCATGTCGTGGTAATAGCAGGGGACATTATGATTCACATGTTTAAGTGAGACATCAGCCGCAAACAGGTTGGTTCGCTCGACCCTTCCAAAATTTGCAACAACGATAAGGAGATCAAGAACACATGCTTAAATAAGTGAGGCATCCACCGCAAACAGGTTGGTTCGATCAATCCTTTCATAATTTGCAACAGCTTTGAGGTGATCCAGTTCCTGCAAAACTGCCGTGATTATGGCAGTTGACTACACTTTCCACAATGACATCAACAACGATGCACTTAAGGTGCAATCCATGACACAAGGTTCGATGAAGCCACGAGACATGAATTACAGGCGGCTATCTAAAAGCATGGGAAAATTGGTGAGGATCTCACATCTGTCATCGGATGGTCAGTCCGGACCTAGGCATCATCATCATCCGCATGTGAAGTACATGCAACAGAAACTTCGCAAGGTGGAAGTGGAGAATGAGCGTCTCCGATCACAGCTTGCGACATCCAACTTGCGGAAGGTAGCGATGAAGGAGCGAGTCAAAGAAGTGGAATGCCAAACAGAGAAGCTGAGACAGAGAGTTGAAGATGCGGAGAAACTCCTCACCGGGTTACCTGTTGAGAGTTTTCATCATCAAGAGTCAAGTGGTCTCGAAATTGTGTGCCACAGGGACAAGAATGATGATGATGATGATGATGTCAACCTTCTTCAAGGAGTACTGGAGAATTCGGACAACTTCGATCAAAAGATGAGCACAAACTATTTCGATGTCATAATTGGCATGGACCATCAAGAGCAAACGGAAATCCAAAGCTATGGCGAAACGAAGCTCCTGTGCTGGGACAACAATCAGCAAGTTGAGTATCATGTGGACGACATCGAGCAAGTGCAGGAGCTTCAAGAGGAGGTGAAAATGCTTACCACGAAGTTGAAATTCTCTGCAACGCAAAGACAGGCCATGAAGGAAATCATCATAGCTTTGGATGCAAAGCTTACACAGATCACAGGGGAGAATGAGAGTCTAAAGAAAGAGGTATACGAGAAGACCCGGCTTCTACAAGCAAGAAAAGATGACATATTCAACCTTGAACATTGTGTTGAGTCTTTGAGTGTGAGTAACCAAATGTTAAAGTCAATGCTAAACTTGAAGAAAATGGCAATGGAGACACGGAAGTCAGAAAGTCTGTTAACACTAGAACCAATCCTTGTGAAGTTAGCAGGACAAGTGAGCTTGCAAAATGCATGTGTAGTGCGCCTTTCGGTGCAGAATGAAGCCCTAGCCAGGTCTCTACAAGTGAAAACCTTAGAGAATGAGCACCAAATTGACCAAGTTTCGACGATTGTTAAGCAAAAGGAGGCGGCCGTGCGAGCTCTCGAACATTTCAAGGAACAAGTGGTGGAGTGGGCAACCGAAATGGATGAGCAAAGCTCTAACTACGAAATGATGCGACAGTACACTCTTAACTTAGAAGCTGACTTGAAGCATTATCAATCTCAGTTTGCAAATTTGGTGGAAACTTACAATGAGATTTTGAAAGAGCGTGAGCAATTGTTAGCATGGCAAGCCCATGCACGAAGCCAAATTGCAGAGTACGAGAAATCGATTTTGGAGCGGGAGAAAGAGAGCGAGAGTCTCAGCCAACACGCTATGTATATGAGTTTGGAAGTTGAGCTTCTTCGAAGAAAACTGCAAGAACTCGATGAGGATGTCATGGTGAAAGAAGGTCAGATTTCGATCCTCCAAAGCACTTGGGAAAGTGACTAGAGATCATCAATGTTGCAGAGATTTCAACGACAACGTTAAATTGGATCACCTTCTTGGAGGTGAACCCTAATGGCGAGCGACCTTTCAATTGCATCGACCTTCACATGTTTTGAGCCTGATTCGGTGTAAGCCATCTGTATATTAGATTTTTTGCTTCCAGCCACCCGCATTGCAGAGATTGAAGAGGTGGAGTAGCACTTTCTCAAACATGTGCAACCAATATCTTGCTGGCTTGTCAGCCTCCAGATGTTGGTTTCGATAAGGATGTTGTCCTTCTTGTGATGGTGCCTCATTTGATAGGATAAGACTTGACCGACATCAAAAAAACCTGGAGTAAAGATTTCTATCGATTTGGCACACACTCTCAAAGTGGTGCAACTTTGTAAAGGTACATCACATTCACAAGTTTGAGTGATTTGGGTCGACAAACACTAGTTCTCAAATTCCAAGATTCATTTACATGCAATCGGTGAAATGACCTCTGGTTCAGAACCTTGAGTAGAAATTTCTATCGACTTAGGCAACACAGTCAAAGTAATGCAACTCTGAAAGGCACATCACATTCAGAAGTTTGAGTGATTTGGGTTGACAGTCACTGTTTTTCCACATTTCAAGATTCATCATTTCCAACCTGTGAAGATGACCTCTGATGAACTTTGATCACATTGGAAAATGTGCCGCATGAACCCTATTGACAGGCAAAATTACACTGCCCTATGATGCCAATCAGGTTGTGAAACCACGCTGGAGTGCCACAAGCTGGGCCGGATCGATCACGGCTGTGATCTCCTCCTGTACAAACAAATACTTCAGAAGAGTTTTGAAACCACATAGCTTTGTGGTACTTCGCAGAATGATATTTAAGTGGTAAAATGTCAAATGTGAATGCTACTACTTGGGGGGGCGTTCAACTCATTTTGATGCTCTTTACTTTTTCCATCATCTTTAAAGAATTGCAACTGTGTTAGTGATCTTCTGTGAGCATTTTTAGATGTTACATGTGAGTCAAATTCTCCAAGCCACAACCAGAAAATTCAATCACTAGAATTTTGCAGGTTGTATTTGATTTCTAGGTCGCCATTCACACCATCTACAATAAAGAATGCGTGCAGGAAGCCACCTTCTGTGACTCTAATGTAAACCTCCGAAGTTCACATATCTCGAGTCACTACTCAAGCACCATGATCCATTACTACCCAAGTGGTCAAGCCTGTAATGAATTAATTAGAATCTGGTACAGATATGAGGAAGAGATGAGGGAAATTGTGCATCTTCAAGAAGATACACTCATTCTGTAAGAAGCAACTGGGAATTTGTTCTACAGTTTGAGTTACACTCTTCTTGATTGGACCTCCATTTGAGTGTTATATGGGAAGGATAAAAAACGGACACCAAAATGACACATGTTATGATGAGATTAGACTATGTGCTCAGAATAGACACCACTATAGGTCCAACACCTAACAACCTTGGGAGGTCCTATGTACAGTAATCACTCTAAGAGAAAGAGAATCTTCACTTTTACATCTCAAATCTGAATCTGAAAATTGAAATGTCGAACTTAGTGAATTCGCAATTGCTAACTGAACGGCCATAAATATATCTGGAGTTGGAAGTACCCACAATAGGACCACACCTTCATTTTTGGCGTTTTTCAATTGTACTCAACACCAGTTCTTGTGCAGCCCTTCTCTTCAGATGGATCTTCAACAGATATTTGAGCCACTGCTCTCGAGTACAAATCCAACCCTGCTTGATAGACAAACAAGCCACAGTAAATCCATTCTACATAGTAGAGATAAACTATGACTTGTTTATCTAAACGAGTTAGCAAATAATATTTTGGTTACTCCCAAAATGAAGACTTCCAACGTAAACCTTGTAGGAAAATGCAGTTTAAAAAACAATAGTTAGGGAAAGACAGGGAGGTAAACTACTGTGCTCAGACAAAATTTAGCCAAGTGAATCCCATCCATACATGGTACAGAAGATTCCGTGATAAAACACCACCCGCACACATGTACTACACACACAATTTTGGCTTTGGCTCTGATATTTAGTGCCCCCATAAATCAAGATCACATGTTCCAGCCATATGAATAAAATGTAGCGAGGAGCAATTTCCTCATTCCAGTTGTACAATACACATGTCCAGTATGCTAGACACAATCATGTAACCCTGAAATAATGAGGATAGGAGAATCTTGGGCATCCGATACCTCTGCAACAAGTGGTAGTTCAGGACACACATTTCAGTGTGTCACATTGATTCCTTCAGTATCACAAACATACCCACAGAAGGTTGAATGTTGACTCCTGCATAAGGGTAAGAAGCTATCAATGCGACCAGTCATCAACAGGATCTGCAAACCCAACACCTGGTTCTAAGGTGCAGTTGAGGTTTCAAAAAAAAAAACCTGAACTTGAAGTTGCAATCCTAAGCTTATGACTTATCAGCACAATCTACCAGATAGGTCCCCCCTTCCCTTCAATCTGGGTGTGAAAGTATAATCACAAGATCCTAAACACATTCTTCGGTCAAGTAACGCGGTGAAGTCCATTGCGGCTGCTTTTGTGACGAATCCTTTTTTGCAGGCCCTAATTCTTTAATCCTTTGTAAAAGCTCCGCCGCGTTGTCACACAACCCACCATCCTCATAAATTTCTACAACGGTCTTCAGTATGCGAGCATCGGGTTGAATTCCCGATTTTGGCATCTCCTGAAGAAGGTCAGCTAGCTCCACATACTGCCGCGTCTTCCCAAACACATTGATCATAATGGCAACTAGAATTTTATCCAGCTTCAACCCATCCATTCTGTGCTGATGGTACACACGTATGCACTCTTCGAAACGCCCAACACGGTTATATGCATTGATTAGCGTCGTATATGTGACTGTGTCGGGTACAAGGCTCGAGTCTTTTAATTCAATGAGGAGCCGTTCCGCCTCATTCAAACGACCCGCCTTGCCATACATGTCTAACATGGTGTTGTAGACTACCAAGTTCCCAACACATCCTTCTTGCTTCATCAAAGAAAATAACCTTGTGGCCTCTTGCAATTTCCCTACTTTTCCATACATGTCAATGAGGGTGCTATATGCAACTACATTCCGGTGGTACCCCTGCTCTCTCACTATTGCTAGCAAATTCTCCGCGGCTGAATGCAACCCCGCCTTTGAATAGACATTAAGCATCGTGATGTAGGTGCTCTCACCAATGTTACACCCCGAAACTTGCATTTCTTCGAAGACTTGGACGGCGCCAGCAGGTGAGCCCGCTCTCATAAATGCATTTATGACACTCCCATAGCCTAATTCATTTGCCTTGAACCCAAATGTTTTCATCATCGTCAGCACGTGGAGAGCTTGGTCAGACATGGCAGCTTTCGCATAGAGCTGGATCATGGTGTAGAAGATTATGGGGTCATTTAGACAGCCATATTTCTGAGCCTCCTGGAATGCTAGCGTGGCCTGATCCACCAGACCAGCCTTTGCAAAGGCATGAATAAGTGTAGTGTATGCGATTCGATCAGGTAGATGTCCAGCCACCTGAAAGGGGATACAAAATTTAGTATCCTCATTTCATGAGTGTAATGGAGACAAAAAAACAAAATATCATCAAACAGAGCCTACTGCAATTGTGGATTTAACAACTTAACACTCGATAGTATGGGGAAGATCAAGACATTTAAGAACCGCACATTCAAATGCTTTTGTTCCTAAATAAAGCAGACATAGAAAATCCATAGAAAATCTGCAAAATCTATCCTGTTGTGTTTAAAATTAATTTTCCATTTGGAATCATCAATATCTTGATGTTGCTCTAGCCACAGGTCTAATTCATAAGCCAGCTGCTTCTTGCTGCCAGAGGGGTTATTGAGATTATTGAATGCTGTTGAGCAAGAATTTGAAGTGGCAATACCTCATGGCCCAGGTATTCTATCAACGAGGAGCATGAGTCACTTTGGCATCACAACACGAGAACTCCAATGTCATTTTAAAGACTCCAAGGCAGTTGAGAAATAAAAACAACAACAACAACAACAACAACTCACAGTGTATCAAACATTAGGATGGCTACATTACCTGCAATTCTTGAAATGTAGCAGCAGCCTCTTCATATCTGCCAGCTTTACCAAACATGTCGATCAATATACTGTATCCTACTTGATCTAGTGGGATCCGAGCTTCCTTCATTTCCTTAATAATCTCACACCCTTTGTCAAGATTTCCAACCTTTCGACAAGCACTCAAAACTGCACAGTATGTGGCTCCATTCGGCACCAGACCTGCCTCCTTGAATCGTGTAAAATACCCCAATGCTTGATCAAAATGGCCCTTCTTCCCAAGTTCCATGATAAGGAGATTGTATACATTAATATCAGGGGGGCACCCATGCATTCCCATTTTAGTGAACCATTTCTCTGCCGTTTGTATCCGACCCGCACATGTGCAGGCCCTAATGACTTGAAAATAAAATTTGGTGTCAGGTGGACACTTGTTCCGTATCATCTCATCAACTAATATCTCGAGTGCTACCCATTTTTGTACCCTCATTAAACAGTGGGCAAACGCCACATATAAGTGGAAATGAGGTTCAAATCCAGACTGCGTCTTGACCCATTTGAAAAAATCAACAGCTAGTTGTCTATTATACATCATCTTGAAGATCACGGTTACATCCCGCATCGAGAGCTTCCCTGCAAAAGGAGCAAGCTTCTCACTCATGTCTTTCTTAGTTTTTACAGTGCGCAGAACCGCCACTACATCTTTCACTTGGTGTCGGCTACTTGGTGACGGATTTGATGTTGGGTCAAGCAACTTGCTGCTATCTCCCTCCTCTGCAAGATAATCACCATCTCCAGTTTAGCTTCACAACCAACTTTGCAGTAACAAAACCACATGCTGCAGTAACCAGTTCACCCAACATCACTACATGGATTTCAAACTTGCAAACAGTCTTGAGAGAGTAAGTCTTAAGACAATCAACCAAAGGTACGTAGGTAGGCATAGAGAGCATTCAGAGAACCCTGCTATGAGATAGAATAGCTTCCAGTTGAACTTATGCAGCAGCCAAAAGACATAAAAGGCTCTAAGAACCTTTGGAACAGCAGAATATACATAGATCAAAATAGAATAGAGTTACTCTCTAGGTCGACATGACTTTTGGTCAGGAGTTGGTTATTTTGCATACGACACCTTCCATGTTTGGTAAGTTTTTGGTGCATTCTTGCAGGTTGTGGAGATTGGACTGGAGAACATTCTATATCGGCTCATTGAGGGTCACCCTCACTGCCAATAGGTGATCAAATGAGTTTTGCCCTCAATGAACCAGAATAAGTTGCTCTTCATTTAAGTTCCAACACTGCATCCGAGCATGCACCATAAGTTGATATTGTATGCAAAACAACCATAAAAAATCATAGGGGACCAACTCCCGATGTCCCATTGAGTTAAAGGACAACTCTAATGTCCACTGTAAAGGTAAAAGTGATTAACTCACGTAGAATGTGAGGCAGTTCCTCCTCATTAGATGTGGTTTGGAGCCGCTCTCTGCCCTCCAAAGCAGCAGATCCACCAAACATCCGTCTGTGGTCTACACAGACTTCTGTAGTAATTGCTGACCCTGCATAAGTGACCCAAATGGGTGAAGTCTTTGAACCCCCTTTCCATCCTGCCAACCTGCAAAAAGGACCCATGCGGCTTTGTTCAGTCCATATAAGAACAATTACCTTAAGCTTTTATCGACCTCCATCGAACTATACAGCTATGTGGCTCTGCACCTGCTCCACACAATAACAAAGACATTTGCTTCATGATTTCCTAATTTCATGACCTCACAAACTCACAGCTTACATACGGCACGCTAACCTAAAATCGTAAAATAGGCAACCGCAGATCATGTTATACTTAAGAAACAAGAACCTGAATCACTATGTCTATGTACAGAGACTAAAAGAGGTACTGCTCAAGGGGTTAACTTATTAAATTTGGAGCACAATCAAGTGAGTAAACCAAAGAGCCTAGAAATTGGTGTGGCACAATCAAGTGGCCACTTCTTTCATCATTGTTAATATGGACCATTTGTGTCTTTTCTCAGAAGAGTATGCAATTGATTTGCTCAAACTGTTGCAGATACCCTGAGCCCAAGCACAATTCATACTCAACACCCAGTTTCTCTCTGTATGAATCACATCAATACAGATGTCACATATGGTGACCAAGAATAACTACATTGTGTCTAGGCGCCAAGACAGAACCCAACAATCTAAAAAGTGGTATGGGAAGGAGACCTTGACTCTGGCAGACACACCCAATCTTCAGAATTCAGCGGCGAAACCGCATGAATCAGGTATTGACACTATGAAACTAAGGCCCCACTAGAGAGGTTGAGAGCTCAATCAAAGGAGCCTCCTCATTAACAAAGAGGAACCTTTTACTCGCGCATGTTCACTCGAGTCCACTTTTCAATTGACCTTTCAACTTGAGCTGGTCAACTTTTTGCCGGGCTTGCTTAGATGGCACCTTAATGAATCCCATGTGGAACAACGACAACAAGCTCTTGGTCAAAATCTGAAGCTATCTCATGGAGATTGTTTAGGAATATCAATAGTTTCAAGCTCTCATGGCATTTCAAGCATTCTTTCACTTGTCAAGAATCCTCCTTCATTTAATACGACATCCCCATTGATAGCTAACTTCCTTGATATCTCACCTTAAGCATGACCACATTCCACTTGCTCAAACTATTGAGAGCTTGAAGATTGATCAATCGAGATCTCAATAGCTTGAGCTGTGGATGAAATCACGTTGAATCCAAGTATCAAACTCTCGAAAATTGCAAGTTCAAGCTCTCAACTCATAAAGGAAGCCTAACATCCGACCCCGAGCGCGAAGGCAAGGCAGGTTGTGTCATATGATCGGAAACTGTTCCGTGAATTGTATTGCTAACACAAGAAGGCTAAGCCAGGTGGAGGTCGCTAAGACCCATCTCAGTAACCTCCAAATTCCATATTGCAAGCAAATTGATGGTGTTCCTTTCTCTCGAAACCTTATTGAGCTATTAAGAGCTTCAGGATTGATCACAATAGCTTCAGCTTCAAATAAAATCTCTTTGAATCCAAGTATCAAACTCTCAAACTTGCAAGTTTGAGCCCTCAACTCGCGCTCAGTTGTAAAGGGAGCCTAACATTCATACTGGAACGCAAAGGCAAGGCGGGTTGTGTCATGTAATCGGAAGCCGCTCCGTGAATTGCAATCACTAAGACAAGAATAGTGTTTTTTTCTCTCAAACCTTCTCATTGTGGAGGCAATTAGGGTTGAAGGATTTTAGAACCCAGGATCGACCTACATTTTCCAGTAAAACACTAGAGATCACTGACCTGGCAGCTTCGTTCAAGGCAGGGTTATGAGACCAACTCCGCAAACGTTCAAACGCAATCGCAGGCATCTGTATCCTCCAGCACCCTCCTACATCTTCCGCGCCTCCGCCGCCGAGGGAGACATTGAAGTTGCTCCAAATCTTGAAGCTGCCCCATCTCTCCAGCGGCACTTTGCAGATTGACTGGCTAGCCATCCAGAGCTTCACAACTGGACTATGGGCAACACGACAGGCCATATGCAAACCTGCCCCCCCAACATCCACATCCACGGGTGCCTGATCCCACTCACCCTTCCGCAAACCCCCACATTGCACCAAACACCTCAGACTTACCCCACCATCATCTTCATCATCCCACTCTCCTCACCATACCCCCCAAAACCCTTTTTTCCACAATCTGCCTCACAACACCCACAAATTCCACAAATCTCCTGCTAATTCTCTTCCTATCAGCAACCATCTACCCCACCCTAAACCCGCCTCAGAAAACCCACAAATTCCACAAATCTCCTCCTAATTTTCTTCCTATCTGCACCATCTGCCTACCCTAACCCCCCTCCCAAACCCACAAAACCCCTGCCAATTGTTCTCCCTGTTTGCACAAAACTCCGCCCAATTTCCTTCCTGTCTGCACATTGCCAACCTTAACCCCCTTTCACAAAATCCATAAGATTCCTTCCAAATTTCTTCCTGTCTGCACCATTTGCCTACCCTAACCCGCCTCACACAGCATGTGAAAGCACTGCACAACCTAAAACCCTAATTCATGGCCATGGCGCTTGGAAAGCATGAAGATGGAACTCATGTTCCAAGAGAGAGTAGGAGCAGAAATTTGACAAAAAACAAAGCCATACTACTTAGCTATGGCGATCCGGGGGGGGGGGGGAAAGGGCGATGGGATGGATAACTGGATTGATAGCTTCGGTGCAGGGGATTGGATGAAGCGGTCGGTAAGTAGGCTACCACCATCTGCGTCTCAACCTTTTTGTCCCACGGCGTTCACACAGAGTGTTGGGCTTCATCTAAACCCTAATCAAGTTTGCTGCAATCTCGGCAACCAAATGTTTTAAGGTAGATGGATGGGTCTTAAATGGTCACTCTTTCCCACTAACTTAGCCCACTTCTCCTAGGATATGAAACATTCAATTAGTACGAGATGCTTAGCAAATCGAAATTGAGGCCGTAGCCACTTTCTTCGTGATTTTTTTTTAGAGCTCACATGAATACCTTTTTCATTATCAATGTGAAGAATCTCGTGCACATTAAATGGTCATATAGGTCATATAGGTCTTGTCAATTATGTTGACTATTAAGCCTAGAATAGTTATAGTAATTTGAGCACGCAGTCCAATCTCTTTCAAACATGTATCTTTTTGGTATATTTTTCTTAAAGTCACACAAAACCACCTCGGGGGGTTCATTGGCAAAAATCGTAGAACAACATGCGATAAAAAATAAGGTCTAATATATTCATTGTAGATAAAATTTTATAAAAAACTTACATATAATATAGGGGTTTTTTTAATAGTAAAAAAGGATAACATGTAAAATACAATCACATATAAATAGTGAAAAAGGATTACATGTAAAATACCATCACACCTTTATTTTGAAAAATACCATACCTTATAATCTTTTCTGCAAGGTAAATAGCCCCCCAATAAATAGGTCCCGAACGCACGTGTATGCAAAATATAAGAGGGAGTGAACCCCCCGAGAAAACCACGTGCCATTCAAATATAGGTGCATGATTAAGATAAGGGATTAATTTAGGTATGTTTACCTTTACTTTCGCATCTCACCTCCAGTTCTCAAATTTGAGATGACAATTTGCATGATTCTCTATTGGTAGCCGGATGAGGCAACACTTAATTTGATCTAACAGTTAGAATTATATTTAGGGTCCACAATATGGTCACATACCTTATGTGAGCTTTAATGTGGTCGCTATTCTTAATTGGGCACATGATAATTAATGTCAGTTGTCTACAATGGGAGGCTTGTGAAAAAAAATCAAAATGTGGTTGTACCATTATCTAGAAGTTGTGTTTGTTTGTAAATCCCATAAGCTTTCCAATAGTGTATTAGTGCTTGGCTTAATTGAAGCCCTAAGGTATGCAATTGGTAAGAATTAAGAGTAAAAAAATGTGCACATTTGGGGCACAACATCATTTATTTCTTATTATTTTCACACATAAAGACCTAGACATCTGGACTAAACAACTTACATGCATTTGACTATTTGGATGTCAAAAAACCTATCATTCAAGCAACCCATCACTATTTCCACATATCTCTGCTCCAAAAAATCGACATTAATTGTTTTATGATCCCAAGGCAATCACAAACACTTGTACAATGAAGGTGATAGATTGTTGTTGTTTTGTCTAGAAGAGGATTGACTATCTCCCAATAAATGTTGGAAGCCTCCGAAATGTGTCTAGAATGGTTAACAAATTTTGAAGACCTTGTTTAGTCTCTATTCAACACGTGTCATTTTGGTGTTCATTCTTAGATTCACACTTAGCCACACACCACTCATATGTATAGGTATGCAAGTGTTATTTTGTTACTTTTCTATATCAAGCACCTATATTTGATCAGTATGTGGTTCAACAAGGATCAAAGAACAACCACCAAAAGGCACTTGTGTAAAATAGATTAGACTAAGTCTTCATGTTTGATTAGTTACTCCAGACTTGATAGTGAACACAATTGGGAGCACTTACGCATGTAGTTAAGGAATCAACAAACATACGTTTATGATAACCATAACTATACCAGGAGAGGTAAGATTTTTAATATGATACGTGTTGATGATTCAAAATTCATTTCCTAATGCAACAAAAGTGTTGTTGTGCTAATTTTGATTGATAGAAGTTGGAGAACATAAAAAACGAACTAAATAACACCCACATGCCTCAAGTGCCCATTTAAGATCATACACCAAGTTAGCCACATCTACCTTGGGCATCTTTTTAACATATAATTAATGTGTACAAGTACTAAAAGAATATTTGATATTTGATACATGACGGATCATGGTATCAAACACATTAATAAAATGTTCAAGAATACATGGAGGGGTAGAAAAAAAATGAAATACTTGTCAATTTTGCAATGCAAGTTTTATGATTTGATGTCTGGGACGTAAACCATTCTCAACTTTTAGGTTTTGAAACTTTTTTCAAGTCATAGATTGATTAAGAACTTAGACTTCTTGGTTTGAAAGGATATATTATATTACATTCTCTTTTTTGGATGATTATTTTTTATCACATAAAATTTCACAAGTTTCACCACTCCAATTATAAGAACCCGTCCCTTATACAAATCTACTCTTGGGTACCCCAAGTTCTATCAAAACCTCTTGAGTTATGCTTCCTCATTTCTAGACAAACTTGTTTGAGATGAATCAACCACAAATCTATAGGAGGTCAAGTTTTTAACATGAATAGTTTAGAGGCATGCAATTTGTATAAGAAAATTGTTTTTGTTCTTAGTTTGCAACTTAGTGAGTTACACTAGGGGAAGTAGCCTTTTTGACACCACCTTTATGCATTTTGATTTCATAAAGTTGTTGATTTTTTAAAATTTGAAATTTTATTTCTATCCATGGAAAATGTGTGGTATCCACTTTCAAATTGCATTGGATTTTGCAATGCCATAACCTGCGAATAAAAATTTAACACAATTTAGAGGCCCAATGTATGTGATCATCTAGACATGATAATTTTCCAAACTTTGACCTCTTATATTGTTTGCAGCTCAACCCCGCTTTTAAATCTTGAAATGACAATCTCTATGACTAAGAATTACCAATTGGATGAGACGATTCCCGATCCAACCAACAAAATAAATAAACCCTTGGAGAGGTGCCCACAATAAGGCCACACATCTTAAGGTAGACATGCCTAATGCAATCACTTGTCTTCCACATACACCTATATTTGAGTGACATATGATTAGGTGTGGCTCAATGAACATATACGATATAAACATGTGTTTAAAGAAACTAGATCGTGTGTTTAAAATATGACAATCATTCTAGATTCAATAGTCAACATAATTGGGGAAACCTATACAACCATTTAATGAGCATGAGAATATTCACTTTGATAGCTTTGAAGTTTATGAGGAAAGTAGCTATGGCCGCACTTTGGATTTGCTACCATCATGTACTAAACACATGCTTCATATCTTAGGAGAAGTGGGTTTGCTAGAAAAAGTAACCATTTAAGACCCATCTACCTTATATTGTATGTGGAGGTGGTTTCAACACCACTGGGTGTTGAAATTATTATTATCTGGGACTACAATCATTCCAACACCTTGAAATTAGGTGGGTGTGGTGTCGGAGGTTGTGCCTAGCATAACATGCCTTCAAGTTTTCTAAAGCAAACTAACATAAGTTTCTTGGATTAGCTCACATCTTTCATGAATGGTATGAGATGATCACCAAACACAAATTGAACCCGTAGCCATTCTCCACGTATATCTTGCGAGAATGACTACCTTGTGGATATATGTTGTTCAATATCTTGAGAATGTTCAGCTCTACATTTTCGGCCAATACTTATTGAGTGCCATGGATACAATATGCATTGGGAATATGTGGTTCATATGGATATCTCCACTATGTTTGGGCAGACCATAGTGATAGAATGCAACGGAAACCAAACACTAGGAAGGTGATCATGCCTTCAATGGTTTAACTTCAAAGCTCCCATAAAGTATGTTTTGAAGACATAACTTGGAGTTTGCCTACAAAGCAAAGTTGGGAAGGATAAATTGTGAACTACATCAATACATTTTATACAAGCATTGTTGCATTAGATGTATCTTCTTTTTCAAATTGGTCAAAAGCGTATATTGAAATTCTTTAGTTTAATTGGCATAAAGGTTAGTTGCATCACATGCTTGGAATTGACCCCCATAAAATATGTAATGTCAAGAATTTCAATATCTTCCATGTATTGAAGGTCAACAAAGAAAATTGAGTTTCTAAATTATATGGACATGGCATAGGTTGTTTTGAAGTGGACCCAATTTTATGTAGAATTACATCATGAACTTAGAATGAAAAGAAATACCCCAAATAAAGACAGGTCCACTAAGACATGAGCTCAGAAAATGGAAAACCTTGTAACTTAGTGGTTAAGCACATGTGATGATGGAGTGTCGTAGTCAGCATGAAGTACCTACCTACCAACCAATCAACCAAATGGGAAAGAAATGCAAGTGAGAACCCCATGCCTTTACTTCTTCATTCCACGAGGAAGTTACAAAACAAACCAAACCACTCCACCAACCACCTCTTGACATTGAGAGAACGGAAAACCAAACCACCTTCACTACTCATCCCCAACGCATGTTCCTATCACCACATTCTCAAAACATTTCTCATACAATAGTTCATTCCAAGAACTTTGCAAAATTAAGCTTGTGGTTGAGAGCTCTATGTGAGCCTTGCCCCTACACACATAAATGTATGTTCCAAATGTGTCAATTTGGTGTAAAAGGTCATTGTCAAAGTAAATTTGATGAACATAAGTTTTTTTTTTCGGCAGCTTAGGGATTGCATTTAGGAACACGGCAGTGGTGTGGGAAAGTTTGAAGAATAACAAGTTAATTTTATTGCATTGATCAATTTTTCTTTTAGGGGGGGATTCTCAAGCTTCAGAGTAAGCACGAGGTTTAGTAGGGCTTTGAATGAATTAGGAGGTGCAAGTTGCATCACTTATGTGAGTTGATGTGAGTAACGTATATTTAGACCAACTTTCCAAGAAAACAACACACGACAAACATTGGGGTAAGAGGCACAAATCAAATGAAGGTAAGCAAATAGAAAGTGTCTGCAAGTTATAATTTTTGTTACGACAAGGACGTTTTAAAAGATAGGGAAAATATTGGAGCCAGAGGGGTTGTGGCGGGCAAGGTTAGGCCTAGTCATGGGAGATTATGGGGGCAATTGGCGTTACAATGCTACAACAGATGGGCGTCGTGCAGGATCCACTCCCACAAAGCGTTCTCGTCGAGATTACGGTGTGTGGTCTTTCTCACCAGTGCCACAAAATGTCTCTCGTATTTTTAAATAAAACAATACATCAATTTTTTTTGTCAATCTTGCAAATATCTCAACATGATTGTTTGTTGAACATTAATCATTATTTCTTAATGAAAGTTGGACATGTGAAGGTATTCTTTTGAACCTTATATTTCCAATTTGAGCATCAACCACACTGTGGCTTTGTCCATGTTACAATTACCCTTGTCAAATGTTATATTGCTACGTAAAGTGCAAATTTTTGAATGGTATTTTTTTGCTTAAAGCATCAACAATTATGGTTGACAATGATATCTTATTGGATGGTAGATAGTTGATAGTTGATTTTTAGATATGTCAATTGTAGGTTTCATGTTAGGTTTTGAAGAATGATAGCGTTGATTTGCATTTAAAAAAAGATAGTTGTTTTTTTCTTCGCATTATGTTCATGGACATGTGACTATATTACAATTTTAGATATGTTTGAAAGAATTTCACATTGCTCAACTATAGAAAGCAAACATGCATAGGATTGGATACATAATTGAGATTTTCTTGTTTGTTTATTTGTTTCCAATGTGACATAGAAGACGTAGCTCCAAGAGCAACTTATGTTGACGGTAGAGGAGACCGTGAAGTTGGTTACACTCGAGACCGAGTATATGATGAGCGTGTTGTACGTGCTGGATGGAGAGATGGCGATGTTCTCAGTGGAGGTGGAGATATTGTAAGAGTTTCTTACATTGCCATGTCAATCATTAAAAAAATGTAGAAAAGATAGCCTATATTTTGATTACATAGATTAAGTGTACTTTGGGTAATGGTTGAGGTGTGTCAAGATTTCCACCCCCCAAAAATGTAGAATGTTTGTTGTTTGGACTTTTGTGTATTTGAATGTTGCAAAAGAAAGTTATGTTAAGGTTTATTGATTATGCAGTTGTCATATGGTGGAGGCTTGAACGACAATGATCTTGGAATGGGCCCTGGTTTGGGTCAAATCAATGGTGGAGGGGGTCTTGGGCCCCTCTCATTAGGACGTCTACCCGAAGATGTTTCCTTGATGGGAGGACGCATGGGACCGCTAGATGTTGGGATAGGGGGTCGGCATGCAGGACTTAATCTAAATGGTGGTGCTCCAGAGCCTGATGTTATGCGCGGACCCCTTGAAGTTCTTCCTCCCGATGCGTCCTCTACCTTGTTTGTGGATGGACTTCCTCAAGATTGTTCTCGAAGAGAAGCTGCACGTATCTTTCATCGAATGTCATGGACACATGCATTTATACTTATACCAACTTGATAACATTCATTTAACTGGACAAATGTCGATGTCGGTCACAGAAGTACAAACAACCGTCATACAACATGGAGAGTCTTACTTCAAAGAGCATCAATTGTTGCAATCTTGCATGCATATAAATGTTGTCCAATATCATTTTTGCAATTGAATTTGTCATCAAATTTTCTTAGTACATTTGTTGTTCTTTATTCCAATATCAAAGATATCTTCCGCCCATTCATAGGTTTCAAGGAAGTTCGTTTGGTGCATAAAGATGCAAAGCGTGTGAGTTTTACAATGAACACCTCCTTGTGTTTTATGGTTGCAACAAGAGTTTGTTATTTGTTTTCAATAGATATTACTTACTACATATGAAACATGAGCACTTCCTTAGAAATTGATCATGACAATTGATGCATAACAACTTCAAGATACCCCTTGATTAGTTAAAAAAAAAATTGTTCAACTTCTTGTTCCAAGTCTCACCCACAAAATGTTATAGGTGGATGGTGGAAAGGTGGTATTATGCTTTGTCGAGTTTGCAGATGCAAGATGTGCAGCAACAACACTGGAAGCATTACAAGGTGACCGAAACATACAGCAATCTAGTCTCATCTATCTTTTGTCATTATTGTGCGCACATCATTTTGGTTACAAACTTGAAACTCTTCAATGATCAGTGTCAATTTTGTAGTGATATATTCTCGCTTTATCGATCATTGTGACACGCTAATAGCATCAATGATCGGGGAGAACCCGGCAGTTAGTTACAGATAAACTGGTTGAGTTTGAGAAGTAACCGGTTGAAGTTCCAGACTTCAGGAGAATTACCGATCACTTTAGAAGAATCTGTGGAATATACCTAATATCGATAAAGAAAAACCAAAAGATGTCAACATGTAAACGATTATGCCCAAAAATCTCCCCCACCACTGAATAGCATTGATCCACTTATATACTAATATCTTTCTTTCTGAATTCATAAGGTCAACATCCATTCAACTTGTTCTTCTCAACATAAGATTCCTACCCACATTGACTTCTCACACTCTTAAATTCTCTAGGCTACAAATTCGATGAGACTGATCACGAGTCATATGTTCTTCGGCTTACATTTGCACGACACCCGGGACCCCGAGGTCCAGCACGAGATGATTCGTTAAGAGGGGGCCGTGAGCGTGGAGATGATTACCGTCCTCGAGGGGGAGGAGGTGGTGGTGGTCGTCGCTAAAGAAAAACAAACGTTCGACTAGCCCAGGTGAGGATTCTAACCTTGACCTTCAACTCCGTTTTTGTATTCTCTTCCTCTGTTTGATCACTTGCACATCACACATTTTGTTACACACGCTTTCTTCATGTATGGAGATTGAGGCAATTGAGGGTTTACAATTCCTACTTTTGGCCGGCCTCCATTATCACGCTCACTTTTTTGACAAACTTCCAGTATTATTTTGATGTTGCAAAGGCCCCAACTACTACTTCAGGATATAATGGACAAGCAAGGATTAGGATTGTCAACTTTGGAATCTCGATCTTTAAAACAACGCAAGAAGTAATTTCTACAATCGCAGCGAAAACCTAAATCTCCTTCTCTTGATTAGGTCAAGAACCAACTTTTACCCATCTACGAGGCTTCTTTCCCAATAGATCATAACATTTGTAAGTATATTGAATTTTTTTGATCCAAATCACCCTCCTCACCTGAGCACTGGTATGTTGATTGTCGGCCTGTTTTGCACCCAATAATAATTGTTCATTCGAGTCATCCAATCTGCCTCCAAGAAAATGAAGAAACATAAGCAAAATTGGTGACGTTTGGGCCCCTCATACGTGCAGTTTCATGTTCTCCGATGATGAACTACGACACACCGTTTCATTCTAGGACTGTGTCTACAAACTCGGCATTCTCTATTCTATCACATTGGCACGACGGCCAAAAAACGTTTTCGAAGGGCGTCAAATGGCATTCGGGCTAACTCTACGTTTAGGAGCACAGCTGATCGGTGCGATGCGGAAGAGATTGAGAACATCAATTCATTCTTTCGTGGGATGATTTAGCTAACAATATGATTTCCGCTGCCAGGAGAAACACGAGTTCTTGATGCGATCATCATCCTAGATACTTAAGCTAATCTCTCGAGTCTCGACTTAGCATCCAATAAGAAATTTTGATTCCCAACTACTCGTACTTTAGAGAGGGACACACTCGTATTAGGACGTAATGACTTGTAGAGGCTTGATTCAAAAAATCCCAACATTTATCAACAACTACCGCTACGGTCTCGATGTCCAATTACCAATAGAGTCTCGTGTACAAGTCACCGGTTGGTCAACCTTGTCTAGTTGATAGATGAAGTCAATAGCTACATGAGGAAACTAAAGTGCTTTCAAGGTATCCACATTGATCAAGACACTTACCAAATCATCATGATCAAACAAGCTAAATGTCAAAATAACCTATATTTATCTATCCTTGCACAAATGATGATTAGTCGTTCGTAAGTGCTCACCATGGGAGCCAATGCTGATTCATAAAGACAAGAGCAAGAACCCCAAGGCCCTGCTCGACATAATTTCCTTACGAAGGAGCTGCCAAATTTGTAAATATTATCTAAGGGAGCATGTTCTCTACAGAAATGGAAACAAGTGTACCTCTTCTTGTGTCAACTAAAAAAGTCACTGTTAATTGGAAGACTTGACCAAGCAGAAACGATTCTAGTGACGAAGGTTGGACCACATGAATGTATATATGAAGATTCTACTCAATTGAACCACGCATCTGTTTGATTCGTCAAAGACAGAAAATGCTCAAGAAATTTCAAAATCACAATTACTTGCAAAGGAGGACCCTTGTTGATTTGTGACAAGGAGTAAGGCATCAATTTCATGCAACTGTCACCCAGCTTTGAGCTCTTTTGGAATTTCCACAGAAAATACACACCAATTTCACCATGATTGTGCACATCAACTGTGAACAAATTTCTCAAATTATGCAATGTCATGAGTTTTGAAGTGATACACAACATAAATCACAAAGCAACCATTGCAAAAAAAAAATCCACAAGACAGATAGCATGCATTTAAAACTATACCATGCACATCAATCTTCAAGATAAAGTTGCAATCACAGGAAAAACAAGAATGCAATACTTTTTCAAGTCAGAAGTATCAAACTATGCAAAAATCGGCTCAAAAGTACATGTGGATCCAAGACTTCATGCAATTAACTAACCCTATAGCTGTAGACTTGTAGCCCACAATCCTAGGCCATACAGCGTAGAAGGTGTAACTACCAATGCAGAGCAAGGAGCAAATGCATTTGTACCTCAAGAAGATTTCCCTAAAAAGAGTATACAATACTCTTAATTGTTGACAATCTGTAGAAGGGGCTTAACTCAAACAAAGAGCAATTTCTCAGGTGCAAAAATTGTCTCCAACAACCCAGTGTGTAACAGAAGGGCACCTTTGCTGTTGGGCATGTGATTGGTCTATTGAATCTCATTATGAAGGTCCCAACATTTTCTTGGGATCAACCCATTCATCAAATTCTTGCTCTGTGAGGTAGCCAAGACTGAGAGCAGCTTCCTGTAAATTGTACAAGGAAAAACATGCATTCTTTTAAACTCAACATCCTGAAAGTCATCGACATTTAGCATGAAAGTAACTTGTTGTCTCTCCAAACTCAACAATGTGGCATGCCTTCAGTTAGTAGTAAATGTGTAGAAACCTTTGATTGGGGAGTAAACACAATTGCTTATACTTGAATCGAGAATCGTGAGTGTTACATACTTTCTTACATAACAATTTCAAGACTTTCCTGGAGATCTGAGCAGCTCCAAGAACCAGAATCTTATAATGCGTGGAAGGGTGGAAGATGAAGAACTCTAAGTTAACAGATTTTATTGAAAGAATTTGAACATTGATACACTCCAGAGAATTGTGAGAAGATACTTGCCTTAAGTGTACTGCCTTCTTTATGTGCCTTCTTGGCACACGCAGCTGCTTTATCATACCCAATTTTCTGAACCACAAACCAAATAGTCTCAGTGTCTCCAGCATTAATTCAAAGAACTTTATGCTTGCTAAAAGGACCTTGAAGGTGACTTTACTTCTGATCTTTGACAACATATTGCGACTGAAAAGCTTCTTTTAATAGAAGTTAATATGACAGCAAAAAAAACACAATGCCAAAACCAATATGTTACACTCCAAGTACACCAAATATCAAGTCCACAACTTCTCACTTATATAGTTCATTGCATAGGTGAAGATGAACCCAAGCTTCAAGGAGTCTTAAAACCACAAATCTGGAGAATATACAGTTCAACACTTTCAATAGGATACACTGAAGTAGCCTTTTGGTGTCCAGAAAACTTACAGGGTTCAGGGCAGTCACAAGCATCAATGACTGTTCAATCCACCCACAACCCAAACACATGGTGAGGGACGTAAAAATTTGCAACCGCAACATCCAAATAAGAAAAGGATTTTTTTAAATAATAAATAAATAAATAAAGCATTGCTGTCCCCTCGGTTGCTAGAGTCCTACTTGGATCTCTACTTTTTCATATCTTGAAAACCATGAAGGACATGAACATTCAAAATTTCAGCAATAAAACATGGAGCTAAACTACATTTCAGCATAGTATACCTGGTTCATGAGCTTCTCAATATGGACATGATTGGCCTCAATGCCAACAACACAGTTCTTCCTGAAAGACTCTGCAGCATCTCCAAGCAGGCCCATGGACTGCCACATTGATCCATATACAGTTATTGGTGAATTGCAACAAAAATATCAGTGTAATACAACTAGGATCGATGGGGCTGTCATACAAACAGGTCACTGAAAGAATAGCAGGGGATGTCAATCACCAAAGCAGGAGGCTCACTATCTCCATGTCACCATTGACCAAGTCCCAGAATCTAGAAATAAATGGCCAAACTAGCCTAGGTCTCTAAATTAGAAGATAGTCATGCAACAGCTACTCTCTCTTCTGTCATGACCTTAAAAAGGGCAGAGTTGATCCACCCCACTTTCATGCACATACAACCCATTGCAAAATATTCCTGGTTCTATCCTTCTGCTCTGCCCATTGCAAAATATTCCATGGTTCTATCCAAAGCCTCAAATAAGCAGAGACCCTTCACAGCAGTAAGACACACAGTAACTACAAATGGTATCCCTATGTGACAACTTTGCTTTTTAAATTCAGGCAATGTCATGTTTGACATATCCTTGCCACTGATGTTTCTCAGTTTTAATTTATTTCCAATAGTTTCTGCAAAGGTGTGGCAGGAAGGGCACCCTTTCAGAAACTATTCGTAATTCTTGGCATTTGCAGAAAGTTCCAGAGTATGAGAAAGACAAAGTATCATTACTAAGACTGGAAAGATACACATTGCCCAAGTTTGACTGTAACCAATATGTGGCCAAAAAGTTCTCCAGAACATCGTGAAAGAAGTTGAATATCACCTGAAGCAACGCATTTGCTATGAGAGGCTTATAAACATTGAGTTCAAAGTGCCCTTGAAACCCTCCAATAGTAATAGCAACATTGTTCCCCATGACCTGCATTTCAATTTGATAAGCACATTATGCATAAGAGAATTGGGAAGTGCCACTTCTGCAATTACTGAACCATGTCTACAATTCTGATGTAAACATTTGAAAATCATACTGCAGTTGTCAACTGCCACCCATGTTCCTTCTCAGAAACTCAGGACCTATCATCTGATGAGAACACATGTTACTGCAAAAACCAAATCACATAATGTTATTTCTAGGTATTAACGTTCAGCTTTTGCACATGAAGCAAACCATTGTCAGGGCATTACTGCAATAAAGGAGAGAGTACCTGGCAGCAAACCATTGTCAGAGCTTCACATTGAGTAGGGTTGACCTTTCCCTGCATGATCACAAGTTTCATCAGCTGTGCATCCAAAACATCAGGAAACAAATCAAGGAATATTAAAGAGGTTCCAGCCGAGAATAATTATCACCACATATACATTGGTCTATTTGATAAAGTAACAGGCAGTCCGGATCTCAGCTCCAAGGAAAGGTAGTGGGATGTGTTGAGGAGAATACAGGCATAATGCTGCTGCCAGGCTCATTCTCTGGTAGAATCAGCTCATGAAGTCCACATCGAGGTCCACTGCAAATACAAGTTCCTGGTTTCATCAATAGTGCTACATAGATTGTTGGCTCAATGATCCACCAGTCCAATTATTGTTCAGAAGGATATCATCATTCTAATTGGGTAAGAAAATTACAAGCAAGGAGCAGGAGCAAGAGAGGGAAAGAAGACAAGGTTGAGATCAAAAGAAGAAACATAAATGTAGTAGCAGTAAGAGGATGGCTTTTACTGATAAATCCAGCACCCCATGTCACATGTTGAGATCATTTTAAAAAGCAAGACCTCTTCTAAAATAGGACAATTTTGTTAAGCACCTGCAAGTTGTGCAGCACACTCAGAAGAATACTTTTGAGCACAAAGATTGTTTCAGTCTCAACCTATTTGCAGAGCATGACGTCCCAAGTAAAATATCATGCAGTACTGATCCTTGTAATAATGACTGTATCAATGCATATAACTCATTTAATGTGCCACTTCCTTGCATCACGTGGCAATGCAACAGCACGCACACAATGCCAACTTCCCAAACTGCAGCATTAATGGAAGTTTGCTTCACAGTGAACATTTGATAACTTAGAAATTTGCAAACCTTCCAAGCAAACGGATGTCATTGGCAATCTTCATTAGAGAACTGGCAACAGTATTAAGTGCACCACTGCACTCCACAAATGCATCATGGGCTGCCTGCAAAACAGGGGAGGACCTTGGTGAAATCCAAATCGCTTTCAAAACAGCCATTTAGATGAGCATTAATAAGCATCAGTTTCCCAACATAATCAGCAACCCTCAAATGTCAATCAAGACATACCAATGCCTCAAACTTGTTTGGTGCTGTCACAAATGGCATTCCTGTCTCTTTTGCCACTTGAGCTGCAATTTTCTTATCAAACCTACAAAATTTACATTTTAACATCAGTAATCATATCATTGGACGCATAAACAACAGACATTGACAGGGCAATACTTTCCAACAAACAAAAAACTGGATTATGACTACAGAAATAATAACAATAAAACTATAATCAGTTTACTTAGATATCAATATTTTTTATTATGACTGTACAAAAACACTAACAATAAATTAATAATCAAGTCTGTTCACTCTTGAATGACACCAGACATATTTCATCAAAAAGCCCCCTAGTGCAGAATGTGATGGAGCTGACATACCCCTTCCTGGTGTTGAGACCAGTCCCAACAGCTGTGCCCCCTTGTGCAAGCTGAAAAGCATCAACACAAACTTTTAGAATCACACTCTGGCTGACAACAATCCACAAGGATACACAGAACAGTGAGATTAGTGATTCTGGAAAACGATTCTTGCATTGCTAAGATAGCAGAAAGCATTCAAAAGTGAACAAACCTGATAGAGACGGGGAAGTGTTGCCTCAATTCTTTGTATCCCATATCGTACCTGCACCAGATAATTTCATGAGAGCCATCCTCTATTGCAACTTTCAGGCTGATTTGGAAATGATACTCATTTGTGCTACTTATTGGAACTTTGCGACTTGCATGGATATGGCCACATCTTTGTACCTGTGTGCAGTAGCCACTGAACTCTTGTCCAAGAGTCAAGGGAACAGCATCTTGGGTATGTGTGCGGCCAATCTTCACAATGTCCTTAAATTTATTTTGCTGGCAAAGTCAAAGCCAAGCACAGAGTTACAGGTTGTGTACAAATCAACAAAAAATGTATACTAGCAAAAGAAAGCACTCAAGTTTATCTCTACCATAAGCACAGGTCATTTTTGCCATTTCCTGCAAGAGTCCGCTGAAAGTACTTGGTGTGACCAGAATGACAATGTCTTATTATCAGCCATAAGAGGAAATGTGGCCTTCATACGGTGAACACTACTACATACTATTTGTGTAGGCCGTCCAATATCAAAGTGAGTCCTCCAATAATGTTTTAAAACATTTGTGCCAAACTTTTTTCCCTTCGTCACTAAAAGGTTAGTCCCATAAGTACCTTATCAACCAGAGCTTCATGTAGACCATGCAACTTTGGCAAGAGCCTTGTATTAGCCTCCACCACAGCTGCAATATGCATTGCCTGTGAAGGATATCTCATGTCATCAAAACCCAATGCAAGCACATATGAAAAGGCACCAGAGAAGGAGGTGGCAGGGGCACAGCAAGGAGATAAAAAAAAAAATAGCATGATGAATGATGCAGTTTTGATGCTCTTTTGCATGTTAAGCTTAACTTTTAGAAATTTTAAGCAGAAAAATGGATCATTCACCCAGATGTACATCACCGATCAGCTTAGATGTAGCAAAAACATGTGCTCAAGCTCAAGATCCTTGCAAAAAGAGAAATTGGATACACACCGTTGGAAAGGTGTCATTTGAGGATTGACTCATGTTGACATGATCATTTGGATGTACGCCTTTGCTGCCTATAGGAATGCCGATAATTTCACCTGCCCGATTAGCAATTACCTGAGCATGATCAGATGGATTGTCAGGCAGTTCCTCAAACAACTAAGGTAGCAAATCCACATCAATTGCTATCTCAATTTCAAGAATATACCTTCAGAGCAACTTTCACCTACGTCTAGTCCTCCTCCTTCCATGCGTGTTTACTACAACATATCCGCTACTTGTCAACATGTTACACACTAAATATCATAAACAGGCAATGCATATTAAGTTGAGTAGCGGACATGACACCATTTGTCAATATAAGTAATTTTAAAGTGAATCTCATTGACATATGAAAATTAACGTAGCACACTGGAATACTTGAGATGATACTTTTACATTTTGTATGCAAAAGAAATAAATTAGTGAGCTACTAAAGCCAAGTGTTGTGTATTTACACAAATGATCAACTTGTTGTCCATTTGTGTAACCTAGGCATAGGCCTCAAAATGTTCTTGAGCATTCTAATGCCAAGATGTTATTAACAATACCGATGCCTAGTGCCATGCAGTTACACTAACAGTCAACTTGTTGAACATCAGTGTAACCTAGTCATAGGCCTCATAATAGGATAAGTGGCACTATTAGGCCCGTGACACTAAATACCATAAACATTGGAGTACTAACCTTTAAAAACCTTCAGATTATTGACTCACCTCATTGGCATTCATGTTGGTTTGGGTCCCACTGCCAGTTTGCCAAACAACCAAAGGAAAATGATCATGCAGCTTCCCTTGTGCTACTTCCTCAGCAGCCTGCACTATAGCATCCCCAAACTTTTTGTCCAAGCCATACTCCATGTTTACCTGCATATTGAAGGAGATCAGCAACATTCACCTCTATACGAAACACTCACAATTAAGACTCCTCTTCAACGAAACATTTGGATCCCATAAAATGTAAAAACTATATCTAAAGATCACGATACAACTTGGTTGTAAATAAATGAACATGGCTTCACCTTATACTTCCAAATAGGACGTCTACATCAACTGCAGTGCTTATTCCGTGTAGGATTTGTGTGACCTACTCTACATATATAGTGCCCTTCCGATCAAAATCACAAGTACCATATTCATGAAGTTCTTATTACTAACATATTTGTGATATCCTAAAGACAGACTCTACACTTTTGCAAAATATACAATCATCTTACCCTATAAACTGCCACTATGGTCAACGTCAAAGTTGTATGCAGTGTATTGTACTTCCAGTATAGTTCCCATATAGGATTGGGTAATCTACTCTACATACTTATAGTTGAAGTCATTCAGTCATTATGACAATTTACATATCAGGCTGATTATTCCTGAATGTCAGAAAAAGTAATTTGCTTTAAGCATCACTATGCAAGAGCATTTAAGGTTCCCAAAGGATTACAATGGCAGCACACTTCTTGAGAGTGCCAAAAGCTTCAATAAGCTGAGTTGGCATCCGCTCCCGAGTTCCTCCAATCTCAAAATTTTGTAATGACCTCTGTGTCTGGGCTCCCCAGTACCTGCAGATTCCATAGATACGGTAGAGAGGGGATTCATGCATCAGACAATTTCATGCAAATCTGTAGCTTCTTTCGGACAATACCTGATGATAATTTGTCCTGTTTGCATGCATATTGACACTGACCAAAACGTAAGCATACGGATAGAGCAACTACTGAGCTGGCTCAATTGCTCTTTGGCCCCCAGACAATAGTGTCTCCAACTTGTTTGCTTTTGCTACCCAAATTCCATCAATGCCGCCAAGCACAGATATTCCTCAGAAATGACCCTATAAGTGGCACTTGCACGTAAATATGTATATTTAAGAAAAATATGAGTAAGAGAGCATCACATCCAATAAAGCTAAACTGAGCTATAAGTGCATGTTGACGACTTGGAAGACACAGTAAGGGCAATCACAAAGGACCAATTAGGCCAGTTTAAAACTTCAGAACCAGTCCTAGGTCACCTTGAACAGGAGCAGGGACAGGAACAAATGGTATAGACCATTACAAAGAGATCGCAGCCAGATACTGGCTGGCTGCAAACAAACTAGTAATTCCTACATCAATCAGACTCAAAAATTCAGCCTCAAGAACCAGAAATTCAACCTCTCCTTCTAAAAGAGTCCATGAAAAACAAGGCGCACAAGGCCGCACACTGCAGATTAATATCCGGAAAAACGCCATTGCACAACAATTCAAATCAATGATGTATGCATTGTAATAAAATGAGGTATGCATCATAATATAATTAATTCTCCTAAGTGCAATGGCATAAGAAAAACAAACGCATGTGAGGACTTTGGACTAAATTCGATGGATCAGACAGGAAACTGGGGAGTACTTCTTCATTTATATGAACTTGGAGCTGAGATGAATATGGAATAAAAATCCAGGACCTACATCAATCAAACAAAAATTGAACATTCTCCAGAAAAAGTCCAGAAAGATAAGGCTCACGAGGCCAAAGACTGCAAGTTAATAACCAAAAACACACTGTTGCACGGAAGTCCCTAAATTCCAACAGATGAGTAGCATGCATTACGATAGTCAATCTCATATGCGAAAGAAAAACAGCCGAATCCCAGGACTTTGGCCTTAATTCGGTAGATCGGAGATGAAACCTCCGATTACCGAACCTGGCCCTGAGATGAAGACTAAAGAAAATCTAAGACCTACCTACATCAACTAAACATTGAACATTCTCCCCAAAGAGTTCATTAAGGACAAGGTTCATGAGGCTGCAGACTGCAGATTGATAACCAGAAACAATCCGTCGCATGGAAATTCAAACCGATGAGCGTGATGCATTACAGGAATAATAACCCTCCTCAGTGAAATGGCAGAAGTAACAGCCAAATTCAGGGACTTTGGCCTGAATTCGGGTGATCTGAGGCGCAACCGGGGGGAAACCTCCGATTACTCGAACTTGGAGCTGAGATGAAGAGGGAATGATTTCGATTACCTACCTCAATCAACCAAAAATTGAATCTCCCCCTGAAAGAGGCCATAGACTGCAAATCGGTAACCAACAACACGCAGTCGCGCGGCAATTGAAACCGGTGAGCATAATGCATTACAATAATAAAAACTCGACCTAAGTAGAATGGCATAAGAAAAAACAGCTGGCCTGAATTTAGTGGATGGGAGGCGGAACCGGGAAGGAAACCTCAGATTACGCGAACTTGGAGCTGAGATGAAGCCGGAATACAAATCCAAGACATACCTCAATTATCCAAAATTTGAACCTCCTCCAGAAAGAGTCCATTAAGGAGAAGAATTCATTAAGGACAAGGTTCACGAGACAGCACACTACAAAATTGATAACCAAAATCATGCCGTCGCAAGGAAATTCGAACTGATGAGCATGATGCAGTGCAGTAATAATAACTCTCCCAAGTGACATGGCAGAAGTAATAAACCACATGCGAGGTGTTGTGGCCTGAATTCGGGCCATCAGAGGCCGAACCGGGGAGGGAACCTCCGATTACCCGAACTTGGAGCTGATATGAAGACGGAATCAATATCCAAGGCCTACCTCAAATAACCAAATATTGAACCTCCTCCAGAAAGAGCTCATTAAGGAGGAGGTTCACCAGGCGGCACACTGCTGCAAAATTGATAACCCAAAACAACGCGCCACAGGGGAATTCAAACCAATGATAATGACGCATTGCAGTAATGATGACTCTCCCCTGAGAAATGGCAGAAGCAATCAATAGCCACATGCGAGGAGTGTGGCCTAGGATCGGAGGATCGGAGGCGGAACGGGGCAGGACACCAATTCTGATTACTGGAAGTTGGAGCTGAGATGAAGATCCAAGAACGTAAGGCACCTACCTGTCGGCGGGGACTTTGATAGGGCCAAACGTGTCGCGCTCATCTCGAAAGCCGCCTGTGAGGCAGCGGGAGAAGTCGAGGGAGATCGAGGAGAGGGAGGAGGACGGGCGGAGCAGCAGCAGGCGGCGCGTGGCCGCCATCGCCATGGCGGCAGCTCCGACTCGGAGCCTTGGCTATGGCGAAAGCCCTGGCTATGGCGAGACAACACACACAAACAATGACAAGAGAAGAGAAAACAAAAGGCGACGACAACAAGAAGCAAGGGGAAGAAGGGGAAGAAGAAGGCCCGGTGACCGCCCGAAGAAGGTGGTCCGAACCACACTAATTGCTCGTTGTTCGGCGGCTCCACCGAATATGTGATAAGTCATAACTTATATTCTTAGTTGTTCCACACTAATTAAGGTAGGTGTGCCTAATTCGGCTTTGGCTCTTGAACAAGCACCTATGATTTGAGTGGTGTATGGTTGGGTGCATATCCAAGAACAAACACCAACACAAAATGTATTGACAAGAGATTGGACTACGTGCTCAAAGTGTGTTAACCATTCTAGATGTAGTGGTCAACATATTTGGGGTTACCTATATGATCATTTATTAAGGGCCACTTCACACTCGAGCCAAGAGCCGTGACCCTGAGATTGTGAGAGCCCAAAAGAAAATTGTCCAAAGGCCATCCAACACACCTCCAACATCATGTCGTGTGGTCATGGATCCTAAAGTGTAGTGTGAAGTCATATGTGACCATGCCCTCAACCAAATGCTATTTCGATGAAATTCTGTTCATGCGGGTCCTCACACACGATAAAATAAAAGAAATCAATGGTTTTGAGTGTTCGGAGTGGCATGGTCTCCCGGTTTTGTGATAGGCCTACCTCCAAGAGGTGGTTTTTGGAAATAGTCCAAGTGACCATAAAACGTGATCCATTTGATGCCATGTAAGAATCCATGTAGACTTTACATCCATCTTGCATTCACATACTGCGTTGGTCCCTCAAGCGTAGTGTGAAGCAAATTTGGACCGGCTCCGCCTTTTCCACTAATGAGAGTGCTTGAAGTGTAGTTGGTCACGGGCTCTCAGTTTTGTGTGTGAAGTGGCCTTAACTCGTAGAATTTTCATTTTGATAATGAACAAGATATTCATATGAGCTTCGATAACCATGAAGAAAGTGGCAACAACAAGCCCTACCCATATCTACCTCCCCCGCAAAGCTCGTAGGGAGAGGTTTAATGTCCCCCTGTTCATATGGCTCCGAATGGAGACAAATATGATCTGAAATTGACAACCATCTCACACTAAGTGTGTGTTCCACAACCTACAAGAAGTGGGTGCAAAGCCTAAAGCGACCATTGTCACATGCTTGCATGAGCATCCAAATCAAAATCGAGATTTTTTGGACCTGACTAAAAACTTTTGCCCACCCCACCCGACTGAAAACTTTTGCCCGCCCCACCCGACTTCGAAAAAAACATTGCCCTTGCATTTTTGAAGGCCACTTATTCAAAATCCTCATATTGAGTGCACTACACCCTCAAGGTCCAAAATGATATGTGTGTGTGTGTGTGTGTGTGTACTTCCACTTAGTAAAGAAGCAATTGATTGGGATTTCATTCCGGAAGTGAAAGTGTCAATAAATAATGTAATTAACTCGGAAGTCAAAAACATTACAAAATGCTCATTAGCATTGAATTTTAAATTGTTGTGACTTACCATTTGAAGGGGTTTTTATCATTCTAAAATGAAACCTAAATTTGTGTGTTGATTTTAGTATGCATATTTCATAGATACCTCCTCCTCCTCCTCCTCCTAAACCAATCTTCAATCCCATGGTGACCGGCACTTGTAGGTTAAAAAATGTTTTAGTATAGAGGCACCCATAACTGATCACTTAAAAAATCAAGATAGGTGGGTCTTAAGTGGTTTTTTTTAAATCAACCCCCTATATTTGATTCATATGTGGTTAGGTGAGGATTGAAGAGCAAACATCATAATGTGTTTATGCGTGCTCCTCAATAAATATACTCATGTTAAAAAGAGATTGGACTATGTCTTCAAATATTAATAACTACTCTACACTCCATAGTGAACACAGTTGGGAGGGCCTATGAATCCAATTGACATATCAACAAACTTGCACTTCCAATAAACCATAACTAAATTAGGGGGAGGTCTGATTTTCAATCCGGTTTTTGCAAATGTTTCATTGTAGATTTGCTAATGACAAGTTTTTTGTGTAAATCTAATCGGTAGAAGTTGGAGAACATGAAAAAATGAATCACTTAACACCCACATTCCTTATGCACCAAATATGGAGAAGTATAAGGCAGTGCAAAATTTCCCAAGTAGGAAGATGGAAATCAAAACGACTGCAGTTTTCCAATAATTTTGTATTCCTTCAATTGAGATTATTGTGACTTTATGCAGCCAGAAGTTAGCATGTACATATTATTAGTGTCTAGAAATAGTCCATAACTGCTCATCTTATCCGCTCATTGCTCCTCACTTTAGCACCTAAAGCAAAGACATGTGTCATGGCACTATTGGTTCTAGCCCGATTGGAATTATGGTACTTGATAGATTCTTAATGAGTTCCTAATCGGGAATAGGTGGTTTGACTTGGTGGTTTGACTATAGTGGGTGCATGGAGGTGTAGCAGTTTGTGTCCACGGTCCTCCACATTCTACGTTAGTAGGCCACCAGACTGTGGTTGGTTGGTGGTTTGTGCTTATCTACGTGCGAACACCTCCAGCCCACTATTTGTCTAGAATCTAGTGGGCAAACAACCTGCATGGAAACTCATCCTCCTTAGTATTGCAAATAATTAGTGGGTCGTATTTGGCACATGACCCAATATGTGCACATTGTGCGGTTATAGTTTCCATACACACATCGGTGTTGGTTATGTGTTCTTCATGAATATTCTCGGAATGTTGCTTGGCCCAATTCCAAATAAATTCTTGGGCCTACAGCCTCACCCTTTTGGGTTGGGTAATGCTATGTGTCTCAACCACTTGAATGTTAGGGCTAATTCCCTGTGCCAAGTTAGGTCACCAACACCGGCTAACTATTCAAAAAAAAAAACTAAAAAACTATGTTCATACATATTTAATGTCATGACTATATTGTTGTGTTAATGTTGTTATATACATGTGTAATTAAAAAAAATGGCAACTCACAATGTGCTAATGATATATAAAAACAATATTGTCATTTTTTTTTCCTTTGTTTGTAGTTTTCATTTGTGTTTTGACATCATCGGCTTGCACAAAACATTTAAAAGATGATAGGCTTTAGCTTGTATGTTGGTCATGTGGAAGTGTAAGGTTATGTTGGAAACAATAGCCATCGTGTCACAAAGTTATTTCAATGTTGCTAACAATGCTTCTTTTAGAAGAACAATACATTTTTTGGTATGGTATGATGATTTGAGGATGCCTCAGTTTATGATACAATTTGGGTTTATAACCATCCAAGAATCTTTATACTTATGTAATTATCTTCTAATAAACATATTGTATTAAGATGTTATGACACAAATGGAATGACTCGTGTATACTACGAGTCTCTTGGCTTATGGTACCCATCAAGTATCTGGGCGACTTCACACTCAAGCCAAGAGCCGTGACCATGAAATTGCAAGAGCCCAAAAGAAAAGTGTCCAAAGGCCGTCCCAACACACCTCCTAAATCATGTAGTGTGGTCACGGACCCTCAAGTGTAGTGTGAAGTCATATGTGACCAAGCCCTCAACCAAGTGTTATTTCAATGAACCTCTATTCATGCAGATCTTCACGCATGATAAAATAGAATAAACCAACGTCTGTGAGCGTTCAAAGTGCCATGGTCTCCCAACTTTGTGTTAGGCCTATCTCCAAGAGGTGGTTTTTGAAAAACAGTCCAAGTGACCATGAAACATGAACTATTCGATGCCATGTAGGAATCCATGTAGGCTTTGCATCCATCTTGCATTCACATACTAACTCCGTTGGTCCCTCAAGCGTAGTGTGAAGCGAACTTGGACCGGCTCCGCCATTTCCACCAATGAGAACGCTTGAAGTGCACTAGTGACGGGCTCTCAGTTTCGTGTGTGAAGTGCCAATCGGTATATGTGATCAATTTTACAACTTGATATTAGTCACATAGGTTTCCTAACACCATTAATTATATTTTAATTTAGATACCACAAGTTCATCCAAATATTAGTCTAACATTGATAGTAACCATCGACAACCAAAGTGTCAAGTGGCATCCAAGAGTCCGGACGGTTTCAAAGGGGTTTATCGGAATTGCCATTTCACCACGATGACTCTTCGCCACCCTCCACAACTCTTCGTTCTCCGCTCTCTTGACCTTTCGCATCGGTGTCCTTAAGTTACACTTTTGCTACACTTGTCGTAGCCAAGTGTAGTAGAGAAACCCCAACTTGGTATATTTTTTGAGGAAACCTACACACGTACACACATATTATATGCATTTCAATGTGGACATGTGAGACAAGTGGAAACATGAATTTGGCACGTCGTCTCCGGCATTGCTCATAGCTCTATGAGCATGCCCCATGTCGCATTGTCTAAGAATAATCATAAGTACCTAGTCGTGGATCTTTACTTGAGCGTTTATTTATTGGTATTTTGCTTCAAGATACTTTTGAACCAACTTTGAATTCACTTCCTTTGGCTTTTGAACCTCGGCATGGTCGTTCTCAAGGCATACTTTTGCTACGCTTGTTGTCTCTATCCACAAACACATGCATTTGTATGTTGTATATGCGAGCCAAGTGCATGCTGGAACATATGAAACTCACAAGTCTTGCTTGCATGAGTTGCTCTCCGACATTGTTCATAGTTCTACAAGCAAGTGCATGTAGAGATATTTGAAACGAATTGTAACGTAAAACACAAGTACCTAGTCGTATATCTTACTTTTTGTGATTATTGCCGCTCTTTGCATCAAGCTACCTTTGAATAACGTTTACAAGTGTTTGTGGGTTGGGAAGCACCTAACGCCCGTATACTAGACTCCATGAATTGCTTGTTCAAACATTCACTTACTTATCGTGTGCATGTTTTGAGATCGAGCTAGAAAAGTAAGCTCGATCTTGGGTCATAGGAATGTTCATGGTATTGTCATATAGTTCACATAAAATGATATAGCATTTTAGCTTCTAAAAATATCATATCAAGTGAGACACGCTCGAGGTTTGGCACCATGTATTCAAATTCTAGCATACATCCTTGCCCACAATCTCTTTCCTTGAGTTCGTAGTGTGAGCAAGAAATCACTTCACAAATTGTGAATGCCGATTCTAGCAGTGTAACGAGCCTTGTAGTAGTTCACTTGTTGTTATATGTGTGGAAATGTATGTTTGGAGGTGCACTTGAGGAGTCGTTTTGTTAACATGTTGGTTGTTATCCTCACGAGGCTAAACATACATGTGTATATGTACATTTACATGTATGTAAGGTGCGAAAGAGATAAATTGTAAACATGATAAAGTGTCTCGAAATCCAAGACTTACTTAGTCTTAAAAGTTGCCACATGCTAAATATGAACTCAAAATGTATCCGGAATCTTTTAAGTAGCAGTGACTAAAGGAGATAAAATTGTGCACACTTGAGAAGGGGATCATTGCATCATGTAATGTTTTCTTTTTATGTAATTTTTAATAGAAAGAACTAATGCGTATATGCATATTTGCTTTTTGCAGAGAGAACTTCCACCTCAAGTAGGTAGAAGCCCCAAAAAAGTAAAAGCAAAACATCCTCTCAAGTTTGTGGGTGTGCAAGAAAGTGTAATAGACTAGTATACTAGTAAGTGTATTATCTTTGTTGTGTTGAGGAACATGGCTTCCGTAAAAGGAGGTCCCGATGGGCCCGTCAAACCGGCATGTGACCCCAAATCAGGTGTAAGTATTTATTTGTTGTCAAAATTAATAACTGAAACAAAATTGATAAATAGTATGAATGTGGGGAATATCCGGGAATACTACATGGAATAATGTCAGTCTCACAAAACATTGTTATGGATCTGAATAATGTTATGCCTCACATAACTTGACCCCGTCTCTAAAACCCACCCAATGAATCCGAATTCCCTCATAATGCAAGGGCATTTCCATGGGCAACTTTGTTCAAAGTCCTAAACATAACATTACTCAACGTTCAACTCTCATTATGTGGACCCTTGTAATACAACAACCGGATGTTCGAAAAGTCGCGCAAGGGGACTCGTAGTCAAATTGAGCTCCCAACATTCCCACTGTTATAGTACCCAGGGGGAAGGGGGGTTGTCGTCGTTGAGTGACATTATTGTCACGGTATGCGGCGTCGGCGGCCGCACCTTATCCGTTGGGCTTCATCCATTTAGAGTTGGATGGATGAACCTTAGTTTTGGAAAGTGAGGCTCCTAAGTGAGGAGCCTCCTCCTTGGCTCCTTGATCACGTGTCGAGATGTGTTATTCATGTGTGACCTTGCTATGTTTTAGTGTTGTTTGTTAGTGGTGGTTGGTACTCAAGCTGTAGTGACACACGATCGGTATTTACACGACATTATGAATGTTGTTTCATCTCATGAGTGTTTCTTCAACTGGGTGGGTTTCGTACAGGAGGGCCGCGTTTGTGTTTGCAAAACATGCAAGTGCGGCATGCACAAGTGCCCTGCGAAGCACACGTCCGTCCACGCCCACTACCACCCGGGCACGATCTCCGAGTACACGGCCAAGTTCCCGGTGTGGCCGATCGCCCCGAAGCATGTGCGGAAGCAGGAGAAGAAGGACGAGAACAACGCGCGGATGGACTCCAACACGACCTACAACGTCGACTTCGTGCCCCACCCGTACGGGCCGCGGGAGTCGATGCGGCCGAAGCCGAAGGTGGATTTGGGGGGGCCGATGCAAAAGGAGACGACGTACAACGTCGACTTTTGGGACAAGTCGAAGTCCATGGCGCCCCGGCGGCGCATGGAGCACCAAAACCACAACGGCGGGGGCAAGTTCGCGGGGGACACCACGTACAACGTCGACTTTTGCAACAACGGCCCCCAACCGAGGAACGTGGTCATCAAGCACGGGTGTAGCTTGGGCAACACGGGCGCCAAGTTCGACGGCACGAGCACCTACCTCAACGACTTCGTGCAATGGAAGATGCCCAAGAAGTACACGCACAAGAAGCAAGACGGGCCCCAACCCACCGGGAAGGTCACGGGGCCCACCACCTACCAAGCCGACTTCACCGGCCGCGCGGTGCCCGGGAAGTGCCCCGTATTGACGCTCGGCAAGCCCACCATCATTTGCGGAGACCATATGTGCTACTAATTAAGGTAGGGGTGGCGATTTCCGTCCAAATTTCAGATGTGCCTAGTTGGGATGCTGAAACTATTTTTTTTATAAATTTTGAGCGCTCCGCAAAGCTGGTGCAAAAGCAACTATGAAAAAATAAAAATAAATCAGCATGTTTATGATTTCCTACAAATTTTTAAAGGAAACCTTGTAGAGTGACCAACACTCGCACATAGGGTACGTGGTATATCCACAGGGTGGATTTCTAAAACCGACCACTGGCAGCCAATGAAATGTTGGCAGCGCTGTGAACGGTAAAAGCACCTTGATAGGTGCTTTTGTAAACCTAGGTAAAAGCACGTAAATAGGTGCTTCCGACATAGGGGTCGACTTTAGGACCCGTACGGAAATTGCCACCCCTACCTTAAACGCGACTCTCGGGCGCCAACCCATCCGGCCGCCCGCCCGCGGTGCTTCGAATGCATGCGGCGGCGCTTTACAAACAACCCGGCCCATTTTTCCCAATCTCGATGTAATCTAGGTGCTCGTGTTGTGGACGTTGATGTTTTTGTCGTTACAATTGTTGTGAATCGGACAAGACGTCGTCGAAGCAAGTCTCTCGGGGACCAAATCGGCCACCCCGTGCGTTTTGGTACATGTTTTCTTTTTTATAAGAATGGCTCCGAGCATGGCACGTTGCCGGAAACCGCTCTCTAAGCTCAAGATGATTGTCATTGGTTGGCCCGATTAGTGCGTGTTACTATTCGGAGTCACGAGTGCAATAACGTCTTACTTCGGTTTTTATGAATGAAAGCTCAATAGGTTGTTCGGACATGATAGAATATAAATGATTTTTCTTGGTAGAATATTACATTCTCATTATAAAAACATTATAACATTGTGTAACTCTAGATAGTTACATGCACTAATTGGGATAATCAGTGTGGATATCACATTGGTATCTATAGCAAAATGTATAGGTTTTGCCCTTATTTTTTTTTATCATCTAGATCGGGTACTTAAATACATAAATTTTGTGCTATTTCATTCATTCATTCATTCATATATACATCATTGGGAGGGAATGTTGGATTTCAACACCGTGCCTAGAAATTGACATATTAGTTGAAGGTACCATACTAGTGATCATTTAAAAGCAATCACATGTCTTTCCGAATTGAATAGGTTTTCAAGTAACTTTTTTTCCCTTAGTAATAATGAATGATAGTCATTGTGAGGAGACAATAGTCTCCAAGCTTTCTCTTAGTGCGCATTACTAGTTGGAGTTACACAGTGCAACAATGTCTTATTCATGATTTTAACTTTTACTAATGAAAGTTCAATAGGTTGTTTGGACACTATAGAACATAAATGAAAATTCTTGGTAACTTTTTTAATAAATAATACAATAAATATTATATCTATATTAATCTTATTTTTAGTTTTCTCAAAGTTCATTTATTGCAAATATAATAAACATTCGAATCCGAGCGGACTGCACCAAATTGCAAGTGGATGGATCGGTCAAGTAGTACGAGTTGGAGATGGAATTGCATGCGGTTATAGAATTTGATCGAAGATGGAGAAATGGTTGAATTTGCCAAGAAGGAAGGTATATAAATCTTGGTTGTCTCTACATGTAATGTTTTTACTTTGTTCTCAATCACAAGCCCTTAGGTGGCAAAAACGTGTAACATAAAACTTGCTCATTATTGTCAAGAAGGTGGTGGGTTTTATCTTTGGCAAGGCTCACACTCAACGGTGCCATAAGTGCTTGTTTTTGGAGCACATGTCTTGTTGTAAGTACCATGTCTTCAAACCTTGTGTTGCTATTAAATTCAAAAACAAAACACGTTTCACAAGAAGGTTTTGACAAACATGTACCCGGATACCCTTCCGGAGATGCTTCTCAAGGACACACGCTACATAAGTAGAACATGGTCATTTCTTCATAATTCATTTCATTCATTTTTGATTTACATTGCCCTTACCAAAATTCCACCTCTAGTACACCATTGTGATCGTGATTGACAATTATTGTTAACGACAATAAGCGAGTTTGACGTAAATTCATTCAAAATACGATCACGATGCCACGTGTCACTTTTTATTATTAGTTGGAACCTCTACAACATCTTGAGTGCCACCTCAAAGAATCAACAATTTGGCACCTAGGGTGACTTAAGTTGCCTCGGACTCAACTTCACCCTCGGTTTCAATAGCTGCTCTTGCTTCCTCGCATTGTGATCACGATTGATGATTGTAGGTGATAAGCATGTTCGACACAAATTTGATCAAAGTGCCACACATTGACTTTCTATTAGTTGGAACCTCTACAACATCCAAAGTGCCACCTCAAAGAATCGCCACCTAGGGTGACTTAATTAAGTTGCCTTCGACTCGGCTTTGTCCTTAATTGGTCTCAATTTTTTGCTCTAGGTTCATTCGCATGATGATCACAATTGACAATTATTGTAGGTGATAAGCATGTTCGACACACAATTTGTTTGATGATTTGATCACAGTGCCACATGTTGATTTTCTATTAGTCGGAACCCCTACAACATCCTAAGTGTCGCCTCAAAGAATTAGCAATTCGACACCTAGGCTAACTTAAGTTGCCTCAAGCTCAACTTCACCCTCGGTCTTGATCATTGCTCTAGCTTCATCTGCACGGTGATCACACTTACAATTATTGTAGGTGATATATATATAGGCACGTGTCGACGCACGATTTGTGTTACGATTTTCATCAAATTGCCACGTGTACATTTTCAATTAGTCGGAACCTCTACAACATCGTGACGTGTCACTTGAATGAATCGGCGCCTAACTTACCTTCCGATCGATAACTTAGGCCGCCTCGGGTTCGCCTTCACCGGCGGCCGCTCGAGCTTCCTCGGCCGCTTTCTCTTGCGCTTCTTTCTCGGCTTGTTCCGCGAGCATGATGTCGTTGAGCCGCTTCTCCTCCGCCTCGACTTCCATCTTCGCCTTCTCGAGCCTCGTCTCTTCGTCGGCCGTCATCTTCTTCAACTTCTCCGACGTCAATTGCACCTCCACTTGACTTACAATCACTTGCATCTCTTTGGTCGTGAAATCCTACAATAGAATTGTCCGTACGAGTTGTCTCCGTATCAAACTTTGAGCGCGGAGTTCGCAAAAAAAAGGAAAGTGTTTATGAGCTTATGGATAGAGTCGCATGCCAAAAGAGCGGGATTGGCTTATAAACCCTAACCCTAAACCCTCACACTCGTCGTACAAGGATCGGTGGGCTAAACTAGCCTTGCATATCTGTCATATGGGATTTGTGGAGGTGGGTTCCATGTGTGCACATCATTATGTGGGATTGACAATATTCGACAGAATATTCCCGCATTCCAATTAAATGTGGGGGATATTCCATGGATTATTGTCAGTCTCCCAAAGTATTGTTATGGATTTGAATAATGTTATCGAAGCAATATTCACACACAAAGCCATTATATTGCCCCCCTCCCCCACACACACCACCAGTAAAAGCATATGGTTTGTGAACTCCTACATGTAGTAAATTGTAGAGGATCACAATTTTGTACTAATTGCTTATGAACTACACTAAATATGTTATTTAGTGTCACCAGTTCTAATTGTCTTGCTCAATACTAATTGTAGACCGTGGTATAGTGTCACCAACACTAAATGTTAACCAAACATTATTTGACATTTTTTCTTTTTCTTTTTCTTTTTCTTTGGGGGGAGGGGAGATTATAGATGTACAGTGTTGCAATTATTGTCACTTACGAAGTGGTTTTTCATCCAATTGTCAACCACCCATGACAATATTTCATCACAAGTTGCTGACAAGAGAAGGTAGAGTTTTGGCCAATGGACGAACTCATCCATCATCCTTGACAATAAAAGTTACCATGGTGACCAAAAATACCATATGACACTTAAACATTATATTGAGTGTATTGAACATTCAACATGAGAGCATAACATTATCATGAAGTGAAAGGAACACCCAAATATTGTTGGAGCCTACACAAAAACACTCACAAAATGCATGGGGGATGTGGAACATGTATAAGAACCTTGGAAATATTCTCAAATTTTGATTTGCAAGTATGGTATTTAACCCCTGCAGCCGTTGTTTTTTTGCATGCTAGTATCCATTGTTGCAATAACTACATCACGTCCATCAAATAGTTGAATTGTCAATCCGATTGAGATGATTAGATAGTCATAAAAACATGTTATAGGAAAATTTTGGTATCTAGTAAATGATGTTGTCCATGATTATAAGAGGTGGGATGATTTGGATTTCCATGGTCCACACTATTTTAAGTAAATGATGTATGGGTTATATGTCATGGTGGCCTATAATCATAGTGGGAGTCACCATGTTAACTAGTCATGACATTATTCAGCTACTATCGACGGTTCCATTCTAATAATGTTCAGTAATGTCGTTTCACCCTAGTTTATCATGTTGAATATGCTAAGACACGCATCTATAAGGTACAATTCTAGGACCTTGCATGGCATATCCCTGACCCCACCCAACATGGTCACTAAACTGAATAGTGTTATGGTCACTTTATGGTCACTGTAGAGTTCGACGAGTTTCATTTGGGAGGAATAATTAAGGACACAAATTTGTGGTTATAATATAACACCGTTGAGAAGCATTACTTTGAAGGGATTCTAAAGTTACTCCAATGTAGCATTAGTTATGAAGTGATCATGTAATTGCTTGGGAAGGCATGCTACATGTTAGGTCCATGTTATGTTACCCTAATATATTTGGGATGTTATATGGATAAAATTCATTCAAAAAATCATCTCATTTCTACGAATTTGGCAAGTTGCTATAGACGTTTTTTTGCATAACATAGACGAAGGTCAATGAGTTCTTCAATTAAGAAGATGCTTACAAATCCGATGCAAGATTGGTCTACCAATTTTTCATCCTTCAATCCCTGTCAATCCAAATGTGCAAGTAAACATCAAACCGTTGTTTTTCCTCGTTACATGTGTATTTAACAAGTTTAGACCAATAGAGTTATTTGTAAAGTAAAGCAGATGAAACCTTGGGTTAAGTCCCAAACCCTAAGTTCATGAGAATTAGCACAAAAGTCACCCAAGCTTTCTTGATCCTTCGATTAGCACATACAAAGAGTGGTGTTGGTCTATTGAGATTTGACTTTCTGCCTTGTCTAACTATGATGGGGCGAGTGAAGGCAACGTTGCATATCCAATCCAAGATTTAGGAGCACGGGTCTCATCTTCAAACCCAAATTAGATCCTCAAATTCCTTGAAAGTTTGAGAGGTGGAAAGAGAAAGTCCCAAAAGTTTCACCCAACTTTTAAGAGAGGCTTTGAAACACAACAAGCCAAAGAGCTTTTAATAGAAAGTTTTGTCAAAGAAGGATCAACCCCATGCTTTCGTACCTCTTCGAGGTTGAAGAACTTTACGGACAACTCTAATTTTATATATATATATATATATATAACACAACTTTTGGTAGTTTTTGTGTTGTTTTCTTTTTGTTAAGAATAAAGTCAACACATAACATTATTCAAATCCACAACAGTGTCTTGTGGGACTAACAATATTATGTGGAATACTCTTGGACGTTCCCCATATTCAATATAGATGTGGTGAATATCCGAGGATATTTTATGGAATATTGTTGGTACCGCAAAACATTGTTATGGATTTGAATAATGTTATGCATCTCTATGATGCCTCCCGGTCTTAAATCCGTAAGGCTCTCCCAATGATTTGAAAATCTCACATGACGGGGATGGGTGCATGCATAGAATTTAGATCAATGGAAGAGAGGGAATCACTCTATAGTCATTAGTGTGTTTTGATAGGGCATACATATAAAGTTTGATGCATGTTATGTATCCGAGGTTGTACTTTTCACCACAATAAATAACATCCCTTTGTCTATTTCAACGTTCAAAGGCATGGATGACACAAGTTTCATCAAACACTACACTAAATATGACATTTAGTGTCACCAATTCTAATTGTCTTGCTCAATACTAATTTTAAACCGTCCGTGTAGTGTAACCAACACTCAATGTAAACCTAATATTATTTGTGATTCCTTGTAAATAAAATTTGGCATTACATATTTACAACGTCGCAATTATCGTCATTTACTGAGTGATTCTTCATCCAAATTTCAATCATTTATGACAATATTTCATCACACGAATGTTAGGATGTAGAATATAGCAAACTTTGTTTCAACAACTAGCATTTGGATGAACTAAAAATAAGTTGGGTTGGAAAAATGTATACACTTATTTGTAAGAAATATTACTAAAAATTTGCCATAGCGACATAAAATACCACATGACACTAAATACAATATTTAGTGAAAGATGGCTTCGTATTGCAACTTACAACGAGAAAAGAGTCGGCCATCTTCCACCGAGCGGGGTCATTATCGATGAGTGGATCATAATCTTTCAATACCTAGACAATTGTAAACCACAAATTGGCTACACGGCTAGAATAACAATCGACTTACCCAACATTCCAAATAACGACATAAGTGTTCAATATAATGTAACCCCTATAGGCTCAAAAGGCCATTGTACACTTTCTTTCAAGGTTGTTTATGATTGTTTTGAGCAAGAAATATTACAAGGACCACACTTGAATCGAACATTTGTATCATAATATACATGCATGCAAGATGTGTTATATATTGAAAGATTTGGATTGATATAATTGACCTAGATTCAAATGCACATCATGTACATCTTATTGTTTGTATCACATATGATGTAGTTTCCACTTCCTCTTTGTAGTATAGGTTGTGTTATGTATAGTGATGATCTCGTTTTACCAAGTACAAATCGATTTACTACTTGTTAGGGGCTCGAATTGCACCACGAAACATATAATGACTTTCATGGTTGCAGACCTTGGACAACTAACCAACTAATTGAACTATTAGTTAATTAGTTAATTAAACTTAAGCACAATCTCTTCACAGATTTTTGTTGTAATGTTGTAGTGTCACTAGTGTGTTACTTGTGTAGGTGATGTACATGGTGGTTGTTCTATAACCCAACACTGTAAGTGATCGTATAAAGGCGTTTCTTGATGATCTTCAGTGGCCCGAGCGTATGAATTACCCTCAACTAAAACAAATCAGGAGACAAACATCTTCGAATATATAATAATACATGGGATTTTTCTAAGTAATTATGATCGTTCTTCAAATCGGTTTGAAAATTTTCTGGTTAACTATAGTTGTTCCCTAAAATGTATTGAGAAAATATCTAGTCAACTATAGTTATTTTGACAGTTGTCCAAGAACTAAAGAGTTGTCACTAGAATGAATACACTAATAAAAAAATTAGTTTGGAGTATCTATGTTGCAAATAGTTGGGTTAAGAAAAAACCTTCTCTAGTAAATTTGTGTTGAATAATTTCCGAGCGGAGCCCCAATCGTCAATGACAAGTTGCTTGTGACCGAGAAGATGTAGCAATGCCTGTCAAACATACCCAAACAATCGTAACAATTTATTCTTGCGCATATAGAAGCGAAATGTCAATGACGCCACTTTTAAAAACCGTTTTGGTGGCGTTTATGTGTGACAATACATAGCATATGTAACTATTTGTGAAGAATTCCATAAGGAACTATCCTCCTTCACACAAATATGTTGTGCAACGGATACTTTCTTTTCACAAATATCCATAATCGACATTGAAATATCACCTTTCAACTAGTATTTGATATCAACTACAATAACATCAATATTTGGTTTTGTATTTTGAGCCAACATGTTTAACAACACCAATCTTATCTTCTTTCTAGACAATGGACCTTGTAGATCTATAGAGCTCCATAACCTCTACATGTTGGTGGTCCACATTATTCATTAGAAGGCAAATCAAACGTCATAAGCTTCAGTAACATGTCAATGCACGCATCACATCAATCAACCCATACAAGAGGTCCTTACTTTTAACACTCGTTGAACATGTCTATTTGGATACATCCATCTTTTTATACACTCAAGTTGCATAGCCTGCAAGGTGATTCAAAATGTGTTAGGTATTTGAATTTCAAATATTAAGATATAAATACAATGTAATACTATGCTAACGTATTTTGGGTTGGAACCTACTAACCTTGGTCATTCGTGTCTAAATGTTGGCTCCTTCGGGGTACGCAACTAAGCATGAAAAGTGGCCGCTCTAATTCTTACATGAGTTTTGTAATGTTACATTATTTCAACATACTAAGAATGACTTGTATTTATATGCTATGACTAAAGGATGTAATTTTGAGGGTTTCTTTTGGAGATTGACATGGTGAATGTACAAATTCACACAATAATTTAAAAACACGTTTATTGTGACAATGGTCCGAAAATTGTCACAATGTGCTTCACGGGCAATGGGACTTTTGATGGTAGTTATTGTAGGTACATTTACAGGAGGTGCAAAAAAAATCACTAAACGATATTCCTTGAATTATATTATTTTTTATGTCTTGCATGACAAAACAATCCTTTTGAGGACTTGATACCCTTCAAAAGGTGTTCCATTTCTTATGTTCACGTGCAAACCCTCATGGAAAGAGGCCTCAAGGGTGTGGGTTTAGGCCAATGTTTGGTTTTCGTATATTGAATAGTTGAGATTAGAGTTTTGCATTAGATTACATGACCATATGCATTGTGTTTAAACATTAGACATGTTTAGAAAGCACAACGTGACTAACCATTAGACATGTTTACAAAGCATGACGTGTCTAACCATGAGCATTTTATCATGATTCACTTTACCAATTCTCAACACACACTTAATACGCAAACGTGTCACGTGAGGTTGGAACACGTCGACGATGTAGACTATAGGTATGGGATTCAAGTATATAAAGGTACCTTATTCTCGAGTATAAGTTTATATATGTTCTCCATAAATTTCCTAAGATATTTTACAACACCGTCGGCAACAAACAATGCTTTTTCATACACTTCAACTTTTTTCCCAAGAGCCTCCAACTCTTCTATTGCTTTTTGTTTTGTTTTCTCAAACCCTTCCAATTGTTTTGTCAAAGCTTTTATTTTTTTTGCCATCTCTTTCTCCTTTTTGGCATCTTCCACCTTCCTGGCCTTCAATTTTTTCATGTCTTCGGATTCAACCGGGGCTCCTTCACCGCCTTCTTCGGCCTCTTTAGGTTCCTCAACTTCTTCAACTTCTTCAGGCTCCTCCTCTTCCGCTTCCGCTTCGGGTTCCACCTCTTCCCCTTCCTCCCCTTCTTCTCCTTCACCTTCTTCACCTTCTTCAGGCTCCACCTCTTTTAATATAGCCATCGGATCGGGTTCAAGCTTAGCATCATCGAATTTATGCTTTGGTTTTTTGTCGCCTTCTTCAAGTTCACTTCCCTCTCCATCCTCTCCCTCTTCAGCTTCTTCTTCAGGTTCCGCTTCCGCCTCGGCATCCTCTCCATCAGCCGCTTCTGCCTCATCCTCTACAACCTCCAAAACAGGCTCAGGATCTTCTTCACCTTCCGGCTCTTCTGCTTCTTCTGCTGCATCTTCAGGTTCCTATTAAACGGCAAGCATTTATAAATTTTGACATCAGTTTTGAAGAAAACATAGTGGAAGGAGTATATCTTCACAGGAACGATGTTCCCTATTTTCATGGGTGGACAAGAAAAAATTGAATTTGATCATGCAAAACAAATATTTTAATTCGTACCCTTTGTATATATGGATATACACATTGTCACAACTTTAACCATGAATTGTAACTTGTTTAACATCTCATGGTCCCCAAAAGATGCATTTGGTACTATGATAATGACAATGAATCGAGTAAATTGTTCAATTGACCACGTTGTTTGTTCAAACAACCACGAAAATGCATCATGCAACCACACGACTTGGTCACATTTTGATTTTCCATCTCACACATGAAGAGAGCAAGGTGTTAGCTCTACGTTAGAATTAAAAAAACTTGGCCAACTTGAATGATTGGTCAGATCCTAGTCCACTCGCATGAACTTTGATTCAAGTTTGTGGTCGATTTAACAAGCCCCTAAAACGAACAAGATTATTTGTTGAATCCATACAACAATACCTCTTTGCCAGCTGCTATCCGAGCTTGTTTTGCTTTCTCTTGTTTTTCCTTCAACGCCGCTTTCGCCTCTTGACGTTCTTGCCACGCTTTGTGCGCAACTTCAAATTTCTTTTGCGCCAACGCAATTTTTTTCGCTTTCTTGCGCTTGATATCGTCGAGCCGTTCTTGCTCCAATTGTTCTTGCCTTGCAAGTTTTATCTCCACGACGTTGTCCATGTGTTTTTCAATAACTTCCGGAGTGTTGTGTTGTTTTGCAATGTACTTATTGTTTGCATCCAAAATCCCACTTAACACATTGCCACATTCATTAAGAAACTCTTCCTCGATCGGATGGAACGGCCTTCCAATCCCAAAATTGTCCACTTTCAACGTGTCACAACATAAAAGCGCCACAATTTGCTTTCTGCAAAATAACACACATCAACACATTTTACACACGCCTTGCATGACGAGAGAGAGAGAGAGAGGGATTGAGATTAGTTTGATTCCTTACATATAATTCATTCAATAGCATTTGAAGTGGTGTTTAGAACACTAAATATCCATATTATTTATTTTTCACGATATGTATGGCTACATCATGCACACATCAACACACAAAATTCACTCGAAGTACAAGAGTTACACCGTAACTACTATCTCCCACAATAAAGTCCTTAGCGATAATAGTGCGGGTGCACACTACTCTCCGACACGCAAATTTGTCCAATAAATAGTAATAAAAGCAATGTGCATGCAATTTGAACATGTGCTTGAATTGCATCTAACTTATTGCATCAAATGCACCAATGAAATTACGCCTTTCATATCCAAGCTCAAAGGGGGGGGGGGAAACCCATAATTAGGTAGCCCCATTTATTCACAAAAGACGTTCCACTAAATATTGTATTTAGTGGATTCGAGATGACCCTAAACTACCACGTGATAGAGGAGAGGTACCCATTTCCGAATGGAGTGGTTGGCTGTTTGATTCCCACCATGAAATCTTCTCTCTACTTGACAGGGCAAACTAGCTAGGTAGGTAACATCCAAAAGCCCACCCACCGCAAGGTAGGCAGTAAACCTCACACTGCACCATGAGGACTCTTGAGCAGGGTAGGGCCAAGGGACTCAAATTCACATCCGATTACCCAACGTTGGTTATGTATTGTATATAGGGCCGTTTTACACCTAGAGGCCGGGCCACTTCGTTGTGTAAGAGGCCTAAAATTCTCCCTTGTGATTGGCCAAAAGGCTGAAATCAGCCAAAACCCTTCACACCTAGAGGGCGGGCCGATTTGGTGGTATGAAAATTTTAATAAAAAAATGCATGGTATGATACGGCCCAAGCTGATTGAATTGGGTGCACCCAAAATGGAAGGCCAATTTTTGACCTCGGGACCAATGTCAAGTTTCAATAAATTTTTAATATATATAAATTTTTTAACAAACCATATCCATTGGATTATGTGGAAATATAAATAGCTCTATGTTAGATTATGCTAGATCCGTTGGATTATGATAGATTTATTGGCCTAGCTTCTTGGCCCTAAGGCCTTTACATATGGGAAAATTGGGCCCCATTATAATCTTATTATAATGTGTAGTTGAGGCCGGCCTCCAACCCAAAAGGGGCTGAAATTTCATGCAATTGGCCTCAAGGGGAATTGGCCTGGTCTAGGTGTAAATTAAAGTGGCCCTCACTGCCACCGATATTCTATTTGTCTTGCTTAGGGGCATCGGATTGGGGGTGGATCGAACATACACTTAATTCACGTCGGTCTCCTCCGGAGACCGAAGTTTTTCTCTCTCTTTGTCTTGCTCAATACTAATTGCAAACCGCTTGTGTAGTGTCACCAACACTAAATGTAAACCTAACATCATTGGTCATTCCTTGTAAGAGCATTTGGACATTTAAGATTATACAATGTTGGAATCACTGCCACATACTAAGCATATTTTCATCCAAATTTGTATCATCTGTGACAATATTTCATCACTTTGTTTCAATGTGAACTAGAAGTAAGTTGGGATGACCGTATTAATAGACTTACACGAGCATATGACAATAAATACAATATTTAGTGTAGTTTTGGATGGATTTGGGCATGTAGAAATGAATGGTAAGGGGTAAAAATAAGACCGACCTGCGATTTCATTGCGTAAATGAGGTTGCCCCTACTTTAGTCGTGCTCTAAGAAAACATACTTATCATATTCGTACTACTTGAATAATCTCCTCTTCTTTAAGAACATATGTTAGGGCCCCTTCACACACGAGGCTGAGAGCCCGTGACCATTACACTTCAAGCACTCTCATTGGTGGGATAGGTGGAGCCCGTCCAAGTTCGCTTCACACTACGCTTGAGGGACCAACGGAATTAGTAACCGAATGCAAGATGGATGTAAAGTCTACATGGATTCTTACATGGCATCGAATGGATCATGTTACATGGTCACTTGGACTATTTTCAAACACCACCTCTTGGAGGTAGGCCTAACGCAAAACTGGGAGACCATAGCACTCCGAACGATCACAACCGTTGATTTATTCTATTTTATCATGTGTGAGGACCCACATGAATAGAAAATTCATTGAAATAGCATTTGGTTGAGGAACCAATCACATATGACTTCACACTACACTTGAGGATCCGTGACCACACTGCATGATGTTGGAGGTGTGTTGGGACGGCCTTTGGACACTTTCTTTTGGGCTCTCACAATTTCATGGTCACGGCTCTTGGCTCGTGTGTGAAATGGGCCTTATGTTGTTGCCATAAAAAAAAGAACGTTGAGAAATTTTGGTTGATGTTTATGAATCTTTATATAAAGGTGGAGTGGGTTCTGAAGTTGGACCACACTGTTTAACTTGATCAAACCACTCAGCTGGTCTGTCTTTGAATTCATCTTGCATGTATTTCTTCGCTATAAACTCAATCCTCATCGGAGCCACATAATAAGCTCCCAATCGAGGAACTCCTCCGAAAAAATGAATACCTGCAAATATTTAGAACTTACAATTCAATGCGTTACATTCACCAAATCAAAATAATTAAAGTTTCGATACTAAAATTTGTATCTAGTTTCTTTTTATATATATATAGGCTTTATAAAAACATAGACACACAATGTTCATGAAATAACAACCTTCTTTGTACAAGACATTGGGTATATGCAAGCTCGGTAGTCCGTCTGTAAGCAAACTATATGTAACAGGTCCCTACATCAAATAATGAACATCGTTAGATACGAACTATAATATTTGAATGGGCCTCCGACATGAAGCAATAGCACATGTCCCATAGTTCTGCTCAATAAACCCGTTCTAGGTTCACATATGAGCTTGCGATTATGATAAAGATGAAGCGTTCTTCAGTCACGTCTCTCTCTTTGAATCTTGTCGGATTTCATAAACAAACTGGGAGCATGATTCTGACTTGTTAAGAACGAGGTTATGATTGTGACATTGTAAAGTAAACCTATGATGAGACAATGTTACACAACGTAACATGGTTGATTAAGAAGGTATGAGAAATACACTCACTTTTTTGATGTCAAGTTGCTTGTTCAACATGTACACATGTGACGGGACGGTTGCGGCTACATACAACATCTTCTTATTCTTATAATTGAGCGGTTTGGGTGGCCTCGGAGGCTTTGGTGGGGGTGGTTCACCATCCTCATCACCACCTCCTTCGCCCTCGGTGGCTTCTTCTTCTCCTCCTTCCTCCTCCTCGGGGGGAGCTTCTTCGTCCCCTTCCTTTGGTTCATCCTCCATCTCCACCGGCTCATTGTCCACGCTCGAAACATCCGAACTCGCTTTCTCTTCTCCCTCTTCTCCTTCTTCGCCTTCTATTGAATCACATTCAATGCCGTAACATAACTATGTTATGAACTACAAAACGCCGTGTATTGTCTCACACACATTCACTTCTCTTCCGTTCTCTTCAAGTGAAAAGGGGTTTGCAAATCATCAAATTTACAAAAATTTGTGAATTGTGAGTTTTCGCATTGAGCAGTGGACTGCATCCGATGTATAAGTTTTCTTATAACTTAGTGGACTATGCACAAATATGGGGTATTTCATAGAACTTGATAAATTGTATATTTCATGCATCATGTATTGTGCAGGTGTGCCCAAACATGTGTAAAGTTGTGATATGCCAAGGAAAAACACTTGTAACCATGTGTAAGCCATGTTGAGAGAGCCGACACTCCTACATTATTTTTCATTTTATTCTTAGAAAACAATTGATATGTTTGTGACCTCTTCATGGTAACAACTAATTTGTTGGCCTTTATGATTCTCGTTGTGATGCATACACAAAGTTTTAGACAGACACGGAATACATGCATACCTTAACAATAAAGAAAGTTCAACTTCTTTAAACCGGTTTCTAAACCCTAATTCTTTATTAGATAGGTGTCTTCCATTAGATGCCTTCCATGAAACCCTACCAAAACTCTTGGGTTTAAGGGTTGATACTTGTTATTTGACCATCCTTTTTTTAACATACTTGTGTTTTGTGAGAACATGCTCATTAATGACATAATATTTTTAGCACATTTGTGACAAAACTTAGACGAAAGAGGATTAAGGAAATTTTGAGCTTTTGTTGTATAAAAAAATAGGCTCATGTACCATATGCCTCCAAACAACTAATGGAAATCTAAAGCAATTATCATCCACACTTTTGAAGTTTTTCCCACTTGAGCCTTTCAAGGTTATACATTCTATAGTTGTGATAAGTAACATTTTTTTACATCTCAAATAAAATTCAATTAAGTAAACTCACAAAATAAGGATCATTGTTTCATGATGGCTAGACATTTAAACTAAAAGAGGAGCAAATTAGGCCACTCAACCATATGATTAGCAACTTACATATGAAATTGTCCAAACTTTCAAAACTTAAGTTTTATGTCACAGGATTCGAGAACAATTTATGTGAAAACCGTGAATGCACCTTCTTCGGTTGGTTCCTCTTCCTCCTCTCCTTCATCATCACCTTCATTTGTTGGTTTTTTTTCTTTTTTGGGTTCAAATATTTTTCTCACCACCACTGCTACGTAAGCAGCTTGGGAACCTAATTCAAAACAATTAGGTGGAATTCATGAGTTGGATTAAACCTAAATATGATGGTTCTCAAGAACATAATGTGCTATTCAACCATATTATTTGAGATATTGAGTAATTACAAGTGAGTTTATGCATATTAATACTCTACATTTGAGAATAAATGACCTGACCAATCATTTAAACATATATACCAGTGAGTGTGGTTATGGCTTTCAAACATGTCTCCCACAACATGTATGGATCATCCGAAATACTCTTCACGTAACTCAAGCTCGAAAAATGTTTTTGTCTGATTTCTTGTTCCTCTTGAACCTTTTTTAAAGCATTTTCCTTTGCGACTACTTCTTTATGCGCAATGTGAGCCTTTTCCTTTTCATAATTTTGTAAGACCACTGCATTGTCACAATACTTGTGTAGCCACAAACTCAAGTATTCAATTGGGTCAGAGGGCTTAGCCAATGTTACCGATGCACATGCTTGAATCAAAACTTTGCCCAACATTCTATCTACATATTCAGCGTCGAATGACTCTCCGTACTTTGAATCCATTCTATATGGCAACTCAATACAACTTGGTTGGTTTGCTTCTTATAGATTTGGTTAACATGGAAGTTAACAATATATGCAATTGCAGGTTTACAAATTATGCCATTGTCCAAAAGTTATTTGCACAATCAATGGAAAATACAAGTCACAATTATGCAAATTCTAACCCTAAACCACTTCATCTACATTTTTTTGGTGACAAAGATGAAGACTCTTGGACCCACAATCCAAATGTTTTCATTGCATTGTATACTAAAGTGGAGTGGTCGTAGAAGTAAATTTAAGTGGGAGACACAAAGATCACAAACTATGTTGGTAAATTTTGTGACCACGCCAAAGATGGAGAGTTCATGGAGAAATCGAACATATTTATGTGGTCTACTAATAGTGATCAAATATGGTATGAACATAGAAAAATGATATCAAACTATTGGAGATAATATTCAGCATAAATAAATTGAATTAAGGACATATTTGAATCTAGTGTACAACTAATCTCTCTCTCTCTCTCTCTCTCTCTCTCTCTCCTTATTTGGCATGTGAGTTAGTTAACATCAAAAGGGAATCAAAGACCACAAAATCAACATAGGCCATTAAGTCGAGATGACTTTATCATATCCATGTAGGGGCTAGTTCTAACTGGACATGCTAAGGGTGCCATTGGTCCTAAGTCAACACATACGAGATTCAACCAATGTATATATGTACAAATGCATTGTGCACGTGTCACCATATTTGATATTAGCCATGCTATAGGGTCAAACATTTTCCATGTTCTTGATACCATTCATTTGTGGGTAATTCAAGAGAAACAATATTTTGAACTTCCGTTGAGTCTATGTGCCATGCAATTACTCGATACTTGGGCCATAGTACACATGCACTAACATGGTGTTCATCCAAATATTTGAGTTTGGTATAATAATATCATCCCGCCTTGTGATGGCAAATGGGTATCAACTTTTTTATGGATTGGAATGTTTGACACTAGTGGGACATGTTCTCGCATAATAAAGGGAATGCCTATGCTTGTATAAATCCATGTTCCTTCATTCCAAATACAAGGGTTTTTGGGGGGATTGTCATGTAGGGTTTTGAAAGTAGGGATGTGCATCTTCATGTGTTTTCAGCCTTGGACACAAAATTACAATGGTTCAACTTCCAACTTTGGCTATTGTTGCCATTATGTAACTCGTTTAGCTCACCACAACTATGTTTTGTGTTTATGGGAGATTGAAAACTTGAACTTCATTCCCCTCAAAAAAAAAAATCATTGCCCTTGTTTGGCCGTAACATTCTTTAGATAGTGAGGCATTTCATTTGACAAGATAACCATCGTAATTTGATGTAGACATAATGCCACTTAGTTTCTTCTATATTGTCTAATTTTAAATTGAATATAAATTATAGTGTTGACTGGAAACAATTAATTACTAAGCAAAACACATTGTAAAGAGTAAGCCTAGTAGCGAAGGGAAGAAGGACGTTATTACCAATATGAGGCAACCAAACCCGAAACCCAAACCCAAATTCAAAGAAAAGTCCAAGGCTACCTAGTAAGAAATGAGGAAACAAACAAGTTGCATACATTAATTAATATGGCATAGGGTTTTTTTAAAACAACAAATTGGCTTTTCCTCCTCCTCCAAGAGACAAATGTCAAACACATGCAAAGTCTCGTTTCAATGAACACCGAGTAGGGATGAGGGCATAAAATTGAAGCTAAAAAGGAAGGCAATTAGAGCCTATGCATATACCAAAGCCAATGATACGAAGGTTGGTAAAGACACTAATGTATTATTACCTTCCTCTCAAGCGTTGAGCCCAAGGAGTTCACTTGGCCTACATTTTGCTATACATGTGCATTAATCCGGTGTTCTAAGGGGGCTATTATGTGAAGATCAAGGAATTTAAGTGACCGTCACTCTAGAAGTAATTAGTCTTTAGATAATTTATGAAAAACTTGCTAGTAATTATAATCATTTAGCCATTTGTTATTATAGGATCTTATATTAAATATATATAAAAATGTAAAAAAATCAGTTCATATTTTAATAATAACATATGACACAAAAGTAAAGAAGATGGAGCAAGGTATTGAATCGCACCATTTGCAAATGCAACTATGACAATGCAATCCCTCACACGTCAAATTGAATGCTAGACATGCATGATGTAGCTTTGCATTCCTAATGTGTTCAAAAACACAAAGAACAACATTATAATATATCTAAAACATTTTACGTGCAAAATGTTGGAATTATGATGTCCATGGCATGTGCCATCTTATAGCATTCTAAACTAATGATTATGTAGCCCACTATGCACTTGTAATTGTGCCACCACTCCACACAATGGCTTCCACAACAACAATTTTTTTAAAAGATCAAGGTACATTGCACTTGACTCTCACAACCATCACTGTTGTCATAACCCCCCACTACACAACTAGAAAACAAACTAATTGTGTGCATGTCACCAATGGGTGCATTTGTTCACATAAACCATAAAGAAAGAAAGAAAAAATATTGGTTGGAGAACACCATGACATGAAAGCACAGATTTATTGTAGAGATTCACACTCATAAAAATGAGAGAATGCCACTCTCGCACTGCCCTAAGCTTGTGGAGGAGAACTCGCACCTAAAACCCCTTACAATAGCAAAGACACACAAGAATAATACACCTTCATTGGAATACATGAAAACATAGTGCACACAACCATAAGCTAGACCCAAATTGAGAACCCTTGACCTCAAAAGCTCCAAACTTTCCCACCTCACCAATACAATTGTCATCCCAATCATCCATGGTACATCCAAATGTCCATATAAATACAACATTTAAGAATCCATCCCCATTGAGCCTATTACAAGGAAAAGGTTCCATGCATAGACTATATTAGAAAAATGTAAACATAAAGTTGTAGGATTTGTAGAATGATATCTTAAACATAAAATTGCTACCAAAAGCTGTAGAAAAGTTGTTCATTCGAGCGTTGAGTTCACATCCTATCCTTTTGCGAGCAAGCAATCGAATGTTATTTTCTCATACATGTTGGATGAACACAAAAACCTTATTTCCATGTGCACCCTTCACCCAACGCCAATACCCTAGGGTATGGCCACGGATGTCCTACGAACAGACACTTTATTCACTCCGGCCCTCCCCAAGGGCTGAAGTTCTTCTTCCATGTGCACCCAAATGCTTTCGGAGCCCAATCCGAGCCTCTCATGGTATTTTGAAATCCAACAATGTGATTACGCACTTGTGGTGTGACATTTTGGTTAATAGCAACAACTTGTTGTCTTGGAAGGTTACGCACTTGTGGTGTGACATTTTGGTTAATAGCAACAACTTGTTGTCTTGGAAGGTTACGCACTTTGTGGTGTGACATTTTGGTTAATAGCAACAACTTGTTGTCTTGGAAGGTTACGCACTTGTGGTGTGACATTTTGGTTAATAGCAACAACTTGTTGTCTTGGAAGGTTACGCTCTTGGCAACTACACATTGTATATTTGGAAATTATTGACAAAGGGTTCATATTATCATGTATAAACAAAGAATACACAATTAGCATGAAATTACCAATTGTGTCAAGGATGAGGGCGAACAACAACAAAAACCAAAAGGAAGGCAACCAACTCCGCTCTGAATCCAAGAAAATTGGGGCTCAAAACACTCCTTGATTGGAGCTTGCTTTTGGATTCAAGATTGATTTCTCAGACTAGGACAAGTGTTTTCATGAGTGGGAACATGTGAACCCATTTTGGGGTTCACATATAGGTTCATGGCTATGATCAAAGGGTTGAACTCTCTCTCTCTCTCTCTCTCTCTCTTTGGTTTGGCAAGAAGTGATGCCACATTATTGCCACTTCATTGTTTCATGATATATACATGACCATTGTGGAAAGTCCTTGGGTCCAAGTTTTTGCTTTTAACCAACTCAATTGTGGGTTTTCATTAATTTTGGATTATAGTATAAACCCACATCATAGCATTTCCATCCCTGCCACCACATACCCCTTCAACACTATCATAGAGGTTTTTCTACCCCAATCAAGCATCTTTTATCACTAGAAAATGTTTTTTTTTTTTTTTTTTTTTTCATAACACAACATGTTTTATACTAAATCTTACATGATTAATTTATCGAGTTTAACAAATGCCCAAAATTGTGTTAAATTTGTTGAGAAATATTACAATACTACAAATGGTGTTGTAGCAGTGGTGCCTCCATTACTATAATCTTAAGACCTCTTTTATGACACACCGCAACTTCCTCTACCACCACTTTGGAGTAGGAAGTGGAGCAAGATGTGGTGGCGTGGTTGGAGATACTCTTAGCCCAAGCCAAATGAGGAAATGTTGGTGGAAAATAAAAATTTGCTTATTACCTAAGTATCACACATGATTCCTTTCAAATGTTGAGTTGGTTTTCTACCTTCTAAAACAAGCAAAGAGAAAAAAGGAGAGTGGTGGGCTCCTCCCTCCCTCCCTCCCTCCCTCATTCCCTCCTCCTCTCCTCCCTCCCTCCACGGTTTTGTTGTTAATTTGTCATAATTTAAGCTCGATTCACAAATTTGGGGTTTTTGACCTTGATTTAGGTGTTATGTGGGCTAAATTTAACATGTTTATTTTTGGGCTCTACATAGCAAACAACGTATTCATCTTCCCTTTGGTACATTGGGTGCTATGAAATATCGCCGAGTCCAAGCCAAAGAAGGAAGGCTAGTACAAAAGAAAATTTATTACCTAAGTACCACACAAAAGGTTCATTTCAAATGTATGACCATGGTTTATGTGTTATTTTGGCCAAAATATCAATCCCCGGGCTCTACATAGCAATCAACATATTAACCATCCCCTGTGCTGCCTAGGTGCTATGAATTGCCAATGTTGAAACAAATGTTGAATAAACTGTTTGCAGTGGCCTTCGACTTGTGGATCCATGGGGCTCTTCTCATTGGGTTTTCCCATTGCTATTCTCTTACATATGTGACCATCATGAAGGGTGTAAGGTACTTGACTTTTCTATTGTGATTACAATTGATGAGAGTAACAATGAGAGTGTTATGTTCCTTATCCCCATTGGATTGTAGAAAAGATAAATTAAGTGATGATGGTTCACTTGAATTATTCATTGATCCCTAACTAATGTTTTGAAATTTGATATGGCAGGTGACGTGTACCTACGACACCAACAAGTGTCAATCACCTTGTAGCGTTTGTATGTGTGGAAAATACCATCTTAGCGATGTTGACAAGAGGTTTTCAATGCGTACAGAGGAAGAAATGGAGAAGATATATCTTACAATGATGGAGGCATGAAAAAATTAAAACACCAAAAAGGATTATGATAACTTGTCTAAGGCGTGGTCACTCCATCCTGTTGCGGTAAGTTTGTTTTTACTTTAAGCATCTTCAATATCTCAGATTCTTAATCGTTCAGTATTGTTGAAAACTTAATTGTTGAAAACTAATAGCCTACAAATGAAATTCTGATAAAACAAAATCATGTCCTGATAACATCAAATAAAGAATTAAGGAAAATCATGTCTTGAGGGGTTAGCATCAAATAAGGGGTTAATGCATACTGATGGTTTACTTGGTATGTGTATTCTTATAGAGTGCTCTTTGGGGGTTCAATGGGGGAACTACTAAACTTGGCAATCCATATGCAGCTATCAATGTTGATGTACTCCACCAAGCAGATATTGGAATTTTTAAAACCTTGGTTTCAATTTTGAGAGATATGTCAAGTGAAGGGGCAGTCTGCACTTCTAAGGCCATTTTTGAATTGGACAAGCATTTGGCAACAATACAAAAAGAATCAAGGTACTCCTATTACAAAGTTCCAGGCATTGATAAAGGAGGCTACTTCAACTCCAATGCTAACTTTGCTGCTTTTGAGCAGCGGGCTGTAATGCAGGTAAGGTCTACATGTATTAGTTTTGTTTCTTACTTGGTTTTTTTTTTAGTATGCATTATTTCTATAACACTTACAAAGATATTATTGTATGTGTTTTGAACAGGTGATTGTGTTTTGTCTTATCAATCTCTTTGAGGATAATGTCATCAAGGCTTTTGTAATGTTTTTGAAATGGTACAAGTTGGCAAGTCGAAGCCCTGAGCACACCAACAACTCATTGGAACTCATGGACGACACCATGAACAGGTAATATTAATTCACTTGCTTAGTGCAACAACAATGTATATGTGTAAAAGTCTCGTAATATTTCAATAAAATATGTGTTGGTATATAAGTTTTTACTAATGAATATTGTTTGTTTTGATTCCAGGGTTGTTATGACTTTCAAACAAGCTATGGGAAGGTGGCAAAAATTAGGCTTCAAAACAATCAAAATTCATGCTATGTCACATTTTTCAGATTGTATACGCAGATTAGGACTTCCGTGGGAGTATAACACTAACCAATATGAACAACTTCATATTACACTAATGAAGAGGGGTTACAGAGCAAGTAACAAAAGGAATGCAACATCTCAAATTTTAAAACACAACTACAAATTAAATGCTTTGCGAAAACTATCAATGAACAAGGATGGATATGAGGAAAAGACCAAGGCTGAAAAATACACTGCACTTGATGAGGTGAATGCTTCAACTTCCCTACACTTGATGAACTGAATACTTCAACTTCCTTTCCATCTAGAGGTTATTTTAGAATTTTTAAAATGGGTTTATGATTTTATAAGGTGTTGAGGAAAAACAATCTACTAACCTTATTAACATATTATGTCTAAGGTTGTTGCAACATGAGCCAATATACTATATGGAGATCGGGTCAACGTGCAATTATCTTGGATGAAAGAAGATTTTCAATTTTCTTATGCCTCAACACAATTAAATTTTGTACCCAAAAGTGCACAAAGGATCTTGATGGAGCAGCCTGAGTTACGTCAACAATTTATTGGAGCATTTGGCCTATATAAAATGGATAACAAGTTGGTTTCAGATGAGGTAAATGTAAAATCATGATAGGCTTGTTTACTTAACCTTTAATAGTTTGTATGTCTATAATATTCATAGAAGAATCAATGAAAGTAGTGTGTCGATTCAGTCTTGTAATTATGTTATAAGAAACATTATTAACCAATGCATGGATTCTAATGCAGGTCATCCAAATTTTTACATCCTTGGCCATACCATCAGGGTCTTCTAATCGCTTTGATGATTGGCCTATGTACGCAAGAGCAGTACATTCCTTTCATCACAGACCTTGGTTTAGTAGTGTAGCCGTTCAAATGGAAGCAAGTGGCCAAGATGAAGTGACATCATATGGACAGATAAGGCTTCTCTTTAAGGTAAATGTGATAAGTGAAGATGGGGAAAAACTTTGCAAAGAATTGGTATTTCTTAGAATGTACAGGGAAGTGCTTGCAAATCACCTTTCTAGACTAGTTGGTTGTCATGAGCTTGTGTGGCAATCTTTGCCTACATCCTATGTTGTTTTTGAAGTTGCTAATATATTACGTGCAATACATATAGTACCCAACTTTTCAAAGGTAGGACATTTCTTTCTCAATAAATACAAATTTTGATACAAAATTCATACTTTTTGATTGAGTATTTGCTTTTGTATTCACACAATATTGTATCTATATTGAATAACAGTAGAACTTTCCAACATTGAAACAATTGAGCATTGTAAAGGCAAAGAATCAACAGCCATTGACAAACCATTGTCAAGACATTGTTTCAAGACCAATTTCCAACCATAGTATTACAATCATGTACGAAATTCGCATTGAACATGTTCAATTTGGATCAACATTGTGGCATACTTCAATTGCAACAACATTGAGATATTCTCTATTGAAACATTACATATTTAGTCATTTTTTTAAAAAATTTACAATGCCTTTACAATGGCTGATTGTGAATAGATTGTCACAATATAACAACTCATAGAAGGCAAATTTGAGATGCACACACACACAAAGGTTCTTTTGAAATATATCAAGTTGGTTTTCTCCCTTTTCCACTAGGCAAAGAGAGAAAAATAGGGAGAAAAATAACAACAAAAACAGTAGAAAATATGTTAAGCCTCTCCCTTCATTCCTATTTTAATGTCAATGAACAAAGTTGGGATCCTTGACCATGATTTAGGTGTTATTTTGGCCAGAATATCAACTAGGGCTCCACACAACACTCCACGTATTCACCTTCCCCCTTGCAACTTAGGTGCTATGAAGCCAAAAAAGGAACGTTGGTAAAAACATACAAAATAACTTACCTACATAAGTACCCCATACACACACACCAAGGTTTCTTTCGTATGTTGAGTTGACTCTCTCCCTTCTTTGTTAGGTAGGGAGGGAAAGAGGGAACAAACCATAACAAAATGAGAGAAAAATGTTAGCCTCTCCCTCCCTTCTTAAATTAACCTTGAGGAACAAATTTGGGATGTTTGACCATGATTTATGTATTATTTTGGCCAAAAATTATCAATCCCTGAGCTCCGCACAACAATCAACACATTCACCCTCCCTCCTTGCAACTTAGATGCTACGAAGCCCGAGCCACATAATATCACCCAACAAAGTTGAGGAGTTGGGTGGGACATGAATCTTGCTGCAAAGACGTCGAGAATATAACACAATATAGTGAAAAAACAAACATTGTTAACCAAATCTCAAGTTGTGTGGAGGGTAAGAAAATATCATGTATTTTTAGGCTAAAGCTAATCATGACACCAACTAATGTTATGCAAAGAAAAAGAAGGATGGTTTAACTTATTACCTGCCAATTTAAGTACCTACACACACACAAAGGTTTTTTTTCAAACGTTAAGCTAGCTTTCTCCCTTCTCCAACAAGTGGAGAGAGAAAAGTAATGAAAAGATGTTAGCCCCTCCCTCCCTCCTCGATTCAACCTCCTTCACACATACGAGATCTTTTGACCTCGATTTAGGTGTTAAATTGGCTAAAAATACTCATGCTTGAACTCTACACAACCATCCACGAATTCTCCCTTGGTACCTGTAGTAGAGGCGCCTATTCCCGATCAAGACCCCATCGACAATCCACATGGTACCGGAATTTCAATCAAGCAGGAACCAACAATGCCACGACACATGTCCTGGTTCTGAGTGCTAAAAAAAGGTGAAGAGGAACGAACGCAATATGTTGGCAGACTCTTAACACTGGTAATACGCCCGAGCCAACTGTTGGCTTCAAAACATGTCAGAGTTAATTTCAATTCCAAGACTAAAACCACCAACAAATTCGCAAACCTCCTTACAAATCAACAAATTAATCGTGAAAAATTCGCAGTCCTCCTTACAAATTAACAAATTCGTAGTCCTTCTTACTCCATGAAAAAAAATTACACCACCGTATACTTCTCGACATTTGGCGCACAATCTCTCGTAAGCGATCGCTGCAACTCGACTCGAGGGTTTATGAAACCCCAAAGGCTGGTAAAAAACAAAGGAAATAACTAATTACCTGCCCGAGTGCCGCATAACACACAAAGGCTCCTTTCAAACGTCGAGCTGGCTTCCTCCCTTCTCCAGCAGACACAGAGAAGAGAGAGAGAGAAAGAGAGAGAGAGAGAGGTAGGTTGGCCCCTCCCCTTTCCCTTTCCCTTCCCTGCCCTTCCCTTTGTGAGCGTTGTGCAGCGTCGCGCACCCGCCCGCTCTTTCGTTTCTTCGTCTTGCGAGCGTGGACCAGTTCTCAAGAAGGCCCGCCTCGCTCGCCCTACTGCGCCTGCTCATGCATCCACGCCCCTCCTTCCTTGCCATCGCCATCACTTCCGGTAAGTGAGTTAGCATCACCTTCCTACCTTGGCCGTCGTTGCGATTGCATTTCGGCTCAAGGCGTCCCGCGGCCTCGGGCGTTTGTCGGTTTTCTTGTTGATCTAGGGTTTGGTGTTGGTTGCGGTGGTTAGCGCGTTCTTGGTAGTGCGGGGCTTGGGGGCATTTTGTGTACGTTAGGGTTTGGTGGTTTGGTTGCTTATAGGGGACGGGGGGATGTGTTTTTGTGTTGCGTGGTTTTGGTTTTTGTAGCGGCGGGGCAGGGTGGTGGGGTTTGAAACAGGGCCGGTGGTGGTAGGAAGGAAGTAAGGAGTAAGGGAGGGAGGCAGGCAGGCAAAGGGAGATGGAGGTGGCAATGGACTCCGACCAGGGGAAGCTGTTCATCGGCGGCATATCATGGGAGACGACGGAAGAGAAGTTGAGAGACTACTTTAAGAGTTACGGGGAAGTGGCGGAGACCGTCATCATGAAGGATAGGGCGACGGGGCGTGCGCGAGGGTTCGGATTCGTCATTTTCGCAGACCCTACCGTGGCGGATCGGGTCGTCCTCGAGAAGCACACGATTGATGGCCGAACGGTATGTGAAACTCCATCCATCTGGGCGCGCGGTCTGTCCCATGTGTGTGTATGTGAGATTAGCATGTGTAATGTGATGTGCGGGAAGGTTGTGGTTATAGGAAGGAATGAATGCAGGAAAGGAGGAGGGTGGTGGTGGTGGGGGGGGGCAAGTGTTGGAAAAAGGCTGTTTATGTGTCATAGTTTATTATAACTTAGTTGTAGCTGTCTTTAAACTTTTTGGTTACTCTAGGTGGAAGCGAAAAAAGCCGTGCCGAGGGATGAGCAGCAGAGTGTCCCTAGGAGCAACAACCAAGGTGGCCAAGGGCCCGCGTCGTCTCTCACTAGGACAAAGAAGATATTTGTGGGGGGGTTAGCCTCCACCGTTACTGAGGATGACTTCAAAAAGTATTTCGAGCAGTTTGGTACTATTACAGATGTGGTTGTAATGTATGACCACAATACTCAAAGGCCTCGTGGGTTTGGCTTCATCACGTTTGATTCTGAGGATGCAGTTGAAAATGTGATCACAAAATCGTTCCATGAGCTCAACGAGAAGATGGTGGAGGTGAAGAAAGCCATCCCCAAGGAGCTGTCTGCGGGCACCGGTGGAGGTGGCCGTGCAGCCGGTGGCTTCGGAGGAGGTGGCGGAGGGCGAGGTGGAAACTACGGATCTGGCTATGGCCAAGGCTATTCCAGCCCTGTTGGCGGCAGTGGCTATGGCAGCCGAGGAGATGCCCGGTATGGCCAGGTCTCTGGAGGCAGGGGCGGTTATGCTGGATACGGTGCTGCCGGGTATGGGAGTGCTGGCTACGGAAGCAGCGGGTATGGTGCTGGTATGAATGGAGGCTATGGCGGAAGTGGTTACGGGAACGGAGGTTATGGCAGCGCTGGAGGAGGCTTCGGAAGCGCAGGCTACACTAGCAGTCCAAGCGGAGGTGGCTATGGCAGCACTGGCGGGTATGGCAGTGGAGGTGCAGGTAGTGGGTATGGTAGTGCACCCGGAGCGGGAGGGAGAAGTGCATGGGGAACCGGAGCAGCAGGGTATGGTGCAGGAGGAAGCTCAACGGCATATGGAGGAAGTGGGGCAGGAAGCATGAGCGGATATGGCAATGGAGCATGGGGAACAACTGGGGCTGGTGTAGGTCAACCTACTGGGAGCACCACCGGATACGGTGGGAGTGCCGCTGGGTATGGCTATGGAAGCAGTGATAGTGGGTACGGATCCTCTGGGTATGGTGGACGGGGTGGAAGTGGGTATGGATCTGGTGCAGGTGGGTATGGAAGCTCAGCAGGGGGAACAGGCAGCGCGAGCTTCACTGGGGGTTATGGAGATGCTTACGGCTCGGGATACACAGATAGCACATGGAGATCAGCTGGAACCGACTCATACAGTGCTGGCCCAACAGGGTCAGTAGGTGCAGGTAGTGGTGGGGGATACAGTATTGGGGGCGGCGGCGGCGGAGCTGCTGCAGATGGGGCGGCGGGTAATGGAACAACAGCAGGCTATGGGGGAGGCTACGGTGTAGCAGGCAGGCAGACACAGCGAGGTCCTGATGCTCGTTTCAGGCCCTACCCTGCTGCTGGTGACCGCACTGGATAGTTACTGCATTTGGTTGCATACCAACCTTAGGGGGACAGATTATGTTCATAAGGTCTTTTCGCTTACGAAACTAGTTTTTAGATTTTGTCCGCATAGGTTATTAGTAGCCGTGGACCAGTTTGTTCCCAGGGTCATGTGACATGACTTCTGATGCTAATCAATCATTTGCAGATGCGCGTTTTCTCTGCACAAGGGAAGAGAGCATCTGGTTGAAATTTTGCAACTTTAATCTTTATGTTGGAGAGTGCAGGCTGAGGATTCTGTGCTCTATCCTAGGTGATAGGATCGTACTAGTCAGTAAGTAGGTCGCAGTTCAAATGGTGTTCTAGAGCACAGGATGGAGGCGTTAGATATGCTGTAGACAGGGGCTCGTCGTTGTTCCTTTTCCTTGTAGCACCATAAAACAGTCGGTTTCTGTTTCTTCCATTCATGTACGCTTCAGGTGATGCTAACTAGGAAACTGTTGGCTCCTCCCCGGGATGATGCGGGCCATGTCAATTGCTTCTGTAATGTGTAGCTTTAATACAAGTGTAGGCTGCAACTTGATGCCATGCTGGGCTTTGTGATGATTCTATGAGGCCATTTTTGATGAGCTCAAGCTGTCTAAAGTTTTGGGTAATGAGATGTGGATTGGGAAGGGCAAAAATATTGTCACTCTGCATATCACCATCATAGTACACCACCAAGACCAATCCGAGATATGCGTCCTTATATTGAGCGTTCAGAACCTTTTTTCGTTTTAATATTTTAATATTTTTTTTCTGGACGATGGCCTCGTTGAGAATCCCTTTTGATACAATTCACAGCCGAGAGTAGTTCCATTTTATTTGCCAGTAAGGAGTGGATGGGAATATTGATGTGTGGTTCCTTTTTGTCCTCCTGAATACAGGGGTTGCTGCCTAGACTTTTTAGAGGGGACGCTATCTCGACTCTTTAAACATGGTCTGAAGCCAGGAGCGCTCATGGCCGAATCGTGAAACCAAATGTTTGGTTTGTTGGCCCTTTGAAAGCAAGTTAGAAGATAGATGACATGTTGGGAGAAATAATTCTGGATTATGTAGTCAGTTGGACAATGTTACCTACAGCAAAATTGTTCACCTTTTTTTTTTAATTTGTTTATTGCAGAGAGAAGTATCACGGGTTGCTAGTAATTTAGGATGGCAAAACCCGTGGAGAAAGGATTGCCTTTAGTAAATTCATTTGCATCGATTCCCTCATTGATGAGGCAGGTTGGTTTCAGAGATTGTTCGTTAGTGGTATGTGGATTTTGTGCTGCATGCAGACACATTTTCTCAGTCCCAGATTGTACAAAAACTTGGTGTCACAACTGGAGATATGAAATATGCCTTATTGTTCCGTTTCATCCCGTGGTTTGAAGCTGGAAGTTGTGGATGGGTGTTCCTGTTTGCTTTGTGTGAGCTAATGAATATATATAACAGGTAGCTGAAATTGAGCAGGTATTGAGAACATTAATAATAGGAATGTGACATACTGTTATTGATTCTATGTGGAGAAACGTGATGTACCATTGCTGATTCTATGTGTCTAGTGTTGGGCTCAAATATCAGAAAACGATCTGCATATGGCACTTCATTGGTTGTGGAAATAAAGTGCTGAGAAATTTAAGAACAGGCAGGTTCTGCAACGTCTACTGAAAGGATATTTGAACTTCTCAAGTTGATTCAAGATGAAGTGTAATCAAGCTGAATTATGGAATTATCAAATGTTGCAATCATGATTTCATCGCTTCAAATGATTGCTCCTGGGTTCTTTGTTCTTTGCCTCTGTATGAGAGTGTGATCAGGGCCTCCACTGAAAGTGTAAGAGAGGACCAAAATGCAATAAGTAGGCAACTAAAGCAATAAGGCAATAAGCTACAGTATGGATAGTGACTTGGTCAAATCACGAAAGAGATAAACGTGAAGAGCCTATGCCCTAAAGTGATTGCACCTGTTATGAACACTCTTTTGGATTCCAGGATCTGTACAGATCTGACAACAGTTTGTATTTGTCACATGACCTTTCTCTTTTTCAATGTCAATTTGAACAGCTTGTGAATTTTTGAAGTGAAAGGTGTAGATGACCTATATGGTTTCTGTTGGATGTGTATACCTGTTTCTGTTGGATATCTACCTGTACGTCAGAATCCAATGCAGATTACTTTGTGTTTGATTAAGGTTCTATATTCAAGGTGTATTATTATATTTGTTGATTCTCATTCCAATAACCCCTGAATGGTCAGAGAGGCCATTTTTCAACCATGTTTGACTTTGAGATCATGGATGGCAGGGTTAGCTTGCTTGGTTTGAACAAAATTCGTGTATTCTTGTATTCTTCAAATCTAGAATAATTAGTTTCATTTGGAAGAGACATTGTGATTGTCATCTATATATATTTTTCAGTAATTTTTTTTTCCTTCATTCCTTTTACTATTAAAAATAGAAGGATTTGTTATAGCTCTCACATGTGATTTAATTTGCTTTCAGAACTTCCATTTTTGGATAAAAAAGGAATTACTTTGTTCTCCATAGAAGCTATTCTCCATAGAAGCTACCCTCCATGATTGCAAGATCCACTGTGATGGGTGGGTGGTTTATGGAACAATTTGACAAATCATGGGGTGCACGTGGAATTATTTGCACACACAACAATGATAAAGAGACTTGGAGGTCGCAGCCCCAGCTAAATCTCGATATTTGGCCCAGATAAAATGATGTTCTTATTTAGTATTTTGCATCATGTGGGTGGTGGCCTTTGTAGTTGTAGTGGCTCATATAAGGAAACTTACTTGTGGGTAGAAATGCATTGAACAAAATTGAAAATGTGGATGTGTGTGGTCGTTGCAATAGCGAAGTACATGTGTATTCACAACCAATTGAGGGCTAGGAATTCATGACACTCAAGTAAAGTCATCGGGTAACAAATACTGGATGAATCCATCAAGAGGTTTGGATGGACTTTAGTTTAGGTAACCACCTGCAAGTTGGCACATAAGATGCATTTGTCCCCTCTTCGCTATTGTGTAGCATTTTCTATTTCTTAAATAGAAAATAAGTGGGAAGGGGCGATGATGTGGCTTTGGATATTTTAGGCCTATATTCTAACCTCCCACAAGTTGTCAAGAAAGTCAAATGTGGCATTGGATTCTAGATAGCTATTTTTTTATTAATAACATAAGTGTCCACGTGTATTACATGTCGCAAGCACGACATTATGACATATCGTCAGAGCCAAAATATATTTTTGATTATTCAAGTTATTTATTTTGCATGGACAAAATTTCAATGCACATTTATGAACAAAATTGAGCATTTTATAGACAAACTCAACTTCGGCTCCCATTGTTAACCAATTCAAATAAAAAAACAAAGAGATGAAGTGATCAAAACAAAAGTCCAAGTAATCAATTACATAATTGTGAAACCAAAAAGTGCTAATAGGAAATGCTGAAGTGGTTAGGGTTGCAATACTCATTTTTATTCACCGCCACTTTTCCAACATCGAAAAGTGCTTTCCCCTATAAACAAGTGCATTAGCATCATTCGGTTGCACAAGTAATAAACCTCAACACAAACTAGTTGTTTACCATGACAAAAATTCTTATGTGTAGAATGTGTAAATAATACAAAAAGTCATGTATTGAGAATTTGGCTTAGGAAATATGCATGTGGGATGCATATTTTCACATTCCATATTACAAAAGCCAGAACAATAGCACTTTGACTTGCAAAGGCGCATGTTGGTTTCCTATAGAGAGAAACTAACCGAATGATAATTAAAGATTTCGGCTTTCAAAGTGGCTTGCAAACCTGACCACCTTTGACATTCCTTCGCCACAACATGTTGAAGGCCCTCCGGGCCGGAAACTAGAACACCGACATCTTCGTGTCCAAAATCCTTTACAACTTGATCAAACTCCCTTGAAAAATCGGGGCGCGAAAACATGTAACCCTCGGCCATATCATACAAAGTTGGATGAGCCCACTCAATGTCATCAACACTAGCAAGCTCATTTTCATATGAGCCCACAACCCGCGCCGCATGTGCATGATTTTCCATCAGTTCTCTCTCCTTGCTTTTGGAATGGGCGGTCCAACACAAAAGCACGGCGCTCCCGGCGACCACGATGCCCACAAACATGCTCACGAACAAGAGGCTGCCTTGGATCCATTGGAAGTTCGGAATGTTTTGAGGCACCAGATTTATGCCTTGAAACGTTGCAACCGTCGCACAACTTGTGATCAAAATCATCCAGAACATCCACAAGTTGTCTCCCGTTCCTATGACTGAGCGAACGCGACTCGTGTTGGTTAGATTGTCGTTGGGACCAGGTGTGGGAATCGCATGAATCGTCCCTCCGAGGTTGTTGTCAACGTTGTCGTCCACATAAGCTTTGTTGGTTTGGAACCGCGTCACGTACGCCTTCACATAGATTCGACATGCACCCGATTCATAGTCCCTGAAAATCAAACTCGGTGAAACTTGACGGAGGATGTCGAGCTCAGTTTCGGACCGAACCGACCATATCAGCACGATGTTCTTCGGTAGGTGAACTCTTTCTTCGTGAGTTGTGATGCGATATCGGTGCAAAATGTCTTGGATGATGGCCATGAACGGCGTGATTCCGATGCCGCCCGCAACGAGCACCAACGTCTTGTAGTTAAGATAATACTCGGATTCGTCGCTGTACGGACCCTCCACGGCGATCGGCATGGAGAACGGACATTTTTTCTCAGTGGCCGTATTCGCGATCTCCGTGACGTGTGCAGCGACGCGGGATGTCCACGAGTTTTTCGCGGAGGATGCGCCTGTGACTTTCTTGATGTGAATGGTCATTTCGCCCGCACAATCTCGAGCACTCGACGCCATGCTAATCGGGTGCCATTCAAGATGGGAAACGCTAGGTACCTTCAAGAACATGAAGCTCAGGGCGTCGTACGTTAATGTCGAGGACCTCGGAACCTTGAGCTCGATTATTCCGTCAAAAGACACGCGTGCCCTGGACACTTGTATCAATTGCCTTGATTGCCAGAACCGCATAAACCGGTCGAGGAAGAAGAGGAAAATGGGGCCCATTGTATATCCGACCGTTCTCACCCCAACATGGTACACGAAGCCGGCAAAAAACACAATGTAGAGTTGGTGAGAGTAGTAAAAAAAATTGAAATGACGGCGCCGGATCGTCGGCAGCGATGTGGCCACCATGTAGATGGCGATGAATAAGGCGACAAGTCCGGGAACCACGACCACTCCCGATGATCCGTTTGGCGGCGTGGTGAAGGAGATCAACCGGTACCATGTGTGTGTTTTCGCGTACACTCCAATGAACGAGCCCCCGTGCGCTAAAATGACCGCGACTAGGAGGTAGCCCACCCACTTGTGGTATTTCACTGCTTGCTCGAATGGGAGGCCAAGCATGCGTAGAATCGGTGAGTTTCTTGTCACCGGGAGCAGAAGAAGCGACATGAGCACGGCCGAGACCCGGCCCAACATCGTTCCTGCTTGTGCTGTCTTTGCCACCACTTTGTCCACTCCAGTGGTATTAGAAACCGCGTCAATGGCTTTCGCTTGGGGCATGTACCAAGCGTAGAAAAGCCAAAAAACCAAAACCAATGTGCTTATAATTGCGACGAGATCAACTACGGCCATCACCCCGAACACGCGGTTGATAAACACCGGCCGTGTCCACGACATTCTCCACATGCGAGAAGCTCGAGCGAAAAATTTATCACTTCTGCTCTTCTTGGCTTTCAATGATGGCGGAGATTTCTTCGTGAGATGTAAATGCAATGTCCCAAGAAGTGCGAGAATTATAATAGGGCACGTGTATAACATGTAAACTCCGACCATGTCGCCGAATTTGTGTGTGTTTTGTGTTACAAGCGTTTCGATTGTCCAACCAAGCATTGTGGGAGTGAAGAACCACCAGATTATCAAATACATGGATATTGCGAACATCAAAGTGGAAATCACAAGTTTCATTATCCTTCTCATGATGTTTGGATCCATTGCAACTGTCATCTTGGCTCACTGATCTCTTCGTTTTCTATATATTTCCACCTTGAGTGTTTTGTGAAACGATAGCATGAGCTTGAAAATTTAATAGGACATTTGAAAATACACACACACACACACACACATATATATATCCCAACATTCAAAAGTAAAGTATTAGAAAAAAGTAAAATGAATATTGGCAAAAGTAAAATGACTATTAGAAAAAATAAAATATTGACTAGCTAGAACCTTAAGAGCACTATTCACTTTTGCTTTTGGATGATCTTAAGCTTGTTACAGATTAGCTTTTCCTTTTATTTACATGAAACTTTGCATACAGAAGACCCACTTTATGAGAATGTAATGGAAGAAGGTTTTCACTTTCTTCCATAAAAATTAAAACGATAAAATGATACACGAAATAGTCTTATTAGTGTAGGTGGAAAATCAATGTGGAAATGATGAGTGTGGCCCATTCCAATTTTCTACTCCAGGTGGGGATTACATGGGCCGAAGTTCTTAGGTTTCCCCCTAAGTCTTCTTGGAGACTACCCACCAACACCTTATGTGTTGATGTGTAGTTATAATGAACTTATATTGGGTTAGGGATTCGTGGCACTCAAGTAAAGTCATCCGGTAACAAAAATCGGATGAGTCCATCAAGAAGCATGTAAGTTGGCATTCAAGTTGGCATGTAAGACCTATTTTCTCCCTCATAGCTATTGTGAACTACTAGCTATTTTGTAAATACAATTAGTTGGCAAGGGGCAATGATGTGGCCTTGGATGCTCTAAGCTTATTTTCTAACCTCTCATGAATTTTTTCCAAGGCCATGATGTGGCTTTGAATTCCACATGGTTATTTTGATAAATATCGCAAGATATCAACGTTGCAACATAGAATTATGATGTGTTGTCATAGACATTTTTTGGTTCATAATTCACTTATTTTGTACGGATGTGATTGCGCAAACATTTGTAATATGTCAAAAATATATATCACCTTATGGTAAATTGGTGAACTCAAAAAATAAATTCAATAATAAATTCAATAATAAAAATTAATTATGATTAGTATGAAAATTAATTTTAAAATAATAAATCTACACCATGTGATTTTTAAGATAATACAATATGTGATGAGGATAAAATATTACAATAATTCAAATAGGCTATAGTCAGAAACTTATGATTTTCTGAGTATACCCCATCCATAATGTTGTCCCACAAGTCTAATTCCAAATAACATATCATTTATTTATACCTCATTATATTACCTAAAAAATAAAATTGATTTTTATATAATATTTTTTGTTGTATATTTTATATTCTATCTTCATTGTTTCATTTTGGTTATCTTATGAATACTTATACTAATCTATCATTATAATGGCAAAGATAATTTTAAATGGTAAGTCACAAAATTATAACTTCAATGTTAATGAGGATTTTGAAATGTTTTTGACTTCCAAGTTCATTATGTCCTTCATTGATGGTTTCACTTCCGAAATGAAATCCCAATCAATTGCTTATTTACTAATTGGAAGTGCACATATATATTGGATTTTAGACGTTGAAGGTGAAATGCACTCAATATAGAATTTGTAGTCAAGTGGCCTTCAAGAATGCAAGGGCAATTTTTTTTTTAAAGTTGGGCGGGAGGGGCAACAATTTTTGGTCGAGTTCAAAAATTTCTTTAGAAGGTTGCCCCAGCCCGAATCTAACGCCCCTGAAAGTTCATGAGGGGGTATTTAACGTCCGCCCATATTAATTTCTTAAAAATAACCGGACTAGTAATGGTAGGTTGGCAACGCATGATGCATTCACTTGCATCTATATGAGGCATATTGTTTTTTGTGTCTAACCCCCTTTGTATTATTGCCTTAAGTATTGAATTAGAGTAGGATAATTTAGAACTACTAAAACTTGGTTTTTTTTAAAACCCTTGACACAAGGAGCCAAGGACGTAAGGTAGTATCTTAAGTGATTCATCTTATCCGCAAAGATGAATGAACTCTCACTAATGAAAATACATGAGTGCCACGAATCCCCGGCCAATTGAGGGGGCATCCTACATGTATATAATACGAAGAGATTATACATTCAGTTCCTAGGACATCGGTGCAATGACATGTTCTTGTATTGGTAGAGGGCAAATGATGACATCATTTGATTAGCTGGGCCGGTAACAATATGAGTGCTTGATATGGAGTAAACGATCATTGTCTTGAACATGCCCCAATATTGTTGTAGCTTTTGATAGGAGAATACATTCACATGAGCTCACAAATACTTGGGAGGCAACAATATTAGAAGAAGATTGTGATGTGCCGTAAACTTGAATACGTAAACTCATGTGCAATTCTTAGACACCGTTACCCTTATGAATCCACAATCAAATATGTATGTTCATATATAGGGATGGATATTTGGGCCTTTCAATTAGCATTTGTAAAGGCATTCCAACAACTACTCGTACAAGAAGCCACATATCATTCTAAAAAATGTGCAAAATATGGTGTGGGCATTTAGGGGTTCATCCTTAAAGGATGCCTAGCTTCAATATACAACCATATATGGCTTCCAAGACTTTAAAATCAATTTCATTTCATTTCATATGAGCCTTGCCAACATTACAAATCCTATGTTATATATTTATGGCTTAAAACATTTTTGATATATTGTCTTATGTTAGGAAGAAAACAAAAATATACTAATACTTGATAATGATGATCAAAATACAAAGTTTGTATTTGTATCCAAAGGTGTCTATGTTGCATATTTCGACTTTAAATCTTCAATGACATCAAGATTTTTAACATTTTTAACATTTTTAAGAAATTTGAAAAGTACATTTGAAGAGTAATTCAAGTTTAGATGTGATCGTTTTTAACACAATCGGCTAAAACTAGAAGTGTGTAGATAAAATACATGTTTAATACATAGAAAGCCCAATTTGAACCTCCCAGATCCTTAAGGGTTAATGAAGGAGTGAGGAGTGGAGATTTTTGTTCTCTAATGATTTAGTCATCTCAATTCCAATCTATGTGTCTTACAACCACATTTTGAGGGAGTTGTTGGCTTTTGCCATGAACGCAAGTGCCTTTAGTTTGTAGTTACAAAGGTTGTTGCACTAAATATGATATTTAGTGTCACTTACTATTTGGAGTTACATGTTGCTTTAGAATTTTTATTGTTGATGAATTTTTTTACCATGTAAAGATGTTAACCCTTAAATGCTCATGCAACTTGAAATGAGTCGCCACCTAATATTATGATGGGGTTTGTGACCCACTAGGTGGCAATCTACGTGCATGGAGGGTATCCATTGGTGTAGGGGGGTGCCCACTATGTGGGCCAAAATAACACATAAAAACCTCATACTCCAAGCATGCAGGAGCTATTGTTAGGCTGGCATTACTTTTCTTCGGAGGCGGTTTTATGTGTTGCCCAATTTTAGGAGCCAATATCTCTCACATATGATGCCCGATTTTGGGTGTTTTCGTTTTCTTTTTTTTATTTCTTTTTCCTCTTAAGACAAGGTGATGGTTGTGCACAACTTGACTAGATGGATTTGGGTGAAAAAAATGATGCACATGTTGCTTGCTCCATGTAAAAAAGGGAAATCTCCCAAAATGACCTCATGCGGCCAGTGTGTATGTTTGACAAATTTCATGTGACGTTCAACCTCAAATCCAAAGTGTCACGTGACGTTTTCAAAAACAAAAATGAATGTCAATTGACATCTACATTTTATTCCAAAATGTCACCTCAATTTTTGGCTTACACATTATTTTAGAAAACTAATATTTGAATAATAAAAAACAAACTTGATTTGTAACAAAAAAAACTATCAATCGAGCATAAGTATCCTTCGGTCTCGCATGTTTCTCCACTTATGCAATGCGATTAGAGATAAATGCACGACATATAGAAAAGAAGTCAAGAGCCTTGAATTTAGGCGTCTTTCTCCACTTTTTGCTTCTGAATCTGCAGCCAGACTCTGCTATGTCTCTGCCAAAAGCAACGGACAAAAACTCTCAAAGGTGATCAACATGGGTGACTCTTGCACTCCAGTACGGAGGCTCTGAGGCTCACAATTACGTATGCTCCTCCCTTTGCTTGATTCTAGTTGAATGTATTTATTTATCTATCTACCTAAATGCTGAACAATCAATATCAACCGATATCCTCTTGAAGCATATTATATCCTTTAGAGGTAAAGAAAAAGAATAAAAAGTTGTTCAATTGGTGAGGTCTGATCTAGGTCTCTGAACTGGAATTGTGAAATATAGAAATACTTCTAGTGTGTTGGCAAAAAAACGTTTGTTACAAGAAGGAATATTGATTATCGTTGGGAATTAATTGGTTCCAGGTGTTTCCAGAAAGGCAGGGGAAGTGGAAAGCAACCACACAATCATAACTTCATAATTACAGGTTAATTATCCCAACAGAACAATTCACTCTGGAACAAAGTGCGCTACAATCAATCCTAACCAAAAGCACCTTTCGTGCCACTTCTGCGTCATTTTTGCAATAAGAAGCCTCTCCAGCTCCAAGAAAGCTCAAAGGGATTCAGATGCTTTCAACAAGGGAGCTTTGCAATTCAAAGGGAATTGCTCAAAACAACTTTGGTTGAAAGCAAGAAGAACTCACATTGGTTGGAAGCAAGAAAAAACTCATATGGAGTGGAGGATGTGCAAGCACCACGGTGATACAAATATTTGCCTCGCCATGTTCCTAGTTAGTCTCGCTCTCCGATCACCGTCTTAGCTCCCGGTTACAAAGGAAAATGCAAGAGCAAAGTTGAACTTAAGTATGTGAGTGAGTGTAGGAAGTTCTCCTACTGTTATGGGTTATGTTTTCCGGATACTTGAGCTGCACTTTATAGTACTCAAGTAATACGTGTCATTTCAATTTCTAGTGTGTCAATTGACGTGTGGTTTTTCTCTTCACAAGTCACAGTATGTGTCAATTTCTAGATTGTGCGTGTCAATTGACGTGCATTTTTTTTTTGTGCAAGTTTTTGCGTGTCAAAAGAGAAAAACTTGCAAAAACTTTGTCAAACATATACACTGCATGCGGCCCCTCCAATTTTGAGGGTGACAAACTTCATCTAAATTTGCTCATATAACCCCAAATTTCTGGTAGTAGCTCATTTGTCATCCACATTATAGCATATTATGACAGAGTTGCTAACTTTCTAATTTTTTTGGCATGATCGATATGGTCATGAAACAAAAAAAAATAGAATTTTCTATAGGCACCCCCTAGATGAAGGACATGTTTATAAGTCAATTCGACCTAGAAAATGTGGTCCAATTGACTTCAAATTTTCTTAATGAAACTATATGGTAGTCTAGTTTACATCCGTATAGTTGGATTTCAAAAAAACATAGTCTACTTTGCTATATAACAAAATAAATCAACATTGGTGATGGAAATGCCCGAAAATGGTAAGCGAAGGCTTCGGCGTTTGGGGGTTAATGTTATATATTGTCCAAACAACCATTGTGACCATTGTTGAAAAGAAATGAGATATAGAGTTAAATAAGTATTTAACTAAAATCAAACAACCAAGGAGTCTAAAATTTTATTTTATTCAATTAATGATGATTAATGATAATTAATTAGGAAATTAATACTAGAACTCCCCAAAACATTCTCGTAACAAGAACGGGACCTGGGGCACTCCCGATGCCCATATTATTCTTAGCTTCAAGTAAAAGAACAAGTATTTATAAGAAAAAGAAGAAGTAGTAGAGTATACCACAAATTTCATTATAGATTATTGAAACAAGTTTAATCTCCAAGAACATCGGTGGATCTCGCCATCTATACCACTCGAAATAAAACACACTCAACCAAATTTGTAAAATGAAGCACATGTGGAGAGTAAAAATGGAGTTCTAGAATAACAATTTTATTCATAAAATCTCAAACACAAGTTGTGAATAGAAATGAAATTGATGTTAAAGTCTAGGAAGCCGAAAAGGCTAATAGGACTGAAAGTACATTACGATGGTTTCAAACCAACTAATTCTCTAGAGGCTAATGTCAACTTGTTGGTGTAATTGAAAGAAAGACTTGAGACTCCCTGGAATTACGTTCTCAAATAGTGATGGAAAGCTATCTCTAATGGGATTATATCAGGGTCGTTCCAACACGAAATTACAATGTACAATAAACTAAAAAAAAAACTATGGTCCACAAATATACAAAAATCCTAAACTATATATTCTACTAGTTCAGCAGAAGATTGGTAGGGTTCCCGATTGCCAAATAATCATGAATCAATTACCTTCTCTACAACCTCCTAATGACTTTCTTGACTTCTTTGTGGAAGAAGCATAGGACCGGGAGAGCTCCCGGTCTCTTTGTAGTCATTAGTGACTTTTCTGTAGAGTTGGCTAAACTTTGTTTGGAAAAAACCTTGAGGTGTGGGCAAGAGCTAAGTTGGTTGAACCTACAAAAGAGAGAAAACAAAAGATATAAGCTTGTATCATTATAATGACAAATCAATTGCAAATGATTTCCCTTAGGTGGGTAAGTAACATAGGTGTAACACTTTGATAGCTTCATGGGTTGCAAGTCCACATCCTTCTTTGGAGATTTCTTGGATTTAAAAATTGTGGTGCCCAAAAGTGCCACACTCATAGAAACTTGATACAAAAAGAAAACCAAGCTTAAAGTGTTTTAATGCAATTAAATAGAGAGGGATACATCGTAGTAGTGTTGAATTGGGAGACCTTCTGGTCCATGGTAGTTGTAGAGAGATAGAAGATGAAAATTGAATAAAGAGAGATTGGGAAGTAGTCACTCAATGTGCTCTGAGATTTTGTTGAGTTCGGCAAGTAGTTACCATCTACAAACAACACATACCATTTATGGTACTTTGGAATTCAGAGTTGTCCATCTATGATATGATTTGCCAAATACACAGGAACATTTGGTGTGGGTCTAAGTTTTTCAATGTGGAGGTAACAAACGGTGTTGAAATCATATAACTTTACAATTGGACCAAGTGTGGGGGAAGTAGCAAAACTCTAAGGTTTTGTTCCTTATGTGTTTGTTGGGTTGATCATTTACAAACAAGATATTTCTCTCCTTGCAATCAAACATTTTTTTGTGGTGGCTAAAGAGGAATTTATATATATGTATAAGGAGGAAAAATATGTCACTACTAATGAACCCATTCGTATTCATACACCTCGACCTACGAATGACGTTCTCTGGCAATAGGTGTCGAAACTCATTGTGGAGGACAACATCATCCTGCATGACCACACAATGACCTAGAAATTACGTAAGAGTAGTGACATAAATTCCTGTAACTTGGACAAACTTTGAGGTCCCAGAGCTTATCACTTCCAAGATTACCGTGTCCATTAAAATGCATAATGGCCTTTTGTCTCACCCTTGGTGAAAAGCGACTACAAAGTAGATCATTGGCAAAGAGAAAGACCAACTTGAAGGGCCTTGGTTGAGGTTGGTACTTAGGCCGCACAAGGGTAATAGAAACCTCAAAATCATGCGGAGAAGATGCATTAGGAAAGCCCTTGATCCCAATATCAAGAAACACATGTGTTGGGAAAATGTGGAACAAACAACAAATACATTCATACATATTCATACATGGAAACTCAAAAGTATTGAACCGCATTCTGAAAGTAATTGGCCTGTGTGGATGGTTTGAAAGGTTTTCCAAAAGATATATAGGTTGGAATCCTACTCGTTGGTCACACCCATGAAGATGTATATGGATATTTTAACTACTTATTCAAACAACTCAACACAACAAACACGTTTGCTCTTGCTAACCTCATGAAAACTTTCATGGAATCACAATTGCTTTCAATTATTTCGAGATTTGATTTAGGACGTTGCTAATTTCAAATCTTTCATTAAAGGTTATCGTGAGGAGCTTGTGGGGGTTAAGATAATAGTATTACATATTTTTAGGTTCTTTGTGGACAACAATGAATGGCGTGTATTTCAATACACTTGATCCAAAGTGGTTGCCATGAAACAATTTGGTTTGCACGTGGAAGGACAATGGTCAGGGTCACCCACTCATTCCCAAATGCGAACCACCTACTCTCCAAATTAGGCCTTCTTCGGGCCATGTTCTCACATGACAAGAACGTGATTGTTGAAGATGGCCATCATGTAAACAAAAAAAAATGGAATTCTTTGTGGAATAAGTATATTGAAATTGCGGAGAGTGGTTGTTTGGAGAAGGACACTTACCGTGGAGAATTTGAGGATTACGTCACTTATTGGAAGAATATTGCTAAGGAATTAGATAATCCAATGCCCCTGACGCCTTGCAAGCTACAACTCAGTTTTTGGTCATTCCATCACAAATGCAAGCATGTTTGATGCAGTTCAAGAGGATTCAGCACCAAAGCATGATTTTAGAGATCCTTTGTGAAATTGCACACGACAATCCTAGATATTCCTAAACCCCTACAATGATGGTTTTTTAGGTGATTTTGTTTTTGTCCGTCCTCCAGGTACTAGTATCTACCATGTGAGGATGGGCTAAGCACTCACAATTGTGCAACAAAATAGACATTATTCTTAGTATGGTCAATTTTAAATTGGTATTCAAGACATAGCTTGGGATGGTAAGTGGGAGTGCGATCCAACTTCCACAACAATAATGTGGATAGAATTTAGCCTTGTGCTTTATTCCAACAAAGCTAGAAAAACAAAAACGACACTTTTGATGTACAAATAGGAAAATCGGAGAAGAAACACGCCCAACAAAATTTAGAACTGGCAAGGTCCTCCCACCAACTAGCATAGGGAAAACATTGGGAGCGTTCCTCGATGGTTTTCCATATAAAGTTTCTTGTGGAACTTCATGGAGCCCTTGGGATTACCGTTTCTCGTGAGTTGCATAAGTCTTCAAGCTTACTAACATGATAATCATTTGACAATTATAAATTTTTATTTTAAACTATCAATACTTGTGTTTCTATGTTAATGAGCAATGTTATGGTCGGTTTTAAAATGCAACAATTCATTTTTCTTTCTTCTTCAAATCATACATTGGGAGTGCTCCCAATATTTTATCGTTCATAAGTAGATTTTTTTTCCCATGTCATGTTTTTGTCCAGATTAGGTCTTATGTCTTATGTCTCAACCCTAGAGTCTTATGTTTACAAATTTTTATCTTGAACTCTCCTAAAGTGTATCCTACACTCTAATGTCTTCAAATTTTTGAGTCCATGTGTTTACCTCTTTTGATATGTGTATAATGTTTTTGTCTAAACTCTTATAGCTTGTGTCTTAAAGGCCAAATCAGAGAAATTAATTCTTCTTCTTGTAAATGATCTCGTAGTTTTATTTAGTTTTTATTTAGTTTTATTTAATTGATATATGGAGATCTCCCAGTGTGGCTTTGAAGGTGATATTTATGGATTCTCCAATATTGACTTTTTGGAACCATACCAAGAGGTCTCTCCAATTTATAATTTAATATTTAAAAAATATTTTTTTACTAACATGGAGAAATCTCTACATTTTACACAGGCTTTGTCTCTAATTATAATTAAATTCTCTACTAATTAAATTTCATGTTGAATTAAGGGTATTTATTTTCTATTTTCAACTGTAAGATTTAGTAATTTATTGCTAATTTATTCTAGTGTAATTTAAAAGTCTACTTTCAATTAAATACTCGTTGTAAATTGTTTTAGCATTGTGTGATTCGAGTTAGTAAGTGACACTATATAGAATATTGAGTGTAATTCTCTAAAGTTTTATGACTAATGTGTGGTCTTTGAATGGGTCCCTTTTCCTTGTAGCTCTCCCAAGCTCGGGCTTGCGGTGTTTTTGGAAGTGTACTTTATCTAGGGTCAATGGAAATCGCCATTTGGTCTAAACTCCTAAATGTCCAGGAAGCCTAAAAGTGGTTGCAAGCGTTTTTCAAAGATATATTTCTCAAGGCAAACTTTTTTTTCTTTTCTTTTTCTAGCACCTTGACATAATAAAGTTTTGCACCATCTAGAGCAAACCAATCAAAAATTATATCAATGAGTCTAAGATATGGACCTTGAAGTGGTTGAAACCCTTAATTATCCTTTATTACAAAAATAAGCTATTTTCAAAAAGTAACAATGTCAATGACATTAATAATTTATTTTTTTCCACCAAATTATGCCACTCATATTTTTAGCTAGTTGTATAAAAAATCAAGTGGTTTTGATACATATTGAAATTTCTATTATTTTAAGAAGGAAAATGCTTGTAAAGTGATTTGGTGGAGACCAAGGATAAAGATCCATATTCTAACTGCATGGATGCGATTTGAAATTAACACTCTAAACCTTTCTCTTGTATGACAACACAAACTAATGTTTCTAATTCATACTCTACAATACATCTTTGATTCAAGCTAAAACCCGTTATCATACATGGGTTAAAGGAATAAAGAATCCCATTCCAATAGCTCACAGGCTTGTACCAAATCCCTAGAACTCAGCCTACATGATAATTGGTTAGAACAAGCATGCTTTGTCCAATGCTTGTTCGAACTCAGCCTAGATCATTGGACAAAACTTCACCCTTAAATGCAATTGGGGACATGTATGATCCCAAGTTTCATATAAACCTTTAAATGATCATTCTATACGATATGTTAAATGGCATGTGTTCCGTTGGAAAAATGTTGTAAATTTTGCAACTTTAATGTTTGCCCAACCATACAGTTAAAATTCAATGGTACATGACGATCTTCATAAACAAATCACTGAAACCGGGTCACTAAGGTCCAAGAGATGGCCGGCACATTAATCTAGAAGTACAAGTACAATGGGCAAGGACTACACTAAATATTGTATGTGGTGTCATGGTATTCATTTTTGTGTCACTTTGGCTACTTTTCTGATGACACTGCTTATGAATAAGTTTACAAGTACTGTCATCCCAACTTACGTTTAGTTTCATTCAGGTGACAATTATTGAAACAAAGTTCGGTGTGTTATGCATCCTAGCATTCTTGAAATAAAATATTTTCATGGAGGATTGAAATCCAGATGATGAAAAATCACTTAGTACACTTTTAGGTAAGAAAAAGAGTCCATAAAAAATTGACAATCTTCAATCAAAATAGCATGAAGTTACTATATACATGAATGTATCAATAATGAAAAATGTTAGGTCATCCTGGACTTTAATTTTTTTTTGTATTGGTATGAGATCATCACCATTGACAAGAGATTTTCATGAGGAACACAACGATATCTATTGTGAGCTGCCTAGCACCTCCCTTTTGAATGAGCTTGCCTTCAAAAGCCATTCATAAGCCCTAAACGGGCCTCTCAGGAAGCCAAGTTAAGGGCTAAGGCCATCATGTTGGGTAGGTTACCAGCCAAGTCAAGCTATTTGGAGCGTCAACAACCGATTTAATGGCACCAGCTTGGAGACCTTCATCACCAGTAGGTCTCCTTGATGATATCCTTCCAACTTCTTCGCTAATTCTGGGCATTCACGCAGATAGTTAGACCACCCACATTCTGGGCAACATCCTTCTGGTTTCTGTTCAATGGTTGATAGAAAACCCATCTGAAGGGAAACTTTTTAGTGCGCATATATGAAGAAGCGAACTTGTCTCTGATTTTCTAACCTTCAGGATGGTGGTGGGGAAAGAGTTAGCGTATCTGAAGCAAATGTTAATTGCTCTCAGAAGTATTGAATATATTGATTAGACTGTCTGAAAATAGATGAGTGCTTTACTAAACATCAAGTGATGATACCCAAATCGGAACGATCAAACGACGCTTTGGCCAAAATTTTAGTGTCAAAGCGAAACACTTACAATATGGTCGCATCGTCTCTTTGTGTCCACAACTTTCGATGACCAGAATACCCTTTACGATCGCTGAGCGTCGTTGGCACAGTCCAAGACTAGGTTGGTTCACTTTTGAGAAAAGATGCCTACAACTTATATAGTACTCGCACTGCACCATGTACTGAAAGATTCCGTTTCAACTGATAGTGAGTCCATTGTGGAGTTAAACTGGCAGTGTTGAATCTTGATCGCAAGCTTAACTTGCTGAAAATGGGAGCTCTGCCATGTAAACTATAGTTCGACATGAGATTGGCCAAACTTCCTGGCGAGTGGCAAACTGTATTACATAGATTTGTCTCAAGAAGCAATGCCAATTGTTCCAGCGGCGGGAAGAGAGAATCACACTCATGTAAAGGATTGAATTCCCTTGACCTAAAAGTCCCATTTTTCGATGTGACAACACATACTGCATGAAGAAACCACAGTTCAGAGAATTCGATAAAGTAGAATGAATCTAATGGACCTCGAGTTTCAAGAGTTGTTAACTTACAAACTTGCCCCACCTCCACGAACTCGGGAGTCACTGTACGAGGGCAGCAGAATTGGCCGCCTGTTCCGAAGGGGTGTACAATATAAGATCATGTCAATGCTTTAAGTACCCATTAATCCTCTTCATTTTCATGAGTAGCTCTTCCCTTTGAGCTACCGATTCAGCAAGGTGCACACTGATGAGGAAGAACCTGTCCTGCAAGTCTTGGAGCTCTACTTCCTGTTCCTTTGTTTGCTTCCTCAGCTTCTCTAGTTCCTTTGTTACATCGTCGCCATCACCTAGGCCCAAAATAGCAGCGGACTGTACATTTTTCTGTTTGTCGAATGCGTCATGAAGCTGAACCTTGTACATGTTGCTCTCTTTGACTGCTTCGGCAAGCTTTAACTCGAGCACAGTAATCTTGTCCTCCAGGTGCTTGGTTTCAGAGCTAGAAACTACTGGACCATTCGGTGTCCTATTAAGCATCTGCTGACTGAGCATCTCTTGCGTGCCAATTTGAAATAGAAGCTCACGCTCGCGAAGAGAAAGAATAGAATTTTGTCGCTGAAGGCGAGTGAGCTCCAATTGGAGTTGGATGCTAGTATCATTTCCACCCGCAAGTAGCTGCTCGTTTGCAAGTTCTAGGCATTCGATCTTATTCATCAGTTGATTCTCCTTTTCTTTGAAGGTTAATGTCAGGATCTCATAATCCATCATCTTCGACTTAAGATCCTTCTCTAATGAATGCACCCTTTCTTGAAGCTCTTGAAGTTCCTTGGTCTCGCGAATCTCGAACCGTGGAGACATGCTACCCATGCTACTGAGGACTCGAGACATTTGCCTCGTGAGACGGATCACCGCACTTCTCTCTGGCGCACGAGCAGCTGTTTCTTGATCGACCTCTTGCACTTCCTCTATTTTTGACCCTGAAGAAAATAAGAAAAACCTTCAGTATCGATGATGTTGACTTAATTACACCGTGCTGCGTTAAAATTTAACCCCTAAACATTCTTTCCGAACAATCACTCACAACAGGATCGCTACACTTTTCACTCCTGGATATTTTAATATAAACCGTGTCCGAAGTTCTACCGTGAAACAGTTGTTGACCCTATATTCAAGAAGACCTCAGTTGAAATAGACCAGAACACAGTATCTACACCTGCTCTCGACACCTCAATGACCATTTCCCCACTATAAACCCTCAGATCTCTCAGAGGAAAGTTGTCCGTGTCGCAAAGTTCCCATTGAAGGATATGTCAGGATTTGCAGAATCCAATCTTAATCTCCCAGCAATCATTACCATTGAAAGGAAATTAAGGCTAACTTTACTTTCCGTAGACACATCAATGCGTTCAACGTTAATTCTGAGAGTTGTATGATTGTTATGTGCAGCAAGCCAAAGGAACTAAAAGCATCACTTAGCCACTCCCGTCGGACACTTACCTTAAAAGACCAAGTTAAAAGTGCTAGTGCAAAAGTAAAATGGTACGTGCAAAGCATTTTCCTATGGTCCACTTTCTAGCAATACCAGCCAGAAAATCCTTTGGTGAAATCCAAAGCGTAGCTAAACATTAAGACGATGCTGAAAAGACACTATATGCGATCATTCAGAAACCTAGGGAATGATGGGAATAGAGATCCTAGTGGAACAGGCCTATAATAACATGGTCAGGCATCCAACAAAATCTACTTGCTCTAGCTCTTCAAGGGTCCGCAATTGTTTCGAGTGTTCAAGAAGAATTACCTTCAGCTGGCTTTCCTGCAGTTGACGAATCAGAATTGCTCGAAGATACACTAGAAGCGTCCTCATCTTCATGATTAGCATCCTTCAAATTCGCTTGTGGTTCCGATTTTTGCACCCCTGGCTCACCATCGTGCTCAAGATTGATCTCCTCCAGCTCTTCCTCGACAATCTCACTCACATGGGTAATGGAATGACCAGTCGAAGCTTCATCTTCTTCGGTGTCATTCTGAATGGCTGCAATCTCCTCTCGAACAGGACCTTCATCATCGGCCTCTGCTAAGACTCTCCGTTGCACCATTTCATTGACACTACTGAAGCTCGGTGAATTTTGAAGAGTAGTATTTTGAGAGCTGCTCTCAAAAGCAGCGGAAGTCGTAGCTCTATTTTGCAAGTTGCTAACATCCTCACTGTTTGCTTGAAGGCTTTGTAAACCTTCACTTCTTTGAGCTTCAGGCTCACCATCTTCGTGAAGACTAATCTCCTCCATGGCCACTTCCTTAGAAGTCTCGTCCCCCTGAAGAGACGATTCAATTTTCCCTTTGTCGTCCTCGGTCATAGAATCAACTGGCTTTAGAGTAAATTCGTCTTTAACTTCTCGATCCACCAAAGGGATCTCCTCCTGCGCCACTTCACGGAGATCAGTCAAGCTCAACGACTTCTCTGGACCTATCTCCACGTCCCTAATCTCCGCTACAGTGGATAAACTATTTGGTGAATAGTTTTCGTCGTCCTTGGCAGGAAGACGGTGAACATCTGGCTCAAGATCCAATGTAAGATTAACCATATCCATCGACTCTTCCTCATTTTTATCGTTCAAGTGAGGAGCGTCCTGCTTGACAGACGAATCACTTTCTTCGGTGTGATTCTTCGATAAGCAATTCATATCTTCTTGACTGACATTCTTTCCAGTCGCATCTTGAGCAACTTCTGAGAAGACTCGAGGTGATAAATCACTGACATCACTCAACCTCTCTGACTTAGATGGATCTGTCTCTACATTTACGGAGGAGGAGGGGATCTCTAGCGCAATACTAGAGGTACTTTCGGGTGTTGGCTCTTTCTCTATCAGAAGATCCTCCTCCACTTCTCGAGTCTCGCCCAAAGGCTCGTCTCCTATAGGATTCATTTCAACGAGACTGCTCAAGGTTATCGCACTTTCTGGACGTGTCTGTACATTCTCCGAGATGAAGCTGTCTCCAACATTTTGCATGGGGTTCTCATCATCTCTCGTACTCGATAAAGATTGCTCAGTGACGGAGACAACAGGAGTAGTAGGACTCTTGCTCCGCACAGCTTTCTGTGGACTTGTTGCATTTAATCCCTCAAACCTACTTATGAGGCTGTTCAAGTCCTTTCGCGGTCTCACCGGAATGTCTACATTCAAATTTGTCTTTCGTGTGTCAACAGAGCTCTCGTCCACTTCCGCAACAATCATCGTTCCCATTATTAGCGCAGCAATACTATCTATACTCGGACGAGCCTAACCGATGGAGTTCTCACACATACGCTACTGATGAGATCGTTGCCACCATATCTCAAGCGAGGGAACGCATTTCTCGAGACTCATTGCTTCCCGCTACAACCTCCAATAAGCTGTAGAAATCCGATAACGCATGTCTACTACATCCACCGATCGATATGACGCCACAGTGCCGAAGAACAAGAGAGGCTCCTCGACTCAAGGTGAACAGAGCATTCGAGAATGCAGGTGAACTACATTTATCCGCCGGTGGACGATTACAAGGACCGTCACCACAACGACAACAAATCCTCTTGTGCACACAAATCCTCACTTCCTGGTCACCAGACCTCACCTAGATCTCAAGTGTGCCAGTGCATCCCCGTCCACACACTGTCCACTGAGCTTCTCCCTCACCGCAACTTCTTCAACTTCCACAACACTCTGCCACAGTTCCGAGTATTACTTCCAGCAGCGTAGGTGTAGGCGTCCCCTGGATCCAACGTGAAAAAAAGAGCAAGGCAGGCACACACCGACTGCTGACGATCATCACAACCACATCGCCAAGAACACAAAACACTGCTCACTCCACAGGCACCACACCAGTATGGATCTCAAGCGCTATATCACCACATTCCCTTCTTCTCGCGGCCACTCCAGCTCCAACTCCACGAAACACAATTAAACTTCTCTCTGTCCAGTCTCCAACTCCACAGCAAATCAAGATCTCAACTGCTGATATCACCGCATTCCCCTACCCCGCCGCCACTCCGCCAAACACGATGATAACAATTCTCGTCTAGTCTCACTACCAACACCAGAACCTGTAATTTTTCAATTACATTCCCCTGCCGCAAGTGATCCAACTCCACGACAACACTAACCTATGATAATTCTCTCACCGCTCCGCAGCGACTGGCACAGCACACCAGGACCGCGTCACTCGTATGGGAGCATTCCGAGCGCTTCTCTCTCGCTTCTCCCTGCCTCGCCGCATGATTCGATGTTGCCGATGCTTTCCTCCGAGCGCGCGTAACGACGCATTGTCCGGGCGTGATTCGGAGGCCTGACAGACTGCCGTGCGAACTCCGGAGGCAGTCCTTGAATCCAGCGGCAGGTAAGTAACGCAGAAAGGACTTGGAAGTGGCCCACAGATAAGCATCGTTGTGGAATCGCGCCGAGAGATCAAGAGATCAGGAGGGGGAGGGGAGGGAAGGCAAAGGCGATGCCAAATTTCGCGGAGGCTGAGCGGCACAAAGGTAGTGCGAGGGAGCCCGTCAACGTCCGCCACTTCCCCCTTTTAAGGGGCGCCTTCAAGGTCATGGCTACAGTAGGTTTAGTTAGTTTACTAACCTCCCCCCTCCACTACACTAAAATGGGCAATTAGTGAGCATGGGAAGGTACAACTACCCTGGGGACCAATGGACGACCTTTATACATAAGGTGCGGGCACCTATTATGGAAAATGGAGACCAAGGGGTCTTCACTAAATATTGTATTTAGTGTCACCATTCCATTTGTCTTGCTCAATACTAAGGGCCGCTTTACACCTAGAGGCCGGGCCAATTTCCCTTGAGGCCGATTGCACAAAATTTCAGCCTTTTTTGGGTTGGAGGCCGGCCTCTACTACACATTATAATAAGATTATACCAGGGGCCAATTTTCCCATATGTAAAGGCCCTCGGGCCAAGAAGCCAAGCTTATTCAAAAAAATTAGCCTAATCCAACGGATGTAGCATAATCTAAGATAGAGCCTTTAGATTCCACATAATCCAATGGATCTAGTTCACTTTAAAAAATTATACTTTATTTAAGAAGATTTTTTTAGTGGAATATGACATTGGCCTCTAGGCCAAGAATTGGCCTTCCATTTTGGGTGCACCCAATTCAACGAGCTCGGGCCGTGTCATAACATACATTTTTTAATTTAAAAAATCATACCACCAAATCGGCCCGGCCTCTAGATGTAAAGGGGTTGGGGCCGATTTGAGCCTTTTGACCAATCACAAATGAGGATTTCAAGCCTCTTACACAGCGAATTGGCCCGGCCTCTAAGTGTAAAGCGGCCCTAAGGGGTGCTTCACACTAAGGTCGAGAGGCCGTCGATTTCCACCAATCAAACTGCAAGAAACCAAGAGTTTGGCCTGTCGACCTTTCGCATTGAGGCCAGAGTCCAAAGGTCGTCGCAGTTTGAAATGGTTACTTTTTGAAGAAGGCGACAGACTCTCGAAGGAAGTTTGGGTCGCACGGGAATGGAAACCCAAACTATGGTTGAGAGGCCGTCGGTTTTTTTCCATAAAAAAATAAAATATTTGACAAGATCGTGGCCGTTAGATTGGAGAGGTTGTTTTGGGCAAGGAATAAATTGGGATGCTCTTTTGGGTTGGACTTTGAGCTTGGCCTTTGGAGGCTTCACACTATGCTCAGCTAAAAGCTCCACTTACTATATTTTATTGGCTACTTTCAGCTCATTTCTTTGGACTCTCAACAAAGTTTGGCCACTCAATCTCACGGCCTCTCGACTTCGACGGCCATAGTGTGAAGCCTCCAAGGCCAAGGCCAAGCCCAAAATCCAAACCCAAAAGAGCATCCCACTTTATTCCTTGCCCAGAACAACCCCTCCAATCTAACGGCCAAGATCTTGTCAAAGATTTAATTTTTTTATGAAAAAAACCGATGGCCTCTCGACCATAGTTTGGGTTTCCATTCCCGTGCAACCCAAACCTCCTTCGAGAGTCTGTCACCTTCTTCAAAAAATAATCATTTTGAACTACGACAACGGCCTTTGGACTTTGGCCTTAGTGTGAAGGGTCGAGAGGCCGAACTCTTGGTTTCTTGCAATTTGATTGGTGGAAATGGACAGCCTCTCGACCTTCGGCCATAATGTGAAGTGTCCCTAAATGTGAACCTAACAATATTTAACATTTATTGTAAAAAATAATTAAGTACTAAGGACTACTTCACACACGAGCCAAGATCCATGACCATGAAATTGTGAGAGCCCAAAAGAGAAGTGTCCAAATTAAGGCCGTCCCAAGACACCTCCACAATCATGTAGTGTAGTCACGGATCCTCAAGTGTAGTGTGAAGTCATATGTCACTGGGCCCTCAACAATTGCTATTTTAATGAAATTCTATTCATGCGGGTCTTCACACACGATAAAATAAAATAAACCAACGGTTGTGAGCGTTTGGAGCGCCATGGTCTCCCAGTTTTGTGTTAGGCATACCTCCAAGAGGTGGTTTTTGAAAATAGTCCAAGTGACCATGAAACATGATCCATTGGATGCCATGTAGGAATCCATGTAGACCTTACATCCATCTTACATTCACTTACTATGTCGGTCCCTCAAGCATAGCGTGAAGTGAACGTGAACCGGCTTCACCTTTTCCACCAATGAGAGTGCTTGAAGTGTGATGGTCACTGGCTCTCAGTCTCGTGTGTGAAGCAGAGCCCTACATTGGGTGCCCATACCCATGCCCACCCATGCCCATGGGTTTTGGGTGGGCATGGCTGCGATATTATTGTTCATGGATGGGCATGGCTGCGATATTGTTGTTCATGGGTGGGCATGGGTTCGATATTATTGTTCATGGGTCAGCATAGGCTAAAGCAAAACATATTGGATACCGTTGCTAAATTTAGTATTCTCTTGTGGTGGAAGCTGAGAGGAGCCCCCACATTCCCCATCATGTCGCGCGTGGCGCGTTCGGTTTTGTGCATCCCTACATCCAACTCCAAATCGGAGTCAAACTTCTCGGATGCAGGGAATACGCTAACCAAGAAGCGCTCCGGGCTGAAGCCAACGATAGTGAATGAATTTTTATTTGTCCAATCCAACCAATACTTGGTGTAGGCGGGTAATACACATTACACAATTTTTGAATACATGGGCGCAATTTAAATAGCATGGGTGGGCATGGGTGGGCATAGGTCGTTGTTGATGGGCATGGTCTGGGTATGAGTGCAATTTAAAGGAAAAATGTTGGGCTCTGGTGTGAAGTGGCCCTTACAATGTTGCAACCATTGTCACTTGTGGAGTGGTTTTTTAATCTAAATCTCAACCATTTATTATAATGTTTCATTATGTAAATGTTTATGATGCAAAAATACATCAAACTTTCTTTCAATGATTGGCATAGATTTCATGCATTATGCCACAGTTACAAACCATCGTAAGCTTGCATGCAACCGCACATCAACAACCCCATGGAGCATGTAGGGTTTAAGGTAGTAGAAGAATTAGAAGTAAGTTGGGATGATAATACTTGTAAAAGTTATAGATAAGGAGCGTCGTTATAAGAGTTGCCACAATGACATAAAATGCCATATGACACTAATTAGAATACTTAGTGTAGTGAGTACTCGACCCCTTGCATATTTGCGATTACGTTGATATCTTGAGTGGGGTTCTTTAACCTATTCATGGTCGTTGATGCTTATTACGAGGCCAAAAGTATTAGAAAATGAAAAATATGGGCTTTATTGTAATCAATTGTGTTTTCACCTCGGATAATGTTGGTGAGGCCCAACTCAAAGAGTGGGTCTCTAGTCTCATTGTTTATGGTAACTAATTAGTGTCACATGCATTGTTTGTGAAAGGTTTAAACATGATTACTTATAGACTTTAAAATGTCACACTCGTTAATTGTGGACACGATATTATTTGCCAATATAAGCAGTGCTTTGAAGTGAACCAAAATTTGCAATATGGCATTCAATGTGGCACATTGGAGTACTTGAAATGTTGATTTACATTTTTGTATGCAAGAGGGACATATTGCTAAGCATATTGATGTCAAGTGTCATGTGTTAACAATTGAGTATGCAAGAGGACAACAATACTAAGCATACTAATGGCAAGACTTGTCATGTGTTTATATATTTTTATACAACGAGAAGATAAAATTGACCATACTTATGCCAAGTGTTGAGTTGTTACAATTATTATCATCTTGTTGACCATTATGTAACCTCGATTTAGACATCATAATATTATTGAGCACACTAATGCACTCGTATGTCAAGGAGGGAAAAATAAAATATATGCATGTATGATATTGATAACTAAAAATGAGTTGATTGTGAGCAGGGCCAAAGTTGACACACTTCAAATGGAAACATATGTAGTTGAAATACACGTTTGTTATGCATGGAGAAGCATGGATTGGACTTCTTAGACCCTAATAGAGTTAACTGTAAAAATTCGAAGAAGGTCAATGCACAACCTATAAGGCGAGTATATTTTGCTAAGTACACTTCTTGAAGTTCAACATATATAATTGTTTTGTAACAAATCTAAAATTATATGAGCACATTGCGAAATTTGATCAAGGAGTATAAGAGTCAAGAGTTCTACCATAACATACTTTACACTTAGCAAATTGACATGCTAACACACTTATCGTAGAATGAAAAATATGTAGTTCAAATGCATATTTTTGTGCATGGAGAAGCATGAATTGGGTCTTTTAACTGCGAGTTAAAGATTAACCTTTATGGTTCCAAGAAGCTCATTGTGTACGACTTATAAGGTGAGGACACATGCTAAGCACATTTTTAAAGATGTCAACATAGATAGAGTTTTAGTAACAAATTTGAAATCATACGAGCACGTTAACAAATTCAATTAAGGAACACAAGTGTCGAGTGGTCTGCATTGGCTTACTTTAAGGTGGGTGTGCCTAAAATGGACACTTCCAACATTCCAACATAATATGTAGGGGATTGCCAATCCAAGAGAACTTACATGAACACATTCGCGAATCCAAACGAGAAACATGATAGCTAATATTGCTATCTTAAAAATGAAAGTGTATATCTTATGAATTCTTGAAGTGGTGCTCGTAGATTTCCTTGAATGGTTTTCTTTCAGATATGCACATTTAAAACGTGAATATGTACTTGTATACTAGAAACCAATTAAGATCGTGGGCCACTTACATGCATTCTTTATGTAACAAAGCTTGGAGGTGGTTTAGGTTATGTGTACAGTTATTCATCCCCTTTACCTAGAAGGCTCGTAGGTAGAGTCCACGATACCTTTTAAGCTTTGACTACATTGAGCATTCCATTACGTAAGCTATTAAAAACTTTAATTGTACAACTCTATTAAAAGGGCTGATTGTTATGTGTCACGTTCTGAATGACCGTTTCCAGCTATTCCACCATAGCAGTACACAGTAACTAAAAAGAAACAACACTAAATACAGTACACTAAATAGGATATTTAGTGTTTGATACACTAAATATCAATAACCCTATGAAAGTAAGTAACCTTAACTGAAAACTCAAACATCATCTATGGTAATATGTGGAAGTTACATGTTTGAATTTAGTGTTAGTAAGGATATGGGAAAAGAAAAATTAAATGATACAAGGAGAATTTCAGCATATGTTCTAGCAAGTCTTCTAACACTAATTGTCAACAAATTGAAAATTATTATTGAGCATGATAGGGTGGTAATAACATTAAATATAACCATACACTAAATATCTTTTATAGTGTAGTTGAGTCCTATTATTGTGAGCTAGTCGTTTTCTGAAGCCCACGCTCATAATGAGAATTAAAGTGGATTTACATTAGTTCTCAAACCCGTGCTAAGTTTCTAGTAGAAAATAAGTGTGGGACACACTACACTCTACCCTCCTTGATATCATGCATGTGGTAACCAAAGTGCACGTGATATTAAGGAGGTTTATAGTATTAACATGGGCGCATGATAATAGAGAATCAATGTAGCGTGTGACATTATGGGATATCAGAAAGTCAACATTGCAATGATGACAATAGTTACAACGATGACAACGGGATGCATGCAAGCGTATGTGGTATGAATGCTTTGTTGGATTATTTTAGTGTAAAAATCTATGATTTATGGGAGGGAAATGTGACAATGTGGAGGGAGATTCAACTAAGCACATCCGTTCCCTGGGGTTTGGGGATATAAGAGAGGGAGCGACATTACAAAGGGTGATGTTCTAAAAAAATTGATGTGGGTGGTTATTTTAATTTTGCGCTACTCTTGTCCTATAACTGATAATCAATGTGTTGGTCGCAAGTCTTCATGACGACTTACTTATAGACATGGACCCATGTCTAGTCTTGGACCTACGTTAATTCCACCTTGACTAGAAATTCAATATGGTCCCTGCTAATTATCCTCACACTAATTTTCACCCATACTAATAGAAATAATTACCATACTTCCCATTAACCTCTATCAAACTATAAAGAACACCAAAGTAGGTGTAAGTCCCATTGAATCTCCTCACATACCATCAAGCCTCCAACTTGTTGATCTTACTAGGTTCATATTAATTTCATAGTTTTATTTGGTTTTGCCCTACAAGTATTTGAAAATATGTTGAATTTTTCTCATAAAAGTGTTGAACATGTTATTTGAAAACTTTAAATTCTTTTGAGGTTTTGACACCTGTGTGGTATGTATCATGGCTATTATAACAAAAATATAATCAATACATTTTAAAGCATTTGTATACATTTAGAACTAATATTTAAGTTAAAGAGGACATTTCTTCATAATTCATAATTTAGGCTACCTCAATTCTACGGGCAGATCTGATGACACACTTTCAATAAATTTTAATTCCATGGCGTGTATGTGCAATTTTTATGATTATTCAAATACAAAGATGTTTCAATTTGGTTAAATTTTAATATAAATTTGTATGATGTTAAAAACAATTTATCAATTAACATGTGTATTATTCTCATGGTCATGCATGCAAGTCTATTCTTATTGAAGGATCCTACCACACAACTCATGCATGTTGTAATTACAACTTGGGCTTGATTCAACTATATATACAAATATGAACTTTAGATCATTAAAGGTTAATGATGTTGTGCTACATAAAACCTCGCTCAAGTTTACATATGAGTTCACAGCCATGGTCAAGTGTGAAGCATCTCTCATTCTCTAACCTATGACTGACATAATCTCTCTCTCTTCGAGAGTTTACAACAGTAGATGATTTGGTGTTTAGTTTAGTGTGCACTTAATTTTACAAAGATAACTTGGCTTATATGTGTTTAGAGGGATGAGAAGTCCTGGGTCAAGTAACTAGATGCTCCTAGGTCTCAAGGTCTTGGGTAATAAAAGGGCGTAGTTGCTTGAAAATATACTCTTTGGTCCTTGTTTTGAGTGTTTAATATCGTGCGGAATGAATATCTAGGGATGAACTTCATACTACATTCATACGGATAGCATACTTCTATCAAACTTGATCTCCACATAACCACTACGGGAGCATTTCCTTAACACTACCATATACTAATAAAGAAAATAATAACGATGATGATGATGATAACTTAATTGTTGTTTTCCAACACAATGCATAATTAATGTCCGATGTGATGGACATGGTAAATTGATAGCCTTGAAATGTACTTCCTCACATAGAGTTAATTGAAGGCATTTAGTAAAAGCTTCAATCAATGGCACAACTTTTTCCATGATAGCAATTATGGGTATAATTTGCACCCTTTCTTTCACCATGTACTCTAAAAGGGGTTTCACAAAGTGAGCAGTTGAAGGTTCAATCATGACTCTCTATTAAGACACTACCGGCTTACCTAGGTGGTTTCAATGGAAATTAAATTATTTCTCGAAATATCAAAATTAAAATTAACAATTGGAATTGGAAAATGTCAAACTTTAGCTTTGTCATAATCTAATTTTGAAAATATATCCATTTTGATGTCTAGATTCAACACCATCCACATAGGATAATATTTACTTGGAGAAGGTGTGACCAAGATGACAAGAATGTTTTGTATCCAATCCTAATATTAGACAACATACCCTAACGTATGCATGCTAATAGCCTTTGTACAATGAACAATGTGGTGGTGGTGGTGCAGCCATCACCTGATGATTCCCCACCGTTCACCACCGTTTTAAAAAGGCATGACGAATTATGTGTCGTATGTACATGTGCAAAGGGCCAAGAGGGCATGGATTTGTGCTACACTAAAGGCTCATCCTCACATGGCTTTACCAAACACCCAAACTTTTTCATAAAGATTGGTTATTAGTGTGGTCGTTTGGTCGCCCCCACGTTAAAACTGTTTTGTTTGGGCATGTTTTATGGAGGCACACCCCTTTCAACCAACATGATTTTTCTTCTTTTAAAAATATCCTTAGGACATACGGTCCCAGTACTAGGTGGCATGTAATGTAATGTATATCGGATTTATAGCCCAATAGAGTCTCCTACCATCTATATACGTGTACAACGACTTTCAATAGTAATGCAATGCCCTTTACAAACATAAAAAAATTGACATCTTCTTGGAAATGGGAAAAGCTTACGTCACGTGGTGCCAACACAATCAAAATAAAGTATGTGGCAAGCCTATAATTTTCATGGTGATCGAACTCATATACCAACATTTAATGGTAAAAATATGAATTTGGGGGCGTTGCATTACTTTTGGCACTTTTGACATTATTATGTTCCAGGACACATGAACCCCCTGTTAGATGACATTGAAAACATTGCAAATCATACAAAAAATACACTTTGTTTGTTCTTCATTTTATATCAATGCTACGCTATTTGGCTAGTATTTGGTGTCTCCTCCTTTCGCCTTCCACAATGCCTGCACTTTGTTGGGCATTGATTTCACCAACTTTTGTATGACTTCCATCTCAATATTGTTCCCTTCATTCCTATAGCTTCTTTCAAATGTCATGTTTGCTAGTGGGGTGGTATTTATAGAGTTGGAGGCACCGATCCACTTCATTCCACATGTGTTCGATAGGATTCATGTCGGAAGATTGTGGAATCCATGGCACTACTGTGATTGCGTGATTGTTGAACCATTTGATTGTCGACCTGCTAGTGTGTTTTGGGTTATTATCATGTTGGAACACCCATTCATCCGCTTTATGTTTGAACTTCACAATTGACAGGCTCATGTCATCATGTAAGATGTTATGATAATGCTCATTGTTCATTGTTCATACTCATTGGATTATGGTCAACTCCCCAACGCCCTCCCAACTCATGCAACCCTGGACCATGATTCTCCCTCCTCCATGCTTTAGTTGTACTAACCACATGATTGCTTAGGGATTCCCCGTGCCTTTCACAACACCACTCTCGACCATTAGACCCCACAATGTTGAATTTACTTTCATACGAGAATACGACTTTCCTCCACTGCTCCTTTGTCCAATCCTTGTGATCCTTTGCCCATTCATGTCTTCATTGATTGTGACAATCCAAAAGGAAAGGTTCTTTTTTCTTCTAAACTGCAAAAAATTTCGCGTTGTAGTGCTCTTTTTATTGTGTCAAGGGAAGTTGTGACATTTGAAACACCTGGAGAACCCTCTAACCTTTTACTGCAATAGTCTACTATTATGTTTGCACCAATCGAGCCAAGTAACAATCATCCCATTGCACTAATAATGCATAGACGCCATGACCTTCCCTTATCCTTTAACTTCCATGTAGCTCCGTAACGTTGATGATGTGATTAATTGTTGATGGTGTTGTTTCTAGTTTCCTAGCTAATGTACAACAAATTTGTTCTTCAATATGGAGGGCAATGACATGTGCACACATTTCAAAGGAAGTTTTGGGCACGATGGAAGGGGAACTTGAACCAAGGACCTTGTGAATGCAAAGCAAACATGTTAACCAACAAGTTATTGCATACTATAACGTAGACTGCTATTGCAATTCACCAAATTTGAAGAATTCCAAAAATAATGCAACACCCAAATTCACGTTTTTTTTACCATTTATTGTTGGCATGTGAATATGATTACCATGGAAATTGACATGAGGCTAGCTACATACGTTCTTTAGCTTGTGCTAGCACTGCATGATGTAAGGTTTCCCCTTTCCCGAGAAAACGTCGATTTTGTATGTTTGTGAAGGGTGTTGCATTACTTTTGGAAATCACTATGAGTCTTCTTGGTTTGGAAGCAATAATATATGGCGATCAATACCGCCCAAATATGTTTTTACAAGGAATCACAAATAATGTTAGGTTTACATTAGCATGGGATAAGTTCACTTCATCCTCCCAAATTTTCTTGGTTTTCATCTCATGAAAATGTGACCCAAATACGGTGCCTAGTGCCCAATCCACATGATCCTTCTAGTGAATGTTGAGTAAAGACTCGGTTAGTTTTAATGGGAAGCTGAAGGTGGCATGTATATGCATGGGTAGTTACTGGGTGATGAATGGAGAACGTAACTTGAGGGGCTTTGTTTACATCATGGACCATGAAGTTGTCCCATGTCTAATGGTCTTTTCTCCATGCTCACACTTCCATGGCCAGATTTACAAAAGAATGTAATTTTTTAAGCTTTTAGGTTTCTCACTAGACCGAACGTGGATTAATAATAATCATGCACCCAAAAGTGGATGTGTTGTTTTTTTTTTGAAATATGTCCAAATAGGGTAGTTTTGTATTTGTTTCGTTTCATGTTTCATATCCTCTGTTTTTCTTCCCTTTTCTCATCTCTTAACTACAATAACATTTTCCATACCAACCCAAAAATAAAATAAAATAAAAAATGATTTAAAATATTAAAATGGTATTTCTTTGCCATGGTCCGGTGACTTTGTAGCAGCAAAATAACCTATTCGACCTTTGTCACCATAAAGACATGTTGGATCATGACGATGGTTAGTGTACGCCTGAATATAGGCCTTTCGGGGACCTCAATCGTCAAGATTACTTTGACATTTTCTCCTTGATAGAAATTGAAGTGTGTCTCGGGACAAGTTCGACAACCAATCACAAGTTTTAGGGGAGCAAGGGACGACTTCATGGTCCATGATGTAAAACAACCCCTAAGTCCTAGCCCACCTAGATGCACTATTGAAGATACATGCTTCCCAATAGAAATAATGGTAGTTGGATTGACAAAAATGGCTCGAATATACCAATACTTCGTGTCAATAGGACCATGGTTTCGAACATGAAATATTGTGTGATCGAATTGAGTGTTCAAACTGAGAGAAAGAATTATCGCATACGAGCATACCTCTCATTCCTCCAACATAAAAACTACACCCCCCTTATAGGTTTGTTGCCAATTCATCTCATATGACTGCGAAATCGCTAGTTGGGGGTCTTTAAAGCTAATTATGGTGTCAAATTAACTGAGAAAAAGTAACCTCCGCATGTATACTATTTAAAAGCTTTATATTGGATGAATGAGAGGCATGCTCCTATACAATAATGCCCATTCTCCATTAAATGGGCCTCATTATGTACTACATCGTTTATGGTATTTCGTGTCACTTACTATTCAAAGTTACACAATGCTATAACTCTTTATTGAGAATGTAATATTTTACCAAGCAAACTCATTTATGTTCTATAAGATATGAACAACTTATACAACCTTTGAAAATAAAACAAGAGTCTAGAGTAAGAAGTCAATGCATTGCATAATTCCGAATAGTAAGTGACACTAAATGTCACAAACGGTGTAGTTTCCAGGGAGGCCACTTCGCCCACCACATTCTAGTGGAAACGTAGATACCACCTGGTGGCATCTACATTTCCACTAGAATTTCGTGGGTGAGTGGCCGACATAGACAACTAAACCTAAGTTGTGGCTCCTCTTTCTTTCCCATTTACTCCCAAATTGATACTTTATGTTATTCCTAAAGAACAAATAGGGATATGCTACCCATTATTTCCCTAAAAAAGAAAAGATTGGTTTTTACTCTTTCTTGGAAAGTTTCTTTCCTTCGTGATCTAGGGCTTGGTGATCGTGGAGGCGGTGAAAGTGCATAGTATGAGAAAGTACACCAAACAATGTGGCTTTGGTGACGCCCCGCCAATTGAAATTAACCAATGAGTGTTAGGAATGTTAACTTTGGGGCCACTTCACACTATGGCCGTCCAAGTTTAGAGGACGTGGGATTGAATGGCCAAACTTTGATGAGAGTCCAAAGAAATGAGCTGAAAATAACCAATAAAATATAGGAATTGGAGCCTTCGGCTAGGCATAGTGTGAAGCCTCCAAAGGCCAAGTCCAAAGTCCAAATCCATATCCATTTGTCCGGTTCAAAACAACCCTTCCAATCTAACGGCACAGTTCCTGTATTTTTTTTATATAAAAAATAAAAATAAAAATTGATAGCCTCTCAACCATAGTTTGGGTTTCCATTCTTGCTTGATCCAAACTTCCTTTGAGAGTCCATCGCCTTGGTCACATAGTATTGCCATGTAGGCATTTTGGAGAGTGACGGCCTTTGGACTTTGGCTTCTGATGTGAAGGGTTGAGAGGCTGAATTCTTGATTTCTCGCATCTTATTGGTGGAAATCGATGGCCTCTTGACCTTCGGCCATAGTGTGAAATGGCCCTTAGCTATATGCTTAACTACATTTAACTACAATAAAGATTGGATTTAGTGTCGTTGTGGTAGCATTTTTCATGACGCTCCTTATGACTAAGTTTACAAGTATTGTCATCCCAACATTGTTTTAGTTTATCCACTCATGGACTATTAGTTAGAGCGTCCCCACCAGCCTCGCCATAGGGCATGCCAACGCCAAAAATGGGGCATCCCGGGTTCTTAGGTGGCGGTACCGGCATAAATTGAGCCCCACCAATGTCCGGTCCGGCATAATTTAGAAGCGGCCCGGGTATAGTAAAGGCCTTCCAACGCCATAAATGGTTCATATGGCGACCCTCCTCCGGCCCGCCAAGAGATTACTTTAATATCAGATACTCCGATATCCTACTTTATCCCATGTCAGATAATAGGTGTCGTTGTCTTATTGATTGCTTCCTAATTATACCGGGGGTATGCCTAGGCTTTGGTGGGCTCTGACTCAAGATGAGCGGCCCCGCCCAAGATGGAGGGCTCCTAAACACCATATAATATTTTATTTTTGGCGGGTTGCTTACTATCTCTCCTGGGGATGCTCTTAGTTAAGAGAGCTTGAAAACAAGTGTGTGTGTTATGCTTCACTAATGCTAACTTTGGTTAAGTCTTGTGCAATCTCTGATTACAATGTACTTTATCATAACTAGTGTTTCGTCTAATTAGTGTGGGTGGGAAATTCATGTGGGTTGGGATTTAGTGTGGCCCACATTAATTTCACATTGGTTAGCATTACTAGTTTCATAGTACTTGCCTTGCCTTGAGTTTTCATCCTATTATCCAGACAAAAAAACCCACTGATTTCTCACATAAAAAATTGCAGTGGGTCACTTCAAATTACAATAAAAAATGTGGGTAATTGGAATTAGTGTAGCCTACCAAAATTATACCAAAATAGTGTACACTAAATTGTCCTATTAGTGGGGGTTACCATTTGGAGTTACGCATTGCTCTAACATTCTACCAAACGTATGATTTTCTACTCAAGCTACATAAAAGTTAGTATGCAAATCAAAGAACATCATATAACTTGATAAAGAGGGAATATCTCGGTAAAAGGTTATAGCAACATATAACTCCAAATGCTAACCCACACTAATAAGAGAATTTAGTGTAGTCCGTAACCAATGGTACAACCATGGCAATGGTAACAAACTTCTTGATTCTCAAGCCCCTAGTGTTTGGTGCTCAAGCAATACAAAACTTCTTTGGATAAAGTGATGTAGAGTTAATGTCCATGCTTTCGTCCAAAGGAATTCCACATGATAAGGTATGTGGGTGTTATTTTGTTCACATTTCATGTTCTCCAACTTCTACCAATTAAACCTACACAATGAAACTTGTGTTGCATGAGCAACTCTAAGATGGAGCATTAACAAAAGTTGGTCCTCATTTCATTTTAGTTATGGTTTTTTCAATTGAAGATAAAAGTCCTTTGAATGGTGTTTATTGCAGATTGTGGAGTACTTAGTAAACAAGTCATGTTTGTTGATTTAAAGGTTTGGGAAGACAAAAGGTTTATGGGACTAAAAGTACATCAAGATCGTGTCAAACCGGCTAATTCCTCATAGTGGCAAAGTATATAACTCTGGGTGAGATAGAGGCTAATATCAACTTGATGGACTCATTGAAAGAAAGACTTGAGACTCCCTCGTACTAATTTTGCATATATTGATTGAAACTCAACTCTAAAGAAGTTACAACAAAGGGCATAGAGAACATTCCAACACAAAGTGTGCCTTGATTTCAACTACATTTTAAGAGCAAAAGTGACATGATCTACTATCTCTAAAGATAGGGATAGTCGACTTCCATCCATTTTCAATTACAAGTCTATGATTAAAAATGCAATAAGCAACAATGATCTTGTGTTTGGGTGGTGTCAGTGGTTCCTTCAAGTACAATTCAAGTTCATGTTTGAGAAAATCCAGGAGATGGAGGTAATCTACACTAAATATGATATTTTGTGTCACCAATTCTAATTGTCTTGCTCAACACTAGTTGTAAAACGCAGGAGAGTGTCACCAACACTAAATGTTAACCCAATATTACTTGTAATTATTGTTATTTAAAAAAAAATTGGGGGGGGGGGGGCGGGGGGTTTATAGATTTACAATGTTGCAATCACTGTCACTTACCAAGTAATTTCTCATCCAAATTTCAATCATCCATGACAATGTTTCATGACAAACTTGCTGACAAGAGAAGGTAGGGTTTTGGCCAATGGATGAACTCATCCATTATCCATGACGATATTTATTCTCTTATTCATAAGAAGTGTTATCCAAAAAGTTACCATAGTAACATTAAATACACATATGCCACTAAAATATCATATTTAGTATAGTTTCTTGCTTCAAAGATGAAAAAAAAAATTCTTTAGCAAAAAAAACCTCCTTGAGACCATCAAATGTGATTATTGATGGTGTTGGGTTTTCATGGGTTTTCCAACGAGATAGACTTTGTGATGCCTTCCACATGTTGTCCGTTTGTGTTAGGTGTCAAATTCTTGGTCGACAAGGTGTTGAGAAAGCGAAGTTACTTGATTGACTAACCAAGCGGATGGTAGGTGGACAAGTGGTTGTTAAAAACCTATAGTTATTTAATGAGGATATAAATTTATGGGCGAAGGTCTCCGAATCCAGCCAACAAAATATCATAGGTTGTCAAAGAACACACAACGACGTGAGACATCATATGTATCTTCACACCTTTCCCATAAACCTTTTCAGTGAGAGTTTTCAAGTCACCTCCCAAAATCTCACTGCCACGTGTGAAAGTTGGAAGCACCAAAGCCTTGAATGAATGGGATTGGAGCTTCCAACACGTTACTCCAACTATCGTAAGCAAGCTACTAACCGTGCACATTTGACTTTGATGTTTTATTTTTTGAGGTGGGTAGCAAAATTTTCCAAATTTGGTATTTGAATTAAATTAATGGCTCACTTAATATTAGTGTTGAAAAGTAAAATGAAAATTTTTATTGAAAAATCATGGCCTTTTCATAGTTCTTTATACAACTGTATTGGGCATTGGAAACTAACTACCTTAACCACTAACCGTGCACTATCAATGTTCATTCAACTTTTGCTACAGGCGTTACAAAAGAAGCTCTCTTTCTGGCAAACACGATTGTTGGACGTTGTTGGCTTTTAAGCCTCATTTCTTGTTTTTTCTCAACCTTATTATCTGTTGGGCATTCTTGTTTTTCTTTCTTCTTCAGTTATGCTACCTTCTCCTTTTCAAGCTGCTTCCGGATTTTTCCATCATTCTTCGCTCCACCTGCATGAGTGATTTTGAGCTTCGTCGGGCTTACAGAGATTCACTCTAGTGTGCTACTCCATTGACCAATTTTATGCAGTAAGATATTGTTGTAAACCATCTACCTCTGTATGTTTCCACTGGCATTTTAACTTCCTTCAAACAAGCAGATTATCCCGATGATATATTCAAAGCAAAGCTCATACACATGCAGTATCACAAGATACATTGTCAAAGAACAAAACAACAATAGAGGAGACGAACGGTGAACAGTAGAGTAGTGAACGGTGAAGTGCACGGTAAAGTGCACGGTTAGTGGCTGTGAGCGGTAAGTGGCCTATGTACGATATTGTTTCTTTCCTCGAGGTGGCCATCAAGGGTTTCATACTTGCAATTCATCGCCTTTTACTTGATGCCTCAAAGTAACCACATGAATAGAAGTCAATCCCAAGGCATTTCTATTCGTGGGTTATGTCGATTTGGTCATTGCCTAAGTAAAATCCCTCTTGATTTAATTTCCTTTTGTTGAGACCAAAGATCGTGATTTCGGTCTTACATAAATTGACATCAAGGCTAGAGGAAGTGCATGACTCGTATAGCTTATTCTCAAGTCTCTGTAAGCATGATCATGATTTAGAGCGCATAACAACATCATCAACATAAAGAGAGAATGGCAACCAATGTGTTTTCAAACGAACTTATTTCAAAACGTGGTCTGAACTCTTTCAAACATGTCTCATTGTGGTGTTTATTCTTCAATCCTCACCTACCCACACAACCAATCAAATACTATAGGTGTCCAATTAAGAAAAACAACGTAATAACACCCGCGTGTCACCTTATAACGTCGGTCGCATACAAACTAACAATACACTAAAGCATGCCTACTAAGTTAGGTATTCATATCATACAATATGCGCCATTTTATTCTCCCACTACAAACACATGCCTTCCCAAATAACACCCAAAAAGTCAAGGGGGCATGTGTCACCCTTCACTTTCATTTTTTTAAAGCTTTTTCCTTGTTAATTTTGGGTTCCTCTATTCTTGATTCAAGGATTGGTGGTACACACAACAGTACCCCCTTTCAACCTGTTTATTATTCTTGGTAGTGGCACCTGGTTATTATAGCAATGTGGATGATAAACTGAAATAGGATGATAAAACATACACACTTACGTTCATCCATACGGGCACGAGCACAGCCACTTCTGCACTCTGTCTCTCTCTCTGCCACCTTCAACGCTGATGGCACGATGAGAGAGAGAGAGAAAGAGAGATGATTGCAGGCAGTCTTCATGCGGGGGACGTGATCGAGGAGAGGAGCATGAATAATGATGGTAGACGTGAAATAATGGAAGCTGACTGAGTTTCAGCTGGGCTCTTCTTCGCAATCAGCCTCGAGGAGGAGTCATCTTTCTGTGCTACTTGTGAAGTTAGTATTTCTTGGAGGAAGGTTGTGGAGAGGATTCGGCGATTGAAACAGAACCCACCGTCAGTTCCTCTTCTTCTGGTTAGCGCCCATCACTCCGACTTTGAGGAATTGGTGATGTATGTGAGAGGAGGAGAGGGGGGATTGTGCTGTGGGGGTCTTTTTTTTTTTTTTTGGGGTAAATTGTGGGTTCAAGTTTGTTGAGGATTTGGTCTTATTCTTGCTGGCTTCATGTCTTTTGATGAGTGCCCGGGACTCAGGTTATGTTGTTTGGGCAATGTGTGTAAGATGTGGAATAATGGAAGCTGACGGAGTGTCACTCTCAGGCTCTCATCTTTTGGTACGTTTTGGGTGCAATTTTGTTGCGGATTTGGCTTCATTTCTTCTGGGGAAACACCCGTGGCCTATATTTTGTGGTATTGGTAATGGATGTAAGAAGGGGTTGTGCTTTGGGGATCCCAGTTTTCTGTAAATTTTGGGTGCACTTTTGTTGCGGATTCGGCAATGCAGCTTCAGGGTGGCTTCATCTCGTCTGGGGAAGCATCCATGACTTAGGAATTTTTGTTTGGGCAATGTGTGTAAGACGTGAATAATGGAAGGTGACCAATTATCGCTCTCTCAACCTCTCATCTCTTCTGGGAAGCACCTATAGCTTAGGTTTTGTTGTTCGGGCACTGTTTTTGTGAGAAGGGACTCTCCTTTGGGCCTCTCATCTTTTGGTAATTTTTGGGTAAAAGTTTGTTTAGGATTTGGCCTTTCAAGCTGCTTCTCGAACTTTGGGCTGGCTTAACCTCTTATGGTAATTGTTTGCGTTGAATGGATTGAGTGCAGCGCTAAATTTGACTTTTTTCTGGAGAAGGAGCAGAGAAAGGTTGTGTTAGAAAATAGCAATGTATTACCAATAGTGCCTTTTTAAAGCAATATCAGTCGGGGTCTTTGTTGCTGGATCTAGTGTCAAGTTTGGATTTCTTTTTAGGTGACCTGTTCTTTCTTCTTGCAAAAGTATTCTGAAAACACTCAGGTCACCATCTGACTGTGCTTTGCTTCTGTGTTTCCCTTTATTCTGGAGTAGATAGAATTTAGGAGAGGAACACAGTCATTGTCACGAATTTACTTATTTATGTTGTCTATGTTGCTGTTTCTTGCCAATTGGACAAAACAAACAGAAGTAAGAAGAGCTAATTGTTGTCAATAGCAGTCAATCTTCAATATTATTTTATTTTGTAGTACTGCATTTAGTTGAATGGATCAAAGTGGTAGAACTGATTTTGTATTTTGCCTTTTTCTGGAGCAGGAGCAGACCAAGGTTGTGTTAGAAAATAGCAATTTATTACCAATGCTGCGCCTGCAGTGTGCTGTCCAGCACTATGACTGGGGGCGTATTGGTGCAGATAGCGAGGTGGGTCGCATTCATGCATTAACGTCTGGGAACGACATCCAAGATGTGCCTTACGCAGAGCTATGGATGGGCACCCACAAGTCTGGGCCATCCCTCGTGTGTTCCGGAAATGAAACAACCCACCCGGAGGTTTCTCTCAAGGATTGGCTGGACGCACACCCCGAAGCACTTGGGCCCAAAGTGGTCGAACGGTGGCAAGGAGAATTGCCATACCTTTTCAAGGTATTTAGGTGTTTTTTTTGGTCCTTCACTTGTTTTCACCATGTGAGCATGCTCTTCTTTTGCAATAATACATCCTGGAACGCCACATGTACTGATTCATGCAACTAGGTAGACTATTTATTTCAGTTCGTGTGGTTTGGTGTTTTGATATAAACAGTGCTATGATGTCTTTCAGAGAATACAATTTCTTCATAATACAACACAAATAGATAGTAAGTACTTTAAAGGAACACAACAATCCTTTGATGGCAAAAAACTAAAGTCTCTGTAAAACGTTATAGCACTATCTAACTCCAGATGATAATCCACAGCAATGGAAATGAATGATTTACCATATCATTAGTGAATATGGCACATGATGGTTGGTACTGAGATCAGCCAGTGCATTATCAATTATGTTCCATTAGTCCACATATTCTAAAATTCGTGCAAAATGTTTCACATCTGCTATTAAGATTTGCTTTGTCAGTTGGGATATTTAAATGGCAGGTAAATTATGACCCAGAAGAACTCCGCTTCACCTCAAGGTTGGTTCAGTCTCCTTGCTGAAACTGATAAAGGGAAAATTCTAATATATGGCAGGTGTTGTCAGTAGCAAAAGCACTCTCAATTCAAGCACACCCGGATAAGAAACTGGCTCAGTTTCTGCACTCGACACAACCTCACATCTACAAGGATCCCAACCATAAACCAGAAATGGCGCTTGCACTGACTCATTTTGAAGCGATATGCGGTTTTGCCAGTCCTGAGGTATGTTCTGTTTGGCACCTATTTTGTCTTACTTTGTTTTCTAATTCCGTGGGGCTGGCTATCCTGCTTGTTAGTGTTCCAGTTAGTGGAAGCTGGGGTCAAGATCACGGCCTGGGCCAGGTCATATGGCATTCACTAACTGGGCTTGGAGAGATTGGAAAAGGAGAAATTGGATTAACAGGAGTCACAGAGTTACAAAGTTACCTATTTAGTATTCCAAAGAATCCATGCTCTTGGTAAAAAAGCAAATTTTTCAGATGATACATTCAGATGATAGTTACTCACAGTTTCAGAATTAGGAATTCAACTTTGTTCGTAGTTTTTACCATTACATATGCAGCTTAAACAAAGGGATATATTATCTTATAGGAATTGGCTTGTATACGAGTATACATTATGAAACTAGAATGCCTATTATGCCAGACATAAAGTTGGGATAACATACCTAGGATTTTTAAAATACTATTTGTTTAAGCAAACCCAAGTTCAAGGTTGTAATATTGCAAATATCAATGGATGTCTAAATATTTTATCCACCCTAGAAGTTATGTGGGCTGTCGTTTTATGAGTGCAGGAGCTAAAGAAAGCCGTGGATACTGTCCCTGAGCTTCGCTTGATGTTGGGGGAGCACTTGTCTCAATCCCTTGTGGATCTGGCCAGTGACAAAGTCAAGGATGAAGGTGCAAAGTCTATATTAAAGTGTGCATTCACAACACTTATGACACTGCCCAAGGACGTGGTTGCTAGCACTGTGTCAGATCTTGTTGGCCGTCTCATGAGGGACAAGCAGGTATGTCGCTCATCAAATACATATGTTAGATAGAACGTGTTCCGAATCTTACCCTCACTTTCCATGTCCTCCTGGTTTTTGTTAAACCCAAGTTTGCCTTAACGTCCCATGATCACAAGGATGGGAATCCCAAGCAATTTGTAAGCTTCCCAGACACAGCTATTGACATTGTCCATCACCTTCAAAGCTCGATTATTAAATTTCACATACAGTTATCCTCTATAACTCATGAAGTGATCACATCTTAAGAGACATTTTGAAATTTTGATCACGTCAAGGTCATATTATGCTTGCAACTATCCACCAATCTATATCCTTTGGGTAATTTCAGCCAAGCGTATGAATATTCTCATCCAAATGATGAGAATGTGATTATGATCATTTTTTTTATGAGTTCTATTTGAAAAATCCTAAAATATGGGAGGACCAAAGTATTTTTTTGAATTTCTAACCACATGGATGCGATCCTTTGATGGGGCCTCACAAATTTTGCTCTGTGATTTGGAGATGTTAGTTTATAGCGCATCTTAGAGATTGCCTTACCCTGGCTCAGGCCAGTAAAGGTTAATTGTGTGTTTTCAAAGGTTAAAGCAAAAATGCACCCTTCATGTTGCAGGTTCGACAGTTGACAGGAAAAGAGGAGCTTGCACTGAAGCTCGAGAAACAGTACCCAGGAGACATTGGAGTGCTCTCCCTTTTTTTCTTGAACTACATCAAACTAGCTCCTGGAGAAGCTGTTTACTTGGATGCCAACGAACCACATGCCTACTTGTCGGGTGAGATTGTGGAGTGTATGGCAGCATCTGATAATGTGGTTCGTGCAGGTTTTACCCCCAAGTATATTGACACCCAAACGCTCTGCTCGATGCTCACATATAAGCAGGTGGGCTTCAAGAAATCCACGAAATCATTTCTTGCCATTTGAGGCGCCTGGAAATAGTTAGAGAATAAATAGCCGCAACTAATGAGAGCAAAGGGCAATGAGGGTTATGGGAAGTACGGATGAGGCTAGAAGTATTGGGAGGCAAAGACCTAGTCAGTCCTATGCACATGCTTTGGACAATCAAGGCCATCAATGTAGATTTTCTTGTGTTACGTAGTAGTTGCTAGATTATGCATAACAATCCTTCTAAATGATGTGGCACAATTTTTTCTTTCTAAATAGTTATGGGATGTTTGTGAAGGGGGCTCCATGATTGGAAGTAGAGGTGAAATGAGGAGATATGTGAATGATGTGATTGACCATCTGTATCTGCTCATACTAACTAATGAACTAATCCTTGATGGATGTCTTGGTTGCATTTACAGGGCTTACCTGAGGTACTGACTGGCACACCTGTGAATGCCTTCACGAAAAGATACACTCCACCCTTTGACGAATTTGAAGTAGACCACATTGTGGTGCCTGTAGGCAAGTCAATTGAAGTTGAAACTACTGGCCCTTCCATTCTACTTGTCTTTGACGGTATCGGTGTCATTACACAAGGAGACACCCAAAATGTTACTATTGGTGTGAAGAAAGGCGACATATTTTTTGTAGGTGCAGGCAAAACTGTTGAAGTAGCAGCAACTGTGGAGGTGAATGAGGATGTGCCTCAAACCCAAATTCCTCTGCAAATATACCGAGCAGGAGTGAATGCCCGTGTGTACCACCCCTCAGCTTGCTGAAGTTTGAAGGTGATCTAATTCCTACATCTAGAATAGGCACAGTACAACAATTCTTTTTGTATATTTACACACAGTACAGCAATTATTTTTGTATATTTATTCACAGTGGATGTATAGCTCTTGGTATCATAAACCCATGTGGTTCGAAATTGTTGATTCAGCTCGAACCAGCTTGCACACATTGCATTGCACTTCACTCATTTTTGGCACCGAGTTTAATTGTTCAGAACTGTATCCATAACTTGATTTTCTGGAGCAATAATTGTAGATTCACAGAACTATATATGTCTATTTGACTACCCTCACATATCTAAAGCTGCAGTCCAATGTAGTTAAAACTGTTTTGGACTGGTACCACCTTTTCTTTATGCCACTTGGGCATGTATAATGAGGATTTTACATTGTTTTAATACTGGTAGGGTATGGACATTTTGAGGTTATTTCTGTTTTTTTTAATACCCTTCAGGTCTATATAACATGCAAATTATTTCACACCCAGGTAAGATAACCTGTGCATCAATATAGTAATAGGTAAGTTTCAACCCAAATAATGACTCAAGTATCCAAAGATACTCTTATCTTGTGATACCCACCAAGTATCATTGTATGACTAGTATTACAATTTTGATACCACTCAGGCAGGTTCTTCAATACCAATATTGATAATGTGTATTGATATCATGCTGATATCTATCACTTATATACCACTCCAACACTGGTACATACATAGTAAATTGACAAGGTTTGCAGTGAATAGAGACCAACTGTCTTCATTGAAAGATTTTCCAGGGACTATTAAGAGTTGCCACTGCAAGAATTTTCTGTTGTACATACCAGCGTGGCATCGGTTTGTTGTTGCTACAATGAGTATGGTCGCCATTGAACGAATGAGCACAGAATGAAAAAGTACACTATTTATGACTTTGTGTCTAACATGCCAAAAGCAAAGAATGTAGGTTTATGTAGCTGGTCCTCTTGCAAAGTTTACCATATGTCTAAGTAGCTCCTCCACATTCTCTCCAAGAAAATTAATAAAACAAAACCCCTTTGAGAAACAAGCTCATGAGCGGTTGGGGAGCTTCTCAGCCAATATTTGAACTTTGAAGGATTTCGCACTAAAATTTCATATCTTGTCATAATTAGCACAAGTAGGCTGTAAAGTTTGGGGAGGAACTGGAAACCCAGTTGTTTTGATCAACTGGAAAGTGCTCCCTAAGTTTTAGTGGAGGCGGCACTTGTAAGAAATTTGCTTAGATTATAGGGCATTGAGTCGTGGGCTCACCAGCATCGAGGATGCAACTAGCATGGGTGCTCAGTCGCCGGGACAGTGTACTACACTAAATATTGTATTTAGTAGAGTTAGTTGTAAAGTAAAGCAGATGAAACCATGGGTTTAGTCCGAAACCCTAAGTTTTTGAGAATCTAACACGAAGCCACCCAAGTTTTCTTCATGCTTAAGTTAGCACACACAAAGAGTGGTGTCGAGTTAAAAACAACCGGTTTTCTAGCCTGTCCTGCTAGGATGGATGGGCCAAGCTAGCCTTGTATAGGCTGCCCCATGATTTAGGACAGTGGGTCCCATGTTCATACCATGTTTTAACTCATAAAATTCTCTCAAAGTTTTGATAGTTCAAAATTCATTCCCAACTTGATCGGAAATTCAATCCTAGTCTGATCGAAATTGTGGTACCCTATAAATTGCCAATGGGGTCATGAACGGGAATAGCCACCCCTACTCTATTTCTTTGTATCAGTAGCATGAAGCACAACCCACAACTGGATCATCGACCCATAGCATTATAGTAGAGGCACATATTCCCGATCAAGTCCCCATCGGCAATCTATAGGATACCGGAATATCGATCAAGTTTGGACTGAATTTCAATCAAGTTGGAACCAATAGTGCCATGACACATGTCCTAGTTTTGAGTGCTAAAGTGAGGAGGAGAAACCAATTAAAAGGAGTGGTTATGGCAAATCCTAGACATTGGTAATATGTTCGGGCCAACTTTTGGCTTAAGAAATTCATAGTAATTTCAATTTAAAAAATAAGGTTACCGAAAAAATGGCAATCCTTCCTATTTCTATCTTCCTACACAGGAAAATTCTGCATCACGTTATACTTCTACAGATTTGGCACAAAATCTCTTAAGTGATCAGTTATGGGTGCCTTTATTTTATACACAACCATGAGCGTTGTCGTGACACCAGAGGCACAAGTTATAGGGTAATAATGTAAAGCACCGTAACCTTGACCTTGCACTAGAAGAAAAACAATTGCTTACAACCAAATGTTGTTACTTGTTCATTGCAACTCATGGTGAGAAAATACTCAAATAAATCATAGTGGTTGTCAACTTGGAACATTTGAATGACCGAAATTTTGTTTCAAAATTCCTAACTTTACAAAGCATGTCATCCATTCAATCACACCCATCATTCGAGGTAGATGATTTCCTTTATAAAAGTGTTGAATTAGGTGGCGATTTTGGGACGATTTAGACCGTTGCCATGAGCGGAGATTTTGAAAAGATTTGGGCTTGGGTGTTGAGGGGAGCATACAGTAAGTGAGCCAATTCATATGCACGGAAACACGAGAGTATAACATTAATTAACCCAAACTGCACAAGTACATTGTATGTAAACAGGTGTACGACTATTATTGGTTAGTCTTGTACTATGTTTCCTTCCGTTAATGTATGTGTAACTAACAGGCCTTACGAACGTACTTTAGGCTATTGGCTATGGGCCTTAGTTCACATGATACTTCATTGTTCAATATATTGCCCACCATTCTACAAGCACTTGCCAAACCACAATAAGATGCACGACCATCAACAAGCACTTATTAAGGTAGGTTTAGACATGAGTCATACATTTTTATGTTTTTTTAAGTCCACATTGTGATCTCGAACATAACATTACTCAGTTGATGGCATGTGTTTGTGGACCTAGTAGTAGATTTGTTCACAATGTTGTGGACAATAGTTGTGAATAACATTGTGTTTGTGGAAAATATTTGTTCACTTACTCATAAGAAGCGTCATCTGAAAAATTACCATGGTGATATTAAATACCATATGACACTACATATCATATTCAATGTAGCTTTTGGGAGCTTACTTATGTGAATGAATCTTAACTCATCCATACCCCTGATGTTGACTAACTTTTACAAATGAGTAGTTCAAGTTTTTGTCTGGAATGCCCACCTTTCATTTGGTCCACCTCTTCTCCATTCTGCGACGACCACACTTACACTTACATCATCTTAAATCGACATACTTTTAAAATGATAGAATATTCTTTAATAAATCATTTCCGTGTTCAAACTTAGACACGCTAATATTTTATTATAGTTATGTTTTTAAAAATATTTTATTATAATGAAACACAAATGGTGCAGGCCACATAATTATAATGTGTCATAGTTAGTGTCATGTTCAAAACTAGGGCAAGTTAACAAAACCTTGGTGGGTCAACCATAAGTCCTCTCTTAAATTGGTCAACCTTTGGTTAGTGGTAATCGAAATGTGTGGTTGTGCAGTTAGGTAGCTCGCATACGAGCTACTGTAGAGGGTTCACTATTTCTTCTTTACATGGGGCAGAGCGTGGTTTCCACGTGGGATACAAGTGGTTGTGGCAAATGTGAGCATGACACGTGGCACATTTTGAGGGGGGGAATAATTATTTTGTGTTGGAATAGAGAGCCCTCTACAGTAGTTGATTTCACTAACTCAAATTGTTAGCTAATTCTCCTAGGAGGGGTGCGGCCATGATTTTAATAAGCTAGAATTTTGGTTAGCTAATCCTCACTAACTCGTAACTTAGACAATTCTCTTAATTGGGTGGTGCGGCTCAACCCTAACAAGAAGACTCTTGAACGTGAGAGGGCCAAGGGGTCACATTCATGTCAGAGTGACACCAAAGTATATTTTTGTTTTGTTTCTTACATGGGCCTTTCTTATTGCTACTCATGTAGGTCATGCCCCACTTGTGGGAGAGAATGAATAATCGCACACAAGCATACCACTCATTCATCCAACACTTAAAACAATCCTTAAATAGTACGCATCCCAAAGGCCATTTCTTAAGTTGATTTGACATTGGAATGAGCTTCAAAGATGTCAAATCAGTCTAGTCCAAGTCATTTGAAATGAATCAACCACCAACTCATAGGGATCAAGTTTTATATTGAATGTACGAGAGGTACCATATAAGGTTCCCTATTTCATCTTTACATGTGTTGGAACGTAGTCTCCACATGGGATACAAGTGGGTCATGGCGAATGTGAACATGACACATGGCAAGTTGTAAGGGGAAATAATTCTTTTGTGTCGAAACAGAGAGCCCCTCTACAATATGGTCATATGCGATAACTCCCTCTCTCCCTCCCTACGTGTGTACGAGAGTAGATGTTTCTTGAACATGTAACTTCGTGTGGCTTCCTCTAAACCATCATGATTGTGAGGATGTGGGACCACAACTGAAATACTACACTTGCTCATAACACCTCATACGTAGTTTAATTGAAGTCTAAAATTGACAAATCCATGGCCCCACATGTGTTGGAGCTTTGATGCCACTTACTCGTCTCTAGGAACAATGTGCTATCCATAGACCAACCATGTGTGCACATAGGTCATACTATATCTCTTACTTGGTTATGGATTATTTAAAATCATGTATTATATGCTTTGTATCCACTATAGCCATGATTCGAGGTGTTCATGGTAGGTTGCAAGCCAAAATTGGTGCACCTACCTTAAGTCGATGTAGCAACTTTGTACTTGACATTCACTTTGGCATCGACTTTCAAGCATCTTGTCCTTTGGAAAGGTGTGTTTGAAATCGCTAAGAATATGGACTCTTATATACTAAGGGCCGATGGATTTTCAATTCTTTTTTACAAATTCTCAAGATAACCACACGGGCAACTATTATTGAAGCGATGAAGCCGCGTATGGACGATGGTATATTTCCATTCCAAGTATGGTGACTTTATCCAAATTTGTATGTTACTTTTTTGTAGTTTTCTAGCAATCAAATGGAATCAAAATGATATAATATTCCATTGAATAGATGTTTGCGTTGAATTTGGGGATAATTCGTCCAAAATAACACCACTAAGGGCACACTTTCATGGCGGATAAAATTAGGTTAGACTTCATTGAAATTCAGAAAAAAATGGACATGATTTCTTAACATTTTGTCGGTTGAGCACTAGGGGGGAAGTCAATTTCTACAATCCACCCTCGATAAGTGTTAAAATTGCATGTGTGCTAAGGTTAAGTGCGTTCTCCCCCCAAAAAGAATCCAAAAATACACTAGTAAGTGTTAATTGTCAATTGATAAGAGATTTTATATATTAAAAAAATGTTCTCTTCTTCAATGGATTCACCTTGATAACTGTTATTTTGGATGAAAGTGAGGCTAGGAAATTCTATGACATGGATGAAATTGACAAAAGCCCTAACCTTGCACCCTACTACCTTATATGAACAATTAGCATTGGTATCTGCAAACAGTGAAACTAGACCCACTATGAATGCACATGAGTTCATCAATTATGCACTTGAATTTGATTTAAACAATCCCTACATACCCATTGAGGAGGAAATTATAGGTATGCTTGATGAAAAAGATGATGCAACTGACAATGAACCCATAGAAGAAGTTGATAATGTGCAAGTTGGTGATGTGGTGGTAGATAGAGTAGAGTCCAATGATGTTGAAAGTGCACTATTGACCTTGAAATAATTTTGGAACAAAGACCTACTAGTGTTACACCTCTCATCTAGAACATTCGAACACTTCAAAATGACAGAGGATCTTGACATGCACAAGAATCTCATGATATTACTATAGATTCACTCTTCCATTATGTATCGGTGTTTGTATATGTCAATTCAACAAGTTTTGAGCATTGAAGCTCTATTCATAAGATATGAATAATATAATCAGCTTTGTTTATTGCACAAAACATTAACTACAATTAATTGTGTAGTCAAAGAATTACACATTAGAAAATTATTGCATAGCGTTCCACAAAAAATTGGCCTTATATAGTAGCTCCAACAATTACATTCTCAACTAAACATGGATAGTATCATAATATGTATTATTAATAAGTTTTGATTGGTTGCCCTCACGGGCTCGCAAATTCCATCAAGCCCACCTTCAAGAGCCATCATGCAAAAAGGAAGAAAGAAACCCCTACAATCCCAGCCACATTATCCATGCATGTCACGTGAAATTCCATTTAGATCTTTCATGCACTGTAAGTATTGTGGGTTGTGCTCCAACACTGCCCTTGTGTAAACCTAAAGTGGAGACATACGACACTCTCAACCAATGAAAAGTCAAGGACTCAAGACCTTGGACAACCAACCAACTAATTAAACAATTAGTTATCTAGTTGCCTTCCGGAACTACAGTTGTTCGTGATTTGAATTGTCAAAAAATGTAGTTAACTATAGTTATATCTAATTAACTTAAGTTGAGTGCAACATGTTCACAAAATTTTGTTGTAGTGTTGTAGTGTCACTAGCGTGTTATCTGTGTTGGTGTACATGGAGATTGTTCCAAAGCCCATCACTATGAGTGATCGTATAAAGGCATTTCTTGATGATTCTCAGTGACCCGAACATATTAAAGACCCTCAACCGAAGCAAATCAAGAGGCGAAGTTCTTTAAATATACAAAAAATACTTGAAGTTTTTCTAGTTAACTATGGTTGTTCATCAAATCGGTTTGAAATTTGTATAGTTAATTACAATTGTTCCCTAAAATGTATTAAAAAAACTAGTTAACTATAGTTATGTTGGCAGTTGTCCAAGATGTGGTTGGATTTTCAAGAGCCATGGCCTAATGGCTTTTGTGTAAAAACATGCCCTTAATAGTTTTCGCCGACTTGATCTTGCCACGGGCATTATATATGCAAGTGTTGCCTAAAGGGTACCGTTTGTGGGGTTTTTCCCATGGCCATCGTTTTTGAGTGCGAGGATGCTTCTTCACCGGGCCAATTCCCTAGTTTAGAATAAGAGTGGAAGCAAACCGGGTCAAAGAGGACTCTGAATGTATAATTTAGAGAATCTTATGACACACCAAGTTCTAAATTTTCCCATTGAGGTATGTGGGCCTTTTTTGGACACCTAGGGTTGAGGCATCTATCACCGATAAACTAAGGGAGTTTGCATATGTTTAGGAGGAGTGATGGAGTGGAAATTTTTATCTCGTGAAGAGAATCAAATTCGAAGGAGAATTGAAAAAATGGATTTTCTTTTCTTTTTTCTTTTTTCTTTCTTCCTGAATATGGGAATTGCTACAGATTTGAAGCGGTAAAGTTACGGTAACACATGGTTGATTTATAGGTTATTCCATAATTGTTCATTTAAATTATAATGCTTAGTTATGACAATTGTCAAAAACCCTTGTGAGGGTAGAGTAGAGGCACCTATTTTCGATTAGGACCCCATTGGCAATCTTTAGGATGCCATACTTTCGATAAGATTGGGATTGAAAGTTAATGTGGTTGGGACTGAATTGCGATCTGGCCATGGTGAACAATTAAATGAACATGGTCGAGTATGGATGTTAAATGGAATTCATGATGCCAATAATTGCGTAATTGGCCTATGGTAAAGTATAGTTGAATATCTTGAGGCTTGAGGCTTGATGTAGATGTCGTAGAGGAAGAGTGTTGAGGAGCAAGGGGTTCGTTCTCTTCTTCATTAGGGTTGTAAGGATCATGTTTTCTTGGTAAAACCCGAAATCAACAAGCCCAACTCCTTACTTACCCATGCAAGAGGCAAGTACATGATATTCAGTTTCACCATTTCTAATTGTCTTGCTCAAAACTCAATGTAAACCGCCGTATAGTATCACCAACACTAAATGTTAACCCAAAATTATTTGTCATTCCTTGTAAATTTGTTGGGGGATTATAGTTCAATAGTATTGCAAATATTGTCACTTACCAAGTGAATTTCATCAATCATCCGTGACAATGTTTCAACACAAGTTGTTGACAAGAGAAGGTAGGGTTTCAGGCAATGGATGAACTCATCCATCATCCGTGACAACATTCGTTCACTTATTCATAAGAAGCGTCATCCAAAAAGTTACCATAGGAAAACTAAATTCTACATGACATTAAAATATAATATTTAGTGTAGTAGGATCTTATGGAAGCTTTAACCCACAAGGTCAAGGATTCGATTCTCCGTGGTGGCCTTTAGCCTTTGACATTCGGGTCACTTGCCTCAATGGAAGCTCGTGGTTTGTTGAAACTTAACAATATCATTAAGAAACCCTCAATAATGAGGGAGTCAATCCAACCACTCTCGAATTGCCCAAAGTATTAGTTGGATGAGAGGAGGAGATGTGGTCCACTCACATCGGAAAAGTCTCATTCAACTCATGCAACATTATTATATACACAACGGAGCACACATGTGGTGAAGTCATTGCCTTCCCATCGTTTACATATATTCTAAGAACAATGGACACAAACAAAGAGGCATGCATAGAGGTCAGCTTGGTCCATGAAATGGTGGGACGTTAAAGCGATTCATACTTCATATGCACATGTGCAATGGGTGAGGATGACATGGGTCCAAGCTAATGTAATAGAAGGCAAGGAAGACTAAGGTTAGGGCTTATGCATAAATATTATTTGAATTGTATCTTGTGTCCTCTTTTTATATGGAATAAAATTGCATACAATGCATGCCAAATGTAATGTTGCATACAACGGTCCCATAACATATTCCATGTGCTTATTATTCATGCATAAACTCCCTAGGTATCACGATAAAGTGATAATGGGTGAGGTCGCTGCCCTCCCATTGTTTCCAGCCATTCTAAGAAGAATGGACAAAAACAAGGAGGCATGCAAGGAGGTTGGCTTGGCTTGCAAACGGTGGGCGTGAGGAGGGGGGGAATGTGTTAGAGTGATTCATAATTCATATGCACATGTGGAATGGGTTGGGACAACATGGGTCCAAGCTAATGTATCAAAAGGCAAGCAAAGTTGAGGTTAGGGCTTATGCATAAATGTAGCATCTTGTGTCCTCTTCTTAAATAAACAAAAGTTACATGCAAATGCGTACCAAATGTAATGTTGAAAATGATGTTCCCGTTGCATTTTCCATGTACCTATTATCCATACATAAACTCCCTAGGCATTCACATTGAAGTGATTCATAATTCGCATGCACATGTGGAATAAGTTGGGATGATATGGGTCCAACCTAGTTATAATACAAGACGAGGAAGACTAAGGTCAAGACTTATGCATAAGTGTTATTCAAATTACTTCTCGTGTCCTCTTTTTTCATGGGAAGATGGAGTGAGAACCTCTTTAAAATGATGTAACTTTAAGAGTTAGGAGGTGTGTGAAAAGAAGAGTGGCAACTTTATGATCACTTGGACATTATTAAGGTATTGAAAATGAATCTAACTTGACAATTCTATAGAAGATGCATACTTATATACCAAAGACCGAGGAATCAAAGCAAAAACAAGTCACCTACTTGTTGATAAGACCACCTTCTAACTAAAAAGGGTAACAATGTTAGGTAACCTTCACCAAACTCTTACCCTCAGTCAAGGCTACTCATGGGCAAGTGTGCCACCTTTAGTTCAATAAAACCTTGAAACATGCAAGAAATGCCCTATTCAAAGAAAAAAAACGATGGACCAACCCACCCAAACATTTATACATAGATTAGGGAGTTAGCAGAAGTTAATGGAGTGTTATTTTGTTAATAAAGAATGTATAGCATTATTGTATCTTTATGAATGTTAGCTTCAAAAAGGTGATAGTGAGGTGACATCATATTTCATTGCCAATCCCAATGGGATCTCGCCCTGAAGCATTTTGCATATAAAGCACTTTTGAGATCCAATAAATTTTTTTTTACATGGAATGCAAGAGGAACATATTGTTACCTATGTGTAGAAACTTAACCACATGACTTTACGTTAAATAAGCTCTCTCTCTCTCTCTCTCTCTCTCTCTCTCTCTCTCTCTCTCTCTTCATAGATAGTGCGGCACAATGCATGGCATTAAGGAGGTAGGCACACCATCATTGTATGGTAGGTGTCAAAGCGAGATAAACATTGTGCATGATACGAGAAACACCTAAATACTTTATGACGACCGAGATGTCATCCATTTTTCCATCTCAAACACGAACGTTCTAACAACTCCCATTTGTTCAATACAATTGACATTATTGGAAGACAAAGAAAAAAGAAGACGAAAAAAAACCACACAAACTCACATATTTCGGCGAAACGACTTCGAATCGTACGAAACAATATCCCCAAACCACCCAAAGGAGGTGAAAGGAGGGAGCTCAAAGGAGGCAACAATCTTTGGGAACCCTCTCATTCTCCCAACACCCACCCATACATACTCGAAAGTAAAGCAACACCATAGCTCACGTCGGTGGCAACATCGGAGTCGTCATCCTCTCTTTCTCTCTTTCTTACTCACTTACTCGAGTGAAATAACTTCCAATCATAGAAAGTAACATTCCCAAATTATTAGAGGGGGCAGGCGTATAGATATACATATATGAAAAGAGGGAAGGGGGGCGGCGGGCCGAGTCTCCCGTACGGGCTCACCCTGCCATGCCGAACTAGCCACACTTCCTAACTTATGATGCACAACTTTTTAGTACGGAGTTTGAAACTCACGCACAAGCCCAGCCAAAACCAAAGCCAAAGCCAAGCCCCACCCGGGGTAGACGAGGGGGTCCCACGCCACATTCTCCTGCTGCCAGTGGGCCCCACCACCATACAGATGGACCCCACCCGAGGGTGGAAAAAACCCAACTTGTTCCGGCACATGCTTGGGTTTTTGTTGGTTTCAATGCAAAAATATCCCGATTTCTGCGAATAAAAACCATCGTTTTATTTTGGCACTCGGCACCGGCGGACCTTGGGCCCTTTGACCTATAATCTCAACTTATTTGTAATAAGTCGAATAAAACCGGATTTTTTTGGATCTTAGGTGATTGGGTTTTTTGAAAAACTTATGGAAAATCCAAGTGTAAAGAACCGTGTGGTGCTGACCTTGACCCCACCACCAACGCGCGTGGGTCCCACCATTAGACAAGTAGGCTCCGCCACGAAAACTCAGGGGCCGGTTCACGTGGGGTCCTGAGTCTTAAGTCCCGGTTCACTCGAGGTCAATCGGTGCAATCTCGGCCGTTGAGAGCATGGAAGTTGGGACTTTCCACTGCACACACGGGATTCCAAGTCTTAAGTCCCCAAGTATGACATGGATGTCTACATGGCAACACCTTTTTGGAAGTGAGGCTTGGGGCTTGTGTTGAGAGTTGGGTCGAGCGAAAAGTCAGACTCCACCCTCAACACCATAACGTTTATTAAACAATGGGCACGCGTTCGTTCGTGTGGACCCCAAGAATATAACCACGAGACGCCGTAACTAGTGCACATTCAAATTGGATCTGCAGTACTTGCGACATCCCATGGTTATATTCTCGGGGTCCACATTAACGGACACACACTACTTGATAATGTTATGATAAACCCAACGAATATACTGCATAAAATAATCAAGATCCGACTCTAACGACAATTGACCATATTTTAACAGACTCTTTGAGGCTCAAAAGTTGGGACTTTGCCTCCACATTGGGACTTGCTAAGCTTAACATGAGTGGGACTTGGGACTTGGGACCTCATGTGAACTGGCCCTCACTGAGAAGCCAAGGCAAGGCAAGACAGGGCGCAGAGGAGGGGGCCCCACGCCACATTCACCAGACAGCGCGGGCCCCACCAGAAGTAGGAGGGGTCCCACCATCTTCTTTCTCTTTCTCCTTTCTCTTCCCTCTCAGCAACCAGCAACTTTAGGCTCACTCATCACCACTCTAGGGTTGGGGTAAGTTCAACATACTTACGCTACGCACACACCTCGCAGGCAGGCAGGCAGGCAGACAGACAGACAGCTAGCTCGCGAGCATGGAGACAGGGAGGGTGGCAGTAGTGACAGCATGATCGTCGTCGTCGTCATCATCACCAGTAGCCACTCTCCAGCTTCTCCAGCTCCCGGAGTAAAACTATGTCATGATGCACAATTGCTCTTCGGTTAAGCCATCACAACTTAACCTAACTTGGCTTACTTTCTCCGCGTATCGCCATCGCATCATCGACTGACTGCCTGCTGCTGCTATTGCCTCAGGTTTCTGGGAGCTTCTTCCAGTGGCAGGCACAGCTTGTGCTGCTGTGGAATTGATTGGGGCTCCTAGGAGTTTGTGCTGGTAATGTAGTGGGAGGTGAGGTCGGAGGAGGCCGCTTGGGCGTGTGCTTGTAGCAGCAGCAGCTGTGGTTGCATCGGCATTGTTACGTAGGGCGTGGAGCGAGGGAGCGAGCCCCGGGTCTAGGTTTTCGGGCCAGTCTGTTATTACAGTGACGAGTTTCTGGGGTGAGGCAAGCTGGACTTGCTGCTGTAAGTTGGGAGAGACGGGAGGAAGTCAATGTGCATCGGTTGCTGATGCTCCAGGTTTCTGGAGGTTCGAGTGGTGGCAGCAGCAGGTTGTGGTGTGGAATTGATTGAGGCTCCGAGGAGTTGTGCTGGTATTGGAATAGGAAGTGGGGTAGGAGGTAAGTAAGGCCCCGGGGAGGTGGCTTTGGAGCGTGTGTTTGTAGCAGCTGTGGTTGCATCGGCAATCGGGAGTTTGCGTGGTGTGGAGCGAGCCTCGGGGACTAGGTTTTCAGGCCAGTTCAATACATTGTCGAGTTCTGGTTTGAGGCTTATTGGGGCAGCTTGCATTGCGGAATTGACTGGGGGCAGTGGTGGTGAGTTAAGGTAGTGTGGATTTGGTGAGAGCATGTGAGTGTAACTTGACGTGTGGAGGAGCTGTTTTCATTTTCATCGGCCATCGGGAGTGTGGAAATTTTGGCGAGTGAGAGGAGGTGGAATTGAGTGAAGCGGGGGTTGGAGATCCGGGGGAGGGATAGATTGGCCGATTCTGGGGTGTGGGGAATGTGTTGGTGGTGAAGTGATGGTCATCTTCTAGGCATGGTCCGTGGTGAGCTGTCGAAGAGGATGCTCTCCGCTCCTGGAGGGGGAGCATCGTGCGATGGTGGGAGTGGGAATGATGAGGTCATGAAGAAGAGGGGCGACAGAAAGGGAGGGAGATTTGGCAATGGCGGGGCAAAATGGAGGTTCCTTCTCGTCGGGAGGCAACATTGAATACTTGTTTTGTAATTCCTTGACACTCGATAATAATCAGAGTTTGATAAGTAGGCATCAGCATCATTATCATTTTTACAACGATGGAGGAAGCCTTAGCGCAGTTGCAATCCAAGGATACAAAGGAAAGAATGGCAGGTGTAGAGAGGCTGCAGACTCTGCTGGAGCAATGCCGCAAGTCTTTGTCGTCCAGCGAAACGGCCAGTCTGGTTGATGCCTCCATGTCTTTGTTGAAGGACAACAACTTCAAAGTATGCCAAGGGGCTCTGCAGGCATTGGCTTCGGCAGCCGCTGTGGCAGGGGAGCATCTGAAGCTGCATTTTGGCGCATTGTTACCAGCTATTGTGGAGCGGTTAGGTGACAGCAAACAGCCTGTGCGCGACGCAGGTCGTCGCCTACTTTTGGCACTCATGGAGGTGTGCAATTGCTCTCGCTTGGCCCAAACCCTTCAAATTAGTGGCCCTTTTGGAGTAACGTTTGTAGATGTCTTACCCTTGTACGAAATCCAACAATACCCATGAGGTCTATGTATCATCTAGAGTCTTGTACTGTTCCTCTGAGCTGTCCTTCAGGGCAGCCTTCCCCCAACTATCAACTGATTAGGTACCTCATACTACTACATGGAAACGTGCTTGAGATTGTTCTTGTCGAGGCTTGAGTTGGCACTCGTGGAGGTGCAGTTGCTTTCACTTGGTCCAAAACCTTCAAATTAGTGGGCTCTTTGGCGTAATGTTCGTAGATGTCTTACCTGTGTACGAACCCCAACAATACCTGTGGGGTCTAGGTGTCGTCTAGAGTCTTGTACTGTTTGTCTCGGCCCTTCTGAGCTCTGCTTCAGTGCAGCCTTCCCCCAGCTATCAACTTATTGGTTACCTCATACTGCTGTATGGACACGTGCTCGAGATTGTTCTTGTTGAGGCTTGAGGAGGAAGTACTTGTCTTCTTAGTGACAACATCGTAGCAGTGGTATTCCAAGTTCAATTTTTCAATCAATAGCATTCATTTCTGGCGATGCCCAACCCCATGCGCACTCATGCAGGTGCAATTGCTTTCATTCAAATAAGTGGCCCTTTGGAGTAATGTTTGTAGATGTCTTACCTGTGTACAAAACCCAACAATACCCACGGGGTCTAGGTATCGTATAGAATTTTGTACTGTATGTCTCAGATCTTCTGAGCTGTGCTTCAGAGCAGCCTTCTCTCCCGGCTATCAACTTATTGGGTACCTCATACTACTGTATGGAAACTTGCTTGAGTTTGATATTGTTGAGGCTTGAGGAGGAAGTCCTTGTTTTCTTAGTGAGCACATTGTAGCAGTGGTATTCCAAGCTCAGTTTTTCACTCAACAGCATTCATTCCTGGCGTTGCTCAACCCCATGTGCAATTTGGCCACAAATTTTGTCCTAAGCCAGTTTTTACCTTCACAACAGATCTCTTCACCTACTACCATCGTGGAAAGAGCCGGTGCCTTTGCTTGGGGTCATAAGAATTGGAGGGTGCGAGAGGAATTTGCGAGGACAGCGGCGTCTGCAATTAACTTGTTCACAGCAACAGAGCTTCCCTTTCAGCGTCTGCTTTTGCCATCGGTATGACTTACATGTCCAGGGCGTTTCTGTGTTCTGTCATGCTCCACCAATTTCTGTGTGTAGACTGAAAGAGTCCAGGGTTGCATGAATATGAATATGAATATGAATTTACTTATTTGCAAGTCAGCAAGTATTTGCATGTTTTCATTAAGTGAGGATGAGGCACTTGAATGAAGAGGCAAAGACTTGTTCCGAACTATACTAGTAAGTGCTTCCTATTTCTCATAGGTAGGTGGTGCGTCAGTGCCAGGCCTGTTGTTATTGGGACTGCGAAGGGCAAAAAAGGGGCCTATTCCTCTTTCCATACCCTAAGTTCTAGAAATTTGCAGTAGAAGCTAGGAGGTAATTTTCTTCAATAAGGATACAGAATTGGCTTTAAATATATCGAAATGGGAGCGTTTGCATTTGCAGTTGTTCTCACTTATACTTGCCTTCTTGAAAGCGATCAGTCTGCTCTATAATCTCTGTTTGGAACTTACGGTTTCTGTTCATGGTTTGGAATCTTTTGTTTGTAATGGCAGGTTCTACAACTGCTAGAAGATTCCAATAGCAATGTGAGGGAAGCTGCTATGCTGTGTCTTGAGGTACAAACTCATCAGTGGAGTATTTTGTGCACACTGCAAAGTTGCCGACCTGTGACCTGATCACACATTTCTTGAAAATCTAGTGAAAAAACAGATTTAGTCTCTCTAGGAATGAAAATCATGTGTTATTTTTCTGAAATATTTTGCAATGATTTTGTGGAACTCATTTAAAGTAGATTGGCACTCAGTAGTTGCAGGTGATCAATACAAGGTCTATGGTTCATTGGTTTGTAATGTTGCGTTTGGTTTTGCCTAGACTTGTGCAATTTGCATCTGGATACCTTCCCTACATTGTGGAGCTCTTCCAAATGTATCATGGTATTGAATTGTGGCACTTTTCATTGATTTGTTTTCCCTCTTTGAACAGGAAATGTTCAGGCAGGGTGGGCAGCAGTTTGGGGATGAGCTTCAGCGCCACCAGTTACGACCAGCCCAGGTATATATGGACTTTTGGGTAGGAAAGTCCAGCGTACTAGCATCCATATTGTCATGAATGAGTTAAAAAAGATTGACAAAACTGGCATATGTGTATCTCATGCTATGCTCTGGTTGACATCATGAGCAAGTCACATTGAACTATATAATGTAGAGGAGAATGTGTCCTTTGTTTTATTTGTCTGCTAAATATATGTACCTACCTGTTGGTTTCTGACATATAGAAGTTCAGATTATAAAAAAGTATGGGTGCCTTAATTTTGAGGAGTATGAACTCAATCTTATATATCTGCTCTGTAAAACGGGTGACAAATAAGAGATTTGATGACAGTATTATTTCTTGTTGCAGCTTAAGGAAATCACCTGTAGATTTGAGAAAATAGAGCCTCTGAGAAGTGGTTTTGATACCAAGCACCAAGCACTGCAATCCATTACACCTAACCGGCATTCAGGAGCTCCCAACAACTATCGAAGTGGCAATCAACAATCTTTGACAAATCATCAGTGGCCTGGGACAGAGTCAAAGAGCTCGGTCTTGGTAGGAAATGCCAGGGGGAACAGTCCAAAGTCCAAGCCAGCCAATTCCGAAGGTACCTCTAAAATGTGTCCTTCTGTGCTTCAGATTCCACTTTGTGTTCAGCTCACACCGTTACAAAATTCTACCTCATAGCACTAGGCTAATTGTCCATATTTCTTGTGGCCATTTATACATCTCCCAGTTGCCCCCGATGTTAGTTTCCATGCATTTCAGGATGGGGGGCTCTTGTTGTCAAAAGGTGCTCTATAGCAGTCAGAAAGTCTGAGAGAGAGACTTTAACAAAGATGGAGGTGGTTTATAATACCTTAAGGCTCTCTCTTTAGGTCAATCAACCAACAGGGATAGAGCTTATAACAGTACAAATACACTTCCCTATTGGAATTGCATCAGCTAGGGTTGGGTGTGAATGACTTGTTTAGAAAGGTCTATATGGACTGTGGGCTGAGGCGGGCATTTAAGCTCTGGCCTTCTAGAGTGCATAATATGACTGGACTTTGGTCATTGAGATTGGTGCTAATTCCAGAAGTGTAATGTTGTTCCAATGCTTTTGCAGGTGATACTATACTGGTTGAAAAGCCTGCCGAACCAGTGAGGGTATTTTCTGAGAAGGAGCTTGCTAAAGAGATCGAGAAAGTGGCCAGCATGCTCTCTCCAGTTCAGGACTGGTCAGTCAGGATGGCAGGCATGCAAAGGGTTGAAGGATTGGTTGCCGGAGGTAAGTCGAATTGAGTTTGTTCTATAAATGTGAAATGTTTGTTGTGTACATTTTGTGGGCAGATGCAGTCTAAGATGCTGGTTGGTAAGGAATTGGAGTATGTTTCATGCAATGTAACGAACATATTAAGGTTATGTGTTGATTTGGAAATGTCAACTACTCGCAATCTTCTGGAATTTTGGCCTTCTTTGCCCTTTTTTCCCCTCCTGAGACTTTTTAGCAATGCCGTCAGAGTTCTGCATTTGCAATTGTTAGTGGGCTGATTTCCTTTTTACACAAAATTGGGGTATACTTTTTGGAAGGGACTTCTTTTTGAAGGTTATGGAGATCTTTAAGATGATGACTTTGCTCCAATTGGTCTATGACACCAACTTCTTATTTTTTATTTCTTGATTCATTCTTTTAAATCAGTTCTTTAGAGGGACACACTTATTGGAATTGAATTGTATGAAAAGGTGCAAATTCTATTTATGAGGAGGGATTTTAAAGATTCAACTTTATAGTCTTGTTTTGATTGTGGATGAGGTCAAGGGTTTGTAAACGGCCAACTTAGGAGGGGTTTTAGGTAGGGTAGGTTAAATTAATGGTTTGTGTGTGTGGAAGGTTTTTTGGGGTCCTGGAGACACCATGAACTGTCTTATTGATTTAGCAATGCTCTCCAGGGTGCGCCAAAAGCTCATGCAGGTGTAATTATTATCCTCTGGGCTCTTAGGAAACTTCCATTTGGTTTCTCTTAGATCACTCAGTAATAAAAGAAGGTTATCAGATAGAACTTATGGTTTGACGAAGATCATACTGCACAGCTCAAGTAGCCAAGGAGCATGGTCATAATACAGTAGTAAAACTTAAGGCTAGTCCTTCTATTTTCACTCTTTATGGGTTGTTTGCAACACTTTTTTCATTCAAGAAATATTGGAAGATGAGTGACTCTTCTCTTTTTGTCTGCTGGTGGGAATTCAAACCTGATATTTGTCCCATTGTAGTCATCACTGAGGAATGAAGATAAGAAACTTCATAGAAGCAAATAACTGTCTTGGCGTTTCTCTTCATGTATTTATAATACATTTTCTTATCACCAATCCATTCCTTTCATGACATTTTAGTATCTGTATTGGCAGGAGCAATAAAGTACAGCTGCTTTACTCTTCTCTTCAAGCAACTAGTTAATCCTCTGAGTGATCAACTCGCAGATCGACGCTCTAGCATTGTCAAGCAGGTAGCATTTGGTTGAAGCATATGCAATTTATGGTTTGTCACCTGAGACAAGTTATGAGCCCAAATGTCCAATTTATGTGGATGGAGAAATCCTGTGTCAGAAAATAAAAGTGGTTATAAAATCATCTAGCCTAGTAAAATATTTGTATCACGAAGTTCTTAGTCTATTCGTATGTGTAGTTTGCTGTTTGTTAGACCACACCTCCCTGGGTCTAGGAAAATAATTTAGTTGAAACTAATTGGATAATTTCTGTAGTCTTAGTTTCCTTGCTTGTTGGGGGGTGTGTATGTGTGTTGCAAATTGGAGGGATGTTGACTTCATTCATGGGTTCCAGGCATGCCAGCTCTTGAAGTTGCTATGCAAGGAGCTTGGAGCTGACTTTGAAATCTTTGCAGAGTCCTTTTTACCGGTCAGTCCTTCAGTACCTTTACTGCTTCTCTTGGGTTATGCAGGTTGAATTTAGCCTTTTTTCTTAGGTTACATAGGATTGTGATTTATTGATATAGTGAGGGTTGTGGTTCACTTTGAAAGCCAACTATGCTTATCAGATTAAAGGTGTTGAACACAGATGCTCTTCAAGTTGGTGGTCATCACTGTTCTTGTAATTGCCGAATCAGCGGATCTCTGCATTAAATCGGTCAGTATTCTGAAAGCCTCTTAGTCCTATTGCCTGTGCATACTGGCTGCTATTTAGTGACATGCACTGCATGAGTGTGCCATTTAACTTGTCAAAAAAAGTCATGGGTTCTCCTGCAGATGTATCTTGTGTCTAATCCCTCATGTTTTAGTGAAGTTTATCTGTCTAGCATAGGCTATGTTTCAAATTCATCCAACTATATATTCTTGCTAATAACAGCAGGTCATATACTGAAAAATACTTGATTTGTGTGTTGCAGATTCTTCTGCATTGCAAAGTTGCCCGGATTCTTCCCAAAATGATTGAGCTGGCAAAACATGATCGAAATGCAGTATTGCGGGCAAGGTAGTATGAACTCAAACCCCACAATATCTTTGTTCAGTTGCAGCCAAGACTAAGAGACAAATTTACATGGAATCCATTGGGGTTGTGCACATGGTTAGATCAAATAAGTATCAAAATCTAGAAACAGTCCAAACAGTCTGGATATATAAAGACAATCTGGATATACAAACCTGCGATAAGCCAGTGTCATAGTTTCAAAAGCTGCAAATGGGGAAGGATTAAGGATATAACCTCCTTCAAGTAGAGCTACCTCATTGATTGCTTGGAGTGTAAAATGTTCTTTGCTTTGAAGTCTGACGCTGTTTTCATTGACTTCAAAGGTGCTGTGAGTACTCGCTGTTGTTCTTGGAGCAGTGGTGTGAATCTCCAGAGGTGCAGCGGTCTGCTGAGCTTTATGAGGACCTTGTCAAATGCTGCTGTGGAGATGCAATGAGTGAGGTACAAATATGTTTTGCAGTGTATACTTTTGTTATTTGTAGGTCAGCGTAACTTTATATGGTGAATGTCCACATTCTACGGGAAGTGTTTAGTTTAGGGCACAATGCATAAAAGAGTATCAAAAGTTGAATGTGGCAAACTAAGGCAGATCCGTAATTTTCTGTTCGGCCATGTATGTTGAACCTCCTGTGTTTTCAGTCTTTGTCCGTTCAACAGTGTATCGATGATTTACTAGTTGTGGAGAATAATAAATATGTAGCAAAATCAGGAACTGAGTTAATGGATGGGCAACCCATGAAGTTGTCAACGTTTGTGAAAAATTTAGAACTTAAAAATGTACAAACCTGAGTTGTGCTTGTGAAATTGATACAATCTGGATTCAGTGAGGTGATACACTATTTTTCTCAAAGTAATTATGACAGGTTTGAGCTTCTGATTGCAGGTACGCTCAATTGCAAGACAGTGTTATCGAGTTTTTGCCAGGTGCTGGCCAGATCGTGCTCGCCGTCTTTTTCAAACTTTTGATCCTGTCATTCAGAGGGTGAGTTGCCTTTTATGTGATCTATGGAAATGCTTGTGAAGTAGACATCGGATATTAGCTTGATAATGTTTTTTTCTTATGCTTTGGTTTTCATTTGATCTAAAATAGTTCCTGTAATCTACAGCATATACATGACGAAGATGGAGGATTTCCAAAGAAATATGGCTCTGCAGCTGTCAATGACATAGGTGTTTCTCACCAATTTCGTCATTCAACTGCCCCTGTGCCTGGGCATTCTTCAAAATTTTCAGGGTCATCAATCCCATTATCTGGACATCCGGCCTCCATGACCAACGGACACAACCATACTCTGGTGTCAGGGTCAGGACCAAATTTGCTTCAGAAAAGGTCATCAGAGAGTGCTTCTGAGAGGAGTTTAGAGAGTGTTCTACAAGCTAGTCAACAGCAAGTGACCGCCATAGAGACCATGTTGAAAGGAGCTGTCCTTGAGGACAAGGGGTCCTTCTTTCCCGTCACCCAGACTGGAGGAAATATGCCAGGTGATTTGCCACACTTGCTCTTTGGGAACAATGTTACCAATATTTCATGCTTGTCTGTAACGGACTCAATTAATTTTTGTTTGCTGTTATTTGTGTACGAGTAGCACTCACCAGGAATGTGCAATTGCTGGAATCCAATTTGAATGTAACAGGTGATGGAACATATTCAAGGATACACCCAGCTACGGCTGGTTGGCCACTGCGATCAGGTGTTGAGCCTCCCTCTACTCAAGACCCAGCATATCCTGCCAATTTGCGGTCAACGGCGTTCATGGGATCTAATATGCCTTCTTACCATTCAGGAAACGCAAGTAAAACTGTAAGCGGGATACACAATTTTCATGACTTGGGTTCTGGGAAAATAGGAGATTACAATGGCATGAATAGAGAGGCTGAAGTTGCTGGGAAGGCACAGACAGCAAAGAGGGTACCGGCAAATACACAAAAATACAACCTTCGCAATATATACGGTGATTCTGATGAGATCAAGTCTGCAAAAAGAATCCCAAAGTTAGATGGGCATTTGGAAAGATTACTGCCTGAAGCCACTTCGAATGTAATGCCTGCTTATCAAAGGCCTCTTCTTCGACAGAGTGGCGCAGTGAGGTCATCAAGCACTCTTAGGAACAGCATAGAGGATAGTTACCCAGCTGTTGGTATGAATTTCTCTGGAGAGGCGTCCGCATACATGGACGGATTGACGTCCTTGAATGATGCTCTTACGGAAGGGTTGAGCCCAGGTGCAGATTGGTCTTCTCGTGTTGCAGCATTTACATTCCTCAGGAAATCACTTCAACAAGGGAATAAGGGACTTCAAGAAGTAGGACAAAGCTTTGAGAGAGTGATGAGACTGTTCTCTGAACACTTGGATGATCCGCATCATAAAGTGGCACATGCTGCACTGTCTGCATTGGTGGAGCTAGTACCAGCTTGCCGGAAGGCATTTGAGACATACTTGGAGAGGATTTTGCCACATGTATTTGCGCGGCTTGTAGATGCTAAAGAGGTGATTCGACTCTTGAGTACCTCTGCTCTAGAGACTGTGGGGAATACATATAGTATTGATGCACTGCTGCCTGCACTTTTGCGGTCACTAGATGAGCAGCGTTCTCCAAAGGCAAAGATGGCAGTAATTGAATTTGCCATAGCTGCATTTACGAAGCTTGCTCTTAATGGCGAGGCATCAGGAGGGAGTGGGTTGCTCAAGCTTTGGCTTGCCAAGCTGGCTCCACTTGTACATGATAAAAACCCCAAGTTAAAAGAGACTGCTGTGACAGGTCTTATATCTGTGTATACACACTTTGATTCAACCATAGTATTGAACTTTATTCTTGGATTATCAATTGAGGAGCAGGGTCACTTGCGACGAGCACTCAAGCACTATACGCCACGGGTTGAGGTGGATCTTATGACTTTTATGCAGAATAGAAGTCAACGAAACAAAGCCAAGCCTTGCAATGATCGAATGAACTATTCAGCATCTGCTGAAGGCAAAGAAGATGAGATTTCAGGGAGGGGTGCAGGTTTGGGTGGACTTCAAACCCTATCAAGCCACCCATCCACATTACATGGGAGTAACGGTGCAGGTCAAAAATGGAATCTCTCCGGTGAACCTGATTCCACATATTTGACTCGTCAGGAAGGTGCACCATCAACAATGACCGACCAACGTGCACATTTGTATCGGTCTTATGAATTTGCAGAAGATTTGGCAGGTGCTTATGGACACAGTAAAGATGCAAGCAACGGAATGGACAGTATCACAGAAGCAGCTCCTTCATGGTTGAGTCAATCCCAAGTCAACCATGTGCTTAGTGTGGATGGAAGGCATGATGTCTTACCCATTGTTGACACAGATGGTGGGGATTCAGGTGCTGGTTCGTTGGTACAGTCTGGTAGCTGGCAATCAAGTGAGCCACCTGCCAGGACACAGACCAAAGTTGAGGATACCTCCTTTCACCAGAAGGCGAGTACAGCTTCTCAAAGTCAGGAAGTTGATGTCTACAGCGTTCTACAGGTCTGTTCTTTGTCCAAACCTAACTTTTGCATCTATACTCCTGTAAGCACAGTAAATTAAAGGGATAATATACGATCTTGTGTTTAGTTTTAAGCTTTATGTCAATGGAAACAATGGAAGAATAACGAGGGAATAGGAAGAAATTTTTTTGAACTAAATACTACAGGGTCTCCCCCTTGCCCATCTCACAATGAGTTCGCAAGGACTTTATAAGAACTTTTTAAGTCAGACACTAGATGGTCAAAGGATGTGGGTGATAACTGACTCCCTGCAGATTATTGCCTGAAGGAGAATATGTATGTGTTTGCCAACTTATAAAAATTTCAAAGCAATATTCAATTGTCTCAGAGTAGTTTCTTTCCCCAGTTCAATATAATAGATGAGTTTTTGCAATGTGTGGGATAGATGTCAAGATGGGATGGTGGAAAATCAGTAGTGGCCAGACAGGAAGCGCTTCAGCAAGTAGTTCAGTTATCTTGCACAAATGAACCTACCATCTGGTCAAAGGTGCGTCTGACCTCTCCAACCTTGGTTTGAGTATCCACCACATGACGGCAAATGCCACTAATTTAGTATGCCATAGGTTTGTCATGGTTTCATATCTAAGCCTGGATTTCTGTGAAGGCACTACGTAGGTCTTGCTTTATAATATCATTAACCTTGTATACATGAGTTGACCATATCCAACCACCAGCTTTCTTCAACATTACAAGTCCGCTTGTGGAGAGAAAATCTGATTGAATTCACACTGGATGAACAGTTTGTGTATCTAGTCTCTATCTAGGAATGTGTTTCTAGCTTCCTATTCAGCTTTTATTATCCAGGTATAAAGCATACAGCAGAACTGCCAAATTTAGTTCGTCAATCACCTGGCAGCAGGAAAAAATTCTCATCCAGTTTTGTTGTGGAATGATGTTCTCAGTATGATAACCAGTTGGTGACACTTGTCCTGGATTCCCTTGATGATTCGGAATCAAGTATTCGAGAGCTTGCTCTCTCTGCTGTTCTTGAGATGCTTAAAAATCAGGTATGCATATCGGTGCTTGAAAATTGTCATCACTTCGGTTCTTGGTGGGACTAGGGGTACAACGTGTTTTCTTTGATATAGGCTATAGCCACAATTGGAAGAGTCACTTAGCTCACATATTGTTGGCATAGAAATCCCCTGTCTTTCTTTCTCTGGTTGTTTTTTTTCCTTGCAAATAGTCTTCAATGATCATGATTACCCATGGATTGGTGATGTTTATTGTGTTTAACACAAAATGCAGAGAGATATATTAGAGAAGGATACAGAGATCGTGCTTGAGAAGCTTCTACATTCTGCCAGGGATACTGACCTAAAGGTGAGCTACTCTCTAAGAAGTAGCTTAGCTGGTTTCTGCAGTTCTTCTGTAGCCAGGTGCATGCAGAGTATATGCTGATTTTTAGTTGATGTCAAGTGATAATTGTTGGTTGGGTGGTGATAGTTGCATTAAGGGCATTATTGGTAGCACACTAAGAATTTCTAGAGTATAGTTGCCTTGCTGGTTTATGTCAGCTTTGAATAACGAATGCTTTGAAAGACTACATGATGCTAATTATAAGTGTTACAAGTGATCCACAAGGTTTAAAACTATCTTCTAAGTGTGTAGGGAGATTCTTATTACTTTCATGACTAGAGTAATTCCTTCCATTGCTTGTAGATGTCTTAATGGGATATACATGACTGACATGATGATGGAATGCAGGTCAGTGCTGCAGCTGACCTCAGCTTGAATGCTGTGTTAACTCAGCTTGGTACATACCGTTGTCTATCAGTATGTATCTGACTCCATAAACACCCAGTATTGTGACTTGTATGGAGCTAGTCATTTGGAAGTACTTTTACAGATGTGGGTGCAACTACATTCATTGGAAGCCAGGAGTTCTGTTTTAAGCCTCCTTAGATTAAGAGGAGCTGTGTAGAATGGGACAATGACATAGAATTGGGGATGTGGCAGGTTATTGTGCCACTTCTGGTGTGTGAAGATGAGAAGGTTCTGGTAACCTGCATTAGCTGCTTGACCAAAGTACTTACTTTCTAACCAAACTGTGTGGTCCATGAAGTCGAAGTTCTGCTTCTGACTTGTATATGTTTCACAAAATGTTCATTTTCTAGGTGTAGGTTGTTGCTTGTGGTCTGTTGTGGAGAACATCCTGACTTGCAGTGGTTCTATCAGTTATTGGTGCACACAGTTACTAATATATAATTTGGTGATCTTCAATATACTGGTCTATGTCCTGTTGTTTTTATTTCAAACTTGGCAGGAGCCAACTTACATTGGCATGCTTCTTTTTGCAGCTGGTAAGTAGACTTGCCCCAGACGACTTGGTATCACAGCTTCCTTCATTCTTGCCCATGCTGTTTGATGCATTTGGCAATCAAGATGCAGATGTACGAAAGGTACAAGTCTTCTTTAGTTACTTTTCATTCATAGAAAGTGTCACTTGTCTACTCTAAAGTTTTTAATGTGTTTCTTGCCTAGGATATTGCATGGATGTCATTAGAAAATTGCTGTTTTGTGACAATTTGAAGATTCTTTTTGTTTATGTTCCTTGCAAAGGATGTCCATATACCAACTGATGATTAAGATATATACTAGAGTAGGTTGTAATACTGAGCTTTATGTTTGCTTGAAGTAAAGCTGTTGAGCTGATGCTTGGTGGCCTTAATTGCTTTGGCAGACTGTTGTCTTCTGCTTGGTGGAGATATACATTGTCTTGGGGAAAGCATTTGTGCCATATCTTGGCAGTCTTAGCAGTACACAGCTCCGATTAGTCACCATCTATGCAAACCGCATCTCTCAGGTATACCAAAGCTTTTCATATACGGAGTGTGAATAATAGGATGTCTAGATCTTGTTTGCATGTACTCATAGTGCCTTGTAGTTACCTCTAATACTCATACAATGCAAATAAATCAAGCTGCTCTTAGTTCAGCATATGGTGAGTCTTCCAGTTATGTCTGGAAATGTGACACAACCTAATAGTTGCGTAATTATTTACTCAGTTTCAATTAAAGATTGTTCTCATACACCAGCAGTAGGTTCAAGTTGGGGCAGTCTAGGCATCTGGTCACTCCCTTGTATGATTCACTGATATGGATAAGTTTCTGTCATTACTTTGGTCAAAGCCTTGGACCTAGACATGTCTTGAGGTTAGCTCATGGTGTTTTTTTGCATGTCCCCATGTGCGTTGGAAGTCTTATCTGCTACCTAGACACTCTCTTAGGATAGTGTATATTCCAGTAGGAAAATGTGTGTGAAATTCTCCAGAGAGCAAGTGCAATCTCTGGTAAATTCCTCGGGCTGGCATGTGGGTGCCGAATAGCAAAGTCACTGGCAGGATCAACTGCTGTAAGTTACATATGTGGCAGTGACTGATAAATATAGACATGAAATGAGGGTTTTGGCTTCAACGCACTATTTGCCTTCCTTTACTTTCAACCCCTGGTGTGACTGGACTTCTATGTTTAGTACGTCTAACTGTTGACACTTGTGTGGAGCAGGCAAGAATGGGAGGTCAAGCAGTCGCACAACCAACAGAATCCCAGTGATCTACTTATTTCCATCCGGAGGGTGAGGTCATTATTAGAGGTGCCAAGTGTCACAGTATATAAGCTACAGCTTGTACTTACTTGAAAATCCTTCTGCTGGTAATATGCACATTTGTTTCCTCAAATTCTGGATTAGCCTACTTTGGCCCCGTAATACAAGGTAAGCTATTTCTTTGTACTCAACACTCTTGATTTGCATCTGGCTAGGGGTGCTTATTCAAACTTTGAGAAGCTTAGGCTCTTGAATAACAGCCTCAGGTGTCAGGCTTTGGTGAGTTCCAGCCCTGCAATGTTGACCAGAAGATGACCGAAGGGTTATGCGATATATTTATATCGGCGAGATACATGAAATAAGGCTCACTGATTTCATGTGTGTGCCACCACATCTGTCACAAGTTTGACAACTGTTCACCACTGAAGTATTGTCTTTTCTCTTTTTAGTAATTTTTACCCCTCAAAATGAGGGAGAATGAAGGAATCGAAGATCAACAGCCCAATGCTTTGTCCAACTTTGAGGATCCTGACATGCTGCCAGTTTCCTTCAGTGGCCCTTTCTCAGGCATGATTTGCAGGATATGTGCTCTAGTATAGAAACCAAGGGACTGTCTCTCTTTTTCCACGAACAGAATACATATATATATGTAGTACTTCAGACACTTCCTGTATTTCATGTAGCTTAGGAGGATATTTTGATTTCCTTGAGAAATGAGAGGATGATGCAGTTTACCCCCTTGAAGATTCCAAATGCTGCGAACTTCAGCCACTTGCTCATTCCTTTGACAAAATTATAGATAACAGTAAGCTTGTAACACTCTTACCCCTTAATCGGCAGTTGTGGCCTTTATGATGGGCTTGCATGTGCAGAGTGGAAGTACTAATTCTACCCGCCTTCAGATTGACGAAATAGATAAAACAGGTATACGGTATCTATTTTCTGGTTCTACTTATTTTGGCCCACGCATCCTTAACTTCAGGATAATGGTATGGTGTTACAAAGGAATATGTGACCTGGTTTCCCTTGACTCTGGACTCTACCATCTTTATTGCCTGGGAAGTTGGAAACCATCCACGCTTTTTGTTCTGAAGGCAGGTAAGTGGGCCTAAATCGGATGCTTTTCCTTCTCCTGATTAACCCACTTATCCTAGGGTACTAAACATATGATTAGTACAAATTGAATGCAAAGTTGTAGTCTTCTTTGGTATAGTTTTTGGAGCTCATGCGAATTTCATATTCAATATTGAAATTCCACCCAAACTAGAGTCTGGATACTGGACAGTGATAAAGGAGCCATTTGCGTGCTAATTATAGGCGGGAGTCCTCTGCTCAGAAAGAATAGCCTGAAAACCTGGTTTATCTGGAGGAGAATATTCTTGAGTACTAATTTTGACGCATGTTAGTAGTTACTACTGAGATGTCTCTCAGAACGTGCATACTGGAACTAAGGGATGTGGTGCTATTATGGGTGCTTCCAGCTCCACAAACAATTTCAGGCAGTGGATAGGATCGGAAATCGTCTCATTGTTTTGCAATTGCAACTCATGAAGGTTGTCATTTCAAGATGCATAGCTGATACAAAGTTAGAATGAAGATCTCTTTCTATGTAAACGATGACATAGGCCCTTCCAATTGTGTCAACCTAAAATGTTGATAGTAAGGACAAATGTCTCCCAAGTAGGCTACTCACCGCAACACTTAGATGCTCAAGAATGGCAGGCTGCCATCAAGTAGGTTAGTCGTTCTTCAAGAGGGCTGTCTCTGCAATACATAATGCAATCACAGGTTTACATCAATTTTATCATGGCATGGATTGCTTGTGTGTTGTTTTTCTTTATGTGCTAAATCTCTTTGCTATGAAGAGTAGCTTCAAGTAAAGAGAACCAAACATACTGGAAAGCCCACACACCGTACGGTTTGTGTTACTATAGACACCTAGTTTTGTGCATGTAATTGGCAGTTGTGGACATAAATTGGGCATACCCCCATTAACTTAACTGCAACAAATAAGTGCACCACTCCACCCACACATAATTTAGGACTAACTTTATTACTTTTCAATCTCATCGAGCATCTTGGCTTTCCTCACTTGTGTCTGAAGAATACAAATATGGTAACTCGCGAAAGTTGGTTTCATTGGCCTCTTAAGGTAATCGACCATGGTCCCAAACACTTTAGTGAGTTGGGCTATTTAGAGTAATTCAATTTACGAAGCAATAATCTCATTGAACTAGCTTTTTAACATTGGGTTCGGAGTCCATGCATTTCTAAATACTTGATCATACCTCCATAGGTTTTACATAACACTACGTCATATCTATTCCAAAATCCACTGTGGCCATAGATGGGCATCCTCTTGTGCCATAGTCACACCTCACCTTTCGTATGGGATGAATTCCTTCTCGAATACATCCTATCTTAAACTCTCATGATTGTGAAAATGTGAGACCACAATTTACATACCGCACTTGCTCATGATGCCCCATATACAGTACATTAAACTATACCATCTATAAATCCATGGCCCTACTACCCATGTTGGAACTTCCACTCACCTCTCCAGCTCACAATGTGCCATGCAATCGACACATTGTGTGCGCACATAAATCATACTATACCTTCAATTGGTATTGAATTTTCAGGTCACCATGTAACACGAGATTTATGTCCATGGAACCCCTCATATCCAGTGTCCGAAACAGGTCACAAACCATAGTAGGCGTTCCTACCTTAAAATAGGTTTGCGGATCACATTTCTGACGTTTAAACTTAGAGCGAGCCACCCTTCGAAAGCGGCGCTTGTGTCGGTGTAGAATGATTGAAGTAGCTTGAAAAAATCGCCAAACTCCACCAACCCTCTCGAGACCGGAAGATGGGCATGTGCATGATCCCGGCCCCCGAACCATGATTCATCCCCGCCTTTATTATTCCACCATGTTACAAGGAGGACGGGGGCTCGGGACTAGAGGACCAAATAATTGGCACCATGCCATGATTGATCGGGTGGACACTTTCAAGGCCAAGGGCCTTAAATTGTGCCAGTGGATTCCTGCAAAGCTTTGAAGTCTGCAAAATGAATGTCCGGGGGGAGATATTTGGGGCATAATCGGTCGAGATCCTAGTGTGTTTCCAAGCCCAACCGGTTTACATGTTGATGATGTCTTTCGGTTTTCCTTCATTGGTTTGAGGTGTGTTCTATAAATTCCTCCAAAATGATGGGTGATTTTCATGAAGTTTTGGACCTCAAACTGAACCGGTTCATCTATAGTTACACTAAAAAGGATTTTTAGTGTTTGGTACACGAAATACGAACGTGTACAGTAAATGTCAATAGCCCCATGAAAGTAAATAACGTTACATGTAAACTCAAATACTAAATGTCAACTATGATAATATGTGGAAGTTACATGTTCGAATTTAGTGTAAGTAAGGATATGAAAGAAAGGATGTAATCAGGGAGGTGGCAGTAGGGAAGGTTGCAACACATTTATGTCTAACATTGATTGTCATGAATTGGAAATTAGTGTTGAGTAGGGTAGGGTGGTAACAACATTAAATATAATCAAACAACTAAGTATCCTTTTTAGTGTAGCGGTTCAGGTTCTCCCCATTCATGGTTGCAAAACATGTCAAAATGTTGTGCTCCTTGGAAGTCTAACTTCCTTTTACTGAATCTTGCCTGTTTCCTTGTGTTTATATTCTTTCTTGGCTTGTTTTCCTTTCACTTTCAAAGGAACATTTTGGGTGGTTTTTGGTGAAAATGAATGAGGGAATTCACTGCTAGTTACAGATGAACCGATTGAGTTTGAGGAATAATTGGTTGAAGTTCCAGGCTTCAGGAAAATTGCCGTTAACTTTATACATATTATGTAATATACCTCAAATTGATGAGAAAAACCGAAAGATGTCAACATGTAACCAATTGTGCTTGGAAACACTACTAGGATCTCGACCGATTATGCCCAAAAATGTGCCCGGTCACAGTTTTGTAAGGTAGAGATGCCTATTTCCAAGGCAACAACAACACCTATATTTGAGTGGTGTGTGGTTAGGTGTGAATCTAAGAATGTACCCTACAAAATGACACGTGTCTCAAAGAGACTGGACTACACTCTCAATGTATGCTTACCATTCTAGGTTCAATGGTCGACATGATTGGGGGGACCTATATGACCATTGAATGAGCACAAGCATACTCACTTTGAATGATGGAATAAGATATTCATATGACTTGTGAAAATTATGAGGCGAATGGCAATGGGTTTGCTAATCATCTCTCACTAATTGCATGCTTCTTATCCTACAAGAAGTGGGTGCATAGAGAAACAATATTCAAATAGTACATGTCTACCTTGCACAACATCTTGACTTGACAAGAGTTTGATCTTGGCAAAGATGACTTTCAAGTCAAGCTTCAAGGAAGAAGGCACACCAAACTTTCATAAGTTCACATGTGGGTTTGGATCAATGTTGGACCGGTATATGGTAAATGGATGGTATCAATATCTTGCCAGTTTTTTAATTCCTCTTTTCTTTCTTTTTTGCTTTCCTCCTTTCAAAAACATTTTAGATGATTTATGTACAAAAGCATCTGGACTTGATAAGAGTGTGGTGTTGGCAAAGTTGGCATGCAAGTCATGCCCCAAGGAAGAAGGCATGCCAAGCTTTTATCGGTTCACGTGTGGATTCGAATCAATGTTGGACCAATTTATAGACAAATGTATGGTATCCGTATACAGTATCAATCTTGCACCTATCCAACCAGTATCCAAAATGTAATATCATTCAAACATTGATACTTGATGAGTATCACAAGATGAAAGAATCTTTGTACACCCAAGTCATTATTTAGCTTGATAGCTTCCTATTACAATTTTGTAACTAGGATAAAATTTATTAGGCATAGAGGGTCTGGCATATCATATATACACCTAAAATTTGGACGCTTGGTTTATTATTTTATTCAACAAAATGTACCACTATAGGAAAGTAATAAGGTTAGTGACACGTCCATGAAATGATAGTCTTGGCCTTTTTCTAGCAAGTTATGAGAATCATAATTTAGTAAATCCAATATATTTTGAGTCAAGCCATTTTGAGTCACCTTGAAATTTTAGTTAATTTTTTTTTAATGTTTCTTATAGTATTCAGTGATCAATGAAGGTGATTTTGCTTCCAAGCACATAGATGTACTCTAAAATCCACCTTTCACAACCGTCTCTTGTAAATCAACTCCAAAAAAGTGACCTAGTTCACATTTCAAGAGTGAGTATATATATATATAGATATAGATATAGATATAATTGAAGTGGATCCCCCAAACATACGAGGGTTAGATCCAACATTATGGGTTGGGCTTGCCCCAATCTTCTTACCCACATTGTGGAGCAAGTTTTTGGTTTGCTTGCTTGTCTATAGTTGCTATCATATTTGACAACCGTAAACATGGAATGAACTGAAATTGGTTTTAAAGTTTGGGAAATCAAAAAGGCTAATGGGATTGAAAGTACATCATGATCATTTCAAATCAACTAGTTCTTTAAAGTGGTTTAGTGCAATAGCCTTTGTAAGATACATGCTAATGTCAATTTAATGGTCTACTTGAAAGAAAGACTTGAGGTTCCATGATACTACCTTCTCAAATAGTGATGAAAACTTATCTCTAATGGGGTTATATAAGGGGCAATCCAATACAAAATGTGCATCATTTTCAACAACGTTATATGAGCACAAGTGGCAGAGTCAAGTATCTCTAGAGATAGGGATAGTGGTCCATCGTCCAATTTCAATGACAAGTCTATAGTTTGAGGTGCGGTAGGCAACAATGATCTTGCATTGTGGTGGAGTCAATGAAAACTAACGGGGCATAAGTCTCCCGTTGAATCTCAGTCGTCCCATCTCGAGAAAGTACTTCTCATGGTTTGGGAAACCAATCGTCAAGCTTGGGTGAAATCTTAAGTCCAATAGTAAGGTCCATTAAAGGGGTGTTTCGGACCCCCATGTATCTTGAACCTATGCCCTAATGTATAACCTACCCTACGAGGAAAACTATTCTTGAGTGGGACCGTCGAGATTTGACCCCCCCCCCCCCCCCAAAAAAAATGATATCACATCAACACCACGTCATTTTATTTTCTTGCCTTGGACCCAAACCCTAGTGTAAACTCCTTGGGTCAAGTTTCTTCACCCTCAACCAATAAGATTGCTAGGGTTTGGAGTCCCCCCACCCCCCCCCCCCCGTTATTTCATATTGCTCTCGGTCCCTAATGTAAGCTAACTCTTATAATACAATCGAGATGAACCCACCAACAACGGTCTACCTACTTTCCAATGAATGGGGATAATCGACTGCTAGTTACAAATGAACCTGTTGAGATTGAGAAATGACCGGTTCAATTTCAAGACAAAAGGGAATTCACCCATCATTTTAGGGGAATCTAAAGAATACTCTCACCTCCCCAGTATCACACCCGTGGCAACCAAAGTGCACGTAATGTTAAAGAGGTCCGTTGTGTCAACATGGATGCATGATAACAGAGAACTAGTGGAACATGTGACGTTATGGAACACCACAAAGTCAACACTGCAATAATGACAAGGACGACAACGTGATCCATGCGAATGTGTAGTTTGAATCCTTTGGTGGATATTTTCAACTTGAAACATGTGATATATGGGAGGAAAACCCGATAACAACAAAGAGGGAGATCTAAACCAAGCACATCTATTCCCTAGGGTTTCGGGGTACAAGAAAGGGAGTGACATTGCAGAGGATGGCATTATGAAGTGTGACATAACGGAGGGTTTGGGTTGTCATAAAGAAAACTGAAAGATGTCTGTCAGCATGGAACCAGTTGGTGTTGGAAACACTGGGATCTCGACCAGTTGTATTTAATAATCTCCCCCCACACCATCATCACCAATGCCAGATCTTGGCTTCCAAGTCTGTGTGTGTGTGTGTGTGTGTAATGTACGTCCCACAAAGCTCTCGATATTTGCATGGGTACGTCCCCAGCTAGCCTTTGTGTGCTTGATATTTCGTCACTTTGTTTTGACACTTGTGTTCGAGTGGTCTCTACATAAGTCGGCCTGACCACAAAGTGCTCATATTGTCCCAACATCCACAATGACCTCATTCATGAGCGGGAATAGGGTCCAAAGGGACAACGGTAATAGGACCCCCTTCCCTACCCATGCGATTCTCGTGCACCAAACCTATTACCACCACCATCAATGACTTGCCTTCATTGCCAAGTCATTCATATGTCTATGCAACCTCTTCATGCGGAAGAGGTATATATATATATATATATATGTGTGTGCCTTGTGTCTTCTTCTTTTTGTAAGCCTTTCATATCGAGGGTTTAAAGCCCAATGTGCGTAGATTTAAAGCTCTCACATGGCTTATGTGGAAGAAGGATGGTAGCCTTCGTATGTACATCATCGTATCCAACTTCAACTAGATAGTCGAGTTATATACTAACATATTAGAGTTATTCGTAAAGTCTTTGCATCAACCTCCCAGCCAGTCTATAGTAGAGTTATTCATAGAGTCTTTGCATCAACCTCCCAGCTAGTTGGCTAAGTCTTGGTTTAGTTGAGGTCAATCCGAGTAATCTCAGCCGTTGAGAGCATGGAAGTTGGGACTTACCACTTCACATGGGGTCCCAAGTTTTAAGTCCCAAGTATGACATGGATGCATGTATGCCAACACTTTTTGGAGGTGAGGCTCCGGATTTTATGTCGAGAGTTGGGGGGTCATGATATTAAAGAGGTTTGTAGTGTTAACATGGATGCTCACATCAATTTCCATGGTGATCGGACTCACAAACCAACAATAAATGGGTTAAAATGTGAATGTGGGGTGTTGCATTACTGTTGGCACTTTTGATGTTGTTGTGTTCTTGGACACGAACCCCGCCCGTTGGATGACATTGAAAACATTGCAAATCATACGGAAAAATGCAGTTTATTAGTTATACGTTTTGTATCAATGCTATGCTATTTGGCTAGTATTTGGTGTATCCTCCTTTTGCCTTCAACAATGCATGCACTTTGTTGGGCATTGATTTCACCAATTTGTGTATGACTTCCACCCCAATGTTGTTCCATTGCTTTTGTAGCTTCTTCCAAAGGTCATCCTTGCTAGTGGGGCGGTCTTTACAAAGTCAGAGGCATTGGTCCGTTTCATTCCAAAGGTGTTTGATAGAATTCATGTCGGGGGATTTTGGACTCCATGGCAATATTGTGATTGCATGATTGTTGAACCATTTGAATGTTGACATGCTAATACACTCTGGGTCATTTATTTTTTTGGAACACCCATTTCTCCGCTTCTTTTTGAACTTCACAATTGGCATGCTTAGGTTATCATGTAAGAAGTTCTAATAATCCTCGCTATCAATTTTTCCTTTGATTATTGTGAACTCCCCGACGCCCTCCCAACTCATGCAACCCCAAACCATGATGCTCCCTCCTCCGTGCTTCACAATTTTACAAAGCACACAATAGCTTATGGGTTCCCAAGCCTTTTCCAACACCATTGTCAACCATCAGACCCCACAATGTTGAATTTACTTTCATATGAGAATACAACTTTCATCCATTGTTCATCTATCCAATCCTTATGCTCTTTGCCCGTTTATGCTTTAATTGTTTGTGACAATCTAAAAGGAGAGGCTTCTTCGTTGTAAGTACATACTACAGTCCTTGGGGCTTTAGTGCTCTTCTTACTATGTTAGGGGAAGTTGTGATATTTGAAACCTCTTGAAAAGCCCTCCAACATTTTACTACAATACTTTGCTCTTTTGTTTGCACCATATGTGCCAAGTAACGATTATCCCTCTTCACTAAGAATGTGTGAATGCCTTAACCTTCCCTTATCCTCCAACTTCCCGGTAGCTCTGTAGCGTTTAATGATGCGACTAAATATTTGATTGTGTTGTTCCTAGTTTCCTAGCTATTGTACGGCAATTATGTTATGCAATATGGAGGGCATTAACAAGTGCATGAATTTCTAGGGAAGTTTTGGGCATGGTGGAAGGGGAACCAAGGACCTCGTGAATGCAAAGCAAAAGTGTTAACCAATGAGTTATTACATACTATAACATGGATTGCTCTTGTAGTTCAACAAATTTGACTAGTTCCAAAAGTTATGCAACACCCCAAATTCACGTTTTTACCATTTATTGTTGGCATGCGAGTCCACATGACGTAAGGTTTTCCCGTTTGCGAGAAAATGTCAAGTTTGTATGTTTGTAAAGGGCATTGCATTATGTTTGGAAGTCATTGTAGCTTACATAAGTCACCTCCTATACAAAGGTGAGGTATCCACAAAGAGTTGGAAGGTTAATTTTGAACTTGTCTCAAAGCTAATTTGCTACACATTGGGATGTGTTGCATGTGCCTTTGCCTCCTCTTGCTTTTTATTTCTTTAGTAGCATGTGGTATGTTTCCACAACTCCCCACATAACAAGGGATCCATAATAGGTCACAACCCTATATGTACACGTGCGCACCCTTCTTATCCATAAAGTGCTCCTTAATGGATGGCCACGCATATCTTTTGTAGTTGATGCGTGTAGTTTGCTTTCTTCCGTTCTATATTTATCATACGAGCATGGAGATCGACACCCTAATCATGGGTTAGGTACCCGATCCCAAGCTTCGACAAACCTTAGTAAGTTCAATGCATTTTGTCAAAGTATTATGGAGTGTGTCGGGGTTTCCTTTGCAGCTTATGTGATGAACATTGTAAGAGTTTTCAAGTAAAATAACATGAACCAACTTCTCGACTAGTGCCCGGGAAGTTTTTGGGCATATATAGTTGGTCAAGATCCTAGTGATTCTAAATCCAGCCGGTTACATGTTGACATCTTATGGTTTTGTTGTATTCATATGAGGTATATTCTCTAGATTCCTCTAAAATGATCGGCAATTCTCTTGAAGTCTCCAATTTCAACTAGTTATTTCTCAAACTCATGCCCCGATCACACCAAACTTTCCATCTGGTTCGAGTCGTGCTGGGGATTATGTTGAGAAATAGATTTTGGCCCACCACTTTTCACACTATTGTAGCTGGAGATGCTGACGGATGGTGTCGGAACTGATCGGTGTGATCAGCCCCTCAACCAGTTCATATGTGACTAACATCCAGTTCTTCCCGAGCCATGTTCTCGACCTTCTTAGGTTGATTTGCAAAGATCGGGAACACGTACATTGGTGATAACCACAAGCTACAATGACCACAACCTCAATTGTAGTAGAGGCGCCTTGACTCAATCAAGACCCCATCGGCAATCTATTGGGTACCAAAATTTCGATCTGGTTGGGATTGAATTTCAATAAGGAAGGGACTAAATTTTGATCAATCTGAAACCAATAGTGCCATGACACATGTACTAGTTTTGAGTTTTAAAGCGAAGATGAATGAGCGGTTAAAATGAGCAGTTGTGGCAACCTCTAGACATCAGTAATGTGTTTGGACCAACTTTTGACTTTACAAATTCATAATTTAAAGAATAAAGTTACCAAAAAATTGTAGTCCTCTTAATTTCTATCTTCCTACATAGGAAAAATTAACACCGCCTTATACCTTTTCATATTGGGCGCATAATTCTCTTAAGTGACCGGTTATGGCTGCCTCTACTCTCTTACTTCACCAGCTATGATAGAATACGTAATGGAGGTGGTTGTGATGATTGTAGTCCCTTTCTATATTATTGTAGTTACTATTGTGACACTAGAAGAGAATGGCAAGGCCAACCCATAAGAGAGGCATTGATCACTATAGGAGGCAATCCACTCTTTGACTACAACGACACCTTTATTGAATTGGATATTTATTTTTATCTTTTAATATCATTGGGGGCATCTATATTGAGGATTCTACATTTTAATACCAACAAGATATAGGTATTTAAGATTTGTTTGAATTTTTCAACATCATTTGGGTCTATATAGCATTCAAGAATCTTCATGCCTAGGTAAAGTCAACCTAGTATCTAGGAGAGAGAGAGGGAATTATCGTATATGAGCGTACCTATCATTCAACCAACATAAAGGGTGTGAAATAAGTTGCAACCCAAGCTTACCTTGTTCAATGGTTTTGACACCGGAATTAGATGTAAAGATCCCAAATTTGTCTACCTAAAGTCATTTAAGATGAATCAATAGCAAACCTTTAGGGGGTAGCGTCTTTATGTTGGATGGATGAGAGGTATGCTTGTATACAATAATCCCTCTCTCCTGGTATCAATATTGTTCTTTGATACCATTATCGAAACCATACATTCACCTATACACCGGTCCAACATTGAACTACATCTTGCATATAGACACAAGAAAAATAAAGATGTAGTTGAAGTTGTGCCCAAAGTCTAAACAACAATCACAACCATTCAAGTATAATAAGTAGTCCTATTAGTGTGCCTGTTAGTGTGGATATAAAATTAGTGTGGACCATGCTAATTTTCTAGTCAAGATGGAATTATCATGGTCCAAGACCTCGGTTCTTCCCTTAACTCTTCATGAAGACTAGCAATCAACACCTCATGTAATATTATATAGTCATCTTACATTAAAAGTAGCACAAACACAATTATTATGGCCCACACTAATTTTCTACTAGAAATTCAGCATGGGTTGAAATCTAGTGTGGCCAACATTGATTCTCACTATAAGAAGCAACATGGACTCTAGAAAATTGTTGGGGACCACAATGGTAGGACTGTTTAGGGCCACTTCACACACACACACGAGACTGGAGGCCCATGACCATTGCATTCTAAGATTTCTCAATATTGGTCAAAAAGGTCAAGACCATCCAAGTTCACTTCGCACTAGAAAGTAAAGGCCTAAGTGCCAAAGAAATTCTCATGGATGAAATGAGTACATGGATTCTTATATGACAAACTACTAATGTTTCATGGTCTGCCATAATTTGCCAACCTCCAAAAGATAGGCACCACACAAATTCTAGCGTCAGTGGCAAGACCTTTGGATGAGAGTCTAGGGCCCTCACAATTACACGGTCACGGCCCTTGGCTCATGTGTGAAGTGGCCCTTAGAGTACCTATTTGTGTGCTAACAAAGGAAAACTAAATGAGATAGAGTACCTATTTGCGTGTAACTGCTAATAACCGACCCTTAGTTTGCAATCTTCTGTAAGTTATTAGAGCATGCAACACAATAAATGACGGGTCTTAATTTCAAAGTCTTAATTACTCCAGACCCTCTTGATGCGTGTAGCTAGCCAATCCCGGGGCTCGTTCTAGTGGGCGGCCATAGGTTCATGTAGTACCTATTTATATGTATAGTCTCATTGTTTGGCCCTATATGTGTACAAGTTCATCATCATGTTGGCAGAAATGTACTTTATACGCATAAATATAGAGCCATAATATGCTTACATGGCATATGTCACAATGACACTAGGTACCCATGGTGATAGGTACAAAGGCCCACCGGGTATAATACTATTCTCCCTCTTTATTAAGACACGTTTGGTTGCACAAGAAAGTGTCGCATTATTCAAATGTTGTATTCTCAACAATATGACATTTTGGCTTCAAATGTTGTACTACTAAGGTTTTTCAAGAAAATGGCATGTTTTAGTGTATACATAGTGAAAGAATATTTGTATTAAAGACATATGTTCACAACGTTTTCGAAGGTTTTCCAATGCTCACAATGTTTCCCTGCATGTTCCAAAGTACTAATTACATATGAACTTTGCAATATACATGGGTCCCATCCATGTATGCACATTGATGACCTCTGTTATAAGACAACCCAAGCTTGAAAATTGTCACATTACGAGCGCCGTAGTCGTAGTATGGAGATAAATCAACACCATAAAGTATGGTCGACGGGAAACACTTTGTATAGACGAGGTGATGTATAATCGTGTGTTGTCATATGGAGGCTAACCTATACTTTATTCATTAGGCAGGTCCACCTATTGAAACTTCATTCATTAGCACTAAGGTATGTGATCCTAATTCAATTACTCGTCTTATACAAACACTTTATATTTGAATGGTGCGTGGTTAAGTGTTTATCTAAGAACAACCACCAAAAAGACCATGTGTTCACAAGAGATTGGCCTTGTGTTTAAACTTTTGTTAACCATTCTAGGCTCAATAATAGACATGATTGGGAAGGGAGATCATAACATTATTCAGATCCATAACAATGTTATGTGAGACTGACAATGTTCTACAAAACATTCCATAATATTTTCATATTTAGACCGAATGTGGGGAATATTATGTGGAATATTGTCAATCCCACATAACATTGTTACGGATGTGAATAATGTTATGATCTTCAAGGAAGAAAACATCATACCAAAAATGAATATTGTATTCTTATTGTGTCTGGAAATTGTGGGAGCAGGCTAGGCGTCCACATATTTGACTTGGGTTCCCATCGGTGTTACGGAATGCAAAAACACAGTCAATTCTATTATAGGATGTAATGAAGTCATTTATTACGGTCATTTGATTGTGGGATGAATCGACCACAAACGTATGGGGCTAGATTTTTAACTAGACCCCCCTTATCGTAATAACATCGGTGAGGGTCTAGCTCAAATAGGTTGTTGTTTAACATACTCCAAAATCATGAGGAGTATGGCTACATATGGCTATGGGCAAGATATGGATTTCCTAGTCATCTCACACTAATTGTGTGCTTCATATCTGGCGAGATGTGGGTGTAGAGCTAAATGTGTCCATTTAAGGCATGTATGCCTTAGTGCTCCTTCACCCATACTGAAAAGATTTAGCAAACATGAGAAATAAAGAGCAAGGGATCCATGTCATGACTAAAAATTGAGTACTTCCCAACCACATGGTTAAAGATAGTGCAAATAAGAGATTCTCTTAAAGAATGCTCTTATAGAATGGGGTCAAGTTTTTGTACTGGATGGATGAGAGGTACGCTCATATACATGTGTGTGTGCTTTTAGGTGAGCTTTCATTGAGAAGTGGAAATGAAATGTTGATGTCACCCTCATACCAACGTCTTTATGCATGTTAGAGCAAGGGTAGTCATTTTCATCTTGCATTTGCAATTCTAAGCTTTAAAAAAAAAGGTGTAGATATCTAAAAGCATGTCAACATCAACCAATGCTGTTTGAAGTGTAAAGATGCACAAACATTTGTTGAGTTGCATGCATATCAAAAACAATATGCAAGGAGAAAACTATGATATATATTGTAGGCTAATAGTGGGTTGGTCAAAAAATGATAAAAAAAAATCAAGCCTAATATTTTTGGAAATCAATGAGTCAAGTGACCTAAATGGTAGGGAAAAAATCATTTAAAAGTGAAAATATTGGGGAATTTCTCAACACTCAATAATCTCTCAATTTTGTCAATGGGGTTTAGGGTTTAGGGTTTAGGGTTTAGGATCAATTGATTTGCATGTGCCACTTAGTCATGCTTGCAACTTCTCAAACAACCTTTTATTGACCATATGCACAAAACAATGGAAAAGATCATTCACAACCCTAAATAGCACACTAAGAAGGCTCAACCTAAACTCTAGAGGTTAACATCACTCACTTAGCCGCCATGAATGAATAAAAATGAGTTATAGTGCATGGATTTGTATGATGGATATGGTTTGTGTCTAATTAATAATAAGGGGATTCTCCATTTATGGGCAACACTCGAATTATGTAATGTGAACTTTTCGACAAGCAACTGTATATTACTGGAGTTTTTTAACCGTGACCTCTCTCGTTGGAAAAAAACCAGCATGTAGTTACTTAGTAAGTTATGTTATTACAATGTCTAAATAATGGAAAGCTTATCCATAATTGTAGTTCATGGAGAACAAGATATCTAAAAGATTATTTATGACATCAATGTTCCATACACTCAAGGCTAGCTTGTCAACAAATCACAACAAAGTTAAGGTAGAGGGTGATATATCCAATGCCCCACCCAAAAGTAAAACCCATGCACGCCTCCTAATCCCGTACCATAACACACCTTAAATTTTGTGAATGTCTATGGCACAAAGTGGAGGGGGGGGGGGGGTCAGTGAAAATTAGTGTGGCTTCAGGAGAACAAGGGGTGGGTTTTGGGCGAAGGTGGGATTGGATTTGGGCAAGTAGCGGAACACGAGCTAGCGTGGCTTACTTATATGTATTTATTAAGATCCCATGTGCAAAGGTTATAAGGGGTTTTTTTAATACAAAAAATGAAGGCAAATTTGGGAGAAAACAAGTTTTGTTTTGTGCAAAAAATGGGATTAGTTTATGGGCGAGTGTCATGACAATTTTGGAAACCATTTGTAGTGGAAAAAGTGGGGGCTCCGGAGGGATTCAAGACGCTAGGAGTAAGTGACTTTATTTTTTGTAATATACTCATATGATGTGCAATTTATGCTATTTTTGTTTCTGCTATGTCTAAGCCAATTTGTTAAATCAATCATGCACACCACTAATCCAAATGAACTTCAAAATAGGCTAAATCACTTAAAGTGTTGGTTTTAGCACCCTCTACCTCAAATATCACATGTATAAGTAGCGTGGAGATGACCTGGAATGGAAGGCATGGGATCACCAAGGACACTCACTCCCCCCCCCCCCCCTAAGAATGCATTCCCATTGAGAAATGGAAACAAATTGTTGCTGACACGTTCACACCTCCTTCTCCATGTAGGTTAGTTTATTTAAAAGAGGTTCATATCTAAAACTTCGCCTTTTTGCATTGTAAAAAAATTAATATGTTGTTAAAAGGGGCAAAAAAAAGTTTTCATAATTGTAAACCTTGGATAGCTAACTAAGTGGGCAGTTATTTAGCTAGCTAAAGGCTTTGACTAGCTAAAGCTCTGCAAGAATTCGGCGCCTCAAAAGAATAGCTAGCTAAAACTAAGTGCCATAATCTGGGTGAGGAAAGTTAGTTAATTGAAGTTAGCTAATAGCTAGTTAGAATATGAATGTGATCTCGGTGGAATGAACGATGTCATTGCACTCAAACAATCATCTCTTAGATCCGGACTCATTGAAGCGGCTATGTTTTTGAAACTGAACATGAGCTTGATTCTTAATAATCCACCACATGTCGTGGAATCTCCGATTTGGAACACCTTGATTCCATCTCGTCCTCAATTGCCAAATGACATTGATGATTCCGATGATAATGATAATGAAAATGAAGAAGATGATGATGATGAAGAAGAAGATGGTGATCTATCACCAATGCCAATTGAAAGTGATGAAGCCGACTATACGTGCTGATTTTAAGACTTTCAATTTCCTTGTGCAACAACATGGAAATACAAAGCCAAGTGAGAGCAATACAACCAAATATATATTGTTTGCTTTCGTTTGAATGGATTTCTCTACGATTTAGAATGAAAATACATGTCACACAACTTTTTAGCTAATCGAAGTTGAGTGAAAGTGAGAGTTCCAAAAAAGTTAGCTAAACTAGAGCTAAGTAAGAATCCTAGGTTGGGTGAACCTAGCTAGCTAAAGCTAAGTGACAAACAGAAGCCTGAAAATTTTAGTTAGGTGTTGCTAGTTGGCCAACTATCCAAGGTCTGCATAATTGTCATTTATGGAGGAAAAAATTATCAATAGATTCTTGACAACACTAGCATCGCATATCCTTAGGATAGTTCACAAGTCATAACAAAGTTAAGATATCCAAGGGTACGGTTATCAAGAAGTCTCGGGTATGGGATGACCAAGGACTTGGAGCAATGTGTCTTCACATTGAAACAAAAAGGATCAACGACGTCACCTTCGTGTCACCTTATGCAAGTTGGTTGTTGTATTATTCAGTGGCTGAACCTTCAACTTTTCGCTCTGTAAATAAGTCTTACAAAACAAAATGATAGGAAATGTATTCATGGAGAACAATTGCTATTCATGGAGAACACTTGTCCCATAAGAGTAATCATTTAGATTCTTGAAGTCACCGGTTTTCTAGACCCTTCACGAGTCACACTGAGAGCATGTGTACATGAAAGCCATTAGGCCATGGCTCTTGAGAATCCTTGAATTCTCATTGGTTGAGTGTGTCATGGACCCCTGCTTTACGTTCACACGAGGGCAGTTTTGGACTTCAGCCCATAACCGTTATGAATGGATGAAAATCCTACACAAAATCCCGCATGGCAAGTATAAATAATGGTGGATGAGATCATACGGAAAATTTTCAGGGACAACTCTCGAAGATAAATTGGACAAAACATGCATCACAAACATGAGTTTGCCACTAAAATTTTGTGAGCTCGAAAAGGCTTTAGGCTATAGTCCATGGACTTCTACGCTCTCTTGTCCAAAAAGGGGAGTACCATGCTCATTTAAGAGCCATGGCCTAAGGCCGTGAGAATAAACAGGCCCCTGGGGTCAGATATCCACGGACATAGGTACCATAGATGCGCGGGTATGGGTGGCCAAGGACACCTGGCAGCGCCTCCCCGCCCTTTTTCTCTTGGAGCGCAACCCTTTTTTTGGGTTCGCGGGCCCAACTGTCCCCACCCACCCCGCCCGGGTCCTTCCAGCTGGCCCTGGATGGAGGCCCATCCAGGTGTAAATGCAACTTTTTCCCCCTCGCATTCTCGGGCTGCCCGCAACCTTCTCTCTCAACACCATGTATGGTATTTAGTGTCACTTACTATTTGGAATCACACAACGCTCTAAATGTTTACCACCATTTTATGATTATTTTATTATTTGTTTGGAACATAGGAGGCGCCAGAATACCTTGTTAGTTTTCCATCAAGTAGAGAAACGTATTCACGGTTGGGAATCGAACCGGTTTGGGTACCTCTCCACTATCATCTAGTAGTTCAGGGTCATCTCGGATTGTTTACACCAAATATCAAATAAGTTGTGTGAATGCTAAATTGTACTACATTATAGAGTTTCCTATTATTTCAGGGTTGTTCTTATTTGATGCATAAGAGGTACATTTGTATGCGATGATACCACACAATTTGGGATTTGTGGCATCTGTGTAAACTCGTTCATCGTGGACGAAGAGGATCTAGTAGAAACAAGTCCACTGCAAGGTTGAGGTTGATTCATTCAATTGGGCTCCACAAAACTAATGTGGAGTTTTTAAATCTATTTTTAGAGTTGAAATGCTCAAGAAAATAGTAACGTACAAGGTAGATTACAATTCACTATGTCTACACCTTCTCATGAGTTTGCGTAATGTAGACATAACCTATTTCCAATAACTTAAGCAATTTTGTAGAAGTGTGGTACATGTGTGAAGGTGGAGTGATTTTTTTTACAAGCCTTGAAATTGATATCAAGGCATTTAACAAAATCATCATAATTTATTTTGAAGTGACAAAATTACAATAGATTTCCAAAGGCAAGATTTTCCCCCAACCCATCTTCATAGCATAGGTCGACCTGTTTGTGTTAACTCATATATGAAAATACTCAAATGTAAGGTGGTAAGCTTAGAACATAAGAAACGCACAAATACTCTCCCAATTTACATCCTTTGAATCAACGCCCACCTTCTAAGGTATAACATGTCTTAATGCTTAATGGATGTGAGGTCTCAATATATGGCCGTGTACACAAACTATATGGGCTTCACCGAGTTTATAAATCATATTTTACATATTTGTGTGTTTGAGACCTTATTATATACATTGTCTTGTGTTGAGGAGAACATAAAAATATACTCATATTGGACAATGATGATCAAACTACAACCAACAACACTCAAGCTACATCTTTGAGCTGAAATCCTCAACAACATTGATTTATTCAAATAGTGCACTTGAAGAATAAGTTTTATGTGAGATAGGGCCACTTTGGGACACAATTAGCTAAAAATGAAAAGTATGTGGCTCAAATACACAATTTTTGCTTGAAGAAGCCCAATCCGGGCCTCTTAGATGCTCGGGGGTTGAATGGCTTGTTTTGGTTGTTTTGCCATGATTCTCAACTTGGAATTTAGAGTTTAGATCTTGAATATTGAAGTCAAGCAAGCCCCCCTCCTCAACTTCCAACTTTTCAAGCTACAATCGTGTTGGCTATCGATTCTAGTTTCCAGGTTACGTAGTGCACACTTTCATGTGAAAAGAGGTTCCAAATTCTTTCCATCTACACTAAAGAGGATATTTAGTGTTTAATACACTAAATACGAACGCATGTACTAAATGTCAATAACCCTATGAAAGTAAGTACCGATTAATGTAAACTCGAACACTAAATATCAACTATAGTAATATGTGAAAGTTACATGTTTTAATTTAGTGTTAGTAAGACGGGAAGACAGCAACCCTAAAATGCCGTCGACTTCGGCAGACGAGAGATTAGCGAGCAAGAAGGTGGGGCACCACACCTAAAATCGCAAGTCTAGTGAAGTCCATGCTTCACATGAAATAAAGTGGCAGTATGGAAGGTAACGACACATTTATGTCTAACACTAATTGTTAAGCAATTGAAAATTAGACTTGAGTAGGGTTGGGTGGTAACAACATTGAATATAATCAAACACTAAATATCCTTTTTAGTGTAGTGATTTTCGTCCACATTGCCATGACATGGAATTGAGTTACATTGGTGTTATTGAATTAATTTTTTATGTTCTCCAACTTCTACCAATCATGTTTGCACAACAAAACTTGTGTTGCATCAGCAAACCTACGATAATCAACAAATCAACAAATTGAACCTCCCTTGATTTACTTATGGTTATTGGCCAAAGCATAGTCAAATGAACCAAGTCTATACCTTGTCACTTTGGAGGGGCAAGTACCGTAACACCATAGCAGGTTCGTTCTTAAATAATTCAAAAAAAAAAACGAAAAAAATCAGAAATTCCAGGCCATGAAGAACGAAATTATGGAAATTTATATTATGAAAAGAACGAAAATCCAGAAAGTTGGGTGAAGCAGACTCTGTTGAAAAAATCAATTTAAGTTGTCATCCCGGTACATCTACTCTGTTCCAGGACGAATTATTTTTTTTCCTCAAAATAGAAGAACGAATTTCAAAAAAAAATATTTTAAGCAAACGAACCTTATTTTTTCAAAATAATTAAATATTCGTTCGCCAGGTGATGAACCTGCTATGGTGTTACGGTAGTCACATTCCTAGTTATATGATTCAAAACAATAATCATCATTCATATTAAGGTTATTAATAAGGTGGGCCATGACAATTTTATAAATGCTTTTGCAAAGTATGTGATTTACATCCACCACAATAGATTCTAAACTTTATAAAATTCACTTCTTTAATTCTCAATTTTCAAAAAGTGAAAATGAAGAGACCTTGAGAAAATGTAGTTTACATCTAAAAATATCGGTGCACTAATATACATTATGATTTTGTCAAATTCATCAACTGGACTAATAAATTATATAAAAATTGAAATACAAAAGATTTGAGCTTGATCCAGGGTCTACTTTATAGATTTCCCCATAACACTGACGATGTACAAATGTTGTACTTTATTTGGTCAAATCCATTAGAATTGAGCTTCATGAATATGGAACAACATTTTGTATAAGATTGAGCCTACTTCCCTTACTATATATGAACTTTTTTTTAAGAATTGAAGGGCATACCACTTTTCTTGCTCACTTTACCATGCTTAAAGTGAAATAGCAATAAAACTTGAAGGTGTAGTCCAATATCTTTGAAACATGTGTCTTTATGATGCTTTGTTTTTTAATCCTCACAAATCCACACATCAATCAAAAATAGGTGTCCGACTAAGAAAATTTATTAAACAACACCAAAATACCTTAGTGGATTCATGGAGTGGAAGGAGAGATGTAATCCTATGGCTAGAGCCGAACCATAATTTACCAGGGTGGTTATTAATGCACTAACATAGGAAAACATGGGTTCACATGCCCTTGGTAACCCTCGGGAAAGGAGCTTAACTATCACTTGGGTAAATAAACCCGGTAATTGTCTCATTCAATGTTTTGGTGTTTCAATCTTTTGATTTGAGTACAAACCAGATGACGTAGTCTTTTTGAGAAGGATAGTATGAGATGACCCTAAACTACTGGGTGATAGTGGAGAGGTACCCATTTCCGAATGGAGTGGTTGGCGGTTCGATTCCTACTATGAAATCTTCTCTCTACTTGATGAAAGAAACTAGTTAGGTAGGTAGGAAGCCAAGAGCCCACCCACCACAAGGTAGGCAGTAAACCCCACCTTGCACCAAGAGGATTCTTGAGTAGGGTAGGGCCAACCGGCTCAAATTCATGTTGGATTGCCCGACGTTGGTTATGAATTTAGAGAAGGGTTGTGTGAAAGTGCAATTTTAGTGTTGCAATGTTATGTGGTTGCCCGTATCCAATACCCATTCAATATTGAGATAGTAGGCTAATAAGGTCAGGGTGGGAAAGTCTCCTACCTAGTTTTTCATACAATATTGAGATGTTGGGGTTGGTTTGACGTCAAGGTTGAGGTTGAGGTTGAGGTTGGGGTGGCCTTGCTCTAAACAAAGCTTTGGTTGGGAAGTGCGGGTGGACCCTTATGGTGGGTTTACACCAGGGTTTCATGCCCAAAAAAACTGCAAATTCAATCTCTTATTGGTTGAGAGCATAACATTGGACCCAAAGAGTTTACATTAAAATTTGAGTCGACATTTTCATAATGAAGTGGACACTAATGTGACATCAATATCATGTCAAATTTCAACGATCCTCATTGAATAAAATACACCTCATAGTCTTCATACTTAGGTCTAATCTTGAGTTCCCAAATAAGATCCATTGAAGGGGTGTTTTGGACCCCAAGTTACCCGGACCCGGACCCTAATGTAAACCTACCCTTAATAACCAAGTGAATGTATAAATGTAAAATATGCGGGCAGCCCAAGAATGCTAGCGGAAAACTTTGGGACTGTCCACCTGGACGGGACCCACGCGGACCACCCGGCCCGCGCCCGCCCACCCGCTCCAGCTGCCATTCCCATTCTTCCTTACGTCACCCATTCTTGGCACACTCTCCGCGTTCGCATTCTGCGCCCCTTTCGTCGATCTCTCGCCTCCATCTTACTCTCCCTTTTTCTTCTCTCTCCTAATTTGCCTCCCCTCGCTTTTACTCGACGCTCCAACGTGTTCGCTAGAAGGCTCGTCTCCGCGCTCCCAACGAGCTTTATTTCATCTCATTTGGTGGAGTGGCGCTTCCCCTCCTCTCTGCCAAGTTTTGGAGCCAAGAACTTCGGTGGCAGGCAGGTTCTTGGTGTGTGCGAGTCGTGTGCCGTTGCCGTGGGAGCATTGACAGAAACGGAGACGAGACGGTGTCGAGAGTACTGAGTTTGAAGGGAAAAATATTCTTGACTAAGAATTTCCGAGTTTACATCTGGCGACACTTAGGCCGGGAGAGCAGAGGTGTAGGGATTACGAGATAGAGGAAGTCTGTTGTGAAGTGGTGTGCGAAGGGGAAATATTGTTGCGGGAAGAATTTGGGATTCATGTTGTGAGGGGAGCTCTAACAGAAGCAGCAGAGGTGCCTTTATTCTTGAGGGAGGATTTTTTTTCGGCCGGCTTCATAATCTAACTAACGGACTGAGGGAGAGAAGGAGGAGTTACAGTGTGGAAGGAGTTTCGGTTTGGTTTTCGTACATTGACGTACTATCGTGGTTCTTGAAGACTGCTGCTGGCTTTTATGGTTGCGCAAAAGAGGGGAGCGTACTGTGTGGTTTTTTGTGCTTTGGATTGAGACGTCCATGAGGCAAATATATGATATGAGACTTCATTGACGAAGGTGTATCTATCAGGCAGGAATATAAGGACAGCTATGGACATTATACATAGTCTGGTCATCGCGTCGTGATAAGACTGTTGCGTTACCGCGTTCTGTTTGGATCAGACTAGATTTCTGCTGCGGTTGTAGTGAAGCGGGTGTTTACAGCGCGGATGATTGTGAGATGAGGAATGCAGATTACGAAAGTGTAGTAGCTTAGCAGCAGCAGCAGAAGAGAAGTCGGAGGTTCACCAAGAAAATACTACTTGGAAACTATGACTGCTGTCCATAACTCGCTCAGAAACTCCCGACAATACTCGGATACCGGCGATAGTGACGAGTTCACCGAGACCTCGCAGTATTTGTCAGAGATAGAAATCGAAGAACACAATGTCGACCACCACACCTTCTCTTCTGTAAATGACGATGAATTTACTCTCTTAAGGAGCAACGAGAAACTGCCGGCGGTCGCCACACCGGACCAGAAATACAGCAGGACCAAAGTAGATGCAGGGCATGAAGCAGCCGGCACACAACAACTACCCATGGTAGCGCAGGTGTTAACTACAGTAAGGAAGTCACTTCTCACTTGCCAAGCGTTTGAGGAATTGGAGATATTGGAACGAGAGCGGGAGAAGTATAAGGCGACGACGGACGAGATAGAGAAAGGAAAGGAAAAGGAAGGCGTGAGAGGCAGGGTGAAAGAAGGCAAGATGGATATGGATATAGGATGGCCGACGGATGTTGAGCATGTTGCTCACGTCACTTTTGATCGTTACAATGGTTTTCTTGGCTTGCCTAAGGAGTACGAGAATGAAGTTCCAAGGCCAACGCCTAGTGCAAGGTCGGTCCCTTTTCCTGTCTCCTATATTTTTTTTGAGGATGAGTTCTTGCGATGCGGTGCTCTCAATGTTGCCAATCATGCGCGTTCTTGCCTTTCCATTCGCTTCTCGTAGTATACTGTTTCTAATGGAATTCGAGAATTTCTACGATGCAAGATCTGGCCGTGCCTCTGGCTTCCCTAGGTTGAGGTGTATCGGAAATCTCCTGCGAGGGCTTCATAGTGTGTACATTGTTTAATTGTTAATGGCTAGTTTTTTCTATGACACGCCATATCTTCTGAGTGTTGTGGTGATGGTAATTTTGAACCTGCAGCATGGTAAATCCTACTTTATATTTCTCGTAGATAGTGGTTTTTGTTCAGTGATGAATGTCGACGTCGTGTTAGGAGTGTTTTTTAAGGTTGTACACGAAACAAGGGGTTGACCGGTCATTTCATTACTTGCAGCAAGAATGTATTCGGAGTTTCAGCCGAGTCAATGCAATGTTCTTTTGACTCGCAAGGCAATATGGTTCCCACAATTCTTCTCCTCCTACAAAAGCGGCTTTATGATCAGCAGGGGCTGAAGGTACATTCACCTTCCTTTTTAAGGCATCTCTCCTCTTTTTTGTATTTTGTGTGTTGATAATTTTGTGCTTTGGTTTCCAGTTTCCGTCTCAATGTTATGAAAATAGGGAACCACTAATGACTCTGCGCTCATTACACAGCGTAATAGACAGCAAAGAAATAGGATAAAAGAAAAGAGAGAGAACACTGAAGCATTAATTGTACTTTTTCTCGTCCTCTCTGGAGGTTGTAGAGTGGCATTGATTCTACATGTCTTCTTGATCTTGCATCTGCTGGATGTCTATTTTTTTTTTTTATTGCTTTTGCCTACAGTCTCAAGGCTGGAGTAGATTCTCTTCTATTCACATGTCTGACTCTGTACTAATGATAAGGTTGAATGTACCAGGCTGAAGGTATTTTCAGAATAAATCCAGAAAACAGTCATGAAGAACATGTGAGGGAGCAACTCAACAAGGGCATTGTGCCAACTGACATTGATATTCATGCTTTGGCTGGTCTTATTAAGGTGAGTTAATCCCTTCCTTTGACATCACCCACCTCCCCCACCCCACCTTGGTCATCATGGCTAGAGATTGTAGTAGTCAGCAGAGGCTGATTTTTAAACACCGAATCAAGAAATTAGATAAGGTGGACGCTTTGATCCCATTGTACTTGAAATTCTATCTGTTGTACAGTGATGGAAAATTACAGAAAGATTATTGTCCAGAAGTGGTTGTGACTCATCAAGTGGTTTGTTTGATTTGATGTTTTTAAGTTTGAGCTCAGGAATCTGAACAATTGTGGGGTTCATGCAGGCATGGTTTCGTGAGCTCCCTAAGGGTGTTTTGGACGCTTTAGGCCCAGACCAGGTGCTTGCTTGCCACGGAGAGGACACCTTTGCTCTTGTGAAGAAGTTACCTCCCACAGAGGCTGCACTGTTGGATTGGGCAATCAACCTGATGGCTGATGTTGTAGAGGAGGAAGCCTCTAACAAGATGAATGCACGCAACATTGCCATGGTTTTTGCTCCTAACATGACCCAAGTGAGTACCGTCCTTCTTTTGATCCTTTAATGTATGTGTCTTTGTTGGTACATCTTGTCAAAGCTTTATTTAATCCTTAGTAAAATTTGTTGACAAAATCAGGCAGCTGAAATGTTTATTATACTGTTAAAATTTATGACTCTTTGTACCCAGATGGCGGATCCATTGACAGCCCTGATGCATGCTGTTCAAGTGATGAATCTCCTCAAGACTTTGATACTGCGCACGCTGAGGAACCGAAAGGCTGCACCACACGAGGCTCAATCACCGCCTTCATCACCTGGAGTACCTGACACAGAAGAGCCTGAACACAATCCTCAAGCTGCCCTTTGGGTTGAAGATGCAGGCTCTAGCAGGAACGACCTTGCTGGTAGCTTGTATAATCGACATGATCGGCAGTGGTCACAAACCTCCACCACAGGACTTCTCAATGGTCATGATCGCACAAGCTCTCAGTGCTCAATGGGTGGAGTTTGGATGGGTCATGATCGAAGTGGCTCTCAACAACTTCCCCCACTTCCATTCCTAGGTGTCCCTGACCGCCACATTTCACATAATACCCTGTTCAACACCTCACAAAGTACAAACCCTTTCCTTACCAGCCAGGACAACAGCAACTCGCAGAGTTCCTTCCACGCCATCCCGGAACGCAAGGATACACAAAGTGAAGTACTGAATACACTTGATAGCCATGGCTCTCACTGTGAGGAGCCACAAGGAAATTTCAGTCCCTTCCTGCTCTTCCCTCCGACAAATTCCTTCCGAAAAAATAAGGGTGTTGGTGGGAGTGGACGCTTGTCCACCTCCATTGACCAACGGAGTGAGCGAGTGGAAGCATGGTGACAATTCCTATTGCTAGATCTCAAGGTTTGATAGTCTTGCGGTTGTTCATGTACAAAGCGGTGAGCAAGAAGAGTGTGAAGTTGTGTGTGTTCTAAGGATAGACAATCAGTTGTGAGATACTTGGTGGTGTTTGACTGGAATACTCTGCTGTGAAGGTGGTAGGAAATGCTTAGATGAGTAGCATCTGAGGAGGCAATGGATGATGCGCTGTGGGGTGGCAACTGGTAAACACGTGCTGTGTGGAGTTGATCTGAGCCTTCTAGAGGTCGAGGCAGGAGGGGTGTACGTTCTAAACGATGTTACTGCTAGGTTCAGTAGAGGGCCATTGTGTATTATCGCACTCTTGTACACTAGGTTAGAGTAGGTTTAGTTCGTTTACACACGTATTCATTTGTAGTTGCAGTTTCAGCAACAAGGTGGCCTGTATAGGCTGAGTTTGCTTCCAAAGGAAAAAGAAGAAACTGACTTATTCTTTGACCAGGGCTAGATGCTGAATCCTGGGCCTTCTTCATAATAACAACCAAGTCTCGAGCTTGGCAGCCTAGGGCTTTGATTACAATGGGTGTTTTTTTTCCTTAACTTTGCAGGGCTGTATACTTGTATCCATAGCTGCTTCTTCTCTGCATAGCTGTATAGACGTGTTTTCCTACTTCTCCCACATCTTGTGCTCCAGTGAAGTCAGAGTCCTTGCATACACACAAGGTTTTATTTCCTTTAATGTATTTCTGCTTTATGTTGTCCCTGTAGGCTGTAGATTTCGTCACACCGGCAACTGTTTCCACTGTAGCCGTCTGTAATCAGAGATCCAGAGCCAAGCAGGGCATGTCTTTAAAGCCTCTTCCTCTTTTCCCTGATGAGTTGTATACGTCATGGGTGTTCATAAATGCAGCCAAGCCAAGCGCCCTGGAAAGGGCATGCATGTAACCTACCCTAGCAAGGAGCAGGGGCTACTTCCCTAGGGTAGAGTGAGTATGTACTGCAGAGGCTTTAAATAAATAATGTGTGCCTGCTGGGTGCTGTTACGTGCAGGTGATGAGTGTGTATTCTGGTAGCCCCCCCCCCACCCACCCCCTGCCCGGCCCTGTGTTATTCCCGGCATCTCCGACAGGCTTTTTCCCCACTGGCCGTTGGGATAAGATTTTACCCTCCCAGATGCACTGTTCGGCTCGTTCGGCTGTCAGCTCCGCTCTGGGAACCAACCCACGCTTCAAGTGTCATGCTCCTTCCAGTCGGCCAGGACTTCAGGCTGCCACAGTAATATGTAAGTACACTAAATATGATATTTAGTGTCACCGATTCTAATTGCCTTGCTCAATGCTAACTGTAAACCAACACTGAATGTTAACCTAACAGTACTTGGCATTAGTTGTAAAATATTTTGGGCATTACAGGTTTGAAGTGTTGCAGGTATTGTCCACTTACTAAGTGATTTTTAATCCAAATTTCAATCATCCATGTCATTATTTCATCGCCGAATTGTTAGGATGCGAATCATACCAAACTTTATTTCACTAATTGACGTTTGGATGAATCGAAAGTAAGCTGGGATGGCAGTATTTGTAAACTTATTCACTAAAGGTAAGTGTCACTAAAAAAGTTACGGCAGTGACATTAACTGCCATATGACACTAAATATCATATTTAGTTTAGTTGTCACAGGCAAGCTTGGGCTGGGTGGGCTGGGTTTTGTGATTTTTATAACACTGATGTGTGCGATTAGGTTGCCCAACACTAATTTGGCCGACATTCCATTTTATTGGCTTTGCCATGTGGGGAAGAGACACAACGATGCTATATGAAATGAGCCAAAAGTTTGGCTTTTGAGATGAGCATGTGAACATGAATGCAATCGTGGCTTTTCATGTACCTAGTATGAATGGGAGTTAGTATAGGTTAGAGTGTTCTCGCGACTAGCTGCTTGTTTTCATGATTTGATACCACAATAACAAAACATAAGAAAATATGTCCTAACCGAGGTTGCCATGCGGAGTTTATTAACCATCCCACATTCAATAGTGAACACATTTGGGAGGAATCAACAAAATATGCACTTCCAATAAACATAACTAGATTAAGTCCGATTTTCAATCCGATTTTTGATGATACCTCATCGTAGATTTGCTAATGCAACACATGTTTCGTTGTGCAAATCAAATCTATAGAAGATGAAGAACATGGAACGCAAACCAAACAACATCTACACACCTTAGGTAAACCCCATCCATCGTGAGAGCATCTGCACTCATGGAGCCACAACCAAGCCACTACCATTGGCTTTCCCGGCCTTTGAAGGTAAACTAGCATGGTAAATCCACCCATAAGCCCCTATAATGTGTTTAAAATGTCATTATTATACCATGGAGACCCTCTCTCTCAGCTCACCAAGTATGTTGTGTCGAAGGACTCTTGAGAGAGGGGCCTCTGTAACATAATCAATCGACAATAAGAATTTCAGATATATACATGTGTGATGTTATTTGTTAATGTTTATACTATAAGTTGAGGGTTGATTCATTCACTCCAATTCGTGACTCCAATCTCTGATAGTAGGGTTTGCATGCAGGCTTGGGCTTCGTGATGTCTAGGTAAACCCATCCAACGTGAATTGAGGGGGCTGATTGAAGACAATCTTTTTATAGGTGGAGGGTTGATTCATTCGTTGGAGTCCACGATTCTAGGCCGGAATAGTATCGTCACAAGCAAAAGTTGGGCTTGAGCTTCCCGACGTCTAGTTATACACGTCCATTTTGGTGGGGCTCGAATAACAAGCTTTATATAGGTTAAAGACTAAATTCATCCATTTTAATTCGCGACTCTAGGTCATGACAATGGTGTCACAAGCAAAAGTTAGGGTTGGGCTTCCGGACGTCTAGGTGAATTTGTCCATTTTGGTGGGGCTCGAGTAACAAGCTTTATATAGGGTTAAGGACGTCATTCATCCATTCCGATTTACGACTCTAGGTCATGACAATAGTGTCGCACGTAGGCTTGGACTCATTCGTCGTGGAAGGAGGGGTTTGCTTATAAAAACAAACTTCTACAGGTTGAGGGTTTATTTATGCTTTCCGGCTCGAGATTCTAACCCGTGACAATAGTGTCCTAGGCAAGTTTAGGCTTGGGCTCCCTTAGTGTCTAGATAAACTCATCCACCGTGCATGGAGGGGCTTGAGTGAATTAAAATAGAAGCCTCCTATACGTTGAGGGCCTATTCATCCATTCATTCTAGTACGTGGCTCCATGCCATGAGGGAGAGTGTTGATGTCGACCAAGGTTTGTGTGACAAGGACACTTCATCCTTGATCACAACTACAAGCTCATTTTGACTCTAGGCCATGACCGTATTGTCACATGCATGCTTGGGATTGGGATTGGGATTGGGCTTCATGACGTCTAAGCAAACTCATGCATCATGGATTGAGGGGCTTGAGTAATAACAAACTCCCTAAATAATGGGTGTTGATTAATCTAAATTAACGCAAGTGGTTCTTAAATGGACATTTTTAGCTCTACACCCACTTTTCCTAGTATGCGAGTCACGAAAAAGGTGCAAGACGATTAGCAAGTCCAAATCGTGTCCATAGCCGTTTTCTTCACATTCTCCAGAGCTCATATAAATACCTTCTTCATTATCAAAATAAAGTTGCTAGTTCTTAGTACATGATCAAATGATTCCCCCCAAATTTCCCCTTAAATTATAGTTGTTTGTTGAACCTAGATTGGTTATCAAAAATTGAACTCAAAATCTCTTTTCAACATTTTAAAAAATAAAAATAAAATTTAAACTGCAAATCAAGACCAAAGAGTTTGAAATCATTGAAATTGGAGTTGATGAAGGTGTTGATCTAAGCTATGTATCAAAGATTATTTGCTTCCCAATCTGGTGTTGTAGGGGGGAACTTTTCCACCGTTCAATGTTGTGTAAGTGGATGACATCACTAGCAAATTCTACATGGGTCATTTGCCAATGAAAACCAAGTTTGATGCCAATGTTGATTGTACCATGCCTCTAAAGTGGTCACATGTAAGATCAAATGTTGCCAAACTGGCTTTTCATTATAGAATACCCACAATACAAGTTGGTATGCACCTCACAACCACATGTTGCCTCTTGGTTTGCCCAAGTTGCCGCCTCCTAATTTCCCAGCTTGCCCACAAAAACCAAGTGTGTTAGGGCTCAATGGGTAGCACTCATATTTTTGGAAGATGGTGGGTGTCGTCTGATTTTGGTGAAGGTGACTAACCCAAATATCATCAAGGCGGTGGCTAAACTAGCATGTCTTACTCATCCACTGGATTGGGGCAACTATACTCCCGACTAGGAGCTAGGAATAGGTGTCCAATCAAGGAAGCCAACCGAATTAGCCTCATCTACCTTAGGCCGGGACGGTAGAGGTCTGTTCCCCAACATTGTCCACTGTTCCAATATGGGGGAAACACAATATGCACAATTGCAATGAAGGGGCTCTAGTAAAAACAAGTCCCCTACAAGGTTGAGGGCCTATTCATTTTAATTGGAGTCCACTTAACTAATTCGGGATCTCTCGTGTCATTTATGAAGTCAAAACTTATCTCAAAATAGATATTTGGGACTATAAAATAGTTCTATGCATTTTCACCTTGCCAATGGACGAGTTGATGTAGACACCATGAATCCCTAGTCAAATGAATGAATTTTGTAGATAAATATGGATAAGATTATGAGTGCCTTTGGGTATAAGAGAGAGCTCAGGGGAGGAGAGAGGATCATCTTTTGTCTCTCCTATGGTTATGATGGTTCGTGTTCATAGCAATCACAATATTGTGATTAATTTGTGAAGTTTTTATATTGTACGAAATTTTGAAAGTTCTCAATATTGGTGTTTCATGCGCATCCAGGATTGTGTTATTCTTCTGTAAAACAAGAATCTGACACCTTTGAGTTGACCTCCATATAATAAATTATGATAAATTCATGTCAAGTGCGTTCACATAGACTAATTTGGGTTCTAATGCTGATTCCAAGATCAAACAACAAAAGAAATAAAAATGCATGTTATAATATAACTGACTTCGTTTTCACAATCAGTAACGTTAGTGAGGCCCATCTCTAAGAGGTAGGTGACTACACTAAATATTCTAGTTAGTGTCATCCCAACTTACTTTTCATCGATCCAAATGCCGATTATCGAAACAAAACTTGGTATGATTAGCATCCTAACCAGACATGTGATGAAACATTACCCTAGATGATTGAAATTTGGATGAAAATTCACTTACTGAGCGACTCGTCATTGCAACACTGTAATTCTATAATCCCCAAAATGCTTGTACAAGGAATGACAAACAATGTTAGAGTAACATTGAGTGTTGGTGACACTGCATCAGAGCTTACAACCAGTATTGAGGAAGACGATTAGAATTGGTGACACTACTAAATATAATATTCAATGTAGCCCCATATAACAAATATAATGTTTCTCTGCAAGTTTAAGTTACATATGCGTGTCCACTACTTTGGTACTTACGCTACAGCCGTGCATGGTACTGTGAAGACTTTCATGCGATTTTGACCACCTCCAAGGATCCTCAAATGGTCGGCTATTAGGCTCTCACCGACCCTTGTCGTGATCGAAAATGCCTGCCTCGGTTTATTTTGATCTAGGATTTCGGAGTGCGTGATGCATTCGTGTTGAAGATCTCTTGGTAATGGAGAGAGGGAATGGAGGTGAGTGGGGTGTTTTTCGGTTCGTTTTTTCATGTTCTTCAACTTCTACCGATTAGATTTACGCTACAAAACTTGTGTTGCGTTAGCAAATCTACAATAAAGCATCAGCGAAAAAAAGTTGGATCGAAGATTGGAGCTCCTTTTATTTAGTTATGGATATCCTGGAATGCATGTTTTTAAAAATTCTTTAACTGGATACATAGGTCATCTCAATTGTGTTCGTTGTTGAGTGAGGAGTAGTTAAAAGAATTTGAAGATGTAGTCTAATCTCTTTTGAACATGTGCTCCTAAAGTATAGGGTAATGCGTCATTCCTAGTGTGTTCTACATTTAAGAACTTCCCCAAGCAAACACCCCCCGCGGCGAAAGGGTACTCGAGTCTCTCTCTCTCTCTCTATATATATATATATATAGAAAATCTTCAAAGAAAGGAAAACCAACCATATGAGCACCATCCAACATGTTAGTGAAGAGGTACTTGAGAATTGATCCAAAACCTTCATGTCAACAAGCTTTTTAGCTGATTGTTTTATATAAGGTGATGAATGATTGGAAAACTCAAAATGAATTTAGAAGAGGCAATTTCATTTCTTACTTATTTTGTTGTGCTTATGTGTAGGAGGAGGCATGAGGGAGGGCGCATTTTTGACATGAGGGCACTGCACGAGGGCGGTAGCCTTCCCTCGTGCCTCCAATTGCATAGAGTAGAGGCACCCATAACCAATCACTTAATAGATTTTGCGCCAAATCTGGAGCCGTATAAGGTTGTGCAAATTTTTCTTGTGTAGGAAGATAGGAATAAGGAAGTTTGATTTTATTTTTTTATTTTTTTGATGATTTTATTCCTTAGATTGAAATTATTATGAATTTTTGAAACCAAATGTTGGTCCGAACACATTATCAATGTCTAGAGTCTGTCATAACCACTCGTTTTGAGACGAATTCCTCCTCACTTTAGCACTCAAAACTAGGGTTCATGTGGCATGGCACAATCAATTCCATGATGATATTATAACTGGAGTTGGAGACTAAGGGCTCGTTTCCATGTAGGTTGCTTCGCCCACCAGATTGTAGTGGGCAAGTGGCCTACATGAAAACTAACCCTTAGAAACTGTGAAATGGGGAGACTTAATTTAAACACCCATGAAAAGAAAATGACCAAAACTAGTCCCAGTGTAATCAAAATTATGGCACCCTATGGATTCTTGATGGGATCATGATTAGGAATAGGTGGTTCTACTCTAAACATCTAGGCAACGATTTTCTCCAATGGGGCACCTCACGGAACACACATGTGTTCATTGTAGGGACCTTACAAGACCTCACAAGGAACATTTGTGTAATGGAGAGACCTTATGAGTAAGTTGAGGTACTGAGGCCTTAAAGTGTCACCTTCCTTTTGGTGACACCTATTTTTAATCCTTAATCCGTCAACAAGTAAGTGCAATGGAGCCATCAAGTCGTTGTTAAAATTAGTTAATCATATGCAACATTAAGTATAAAATAACACCACTTCGGCCATTCACAGTAGCGGTGTAAGAAAGGATGCAAGAACACTTTTAAAAGAGGACCAACTATAATTATTCAACCCCCATTCTACCAAAGGAAGTTGTTTTTTTTCTCCTCATATTCTCAACAAAGTCAAGTTATTTCTTGGGATAATCCCTTACGCCATTTGTCTCTCGCCGAGTATGGGAAGAAAAACCATTCGATATTCATTTTCTTTTGCCATAGCTCCTCTCCCTTCCTGCCATATTCAATAAGAATAGGTCCGAGATGACCCTAAACTACTAGGTGATTATGGAGAGGTACCCATTTCCGAATGGAGTGGTTGGCCGTTCTATCCCTATTGTGAAATCTTCTCTCTACTTGACAGAAGAAAACTAGCTAGGTAAGTTGAAAGCCAAGAGCCCACCCACCGCAAGGTAGGCAGTAAAACCCCACCCTACATGAAGAGGATTCTTGAACAAGGTAGGGCCAATGGGCTCAAATTCAAGTCGGATTACCCGACGTTATCATTTATTTATTTATTTTCAATAAGAATCTAATTTATTATGAAATTAAGTTGAGTTATTTCATGGTCCCACAAAGTGGGACTGAAATGCTAAATAGTTAGGCTTGTGGTAGGGACAAAATCTACCATTCTCTTGATTTATGAAGGGCGAAGCTAAATCTCCAAAATCGTCTGGATTAGTTCATCCCATTTCGGTATCTTATGTAGGAAAATATGTACATTGTATAGATGACATCTTTGTAAAGTTAGGATTGTTCGCAAATCAAGTGTTCCGATTTAGAAGACTATAAAACAATTGTGTATGTTGGTATGGTCGGACATACATCAAGTCCCATCCCTTTTTGAGGCATATACTTGGTATATGAACTTGTACAAATATCAATTTTCTAAGCAACCGGCATGAGATCATAATTTCCCGAGGTCGTGTGAATTAAAGTATGGATTTTTTGGGATGAGGATTCCTTGATGCCTTTTCTTAGTAGCTAGGTTAATGCCAAGAGTCCCAATTTGTGGTCTTCGCTACATTTAGGTCGACGAATTGCAATTTTTCTCTTCTTCTTTGAAAAGTCTATCATTATATAGTTATTTTTTGTCCACACTTGTACTTACTACCATCGATACATGTACCTTCAAAGCTTAATTAAGAGATTTCATATTGATACTCAAGTCATCCGGCAAACATTGTGGACCACACTATTTATAACCAAGTCGTCTTTTGAAGACATCTAAATTGGCACTAGAGATAAAAACATATGTGTCAAATGTAGAATATGCAATGGAGCGTTACCGTATGTGAGCCTAGAACGAGTACTTTTCTTAAATGGTTGGCCAATGTAGTATGTACGAGGTTCCTAGATTTGCGTTCAAGAATGAAGGGACGCGGTACATTTGAGAAGATTTTGTCCACTTCATAATCAACATCCCGGTTTAGAATATCACATATTACTATTTATGGGGAAACAACATATCATAACTTTTCTTTTATATGTTCCAACATATATATCATAAATGGACAACTTTGGTACTTGCATAGAGGGTGTAGTTTTACAATATAATGTCTTTAAAAGTGTAGTAGATTAGTCTCATGGTTCTAGAGTTGGTGGGAATGTCTCTAGATTTGATTCACATGGTTAGTTGTATGATAAAATAATATACATGAAGCAATTGCCTTCAATGCATCTTGGGACACACCAAGATGGGAGCAAACGGTTGGTAGATCGACTACCGGCATATGAGTCCTAGGGAATCAACCTATGTTATTGATAAAAATATGTAAATCTATCACATGTTTTTTTTGTGACACAAGTCCTATTTGGTGGTGATAGACATCTATCTATTTTGGAAACCATCTGGCCTGCTGACCCTGGATAACTAAGACATGCAAGTGTCATTCGGTTATTTTTCTTGATCAAACATTTATATTTGATTGGAGTGTGTTTGGGTAGAGGATCAAAGAACAAACACCATAAAGACACGTTTAGAAGATATTTGACAACGCCTCTAAATTTTATTAACTACTTGCCACTCAAATAATGAACACAAATGGCTAGACTTATGTATTCAACTAGGGAAATTACAAAGTTGCACTTTTGATAACAATGACTAAATGAAGGCACGTCCAATCCTTTTAGATGCTTCATCAAAAACTTTTGTTGATGCAACACAAGTTTTGTTATGTAAATCTAATTGGTAGAAGTTGCATAACATTATTCAGCCATGTGGGTCGGTTCCATGACCCTAGAACATGTCAATTATATTCCACGGGGAGCCTGCACAAAACGAGAATATTCGTTTATTATTCGTACATTCAATCTAAAGTTGGAAATTTGGGTGGAGTTAAACTCCCGACACTATCCACAAGAAACATTGTTATCATAGGAATATTCCCTAAAATTCTTCTTAATAACAGAAATATCATTGAAAACACTGACACTATTCATAACATTCTTACTATTCAAACCGACATCATTCATTATTCGTACTAGCATCAATTTCTTCCTATTTCCTAAATTTCTTCCCATGAAGGTAAGATAGTGGAGGCCCTTGTCATATGCTAAATATAGAATAGAACACAACCATGTAGCTAGACAATGTTATGTGGAAAACACAAAGACACGAACTGAACATACTTTGTCCACGTGGCAATTCAAGTTCACTTACAAATGGCACTTCTTTCGCATGGTCAAATGCACCAACAACCAATACGAAATTATTTTTCTTACTTTAAAAAAAAGAAATGTCCCCTCCGTTTCTACCGCTACCATTTAAAGAAAGAAGCCCAATCTCACGGTGGGACCCGCGGGACCCGCCTACTTGGCTTAGGTTTGAGGGAGGGGAGGGGGGGGGGGAGATAAATGAAGGAAGCAAGTGAGTCATACGGAGATAAAGTCACGGAGGGAGGGCCATACTTGACGGCCACTTGGTGACTTCTACGTACTTATTTGTACTTCACTAATTATAGCCGAGATCATGGCTAAGCCTCCGAACCAGGAGAATCGCCCTCCCACCCTCCTTTGGGAACTTTAACTACAGGAAAGTCACCATCTCAGTCCAATCCCCGGAAAAAAAAGGGGAAAAAAAAAAATCCAAAAATTAGGTACAACTACATGTGAGAAATTGATATGGAAAGAATGGGGTAAAAGTTTTTGGGGCACAGATTTTTTTTTAAAACTTAAAAAAATTAAAAGAAGATTTTTTATACCACTGATGTGTGCGATTAGGTTGTCTCACGCTAATTTGGTCGACATTCCATTTTATTGGCTTTGCCATGTGGGGAAGAGACTTAGCGATGTTATATGACATGAGCCGAAAGTTTGGCTTTTGAGATGAGGAGTGTGAATGGGAATGCGATCATGGCTTTTCGTGTACCTAGTATGAATGGGAGTTAGTATAGGTTAGAGTGTTCTCGCGACTAGCTGCTTGTTTTCATGATTTGATACCACAATAACAAAACATAAGAAAATATGTTCTAACCGAGGTTGCCATGCGGAGTTTATTAACTATTCCACATTTAATGGTGAACACGTTTGGGAGGACCTGTGTATTTAGTCAAGGAATCAACCAAACATGCACTTCCGATAATCATAACTAGATCACGAGAGGTCTGATTTTCAATCCAATTTTTGATGATACCTCGTCGTACATTTGCTAATGCAACACATGTTTTGGTGTGCAAATCTAATATGTAGAAGATGAAGAACATGAAAAACAAACCAAATAACATCTACACACCTTAGTAAACCTCATCCCTAGTACCGAGCCTAGAAGGACCTCCACTAAACATGATATTTAGTGTCATATGGTATTTGATGTCACTACGGTAACTTTTGGGATGACACTTCTTATGAATAAGTGAACAAATATTGTCATGTATAATGGATGAGTTCATCCATTGGCCAAAACCCTACCGTCTCTTGTGATGAAACATTGTCATGGATGATTGAAATTTGGATGAAAAATCACTTGGTAAGTGACAATAATTGCAACACTGTAAATCTATACTCCCCTTACCACCCAAAAATTTACAAGGAATGATAAATAATGTTGGGTTCACATTGAGTGTTGGTGACACTATACCACGGTTTACAATTAGTGTTGAGCAAGACAATTAGAATCGGTGACACTAAATATCATCAATCAGTGTAGTAATTGAAATGAATTAATGTAACAACAAACTTGGGAGGGCCAGGACTAGACGCCCACCTCTTTGAGCTAAGCCTCCGACTTCATCTCTAGTCCAATAATGCATGGGGAGATTTTCGGCCATGATCGGTCAAAATCCTAGTGCTCCCAAGTCGAACCGGTTACATGTTGTGATCTGTTGGTTTTTCTTTATAAATTGGAGGTGTATTTTGTAGACTCCTTTAAAATGATGAGTAATTTTCTTGAAGATTTGAACTTTAAACCGCTTATTTCTCAAACTCAACTTGGTTCATCCTAGGATTTGAGCCTTTCCCCGTTCATTGCTCCAGCCATGGCCACTTGGGAGGGGTAGCTTTCTACCACCGACAGGGTAGTTATTATTTTACCGCTAAGGTTAGATGTCTTGCTCTTTGAGTTGGGCCTCACCAACCTTACCAAAGTAAACGAGGTATAGTATACAATATGCCCCTCATCGCTTTGTGGTTAATTCATTTTAGCCAACTGGGCCCCACTATAATAATTTGGGGACTTGGATTGTAATTCTAGTGTCACATTAGTCAACAAAAATGAATTGCATGTCGTGAAACAATTGATCATATATTCACCTTAGGTAATATTTTAATGTCACCATGGCTACCAGATTTTATGCAAGAGAGTTTTTTTTAGAGTCCAGTGAGCTTGGTGCCCACCTTTGCAAGAATGGAATGAGAGAAAATCCATCAGTCATCGAATATCCCTTGTATACTTCTTCAACTTGGGAATATTGATCACAGAGGAGAATTTGAACTCCATGTAACTGCTCGAGACATCACAAGGTCCATAGACCTATATTGGTATTGTTGTTGTTTAATCACATGAAACTACAACATTGAATGAATAAAAATACCAATAAAGACTCCCAATACTCTTGTGTTGGTAGGAGATTTTGCTACACTTGTGATGTTATATACCTTCAAGGAGCGTTTAGTGGTGTCAAAACCCTCAATTGTGGTGAAATATAAGGCATGTGCTTGACTTTTGTCAAAAGACGGCTATATAAAAATGAACTCCTTGTCTAAAGTTTGGAGAGCACCATTTTTCGTGCCTTCAAAAGTTTGTCATAAATTCCAATTTATCAAACATATGCTTGCAACTTTAAAAGTTGTATATTTCATAGTTGCAAGATCTAAGAGGCTGCAAAAGGATTTGAATTGATGTCAAATGTTGACTTAGCATTGTGAAGATATTAAGCCCTGAAGAATATGTAACGACACTGACTCAACATTACAGCTCAACATTACAGCTCAACATTACAGCTCTAGTGTAGCCGATGTATGTATTCACATTGATGATCTCCCAGAAAATGTCAGAAGTTCTGACAAACCTCCAATTGTTGTATTTGGGTCAAACTTCTGGGTACAAAAGCCACAAAGAATACTATGTTGGGCATGACAAAATGTATTCTTATGGAAATCAAAGACAAATTCCAAGGTGAAATAAGAGACATCAGATTGACTGAAGCATGTAACTCATGAAGAATCACAAAGAAATCATCCTCTCTGCATTTTGCACTCATCCGCTAAACCGTCTGCTTCCAACACTCATGTTTTCTGAATCTGTCACAGTGAAAGGACACATCCAATGAACCATAGCCTCTCTTCTTAAGTAACTGATGGTAAGTTAATATACAAACACATCATCGCATCCTGTTCACAACAACAATGAACCCTTCCAAAAACTCGTCTGTTAAGCAGAACCTCTTACGCCCAGAAACCAGAGGCATCAAAAACGTCGTATAGTAGTGGTGTCTTCAAGTATTACTTACAGTTAGGGTGCCCTTTGCAGGTAGAAGTGTAGCATGCGGTCTTTTTAAACCACCAAAAACAGCCTCTGAACTCTCACGATTTTTGACACAGAACCTTTACAAGAATATGGAACAAAGTCCACAAAAGGCTGTTGATCAAGATGGCTCATTTCAACATTTTGGAGGCATGCCATTAGAACTTCAAGTCATGTGAGCCTGCCCTGCAACACGAGCGATGCTCGAGTTGTCACTCTTGCGACTCGATAAATTTCATGTTGAACTGCTGCCCATTCCTTTGCACTCGTCACGCCCATGCTATTATTGGCTGTGGCTATGTTAATTGCATTCCAAATGCCAGGAAAGGAGAGAGAATCGTAGCTGTTGCTTGAGACTGGCCCATAAACCTGTCGCCACAATACACGAAGGTTAGCTAAGGTGAGCAACACCTGAAACCAACAAAATGAACACTGAGCACATTTTCTACCATTACATTGGTAGAAGTTTTATATTTTCTTTTTTGCGATTTCAAGATGATTCAAATCCACCGCATCCAAGAACACATACTTTGGATACTGTATGCAAAAGTTATAAGGGTCTAAAGGGTCTATTTGTAGGTGACCTTAAACAAACACCTATATCAGATGTTTAGGAGGTGTACATCCTCATAATCAATATGTACCTATTTTGCAAGATTTCTAGGTGTTGGGTATAGGTCAGGTGTTGGTTTTGGGTATACATGCCTTACTGTATTTGAATCAGGGCCACTACTTCATCACAAACCTCTAAACTCTTGTAAAAACACCGATTTCACATCGTTCCAATCGCATCAAAACACAACATTGCATCAATGCCTACCAAACATAAGCTTGCAATTTTAATCATTTGTTTCATAAATGGCTTAAACCCAAGGCCTTAACATGGATCCCATGGGAACTCCGAGGTTAAGCCAACTAAGGCCGGAATAGTACTCAAATGGATGACCTTCCTTGCACTTGATATCTGGTGCACCCTACCACCGTTGGTCCACCATCTTAGTGGGGTAATCCCAGTAAACCGGATATTTTCAACCAACCATATGGGAACCTAGGGGCTTGTCCTTGGGGGAGATAGATAGGTGCCAACTGGCTTGTCCGCGCCCATCCAAGGTGTTCACCTTTGAAAGGAGGTCGTAGTCTTCAGAGGTCTCTAATTCTCAGAATGCATGTTTTAGAATTAACTATAGACTTGGACCAACTTGAAAATGAAGCAACACAATAATTCACGCTGGTGGCAACATTGGAGTCGTTTTTCACTATATTTAATCTTTGATTCACTAAAAGGTTAAATTATGAATTGCATCAGTGTTGAATGAACGATCAGCTAGATGTAAGTTAGCGCTGAAGAGATATTAAACCCTGATGGACATATATCAACACTGGCTCAACATGAAAGGCTGGTCACTTGCGTTTGGAGATATCAGATTTCCTTTTTCACAAACCATCATGCACTCCCTGGCATAGTCTTCCTTGTGAATTCAAGCATTTTGGAGACTGGGTCTAAATTGCACCTTCTCATCTCAAGCTATACTGCCTGGTTAGAAATCACCCCAAGAGTTTACAAAACCAAACGGTTGCCAGATATGTTAATGATGGAGGAACATACCAAATGTTTGTACCAGGTATCACCAACAATCCCATCAGCATCTAGGAATGCGCGCTCCCCTTGAAGCAGCCGATCATTCAAGCCCCGCTGCTGGTATAAGTGCTCAGCAATTGATACCTGCTGCAACTGTGGACTGGCTACCGCAACAGCCTGCACAAGAATTTTAATTTTTTTGATTTGGTCGATCCATGCGCCTGTCAGAAAACTTCTACCTGGAAGGTCTGAGTTAAAATTTATTACCTTGGCTATATTTGAGTGGTGTGTGGTTAGGTGTGGATCTAAAAACGAATCAAAAAATCATGTGTCTAAAAGAGATTGGACTACATGCTCAGAATTTGTTTAACTTTGGTTATCAAAAAAAATTTCATATGAGCTCTAGAAATCGTGAGGGAAATGGCTATCGTCTCAATTTGGATTTGCTACTCATCTTGTACAAATCATGTTTTTAATACCCTAGGAGATGTGGGTGCAGAGCTAAAAGTGTCCATTTTAGTCTCACCCACCTTACTTTCATCACAGACCTCTTGATCCATATATATGAAAACTGATTTCACATCAATTCAATCACATCCCACTACAGCATCAAATCAATGCCTACCAAACATAAGGTCGTAATTTTTATCTTTAGTTGTCGATGAATTGTGAGTTTACTAAATGTTGAATGAATCGTTAGTAAAATTACAAATCATAAGCAGTGTGAAGATATTAAACCCTGAAGGGTATGTAATAATGCTGACTCAACATTAAATGTCGGCCCACTTTGAAATGATTTACTGTTTACCCACAATTACTGCTCTGAATCCCTTTCTACACACACTTACCTGCAACTCGAGTCGTAGTCGATGACATGCCTCCCTCAGATTGCTGATTGCAGAAAGAAGAGGAGAAATGGAAATTTTCTGAGGAGCCTTCACAGACTCCAGATGTGTGGTAATGGCAAGCGCGTATGTCTGAAGCTCATTTGCATATGTCTCATACTTCAGTGGGAGGATAGGATCACTTGCAAGTCGCATAGTTATCAGCCCCATCAGGTTTGTCACTGTAAAGAGAGCAAAACAAAGCACATACATAAGGCCTACATTCTTCTCACAATATTTGGAGTTCATTTGTTCTTCATTTATCAAAGTGAAGATCCTCTTTCTTCTTACATGACCATATAGGTCTCCTCAATTATGTTGTCAATTCAACCTAGAATAGATAACAATTTTGAGCAATGTCTTTTAATGTCAATGTCTCTTAAGCAAATGTCTCTTTGGTGTCCATTCTTAGATCCACACCTAACTACACACTGCTCAAATATAGGTGTCTGCCGATAAAGATAAGTTACCGAATTAGGCTCACTTACCTTAAACCAACCATGTGATTAAAACAAAGGACTTGCACTCACAGCTAAACAATGTTATTACTTCAGGCAAATGATGCTAACCACTATCACAGAGAATTCTAAGGAACTGTCTTAAACAATGCTGCAAAAAGCATAGATGGGCATAATACTTGCGACATGGCGATGGAACATCGGGTCGCAGAAGTTGACCATCCAGTTGTAGTTGTCATACACAGAATGGTACACAGGATACTCTGTAACACAGCCACAGACATTAACAATACAGGGCTTTCAGTAACGCCAAAAGGTTTTTTCTTCTTTTTAAACAAGTGAAGCTGGTCTTTTTCCTCTCACAATATGGTTGCCATTACCTCATTATATCACATAATTTGAAGTGTGACAATCACCAAAGGAACTGACCATCGCCAAAATTCAGATCCAGGGATGGAACACCCGCATGCTGTAAGAAGGCAGCAAAATCGGAACCACCACCACCTAATCTGCCAATCTACACCATGCACATTATCAAACCTTTCAGTAAAGATTATTGATCAATGTTGGACTGGTATATAAATAAAAGCATGGTATCAATACACAACATCAGTATTGGTATCAAACAACCTACCCAACCTCTATCAAAATGTAATACCAGTCAAGTATTGGAACTTGGTGGGTATCACAAGATGAGAGAATCTTTCTATATCCAAGTTGCTGTGTGGGTCAATACTTCCTAATACCATACTAATACCTAGGGTAAATTTAACCAGATGTGAAGGTGCTTGTATGGCACATAGACCTAAACGGTATACTTGAATACAAAAACATCCTTAAATACCCATAACCTATCCGTATCAAAAATAAAAAATAAATAAAAATCTCGTATATATACCCCAGTGGTATCCAAGAAGTATGATATCAGTCCAACACGGGTATCAACCCTATACCTTGCACCGGGCAACACAAAACAACTATGTGATTACCACATTTACAGAGAAACTTTTCAGATTGGGGGTACATTTCAAAGCTGAATCTGAGACTGCTTACAAAGAAAATTTAGCATAGTGGCAGGTTGATAATACAAAGACAACTAACAAAGATATGGGAGTTGCAAGTCGTGCCACTTATACATTCATAAAGGACCTGTGTGGTCACTATAGTGCAGTTTTATGGCCAGCTAAGCAGTACACATAGTTTGCATCTCTACACTAGCTCTCCACTTTGTGCAAGTTTTGGCCTTCTACAGAAAAAATGACGTAACAATTGACATGAACGCATTTAAGGGACAACATGTAAGAGTTATGGACGAACCACAGGTGTTGATTTCTTGCTGGAGGTGACCCATGAATCATATACACTTTGTCCAGTGGAGTCCGGGTCTTTTACCTGGCAGATTGAAGAACAGCGCACCAAGATCAAATGCATTTCAACATTAGAGATTGCACAATCGTCTAACTTGTTGCTCTGGTCTAGAGGATATTCATGAGACCAAAAAATTGCATGATATTCCTAGGTACTGTCATCAGGGAACCACCCGACTTTTAGCTAGAGAATAAGAGTTTCCAAGGAACCTTGCTGCCTTAGGCCACTGGAAGAGACCTCAATCTCCAGGCATAATCTAGGAGCTGGTCACCAGAACCTCACACAAAGCGTGTTGAAAAACAGTTTGTGACAAATTTTGCTTTTCTAAACTGCAGATTTCGTTTGATGTCATCAATTGGGTTTTTTTGGATCCAAGTAGACAATTCGTACTGACCTGCTTGGAGACCTCTATCAGGAGGTCATCAAGTTGTGGCGAAGAGGATGCATAGAACCCAGCACCACCAACCGCACAATCCACGTTCAGGTACGCCACCACGTTGGATTCAATAATGTCATTGTTTTGCTCCACCCACTCTGTTGAGCCCAACTATTGCCACCACACTAATTCAAGCTTTGAAATTAAATCCTAAAATTTTCTTGCATACCTTCAACTGCTTACATGACTACAACATAAGTCCTTCAAGCAAGTCATTGCTACCATTCAAACCCAAAAACCTTACAAGTATGTCAATTCACATCCACCAACGATTGCTGTTAATTTACACTAATAATTGCACACCTAGGATCTGCTGAAAATGGAGACACAGGATAAATAGAAATTAGCAGGCGCAGTAGATACCATGCCATATTCCTCTGCATCCCAGCTGCACAGTACAATGGTCCTTTTAGGGCGCCACCCCTGCTGCGTGAGCTTTCCAAACACACGAGCTGTCTGCAAAAGTTCCACATAAGATAAGTGAGCCTAAAGAAACAATATTAGCTCTGCACCCTCTTCTCCTAGGATATTAAACATCCAATTACTACAAGATAGTTAGGAAATCGAGATCGAGGCCATAGCCATTTTCCTCCTAATTGTTGGAACTCGTATGAATATCTTATTCATTGCCAAAGTGAAGATTCTTTTTCTTCTTGAATAAGCATACAGGTGCCCCCAATTAATTATTTTGACTCTTAAACCTAAAATTGTTAACACATTTTGAGCATGTAGTCCCAATCTTTTTGAAACACATGTAGTTTTGGAGTCCATTGTTGCATCCACATCTAACCACACACCACACAAACATAGGTGTTCAATTTAGATAAGCAACTGTATTAGACCCACTGCCATTACCATTTTGGCTGGCTCACAAGCTTCACCTTGTGCAGGACATTAAAATTGGACTCTAATGCTCACACTGATCAGTCCAAGTGCTCCAGAAAAAAGAAAATATCTCCTTTCAATGGCCTGTACTTAAATGTCCTGGATATTTCCAAGCTCCCCTCTCATGCAAGACAGTTTTTTTACATGCTCCATTCCAGAAACTCAAACTTGTACCTCTAAGAGAGTTGCAGTGCCGCTGTTGGGGTCGACAGCCCCAAATGTCCATGCATCTCGGTGGTTGCCAATGACCACAAACCTGCACCACAGTAAAGACTCTCAGAAGTGCTCTAAACAAGTGTACAAATTGGAAAAAATTGGGGTTTTTCATACAATGTTGGAAGCAGATTACTGGAATATGCATAAACTCAAATACAGTACACAATTTGAATCTGTCCACAACACAGCACCTGTCAGGCTCCTGTGACCCTGTGATAGTGCCAAAGACGTTACGTATGGATGTCACTGTTTGATTTGCCTGCAGATATCACACACCAGAGATAAGGTTAAGACCATATCACAAGGGCATTACCTCTGCAAGCTTTTAGTTCTCAGTGTATAGATCCCTACATATATTTCTTAGAGGATTCCTAGGTTCAAATTGTGAAACCATATCCATAACTCATCACTTTTAAATGCAACGTTTCCCTGTGAAAAAGAAACTTCCAGTAATCATTCCCAAAGTAAACAGGTAACTATGACAAACAACAATCACAATAGCATAGCATGACTTCTGGCAGTTATAGTTCTCAGTGCATCCATCCCACTGGCAAATGTGTTGGAGCATTCATGACTTCCAATTGTGAAACCATATCCAAAACTACATACAACAAACTGCAAGTTGCAGTAGTCCGGGCGAAACTTAGACCCTAACCCCTAACCTTCAAACATCACACATCAATCGCAACGTCACACTTCATTTAGTTTGAACATATTAATGAATTTATAAAACACAGGATCACTCTCATGTGTTAAGATTGTTAAACCATAATCCATAACAACATACAAGTCGTAAGTTGCAGTAGTCCGACACACCCTAAACCCTAAATCTAAACTTTCGCATCAAATTCAGACATAGATTACAACGACACGCTTCATTTTAGCCTTGCACATGTTGAATATTTCATCATACTGTGGCATCACACTCACAAGGATGGCGGATGGCTGGCTTACTCACCACATATGAAAGATTCAGTCTGCCAGGTCCACGGCCCAGTTTGTAAGAGATATTAAGCGCCCCCTGCCAGTCCGCAGGCGCAATAGGACCACCGAGGGATTGCAAGATGGGTAACGCATCTTCGGCCGAGATGGGTAACGAAGGAATTTTCGGTAACTTGGCAGCTGGATCATCCGGAGACAACCTCTCTGCATCCACATCGCTAACCCATCCGGGTGTCAGCGGGTCCCCAATACCTTGAAACACCGATCCTCGCTGTGCCCCACTTGGAGGCAACCATCTTGACTTGGGATAATAACCCTCGGTGCCATTATGGCCATAATCCAAGGGGTCTGAGAAAATCACAACCGCAAGAGCACCTGCCTTCGCTGCATGTTCCACAATGTCACCTCGGTAGATCGACCCATACTTCGCAATGACAATGGTACCAGAAACTTCGACCCCAAGTAGGGCTAGGCGCTCGAAATCCTCTTGGCGCCCATAATTGGCATACACAACCTCGCCTGATGCATTCCCGGATGGGGATAACCCATGGAAGGTTGGGATGACCTTGGAGTTATTGCTGTATGGGTCACTTGGAACGGCATTCTCAGTTAAGGAAAATTCGAGATTCTGCTTCTGGGGTTGCGTGAGAGTGAGTGACCTGTGTAGTGGGTAAGAGAGAAGTACATCGTAGTCTTTGTGGTGAGCGTCCAGGCCGTATGATTCGAATGAGGCTTGCACAAATTCTGCGGTGACGAAGTTCTCCGGTGTGCCTGCCACGTGAGGATCCTTGGTCAGCTGCTTCAAGTGGCGGCTGAGGCTGTTGTTGTCCACGCTTTCGATGAACACTTTTTGCCATTCCTTCAATGACAAGAACAAAAACAAGAACAACGTCACATGTTGGTACAGAAAGAAAGAAAGAAAGAAAGAAAGAAAAGGAAAATAAAAACCACCTCTCCGAATAGCTACCGCAACAGACCTCGCTGTAAGCTGAAATTGAACATAAATCACAACGGAACAGTGTGACTATCAATTGAATGCAGACACGCAAGAATGTTGGGCAATCCTTCTCAGCAATCAAGAAAAGTTGTGAAAGACGGGCGTGAATTCCTATTAGTGAGATCATACGCAACAGAACTCGCTGTAAGCTGCAATTGAACATAAATCACAACGGAACGGTGTGACTATCAATTGAATGGAGACACGCAAGAATGTTGGGAAATCCTCCTCAGCAATCAGAGAAGTTGTGCACGACAGCTGCGACTTCCTTACAGTGAGTTTCTACGCAACAGACTTCGCTATACGCTGAAATTGAACAGAAATGACAATGGAGCGGTGTAATTATCAATTGAATGGAGACAATCAAGAGGGTTGGGCAATACTCCTCAGCAATTAGTAGTTTACATGTATGTGTTGCAACAAAGTTGTAAACGACAGCCCTGAATTCCTTATAGTAAGTATTTACGCAACAGACTTCGCTGTAAGCTGAATTTGAACAGAAACTACAATGGAGCGGTGTAATTATGAATTGAATGGAGACACGGAAGAATGTTGAGCAATCCTCCTCAACAATAAGTAGGCTGCATGTATGTGTTGCAGGAAAGTTGTGAAAGACAGCTGTGAACTCTTTATAGTGAGTTTCTACGCAACAGGATTCACTATCAGCTGTCAAATTGAACACAAATTACAATGGAGCGGTGTAGTCATCAATTGAATGGAGACACGCAAGAATGTTGAGCAATCCTCCTCAGCAATAAGTAGCTTACATGTATGTGTTGCAGAAAATCTGTGAAAGAAAGCTGTGAATTCCTTATAGTGTAGTTCGTGCGCAACAGTCTCCGCTATAAGCTGTCATTATTGAAAATAAATTACAACGGAGCGATGTAATTTGTGGATTAAATGGAGGTACGCAAGAATGTTGAGCAATCCTCCTCAGCAATTAGTAATATATATGTGTTGTAGAGAAGTTCTGAACGACAGCTCTGAATTCCTAATAGTGAGTTTCTACGAAACAGACTTCGCTAGAAGCTACCAAAATTGAACAGAAACTCACATCAGCAATATGTTTATGTGTGTAAAAAGTTGTGGAAAGGAGTTGTATCTTACATGTGTTGGCGCAGGCCACAATCCGCAAGCAAAATTGAAGATAACGATTAGGATGGCAATGGCAAGTGCGGCCAAAACACAGGCCCACCCATTCCTGCCAGGCTTCCGAGGATGGTGGATCGCCATGGAGGTCATGCTGCTTCTTGATGAGGAGGATTGAAGAAACTCCGTCTCCTCATCATTCCTCTCCCCTGCTGCCCCCCCTCCCACCACCCTCTTCGCTAAGTACTGCACCCCCGAAAACAAGCGGTGCATTCTGGTACCCACGCACTTATCCTCCACCAAAATCCCAAGCTTTCCTTAAAAACCTTCAAAAACCTCTGCACCAAAAACACAGCACCCGGCACATTCCACCAACACCGCACCAACTCATAAGCCGATTCCCATCACTCATCGGTGAGCTCCTAACCTAAAACCAAGCTCACCTAAATACCTTCAAAACCTTCAAATCTTCTGCAAACAAAACACAACACCCCGGCAAATTCCACCAAACTGCACCAATTGATAAGCCGAAATTCCCATCACTCATCGGTGAGCTACCCACTCACTTCCTCTCCGACCCGACAACACTTTGACCCAAAACCAAGCTCACCTAAATACCTTAAAAACCTTAAATTCTGCGACAAAACACAACACCCCCGCAAATTGCACCAAATTGCACTAATTGATGAGCCGAAATTCCCATCACTCGTCGGGGAGCTAACCACTCCAATTTTCTTCGACAGAAAACCAAGTTCACCTGAGCTTTCACAAAATCCCACGCTCACCTAAATGCCTTCAAAATCTTAAAAACTTTGCAACAACACCCCCGCAAATTCCACCAAACCGCACCAATCGATAAGCCAAAATTCCCATCATTTACCGGTAAGCTAACCGCTCACTTCCTCTCCGAACCGACGACCTCTTACCCCCAAGCTTGATGCGAGCTCGATACTTGGCTTCCAAATTAGCTCATGCGAACCGGTAATGCATTCTTGGAGATATGATATGTGCGTGTATGGGACGCACTTATAGTTCACAAGATCCAATCTCGCCTAAAAACCTTCGAAACCTCAACACAACCGCCAATTCAACACATAACACAAACCACCTCAACCAACTCAGCCGAAATTCAGGCCATCACTCATCAACGAGCTAATCACTCGCTACCTCTTTGATCCAACACCTTCTAACCCAAAACTTGGTGCGAGCTCGATGCTTAGCTTCCAATTTTACTCATGCGAATGGTATTACATTCTTGGAAGGTGTGACATGTATGTGTGTATGGGACGCACATATCCTTCACAAAACCCACTATCATCTAAAACTTCTACAAAAACCGCAATTACCATAAATCACACTAGACCACACCAACTAAGCTGAAATTCACACATCATTCATCACCGAGCTAACCACTCACTCCCTCTCCGACCGGGCACCCTCCTAACCCAAAACTTGATGCGAGCTCGATGCTTGGCTTCCAATTAACTCCGCAAATCGTATTACATTCTTGAAACGTGTGACATGTATGTGTGTCTGGGACGCACATATCTTTCGCAAAATCCACTATCACCTAAAACTTCTTCAAAACCTCAATTACACCAAACCACATCAACTAAGCCAAAATTCACATCCCTCATCAGCGAGCTAAGCACTCACTTCCGCTCCGACCGAACACCTCCTAACCCAAAATTTGGTGCGAGCTCGACGCTTAGCTTCCCATTAGCTCCTGCAATATGGTATTACATTCTTGAAAGGGTGATATGTATGTGTATACGGGACGCACTTAATCCACTCTCACCTAAAGACCGTCAAAACCTCTGCAACAACCGCAAATTCAGCAAAACCCAAACCACCCCAACCAACTCGGCCCAAAATTCGCATCATCGCTCATCAGCGAGCTAACCACTCACCTCCTCTCCAACCAACAACCTCTTAACCCATAATTTGATGCGAGCTCGACGCTCAGCTTCCAATTAGCTCCTCCAAACCGTACTACATTCTTGGAAACTGTGACACGTGTACGTGTCCACTCTCACCTACAAACCTCCAAAAGCATCATAACCTTCATCACCTCTGCAACAAAAACAAAAACATCCGCAAATTGAACCCCCCAACATCTTAAACCTACGAGAAGACGCAGGTGTCTGCACCTGAAAATCACACCAACGGGGTGCAAGTGGTGCACCCGCTACTTTGCTTTGCAACAACAAGTGATCTGTGATGAATGCAAGAATGTGATCCTCGGAACGTTGGTTGGTGTCCTTGGGTCACACCAGAGCAGCCTCTGCCTGCCGGCGCTACCGAACTTTATGACTGAATTGATTGCTACTCCACCACCCTTCCAAATGGGCCGCCTGATGAGTGATTCGTCCCAATGTCAGGCCCCCAAAGATGCATCTCGGAGCTGGGATTCCGGTATGCAGTGATTGTTGAGAGCGCCCTTTCACTGCTTTTTCTTGGGATGTGTGTGTGGGGAAGGAATGAATAATATCATGATGACATGGAGAATTAGTCATGGTCCGTAGAGTAGAGACACCTATTCCCGTCAACTTAAGCCGTTTCGCATACGCCTAGTACCACACCCACCGCACGTGTGAATATTGGATTGGGGTGATTTCTCACACGTCTCGAAATCGATATCACAACGTTTAACCCAACAAAAAAATCAAATCGCAATTTATTTTCAAGTTTTGAATTTTTTGTAATTTTTCAAAGTCGAGATTCTCTCTCAACCCATATATATTTCCAGCATCTGGGGCGAAACATCCCGTACACTCGTTCCTTGGAGGCAAGGCTACAGTCATCCAACAAGGAAACGAGTGTATGGGTTGGTTCGTCCAAATCTATTCACAGCACAGGTCGACTTATTTCCGATAACTGGGAGATGACAACTGTCATTTTCAAGGAACCTAATACGTGCCCTTTTAACTTACTTTTTCCGTCACATTGAATGTGACGAAGTCGAATAAGCGAATTCTTCATGACTTAAGTGAATAAGTGAATTCTCCATGACTTATTCAATCGCACTCGAAAATGATGGCTATATGTGTGAAACTTCACGACTTTAGGGAACTCCATGTATTAAGATTTTTTTTTTGGGGGGGGGGGGGGAGGGGGGTAATCGAAAATGAGTTTGTCTACTTTGGGTAGTCATTCATTCATTCATATCATATCATCATAACATTATTCATCTGCATGGTTGTGTTCCATTCTATATATAGCATCAAATATGGCCTACCCATCTTACCTTCATGGGACGAAACTTAAAAAGTAGGAAGAAACTGACACCGGTACAAATAATGAATAATGCCAGTATGAAAAGTAAGAACATCGTGAATAGTGTCGGTGTTTTCAATGATAGTATTGCTATGAATAATGTCTTCGAGGAAGAATATTGGGATGAAGAATCTTTCTTGCGAATATGATTGGGATGAACAATAATTCATGCGCATAATGTTAGGAGTACAATTCCGACCAAACTTTCGAGTTCAGCCCTAAATATACGAACAACGAACGAATGTTCTTACTTTGTTCGGGAACGCAGCATATAATCGACATATTCCAGGGTCATGGAACCGGCCCACATGGCTAAATAGTGTTGTTATGATCATCCGGGAAGCTGGTTGGGGGAGAAGCTCTGCAAAAGCCTGCAATTGGTGGAGTGGGAGCAAAGTTCACCAAGTAAAGTAAAGTTACGTACTTAAATTAGGTCAGTCCTCAGTCCCAGGCCTAGTACTGTAGTACTAAGTTAGGTCGGTCTCTATGCGCGTGTGTGTGTGTGTGTGTGTAGTAGGTCTTAGGTACAAGGAAGGTTCATGAAGGTTAAGAATAGATGGGTCTTTAAATGGCTACTTTTTTTCCCGACTAGTCCCCCTTCTCCTAGGATATGAAACGCACGATTAGTACAAGATGGTTAAATCGAGGCCATAGCCGCTTTCCTCGTGACTTTTGGAGCTCATATGAATATCATATTCATTATTCAAGTGAAGATTTTTGTGTTCTTTAAATGGTCATATATAGATCCTTCCAATCATGTTGATTATTAAGTGTAGAATGGGTTTTGTATTTTGAGCATGTTGTCCAGTTTCTTGTAAACACATGATGCCTTTTGGTTTCCATTCTTGGGATCGCACCTAACCACATACCACTCAAGTATAGGTGTATGATTGAGATGAGTAACCGGATTGGGCACGTCTACCTTGACCTTTACAGCCTTAGCACTTGTGTAGTACTAATACACTCCACATCAAAGATGATGTATTATAAAAATTTAAAAATCGTATCTTATTTGGAGTCCATGTGCAAAAGAAAGATATAATAAAAGGTGATTATGGTAGACAAACCCAATTCTGATCCCCCCCCCCATTTCAATTTGTAGAGCCGTGAAGTTCCACACATGTAGCCATCATTTTACTGGCATGAAGCCATGAAGAATCACACCTCATTTTGGGCGGGTGGGGGGGGGGAACAATAAAAATAAATAAAGAATCACACATGTAGCTCATGCATTCGGTGTGATGGAAAAAAGTAAGTTAGAAGGGCACTAATGTGGGTTCCTTGAAAGGGCCATGATTGCACTCAAGTTTCTATCTCACATTTATCATAAATAAGTCAACCTATCCTATGAATATGGATTGGGAGAGAATATCACCTTTGGAAATTTATGGTACTTTCCGAATTTTAGAAAGAAAAAAAATATAAAAAAATCATAATTAACTTTTACAATGCTTCCAAGGGCTTCCTAGAACTTTAGAAAAATGCTCAAATGTTTGAAAATTGTCGTCTCAAATCTGAGACAATGATTTTTGAAACATTGGGCATATAAAAGTTGATTCTAAATTTTATTTATTTATTCTAAATTCATCAACAATAACTTTCACAACAGATAGATAGATAGATAGATAGATATGAACTCCGGCCTTCTTTCGAGGCCGGCGTGAATAGAGTGTATGTTCGTCCTAACAATGAGCCAGTGCCCACATGACAAAGGGCCATTGGAGAAGACTACTCTCCCCTTTCGGGAATAGACAATTTAGTAACCATGGATAAGTACTAGTAACATTAGTAGCATTGATTGGTTAGATATCATGTGGGTATAAATTGGTATTTGTTTTTGTTGGTGGTCACCGAGTCATGGTTCCAAGGTTGGTTGGAGCATTTGTGTTACAATTATACGGTCCGGGTTCGATTCCCGTTGAGTCCGTTTGAGCGTTATTGTGATATACATGACTTGGTATTGCTAGTGACTTTATCATAGGCAGGAAAGTTTGTTACATACCAGCCGGCCATGTCCCCTCTTCATGAGACAAGTGTTTACTTTGAGCTAGTCAAAAGATATAAATAAAAGTGGTTTTCACCATTACCCTCCTTTTCTTGTTAGTTTTGTTTTGATTTAGTAATCTATAGGTAATGGTTGGTTATTTTCTATTTTCCTTTTATGTAGAATAATTGATCCGGCATGTTGTATGGCGATGGTGTTTATTTCCTTGAATGTGTGTTTAATGGTGGTTTATGGTAGTTTGAATGTTGTTTCGAGGAGTTTCATTGATGGAGCGTGCGTTGTGCCTCTAGCTCCTGCTGTGATGACTATGAGTGGATCGACTTTCCATCCTAGGTTAGTTATGTTATTTAAAAGTGGTTGGTACTTCTGTATTTTATTTTCGATTATTTCTTGTGGGAACCTATCGTTACAATATGTAAATTTAATAAATTGTATTGTGAGATTGTCTAATGGGTTTGATGGTGGTTCATTTTTGTATGGGAGTCCTTTTATGCAAAGAATGTATGGTTTGAATTTTGCGTTGCAGTGACATCTTTGTTGTTCGCATGTGCATGCTAGCAACCATGAGGGTACTATGTTTTCTTGGGGGTTGTTGTTAAATGTTCCCGCGTTCATGAGAGTGTAGCATCTAGATTTTTGTGATGACATGATTAGTTTTCTTAGTTCCCATACTGCTTTATTATGTCTTTTGACTCTGATGGCGTGTATGTGATGGTGGGTGCATTTTAGAAGTACATGTAGCCATGTGTCTGCATCTGCAGAGTTACAAATAGAGCATGTGATCGAGGGGAATCTTTCTCTTCCAAAGAATAGTTGTTTTCTTGCATTACCCATGTATTGACCTGTTCGGAGTTTTAATATGTTTGTTTTTTGTGCATCTATAATTGTAGGGTTGGAACTTTCACAACACTTTCCAAAGCTTTAGAAAAATGCACAAAAAATTTGAATGGTTTTGTCTTGGATGCAAGACTACAATTTTCAATAAAATGGACACATCAAAGATTAATGTTATTTAGGCCGGCTTGAAGACATCAAGATGAGCTTTTCCTTGGCTCGAACTATCAACATGAATCATATTGGGCTCATTTGTTGGATAACGAACCTTTCTACCGTTGATCCATGAAAAGGTTTATTCTCTTCACTAAACTTTCCCCTCAAGAACATGGGGACTTCAAAGCAAACCTCATCAATTTACATGTGACAAGGCTGGGCCCAAAAAAATCAATAAAGTTGGGTCAAAATCGAGGGCTTAATGCTCAATAATTGGGCTAGCTCTGGGCCATGTATAAAGACACCCTAAGTAACCACTCAAATGAGTTATATTGTGCTTACTCCGCTCGACAAAGACAGTCAACTAATGTACGAGGCGGTTAACCTATATGAGAGCTAATTAATCTTATGTACACACCACTTACTTAAAATAAAGGTCTAAATAAATGGCATCAAACTAGAAGTTAGCTAGCTTTCTAGACCTTGTTTTTGTGAATAAATCTAAACTTAGTCATACCCCTAATGCAAACTAACTTTCTATCAATGATTAGCCCATATTTTTCTAGAATAACTTCCTCATTTTCCCCATCTCTTCTCTGTTTCACTAGGAGGTGGACCACATTATTTCTTACATCATTTAAAATAGCATGCATTTTAAATCATATAATTACTTTTAAAATATTATTTCTATACCAATTTTGAAATTAAATAATAATATTGTTAACTAATAATTATAAAATATGATTATATTTTAATAATTATGTATCATAATGTATCATAATTAGTGTTTTGTTCAAAACTTGTACAAGTTGAGAAAAGTTTGGTTGGTCAACCTTAATTCCTCTCTTAAACCGGTCAACCTTTGGTTCATCATAACCAAGATGTGGGCATGGGATCAATTAGCTAGCACATCAAGAAGTTAATGCTCACTAACTCGTATTGTTAGCTAATTTTCACAACTAGGTGGTGCAAGCAATTTTGACCATGATTTTGGTCATCTAGCATTTTAATTAGGTAATCTTCACTAACTCATGAGTTAGTTAATTCTCTTAACTAAGTGGTGCAGGTGGACCCTTAGTACTTGGATTGCTGAGATCTCTTGTCCTACCTTAATACTAACGGAGACCACCTCTAACATGATACAAAAACACTTGTCCCCATAACCCTACTCCATAAACCCGTTGCAGATTCACATGCGAGCTCGCAAATATGATCAAGATGAAGAAATCATGTTCTTTATTTTTAGTAAGCTTCAAACTCGATGAAAGGGCACCCCTTTGAAAACATTACATGCTATCTTGTAGGGTACTCAACAATTATTCAAGCAAAATTAGAAATCATGTTGGTGGCAACATGGAGCCACACCTTCTCTCTTCTTTGACTCCCAATTTTATGATGCTTGCACAATTATGAGAGAGGGGCATGTGATCTTTGAATTACACTTTTTCCAAATGGGACATAAAAACTAGAGTGTTTCGGGTCCCGATACTCCACCACGTAAGGTATCTTTTCAAAAGGTCAAAGAATGTAATCGGAATATAATCACCGTGTAGTATAACAACGAAGTATAAGTTAGGGCCCGGTCGCACCAGGGGGTGCCGAAACGGGACCGGCAAGGTGGAAGGCCTACCTGGACCCTCCGAACCGGGTAGGAGGGGCTAGCTGTGCCTTCGTGGCAGTGCCATGCCGTGGGCCACAGAGGGCGGGTCTGTGCCGGAGACAAACGCACCTCATCCAAATTTTGTTCTGTTCATCCCCATGTGTCCAGGGTGGTGCGGCCTTGCACACTTCGACGGTTGTCAGGTTTGAGACTCTCCACCCACGCTCGCACGACATCGCAACAACAGGTGCTGCAGATGGAGGAAGAGACATCAATCGACACCGAACTACGTGGGCTGCATTTCGGGTGATTTCCCCCCCCCCCTTCGTGGTTGTTGAAGTGCGGCAACAAAGTTCGGTGGGTTTTTGGTTTCCATTCTGTGTTGGAACTGCGGCGAGCATGTGGACATCTGATCGTGAATTTGCACTCCCAAACTCGGTCGTTCGATGGCGCGGGGTGCCAGCATGCACCTGTATGCGGCGTGTGGGTTGCTACTTTCGAAGTCGCGGTTGTTGTGCGCGCCCTTGCACACCTTGGTTTTAAAATATCGTCATTGGACTTCTTCGGTCCTGGAGGTTTGGGAGCGTCACCAGTTGGATTTGGGATTTTATGCTTCCTCCCTCTCCAGTTTGTTGTTCTTTTCCTGGTCCTTGCTTGTCATTTATGCTTCGGTGAGGTGTTGTCGTTTCTTTGACGACTGCTTGCATGCGTGGTGGTGGACCGCAAAATTCCTTGTCTCCCGTTGTGCAGGGTGTTTTCTCTGCGTCATGTTCTGGTCTTTGTGTTCGGTAAAGGTATCATGTGTGTTTTGTTGCGTGCGGACCACCATCCATCGTCACCGTGCATGTGCATACAATGTGGCATCGTTTTTAGGGTTCGGTGGTCGCTGTGCCCTGCCCTCGTCCCTGGAGTCCCGTCGCGGGTGCATCCGCTGCTGTCCACATGCACTGTGCACTCGCACAACCTCCCTCTCTGCCCCCCCCCCTCATGTGCATTGTTTCTCTGTACAGATTTGATGCGCAATAACCATTGTGAGCTGACTTTTTCTCTGATATGCTCGGCACTGCGGTTCTGTGTTGAGCGCAGTCGCCATTACATGCCGACACTTCGTTTACAGGCGTGGGTTCAACTTTATTGTGATCACATTTGGGGAAATTGATGACCCTGTTGTGTGCTGGGTTTTGGGTTTTTGGCTTCCGCCAACCATTTTGTAGCGTGCAGGATTACTGGGAAGGGTACAAATTGTTCTGCTACGCGTACTATTCACATTCAGTGCCACATGAGGCAAAATTTCGGGATTCCAAATTGGGTGAGTTGCTTTCCTCCACCTGCCGGTTTTATTTTGCTTTGTTTTTTTTCCTTCCGTTGTTGGTTTCTGTGCTTGGATGTACTGGGTTGGTGGCTGAGGTGTCCCCAATGTTTATGTTCATGCAGGGCAGCTTGTGTGGCGCCGCCACGTGTGGTCATGCAATCCGTCTCATCATGCGCTCCGCGCCACTTGCATGCAACTTCTGCCCCTTGTGGAAATGTATTGCAAGTGGGAGTTGCAAGAGGACTGCAACAATCTCCGAGCACTTATGCTTCGATTCGACGACGAGGCCGACTTGGAGTCCCACGAGTTGGGCCGCTCTTTGCTTCTCATGCTTCGCGACGAAGACATTGGTCTCCAAGTATTGCCCCCCCGAGTGCATTTGTCTACAGCAGAGAACCCCTTTGACGCCATTAGGAGCAGGATTGCTGCATTTGACGTCGCATTTGAGGCACTGCAGCCACAGGTGCATGTAGTTGCAGATTTTCCTTCTTCATGTTCAATCCCAAGGATGTTCTTGATGCCTTGGGACACCGCATTCTGCTTGTTATCACACTCACAGATGCATACCTGCATTAATGTCAAATATTGTTCGCCAATATTTTCTGCAGCGTTTCTTTCATTGGCATTTCTGCGCCATCACCCTCTGGGCTCTTGCATTCAGATTGTTTTCAGTCCTTTGTCTGCCTTCCAGTCGTCCTTCTGCAAGTCTTCATTGGCAGCTTCCATTCCATTTTCCTTGTGAGGATGCTTCCCACATCCAGGTTGCTCGGAACCTTTGTTTACCGTTGTTATCGGCATGTGTGCACATCCCGGACTACGCCCTTCCCATGTGCTGCCTCGCAACAATTTTTGTTGCATGCTTCCCCACTTCCATGTTGCATCTGTCGTTAGGTTTTCTTGCTGGCATTTGGAGCTGCATTGACCATGCCTATCATACACATGGGTTCCTTGACGACATCCATGGTGGGGCTACCATTTGGGGAGCATGTGCCTTGAAATTGGATGTTGGAATGCCATTTGCAGTATCTGTGGTCTTTGGTTTTGGGATGGTTGTTTTCTGCGGTGGCTGCTTCCTATGTTGTTTGCATGTACAATCAGTGTTATCTGGTTTTGTGTCTGCACCATAATTTCAGCAGTTTCGCAACATTTTAATTCCGGTCATCATTGTGGCACTGCCTCGGCATGTGCTGCCAGTCTTTCAAATGCTTCAGGGTCCAGATATAGGCTTGTTTTGCTTTCACGTTTGTGGGAAAATCGTCAACAACATTGTCCATTTTGCACAAAAACAGAATAAACGGACTTTACAGTCACTGTGGAGGTCATTTAACCTTGCCTGCAAAACGCTCTTCGTTGTCGAGGGCCATATCTTTTGGACTTAAAACAACCTCACAACAAACGCTTGCACATGCATGCAGGTTCAAAAAGGAATTCGCATTGTTGCTTAAAATGAAAATTGCATTCTGTGTCCAGTCTGAAAGGCAGTCAGCGTGTCCTCTGTGCGGGAGTCACATATACCTACACAAGCACTGCTGGTCCTCTTTTCTTCTAGAATCCTAAATGCAAACAAAAATGCATCGTCATGGGCACCACTCCTACTGTGTGCACGATGCCAAGCACATTGCCACATTACACATTAATGGATACTCTTCACCCCGTTTTTTGTGCATGAAGGTTGCACAACCAAGGGTTGGAGAGGCCACTCAATTCGGCTCCGCTCCCGAACGTCCTTCTTGGTGCTCCCCGACCCTCGATCCGCCTCCGTCTGTCCGAGGTGAACTGGTTCCACATCCATGTGCAGCATTTCCCCTCCTATCGCCGCGGCCATTGCTGGTGAGTGGTCTCCGCCACCCGCACCGGTTCCGAGTCCATGCAATCCCCCCGCGCCTCCTTGCGGTGCACCAACCAACATACCCCTACATCTTCCACCGCGGCAAAGGTCAATCACCGCAACAAGTGTTGCCGCCATGGTTCCCATTATTATGGCATGCATTGACATGGCGGTGGTTATGGTGCACATGTACAATGCATCAATGGAGGCAACCAAAGCCCGATTCACAAAGAGGAAAAAATCAAGACGAGGGGTTGAGGGCACTGACATTGGTTCAACAAACAATGCACTTGAAAGGCTTGGACTCGACGAGTCCGCGATGGAGCACCCACACGAAAAACAAATACATGACCTTCTTGCTTGGCACATTCAAGTTTTGAATGCAAAGTGGTACGTAAAGCCACGTTCCACATGCTGGTTCGAGGAGTACTTGTTCAACATCTACACTCCGGACATGTTTTACGACATATTGCGAATGCGAAGGGTGACGTTTGACAGGCTTGTGCACGACCTTCGTCCATTCATACAAGGACAAGACACCCACTGGAGACAACCTATTGGTGTGGAAAAAAAGGTGGTTGTCACATTGTTCAAACTTATGCATGGTGTGTCAATACCTCTAGTTGCCGACAAAGCCGCCCTCGGAAAATCTACCGTGCATGGAATCTTGCGCCAAGTGTGCTCGGCCATAAGCAAAAATTTCGGCCACCTCATTGCTTGGCCGGTTGGGCGAAGGTTGGCAAGGGTCACAACCGCCTTCCAGTCTAAACAATGCATGCCCAACTGTATTGGTGCAATCGATGGCACCCACATTTATATTGCGGCACCGCCCAATAGCATAGTGGCGGCCGACCACCGCAACCGCTACAAATCGTTCTCAATCTTGCTCCAAGGTGTTGTGGATAGCAAGTGCTATTTCACATCCGTGAACGCCGGGCCCCCGGGGTCCTTACATGACAGCGCGCACTTCAAGTCCACAGAGCTGTACCGGAAGGTGGAGGAAGGAGTTATGGGAGGCTTTAATGACGATCCCATGACCTGGCCGGCGGCACTACCATTTCCGCCCTACATAGTGGCAGACCGTGGGTACCCTCTCTTGAGTTGGTGCATAACACCATACAAGATGGGACCCATGGGGATGCCTCTTACAAACGAGGAGGTTTGGTTCAACCGCAAGCACTCATCAACCCGTATGAGCGTGGAACGAGGTTTTGGTATACTAAAAGCGAGGTTCAAAGAAATTGGAGGAAAATCCTCTTTGAAACTCGAGTTCATGCCCACATTTGTGCACACTTGTTGTGTGTTGCACAACATATTGCTTGCAAGCAAAGACCGCACATTGGACCAAATACTTCAAGATTGCCACTTGCCACCAATGGATGTGGACGACATGCCTCGCAGGAATGACGATGATATCTTCCAGCCCCCAAGGCCAATGAGCTTTGTGAGCGAAGATAGAGCACTATTGGAAGGAAAGATGGCAAGGGAGGATCTTTTGGACTATCTAGTTCGTATTCAGAACTCCGAGTACATAGGTAAACATCCGCGAAGAGGATGACATAGAGGACAACCAAAACACAAAGAGTTGAAGGTTGCACACAAAACCTGGTAAGAGTGTCCATTGAGGATGCCAACATAAGCAAAGCGCTAGTCATGTTCCCCAAATTCCTCGTCCTCTCCACCTCCAATTCATAAAGTTTTTTGTCCATGTTGAAAGCCTCGGCGTCCTTGTGTGCAATTCTCGCCTCCCGCGCCGTGTCGAGTGCCATCATTTCAGTCCTCCATGACCGTTTGTCTTTGTCTTGTGCCTCCGCTCGTGCAAGGTACTCGCAATTAAAGTCTTTCATAAAGTCCACTAGGTTCTCAGTGCCCATTGATTTCCGCTTGCGACCAGTAGAACCGGGAGTGTCGTCCCCGGGTGTTCCAACCATGGGAGAGCCGGGTGCGGTAGTGGCACTCGTGGCAGGGCTGCCTGCTCCAACAAAACAGGTGCACGTGGAGATGGGGGAGAACGACCAAAATGTTGTCTTGGCGGTGAAGCAAGTCGGTCGGAGTCCACCACGTGTCGCAACCCTTGCTAGGTCCCTTAATAATCTTGCCAATTTTCCTTTCTAGCAAAGGTTACGAGCGCTAACCCTTCGCATACCGCCATGCTAATGGTTAGCTCCTCTTACCCCGGACCACATAGTTCATAGAAGGGGAACCAACCCTCCTACTTTGCTTTCGGGACTCACCCCTTAATCGGTAACCCATTTCTTTGATGTGGACTTCCATCCATGGAAGTCCAATCCTATGTTGATCATCGTGTTGCCGGAGCAACACTACAACAACCCGAACCATACTAGGCAACTATGGCCTCACAATGGGCCAATGCCCATGGAGGCCGTGCCGTTCGGCCTCGGGTGGGTGAGGCCACACCACCTCACCCATATAAGCCTCTAGGACTCTATGCGGGGCCCCTACCCCACCGTCAACCAACCTCTTGTCTCCCTACCAAGAGTTGGGGCCAAGTGGACATTTTCCCTTAGCCGCTGGGCCTAGAAGCCCCCACAGCTTCAGACCATCATAACTTCCTTGTATGATGTCTGATCATAACAACCAACCACTCCATCCTCATCTACGCTTCACGTAGATGCGGATGGACTCCTCACTTGCCCCATTCGGGCAAGTGGTGAGGAAGTTATGCCTGTTTGAACCTTGGCAGTCCCGGGAATCACTCCCAGGCACTGCTGTACCAGGGCGCTGTCCCGGGACAGCGCCCCACTCAAATGGCCATAACTCCTAGCTCACACCTCCGATTGAGGTGTTCTTGAGCATTCTAGAATCACCACGCCATGAGCTACGCATATCTCATGGCCTTACCCTTGTGCCTCCTAGTCTCCGTGGGTGGGAGGCGTTCCCAACGCCCGGGGCCCTCACCCACACTAGGATCACTTGGGCCCTCTCACCAATGGCGCCACAAGTCCCGGGTGTCACTCCGGGGTCCCCCTTGTGCCCATGGTGTTTCGGGCACTCCTCATGGAGAGGTGCGCGACACTGTCTGTTGCACGGCCAAAAATTTGCCTTTTTCCAACAAAGTTTTCCATCTCGGTGTACATGCACTCACTAAACTCTAGAGGCAATTTTCTAGTCTTACACAAATCTCTCTTCTCCTCTCTATTCATCCCCCACCAATTCGCGGAACCCGTGCCCTCTATGTAATCCTTCAACTTCTTGTAGTCCTTGATCAACCCATCCCACTTGTTTGTTAGCTGGTCGGCATCCCTAGGCCGGAAACCCACCACAGCCATGCACCCCGCCAACACCAACTTCCAAGCGGTCGTCCCATATACGAACTTCGCTAGAGAAGGCTGGCTGCAATTGTGCCTCCCATCCCACTCAATACGTTTTTGTCCTATGAGGACAAGCATCTCTGCCTCCGTCCAATTAGGCCCGCGCAATTTGTGGGGAGGTGCACATTGCGATTGTGAAGGACCCGAGGATACCCGTATGTCACATGCTCTGCCCCTTCCACGTCGAGGTCCTCTTCCGACTGCAGCTGTTGTGGACATCGGGGACTGGCTGTCTAGAAACCCTGACCCATAGTCGCAATCCGCTCCAATAGGCAATTGGGTGGAGGGACAATGTGAGCTATCCCCCAAATCAGTGATGTCCTCCATCACTTCTCAAGCAACCTGTTCTGCACACATGCAGAACCATCATTAAGAACTGATGCAGAAGCCGAGGTGCAATGATTGGAAACAAAACAACCACCATGTTCAAACGGTGCACATCCCACATATTGCATGGATGCACACATGCACAGCTGCAGGCAGGGGGATGATGGACTGCACGGATGTGGGCCTAAGGTTGGGTTAAGTATGACCACAGACTCCAGCCGAACAACACAATATTCACAATGCCCATGCACTATATCCTGGCATACTGCATTTCCCCCCCCCCAAAAACGCCACAAAATGAATCTGGGGTGCTATGTTCGTATGGCACAACAAACACAGAGCATTCTAAAACACCGACAAGTTATGAAAAGGGAACCAGGAGCCAAGGGAGCAACATGTCCTGCCCAGAAGGTCTGGAAAACTCGACTGAGTGCAAAGTTTCAGCATTTATTTCCACATGGAAAAAATGGAACTGACAGGGACAACATGGATTCCTGCAGCCAGAATGACACAGGAAATGAAGATTTGACATGACGCACAAACGCCGCAAGAAATTTGCCACAGCTGAGGCGCGAAAACGGCAGCTAGCGCACGGAATTGCACCCAAATTCGCAGTAATGGCAATATTGAAGATGAAGAGCACACTCGGAAGCAGCAATGGAGAAGCAAGGTTTGGTTCACATAAACAACCACCGCCCACACACAGATGCAGACGACATCAAATAAAAAGTGGGAGCATGGAGTCTCAGTTAAAACGGATACAAACCGCACATCACATGGAGGCATCAAAGGAAATGGCATTGTTTGTGGACAGCATACGGGAGGGCAGGGATTCGGCAAAGTAGAGGCATTTACATCCCAATGCAGGCGCAAGGAGGTGTACATTGAAGGTGCACATCCACGACAACACCGGACATAGCACACAGTATGGATCTCGACATGGATGGTGTTACATGCGGCGGCACTGAAATGCAAGAACCCAAAGCAGCAATCCACAAACAAACAAAAGAAAATTCAATTTTGAGGTTGGGGCCCCGGTGAGAGCACGAAGGGAATAGGGATGGGCCTGACTACGCGCTGCGCACACAGTGCACAACGGCCAGCAACATGGCAATGCAGTCTATGCCCCATCGCCTTGCATAACAATGACAGGCATGGCACGAAGGTTCAAAGACGCGGAACCCCCAGACAGAAACGACAAGCCAAACACCTGACCGAGAAAGAAGAACAACGAATTTGTGAATTTGCGTACAGAGTGCAAGAGATTGCCGCCAAGAAATACACAAATTGACAGCAGACACAAAAGAAAACTTGCAGACAAGAGGGAGGCCAAAGGGTTGACATTAGCAACGCGAAGGGAAAAACTAGCCAAACCCAGAAAACACAGTCGTTGCATGCAAGAAGAAGAAGAAAACATGGAAGGAGTTGGAAGCACAAGAGGGCAGTTTGGCAGAAACCCCAAGCTCTGATATCCACAAGCCACATGCAAGAAAAGGGGAGCGCAATGGCCAGACTCCCAGTAAATGACAACGACGGCAAGAAGGGGAATATATGGACAAACCTGGGAGCGGAAATAACGAAATGCATGTGCAGTGAACCCTGCACGGCAGAGAAGCTGCGACCCCAACCAACAGTCCACGCGCGCAAAATAGAGACCAAACACCAACGCCGAAGGAGCGCAACAGAAGAAACTAAATGAACCCGCCAGAAAGGGAGAGAACGGTGCTGCAAATCCAGCACGGCAAGTTGGAGCGCACATTCACCACGACCACATGTCCCGAAACACAACGCATCAGATTCAGGACTGTATGCTTCCCTCACAACAGACCAACACCGACTCAACGCCGACAGCAAGGCATGTGCACATCTGAGGCCCCCAGGAACAGTCGTGGCGCACTCACCAGATTCATTTGGCATGGAGATCCCTAAACACAGCGGCCCACGAACCCCCCCGCTCAATCTCCCGTTTACACGCCCAATCTCCAATACGATCCCCAACCTTCACGATCACATTGGGCCACATACATTGAGCACACGCGCAGAACACAGACAAGCTACGCGCAACAGAATTTGCCGCTAGAGTGGTTGGCGTTGCCTGAGGCAAAGCTCCCGCGCATCGCAAACTCGTCGACAACCCGCAAACCCTGCGCACTGTGCCCGCGAACACGACGACCCCGTCACCTGCGACGGAGGATTGTTGGACAGATTCTGTCCAACAAAACGCGCCCTCATCCATGGGCGCCCCTAACGTTGCTTGCGAGCAGCGGTTGAAAACCCTGCATTCTTTGTGCTTCACGCTGTTTTCCGGCAGCCACATGGCATGGGCGTACCTCTGACACCCCTAGAAGCGGCCAAGTATGTACCCAACAGATGCGGCCTCCGGTTAGGCCTAAAGTCCGGTTACTGCAACGGTTCCGGGCTGGAACCCCTGGGTGCGGCCCCCCCCTTAGATGTCTAGAGTTTGTCTATGCATGTGACTTGCTACATTAAGATCGGCATGTTTACCATGTGCAATAAGTACTTTTTTTGGGTATTTGAGTTATTTAATGAACATGAATCCAAAAAGGCTTCCATGTTTCACTCAAAGGGGATGAGCTCTATAGTGTTCTAGTGGGAGGCACCACGGGCCTTGGCTTGGTGGTTAGGGCTCATGGACCTCCATGAGGAGGTTGTGGGTTCCATTCCCCATGCCGGCGTGGTGCTCACCACCTTTAGTCCACCCAACTATGGTGGGGGGTCCTTGGACTTTGTTGTATGGGTACCTCAAAGCCCTTTGGGGGGATACCGTGTCCGATATCTTCAAGGCACTAGTGGCTAGCTAGGAACTAGTATAGTGTGTCACTGTAGTGTCCATCCTCGAAAGGGGAGAGTAGTATTGTCCCAATATCCCCTTGTCCAGTGGGCATCGGGTCATTGGCATTACGAACGGACACTTTATTCACGCCGGCCCCTTGCTAAAAAGGGACTGGAGTTTCTATCTATCTGTTCCATTGGTACTATAGGGCATTGTTCTCCCCCTTTAATATGACACGTTTGGTCACGCAAGAAAGTGTCGTATTATGTATAATAAGACATTTTGGTCTCAAATATCGTATTAGTGAGGTTTTTTCAAGAAAATGATATATTTTAATGTAAATTGTCTTTTGTATACATAATGAAGATATGTGAGAATGATTGAATTAAAGCTTCTTCTTATACTAGTGTCTTGTTTGGTTGGGCATAATAAATAAAACTAGTCTCATCCAAATTGTAAACATCTTCCGGTGTCATAACCGATGCAGAGGAGGTCAGTGCTTGCCAAACCGTGCGCAAGTTGTTTTGTGTGCAAATGTGGTCATCAACACCAATTAATAAAAATTTGTAATTGAAATAAAAAAAACATCCACCACTCAAGATTGTCGACACCTATGAAGCCAAGAAATTGAAGAGTGGTGGAGTGTTTTTTTGTTTGGTCGATTTTAAGGCATACGGATAGTGTAAATAGGATTATTTTAAAATTGGAAAAGCTAAAAGACATGTGAATTGCATGTCTATGACCTTGAGATTTAGAAGAGAAAGGTTCCAAGAGGCCAAAGACTGATAGGAAGGGCTACATCATCCAGCTTAGCATATGGCTTGGTTGCAAGTATAAGTAGGAGAGATTTTCTTAGTAGAGTGTGTCCAACCCATATTTTTTGAGGCACCAAAACTATGTCAAATTGTCTACCTTTTGAAGTTGGAATCAACTACCCAACATAGTTCCCAACTTTGGCAATCTATGCGTGATTCATAGATGTCAGTCAATTGTATGGTGTTTAAATTAATCCAAAGTGCAACCATGTTGTTTGTATTGGTTTGCAAGTTGTGAATATCATTTTTTATTTGGCAATTGGATTGTGATTGATTCTCTTAAGTTTGTAAGGAGTGATTCTTCGTAATTAAAGCATTAACATTTCGATATGTTGGAAACGGTCATAAGCCGATTAAGGCTATAGTCTTACAAGTTGTTGATGAAATCTCTGCATGTTTGTATTATGGTCTAAGAATTGATGAAGGATTGATTGATTGTATTTTGAGGAGGCTGTCATAGAGCATGTGTTGAATTCCTTATAACTTGAGCCTTGATGAAGAGAAGTGAGTTCTCGGGTCCCAAAGTAGGCAATTGCCTAGATGTAGAAAGGTAATTGTTAGACAATAAGTCTAAGTTACCCAATGCAAATTATGCATTACATTAAGAGACTATGAGCGCTTGTGGCTCATGTATCCAAGTGATAAAAACTTGAGAGAAAATCAAACATTCTAGGCTTGAAAAGTTTTTATCCGTCTGAGATTGATTGATGGTAATAATAATCATGATGCAAATAATTTTGATCTTGTAACTAGATAGATTGCGGACATTAAGATGCTTGATTGGTGTGAGACCAATTTTTGGCTATCGCCTGCCCGAAGTGGGCCATTTTTTGAAAAGTGACGATATTCATCCGGCAAATGGACTTCGAACGTCATCTGTAGCGGCATTGGAAGGCTATTGCCGTCAAGAATCGGTTACAATCCTTAACCGACTTCTCCTCCTTCGTCAGTTCAAGGAGGAGGCGAATCAGAAAGTAGGCAGGCTATTTTCAGAGTTAGAAATCAGGCATAGTCTCCTAGTGTTTGGCAATAGGCTTTAGCGACATCAGAGCTCAGTGATTGAGTCTGAGTGTCATTTGTTTTCCTCCGAGAAGGAGTATTAGCAATAGGCAAAGAAGAACTGTGTGATACAGTCTTTGGGCAACATTGCATTTGAATAGAAGTGAAGTGTTAACGTGATGAGCAATAATCTGGTTGTATGTGCAATGAAGTTTTACTGATACTTGTGGTCGGGTGAGTCAGTGCAAATTGGCTGGAGTCAAGAGGTGTTGTGAGCAATGGTCGTAAGAATGATGAGAGTTAGTTTTTAGTGTGAAGATAATGTCAAGAAAGTATGTGGAGTGATGAAGTGCAATGGCGATAATCGTGAGCATTGAAATAGACATATAAGCTGTTAAGAGCGCAAAGTAGTCTGGAAGCATAGTCAAGAGTGCTCTTAAGTTGTAAGAACAGGAGAGAAGCGTGTGATTGAATGAGATACTTAGAAAAGGCAAGCTGTCGCGCACCCTCCATGAGGAGTGCCCGAAACACCATGGGCACAAGGGGGACCCCGGAGTGACACCCGGGACTTGTGGCGCCGTTGGTGAGAGGGCCCAAGTGATCCTAGTGTGGGTGAGGGCCCCGGGCGTTGGGAACGCCTCCCACCCACAAAGACTAGGAGGCATGAGGGTGAGGCCATGAGCTATGCGTAGTTCATGGCGTGGTGATTCTAGAATGCTCAAGAACACCTCAATCCGAGGTGTGAGCTAGGAGTTATGGCCATTTGAGTGGGGCGCTGTCCCGGGACAGCGCCCTGCTACAGCAGTGCCTGGGAGTGATTCCCGGGACTGCCAAGGTTCAAACAGGCATAACTTCCTCACCACTTGCCCGAATGGGGCAAGTGAGGAGTCCATCCGCATCTACGTGAAGCGTAGATGAAGATGGAGTGGTTGGTTGCTGGAATCAGACATCATACAAGGAAGTTATGATGGTCTGAAGCTGCTGGGGGGGTTCTAGGCCCAGCGGCTAAGGGAAAATGTCCACTTGGCCCCAACTCTTGGTAGAGAGACAAGAGGTTGGTTGACGGTGGGGTAGGGGCCCCGCGTGAAGTCCTAGAGGCTTATATGGGTGAGGTGGTGTGGCCTCACCCACCCGAGGCCGAACGGCAAGGCCTCCATGGGCTTTGGCCTATTGTGAGGCCATAGTTGCCTAGTATGCTTCGGGTTGTTGTAGTGTTGCTCCGGCAACGCGGTGATCAACTTAGGATTGGACTTCTATGGATGGAAGTCCACATTGGGGAAATGGGTTACCGATTAAGGGGTGAGTCCCGAAAGCAAAGTAGGAGGGTTGGTTCCCTCCTATGAACTATTGGTCCGGGGTAAGAGGAGCTATCCATTAGCATGGCGGAATGCGAAGGGTTAGCGCTCGTAACCTTTGCTAGAAACGAAAATTGGCAAGATTGTTAAGGGACCTAGCAAGGGTTGCGACACAAGCATACTCAGGCAATAGCCTTTCCGAGGTAGAGACACCAAGATGCGCTGGAAAGGCAATAGGCTGTGAGCGCCGAAAGAGGACACATAAGCAAGAAGAGTTTGATGTACGAGGAAGAGTGCGAAATCCCAAGCAGTTGGCTATGGAGTCAGGTTTGAGGGCATGAGGGAGTCAAGATGTGAGTGAAAGGAAGATTAAGAGGCAATAATCTTGAGAGCATAGCCACTTACCCTGGGATGGAGAATAGAGACTGATGAGTGAGTAAAGCCATAGTCTGAGGCTGGAAGGGTAAAGGCAAGACCAGAGAGTGGTCATGGCAAGGCCACCAGTCTACAGAGAGACGAAAGGGCAATAGCCAGTAGAGGAATTACAGACGTAGAAGCCTGAGGGAGGCAAGACCCTACCTGAGAGAATGTGAGAAGTTACAGCCTATTACGAGGATGAGGACTGACCTCACCTTAGGGTAATTACCCCACAATAGGATATCGCCTGGGTAAGCCTGATAGAATATCGCCAGTTAGGTCTGAGAGAATTTATAGACTGAAATAGAGAAAAGACTGAAAACAACACCCGCATGGTAGAAGCAAGACTTTACCCGGTGAGATGAACTTGTTGCAGATAAATCCTTCTAAGTAATAACAACTTGTTAACTAAAGGATATAGCTTGTTCAAAATATATATATATCTTATATATTGACGGAATAGATACTCTATGAGATGGACAACCAGGTGGATCGGAGAGTGATGGAGACGGTTACAGTCTCTGAAGGAATGCCGATAGCTGTAAGTAAAACTAACTGGAATTAATTTGAATTGATCGCAAGCATAAGTCATAACCCATAAAGACAAAGAAGGCTACTCAAAAGACGTGTGTTGGACGCGTAGTCCTGCCTAAGAGTTAGTGCCAACTTGCCAAGCTTTTGAGCTTCACGACTGATATAAGTCACAACCATAGAGTGATAGAAAATTACCTTATGATAGGACGGAATCACTCACTACTGGAGGTGCACAAAAGAATCATAAGAGTGTGGAATAAGTGGAATAAGTGGAATAATGGAGGAACGAAGAAGGAAAAGTCCTAAGTTGTTAATAAAGTCCTTAATCCAATGTGACAATAACCCTTATAGACACTATCTCAGTCTTCCTGGAGACTTTGTTCCCTGGGTTTTGTTGTTTTGAGCCAGAGCAAAAACTTACTACATTTGGCCAAAAGAGTATTAGCAAGGACATGGTTTGTGTATGTATGTGAATCCATATTTCATAAGAATTGAATTAAGCAAATAATTCCTTTGTATCTCATGGGATTTGAGAGAATGACATATAGTATAATTAAGAGATTAAAGAAGGAGATTGAATTACCATTGATAGGCTAAGGCATTTGCATATTATCATTGTAATATGACTTGGTAAATGCATGTATGAAGTTGGGAAGAAGTGGAAGGTGATTAAATATGGAAGTTGAAGAGGCTACGGTCTCCACGGTTTTGAACCATTCGTGTTCTACCCCACTAACCCTTGGCAAAAAATGAAAGGATAAGATTGTTAAGACCATTGGCTATGAAGAGACAAAGAAGGCAATTGGATTTGTTTGTTGGATCTCTAGTAAATGCCATGATATTAGGGAATATACTAAGGTGATTTTGCTTCAAAAATGCTAGAGTGGTAAACCTGAAAATAATCGTGACATGGAAATTGAACATGTTAGCCAATAGTCTTGCGATATAATAAGTGGGATGAACATCTAAATGATCAAGAATAAGAGAATAAGAGTATAAATTGAATTCAAAAGGGAAAGAGGATAAAGTAACGAACCATGTTATGAACTATTAACCCGCACACGTGGTTTGGCCTATTGTTGCAATTCTTGAACATAATGGTTAATTTGGCCAAGACCATGTAAAAGAATGTTGTCGGACCATATAATTTAATATATATTTAATCAAGGAAAACTGAAAAATATTGGAAGGATGACTGCACTGCCTATTTAAGTTACGTTAAAAATATTAATTAACATGAGACTATTGATTACACCAAAGTGCCATTGGCTTTGGTAAGAATATAAGAATAAGAATAAGAAGAATAATAAATCCCAAATGAATTACTACATGCAATATTATTGACAATGATTGTGCCTATGCTTGTGCACTGCACGTGGTCCAAATAAAATGAACTCATTGCTTGTCGCAACCCTTGCTAGCCCCCCTTGACCATCTTGTCAATTTTCATTCCTAGCAAAGGTTACGAGCGCTAACTCTTCGCATTCCGCCATGCTAATGGTTAGCTCTTCCTACCCCGGACCTTATAGTTCAAAGGAGGGAACCAACCCTCCTACTATGTTGATCATCAGGTTGCCGGAGCAACACTACAACAACCCGAACCATACTAGGCAACTATGGCCTCACAATGGGCCAAAGCCCATGGAGGCCGTGCCGTTCCGCCTCGGGTGGGCGAGGCCACACCACCTCACCCATATAAGCCTCTAGGACTCTACGCGGGGCCCCTACCCCACCGTCAAGAGACCTCTTGTCTCTCTACCAAGAGTTGGGGCCAAGTAGACATTTTCCCTTAGCTGTTGGGCCTAGAAGCCCCCAGCAGCTTCAGACCATCATAACTTCCTTGTATGATGTCTGATTCTAACAAGCGGCCACTCCATCTTCATCTACGCTTCACGTAGATGCTGATGGACTCCTCACTTTCCCCATTCAGGCAAGTATTGAGGAAGTTATGCCTATCTGAACCTTGGCAATCCTGGGAATCACACCCAGGCACTGCTGTACCAGGGCGCTGTCCTGGGACAGCGCCCCACTCAAATGGCCATAACTCCTAGCTCACACCTCCGATTGAGGTGTCCTTGAGCATCATGGAATCACCACGCCATGAGCTACACATAGCTAATGGCCTAACCCTCGTGCCTCCTAGTCTCCGTGGGTGGGAGGTGTTCCCAACGCCCGGGGCCCTCAGAGCATCCCCACCCCTCGGCGCCAACGTGGCCGGCAAGGGGGTGTTTACAATGTCCGCAGGTGAGCGCTAACGGGACTGCCCCGGCAGTCGTCCCACCCACAAGTGTGCGAGGCCCTGCACCTTCGCCAAACGGGACACGTGTCCACGCTCCAGCCCGCCACGTAGCTCGAGGATATTACCCTCCACCTCACTGTGTCCCTTTGCTGGCTGGACTGCAGAGACCAACAGCCTTGACAACATGCTGCAAGGTTTTTTTTTTTTTTGGTGAAGCTTCATGTTTTCAGCCTTGTTGTTGTGGAACTTGTTGAGATGGATGCTTGGATGGCTAGATTGGAGGAGGCCTGTCAGGCTTTTCTGGATGACGACGAAGACGATGAGGCAAACATGGGGATGGCGCTCGATCAATTGTAGGACATCATGGATGCGGCTCCGATCCGACGGGCTGTTGCCGGTGGTTCGGGTCAAGGGAAGAGAGCAAACATCGAGAGAGCTAGGGTGCTCATGGACGAGCGCATGTACTTGGATTATTTTGTTGGTGCTCCGGTTTGGGGTCCCTCTTTTTTCCGTCGTCGTTATCGCATGAGGAGGTCATTGTTTTTGACAATCTTGGATAGGGTGTGCACACGCAATAGCTATTTTATGCAAAAAGGGATGCTTGTGGTTTGATTGGGTTATCTTCACGACAAAAAATCATTGCCGCCTTGCGGATGCTTGCACTGGGTGTGTGCGCAGATGCCATGGATGATTATTGTAGGACCAATGAGTCCATGGCCATGGAGTGCATGAAGCGGTTTTGTGTTGCAGTGCGTGCAGAGTTAGGGGATTACCACTTGAGGCAACCCACCCGGGCAGATTTCGTTCAGCAGTTGGGAATAAACAAGGCACGTGGATTTCCCGGTATGTTTGCCTCCTTGGATTGCATGCATTACGATTGGAAGAATTGTCCGGTTGCCTGGCAAGGCGATTATGGAGACAGAGAAGGCAAATGGTCCATCATACTTGAAGCGGTGGCAGATCAAAGTCTCCACATATGGCACATTTTTTTTGGTCTCCTGGGTTCGAACAATGACTTGAATGTCTTGGATCGATCTCCACTCGTGCATGATATGCTCATGGGGAAGGCAAGTGACATGACATTTAAGATTAATGGCCAAAAGTACAACCGATACTACTTGCTGGCAGATGGTATCTATCCACCTTGGAGTTGCTTTGTGCAAAGCATTCACTAACCCGACGATGAGAAAAGAAAACACTTTGCTTCTAGACAGGAGGCATGCCGCAAAGATGTCGAGCGGTGTTTTGGAGTCTTGCAAGCCCGGTTTTCTATCATCCGTAATCCGTGCCGGCAATGGAGTTTGGATATAATAGCTGACATTATGTTTGCTTGTTGTATACTTCACAACATGATTCTAAAGGATGAGCGTGATGTGCCTGGACTGGAGAATGTCCTTGGTAGCGCAGTAGTGGACAATGTGGCATTGCGTAGAGGTATGACATTAGACAAATTCACAGCACATACAGAGGAGATAGAGAATGCAGACACACATTATGCTTTGAGAGGTGATCTTATTGAACACTTGTGGGCTTTGAAAGGTGCCAACATGCATGACTGATTTGTATTGTCAATAAAATTGCCCATGTAGGCTCAATTCTACATCCACATTGTCTTGTCCTGGTTCAACATACTGGTCTACATCTGCGCGATTGCCTTGCATTCTACCATTATGTGTTCCTATCCAATTGACATTGCCATCCTGCATCATTGCTGATCCCATATTGGAGGCTTGTGTGGGCTGGCATGGATCCACACGATCCATGTCCAACCAGCTACGATTGAATCCCCCACCATATTCTGCATTCACCCCAGCATTTGATTGGGTCACAGACCGTGTCTGTGCCCACATCCCTAAACGGTGCTCGGTGTCCAGTACATCCATAGCCTAGTTAGCATTCCCGGTAGTGGCGTCGAAATCCGCCCACTGCCTCCCAGTGTTTGCTGCACCCAGACTCGCATTGCCTTCGCACCCAGACTCGTACCTCCAGTGCAATTGCCCCTGGAGCCCTGTGCGAGGGAGATGACGCAATCGCCATCGCCATCGTCTTCCTCAGCACCCTGAGACCCACCCCCTACTGTTGCCACACCGCAACCCTCCCTGCTGCAGCCTCTTCGTCGCTGCGGTCGCAGCCACGCTGCGAACCCTTCCCCTCCTCGTACTCGCTACCTCCCTGTCTCTGCCGGCGACGTTTAGTCACCGAGGATCTGCCGCCCTCTTCGTCCACGCTGGCTGCATCGGTGCGCTCGCGGTCCTCTTCCGCAGCCAGCTTGCGCCGCATTTTTTTGAGTTCATCCCCCCTACACAGGCGCAAGTACTCCCTTGCCTCGGCAGTCGTAATTTTGTCTTCCGGCATTGTCATCAGTAGCAGCATGTTCTGATCCTCCAACAACACCGCCTTCTTCATCTGTGCCGCAACCATAGTCCTTGTGGCATCTGCTTGGGCGAAGATGGCAGCCTCTCTCGCACTCGCACTCCTCAACTCCTCCCTGGCTGCCTTCGATCCACCTGGACGGGAGTTCGCCGCACGCTGCGATCCATGGCCATCCCCCTCAGACTGCCCATATCCTCCTGAGCTCCGGGTACCATCGCCGTGGTTGGCAGGCGGGCTGGCAGATTGTGCAGGGAGACGCATGCTCGTGGAGGTGGCCTTGGGTGCCGACCACCCATCTGCCCACTTCAGGTGGTCCTTTAGTAAGATCCAACAATGCTCGAAGGCGAACTCTTGTTTTTTGGCCGACTTCTGCTGGTACAGCTCCCGAGACCTGCGAAGTGTATCTGCAACCGAGGTGCCCGATTTGTTCAACCTCAACACCTGTGAGTACACGCCGCAAAAGCTAGAAACGTCGTGCTTGATTAGACCCCACTTGGTTTCCAAACTACGTTGGGGCCGCGGTGCATCCGGTCTGTGCTCATCGTAGTGCTCCAAAATGCGCTCCCAAAAAACACCCGTTTTTTGCTGGTTTCCCACGATTCGATCCTGCGACACGTACAATACCGATCTGCAGAGTTGTTCCTCCTCTGCCCTGTTGAAATTCTTTCCCTTCACACTAGGCTTTGCAAGCCCTCCCTCATTCGGCACCCTTGCGGGAGTTTGCTTCCTCCCTCCCGCCATGACAGAAACTCCTAGGTAGAAGACAAAACGCGGAGGCACGTACAAAGTAAAGCGGAGACCTTGAGCTTTGCAGTGAGAAAATGGGCCCTGCACCTTGTAGAGGCGGGGCAGGAAAGTGCCGGGGCCGGGACGCCCTTTTCGGGTAGCAGAGGGCCAATGGGGGGGTTACCAGGCGGAGTCACCGCTAATGTGCAGTTGAGGCCACCGTTGGCGCCAACGGTGGCCATGCCCTCACCCACACTAGAATCACTTGGGCCCTCTCACCAACGGCGCCACAAGTCCCGGGTGTCACTCCGGGGTCCCCCTTGTGCCCATGGTGTTTTGGGCACTCCTCATGGAGAGGTGTACGACACTGTTAGACTATTGCCGGGTAAATAATGTGAGTTGAGTGACTGCCACAATTGTATGTATTGTTGTGAGAGTTTGTGAGATTTTACCTTATAAATTATTACCCAATTATCAATTTATTTATGAAATAACATGAAATAATAATGTGATTTTCTTAATAAACATATTTGTGGCACCTAGATGTTATATGAATCACCTTTTAAGTCTTCCCCAATTGTTTCCATGGGTTTTGTCATGTCCAAAATTATATGGGTTAGGTGACATTCATGAGTTACTATTACTTTAACACCCGACTACCTTACCTACACTCATGTCTACAAGCATGGCTCAACAAGAAGGCTTAATTAGTTGTAATGTTAGGGCCGGTGTGCATGGGGCCTCATGTCCCAAATCCCATCCATGTTACCAAGTCCCAACATGGAGGCAATGACCCAACTTTGGAGCCTAAAAAACCTATTAAAATGGTTTTATATTTATTAAAGTAAGATCTTGATTATTTTATGCAAAAATTCTCAAGGCTTGTGTTGAGAGTTGGGTCTAGTTTTTTTGCTCGACCCAACCCTCAACACAAGTCATATGCATCACCTCCAAAAAAATGTGTGCCATGTCACTAGAAATAAATTGGTCCATCACAGCTGTCCATTGTGACTTGGCTATTGCAACTCATGGCAAAATAGTGCATAAATAATTCATCTCAGTTGTCAACTAGAGGCATGTGATTGCTAATTATCCAAAAATTGCAACCAAAAACCTTCAATTGACAACCAAAATGATTGTTTATGCATTTCATTGCCATGAGTCACAATGGCCAAGTTGCACTGGATGGTTGTAATGGGCAACTCCCCCCCCCCCAGTGTGTAGGCATCCATATCATATTTGGAACTTAGGACTTGGGACTCCATGTGAAGTGGTAAGTCCTAACTTCCATGCCCTCAAGGCTTGAGACTGCACACATTGACCTCAAGTGACTTGGAGTGAAGACTTGGGATTTAGGACCATGTGTGAACTGGCGCTAAGTAACCAAGTCTATGGTCCTTTCAACTAAAGAGACAATTCATATTATGTTTTGTGTTTTGTGTCTATGACAGTCTCTATGGAGACTACACTGAATACAAAACTTATTGTCACTTACTATTTGGATTTAAACAATGCTATATATTCTTACCATTGATGCAATTTTTGACCAAGTAAAGTTGTTAATGTTCCATAGTGTCCAAACAATCAATTTACACATTTGTTGGTAAAAAAACGAGATATGCGATAAAAACAAATATAGCATTGCATAATTCTAAAATAGTAAGTGACACTAAATATGATATTTAGTGTACTTGTGTTATAAATGATGTAGTGAATCTAAAGAAAACATTACTCACCTTCTTGGTTAAATTCACTGGGCCCATGAATTTAAAGTGTGTGTTCATGAATATAATCCAAGTAGATTCTCGACTAAACATAGGTTGGCACTTATGACTATCAACAAAATATTACCGCAATCTGCCCCATCATCCCACTATGATTGCCTTGGTGTAGCCGGTTCCATCTCTATAAAGACCTTCCCTACTAAGGGTGAGTTCTCATGTAGGTTTGCTCGCCCACTAGATTCTAGATAATAGTGGGTCAGAGGTGTTTGCATGTAGTTAAGCACGAGCCGCCCCTGACAATCACATGGTCACAACCTTTGGTTCTTATATACAGTGGTCCTTATTGAATTGGACCACGAGGGTCCAAGATGACCCTAAACTACCATGTGATAGTGGAGAGGTACCCATTTTTGAATGGAGTGGTTGGCAGTTCGATTCCCCTTGTGAAATCTTCTCTCTACTCAACGGGAACAAAAAAAAACTAGCTAGGTAAGTAAGAAGCCAAGAGCCCACCCACCGCAAGATAGGCAGTAAACCCCACCCTGCACCAAGAGGACTCTTGAGTAGGATAGACCAACATGCTCAAATACACGTCGGATTGCCCGAGGTATTCTATATGGACCACGAGTAATGGCAAAAAGAGAACCACGACTCTCCCTACACGTCACTAGCATCCGTAGCGGGGTGCCACCCTGTCATCATTGCCGAAACCTCGGGACCTACGTGCCTAGCAACCGCACTATGCATATCTACCAATCTTGGTTTGGTATATAGGTGAATGCATGGTATCAATAATCAACATGAATAATGGTATCGAAGGGCTTACTTGTGAGTATCAAAATTGTTATACCAGTCGAATATTGATGTGTGGTGGGTATGGGCACCACGGGCCTTGGCTTGGTGGTTAGGGCTCATGGCCCCCAATGAGGAGGTTGTGGGTTCTATTCCCCATGTCGGCGTGGTGCTCACCACCTTAGTCCACCCAACTATGGTGGGGGGTCCTTGGACTTTGTTGTATGGGTACGTCCAAGCCCTTTGGGGGGATACCGTGTCCAATATCTTCAAGGCACTAGTGCCTAGCTAGGAACTAGTATAATGTGTCACTATAGTGTCCATCCTCGAAAGGGGAGAGTAGTATTGCCGCAATGTCCCCTTGTCCGGTGGGCATCGGGTCATTGACATTATGAACGGACACTTTATTCACGCCGGCCCATTGCTAAAAAGGGACCGAAGTTTCTATCTATCTATCTGTGATGGGTATCTCAAGATGAGAAGATCTTTGTACACCCGCATGCTTGATATTTACCACGTGGGTTTATCTACCAGCTCTCATGATGGAGATCAAAGACTCTAGGAAATGGTCCTAGGTCGGTCACTTCTAGCTTTGCAAGGTCATTATATAGGGGCTTTGCTCCCACTTGCTCACTCAAATGATCTTGCCTATGCTGCTCGCGATGTAAATCGATCATCAGGTGCAACTTGCCGCTGCTCGTTTATTCAATCTTGAGCTGGAATTCAAGTTTGCTGAAAATTCAAGGGCGCTTCACACTACGGCCGAAAGTCGAGAGGCCGTCGATTTCCACCAATCAAATTGCAAGAAACCAAAAGTTTTTGGCCTCTTGACTCTTCACACTAAGGCCAAAGTTCAAAGACCGTTGCATTTGAAAATGGTCACTTTTTGAAGAAGGTGACGGACTCTCGAAGGAAGTTTGAGTCAGACATGAATGGAAACCCACACTATGATTGAGAGGCCGTTGGTTTTTTTTCATCAAAAAATCAATCATTGACAAGATCTTGGCCGTTAGATTGGAGGGGTTGTTTTAAGCAAGGAATAAAGTGGGATGCTCCTTTGGGTTTGGACTTTGGGCTTGGCCTTTGGAGGTTTCACACAGTGCCCAGCCGAAGGCTCCAATTCCTATATTTTATTGGTTATTTTCAGCCATTTGTTTGGATTCTTAACAAAGTTTGGCCACTCAATCCCACGGCCTCTTGACTTCAACGGCCATAGTGTGAAGCAGCCCTCATACCACATTGCAGGAGGATTCTATCTCTCCCTAATATGGTTGCTCTTGCATTCGCAAATCTAATGAGAGGTGTGTTGCTTTTCACAACAGGTTGCGGATTCCACGGGTAAATTTGGTGTTTCGTTCCAGTCTTCCACCTTACAGTGGGTATCATTTCACAAAGAGCATTTGGGAAATTCCCGCATGAGAAAAGGGATGGTTTCCCACTATGACCATTCCCACTTTGACATAATTCCCTCCTTTTGAAGGACGATTTACATCACAAGGGCGATTTACAACATTCCCTCTTGGCACAATTCCCTCTTGTGTGTGGGAAAAACATAAGAATTCCCCTGAAAAGGAGGGAATTATATCAAAGTGAAAATGTTCATAGTGGGAAAACCATCCCTTTTACCATGCGGAAATTTCCCAAATGCTCCTTGTGAAGGTAGATTACGTTAACCTTTCATCAATTACGCTCTCATAATCTTCAGCCTACAATTAGAGTTCACATCTGCTTGGATTGTCCACTTCACAGCCTCATTGACATCAGGATGCAGGGTTTTGATTCATGTGGGATTGAACTGTCGGGAGTTCGTTCATTTCAACCTCCGCTGAGGACTTCGACTGGATTCAAGAAACTCGAGAAATACTCAATCAATTGCACGCGTTTTGCATTGAAGGGAGTTGGGTTTTGGTGTTTAAAATTTCCTTTGAAGATTCCACCTTTTTCCATCATCGCCTTCCACCATAACCACAAAAGTCTGAATAATTTCATGGAACCCCGGGCACTATTCGGGACAACCACATTTCGCCCACAAAAGTTCCAAGTTTCTATGTTTTAAAATATCATATAATATGCAATTTCTTTTAGTTTTGTTGAAGTCAATTTCTTGTAAATGATTAAGATATTTAAGTCCAATGATGGTGGCTTAAATCCAAGGTCTTAACCCTGGATCCCATGGGAATTCCAAGGCTAAGTTGCCTAAGGCAGCAATACCTAGTACTTGGATGGGTGAACTTGCTAGCACTTGAAATCTAGTGCATCCAAGCATAGTTGGGGGGGGGGGGTCTGGGTGAACCAACTATTGTCAACCAACAATGTAGAAAACCTAGGAGCTTGTCTGCGTCCGGTCAAGATGCTCACCTTTGAAAGGAGGCATTTAATTGACAGGGACCCTCTAATTTTCATGATATCCTTTTGAGATTGAATGTAGAGTTAGACTACACTAAATAGGTAGATTAGTGTTAGATGAAGATTAGTGTTACAGCCAATAGTTACCCAAAACACTAAATGTCACTTGAAAATACAATTAGTGTTACAATTTCCTTTGTCTTTATTTTGCATTGTCAAAGTTGAGTTCCATTAAGTTTAAATTTTGTAATATCAAATTCCTAGCATATTACATTGTCTATGAGGCTCACATATTCTACCTCCAATTCTTCATTTGAAGATCTACAAAAAATGTCATCTAACACTAAATGCGCTTTTGTAAATATTCAAAGTTACTAATTGGTACAAATAGTGTTAGAGTTGACATTTAGTGTTCTAACACTATGAAGACAATTGACATTTAGCGTTTTCGTCGACTATTAGTGTTTCCAACACTAATCTACCTATTTAGTGTAGCTTGAAAATGAAGCAATAACATAATTCCTGTTGGTGACAACATCGGCATCGTCTCTTTCTTTCTTTCTTTCTTTGAGTCTTAGATTTGGAGCCACCGTGTAGGATGAGGCACATGTTTGCCTAATGTGTATGTGGAATACCCATTTAGCTTGTGCCATTGTAGATGGACTTTATATAATGCAAAAGGAAATGCAAGCACGCCTTAAATAATGTTATGTAGCCAAGGGTATTGTTTGGTACAACAAAACTTAGAACATTGATATAAGTTAGTTCCACAATTCATTTGCCAAAGTCAAACAACTTACACTAAGTTTGATTAAGGTTGGGTTCATATTGGGATCCACGGGTGAAGTACTGCAACACCGTGCCACCTTTTGTAAATTTGGCTAAGTGATTGTATGTTCATCTTGAATGAAATAAATCCAAGCAACCTATTGCAACAACATTTGATTTCCTACACAAAGTTTAAGTACGGGTCGCAAACCAATGTTTAGACCATTATGAGTCACAAATATGGTTAGGGGTGAGTTTACAATAGGGTCCAAAGCAATGTTGGATCGGTAGCATCTTTTCATCCTATCTTTCTTTTCATTTTTTTTAAAACATCATTTGGGTATCTATAACAAGGGGTTCACTTTTTTTGATATTGATAGGGTATGAGTATCGAAGAACTTTCTATTTTCAATACCCTTTGGATCTATATACCATGCAAGAGCCTTTGTACTAAGGTCAAATCGTCCTAATATCAATATGAGTTAAACTGGTATCGACCCATTTAATAGTATCCAAAGATTCTCTCACCTTGAGATACCCACCAAATATCAATATTTGATTGGTATTACAATTTTGACCCCCACATGTGTGATTCTTCGATATCATCATTGATGTTATACTTGATACCATGCATGCATCTATCTATCTATCTATAATTGAAGTGCATAATTGTGCCACATTCTTGGTGAACACAAGTATTGGCAATTAGCAAGTGTGACACTTTGAGACCTCTAGGCATCTAGTTTAGCCAAGTAACCAAGTAACCAAGTAACCAATTATTTTTCCTCCAAATTGCTAGTACCCAAGTACTCAAGTAACAAGTTTACTTTTCCTCCAAATCGCTAGTAGCCAAGTAATCAAGTAACCGAGTAGCAAGTAATTAAGGGCCTATGTAACTAAATATCTTTTTGTCAAATGTTAGGTTAACCATGTATCCAAGTGACCTTTCTCCTTGTGGCAAATAGCCAAGTGTCAAAGTAGCCAAGTAACCAAGTAACCAATTAACCTTTTGTTCCAGAAAAAAATCTCGCTCGACTCTTCTTTCTAGTCCCTTAATTGTTAGTCTTCATGTCCAAAACTTCTTTCCGTTGAAACATGCGTGGAGAGCAACTTAATAATAACAAAGTTGTTGTTGGACACACTCTTTCCATGTACAAAAGATTTTTCTCTTCACATGTGTGGTACCAACTCTATTAACCTCCCATTTTCTTATCAACTCTTGAAGAGGCATCTTTGAGTCATTATCTCGAACTCAATAATTCCTCTTTGATTTCTCAATCCCTCGTATAGGTAATATCCTTCTCGTACCAATGACATTTGGAACCTCAACCATACATGGTACAATCTATTTTTGGCACAATCACAATAGTTGTATTATAGTCGCTGCTATAATTGGATTATAATTTTTTTAGTGCAGATTCTTAATGTATGTTAGTTCAGCTATAAATAACATCACTCTATTTTACTACATTCATTGTATCTTTGTTATAGTTATAAATAGCCATAAAATTTAGTACATCTATTAATTTTATGAAAGTTCAACTACAACAATCATAGTCTATTTTAAGAGTTGGATAGATCCAATTACAAAATTTTCAATATTATTATTATATGCTTGATTTCATCATAATAAATTTCCCATTCAAAACACCTTTTATATTCATACCACTCGTTGTATTTAATTTCCTTAGGCAATTAATCATAGTTATGAATCTTAGATAACCTAGGTTCAAGAATCGTTATAATATGAAGAATGTTACTAGAATGAAATAGATACGTAAGGGATTAATTATGATTTGGTTCATATTGGAAACTTAATAACTCTTAGACTCATAGCGACATTGATTTAGGAAGATACATGCGTTCAATTATCAAATGTTCTTGCATGCAACCTCATACATTCTCATTCCGATCTTGTTTAATTTTCTCTTCCTCTCAATGATTTCTTTAATGTCTCTAATCTTTCCTCTCTCTCTTGATCGATAAACTTTATATTTTCACGAGTCTCTTAAGTGTCCAACTCCACTTACCAACTTTGTAATGCAACTATTCTCACCTCATGTGAGCTTCTATGATCTCTCATTACACAAATGCCTTTCAATACTTACAGTTTATCTCACTTCTTGTAAGTTCTATAATAAATTCTCAATCACACTCAACTACAGTCTAACCTTGATAATGTCACCCTTGTTAATGGGACACCTTGATACTGTCACCTAAAAGTTTGAAACCGATTTTCTTAGTGTAAAACTCCCTCGTTATTATCCCTATCACCCTTGTTAATGTCACTATTTTTTTCCAAAATCCGTAGTGTAAATGTGATAATATCAAATATGGATGGATTGTATGTGATGGTTGGATGTATGGATTGTATGTGATGGTTGGATGGACATATTGTAGTAGCCAAAAGGGTCATGAGCCACCCCTGTGATAAATGCAATGTTATTCAAAGGGTCATGAGCCGCCTCTGTGCACCAACCCTGAACGGTGCTGTCTATACTAGTATACACGGCACTCAAAGGTGTTGTCTTTGACGGCGCTGCCAAGACTTCTTGGCCTCTATGCACCCCACCTTCCGTCACATGTGTTCACCTATGTGTCTTTGAGGGTTTCAGCTTGTGTGCAGTAATTTAGGATGTTAAGTTCTACGGTTTAGCTGAGCTGGTACAGAGTAGTGTCGACTTAAGCTAAATTAGTTTGCAATGTAGAAATCTCAAGATATGTGGCACGGTCTTCACTGTTTCTATAGTCAATAGTCGCATAGGAGAATCTAGTAAGATCCTGAAGACATCTTCAATTTTGATGAGACAGGTTTGTATTATAAAGCCTCTCCTTGCAAGACTTTGAATATTGGGAAGGCAAAAGGAAATAAAAAGAAGAAGGACCGTGTGACATTGGGGCTTTGCACTAATATCTCAGGGAAGGAGCGATTGAAGCTTGTTTTCATTCACAAATCAACACGTCCCAGATGCTTTCCTCGGAAGTTTGATCCAAATAGTATAGTACACTATTATTCTAACAATTCAGCCTGGATGAATGGTGATGCTTTTACACATTGGGTGAAGAGTGAGAACCGAAGAATGACATTGCAAGATAGAAAAATTTGCATTATTATGGATAATGCAGGAAGCCATGATATTCATGGTGAGGTCAAAAAAGTTATAGATGGATTTAATGCTTTTGTACTCTCCCATATCATTATATTGTTTCTTCCACCAAATGTGACTTCAGTTGTTCAGCCTTTGGATCAAGGAGTGATTGCAGCATTCAAAATGTGCTATAAACGCAAGCTTGTTGCCTGGACTTTGCAACAAATTGATAACTCAAATGAAGATTTGGGGAAACTGAATGTTGATCTATTTCAAGCAATGCTATGGTGTGTGGCGGCATGGCATGAATTAGATGATCAAACCATTAGAAATTGTTGGAGAAAGTCTGCCATATTGCCTGCAGCGTGGAATGCAGATATCAACAATTCTGATGAACGTATGAAGTCCAAAATGGAGGAAGCAGCTTTGGAATTGGGCAATCTCATCGCCGCATTGAATTTGGGTTTGGATGTTGAAGGCAAGCCTATAGAAAAGCTTAGTCCTTTAGAGTACATAAACATGGAAGGTGAAGATGATTTTGAGGTGGAATATTCTACTGAGGAGCTTGTGCAATTAGTGCAAGATGGCGAACATGTACTTGATTCCATGGAAGAAGACCCATTGATTGTTAATAGCAATGATGATGAGTCTAAAGTAGTGAAGCTAAGCGATGCACAAAAATATGCTAAAGATGTTTTGAATTTTATGGCTAGCCAAGGTTCTCAGATTTTCAACACTCATGAGTTGTTAGGAATGGAAAACATCCATGACAAACTCATTAGAATTGGTGTTGGACATTTAACATCACTAAAACAATGTGACATTAGAAGCTTCTTTGTCTCTAGTGAGAGGTCTTTACCTGATCTCAATGACACATTGTGATGTGCTCATGTTGTTATTCACAATTTTGAATTATATTTTACATTCAAAAACATTGAAGTCTTGTGTTTGATTTTTTTATATATTTTTTTTACATTGTAATTTCATTTTGATTTTCTACCTTTTTTTTTTGATAATATCACATTATGCACAAATCTTCAAAATGTGACATTATCAAATATGTCACACCTTGTTTATATCACACTTTATGGTGAAACGGATGGTGTGATATTATCAAGGTTAGACTGTACCAACTCATGCGACTATCTCACCTTATGTAAGTTTCTATTCATAGCACTCGTCAAATCTCTCAATCACAATGAACTTGATGATGTCTATGCTCTCAATTACTTTGCCTCTACATTGAATAACTAACCAGAAGGTTTGAGCTTGAAGCTCTTGTATTCATAGTGGTAAATATACAAAGGACCTAGCTCTCGTGTAGCCTATCGTTGGGAATAAGGTGTGCTAATATTAGTCATAACTCTATATATAATGGGAGGTGGTGTTTAACATGTGCCATCCTCCTGGATGCCTATGTCCTTTATTTCTTTTAAGCATATGAGTAATGCTCTTTCAAGATCCTCAAAATGAGAACATATATCCTTCATTTCCCTTTTCATTCATATTATGGTAGATTATGCCCTAGGATCTACCTATTACCATGTAGGTATGGGGAAGTTTAAAGAGTAGTTCACAAAATTGTTTCTTGGCTTTTATTCTCTTCCACCTCCGGTTTCCTCACCTATGTGGCCAAAACGATATTTAATCACATGAAGTGTACTAATTCTAAGTGGCTTATTATGTGGCTTACTAATTCCCAATGAATTCGCCAATCTAAAGTGTCTTACTAATAGTGGATGTGGTCCGCTACTCAATATTCACTAGTTGGCTCACTAATTATAGGGTTTATAAATTTTAATTACAAGGGTTTTACTAGTAACCAAAACTCAATGACTCCCCCTTTAGTACCCTCGTGGTATCCACGTTTATTACATGTTTGATGACTGGATAATATGTGGTTATACCCTCGGGGAAATGTGGCCCGTGCTTGTTGTAGATACCCGGCCATTAGCCCCCTTGGTGGTTCTCTCACAAGCCCTGCCCCAACACCCTTGGGACTCACTGCCCCCTGCTTGTCCGTTGCACTTCCTCTATGTCTTAAGTTCATGGTCGGTGGTCTATTAACCATGTCTTCCAGCTACCCGCTCCTATCCTTGGTGCTAGCCACTTTTGTCCTTGGTGTCCTCTCACTTTGTTGGTTACTTGATTTTTTGGTGTTGGATGTTTCTGTCCTCGGTGTTGCATGTCGCTCCCGTCCTCGGTATCCTCTCACTCTGTTACGGTTGGCCATCTGCCTCCTCAATATCATTTTGTTGTTACTGCCTATAATTGCTCTTGTCCATGGTTAATTGGATCTAACACCTTGTTCCCAACTTTTTGAGGTTTTCTAAATGATGTCAACATTCTACTAGGTAGTTTAGCCATCTTAATATGGACAACTCTCTAAGTCACTATGATATGGTCAACCCTAGGAACAAGCGGAGGTAGTTGAGCTCTACATGTTGGAATTTTTTAGATTTGTTTTTAAATATTTGATTTAATTAGTGCCAATAAATGGCATTAGTACTATGTAAGGTATCATTTTGGGACAAAGAATCAAGCCTACCATCCTTAGTTCCAACTTAAAGTCCATTTGCCAAAGTCAAACAAACCACACCAAGTTAACTTCGGTTTAGTCAAGGGTCACATCAACCCTTTATTGTCTCCAAGAGCCCCACATGTTCTCTCTCAAAAAGAGAAGTCATTGTGAAGCCACGTCATGTCTTCGTCCAGTTCCCCACGCGATGTAGATTCTTTAATGTTTTAAGAACAGATAGGTGCAAATCTCATTCAATTTCGCTCTAAATTTGAAGGAGAACAATGCCATGAAGTTTTTTTGAAGCTCGTAGAAGGTCACTAAGACTTGAAGGAGGAAGTAGTTTTTCATGCCTAAGGTGTTGGTCATAGCGAGGATCACCCATGTGTGGGCTACACCTCAAACCAAAAGTGTTTCAAAAGTGGTATCGAAGCTCATTGTGAAAGTCATCCTTCATTGGGTCAATGAACTTTGACCACCTCTAGAATAGGCATGTGAACCCCAAATTTGAATATTCAAGTTCTCACGATCTCACGCTCTCACATATATGTAATATGAATATGCACAATTATTCATATTTTACCAAACTTTCGCATCCATCATGTCATCCAAATTTGGAAATAAACATTTCCACTACCTCTTCTAACTTGGAACTTCAACTTTGCGAATGACGAACATCCTTAAAATTTGTTGCAATGAAAAAAAGTTTCTTCCCATACCTTTGTAATGAAGTTGGTATCCACATACAAATGGTTGATCATGAAATATGTTGATGATAGTGGACTGAATTGCCCTCGCCATCAAGAGTGGTGTGAAAGTTCCAACTTCATTGGAATGCACCTATTGCAAGAAAGGGTTGAGGTCAAAACATGACTTGCATAATCATGTTGCCTACCTTGTGATTTTTTGTTATGGGTATGCTAAACTTGATACAAACAAAAATAGGGAAAATTGGATTACAAAATATTTCATGACCAAATTTAAATAAATTATTGACTACCTTATGTGATATGTATATATATATATATATATAATTTTATTTTCAATCTTTTGGTTTCTCTATATCCAACAAATTTAGTGATGATGCATAACATCATTCAACCTCGATGGATCTAAGAATACGTTGGGCACAATCCCATGGGAATTTTCCTTCTATACCATAAACGACATTGAATATGGTTCCCTTATGCAAAACACCCAAATGACTTGTGCTAGGGTACATAGATACAAAAATACCTTTTATAAAAGGTTGGAAAATGTTAGGTAAACCTATGTTATTGTTGATTTAATAAGCTCTTTATGAAGCCACCTATATATGAGGAATCATAAATCATTACAACAACAAAAATTTGGAATGGTTCCATGTGCATCAAGGTTCAATCTATAGTAATCTAGTATGTGGTTATCCTAAATACCCATGTCATTTTGCTTAGGTTGCTTGTCTCAACAAAAATGTTAGCATACTAGGTCTTAATCACATTACGTCTGGAACAACACAATTAACCGCTAAGTGTCTAAGAGGTCCATTTTAGGCCTCTCCATGCACACAAAGCATGTCATTGAGCTAAACATTTCATTTTTAGTCAATTATGTCAAAAACTTATCATATCTAGGATTAACTTGATGTGATAGTGCACTTTTCAAATCAATGGAATTGCTAAATGTTATTGAAGATTGGATGAAAGTGCACATCCTAGCTGCCCTTGGATACAATTGCATGTTTGATATTTTGATCATCAATGTCACATCGAGTATATTGGAACTTTATCGATGAGATGTGATAGTGTACACATTAAAGATTTAAACATAAAACTATAACATATTGATTTTAAGATTTATTGAGGCTCATACAAAATATGTACACGGGCCATACAACAAGCCCCTTGACCCTTTAAAGATCCAAGAGGCCCTATATGGGCCTCAAAACGTCATACAAAGTGGTTAAATTTTATTGATGTTATAAGCTAAAAGTGTTATAAGTGACCCTATCTAGAACCAACCCATTCACCATATGCGCAATCCCAATTGGAGCATACATGTGTATAGAATAAAAAAATATCTGGGACATTTGAGTTCATATAAACACTCATACTTCAAAATAAATACCACATAGATTTAATCACTGTCATCATATATGATTATATTTTTTACATCCTCTTATGAATAGGTTGTGCTAAAAATGAAGTAAATATATTAGATTACATACAATTGTTCTTTCAATGCCTGTTCATGGGTTGTACAAATCACCACATATCCCATATTAAAAACACACTTGGTCCTTCTTGTGTCTATGCTCGAGGTGAATCATCTCTCTCTCTCTCTCTCTCTCTCTCTCTCTCTCGGGTTGAGATCATTATGTACACCCTTTGCCCATCATAACCTAGTTGTTTCCAATTTAAGGTATGTGGGTAATATTCTTTTATTATTCTTAATCGGATACCTAGATTTGATTGGTGTGTGAGTTGGTAAAGATTAAAGAACAAATATCATAAATTTACATGTATACAAAAGATTGGACCATGTTTCCAAATCATATTAACTACTCCACACCCAATAGTGAACAAAACTGGGGAGGAGCTATGAATTCTTGTCAAGGAATCAACAAACACAACTGAATAAGGGGAGGTCCGATTTTCAATCCGATTTTTGTTAATGCTTCTTCATAGGTTTACTAATGCAACACAAGTTTCATTGTGGAAATGTTATCCATAGATCATGAAAAAAAAAACAAACAAAACCGAATAACACCCACATACCTTACCATAGTTGGTTCCAAATTAGAGTTCATTTGCCAAAGTCAATCAAAGTACACTAAAGATATGTTAATGGGTTGGGGTTTGGGGGGGGGGGGGGGGTTCACATTAGGGTCCCAAGCGGAGTGAAACCGATCACCGTGCCGCCCCTTCTTTGTGAACTCTGCTAGGGTTTCACGGCCCTTTGCTCTTCCCTCCCTCCGCGAGAGGAAGCAGCGTAGTCCACCTGTGCAGATTTTCCCTTCCTCGCGTTCGTTTCTATCCGTGTGTTGTTGTTGTTGTTGTTGCATCGCATCCTGCTCATCTGCAGCCATGGCGCACTTCGACCTCACCGCCAAGGTGGCGCCGTTCCTGGACCGCCATCTCGTGTTCCCGCTCCTGGAGTTTCTCCAGGACAAGCAAATTTACGCCGACGACCAGATCCTCAAGGCTAAGATCGAGCTTCTGGCCAAAACGAACATGGTCGACTACGCCATGGACATCCATAAGAGCCTCTACCACACGGAAGACGTCCCCCAAGGTATGTTGTTTCCGCATTCTCAATACTCTGTATGAAACCCTAATGATGCCCTAATGACACCCTAATGGCTGTGAGAGATGGCTTTTTCTAAGGGCTTGCCAATTGGCTTATGGTCCCGTGTTTTGCATTCTTGGTTCAGACATGGTGGAGAGGAGGATAGAGGTAGTGGGCCGTCTGAAAGTGCTGGAGGAATCTGCCGCGCCACTCATCAGCTTCTTGCAGAACCCCGCTCTTGTGCAGGAGCTGCGGTCTGATAAGCACTACAACTTGCAAATGTTGCAAGATAGATACCAGGTTATTTTTCTACGGTCCCTCCCCTCCCCCCTCCCCTTCTGTCCCTCTCAGTCTCTTTCTTGCCCCTGGCCCGGTCTTATGGGTACAGAACGACTCACATAGCCGTAATTCTTCGTGCCTCAAGACCAAGATGCCCTTTTGTGGTGGAGAGGGTTTAGGTTTGTTGTAGTATTGTGCATATGTGATCCTGTCATTTCGGAGCCCTTTGTTTAAACACCTTCTGGGTCGAGACCCTACACTTCCCTTCTATGCTGGCATGGGACAGAGAGTGCTATATTATATTCTGTGTTATTGCATTGTTTAGGGTTTGTATGGGCTAGGTCAATGTGACACATGGATTTTGATGAAGAGAATCTGCCAAGGAGTTTCTTGCAAGTAGTCTGTAACTTAGTTTGGAAATCTTAATTGATTGTCTGGGTGAAATTCTTATCAATTTCCAATTCCTTGCTACCAAGTTTCAAGGTTTGTTGCCAAATGATCGCAGTATATCCTTAAGATGTATTTCCTGTGCCTGCAGATTGGCTCAGAACAAATAGAGGCGCTCTATCAGTATGCCAAATTCCAGTTTGAGTGTGGTAACTACTCAGGTGCTTCTGATTACCTCTACCAGTACCGCACACTGTGCACCAACAGCGATCGCAGCTTTAGTGCACTGTGGGGCAAGCTGGCTGCTGAGGTTTTGATGCAAAACTGGGATGTGGCTACAGAGGAACTCAACCGCCTAAAGGAGATCATTGACTCCAAGGTAATTAGTGCAGCACTTGATATGATTTTTAGTAACTCACTCATCTTGCTAAGGACTCTCAGTCATTGAAGAGTACTTTACCTTCACTTGACATGACTCTGTTCAATATAGCAGTAGTGAAAAAAAGTGTTGAGCCACTTTAAAACCTTTAGTGTTGAGTCATGAGTTCAAGTATCATGTCTTTTGTTTTATTTTGTTCAGATGATAAGTTATGGATATGGTGGCTGCAGAACTTTGCATCTCCCCTCAACCAGCTGCAACAGAGGACATGGTTGATGCACTGGAGCCTTTTCATCTTCTTCAACCATGACAATGGACGGAATGGCATTATTGATCTATTTTTTTCAGAAAGGTGTTTGTCACCATCTCTTCAAGATGTGGGACTGAGTTTCAGAGTTCCATGTCTCGTTATTTGCTGAAGCTACAGTGTTAAGAGTCTTTGGAAGCATTGTGTGAATTGTTTGCTCGAATTATCTGTTGATAAGTAAGGTGCTGGGTGAGCAATTGCAGAGCATTGCATTGAAGTTGTATCGCTTGTGGTTCTAGGTATTTGAATGCTATTCAGACAAATGCACATCATTTGTTGCGCTACTTGGCTACTGCTTGTATCGTGAACAAGAGGAGGAGGAATATGCTGAAGGAACTAATCAAGGTCATCCAGCAAGAGCGGTACACTTACAGTGACCCAGTCACTGAGTTTTTGGAGTGCCTCTATGTTAACTATGACTTTGAGGGAGCTCAGAAAAAGCTTCGCGAGTGTGAGGAGGTAAGATTAGGGTTTTCCATTATGCAACAGAGCCGTCTTTTGTTCGGTCCACTATTAGTAGACAGTATGGAGATCTCTGTTGCCTTACCTCAGCTACCTGCAAGGGCATTGGACCCAAGTGACTGGAAGAGTCCCTGAAATGAAAATCTGTCTGAGTTTCTTGAACCCTGCATGTGTAATGTCCTACCTCCAAAATGATGCAGATGTTCATTTTCATAGCTGGATCTAGCATTTGAATGTCTCACATAAGGTTCAGATAGTTGGTAGATTTATCTTGTAATGCATTTGAGGTGGCTGGGAGATGATTGGCATGTGATACTTAATTTATTGCAGCTGACTCTACATCAGTTGATTGAACATGTTCTTGGTGTTTTTCCAGTTGATTGTCAGCGATTTCTTTTTGGGAAAGCAACTGTCGGAGAATGGATTTGTCACAATCCCCCTGCGTGATGAATTTCTTGAAAATGCCCGACTCTTCATTTTTGAGACTTATTGTCGCATCCACCAATGCATCGATATTGGCATGCTATCACAAAAATTGAACATGAATTATGATGATGCGGAGAGATGGATTGTGAACTTGATCCGCAATGCCCGACTAGATGCCAAGATTGATTCAAAGATGGGGACTGTTGTTATGGGAACCCAACATCCAAATATGTGAGTTACTCCTGTGTTATCTCCTGCATTCAGTTCATTCAGAAAATGTATGAATTTTAAAGTTTTGCATGTTGTTGATTTGAAACAAAGATATCATTTTGGATAATCTTTGTAGAACTTTTACAAGGAAGTGTTTGTGAACTGACTTGTGAAGTATTTGCTTCATAAAGTGGAGTTTGAGGTCATTTTAGCACTGTGGGAGCTATCAATTGGGAGGTTTGGAATGATTTGCATATCTGTGGTTTTACAGATACGAACAAATCATTGAGAAGACAAAGCTCTTAGGTCAGCGGAGTTACACCCTCACCAACAGTGTTGCAGTTACTGCAGCTGCTGTTCAAGCATCGACTGTACGGTAATTAATCACAATTTTCTTGTGTAGTGGTGGTGAGCCTTCAAAGGGTTGAAACCGGGATTCCAATTTACAGTAGGTTGAGACAGTGTGGGTTCTCTTCACCTTCCAGCTGTGAGCAAGGCACCATATCTGCCATTTGACTGCCTGATAATGTCAGTTTGTCTGCTTACATTACTTGCTGGTGAGGTGAATTTGGAAGCAGGGGCTTGCAGTGTAGTTTACTCAAGGGCATTTGTAATTTTGAAGAGTATGGTCTATGGTCAGTTTCTTATTCTATTTGCAACGGTGTAACATGCTGTTGACACGTTTTCTAGGAGGGTCGTCCAGTTTTTTTCCTAGGAAATTTTGATTCATTGGAAAAAATTGCTCTTGGTGCCGTGTTAACGTAAAATATTCTACAATGCAAGCCTGTAGAGGATGCCCACAATTCTCCGGAATTGAGTATGAAATGGTGGTTTTTGGTGTTTGGTGGTCCAGAAATGTCTCTTTCCTCTCTTTTAAACCTGGGGTAAAGGGTAAGCATATATTTGGTTTCCTTCTTTTGTAATTACTGCAGAGTTCCACTGCATTCTATATGATTATATATATACCTATCAAATATGTAAACATCCATACGAATTTAAATATCTGGAGACACTGAAATCTGAGCCCATTAGTATGATCCGGTGGCAGGTCTTGTTACCTGGAGTCTCTATGTTCCGTGATGGAACCTCGCCCCTTCTCTGGTGTAAAACCAGGCAAACCTGAGGTTAGATGGTGATTAAGGAAATAATATAATGAAGTTTATGTTCATCATAGGATGTAGAGTTTTGGTATTATGACACTAATGACATCAATGTGTACACAGCCTGAATTAAAGACGAAGGATTTGAAATCTGGAACTTGTAATACTAGCAGTTTAGATTCCTGGTTTATGAGGACGTTTTTCCAGAAGCCAGAAAACATAATGTGTATCATCCATTTTAAGATACTAGGGTGGACGTCAAAGTAAGCATCTTTTACAGACAAATAGGTGAGAGGTGCAAGTTAGGCAATCAAGCAAGGATGGCAGATAAGCAGCACTGTTTGAGTCCAAAAGGTGTGTATTGTCAAAATTAACCTATCCTGCTAATACTGAATACACATGGAAGTTATGCGAGTCCTAGGGAAAACTTAATAATTCTTTGAGTGACTTGTATGCAAGCTCAAACCAAGCATTCAGTTGCATCAGATGTTATCTCAACACAAGCAGAAGCATGAATTTCACCAGTTTGATCAGGTACAATTTTCTCGTCTGGCATATCTCTCAACTGTGGTCATTAGTTCAGTACTTCTTCCAGAGGCATGCTTTCTACATCCTAGAGGTCTTTCAATCAGGGCGTTATGTACAAAGATAATCTTTTAAATCCAATCAACTTGCCGAATATTATACAAATGAAATCTCCAAATTCACAATAACTCCTACTTGCAGAGATAAAGGGCGCACAATATCTTCATTGCCCACTGTTATCTCGAGATGGATATCTTTTGAGGACACTTAATTCGTTGCGTCTCATAGATCTTCAAAATATGCTGCATGTGCACATAATGCCCTCTGTATATCAACAACTTTGGAACTGACAGAACTTTTCTAAGTACACGCTTTCTATCTGTATCTACTTACAAGAATGTAGACTTGTGTTGAGTTTCTTGGTCGTCATCTCCAATTAGCATATAATGTTCAGTATTTCTTACACATACCCTTTTGGTTTTAATATTTTCTCAGTGCTATCTAAATATTTAGCAGTAGAGGTATTTATTCAACAGTAGAGTTAATTTGTAATGTCTCTGGGGCAACTCTGGGTGAGTTGGCTAAAGGGATATGATGTTCATATCGATATATGTAACATGTGTAGAAAGAACCATATCAACATCCTAATAAACGGGTTAATCATAAGAACGAATTTGAATTCCACCTTTATGAGATAATCTCTATTTAAGTGTCAAGTCATAGGAACTTTCCACCCATTCTTTTTAAGAAAAGAAATGGTACTTGGCCATTATTGGCACAGTCCCATGGACATGTGCACCTTGTACCCATTCAAAAAATGAATGGGTTGACCCACTTGCATTTCGTTCCATAATCATAGGGAATCAAGAATGGGTAAGCTTGGATAGGTGCCCTCAACAATGACTACACTAAATAGTCATAATACCGTGGGCCACAATAAATTTCTAGAGCCCGCACTCATTCTCATAATGAAAATTAATGCATGCCATATTAAATTTTCAAACCCACGCTTAATTCTAGCAATAAATATAGCATGGATCACATTACTTCATGCTGTTTTTTTTGTCTTGTAACTAATATATGTGTTGGTTAAAAAAGACTTAGGGGAAGACTAGAGGCCTTGGACCCACATTAATTCCATCTTGACTAGAAAATTAGTGCGGCCCATGCTAATTTTCCACCAAAATTAATAGGGCTACTTAGTGTACCTACCCTATGGTCCCATGGGAGAAATAGCCTCCTTCCACATGACACTTGTAAATACTTGCCTATTCTATGGACTCACCTAAACCACATGGAAGGAGAAATTTAGGTATGAAAAATGAGTGAAAGGTTGCTCCACATGGAGATGCATTGTGTAGAAACAGATGTCACCCATTTTGTACTGCGACATCACCCAATTTTTCTTCCTGGATGGGTGGATGGGTTGCAAGGGTCTATGTGACTTAACCCTAACACTCATTGCTTTTGGCCATTGCACATCCCACAAAAAAAGAAGAGAGCAAGGAACTCACTTTGCCAGCAGATGTTTTTCTTAAATAGTGCATCGTGCAAGCCATATCGGCTGGGCATTCCTCGATTGCAGGAAGCCATGCTCCATATCTGTGAATCAAATTCATCATACTTTCAATTGCATGTCTTCTGCCAGCACTATAGCATATATGCACTGATATATATGGTTCTCTCTCTCTCTCTGTTAACCTTCTCACAATGCTTCAAATATGTTTGCACTCTGGAGTTGAAGGTATGCGGGTGTTAATCAGTTCGTTTTTCATGTTCTCCAACTTCTACCAAACAGATTTACATAATGAAACTTGTCCTGCATTGCCAAATCTACATAAAGAAAAAATCGGGCTGAAAATCAAATCTCTTGTGATTTAGTTATGGTTATGAGAAGTGCATCTTTGTTTATACCTTAACGGAATAAATAGGTCCTTCCAATTGTGTTCACTATTGAGTGTGGAGTAGTTAATAAAACTTGAAGATGTAGCCCAATCTCCTTTGATCATGTGTCTTTATGGTGTTTGTTCTTTGATCCTCACCGAACCACATACCAATTAAATATAGGTGTTTGATTAGGAAAGTAACCAAATAACACCCGCATACCAGAGACATTTCATGGAATTGGGGTTCCTCTTCATATACCTAAGGAGAGGCCATCTAAGGGGCACTTCACACCAGAGCTTGAGGGCCCATGACCATAGAAATATAAGACTTCTCATTCGTGGAACATGCCAAGATTGTCCCACTTCACTTTAAACTACAACTTGAGGGCCTAAGATACCATGGAAGTTTGAATGGATGAGGAAACCTACATGGAGTCCTACATGGCTTGAAATGGATACTATTTCAATGTCTATCAGATGTTGAGTCAAGGTGGGTTCATCATAGAATGGAGAGACCATGACATTCCAAAATCTCACAACCCTTGATTTGATATAGCCTATTGTGCAGAAGGACCCACATGACTAGTATGGTAATGAACTAGCATTCGGTTGAGAAGAGGTTGAGAACTTGGTTGTGTATGTCTATACACTACACTTGAAAGCATGTGACCACCCAACATTCAATCTCAATAGCCTTCATATGAGTATCAAGGGCCCCCACAATTTCATGGTCATGACCTTGGCCATAGTGTAAGGTGCCCTAAGCATGTTTCCAAGAGAACATACTAAGGTAGACGTGCTTAATTCAGAAACTTATCAACCACCTACATTTGCATGGCATATGATTTGGTGTAGCTCTAAGAATGAATACCAAAAAGACGTGTGTAAAAGAGATTGGACTATGTGCTCAAAATATGACAACCATTCTAGGTTCAAAAATTCAACATAACTGATGAAGACCTATATGATCATTTAATGAGCACAAGAATCATCACTTTGATAATGAATAAGATATTCATATGAGCTCCAAAATCTGTGAAGAAAGTGGCTATGACCTTGATTTGGATTTGCTAACCACCTTGTGCTAATCGTGTGTTTTATAACCTAGGAGAAATGAGCTAGTTGGAAAAAGTAACCATTTAAGACCCATCTACCTTACAAAGAAGATAAGGTTGCCCGAGTGTTTGCCAGCATGTCAAATCATTTCTCTCGTGTCTTAAATCAAGGGTTTAATACAAGAACATACTGTGGAGGACGAACCATCGGTCCTCCGAGAGCAGCAAATGTGATGTCTGCAGCCGTGAATCTACGCCCACATATGTAGGGTCGACCATCTGAAAGCAAGTCATCTACCTGTTCAAGGTCCACCCACAGGAATCTCAAAATGCATCTAGAACTACTAAAAGAATGAGAGGCTTATGAAGAAGTGTCTGATAAACTTGGTGAAAGAGGATTACTTCAAAATATGAAATACCATATCAGTGACGCTGGTTCATCAATAATTAATTATATTATCAAGAATATGAAAGCATGCAAAATCTTGGAGCCATAAGGATGACCTTAAAACTTTGATGTAGGAGCAACGACCAAAATGCAATGCCACGTTGTCAGTCTTTCCTATAGAATTCAATAGAACTTCTGGTAGGGAGTTTGTTGTTTTGCATGGAACACCTTCCACACTTGATAAGTTTTCGGTGCATACTTCGAGGTAGTGTGGAGGTTTCAATGACGAACATTCTATATCGGTTCAAACTCATTCTGGCATACCAAGAGGTGCTAAAAAAGTTTGGCTCTGATTAAATGAAATAGGTTGCTTTTCATTAAAATTCAAACACAACCTCAGAGCATGCACCACAAGTGGAAAGAAGTCATCGATTTTGTATACAAAATAACCAATAGGTAATCATAGAGGATCAACTCCCAACAAAATCTTCATTGGGTTTGTGAATAGGAAAACTCTATTACCAAGCCTCCCTCGTACAGGTAGGTAAAAGGATCAGGTGGAACTTGCAAAAAGGATCAAAGATGCAAATATCAATGTACCTCTTTGAAGATTCCTGCGACTACTTGGAGAGACCGTTCTCTGGCCCCGGGCTTATTACAGAATAAGGCACTGTGGACAATTCGGCGTAACAAAGGCATCAAAAGCCAGGCAAAGATTCGTTCAAGCCATGGTGCTCCTTGTGTTAATAAGGCATAACTACATTTGTCAAACAGAAGGTAGCAATATTCCCATCTCCGCACATGGGGGCCCAGCTGCTTATCGAATCTCCACTCTGTAGTAATGCCCATAACCCAGAAATGAGTGATATGCTACCTCATGACAACACATTTACAAGTTGATTTCCAGATTCAAGTGGAGCATACTAACATCCATATATATATGTTTGAAAATCTTGTTCTTGAAATGGGTTCGGTTGGCCAAGGTAGGAAGAATTTTGGCCTTGACATGTGCCTAACCTTGGGGATCTTGGTTTCAAGGTCAATTCCTTTCTCTTTGGGTAGATATGTCCATTTTCAACTGGGATCCAAGAAGGAGGTTGTGTATAGCTTAAACTCACCGTTTCTGATTGGAGTCAAAAACAGACATTTGTACCCCAAAAAGAGAGGGACCAACCTTGAATCCAAGCTCCCCAGGTTCAGGCACAAGGCCAAGATTCTTTTACCTTGGCCAACCTAGCCTACTGAACCCTGTTTCAAAGGTGTGTGACCCCCACATCAGATCAAACAGAAAAATCACAGAGAAGATCTCAAAATAAAAATCTGCAGTCCTGTTTATTTAAATAAAATACCAGACGTTACATCATTGATACATTCAGAACAAAGCAAGTTATATTCATAACAGCAACAATTACTGTGTTGAGTGGCACATAATGTATGACAACAAATTGACATAGTGAAAAGATAAGTGGAAAAAGAGAAATGCCACTGAACTGTCCGAGCTTTCCACCAGTAGGTAGGCAAGGTAGTTGCAGATTGCATTTACCCACATACCCCAGGATTGGACGAGTTTTTGTAGCTCAGGATCATCAGGGTACAGGCGGTCCTCTTCATTACGTATATTCTTATCAGCAAATCTCAAAATATCAGGTGACTCTTGTAGCACAACTCTCTCATTCTGCCTACCCATCACCAGTTTTGGGCAACTTGTTCCAGCTCCTAACCCCCTGCATAAATAACAACCAGCACATTACAAAAAACGGCATTCCAGACTGAAATACAGAGTTTTCTGTGAGATGAACATTTCGAAACATACATGATTTTTGGGCAAGAATATGCATAGACACGTGCTATGATGAATTGTCTCTAGGTAGATGCTAAGATGCTATACCGCTTTATAAACGTGGTCACTCATGTTGCATGTAAGGTAAACATGGACGACTATATTTGAGTTGTATGTGATTATGTGTGAATATAAAAGTGGACACCAAAAAGGCATCCTATATTCAAAAGAGATTGGACTATGTGCTCAAAATATGCTATCCACTCTAGGCTTCATAGTGTCAACATAATTGGGGGGACCTTTATGACCACTTAGAGTGCAGGAGAATCTTCACATTGATAATGAATTAGATATTCATGAGTTCCGAAAATTAGGAGGCAACTGGCTACAGGCATGATTTGGATTTTCTGATCATCTCCCACTAATTGCGATGTGTTTCATATTCTACGAGAAGTGGGTCCAGAGAGAAAAGTATCCAAGTAACACATGTCTAACCTTATAGCTTTAAGATAATAGAGGCACAAACCTGGTGAACATCATGTGCATAAGCACAACGTGCTTGTTTTCTGTGTAAATCAAAGAAGCTCTTTCCAATGCCCATCGTGCCTGTCCCCTTCCAGAACTACCACTCCTTCGATCAATTACAGATTATACATACTTGTAGAATGTAATTTGCAGACGAAACTGATTTCACAAGATAGAAATTAAAATCAACCATCCAGTCAGATATACCTTCAAAAACCAACCATCCAATTGATTGACACATTACTCTGCCACTAAGGTCTGGAGAGGTAGGTTAGGTAGGTAAGGAATTTAGGTTAGGAAATTAGAAGAAGTGGGGTCTGCTATGAACATGAAACCTTCACCTCTGGAATAGTTGAAGAGGTACCTTTTCACAGTAATGCGATGCACCTGTGGCAACCACACCCCAAGAAGTGCAAAAAGTCAGGAGTGATATCTTTGTTTGCCCAGGAACGAAGTTGACACAAATATGTTAAGCTAATGAGATTGAGGTAACAAATGCCCACTAGTTCAGACCTAAACTGGACATCATGGGTTTCGAGCCCAGAAACAAATCCTTTGGAACTCCAAACACAACATACACATGAATTCCCCCATAATAGATGGCGAAGCCCACCAAATCATAAGACTACATTATTTCGCAAATTGAAGACTGAATTATAGGGTAGACAACATATCAAGTTAACCAGATTGAAGCAACAAATGCCCACCAGTTTAGACCTGAATTGGACATCATCTCAACATCATGAGGTTCTGAGCCCAAAACCGAACCTTACTAACAGTTCCATAAACACAACATACACATAATTTTCTCCACAGCTGATTGTGAGGCCCACCAAATCATGGGCTAACAGCATTTTGCACATTAAACTGACTGATTGGTAGGGTAGACACCACATCAACCTAACTGGGTTGAATTAAAAAATGCCCATCATTTCTATGCCCAGAAACCTATCCATCGCAACTCCAAAAAATTTCACAACATACACATGACTTCCTCTACAACAGATGGCAAAGCCCACCAAATCATTTTGCAAATTGCAGACTGACTGATCCTGAGGGGATGCATGCAGAGGGGAGAGAGAAACACTGACCATCTGTGATCAGAGTCATGTTGGAGGCCATATGTGTTGCGAAGATTGAGGGGATTAGGGCTAATGATATGCAAATTAACCCTGCAACACCCTGATCTCACCACCGCCCTCGCATTCCAGATACCCCTAATTGTTTTGCAAAAAGATTGTGCCCTAGTTGACAAGATGCAGCAAATGGGGACTGCAGGAGATCCGCAACGCCATGGCTGCTCCTTGTCAACCCCTCCGATGTGAGCATTATTTCACAAACTGTGATGATTCATCACGTCTTTTGTGCTTGCCACAATTCTTGACTCTGCTATGACATCCACTGTTTTTCCTTTTTGCACCTCTTGACACTTTTCAAGATCCCAAAATTGGGATGCCAGCTGAACAAGGGCTAGGACCAAGACTGGTTTTACATTAGGGTCCAAAACACCCATGAAATGGACCTTGCTTTTGGACTTGTAATTGGACATGATCTAAAAACAAGTTTGAACATGTTTGGTTTGTTTAATTAGGTGGAGTGCTTTTTTTTTAGTTCAAATGAAACAAGATTTGGTGGGAAGATGGTGACACATTAGAGTTACATGTAAAGTGAAACAGATTAAATCATGGGTCTATGAGAATTAACACAAAGCCATCTAAGTTTTTTTTACTGCTTAAATTACAAAATAAAGAGTGATGTTGGGTTATTTAAAACTCGCTTTCTAGCTTGTCCTACTAGAATGGGTAGGCCATGCTAGCCTAGCATAGACCGATCCAAGATTTAAGACAATGGGTCCCATGCTCATACCCTATTTTAAATGTTGATTTTTTCACAAAGTTTTTGAGATGGCAAGAGGAGGTCCTAAAAGTTTCACATGACTTTCAAAACGGGCTTCGATCCATTACAAGCCAAGGAGCTCTTAATAGAAAGTTTTTCTCATAGAAGGATCAAACCCACGGGTTTGTCCCCCTTTGAGGGATTTCATGGATAACTCTATTAGCACCACTTCATTTTTTTCATACTTTGGACTTGGAGCCCAATGTTATCTTGGGTCCAAAATTTGGCTATCGGTTCAGGGTTTCTTTTGGACTTGGACCCTAATTCAAACTAACTTTAAGATATCTTATACTTTTATCTGGGCTCCACCAATCTTCCTTAAGGTGAAAACCAATGTTGTGTGGTATGTAGTTGAATATACTATCCAATATCAACAATGGTTTCAATCTTCAAAGAACTTATCCAACTAGTATGATAAGTGCAATACATATCAAATATGGGTATTTGGTGTCATGTTGGTGGGTGTCACTAAAGGAGAGAATGTTTGTATACTTGAAACATTATTTGAGTCAATTGCATCCTAATATACCAAATTAATAGGTATTAAAGTAGAGTTATCTAAGTATGAAGGTTCTTGTATGCTATATTGACATGTATGTATATAAAAATGACTTTTACAATAATGTACCTTATATGTATCAAGAGAGTGTAGGAATGTCTATTCCACACATTTGAGTGGTTTGTTTTAAAAAACACTTGATAGCAATTCAACATTGGTGAAAACATAGTCAACTATCTCAAAATATTGAAAAAGTTTACTTGAGCCGATTTGACTTCAGAGCTAGCATCTAAGAGTTTGAATAGCACTATTGGACGTCAACAAGAATCAATTATCCACAAACATATGGGTCCATCTACTTGCTAAAACCTTGTAATTCGATTCTAGCAATGATGTATAGTAGTTGTTTATCATCAAGTTGTCGTTACAAATGTTCAATTTTCATAATAAATGCTTGACATTCAATGTATGTAAAAATGACTTTGGACTGTCAAAGACTTGAGTCAATACATCCGTTTACTTTCGCTTTTTCTATGGAATGTTGGATCACAACCTCATTTGGAGTTCAATGTTCTCATCATCATAATACATGGAATAAAATCAAAAGTGGATGTTTTCTCTGTAAATCCAATATTCCTAAGCACCACCTAAGTGTACCAAGATCACCCTCTTATATACAATCAATGAAGAGAAATTCTCCTCATCCTCAACAAAGTCAAAACCAAGCAAAATTGCAATGCCTTGACTTCTAAAGAGCAAGGTCAAGATATTCCCCTTGGGGTGGACTCTTCATTGGAAACCTAAATGACATGTGCAGGTCACTATGAAATTAAACCCTGCTTATATACAAGAAGTATATAAAGAAAAACAGATGTATACGTACTAACGGCATGCTAGAAAATGGACTCTTGTATTTAAATTGAGCTTTTACATTTAATGTGATAATTGCCTCCACTACGTATACAAAATATACATCATGAATTAATTATGCTTTCATTACATGTAAAATCCACGTTCACTTTGTAATGAGAAAGTCATTGATTGATTGATTGATATATTTTATGTTTTTCCCATTCATAGCATGTAACTCAATGATTGCATCAAATAAATAGAGACAAGAGCATAATAACTTAGGCACAATCTGGAGAGAAATACTCAAGGGAGCCCATGAGCATTCCAAGAGCCTCTAGCTTGTCCTAGAACCCAATGTGAACCCTAACAATAATGGACAAGGGAGTCATTGAGGACTTTTGCCATATGACAACAACGGATGCATATGAATTAGATGAATCCGACACATTTATTCTCAAAAGTTTTTCTAAAACTTAGGCCCTTTTTGTACATCTACCAATACTGGAAGTTTTTAAAAGCCTTTTTCAATGTACACTCTAGAGAAAATTAATAACTCTCCCTTATGTATACCATGTATGCTAATGCCTCAAACAATACCTCTTCTTACACTCACGTTAGTTCGTATGTGGTATGAAGAGTCCCCCCCCCCCCCCGGGAGATGTCCACACAGATGGCACTTGTGATCTACTAGATGCAAACTTTCCTTGTCACAAATCACGCTCAACTTGTATTGTCACATGGCTAATCTTGTACACCTTCTCACAATATTCAGTCACTTTGTGGAGAACATCTTGAGTGTCCGCCTCCGGATCAACTAATATATGACAAGCAAGTAGCGACCTTCCTACCGTGATCGCCCAAATGTGGAGCTCATGTATGGCAACCACACTCGTCAACGCCAACAACCCTTTTTCTAAAGCACTCGCATCAATCTCCCGCGGAGTGCTCTCCATCAACACGCTCACAACTTCACGAAGCATATTATAAGTCGTGGCCAAAACCATTACCGAGAAAACAAGAGTACATATCGGATCTATTACATACAAGTTGGGGTAAACCCATATCACGGCTCCCGCAATCAACACACCTAGGCTTTGTATCAAGTCCCCTAATGCATGCAAATACGCCCCACGGACATTAATGCTACCTTCCGCCTTCTCCGCCTCATGATCCGTCGCTAGGTTCACGTCTACTTTCACACTCCTCCTCCGGTCGGTTTGCACCAAAAAGGGTTTGTGATCTTCGTGACCGACATCGTGTGGCCCATCACATTGCTCTACGTTGTGGTCACCCACGTGTATCTCATGGACTTCGTTATCATGATGTGGCTCTTGTAATTGCCCATCTTCATGTTCAATATGCACGCGTACAGTCTCATGAGCTTCGTTGTCATGGTTTCCGGCTTTGTGGGGTTCATGTTCATGTGGTTTTTGGTGATGGTCGCCGTGATGATCTTTTTGTTTTCCTATATACCACGAGTTTATTATAAAGTTAGCAAATTGTTTAGGAGCGATATGTTGTATTCCTTAAGCAATGTATGATTTATTGCATGACTTTGAATGCACATGATGTTGAATGAAACTACAACACGATCACATATGGTGTCTTTGTTTAAACCTCGACCTTGCATAATATCAAAGTGATCATGTGTCCATCCAATGTGGATCCAAATCAAAGGTCCACACTAAGTGAACTACATAGTGTGCATGATATAAATTTTCATGTAAGTATCCTTAATACATCATGAATAAATTGTAAAAAATAAGTAAACAAAAAACCCATGATTTGTGTAAGGAATCTTCAGTCTTGACCTATTTTGTAGTAGATGTTATGCTCAAATTTGATAAATTCTAGAAATCCACACAAAGTATATATCCTCCATTTGCAAAGGCATTTGGATTGAGATCTTACGAAACATATTTGCCAATCTCTTGCAAATGCTTGGCTTCTCTTTGTGATGTCCATGAGCTTTGTCGTGCTTGTGATGGTCTTCATGTTCATGATTATGAGCGTGACCAACTTTGCTATGGTCATGCACTTCATGATCGTGACCGTGATCATGACTATGACTATGCCCTCCATGTGAATGACTGTGTCCATGATGGCCGAGTGTTATCATCAAAATAATGTTCATACCAAGTCCAACGCATGCAATTATGAACATGATCTTCCCGTTGATATTTGTGTCAGGGTGAATAAAACGCACGATGGCTTCATACACCAAGACGCCTGTGACCAGCCATATAATTTGAATTGACAAAAGAGCCCCAAGAATCTCTGCCCGGTAGTACCCAAATGTTTGGCGAGGGTTCGCTTCCCACCCCGACGCCCATATGGAGAAAATGGATATGGCAAAACCTGCAATGTCAGAAAGGAGGTGCGCGGCATCAGTGAGAATGGCTAGGCTATTTGCTTTAATGCCTCCCGCAATTTCAATGAACATGAAAAGCAAGCAAAACCCCACCGCCGTTGACAACTTTCGGGTGTCACGGCTTCGTGTTTCTTGCGCGGCGAGTTTGGTATCTTCCACGCCATCAATGTTGCACTTGTCGTTGCATTTCAAGGCCCCAACGGAACTCTCATCGTCCATGATATAAGTCACCTGGTGAGAAGACCTATGTTGAAGGAAGTACAATTGTGTTTGGGATCACACCCAAGAGAGAAGAATGTTTGGTTCATGTTGACATGCAACCTAATCATGCCTCCAAGTTATATAAAAAAATCTATATGTATCATTGTTCATGTGGAAAAGATGTTGCCAAGAAGTAGGCAATTAGATTTGTATATGCATAATTGTAAGCTATAAACTTAGCGGCCTTGATACAAATTCCATTGATTGTGTCGGTGGTCCCATCCATACACAATAAATTTCCACACATAATCTTCAGCTATACACGAAGGAGAACATCACATGCATGCAAATCTTTAGTCCAAATTTTGCTTGAATCTTCGTTAATGTCAAAAAAAATTCCCCCGATAGTTCATTCTTAGACTACCTTCTCTACACAATGCACATTGATTGAGATTATAAAACGGTAAGAAGCCTAAGTGGTTTGATCATCTATTGTCACAATCTCATCAATCTTGCAAAGGAAAATAGGTAAGGACAAATTGGTGAGAGGTAATCGAACTTAGGTTTCAAAGTTTTATGAAGTAACATAACAACATGGAATCAACTAGAAGAAGAAAAAGAAACTATGCTTAATAGATTTCATGCACATACATTTATCTTTATATTACACATATGAACACCATGTTACATATATGTGAGCAAATTAAAGCCAAAACATGATATGTTTGGGGGGGGGGGTATCTTAGAATGTGCATGCTTTATTCCATGAACCTTCACAATCATGCTCCTCATTCAAAATTACAGTTACAATGTTTGTGGAGAGTTCCCAGACAATAGGTTATGTTCACCCTACATGATTTAAAGTTACATCCGAAACGGGTCCTCCAAAGGTCCATTATGTGTAAGGAAAAAATAGTCTGAGGCTCTAAATGTGAAATGTGCAATAGTCAAAGATAGATTGGATACCTATTTTTTACTTGAATAAAATTTTTAACCCACCAATATATAACCCATAAGTCATTTCAAAGATAGTATAATAATTTCTAATTATTTATATTTCAATCATAACATATACCCTAATAGCTCACCCATTGAGGTGCCCGAAGTTGCCTTGCACTTGGACCCAAAACTACTTTGACAACTTGTAGATTTCTTTGGATTCAAATAAAAAACTTTCTAGAAAAAACAAAGAGATCTAATGAAGACCAATAATTGAACATTAAGAGGTTCATGATTTGACGACCTATTTGACAATGATTCAAGAAAATATATAATAACAAAAAATAACATTCATACTACAAGCTATCATATACCTAGACTACTGTGAAAGAAATGTTCTTAAATTCAACATGTATACGAACAACCCCTTCATTGTCCTCTCAAATTAATGGATTTTGTGATTTGTATTGGCATTTTAATATTAGATGAGTACATTTTCACAAGGAGTAGAGAAGTCTTGGAGAAAAAAACATCCACATTTGTATTGCAAACAATAGTTTTTGGTCCTCATATCAAAGTCTTTATTTCATGTGGTTGGGAATCTCAATAATTTGTCAATTGCAACAATGACTCATCTATTTGCATTTTATGTAGTATTTTGGTAACGGGTTATCAATTAAAGCATCCAATTCTATAATCATTACAATGCTTTTGTAATATTAATGCAAGAGTCCTTCAACAAGGCAAGGTTTTCTACAAATAGATAAGATGGACGATAAGCGCCCAAATACACAAGGAAAACTGATGGGATGCCTACATTTTAGAGTAAGACATGGGCAAGCAACAACATTTTGTACAAAAAATTTCATCCTTTGTGTGAGGTAACAATGTATGTGGAAAAGTCCATTCTTCACAATCCACTACTAGTTTTGGCTTGTTTCGGACAAGAACTCGATGATAAGTGATTTTTTGGATGATCTTCTTCTTCTTCTTCTTGATTAGTGGTCTTCAATACACGTGCATTCAACCCTAATTTTGTGGATGCCGTGAAAAGTAAATGGTGCAATCAATTGATTACTCACAATGAGTGGTATATTCTACATGTGAATGGCTGCTATTGATGTTAAAGGGTGAAATGAGAATTGTGCACTCCAGTTGAATTCTTTGTAACGTGTTGTCTTTAATGCATAGATGTCATGCCAAATTTTGATGTGAAACTCATTAGTTGGACAATTATGCATAATAGACTTCTTCATTGCAGTCATAATCTCTCTCTCTCTCTCATATGAAAGATTATAATTTGTCCATAATATGTTTTTTGTTCTCTCCATAAACTTCAAATTTGAAGGTTGATATTGAATCCCGGGGGGGGGGGGGGGGGGGTCCACTTCCGTATCTTAGAAAACTACATGAGAACAAATACATGGTCCACTTTAAGGTCGTAACCTACAAATTATAAAACATGTACATGCAACAAAGACCAAGTTATATATTGAACTCCAAGGTCGATAATTAGGGTGTTTACAAGGTTTAGTGGGGTGAGAAATTAAAATAATATATTTTAGGGCCCCACACTATGGATGAGCACCATTGGATGACATCTCATGGATGTATCCATTGGGTTAGATGCGGGAAGGGGGCTTGAGGGATTTGGGCATCTTGTTTGGCTTTGTGAGTTCCCAGTCAAGGTTTGCGGGAACTCTTAGATTTTTTCTTGTCTGTGCAAACTCACCTTCTTTTGTACATGACCAATGTTGATGGTAGATTGATCAAGATTTAGGAGTAGGCATACATGAATAGTCACGCTCCTTAGGTGTGTCCATCCCAAGATTCATCTTTCCTAATTTCAATTTTTTTCTTGCTTAGTTTATGGGTAGACTTTTGGGGTTTGAATTCTTGTTGCAAATCCTCACATTTTTTGGGTTCAATTGTCAACGCAAAGGAAGGGCGCAATGTTAGCAAGAGGTGTTTGTGTGAGTGACTCAAGGTTTAGAGTTCTTGTAAGGTTGTTGGTCACATACCATGTTTGCAATGCCTTTAAAGTTGAAATTGTTCTCACTTGATGATTCCAATGCTAGTCCATAACTTATTGGACCTTACGAGTGTGCAAAGGGTGACACATATACCAAACCCAAATCACTACTTGAAGGTATTCATATTGTAGATTGGCCTTTTCAATTCTTTGATGTTGAGAGTAGATGCATGATTAATTACAAGCTTGAGGGGCTCAATAAAGTTTCTTCGGATGTATATGTTCTGCCACTAGTTGAACCCGACCTTGAATCCATAAAGTGCATGCATGTGGTTGACCTAGATTTTGTCTCTGACTCCCAACAAACTCTAGAATGCTTAGCAAAGGAGGTTGAAATCCAAGATCTTATCCCTTTGATGACTCTGACCTACCATTGCTTCCATCTGCCAGTTCTAGAGTTAGTAGTGAGAACATTGACTATGTGGCATATGACCTAAGTCCACATTGGTAAGTGTTGACGTTATGGCTAGATATTTGCTAGCCAAAAAGCAACTTAGGAAAGATCTGTAACTAATAACCCTAGATGATCACCAATGGCACTTGAGGTCTTTAGACCAAAAGTATGTGGGTGTAGACTTGAGGACAAAAAACTGAATGTTGTGTATTGAGAGGTTTTGACCACTTGAACTTGAAACATGATACACATTGCTGAATGACTAAATGTGTAAACTTTGAACAAACTTTGTGATTGGTGTTGTCTGGTTGTAATCTAATGCTACACGTATGTATGCAATTGTGTTTTAAACATAGGGGGTGCACCTACATTTGATTTATGTATACACGTGCCAAAATCCCCTATTTAATTAGAGGGAGGGATATTTACATTCCTTTGTTGAATAGTTTCCACCTTATAATTTGACATCCATGGATTTTTGGGACATTTAGACGGATCTAAGGAAACTCCACGTTCCAATGCAGATCGCAAAGTGTTGAAGAATTATCAAAGGTGCGTTAAGAAGGTCATCTCCATCATCGGCCTCAATTTGGTGGACAACCAATTCGTTGATGCAACACCATGGCCACGTCTTCGCCTTGGGGCTCCTTCTCCTTGCATTGTGACATCTTGTGCATCAAACATGCCGTATGTACTCCATTTTCAATTCCATCATTAATATTGTCTTCAAGATGGTGATTAAGTACTCATACGAGGCCGGTAAACTCTTGAGCAAATTCATAACAATGTTTTCCTCCCGCACGGGTACCTCCAAATACGTGAGTTGATTTGCAAGCGCTTTGACCTTGTTGACGTATTCCAACAAGTTGTCGTCCTCTTGCATCTTGCATGTGAAGAACTTGAGGCAAATGAAGAGGATGTTGGACAAATTCTTCGTCTTGTGAATGTTGTTAAGGGTCTTTTACACCTCTGCAGGTCCTTTACAACTCTTGATTTGTGCAAATTGGTTGTCCGCCAAGTTGAGGCCGATGATGGATTTGGCCTTTTTGACGTACCTTTTGTTTGAGGATGTGTGATTAAGGTGAATGAGATGTGGACTTCAAGGTAGGTATGTGATTGAAAATTTAAGGTATTGAAATTCAAGGTTGTTGTAATGAACTTCAAAGTTCAGGAATTAGGTTGAAGGTTAGGGGGATGGATTTAATCACCTCTCCCTTTACCCTTACTCACATATAGAAATACATTATCATCATTGAGGTAATAAGTTTGAAAGTTGGAGGGAATAGATTTCATCACCTTCCATGTGTCTTTATTTTCATATGTAATAAGTAGAAAAAAAAAAACCTTAGGAAACACTTGAAAATCTAGAAGTGAATGTTTCACATCCAAATTTTTTTGTTGGAATTTTATCTTTTTTCTATATATATATATATATATATATATATATTTACATCCACTTACCTTGCTTATCTTTAATTTATGTTTGCTAGAGACTAATGATTATTTAGTTGGCTTCAATTATGATGTTCATATTCTAAAAGGTCATATTATGAATTTTTATCATAATTTACAATTGATGATGATGTATAATGTGATAGTCGTTCACTCCCTCATGATTTGTTAAATGTGGATGACACCATGACTCATATATGAGATTTTAAATATAAAAATTTGAATTCCTTGACAGGAGGTCTTGGCATGAAGCCTTATTCAAAATCAAGATTCTCAATCCCAATTTGTCGGTTGACACCATCACCTATTCTGAGACCAACCTTAGAAATTGATTACAATTTTTAGAAAATTAATTTGTTAATAATTGTAGGAAGGGTGATAGGGTGTTGTATGGATCCCATTTGACAAGGATGAAAAGACTATGGACAGTAAGAACAAAAATATTTGGAAAAAACATTGGCAATCTTCCAATAAATCATTTAAAATTCTCCTTAAGAATAAGATTTATGAAAGGTTTTGTAGTAAGATGTTCTATGTTTGGGAGGACAACCACCGGGTTATGACATGGCGTTGACATATCGATAGGCTTCATGAACAAGAGACAAAATAACGATACTCAATCTATTGTATAATACTTGAACTAGTTGGTTTGGTGGTCATTCTTCTGAATGATATACATGATGTAAATATATATGAGTCTTGGAATTTGTTTTATCATAATTTTATTTTTGTGATTATCAATTTTATATCAATTTTATTATTTTATTTATTGTAATCTTCTTCAGGCCTACGAAGTTTATTCACGTCGAGACGAAATTGTATCATAAACTTCATGTGGTTCAAACTTTTGGAATCACAAAGTTAGAGGAATTTAAGGATCTTTTTACCCCTAATTAATATTCCAAATCATTGAATAAAGGTGGAAAAGGGACTTGGTACACCTTCCTTTTAGAGGCTTTCACCCAATTTATTTACAAGGTGTGTATTCTAACTCATGCCAAACCTCAAGATACATTTATTTTTAATCAAGTTGTATGAACTCATTGTTGTTTTTGTTTGTGTGTATGAGATAGCTTCTGTGACTAAAGAGACATCTCATAAATACAATAAAAAACTCACATTTAATCAAGAACAACAAAAGGTGGTTGAGACATCTTGCAAAATGCAACAAAGAAAGCAATATCATCAATTTGATTAATGTATTCTTTGATATGATGATGATGCTAAGCAAAACGTTGGGCATATGATTCTTGTGTTTCTCTAAATCTAGATGCCAAGGCTTGAGGCCAGACTGTTTAGTTAATCAAATGTTGGTGGGATGACTTGAAGTTGGGGAAAGTGAATGGTCGAATGCAATGCTCGGGTAAAACCGGCGGTTAGTTAAAGATAAACCGGTTGAGTTTGAGAAATAATTGGTTGAAGTTCGAGACTTCAGGAGAATTACCGATCATTTTAGAGGAATCTATAAAAATATATCTCAAATGAATAAAGCAAAACTGGAAGATGTCAACATGTAACTACTTGGATTTAAAATCACTAGGATCTTGACCGACTATGCCTAAAAACTTCCCGGGGAGTGGTTTAATGGTCTTTGGCCAGTAAGAGCTACAACACAAGGAAATAATAAGGAGTAATGTTGTACAACTTGCAGCCACAACAGACAAAGGATCAATGATCAGGGAGAACTGACAGTTAGTTACAGATAAACCGATTGAGTTTAAGAAATAATCGGTTGAAGTTCAAGTCTTCAAGAGAATTACCAATCACTTTAGAGGAATTTATGGAATATACTTCAAATTAATATAGAAAAACTGAAGGATGTCAATACATAACATTAAGTAGCAATGTTAGGAGGGTACCCTTTGAGTACCCGCAATATTACCTCAACACGAAAGAAAAAGCTTGCAAAACAAGGGTGAATGAATGGATGTTTAATCAAATATAGTAGCTTCAAAAAGGTATTAAAGAGGTTTCCAATACGGGCGTTGGGAGATTTTTTCAAAAAGTGCAACTACCTTTTTGACCTCACCAACTTTCCCATTGCTTTATAGCTATTTAGATTTGTTTAGATCATAATTTAACCTTGATTAGAACTTTTACCACCACTTGGCATTAGTTTTATCCTAGAAACTGACATAATTAATTCTAAGCATTGAAAGTAAATACTCAAATATATTAAAAATAGCCTAAGTAAAACTACTCAAAAGTAACGCTACCTTTGCTCCTGAAAGAGCATCAAACCGGCACATGCCGGTTTGATGCTCTTTTTAGAAGGTCATTCCGGGCTTGCTACTTAATGTTATGATGTAACCGGTTGGACTTGCAAACACTAGGATCTTAACCGATTATGCCCCAAAAATCTTGATGATCACTCCAAAGCAGAGTTCAAGTTTGAAGTGTGCACATGCATTTCAATGTGAAGGGCTTCAAAATAATCACACTTCACTCAAACTTTAAAACTATTTTGCAACACTTCACAATTTTTTTTAAAATTGGCCGTTTTGTATTGAATATGAAAATAATATGATGTCTCACTATATTGAAGAAGTATATGCAATAAAATGATGCACTAAAATTATTTAGATTCCCTACATAATGCACTTAATCATCATCCAACTCCAAAGGCAATGCCCTCCGGTTTTGGGTCAATTTCCAAGTGTCAAAAATTCTAGGCCAATCCATATTTTCCATCGGAAGACCGCATTATGACACTCACATCAATGCATCCAATGTTCAAGTTCCAATCAACTTCTGCAATCACTCTTCACCCAATTCTGTTTGGAAAATCCACGTTCACATATAGTTGTGCTTGCCAAGCCGAAGTTGCAGTCCGTGCCGAGTTGTAGTTGCATAGTCGAAATTGCAGGAGTTATTAGAATTTGGAAGTGTCTGGTAGAGTGTCAAGATAGGAGTCCAACTATGTTATTATTTGCAAATTGCAGCCATTATATTTTGTGACATGCAATTTTTGGAGAGGCCTTCACTGTGAAGGGTGGAAACTTTACATAACACATTTTTGTGAAGTGCCCCCCAAAAATAAACCTTTTTGACAACCAAAATGGCATTTGACAGGTGTTGAAGACTTCAATATTGAACACGGGGGACGTTAAATACCCCCCCACGAACTTTTCGGACTGTCAGATCCGGGCTGGGGCAGCCGCCCGTCCAGAAAATCTGGATTTTTTGGACCCGCCCGAAAACTGCTGCCCGCCCGCCCGATTTCGAAAAAAACCATTGTCCTTGCATTCTTGAAGGCCACTTACTCACAAATCCCATATTGAGTGCACTTCACCTTCAAGGGCCAAAATCCAATATATATGTTCACTTCCAAATGAGTAAATAAGCAATTGATTGGGGTTTCATTATCAAAGTGAAACCGTCAATAAAACATGTAATTAACTTGGAAATCAAAAATATTACAAAACCCTCACTAGCACTGAGGTTATAATTTTTGTGACTCACAATTTGAAATTGTCTTTGTCATTCTAAAATGACACTTAAATTTAGTGTGCTGATTTAGTATGTGTATTTTATAATATTTTAGGTAATGCCGTCTACTTTCACAAGTATTCATACGCATTCATTAATCAATTATTAGAATTAATTCATTGGACTTAATTATTAGAACTAGTTCACTGGAATTAAATTCCAGAAATTAGTTATTATAATTAATTCCAGAAATTAATTATTAGGATTAATTCACTGGAATTGATTCCAGAAATTAATTATTAGAATTAATTCACTAGAATTAAATTCCAGATATTAATTATATTATAATTAATTTCTGGAATTAAATTCCAGATATTAATTATTATAATTAATTCACTGGAATTAAATTCCAGATATTAATTATTATAATTAATTCACTGGAATTAAATTCCAGATATTAATTATTATAATTAAATCACTGGAATTGATTCCAGAAATTAATTATTAGAATTAACTCACTGGAATTAATTCCAATAATTAATTAATTACAGTAAGTACATTTTATAATCAATTAGCTTTACTGAATTTTGTAAGCATAGTTTCTGATTTATTTGGGATTAATGAAGATTAATTAGACTTAATTATATTTAATCACACTTGATTCATTTGAATGCGTATGAATACTTGTGAAAGTAGACGGCATTACCTAAAATACTATAAAATACACATACTAAATCAGCACACTAAATTTAAGTGTCATTTTAGAATGACAAAGACAATTTCAAATTGTGAGTCACAAAAATTATAACCTCAGTGCTAGTGAGGGTTTTGTAATATTTTTGATTTCCAAGTTAATTACATGTTTTATTGACGGTTTCACTTTGATAATGAAACCCCAGTCAATTGCTTATTTACTCATTTGGAAGTGAACATATATATTGGATTTTGGCCCTTGAAGGTGAAGTGCACTCAATATGGGATTTGTGAGTAAGTGGCCTTCAAGAATGTAAGGACAATGGTTTTTTTCGAAATCGGGCGGGCGGGCAGCAGTTTTCGGGCGGGTCCAGAAAATCCAGATTTTCTGGACGGGCGGCTGCCCCAGCCCGGATCTGACAGTCCGAAAAGTTCGTGGGGGGGTATTTAACGTCCCCCATTGAACACTACTCCAAAGGACTCTGTACCGAATCCCGAGTAAGCTTAGATATGTACAGACAATTTGGGAAGAGCACCAGAAATTCAGTCCAAGATCTGGGTGTCGGTGTTTAGGAACGTGGACTTTGCAATCCATGACGGTAGGGCCAGGGCTAGATGCCCAACCCTTGAGAAATTCAAACGCAGAACAGTGCAACTACGGCAGAGCTCGAGTAAATACAGATATAATATTTAGGACAGTAAGAGCCACAGTAGAGAGAATCTTCCCAAGAATTCAGGCCCTGAGGTATCACCAAGTGCGGGTGACTGCGTCTTATGAAAATCTGGCGATGATCCTGGCAAGGAAATGCACTCTGCGCCCAGCTTCTTCTTCCCCGCCATAGCCACCTTCCTCTTGCGCTGCCGTCTCTCATTCTACTACTCTCTGAGCTCCCTCTCCTTGTGCTTCCCTGCACTCCAAGTGGGAGGAATTCATGTTCTTTTCTGCCCGATTGACGAACAGAAGGTTGTCAAGCATCTGTTGTTGTTTCACAATCCGTTGAGTCTGTTAATATGGGTGCGTTCAGCTCGTGTCTGTACGTCCTGCTAGAATTCTCACTATTGAATGTCTCCATACAGATCCAAGACCCCGGATACACAATACGAAACAACATCTCCACTGCCAGCCGTGACCACGCAACGGAATTGGGTTGGCGAGTCTTTTGAAGTGAGTGTTTGTTCTTTGGAATCTCTGTGCTGGGTGTTGAAAGACGACGGTTCGTGAGGATGACGAGCGGGAATCTGGAGGGCGAGCGATCTCAATGCACACATATCCGGCTTCTTACATAGGTATGCGTCACCCCTTCCAATTCGAAAACTGCATGACTTTCTCTCTCTAGATTAGTTTGTTCAAATCCTTTTGCATCCTAGTAGAATGATTTGGGGAGTTAGTTTTGAAGCACATCACAAGTGCACACTGGAGTTTCAAGTAGGACCCAGGTCAAAGAGGTGGGTGTCTAGCGTTGGTCATGACGATAGTCACCAATGAAAGAAACTCACCTATAGCCCCCTCCTTTCCTACCATAGCCACCCTTCGCTACTCTTGCCGCTGGCTCTCGTCGTCCAACATAGCTCACTCTCACGATCAACCAGTTACCACCACTTTGTGATGTTGGACAGGAAGCACATGACAAGTGATGCAAGTTGTGGTGAAAATTTTGATAAGTTAGTGCAGAATAGTGTACATTGAGTTCCGGCTCCATTAATTTCTTGGTTCAAGTCTGTTGGCTCCACACATCCTGTAGTGTCCTGTACCAATTTGTTGTCCGTTTTCATGTGAGAGATTTCATTCTGAATCAATTCTAGAGTTGGAGAATATCAAATTTGATGAGAGGCAAGTTCAAATATATTTTCGGATTTGGTGGTTTCAAAGATGCTGATTGGACTCTGTCAAGCTTATCCTTGTGAGTGTCTAAGGGCCACTTCACACATGAGCCAAGAGCCATGACCATGAATTTTTGAGAGCCCAAAAGAAGTGTTCTAAGGCCGTCCTGAGACACTTCCCAAAATCATGTAGTGTGGTCACGGGCCCTCAAGTGTAATGTGAAGTCATATGTGATTGTTTCCTCAACCGAATGCTTTTTCAACGAGTTCTATTCATCGGGGTCCTCACACATGATGAAATGTAGTAAATCTACAGTTGTGAGGTTTCGAAGTGCCATGGTCACTTGTTTTTGTGTATGCCTACCTCCGAGAGGTGGTTTTGAGAATAGTCCAAGTTACCATGAAACATGATCCACTTGATGCCATCTAGGAATCCATGTAGACTTTACATCCATCTTGCATCAACTTACTCAGTGGGTCTTTGAAGCGTAGTATGAAGTGAACTTACACCGACTCCACCTTTTCCACCAGTGAGATTTGCTTGAAGTGCAACGGAAACGGGACCTGAATCTCGTGTGTGAAGTGGCCCCAAGTTAAACATGAACTATCTACCTCTATTGTAACGAAAAAAATTCTAGATTTTTCCTGCCATGCCATTTTTTTGGTGGTGAGTAGACATGCCCAATTCGGTTGAAGCCTGGCACACTACACTGATGACTTTAATTTTCTGGGTTCTAAGAATCCTTTATAAGTAACATGTAATCCAATATAAAACACTTCTTGGGCAGAGTGCGTCTGCGTCACAATCCATAGCAGTCATTTATGCTCCAATGATTCCAATGGGTTCTAGGGCCACTTACAGGGGAATCGGGGAAGCTTCTATCCGATGCTCCGAGGTCCAAGCATCTACTCACAAGTTTCACAACCGGATTAGGCAGGACAAAGGGTGCGAATCGCGACTAAATAACTATAGATAATCCGGTCAGCAAAGGTGGATCCTGGAGGAAGAAACTAAAGAATCTGGTACTTATTTAAAGTTTGAGTGTCGATCATTGCCCGGCGCCGCAGCTCATGCATGTGGACTCGGCGAGAAATGAAAGATTTTTACATTGAATTACTGTAGGTGTCTCTCGAACCCAGAACAGTGCAAGGACGGCACAGCTCGAGTAAATATAAGCTTAGATACTTTGGCCAGTAAGAGCTACAGCACAGGGAAGTAATACGGAGTAATAGAATATTTAGTGTTCTGCTTACAGCCACAACAAGAAAAAAGGACTCTGGAGCAAATCCCGAGTACATAGGTACGGACAATTTGGGAGGAGCACCAGAAATTCAGTCCAAGGTCCAGGTGTCGATCTTTAGGGACCTCCATGATGGTAGGGCCAGGGCTAGATGCCCAACCCTGCAGTAATTCAAACCCAGAACAGTGCAAAGATGGTAGAGCTCCAGTAAAAACAGATATTATATTTAGAACTGTAAGCTATAGTAGAGGGAAGATTCCCAAAAATATAGTATAATAAATCAACAGTTGTGAGGTTTCGGAATGCCATGGTCTCCCGGTTTTCTGTTAAGCCTACCTCTAGAGGTGGGCTTGGAAAATAATCCAAGTGACCATGAAACATGATCCATTTGATGCCATGTAGGAATCCATGTAGACTTTACATCCATCTTGCATTAACTTACTTAGTTGGTTCTTGAAGTGTAGTGTGAAGCGAATGTAGACCGGCTCCAGCTCTTCCAGCAGTGAGATTTGCTTGAAGTGCAATGGTCACATGCCTTGAGTCTTGTGTGTGAAGTGGCCCCAGGTTAAACATGAACTATTTCCCTCTATTGTAATAAAAAAATATCTAGATTTTTCTTGCCATGCCATTTTTTTGGTACTGAGGAGACATGCCCAATTCAGTTGAAGCCTGGCATACTACACTGAAGAACTTCAATTTGTTGGGTTCTAAGAATCCTTTATAAAGTAAACTGTAATCCAATATAAAACACTTCTTAAGTAGAGTGCGTTTGCATTACAAGCCGTCATAGTCATATGTGAACCAAAATTTTGGGTTGCGATGTCAGCATGAGCTTACAATTGCTTTTGGGAATCATGTTTGACAAAATTGAATAAGTTGCGGATGAATGATGATGTGATGTTTACCCGACTTGAGGTGATCCATGTCTCGACACATTACAATACGGTAGTTCAAAATTTTGTAAATGATAATGTACTTCAGTTGGTTAAAGGAAATTGACTCATTTGCTATGATAAATAATTCTATTATTGTGGCTTGTAGGAATTGCCTTGAGCTCACACCAATTCACATTTGAAGAAGCAACGAGGTTGTGTTCATTCTTAATCCATGCCCATTTTCTACATTAAAATTAGTGTGAGGCACATTAATTGTTTTTCTAGGATATTGCAGGGGGTCATGTTTTTAATCACATAAGGTGTTGGTTGGAAGTCTCAAGGAAGACCAACTTCAGCAAGACAATGTCTTCACCCACATTATTTTCACCCAACTAGAGAATAATAATGGCCACGCTAATTATTTTAACTTTAATTTTTTGACGACATTACTTCAGCTATTTAGTGTAATTGGTACATGACCTAACTCAACTAGGGTTATGAATGCTAGGAAGTTTAGTCCTCCAATTTAATGACATGGTCATGTGAGAAGAATTGTGTCATTTAGGAAGTGAATCCCTTTTGAGGTAGTGAGTAGGTCTAAATTGCTAATCCATCAAGCCAAGTTGGTCTAGAGGCTTGGGACTTGCTTTTTGCATGATGGAAATAGTATGTAGCTACATGCTCAACCACTTTAAGTAGACATCATGCACATGTGTTGGATTGTGTTGCATATGTCTCTCAAATTGTGACTCATATTGTGAATGCAGAGAGCAAAGAGCACCATGGTTACTGTTCACTCAATTACAACATTATGAAACATGATGCGGATTCTTTCAAATCGATTCAAGATGTCTACTGAAATTTTGGATGTGCATTGAGAGGGTGACCCCATTATAAGGAGGTTACGTTGATGCATAGGTATGTTATCTCCCTCTAAGAGTTGGGGAATCTAGTATGCTACTTGAATAATGTCATGGCATGTTGCCAATATTGTTGGCAACGCTTCGAGGATTTATATCTTTTGACTTTTAAGATATTGGTTTGTTGACTACGCTCATTGCATTCTTAAAGACTAAAACATATGAATTCGGGTTCTCACTTTCAAATCAATTTCATGAATCAGAAGGAGGCAATGCACTTCAATTGCACTTGTATTGTCCACTTCTAGAATTGTTATCATCAACAAACTTGGAAGTAACATATTGCAGTCAATGTCGACTTCTATCCATGATTCTTGTCTAGACTCAATTGCAACTTAGTTGATAAGAAAATTCATGTAATATCTTGTGGTAACATCATAGAAGACTTACGGCCTTAAGCCCTAAAGCCTGAGGCAAATTTCTCTAAAAAGTCACCGTTGACCGTTCTAGTGAGAACACTTACATTATAATATTTTGATTTTGGACATATGGTCAGCTATACAATCCTGACATTACAAAGATGTCATTGGTATGATCATATCTACATTAAGATGTACATAATTTCTTCAATAGGCTATTGAATTGGATTGGACAGTTTTACTTTGGCCTTTAGGGGTAAAATTTAATTCCATGCGAGTTCTGAGTGTCAGGAAAGCATGTGTTAAGAAGGTCAAAATAGTGAACTAAATGGGTGACCTTTGTGACACATGGTTTCTAATGAATTTCATAATCCTTTTTGTATATGGTAAGATATTAGAATTTGTTATGGAAATATAGAATATGGTTCAAATATTTAATTTGGGGCTACATTTAATAGGTTTGTTGGAATTTCTTGTCACTCACAATATTTTAAACTTGGGATCAAACTCTAAATTCTTGAAGGCCCTTATCTTTTCACATGTTAGCAAGGCTTTCCCATCCTATTGTTAACGTACATATTTCAAAATTAGAAATTATCACATCTTTTGTGTGTTATTCATTTCAATCTATAGGTAGATGTTCCTACATATTATGAAAATAATCAAAATACTCTTTACGATATGTTCAAACATCATTCTATTGTTCGCGTGTGCTAATTCAATGTTGGATCACTTTCCTATATTATTTTCATGGCTTAATGTTTGTAGCATTAGCATTGGCTAAAGCAAAGTTGTTGTTTTGTTAATCAAGAAGTTATCACTATATAAACCACATGAAATACATAGTTGATATCAACTTTAAAAGGTTTCGTTTAAATCTAGTTGACGACCTTCATCTCAAATTGTAACTTATCATAATTGAATATCAATTACATGTTTGCTTATGCCAAAGAGGATAAGGAAGTGCACACCATACTTTGAATATGAACTCTTTTGTGGTCAGAGGATTGTTCGGGGATGCATATGTTGATGTCCATTATATTAAAGATAGAATTGTCATTACTCATATTCTGAGTTGTATAAGAAACATTTTATACTAAAAATTTATGAGAATTTGTTTTTCTAATTCAATTTTTGCATCAACATTTGATGATTGTTGTGGTTTTTATAGGTTCGAGTTCTATAGGGGTTGATCCATTACAATATATACTTCAAGCATACAATACCTCCAACAACATAATCAAGATTGTGAACATTTATTATATGTCTAAAAATGGCAAATGTTATGCGGCTAGCAATGGGGAGTGTGAAATTTCCCCCAATATCATTGTTGGATGAAGTATTGAATAGAAGACAATGCGAGAATTTGTTCTTCAACTTTCAAAATGGTGTGCAAGCATTGCAAAGCATCACAAGTGGTCATAACGAGGTGTTCTGCAAAGCAGAAGAAGATCTCTATCAAATTGTATACAGAGCAAAAGTGCTAATTGAAGATTGTTGCAGAGAAGATTGGTGTCGTGTTGTAGTGACACAATTGACCAACAAAGAGGGCTTCAGAGAGCTCCTTTTGGACTTTGAAAATGGTTTCCATACAATTTGTGACATATCTTGCCTTTACCATCCGGCTCAAGAATCGAAAATTCTTGCAATCAGGAATGATATGACATTCTACCCAACATCCATCGATGCAGTTAAAGAGGATCAAACTTCAATATGTGGGAGGTTTTCTAAGCGTTTGGATTCATGCACAACCATGGATTGCGATGATTGCAAACTTGCGCAATACCTTAAGGAATATCTAAGGAGTCTACAACATGTTGAAGGTGGTGGATTGGACAACATTTATTTTCCTTACAATTATCCTCGCCCCAAATATACAAGAAATCCACCTAGGGTTTTGGGAAGGTCAAACAACATGTGTGTGTTCTTGACTAATTGGTTGGGTTTGGAGTCTGCAACAAAGGTGTTTGACATTTGTGATCCCAAGGACATAAATCATCTTTGGAAAGAAGCAAGTATTTTGGGAGGGTTGAATCATCCAAACATCATCAAGTTTTATTGTTGTGGTTTTCTTGAGGTGGAAAACCAATTTGAACTTGTTATGGAATGTGGAAAGAAAACCTTATCAGAATATCTAAATGAAGAAGGTCCTCTTGAAGAGACAAATGCAGTGGACATTATGTTACAAATTGCAAATGGAATGTGCTACCTTCATGATATGAAGGTGGCACATCGTGACCTAAAGCCTGGTAATGTTGTTGTGAGTCTACCAAATGATTCGACGTTGATTAATCTCGGGTGCATACAAGTGAAACTTCTTGATTTTGGTATTTCAAAGGTTGAAGTGAAGGATTATGGGGAGGTGCCCACAGGTCGAAACATAGGAACTTGTGGATACATGGCGCCAGAGATGATGGCGAATGAATTATCAGAGGTGGATGCTTTGAAAGCTGATGTGTTTAGTTTTGGCATGTTGTGTTCTGATGTTCTTTCGGCAAAGAAATGTCCTGTTGGTTCATTTCGTGAATATCGAAAGTACATATTAGAAGATTCTAGTAGACCAAAGGTGCCAAAATCCTATTCGGAAGGATTAAGATCAATGGTGCATGATTGTTGGTCGTCGGACCCTTTGGAAAGACCAACATTTCTTGGTATTCACAACAAACTTACAAGTTTGAAAAGACTTACAATCCTCAAGGGTGTGGTTACAATTGGAGGAGCTACAAATGATACACGTGGCTCCTTATGGAAAGTTTTTTTATCATACTTATGCTTTGTTTTGATCTCTTGGATCCGATACTTATGGTTTGTATTCAATTTTAAACATGTTAATCGTCCAACCTTATTTCCAAGCGCCCAAAAGGTCTCTAATGGATCATCATCAAATCCATTTTTCATGAAGGTAAGCGTGTGGTTGAGTTTATAAATGGAAGTTATTTAGATTTCAATTTTATTTGGGATAATTGAAGAGACCTCACCAACTCTATCATGTTAATAACACTCACTAAATTTGAGAAGTTGGAAATTTTGTAGGTCAACAATGATGACAACATGAAAGGATTTTCCAAATTAATTGGAGTCCAAGACAAAGTTTTCCAATTGGAAAGGCAACTTCAAAGTGTTGATTGTCTAGGACTTGTTGGCATGGGCGGAAGTGGCAAGTCGACGTTGGCTAAGGCTTTGAGTGACCACATCTCCAAGGGATTTGATGCAACATGTTTTGTGTACGACTTGAAGGATGAAACTTGTACATTGCAAGTACAACACAACTCCAAAGGCATGCAAGACTCACGTCCCCAAGCCAAAACATTGATAAAGACACAAGAGATATTGAAAAATATTCAAAAAACAAAAACAATTCTCATTGTGGTGGACAATGTGAGCAAACAAAATCAACTACAACAACTATTGGATGATGGTCTATTCAAAAATGTCAATGGCAGTAGGTTGATTGCAAGTTCTCGTGATTGGAACTCCTTGGAACAACATGTACCCATGGGTGGTAAAGTAGACATGCAAACCCTCGATGGGAACCAAGCTATGGAGCTATTTTTAATGTGTGCTTTTGGGATCAACCAATCATGTTCACCTCATTTAAAACATGTGGTTGAAAAGATTGTGGATGCATGTTGTGGGCTTCCTTTGAGTTTGGAGGTGATGGGCAAATGCATGCAAGGGGAAACACGATTGAGAATATGGGAGCGAACATTGTATAGGGTGTTGAGGGCAAGACATGATGGAGGTTCAGATGAGAAGATTTGGAAGACATTGAGGATAAGCTTTGATGAGCTAAATGATCTAGAAAGAAACATGTTTCTAGACATAGCATGCTTCTTTTGTAAAGATACATATCTTGATGATGTTTATCCAACAAAAGAATCATATCTTCGAATGTTGGATGGTGATATCGAGGTTGCCAAAAATGTCTTGAAAAGACTTCAAGAAAAATCATTGTTGAAGGTGAACGACTGCGAAGGTTTTTACATTCATGATCAATTGCGTGAGATGGGTCGTTTGATTACAGAAAAAGATTCTACGGGGACTCGAATTTTTAATATAAGTTACCCTACATTTGTCAATCGTTGTAAAGAAAAGGTATATAGTTTGGGTTTTGTACAAGTTGATATTCCTTATTAACTTCTTGACAAGTTCTAGTAAATTGCACAAGTTATATAATATGCCAATAGCTCTAAATCCATTGTATTCGAGATGAAAACAAATCAACTCATGTGTTTTGTTGTGTATGTAGGGCATAGAACTTGTCCAAGGCTTATCAATTACAAATTTGGAAAATAACTCAATGTATGAAGGAGATGTGGACATAAAATCGATGGAAAAGCTTTGTCTACTCCAAGTCCGATTTTGTGAAAATGTTAACTTGCTTTCTGCTATTGTGAAGAAATCACCCAATCTTAAATGGTTGGACATCCAATTCTCACCCAAACGTATTGACTCTACAATGTTGACAAACCAACTCATAGGGAAGTTTTTCATTGATACCCTAGAAAATCTCCAAAAGTTGCGATACCTTGGGATGTCCAATTGCAATTTGTTGGGATCAATTTCTTGTGAATACTTGAATATGATGCAGATCCAGGAATTATCATTCTCAAATTGCGAACAATTGGATGAATTCCTCATTGGAGTTGATAAACTCATCACCTTAGAAGAGTTATGCTTCTACAATTGCGAAGACCTCGATGGCACCTCTATTCAGCTAGCCAACCTGACAGCCTTGGAAAAATTATACTTTTCCAAATGTCCATGTTTAAAAACAATACCAAAAGGCTTTGGCAACCTGACGAAACTCAGAATATTGAACATGTATGAATGTGAGGCTTTGGAGGAGTTCCCTGTTGGAGTAAGCAACCTGATAGCGTTGGAGGAGCTAAGTTTTGCGACATGTCGAGCATTGAAAAGGATCCCGGAAAGCTTTGGGAACTTGACAAAACTGAAAAGGTTGTCCATGTATGAATGCGAGGCTTTGGAGGAGTTCCCTGTTGGAGTAAGCAACCTCGTAGCCCTGGAGGAGCTCAATTTTGGGAGATGTCGCGTATTGAAAAGGATCCCGGAAAGCTTTGGGAACTTGACGAAACTGAAAATACTACGCATGTATGGATGCGAGGCTTTGGGGGAGTTCCCTATTGGAATAAACAACCTTGTAGCCCTGGAGGAGCTCCATTTCGAGACATGTCGGGCATTGAAAACAATCCCCGAAAGCTTTGGCAACTTGACAAAACTGAAAATGTTGTACATGTCTGAATGTGAGGCTTTGGAGGAGTTCCCTGTTGGAGTAAGCAACTTGATAGTCTTGGAGGAGCTCCATTTCGCAAGATGTCGAGCATTGAAAACGATCCCGGAAAGCTTTGGCAACTTGACGAAATTGAAAATGTTGTACATGTCTGAATGTGAGGCTTTGGAGGAGTTCCCTGTTGGAGTAAGCAACCTCATAGCCCTAGAGGAGCTCCATTTCGCAAGATGTCGGGCATTGAAAACGATCCCGGAAAGCTTTGGCAACTTGATGAAACTGAAAATGTTGTACATGTTTGAATGTGAGGCTTTGGAGGAGTTCCCTATTGGAGTAAGCAACCTCGTAGGCCTTGAGGAGCTCCATTTTGGGACATGTCGGGCATTGAAAACGATCCCAGAAAGCTTTGGCAACTTGACGAAACTCAAAATGTTGTGCATGTTTGAATGTGAGGCTTTGGAGGAGTTCCCTGTTGGAGTACGCGACCTCGTAGGCCTAGAGAAGCTCCATTTCGCAAGATGTCGGGCATTGAAAAGGATCGAGGAAAGCTTTGGAAACTTGACGAAACTGAAAATACTGCGTTTGTTTGAATGTGAGGCTTTGGAGGAGTTCCCTGTTGGAGTAAACAACCTGATAGCGTTGGAGGAGCTAAGTTTTGCGACATGTCGAGCATTGAAAAGGATCCCGGAAAGCTTTGGCAACTTGACGAAATTGAAAATGTTGTACATGTCTGAATGTGAGGCTTTGGAGGAGTTCCCTGTTGGAGTAAGCAACCTCGTAGACCTAGAGGAGCTCCATTTCGGGACATGCCGGGCATTGAAATGGATCCCGGAAAGCTTTGGCAACTTGACAAAACTGAAAATGTTGTACATGTCTGAATGTGAGGCTTTGGAGGAGTTCCCTGTTGGAGTAAGCAACCTCGTAGCCCTAGAGGAACTCCATTTCGGGACATGTCGGGCATTGAAAAGGATCCCGGAAAGCTTTGGCAACTTGACAAAACTGAAAATGTTGTACATGTCTGAATGTGAGGCTTTGGAGGAGTTCCCTATTGGAGTAAGCAACTTGATAGCCTTGGAGGAGCTCCATTTCGCAAGATGTCGGGCATTGAGAACAATCCCTGAAAGCTTTGGCAACTTGACAAAATTGAAAATGTTGTACATTTCTGAATGTGAGGCTTTGGAGGAGTTCCCTGTTGGAGTAAGCAACCTCGTAGCCCTGGAGGAGCTCCATTTCGCAAGATGTCGAGCATTGAAAATGATCCCGGAAAGCTTTGGCAACTTGACGAAACTGAAGATACTCCGCATGTTTGAATGCGAGGCTTTGGAGGAGTTCCCTGTTGGAGTAAGCAATCTGATAGTGTTGGAGGAGCTCAATTTTGGGAGATGTCCCGTATTGAAAAGGATTCCGGAAAGCTTTGCGAACTTCACAAAACTGAAGATACTGCGCATGTTTGAATGCGAGGCTTTGGAGGAGTTTCCTGTTGGAGTAAGAAACCTCGTAGCCTTGGAGGAGCTCCATTTCGGGACATGCCGGGCATTAAAAAGGATCCCGGAAAGCTTTGGCAACTTGACAAAACTGAAAATGTTGTACATGTCTGAATGTGAGGCTTTGGAGGAGTTCCCTATTGGAGTAAGCAACCTCGTAGCCTTGGAGGAGCTCCATTTCGCAAGATGTCGAGCATTGAAAACGATCCCGGAAAGCTTTGGCAACTTGACGAAACTGAAGATACTGCGTATGTTTGAATGCGAGGCTTTGGAGGAGTTCCCTGTTGGAGTAAGCAACCTCGTAGCCCTTGAGGAGCTCCATTTCGGGACATGTCGGGCATTGAAAAAGATCCCAGAAAGCTTTGGCAACTTAATGAAACTGAAAATGTTGTACATGTCTGAATGTGAGGCTTTGGAGGAGTTCCCTATAGGAGTAAGCAACCTTGTAGACCTAGAGGAGCTCCATTTTGGGACATGCCGGGGATTGAAAAGGATCCCAGAAAGCTTTGGCAACTTGACAAAACTGAAAATGTTGTACAAATCTGAATGTGAGGCTTTGGAGGAGTTCCATGTTGGAGTAAGCAACCTCGTAGCCCTAGAGGAGCTCCATTTCGGGGACATGCCGGGCATTGAAAACGATCCCGAAAAGCTTTGCCAACTTGACAAAACTGAAAATGTTGCACATGTTTGAATGTGAGGCCTTGGAGGAGTTCCCTGTTGGAGTAAGCAACCTCGTAGCCCTAAGAACCTCCATTTTGCAAGATGTCGGGTATTGAGAAGGATCCTGGAAAGCTTTGGCAGCTTGACAAAACTGAAAATACTGTGCATGGGTGAATGTGAGGCTTTGGAGGAGTTCCCTATTGGAGTAAGCAACCTTGTTGCTCTTGAGGAGGTCCATTTCGCAACATGTTTGGCATTGAAAAGGATTCCGGAAAGCTTTGGCAACTTGACAAAATTGAAAATACTGCGCATGTTTGAATGTCAGGCTTTGGAGGAGTTCCCTGTTCGAGTAAGCAACCTCGTAGCCCTTGAGGAACTCCATTTCGGGGCATGTTGGGCATTGAAAAGAATTCCGGAAAGCTTTGGGAACTTGAGGAAACTCAAAATACTGCGCATGTAAGAATGTAAGGCTTTGGAAGAGTTTGTTGATGGAATAAACAACCTGATAGCGTTGGAGGAGTTCCATTTCCAGATATGTAGGGCATTGAAAGCTTTGGGAACTTGACAAAATTGAAAATGTTGTACTTGTCTGAATGTGAGGCTTTGGAGGAGTTCCATGTTGTTGTAAGCAACCTCGTAGCGTTGGAGGAGCTCGATTTTGGGACATGTCGGGCATTGAAAATGATCCTGTAAGGTTTTGTCAACTTGACAAAACTTAAAATATTAAAATAGAATTAGGGAGGCTTAGAATTAGTAACCATTATTTTTTCCCTCCCAACGTAGTGATCACTTCCAAATGTGATGAGATAATTTCCCCAGGGAGTGCACTGTTCAAGTACTGTATTTATACACGTGGGTGCACAAAAGGGGTATTATTTAAAACAAGCATGTACAAAATGTACGTACAAGAGACATATTGCTATTAAGCAAGAAGTAGATATACATGAGGCTATAGAAAAATATATGTAAAGTACGCATTTACGTGTTCAAGTCAGACCTGGACCAAGAATCATGTGTTTTTTCATCCACTAAGTAACGACTTTATAACTAAAAATCCATGATTTGATATTATACATATAATAGGGCCATATTTTTGCATTTCCAAACATTTGTACACATGTTATATACAATTTCTGTATTTGTTTTTGGACCGTTGTGTACGTATGGAAATGTATTTTGAAGCAATGAGATTTGTAAGTATATTGCTTGATTTTAGCAAAAATAAAATGTATACAGGGGTATTTTAATAAGGGGCATGCACGCACGTGATGCTTGGTTTTAATGAATAGTGCACTCCCTGAGATAATTTCACCTCCCTCCATGTTGCAAGAAAGGGATTACAACAAGCGGGGAGAACCGACAACTACATTATTTTCTCCAATTAATGTGTGTTACCATTTGGAGAGATGTGTCGCTATAACGTTTTTACATATATTTTCATTTTTCACCAACTAAGTTATATCATATTTGTCAGTGTGTATACTAACTACTTATGTTATTCAGGTAGGAAAAGACATTCTCAGCAAAATTTTGTAGCAATGTGTAACTCAAATCGTAACCCACACCAATTAATCAAAATAGTGTAGCTACAGATGAATTGCTTAGAGAAATAACTGGTTGAAGTTGAAGGCTTTCGGAAAATTAACCATCATTTTAGAGAAATGTATGGAATATGCCTCAAATTAGTGAAGGAAAAGTTCAAGGTTACAACATATAAGTGGTATTGGTTGGAAACACAAGTATTTTGACCAATTACGCCCAAAAATCTTCCCACACACATGTCTCCAGAGTAGATAGTAGCAAGCATATGATATGGGGTGGAAGGAGCCTTGCAGACCCCCACCGCAAAGTTAGGGTCATGCATGGGTAAGCTAGCAGACCTTGACCGCCCATGCAGGTCCCTCGACGTGGGAGCTAGCACCGGGCCATTCAAGAGCTCGACTAGCGGTGGGGGAGGGTGGGCCTGGCTGCACCTGACTGACTGCCCATTTATTTTGGGCAAGTCAATTGGATTGGCGTCCATTGGCACCTGTCCACTAGGTAGGCACTATATTTGGAGCTCAAAACTTAGTCCTATAATAAATTAAATGGCTAAATTTAGAGGACATATGCGTATGACTCCACTGGACGGACTTGGTCAATTTTGAGTGGAAGGGTTGATTTCTCATAGTCAAAGGATGAATCAACTTTTAGGTCCATATTTGGGCTTTCAACTTTGAGGGTGACGAACCTCATCTAAATTCACTAAAATAATCCAAGTTTTTGGGAGCAACTACTTTGACAAGCACATTATACAAATGGCCAAATTGCAAACTTTTGAGAATGTCACCCTTGACCAATATGGCATCAAATGGAAAGTTTGCAAAATATTTAGGGTTGCCCCACCCATAAAGTGAATTGTTATATGTCATCTAACCTAGCCGATGTGGTCTGATTGACTTCAAATTTTCATAGCAAGAATAAAAGGTAGTCTAGGTCACATCTATACACTTGTTTTTTCTACATCTTTTTCCTACAGAGCAAAAAATGTCAATATTGGTGCTGGAATTGCGTGAAAATGAAATGTGAAGGCTTAAGCGTGTAGGGATTAAACCAACCACACATCATAAGACTCTCCAAATGTGACCATTTCTTAGGTGATATGCACAAAAGCCAAATTATAGTATGGGAAGGTGTTTTTGATTTGTCTTTTACAATGCCAAAGTATAATTTTCATATGTGAGTTGTATGGGTCTGAATGTAAGAGTGCCATGGACAAAATTCAAGAATGAACATCAATTAAAACTCAAAACATGAAACATGTTAGAGTAATCTCCTTATTTGTCACAAACCATCTAAGTTCACCAATCACTTTAGGCACACCTTTAGACCACCTATCTCTATTTTAGGAAAGAAATTTTCTTTTAATTGTATTACATACTCCATTAAAGTAAAGTAAATTTTCATTTAAATTGTTGAAGTGTTGCTCATAATTTTTTTTTGAATTTTTTTTTTGATATGTATTTATTCATTGGAAAGCACATAAGGTGGCCTAGGATTCATGCCATCCATGTAAGGTGGTTTGTACAAACCTATCATGTGATAGTTTATGTTGATTTATCCCATCTAATTCATTGGACTAATTCAAGGTTTGTGATGCTACTTTGGGGGTCAAACTTGTTAGAAGAAAATTTGAAAGCTATAAGGGTTCAACTTACATGAATGATGACATAGATCCTTGGCCATTTAAGACATCATAAAGATCACATGATCATCCCACTATATGTTCCCCAATTAAAAGGCCTAGTGATGTGAACTATGTCAATACATGTATAAAAGTAGTGATGAAATAAAAGAATATTGTCCCTTACATAACATCATTTAAATGTGAAAGAAATGCTTAGACTTTGAGGAGATAGTTCCCATGGTAAGAAACTACTTTTGAACTCATTTGAGCTCAAAGATGGCTCCCAAGGTAGGGATTCACCACTTTTGAGCTCATTTGAGCTTGTCAAATGAGCTTATAGTTGGTTGATGTGGAAGTATTATTATTGTGGCCCACACTAATAGGAGAACTTGGTGTGTACCTCAATGAGTTCGGTCTCTCATTTTATGGCCACTTGATATCTCACTTTAAGCATGTCAATTTTAAAGTGTTCAATAAATTGGTTAACAAGGCTCCTCATTATGTGCATGTGTCATGGGTGGACTTGGTGGTTGGGCCAGTGGTGAAGTCTCATGTTCAAAATTCTTGGTTAGCCTCACTAACATAGTTGTGCAAGCCTAGAGAGATCGCACACCATACGATGACAAACCCTAACATAAACTTATTAACTAGGCGGTTTTTAATTGGGCTAATGATTGCAATTATTCTAATTATATGCAAACTTTCTCAAGTTAAAGTTGCATTGTTGGTGGGTGCCATCATTGGTTCCGTCCCACTGCACTATACTATATGACACTACGTAAATAGACGGATGATATGCACCATTTCCACCTTTAAAATTGATCAATATGCCAATGACTTGACCACGTGATCCTTGTAGTGAGGCTAGTAATCATTTTAGGCTACCTACTTTACATGACGTTTCTTTCTGTTTCTCCATTTTTTCCCCCTCCTTATATTCTTAACTTTATAATTATTTTGGTGAGGCAGATAGGCTTAATTTGGATACGTTTTGATGTTTCCTACCTTATACTAGTTAGATTCAAAATGTCAAAACTTTTTGCATTCACAATTTTATATGAAGAGGCCAAGATGAATCCCATAAGGGATTGGAGCTAATCCCAATTTATTATCATTTTCAAGGTATATTGTTATAGTTTATTTTTTGGTTAAGATCAAAACCCAGGGAATCACTCAGGGTAGACTTAAAAGGTGATTTGTATTTCATCTAGGTGTCTCATATAAGGTTTATTAAAGGAAACCCAGGGTTATTACACTTTGTTTCAGATTAGGACTGACATTGGTTGGTGTGGAAAGAATAAAACTGGTATAATCCCTCAGTGTTAGTGCACACAAAAGTGGCGGTCACTCACCTCGCTCTAATTTTCCAGTCAATAGTCTGGGAGTGAGTTCATTTTAATTGGACCAAGTGCGGTGCACAAGCACATGCACAACCATGGTCAATAATCTCGGAAAGTAGTTTGTGACTGCCTGATTGCCAAAGTCAAGGACTCTTTGGTGTTAAACAATAGTTTGAGATTACTTGATTAATTTTAATGTAACTTGAAAGGTCATTTTCCTTATTATGATTGAATAAACAAGTAATAATTGAAAATGAGTTGTTTAATTCTTCCCAACCTATTTTGAAACAAAGTAATATGCAATTCTAAGAAATAGTGAAATTCCTAGGCCTAATCCCCTCAGGGACTCCTTTTATATAATGAAGTGTACTTGCTTGTTTAATGTCTCGGAACTCTTTGATGATGCTCCAAAGGTCTGGACTTCAGCTCCCCTTCAGATCCTTAGACGATTGACCGTTCATCCTCCATCTCTTCGGGTGGAATTGACCCGGACCTTGGACTACTCATTCTTACCCAAGACATCATATTGAAGGCAAGGGATTACCAGGTTCAATACTCATTAAGGTCTACCCTAATTCAATCTGGTTCTGAGTGCATCAATCAACAAGACAGAGAGTAGAAGAAGGTTGCCTTCTGCAATACTTCCCACCTAGTCTTACTGGAACTGTTTAGACTTCCTCATTACATAACCTGGTGGCACTTAAAGAATTCATTAGTCTTCGTCAATTATGAGAGGGCGGTGTTCGCGCCCATTCCTCTGCAATTCTCTCCTTATTTGCACCTTCATGACAAATCAGATTTGCTCCATACATTTGTGTCAGTCGATTATCTCATGTATTTTCCCAAATTACGTGGATAATCTCATGACCTGTTATGGTGAGGCTATAGGCTCAACCTGAACCGGCTGGCCATAGCCAACCCTTACTCTTGACTTGCTACTTTTATTCCCAGTCCATAGACACCCTGTGATAACTGTTTGTAGTCCTTCAATGATCATACATAAATAGAGACAGAACAATTAGTCTCTCAGCAAACGCGGCTCGTGATCACATTTCATTATACACAATCCAAGTACAGGCTTTGCACAACTTCACATGCTCAGATAATTGACTAATCCTTGAGCAAGGAGATATTTGGAAATTCAAGATAGACTATGGACCAGGGAATCACTCCCAAGGCCTAAAGAAGTAACTCAGATCCTGAGCTGAGACTGTTTACTGTTCATCAAAAAATCTCTCTCTTCGCTTACTTTCCCTTCCCTTTTATCCTCCCTACATATGCCTTTCTCTATTAGGCACAACTTTTCCTATCTCCTAGAGGATTGTCTCTATCTTAGCACATGTCAATTGATTATCTAGTTCTTCCGTCTCATTTTCACACTATATTTTTATTGTAACTCAAAAATCTGAAAAATTCCTACCACAACTGTCAATGAACCACTTAAATCCCGCAATTATGTAAGTTGCCCACTCAGCTTAGAATGGTTAACAATTCAATGAGTATGTAGTCCAATTTGTTTTGCACAAATGTCTTTTTGGTGTGATTTGAATGGGTCACAAGAAATAAAAGACTGCCACGTGATAAAACATCAAGGACCGGTGGCACCTTTGTGCTCCAAATTTACCCATATCGCATAGCCTATGCTCGGTCCAGGCTACTTTCTTCAAATTTGGTTTGAACCTGCAGATTTGATAGTCATTGTTTTTTTTTTTTTAAAATTCAATTTTTACATTTTTGATAGAAGATTGGGTTTTGCTTAATTTTTTGTGTGGATGAACACTTCAATGCGGAATTTCCTTACAAGTTGCAAGTGATTTTTGGCCTACTGGAGAAAATTTGGCTGGAAGCAATTTACCTCTTTAGAGCCATGTTCTACAAAATTTGATTGTGCAGGGAAACTTGGGTTGAAATAAAATTCCCACTTGTGGTCCCCCCATCGGATGTTTGTGTGTGAACAAAGCTAGTCACGGGACATTCCAAAACAAAGGAATCTGGATGTTGAGGTGGCAACTAATTGAGCGGCATCATAATTTTGAATAATTAAGGTGGAGGGGTTGGGGTGGAGAGAGAGAGGTTATGTCGGGAGATGAGAAATTGTTGAAATATGTGTAGAAGGAGCCATTCGCATGTGGCGGACTTGGCAAAGGGTTGTTTAAACGGAGGTTAAATAACATGATTTCGTGTAGGAGAATCACTTGAGGGGAGTGCATTCCAAGATTTTTGGGCACTATGGAATGCACGACGCTGAAGAGCATTCCATTGCATTAAGATTGTGTACAAAGTGCATAATGTCACAAAGCATTGTATATCAAGCATTACGCAGGCCATAATGCATTGGCATTGCATAAAGATCATGTACAACAAGCTTTGTGGTGTAAAACACTATATGGTAGACATTACATGGATCATAATGCATTGTCACTTGAAATGAGTGGATTCTACTAAATGACGGACAAATTCCAAAGAACGAAAAAATATCAGGTTTATATGTTTCTCCAACGAAGTAGAGCTGTTGAAATCCATCCCCAGACCTTTACTTTCAGTAATGCATTCAAGGGAGTGCATTATGGTGAACACGTACACCTATACTTTAATCAGCGTCCTTATTCCCCATGATGCACCTTCACCCACCTGAATGCATTAAGTATTGTGTAATGCCCTGCCCTAAAACGTAAATTTTCACTCCGAAATACATGGGGTACATTTACTCAAAGTAAGGGTACCTCAGATTACAAAGGGAAAATGTAGCCTGGATCTTTACGGATGCCATAACGATTTTTGGGGTTTCCTAGCATGGATTGTATGTTTCTTCTCTTTCATGAGCGAGCTTGCAATTGGTGATTCTTGCCATGAAAGATATTTTCTCGTCCCATGAACATTCAGAGGTTCAATACAACTGCTCTGGAACTGGAATTCTGTGAACAACACGCTAACGAACACCATAGGCTTTCTTGGCGCTTTTTCAATCCACTGCAACGAGATTTGCATATCCTAGCAGCTATGACCCAATATATGACCCACATGAATTTTATCTTACGGCCTTCAGCAACTCCAAATGCTTAATAAGGGAGGCATGTAACAAGGATGATGTCAGGAAACCATCACTACATCATTCGAAGTTAAAGTGGAGCTCATGCATAGCCCCCTCATTGGTTTGCCCAAACCAAACAATCCGCTCAGTGAAGTTTTTGGGTTTTGAACAGCTTGATGTTGTGGCCGAAAGTATTGCTTTTGGGAAGCTGGGTATGCTTGAATTTCATAACAAGACTTTAGGGCCGGTTCACACTATGGCCAAACTTCGAGAGGAGAAGCATTTGGACCAATGGAAATGCATAAATGTCCAAAGTCCGTCCTCTCGGCCTTCACACTAGAGGCCGAAGTCCAAAGGACGTCGCCTCCAAAAGAGCCTAGGTGGCAACACTTTTAGGAAGTTATGGCGCCAAGAGTTCGGCCTCTCAAGCCAAGTTTGGGTCGAGCAAAATGCTCGACCCAAACTTCCGTCGAGAGGCCGAATATTTTTAGCCGTGGATTGTTTTAATATACTTTTTCAACCCAAAGGCTTCTCCTCTCGACATAGTTTGGTCTAGAAAAGTGACGCTTCTCCTCTCGACTTGGGCATAGTGTGAACCGGCCCTTAGTATCCTTACAAACATGGAGATCAAGATAGGAAATATCAGAGAAGTACAGTTTTGCATTCTATCTACACCGTTGTGAATTCCGTTCCTACAAATTGCATTTGAGAGATAAGCTCAATCGGAGATCATAGCTGGAGTATTATAACAAGACATGCCCTCTGACACTTACCTTCCTTTCAAAACATGGAGGCCATCAATCTGTTGTAAGGATGGAGAATGGCAGGGAACTCTAGCCTTACATTCGATCTGCACCGTTGTGGATACCGCCACTGAAGTTCCATATGAAAAGTGTCCCACATTAAGACGTAGGTTGACCTAGATTTTGTCTATGACTCCCAACAAATTCTAGAATGCTTAGCAAAGAAGGCTGATGTTGTTTGGTTGTGTTCAAGTGTTGCATGTATGTATGCAATTGTGTTTTTGACACGGGGGGTGCACCTACACTTGATTCATGTATACACACGCGAGAACCGCCTATTTAATGGGGGGGGGGGGTATTTACCTTCCTTCGTTGAATATTTTCCACCCTATAAGTAGCTAAAGTTCTACTGGATGGTACTTTCTATCAACCTATCGTTATATATAAATTTAAGAGCCGCATAATTTTGATCACCCTATCTTATTTATAAGTAGTAGAAATTTTAATAAGTGTTAGCTTTTACATGACATCACCAAAAACTATGAAACCACAATGAAGAGCTTGTGGAATCACAAGAAGATAGAGGAACTTGAAAGACATAGAGACTTGAAATCTAAAATCTAAAAGCTAAAATTTGAAACATGAAGACATAGAAACATGAAATCGAGGGAAATCCACCTTGAAATTGAAGAGAGTTTACAATGATCTTGCTTGGGTACCTAGAATGTCCTGCAACATAAACCAACCTCATTGTTTGCATACACCAAACTCTCATATTGCAACGCCATGACCTACACCAATCTCTTCCACATTCCTAACCTAAACCCATCATCCAACGTTCTTAAACAAATTTTTCATCTGTCGACAAATTTTCACCCACTATGGGCGGGAGAGGGGAAATGCATAAACTACAACCCTTTTGCAAAAAAAAATTAATACCATGGTATCTTAGAAACAATATAAACCTAATTTCATGGAATTTATAACACCCTACATTATTTTGAACTCAAAGTCACATATTGTGTGGGGCTTATTTTATTTTTAAACCTCTTCAGTTTGTGATACCATCATTAAAAGGACCCTATCTTTGGCCGCACGTAGTTTCTAGTTTCTAGGGAGTGTGAGCCTTGTGGTGTTTCTATTATCATGACAATTTATGGGTGGGAGGACTAATGTAAACATCTTATACATTTTTTCTATCGCATTTTGAATGATTTAGCATGATTTTGAATGACTTTATAATTCAATCCATATCATCATAGTGACAAATAACAAATATTCTTCAACCATGTACAGTCAAGAGCTTTTCAATAATTTAAAAAAAAATTGAAATTTTAATAAGGTTCAAAATCTAAGAAGCGTGATTAACTCACAAATCTTTTTCTTAACATGCAGATATTTGACATTCTAAGCGTCCATATCCAGTTCATTGGAATCAATGGAAACACTAAACATAAGGCAAGCATAACGATATACTATATAATACCAAGATAGAGAATGGCCATTGAATTACATCTTATTCAGATATAATGCCTTCCTTTTTATTTATACAAAAACTATCTAATTTTTCAAAAAGAAAAAACTATTCAAGTCAATTAAAATGCTCAAGTTAAGGTGAACAAAGTAACCATTTTTCACAAATTCAGGTTTGGGTCATGTGTGGAGAACCAAAAAATTTGACCCGCCCCCTCTTTTCTTAATAGAAAAACCATGCCACTATTAAAGTATGTGAGCCTAAAGCAAACACTTCAAAAACATGGTGACGCTCCTAAATTTTTCAGAGATGGAGTAGAGGAAATGATGAAGAATGTAAGGTGATTTGCAATTTTATTCCCTATAAATGTCTAGTTACATTTTTCCATAGAGGAAAGTAAATCAAACCCCCTATTTGTACACTACAGTATCCCTAATATGAGCATCAAATCATCCTACTCCGCATACAAATTCACACAAACTGGTTAAGTCAATGGCACCCAAAAGTGATATCGCAAGTGATGTGAAACAACACCTATATGGCCTACCACTGCATCCTTTTCATGCCACCACTTTTACAATTAGCCATTTGGACTACACAAGAATCATTCTACCCCTAACACTATATTCGTTAAATTGAGACTTTTTGGGCATTTTGAGACATTCACATAAATAAGAACAAGGATAAATGGAACACATATTGGAGAAAGTTGTAAGATGCGAACACTTTGAAGCGGGTGTTTAGACCAAGAACCCCATATATAACTCATATTTGTGATGGTTTAGGGTGGGCAACCCAAACCTTAGACCAAATTGAAGGGGAAACCTTAAAACATTCATATTATTGCACACAAAATATTAGAGCTTGTATGAATATGGTTTAGGTAGGGCAATCCAAACCATAGACCTTATTGAAGGGTTAATATGTTAACCAATATAATATTGCATACAAAATATTCCAAATTCATATTTGTGATGGTTTAGGTAGGGCAATCCAAACCTTAGACCATATGGAAGGGGAAATCATGTGACACTTATATTATTGCAAATAGAACATACAAAGTATGGCATGTAAAATGCATAGCATGCTAACACCACACATCCATTGGATAGTGCGACCCAAAATGTTCTTGCCTATGGCCCAAAACCCTACGCCTACTATGGCCTATCTAGCCTCGGAGAGTGCCTCTTTTTCTTTTGCTTTTTTTTCTTTTGCCTCTTTTTCTTTTGCCTCTTTTTCTTTTGCTGCGGCTTCTTTTGCTCGCATTGCTTCAACATTCCTGAAAATCTCCGCCCCGCGACTATAGCCATTCTTGGGGTGACCGCCATCAATAACACATTTTGGATTCCGTCGGCCGCCCGAATTATACGACGAAGAATTCGAATACGATGAAGTGGACTGTCTTGCATTTCTGGTCATGGAGTAGAAACGCTCCAACTCGACGGACGTACTAGCCCGCATAGGTTTACGGGTGGGAGCAACCTGCAACGCGTGAATGCAAGAACACACGTGTTAGTTTAGGGAGGAAGACCCAAACGTGTCACACGTTCATTTTTTAAGTGCCGGATGATTGTAATGCGCGGTTAACCATGTTTTGGGGGGGGGGGGGGTTCACCTTGTCACCGGAGGCGTTCCCGTCGGAGTTGGCGAGGAGGGGCAATGCGTCCCGCAAAGGAATAGGAAGGGTGCCACTCTTCGTAGGCCGAGCGTCCATCCGCAGCCGCCGTTGAGGTGTACTACTGCCGCCGGGCCGAGAGGGGGATGTCCGGACGCATTTGCGATTTATGCCCTTGAGCGGCGACGGGGACGGAGATCGCCGGAAGATTTGCTTGGGTGGGGGGCTATCGATGACACCGGCGTCAATAGGCTCCTTGGAGTAGTCGATGGTGGACGCGGCATCGTAGACGGTCTTGTAGAAGAAGCCCCCAAGTTTGATTCGCTGACGATCTCAATCGAGGGCTCCAAACGTTAATGGCAAAATTAAAACAAACAAAATCCAAGGGGAGGGGGGGGGCATGTGAAAATCGATATACAATTGAGGCATAAAATATCACACACAATGGCACACCATGTAGTATCTCAAATGAGTTTATTATATTTCGCGTGAGCGTACAACTCTCTGTACATATAGTCCTTCGGATCCATGTATCTTTCGCCTATCGGATTACAACTAAGGAACCGGGGCACGGGTAGTCCGCTCCCCACGAGCGTTTGAATGTACTTAAGTAGGTCTAACAAAAAGCGGTCTCGGACCTTCTCGACCGTCCACGTCAGGCAAACTATGAAGTTCGAGGTCGGGTTCAAAATGTTTTTGGAAGCGCTGTCGTCCACCATCAACGTGTTGTCACGGGTGGGGCGCACGTCGTAGGGACAGCCGACCATGGTCGGACGCTGGTCCCATACGACTGGCTTCAAGACCTTAAGAAATTGGTTTACGGCGGGGTTGCTGGGCTTCTTCACAACCCTGCCCTCGGGGGTGTACAATGTTTTACAAGAATCCTGTCCTAGGACCAAACACGGGGGTTAGAGTCCCTTGAAGATGAACTCCACGACGGCCTGGGTATTCTCGGACTTCATGGAGCTCCAAATGATCACCCACCATTTGGATAGGGCGACCTGTAGGAATCGCCGAAGGGACGGGCGGAGGTACACTAGCTTGCTTTTGATGTACGCGGAGGGTCCATCGTAGTTGGCGTCCTCGGGCTTGCAGAAAGGCACCGTGGGGACCCTCGGACAATGCACGCACTGGACAAGGACCCCGTTGAGGTCTAGCACCAGGAACCGGGTCTTGGGAGGCGAAGGTGGCGAGGGCAAAATCAGGGGGACCACCGCGCTGTCCTCCACACTTCTCGGAGAGGATCGGTGGGGAGCCGCGACGCTATGCTCCGAACCCTGCGGCGACGAGCGAGAGAAGGCGGCGAGGACTATGTTATGCTATGTCCATCTCAAGCAGAACGGAAATTTTGTGCAAACACAATAATTGGACCATTGGTGGCAACAAAAACATACAAGGCGAACAACATACATTGGGACACGGATGCAAACATATGGGCGCCAAAAATAATAATTTTATTGTTACAAATCTCTATGTACAATTTGATGGGGGGTGAACCGCGGTGAACTAGCCATTCACACTATCCTAACTGTGCATCTACAAAATTGCCTGTAAGCGCCGCGCAATATCGAGCGTAGTCGAGTGTAGGGTGACGAAATGATCGCGAAGGGGGGCACTGAAAGGGCGCAGGTATTGGACATATGGGCATCGGAAGGCCGGGGTGCAGTTCCTCCTAGCTAGGGGGACAAGACCACGCCAACAAGACAATGACCCAGGAGGTTTGGGTTGATCGACCCAAACTGAGAGGTTTCAGTGTATTACCTCGCCCTGGTCATGTCTCGATGCCGTGGAGGGCTCCATCGTCTGCGCTGCCCCTCCTCTCTCTCCAACGCCTTCTTCAACGACATCAGCAACCTTCTCCTGCAAAGGTCCAGGATCAGGCCCTTGTCCTAAACCAATCTCCGCATGTGCATCATGCATGGGTTCATCGACTTGGTTAGGAGTAGAGGTATCACCAGGCCCTTGCAGGCCTTCAACATCTAACATGGTTGTGTCTTTTTCACACCCATGTTGGTCAAGGGACGACTGTCCTGCACCAAGGTTTGGGTCACCCGACCCAAATTGTCCTGCATCGGGGTAGTTCCCTTGTGGCACTACACAGGGGGGTGTGTTTGGGTCATCCGACCCAAACATTCGGGGGTCGTCATGCTGGTGAGGGGGCGCCATCACTATGGGGGGCCGAAGTGGTGGAGGCCCCAAAGGAGAGGAGGCTCCAGAGACACGCCAGATGTTGGGATCGTCCACTTGCTGGACCGGGGCGTAGGGGACATTGTGTGGCCGCATCATGTGTTGGAAGCTGAATGACGCTTGCGGCACAGACTGTTGAGGAATGCTCTGGGCAGGGAAGCCGGCGGGCAAGTGCGGAAAGGCGCTCGAGGGAGCCACCACCAATCCTTGCGCCCACATTCCTTGAATGACCTGCGATATCAGCTCGGCGCTGGATGGAGGTTGGGCCATCGCCCTTTGTCGCTCCTGCTCCAATAGGAGAGCCCTCAACTCTGCTAGCTCGTTCCGCATTGAGGGTTCTTCTACGGCAACCTTCTGCATGCGGACTCGCTGCTCCTCGTCCCTCCGCATCTTCTCGTTCGCCTCCTCCACAGTCAGGACTTCTGGTTTCACCCTAACCATGCCTGCGAACGATGTCGGGGAGGGGGGATCCGATCTGAGCCGTTTGGCGAGCTCCATATCGTCCTCGTCCTCGCTGCTTATGGCGATGGTCTCCTCCCTTGCGTAGTCGCTGTAGAGCTTCTTCCCCTTCAACTTCCTCCTCTCCCTGAACGTTGCTGTCGCGTCCCTGGAGTACATGTCTCTAGCATCGTCCACCGTGAGGACGGGCACCAACTTGCTTTGCGGGGTTGCCACCCGCATAGCTTTCTTCCATTGGGGGGCTTCTGATTCTTGCGTGTAACCCGTTGCTCCTTCTTCTACCTCCCCTTCCGCCTTATGGTCCTCTTGTTCCTCCTCCTCCTCCACCTCGTCACCTGGCCCCCGAGATGAGGTACCCGGATGCAATCCTACGAGTGGTTCGGGTGCTCCAACTGGAGCACTCGTGGCAAATTCTGCAGGGTTGACACGCCTTGCCATATCCATCGGGTTTTCACCCCCCTCTACAATCTCCTCCATGTAGCTCCCCGGGATCCAATCGAGGATGTCCATCTTCTTGGCTAGGGCTTTTTGGGTTTTGTAAAATTGAAAATCATTGTCCTCTATATAGGAGTACATTTTCAAACCCAACATCTGGACATTCAAAAAGAACTTGGATAAGAGATATGCTCATTAAATTACACCAAGAACAAGAAAAAGAAACAATAAGAGAAAACCAATACAAAAGGTTTGGGTCGCTCGACCCAAACCTTCACTGTGTCAAGTTTGGGTCGCTCGACCCAAACCTTCACTGTGTCAAGTTTGGGTCGCTCGACCCAAACCATCACTGTGGCAAGTTTGGGTCGCTCGACCCAAACCTTCACTGTGGCAAGTTTGGGTCGCTCGACCCAAATTATAAACCAACTATTTTGAAGTTACTTACCATGCCAGCATAGATAGGTTTGGAACCCCCGAAGACGTTGAAAATAGAATCCCCTCTTCTTGTCAAGGCCCTCATTATCCGTAAGTAGAACTCCATCCGCAGCTCGCCGGCAGTATAGTTCGCGTACTTGGCCTCGTCGTAGAGGCTCTTGCTGGCACCCAACCCCTCTGGTACTTGGAAGAGTTTTTCCATCCGGTTTATGGGGTGGTTGTCGACCTTCAGCAAGTTCGCTTTGTATACAAAGTACAAACACAATACGTCGACAAGCTTTGTTTTTTTGTCCTTCAACGTCGAGTAAGACCCCTCCGCCGGTGCAACAATGTAATGAGATTTAGAGACAGCATAATCAGGTTGCAATTTCCTCGCAATCTCATATACCTGCTCCGCCTTCCTATCCTCGACTATTCACAACCAAATGTCGACCTCCCTAAATTTGGGACTTGCATAGTCGACGAACTTTGATAAGAAGGGCTCATAGAAGGGGGTGCTCATAGTACCCTCAAACGAACTTCCAGGAATGTTCCTGAAGTCTATCATCCCAAAGGGGAATCGATCCCCAGCATTCGTCCTTATCGTCTTGCGAGCCTCAACGCCAGGCCACCCCTGGATTTTTAGAGGCTCCAGGGTGACAAGGTTGAAATGCGCGTCCCCCTCAAAACTGACTATTCTCTTCTCCTTTATGAAATTCGAGAAGACACGCGCTGTGTGATCGGGAAGTGCCCGATTCTTCCCACCTTTCACCAGCTTAGACCGCAGGAAGTCTTCCCCCGCTTCCCTGATGAGAGCCGCCATAGATGCACTTGTGAACTTGTACTCCGCCTTGAATGCTTTCCAGTTTGCGTCGTGGACCTCGCCATCCACAAAAAGGTTCATTTCGGGGACTATCTTGTGCAACTCTTGGACGATGGTGTTCTTCTTCTTCTTATTCTCCGTCCATTCCTTCATGGTGTAGCATGAAGGAATGAATGATTTAGGCTTGGAGAAGACTATCTTTGGGTGCACCCAACATCTCTTTGCCGTGGGCTCGACGTGCAGGATGTGCGTGGCCGCCTTCCCCATGTCTGTCTCCGAAAGCCCTTGGAGTGTTCGAAAGAATTTTCTCATCAAAGGCTTGAGCTGCTTGAAACGTGCGGTCGAGTTGAAAAGCAGGCCTGTGTCGGGATCCATCAGGTCCCCCGTCTCGTGCTTCTCGAACACGTTCTTCCACTTCAACCAGACATGGTCGGATGCTGTTATCAAATAAATTTCTCCTCGCAACTCGTTATATTTCTTTTGCTTGTGACTCGCATTGTCAATGGAGGAGAACTTATTGATCATTTGGTACTTGAAATATTGCACATAAACATAGAAATGCATGTTAGATATGTATATGTTAGTTGGACATTTGCTTAGATGAAAAACCGTGAATATTAACTCTTACAAGGGTTTGGGTCGATCGACCCAAACCACACTCACCTCCCACTTTGGATTCTTGTCCTTCGCATTCTCCCTCTCCTTGGGAGGCCTGCCGTAGAACTCCCACACCTCGCGTGAGGCCATGATGTTGCGAATCCACGAAGCTTGGTATGCCCGTTTCTTGTTCCCCATATTGAAGTAGCGGGAGATGTCACTGAGTCTGGTTTCGTCATCTGACCACACCACCAAGGCCTTCCACACCTTCAATTTATCTTTTTGGTTATTGGGATCATCCCACTCGGCCATGAGTTGGATTTTCTTCGACGCTTCCACGCTGTGTTGTCCGTCAATTAGCCAAAAATCGCCTTTTTGAATTGACGGCCACATATCCGGAGTGGGCATTCTTTCGTGTCCCTGGGGCATGACTACAATAGTTTGCCTATTGTCTTTGAATTGCTCGCTCACTATCTGGGCGATTATCCAATCGACGTAGGCATCTTCCTTTGCCCGAACACACTTTTCTGGTGGGGCTAGGTGACACTGAGCAATATTGATGTCAAATTTGAAATCCCTACCCATGAAGAAACAGTGAGAACACTTGGTCGTGAAATTGTTCACGATTCTTTGGATCTCAGACGCATCCACTTCTTATCCGGGCTTTGGCATACGCAGTTCTGGGGAAACTGGCTCGTCCGTCATAACTGATGCCGATTTTCTTTGCCTCTTTGAAGGAGTTGTCTGACGGTTGTTTGATGGCGTGGGTGTCTCACTATCCGCCGGTGTTGCCGTAGGCATGGTTCTTCTTGAGTCAGCTGGAACCGCCCGCAGCTTCCTCACTGTTTGAGGTCTCGACGAGCCCGCGCCTTCTTCTGTTGTGGCCTTCCTCCTCACCAGCTGTTGTGATTTTGACTTGCTCTGTTGAGCCTTGTTTAATGCGTTGATTGCTTGCTTAAGCTTTGTAAACCTGGTTGCCACCTTTGTGTTTGAAATGCTTCCATCTATGAAGATAGACTCTGGTTTAATAACCTCTCGCTCAATGCAAGTTTCTTTTACGTACAGGGGGTCAAATGCCTCGGAGAATTGATGCATGAACATGTGCGCATTCTGCATTGCAGAATTCTCGAGTATGACGTCCACGTAGTCACCTAGAGCCTGTACTGACGCCACCTCCCACCCCGTCAAAGTTGCCCATGTGTTTTGATCCACTGTCCCAATTTTCACCACAAAGAGGATCTTGAATTGAGATGCCTTCACCACTTGGAGAGACCACGCAATCACCAGCCCATCCTTAGGCACATAAGATTCATCTTCAGGTGTTTTGTGTTCCTGCCAAACCACATCTGGTGCGATCATAAACCATCTCTCTCCAGGTCTTTTTTTGGGGGCCATCTGCAAGAAAACCACAACGCTATTAGTTTCGGTCGTTCGACCCAAACTATTACAAATGTATATTAGCATGTTGACGGGAATTACCGATGTCATATATGTTGAGGTCACGAATTGGCAGGTTTGGGTAGATCGACCCAAACACAAGCCAGTAGTGGGTTTGATAATTGGCAACAATTATCTGCTGTATGAAATTAGCTCGATCGTGCAATACAAATTTTGAGATAGTAGGTCAAATAATTATTAGTGCTTTGTTTTTTGGTAACTTTCATATTTTTTAGATATAAGTGTACATCCCAAAATAGATCTGTATAATAAATTTGTTTCATGAGATTTAATTTTATTGGATCGATATGAATATGTTTTTCCATGGTTTGGGTCGCTCGACCCAAACCAGCTGTTGGGTTTGGGTCGCTCGACCCAATTTGTCGCAACCCTTGCTAGCCTCCCTTGACAATCTTGCCAATTTTCAATTCTAGCAAAGGTTACGAGCGCTAACCATTCGCATTCCGCCATGCTAATGGTTAGCTCCTCCTACCCCGGACCTTATAGTTCATAGGAGGGAACCAACCCTCCTACTTTACTTTCGGGACTCACCCCTTAATCGGTAACCCATTCCTAGATGTGGACTTCCATCCATGGAAGTCCAATCCTATGTTGATCATCGCGTTGCCGGAGCAACACTACAACAACCCGAACCATACTAGGCAACTATGGCCTCACAATGGGCCAATGCCCATGGAGGCCATGCCGTTCGGCCTCAGGTGGGTGAGGCCACACCACCTCACCCATATAAGCCTCTAGGACTTCACGCGGGGCCCCTACCCCACCGTCAACCAACCTCTTGTCTCTCCACCAAGAGTTGGGGCCAAGTGGACATTTTCCTTTAGCTGCTGGGCCTAGAACCCCCTAGCAGCTTCAGACCATCATAACTTCCTTGTATGATGTCTGATCATAACAACCAACCACTCCATCTTCATCTACGCTTCACGTAGATGCCGATGGACTCCTCACTTGCCCCATTCGGACAAGTATTGAGGACGCTATGCCTGTTTGAACCTTGGCAGTCCCGGGAATCACTCCCAGGCACTGCTGTACCAGGGCGCTGTCCCGGGACAGCGCCCCACTCAAATGGCCATAACTCCTACCTCACACCTCCGATTGAGGTGTTCTTGAGCTTTCTAGAATCACCACGCCATGAGCTACACATAGCTCATGGCCTTACCCTCATGCCTACTAGTCTTCGTGGGTGGGAGGCGTTCCCAACGCCCGGGGCCCTCACCCACACTAGGATCACTTGGGCCCTCTCACCAACAGCGCCACAAGTCCCGGGTGTCACTCCGGGGTCCCCCTTGTGCCCATGGTGTTTCGGGCACTCCTCATGGAGAGGTGCGCGACACAAACCAGCTGTTGGGTTTGGGTCGCTCGACCCAAACCAGCTGTCGGCTGTTGGGTTTGGGTCGCTCGACCCAAACTAACTCTTTGGTTTGGGTCGTTCGACCCAAACTAGTACTGGAACAAAAACAATTAGTTGTAGATTCTAGGTACCTTCATTTAATTTTTGTTGTGTCAATGTTCAAATATATAATGCTTAATCTATCATGCTTAAAATAGAATTCTTAATATATAGAATGCTTAATATAGAATGCTTGTGGTTAGTATAAGAAAGACATGTTTATGAAAGAAAAAAATTACCTGTTGTTGCAAGCTTAACAATAAGCTTTTATTGCAAGTTATTCTTGTGAGTGAAATCTCACAAGCAGTTGTGCTTTGTATTGCAATGTAATCTCAGAAGCAGTTGTGCTCTGTATTACAATTGAATCTCACAAACACGAGACAATATGAAGAATTTTAGAACATTCAACACTGTAAAGTTTATAGAGAATTTCAAGTTCACAAATACTATGAATATCAGAATCCCTTAAGAATCTCAATATCACAATTTCACAAACTCACAACCATCTACACTCTGAATCTATCAACACTCTTAATCTCACAACCACCTACACTCTGAATCTATCAACAATATAAAACCCTCAACACTCTGAATCTATGAACACTTTAAAACCCTCAACACTCTGAATCTATCACCACTCTAAAGCCCTCAAACACTTTGAATCTATCAACACTCTAGAACCTCAACACTTTGAATCTATCAACACTCTAAAACCTCAACACTTTGAATCTATCAACACTCTAAAACCTCAACACTCTGAATCTATCAACACTCTGAAACCCTCAACCCTCAACACTCTGAAGCTATCAACACTCTGAAACCCTCAACCCTCAACACTCTGAAGCTATCAACACTCTCAAACCTCAACCCTCAACACTTTGAAGCTATCAACACTCTCAAACCCACAACACTTTCAAACCCTTTGAAACCCTCAACACTTTGAAACCCTTAACACTCTCAAACCCACAACACTCTGAACCCCACAACAAAGAGAGGAATCACACAAGAATCACTCAAGCTATCAACACCCTAAACTCACAAACTATGGCGCATGGAAGTGGAAACTACACGCTAATGAAACAGAAAGGAGGGAGGAGGAGAATGTGCGAAAGCACGCGTCGCTTTGTGGAGGCGGCGCTTCCAGGAGCGGCGCGGAGCTCACTTGGTGCGAAGAGGTGAAAAAGACCCGGAAAGGGCGACCTTTCGGGTTTTGTTGCCCTTGGGCAAAGGTCCTACAACTCGGCTTTAGGGTGCCCATTGGATTAGGGCATCCACGCAAATAGGGTTACGGGGCAGCCCTAATCCTAAACCCTTACCACACTTCCTTTAGCGGCATTTAATTTGTTCCGAAACATGTCCATAGCCTAAGGTATTGCACAAAATCTTTAATTTTCCAAAGTACTTCAACTTATTGGCTTCTAAGCCGTTTAGAGACTTTAGATAAAGAACACAATTCATTTCACATTGAACTATGTCATCTTAGTTGAACATCTTTCCCAACTCTGATTTCAATGTATTGAATTGAATGGTCCTTAATTGGAATTGCTAACATTGAGATTAAGCCATGATATGTTTTATAATTGTGCATGTGTAGACATATGGAATCACAAATGCTCAAAGGCAATTACAATGTTTAATATTATTAGTATGGTAACCATTTACATGGTTTGATAATATGAATACGTATTGTAATTTCTATGTTGTTTAATGTTGGAGGACAAGGCTATAGCCTATCAGAGATCCCCTAATAAGTAGCATTACACTAACTCAATTACACAAGTTTATGTATCGTCAATTATTATAATATGGAATTAGGCAAAATGTATTGACAACTTGTCATAGTTTTTTTGGGAAAAACAGAAAAATCGGTTGTTTGATTTATACTATGAAACATTAATATATTTATATGGAAGACATGAGAAGCATAATGATTACAAATGTAATCCCTACACCCCCATGAGTTCAACATCATCTGAAGCCATTCAAGTAAACACTTTATTGGTCAATGGTCGCTCCACATACATTAAACAACATATATTAGGGTTTAGGGTTTAGGGTTTAGGGTTTGTTGGCAGAGGTAAAGCAAGTTCAAATAAAAACAATAAATTGGGACTTGTTGCACCACAAGCCATAAATGATTGGCACGTATGTCAAATGACAGGGCCTTAGTGCTTGTAAATTTAAATACAAATTTTTGTAGTCATGACAACATTTAAATTGGAGGATGAGAAATACGGTTGTGTGAACGTTTAGGGTCTAAACTCACTAAAGCGAACATGTGATATAGTGGTCATAATCAGGTCATCCTTAGTACGTGGAGACTAATAACAAGGTTATAGTACATACGATCTTTATCATGTGAATATGTTATTTGAAATAATTACACATTATATACTAATGAAAGGAACATTTGATTTTGTGAATGTTATGAGGACATACATTCCCAACTTTGCATGTTTTGCTCATAAACAATGCTAAGAATAAATTGTATTTGAGGATAGGTTCAAACATCCTTGGAAGAATGAACTAGAATGTGACATTTGTGCTTGAAATTTCATTAATGACTTCCACAAAGGTTAGTCATTGTCATAGTTGCATGCTTGAGAATGGAGTAATGTTGTGTGCACACTTTACAATTGACATATTGTGAGCTTTAAGAGTTTATGGGGATATTAACTAAAATGAGCCAATTGGGCCATTATGAGACAATTCGTACCGATGGGAACGTGCATTGGGAACGTGGTTCACGAGTAAATACCCGTGAATTGCCATCATTGACAAGGTTTAGAACAAGAGGAAGGTCATCAACATAGACTAACACACTATTTCATGCACATTGGTGTATATATATAAGCTAAAATAATGCATATTCTAGCCCACATAAAAACTTAGCCCAGTTGTCACCACGGGTGTTCACTCGTGACCAACCAACACCCCGCAACAGATGAGCCTATATCCATAATACAACATAAGTCGACACCACTAAGGAACAACCATGCGCATGTCAACAAATGTATGCAAATATAATGGGTCTAATCATAAAAGCTATCATGGGCACTTAATACTACTCAGAGAATACAAATACATCTAACCACGAGTGAACGCCCGTGAACAATCAACGCCATGCAACACACGATGCAAGATCCATAACACATGAAGGAAGGTCTACATGTCATATCCGACTACACAAATGAGGGTCAAAAAATCATTTGAATGAATCATAGATGCCACAGTGGGCACAAAAAATGTGAACAAAGTATATGAATTGTTGTATCCACGGGTGAACACCCGTGGAAAATCTATCACCATAAAGGTCCGGCTATCTACAAGAGGAGTATGAATCCTTAATCATTTTCAACATCTTGTCATGAGGTTGTCTTTGAGCTATAGTACATTGCTTGCGCTTGACTTCTTCAAGCCGTTTTTTCTCCTCCATCAAAACTATAGCTTCTCGAAGTTGTTTCACCCTTGCAGCCACGTAATCAGACATGGATGAGGTGGTATTGGGTGAACTACACCTCCAACATCCAGAACTATTTCCCGAGCCCGTGGGCTCACTGGGGTGAGTGGTTTGGAGAGAAAGGTGTCTCTTCACCCGAGCGCGTGTGACCGGACCCGCAACATCGACCGGAACAGCCTCCTCAACCACGACCGGAACAGCCACCGCAACCGCGAGCGCAACATCGCGTGTTTGGAGCATATGTGTCTAACACAACAAACGACAAATTGATATTAGAATCCCGTCGATGAAACACAACTAAAAAAATTGGGATTCATATGGAAAATGAATTACCTCAGGGCATGGAGATGTCACTTCGGCGAAGTCGGCGTTAGCATCCGGAGGACGTTGTCGACATGGTGGACTGGCAATATAGTTCTTAGGTCACGTTTGGAATGGGGAATGCTGTTAGGATACAATAACATAAGAGTCCATGGAAGAAGGACATTATGTGCAAGAGGAGCCCGTCCGTTGCCCTGTAGTAAAGATGAACATGTTCAAAACATATGAATTATAGCCGACTAAGTCCTACATATTAAAATTCGCTATGACAACCATAATTCCCAAAATCACAACTAACATTGTCCAAGTGGCCTGATACATTCATTGCATCAACTACCACATTGCCACGGGTGAACACCCGTGGGACAATGCCAGACATTCACTGTGGTTGGAAATAGTCGGGTATTCTCTAACACCGCAGTGTTGCAAAGTAGTAGAATCCCAGTGAGATACATTCATGACCATGACATGTTTGCATGAAGAAAATCCACAAAACCAAAACAAGTTTCAAATGAAGTTGAAAGGCAACAAAGTTTCAGATCCACTTATTTCAAATACAATGTACCGATAGTGCAAATGTGCACTATAGGCGGCCCCAATAGGGAATCTACATTAACATCTGAGCCTCTGGAACCATACGGGCAGAAGTCAGTATTTTATGTCTAGCTAATGATTGCTTATAAATTTGAGAACTTGGCAGCTCTAAATTGAAGGGTCCCTGTCCTGATGGATAAGGGTTGCTCCCCACAAAATCTGGCACATACTGTTGAGAACTCAAGAGCCTTTGCAGGTAACTATGCAAAGTATCCAAGCTTTGGGTTGACATAAATGGGGGAGGGTTAATGTAGCTCCCAGGAGGGTTTGGGATGCATTTGTAAGGGGAGTCATCAACAAGTAATGTAGTCCTATGACTGGGTTGCTTCGTATGCGGCACTGGATGCGTCCGGCTCCACTCAAAAAATGCGCACAGGTCTTTCATGAAGAAGCTTGAATCAGCATTCATAGGACTAGGAAGAACTTGTCCTCTCTCATCCTTCAGAGTGTGACACAATTCTTGCCCAAACACATACTCTGGATGTCTACAACCATTGAAGAAGTGCCGGACAATTGGCTGAAGATTCTTCATAAGCTTCGACGACCAGATGACGACATGGAAGTTTGAAAGAACAAAACGCAGAAAGCGTCCCAGTCCTTTCCTAGGTATGAGGGCACTATATGGGAGAAAGAGTGGAGCCAACTCCCCAGTTATCTGAGGGCTATGTTGTGATTCAAGAGTCTTCCTGGTGTTGACATTGTCGCACTTTGTTGACCTCACCAAGATCCCGTTCACATCCAGCACTAACCATATCTTCTCTCTCCGATGGACAACAGTGGTTGGAGAGGTGAGGATCTGGCGATGACAAAATTGAAAGTCATTGTAAAGGATTTCTATCTAAGGAAAATGTATATTCTACATGATTTTTATCGAATGAAACAACACGTTGGGTACACATCAGTATGCAAGATAAAATAATGCCTCCACATTTATGGATTAGTTCTGCGAGATCGAGTAAAATATCGTACCGAAGGTGGTATTCCGGCAGTGGCTGTATGACCTGTGACCACATGCACACATGACTTATGAGATCCACACGCTCAAACCCATAATCTCCCACGGGTGAACACCCGTGGGCACAATATCAAAAATCCCTTATATAAATATTACTCGAGAGATAACAATTTGTATGGAAATTGAAAAGTATAACCAGGTGGCCCCACGGGTGTTCACCCGTGGGACCAATTGCATTCAAATAACACTATATATGATACCTTGAGTTTGGCTTGGGGGGGGATCCCCACCATGTGCAGGGTCGTCATGAGAACTCGGTGGAATGACATCCCGTTCTGTCGCAACCAACACCTATTGCGAAGACACTTTTAGAAATCTTGACGACTTTGCTTCCAAGATAAACACAATATTGCATTGGAAAGGTAGTATGTATTACCATTTCGGACGATGCCGGTTGACCCTCAGCAACACGTTCGACATGAGGGCTTGAGGACTCCGCAACTGCAACATTGACTTCCCTCCTTGGAGACTCTGGCACTCCACTAATGTCAATGATCTCCAACGTAGAGTCCACAACACTGCCGGCTTGAGCGGCTGAGGACCCCGCGAATTGACCTCGTTCTTCACGATGTTTGGGAGCTTCGAACGCTGTCCATCTCTTTCTCATTTTCTTTAATGCAGCAGCATGAAGAATATGTTTCACCTTCACTGCTTCACAAAACGCTGGAGTGGAGAGATAAGTGAACATCTTGTGATAGTCGTACGACTTGTACAAATGCGCCAGATTCAATCGCACATTCTCGGGTACGTCTACCAAATATTTGTCCACAAATGGGGCAACATGCACCTTGTCCTTCCCATCCGATTCCTTGCCCATGTTAGGTCTCCCAGCAAACACCGGGTGAGGGTCATCAACAAAGTTGAGTTTTACTCTGTTGTACCCGGGTTTCCCATAATCCTCATCCTCGGAATCATCCGTCATGTAGTCAGCAAACGTCCCCCGAACCCGATGTGGAACTCGATCTCTCACCTTCACCCTCACATCTAGTTCTACGCATCTTTCGGGCACATCGTCATCACTATCCAAGCATATGACTTCGGTTCGAATAACCTCCTCTGCTTCATTGGATGGTGCCGCTACAGTAGGCTCTTCTGCATCCACAACATCAGGGGAATGTCGGTGTGATCGCCCATGGCCTAGGACCTCGAGAACGGCAGCGGCAACGTCCTCCACAGGTGAGCTGACATTCAAATCTGTGCTTGCCCCTTCAACATGCACAGCTTCAGACATGATTGCATCACGCGGAACATCCTGCACATCCGCTACTTGGCCAAATTCAACCTCGGTATGAAGCCCAGAATGCTCCATTGCCTCCGAAGACCGTGAATGATCTCCAACTCTAGGGGGACGTAGAGATGACCTTCCCCTTCGGGGAGCTTTCATTTTCTTCCTTGCAGACGGTTTCGATGTAGACCTTCCAACAGGATTAGCCCCCACTTGATCTGCTTCTGCTGACCGCGGACGCTCATCCTCGTTAGATTCTTCCATAGGTTGAACATCTGGTTGTTCTTCACTTCGTCTAGATGTATCCACTTGTACAAACCCGCGGCCGGGTGTAGATGGGATCCCGGACGAGATAGATCCCATAGGGAGACAGACACTGTGCTCGGACTGTGGACGAACAACTTCCTCTAGGTTGGAAGCATCCTCTTGCCGCTCGTCCTTGTCCTCCCCCTCCCCCTCCCCCACGGGTGAACACCCGTGGGGAACCTCCTCCGGGGACATGGCCATGGCCGATACCTTGTAATTGAAGGCCTCTTCCTCCGCCTCCGCCATGGCCTCCGCAAGTACCTCGTCCATGACATCATCCTCCTCCTCCTCCTCTTCCTCTTCCTCTTCCTCTTCAGACTCCCCTAGGACAACAATTGGGCTATCTTCGTCCTCCACCTCTTCCTCTTCCTCCTCCTCCTCTTCCTCCTCTTCAACTGTGTCCCTGGCATGCTCGCTTCTCCCCACGATACGTCCTTCTTCCTCTTCCATGTCCTGGGCAACGACTTTTCCTTCTTCATTCCACCTTTGTAGGCTCCAGTCAATTGCGGAAATCATTTTCGTCTTTGCCACCTCTAGCATCTCCACCGGCACAATATTCAAAACCTTCATACCCAAGGCCTGCAAAAACCAAGGAATGACAAAACAAACTTCTCAATCAAATTTGTCTACATCAAAAGCGAAATGAAAATCATCAAACCAACGCTCTCAACTTGTTGACTGTCAACCAACCAATTTTTTGGAAACCTATAAACCAGGTGGCTATCAACCAGGTGGCTATCAACCATGTGGATATAGTGCACGTGGATTCCAACCAGGTGGATGTCTAGGCCCACGGGTGTTGACCCGTGGGCCTCTCCACTCGGTTTGTGGTTTAGGTTATCTAGTACATCATCCAAACTAACGATAATACCGCGAAATTCAATAAACAATAAGGGGAAAAAATGCTCAATACTTGCATGTGCCACTATATGCGCCTTATTGCCTCCACAAATATTCAAAAAAAATGACCCCTCAAGACATGAAGGCTTGATGATATCAATGTAGGTCTGCATCCTCAACTCCCCCTTGAATAAACTCTTGGCCTCCTTATTGGAATACGCCTTTTTCACTGAATACCGTTTATATCGCCCCGGATCATGGACGTCCAACATCTTCCGACCTCCACAGAGCCGCACAGCCACCTCCGAACTTGATTCGCCTCTATAGGGAAAAATGCAGGTTGTAACACGAAGAGCATTCGACTCGAAGAAGCAATCACGAGATGCAATTTTCTCCTCTTTAGTGCCATGGTAGAAGGCATCACAAAATCGGACGGTGCTCGGTAGATACGTCTTCAGTACATTGTGAATGAAATGCCGATCGGGATATTCCGAAATCACAGTCCACAACTGGGGGGAGTTCAAAATGCCTGGGAAATCACGACGAAGACCTTGTAGAGTGGAATCCAAAGCATCATTCACACGCCCTCCAGTGTCTATTCCCACCTGGACTCCGGGGACAAACCTTGTGTCCACGTACGCGTGCAAGCACTGTCCCACCATTGAACTTGTAGTTGTTGTCAATAGACAACACGACATGCTCTGGCATAACCTCGGTGTTATGCGTACCTAGTATGTTTCTCACTCCTTCTTTAAACCGGTCAGGAATAGGTATTCTTTTCCTTGCGGGATTCATAGCGCCAAGAAGGTACTCCGATCCAAGCAAATCCACAAGTCGTTCTCGCTGGAGTTTACCAAAATTATTCGCAAGCTTCCACAATCTCCAACAATCCCGATCAATGGTCTCCTTCTGATCAACGTTAACTATATACAATGGGGTCGGGTCTAGACAATGTGCCATTGCGATATAGGTTTTATTCTTCTTCTTCCTATTCACCACCCAATCGCGCACAGTCTTCAAGGTATGCCGAGGGTGCTCCTGTCCATCTTCGGTGGTGAGGATTTGATCCGTTGCCATGTCGAGCTCAATCTCCGTCTATCCCCGAAATTGCTTCAGATCGTTCTTGACCACCTTCGATTTAAAACCCTAAACTCTGACCACCTTCGATTTAAAACCCTTAGTCTCTTTCATGAGAGCTCCGGTCTTCGGGTCTACATAGTCACCACTCTTGTAATCCTTGAATATCCGCTCCCACTTCCTCCAAATGTCATCGCTCAATACAGGCAAGACGTGCTTCATGATCAGGTTGGTCTCCTTCTCCACGCGGAACGTCCACATGATGCACGTAATGAATGCCTGTATCAAACACCGGCCATGTTTCAATCTCTATGAAAAAACCTTCATGTATTTCTATCAATCACCAACAACATGATAGTCGCCCACGAGTGAACACCCGTGGGACTCACACAAATGAGAAATTCAAAAGTTACACGTTTGAAATATACCTTCCATCTCTTAAAAACTTCCGTGTTGTTGGACTTCTCGCGTACCGTTCGGTCAGGTCTTCCTCGCCTAATCCAAGTCTTTCTAGCGTACTAAATGCACTCCGTAAATGATGGAAAATGCTTCATGTATTCACTATCCAAGTTCAGAACGCCAGAAAGGTGGAACAGAGGGTCGTCATCACCTTCAGGTGCCCAGACCATATTACAGGGCCATTTCGAGAAAAACCTCTTCACCTCGTCTGTGTTGCTGGGGTCATTTACATACTCAAGACAGGCGGCTAACGTGTGTTGTCCATTTATCACGTGGAACGATTTGTCCTTCACCTCCTCAAAATTTGTCGGTTTTCTTCGCCTATCCGAAGGAACGATTGTCAGGAAGTTGGGGTGAATCTTCGGAATGAATGCATAGTTGAATAACCATGTCTTCATCTCCTTCAAATGCGCCTCGGATATGGGTCGGCAATTATACCATGCATCTCCACGCTCTATATTGTCAATATTCACAAATTCATTCACGCCTTCCCCGAAGATCCACACCCTATTGTACTTGTTCTTGAACAAGTCCATATCCATCAACCTGTCTCCAACCGATTTGTCTGGAGGCCCATGCATTGATCGCTTCGGAATCTTCTCGAGTTCAAGAAAGGGACTATCGTCGGCTGCTTTCTTTTTGCCTCTCTTGGTTACAACGTCCTCGCTGGGAGTGTCTTCAACAATTAATTCCTGTCCTTCATCGGGTCTCGTCTTCTTCCTAGACGAGGCTGCACGAACATCAGCAGGATCCTTCTTCTTCCCATCGCGGATTTGCTTCTTCTTCAAAGCTGCTTCCAACCTTGCCGCCTTTGCCTCCTCAACTATAACCTTCACTCGTCGTAGAGCAGACTTGTAGTCTTGCTCGATCATTGCTGATCTCTCCTCAACGGTCTTGGTGTGCTCATTTGTCTCAGAATATTCTATACAATAGGTGAGAAATTCACCGTTCAATAAGCGGATGTTCTCTCCCTCGGTGTTGAGCTCTTCATTCACCTCCGCATATGAAAAAGCCTCCACGAATCCTGCAACCTTGAACTCCTTCTTCCGTTCTAACGACTTGCACATTATCAATACACAGTTCCCATCCGCTTGAATGTCCAATACATGCTTTGCCTTCAGGTACTTTCTCCATGTGGAATTAGGGCCACTCTTCGTGTACAGCGAGAGTACAGTTGTCTCCCCGAAACCACTGTACTGTATGAACCATTGCAAATCGGGGCTCAAAACTTCAATATCGTAACTCACCGCTCTGCCTGCACCTCCAGATACTGTAGAAGAACATGCACGTGTTAGTACCCCGCGCATTTTAATATGATCACGAATTGTATAAATCATATAACATTCATGTGCACATAGGTATTGTGGTTATACCTTTACGAGTTGTTTGCTTAGTTCTTGCCATCTCTATTCAAATGAGATATCACTTCGACACCTCTATGCACCTGAATGAAACACCAACTGTCTATCACATGATTATGTCTAGAACCTTCAAATGTATGCAAAGACCTAACAACTATGTGTACATAAAAAAACCAAGAGAAAGTTATCAAACCATGGCTTCTCCACTTGGTGAGTGCACAGGCCCACGGGTGAACACCCGTGAGCACTTCCAACCAGGTGAGTGTAAAGCCCACGGGTGTTCACCCGTGAGTCTCCCCACCAGGTGAGTGCCAGGGCCCATGGGTGTTCACCCGTGGGCCTCTCCACCTGGTGAGTGCCAAGGCCCACGGGTGACCACCCGTGGGCTCTTCCCACCACATGGGTGGTTGGAAAATGAAAAAATCAAAGATGCAAGTTGGAACGTGGATTAATGCTTTTGACTATTGCATGAGTGGACTTATTGAACTTTATAATTTCATATAGAGAAATGAAATAAATCTAAAAGTTTTAAAACTTTGGGAAAGGTGTGAATGGCAAGAATATGCCATTTTGAAATAAATTAATATGAAATAACATAACAACCTTGACTCCACACCAATAAGATTACGCAAAATCAATGTTTTACGCTCGTATCAAATTCATTATGGAGGTGGATTAGAATTTGATGAAGTCCCCTTCTCAAACTTTCATGAGTGGAGAGGCCCACGGGTGTTCACCCGTGGGCGTCCCCACTCATCTGGTTGGAAGTGCCCACGGGTGTTCACCCGTGAGCCTCCCCACCAGGTGAGTGCCAGGGCCCACGGGTGAACACCCGTGGGCACTTCCAACCACATGAGTGGAGACGCCCACGGGTGTTCACCCGTGGGTTTCTCCACTTGGTGAGTGGTCAGGCCCATGGGTGAACACCCGTGGGCACTTCCAACCAGATGAGTGGAGACGCCCACGGGTGTTCACCCGTGGGCCTCTGCACTTGGCGAGTGCACAGTCCACGGGTGAACACCCGTGGGCACTTGAAATATCCGCTTTGAAAAAACCCCTTTCACACCTACAACCAAACTAGGAAGAGTTTTAGGGATACTCACCAGGTTTCTTTGTTGGGACCATGACAAATATTGTTCAAATCTCCTTTAGGTTCCTGCACAAATCAAAACACAAAAGCATGTGTTTCAAACAATGCCTACATGTGCAACACATTCGTACTTTCAAACATCTAAACACAAGGATTCTGGTCTCACATTTTTATGAATAAAACCTGATGGCATTATTCTTGCATTATGGTTTGAGCATTCTTCTCACATTTCAATCAATTCTTCACACCCAAGCATCACACAACTCTCTTGAAAATGTCTAACATTTCTGGGTTTGAAATTGTTCAAGCAATTCAAACCCTAATGCACCAGAGATTGAATATGTTATGCAACAAGTGACAACTCATTCCAGACATTCATGATTCTTGTCTGATTCACAACATACAACAATTTATAGCCACAAGCATTACAATGCAAGCAAGAACATGCATGAAATTGAAAGAGAATGCAAAAGAATGCAAGAGAGTGCAAAACATTGATAGAGAATGCAAGATTGGAAAAGTTCAGATACTTACAAGCTTGTGGGTTCTCAAAACTTCATGAATTGAACTTGAAATCTACTTGCTTCTTGGTCGCCTTCCACATTCCACCAGGAGCACATGCTGGATTGAGCAAGAAACAACAACATTTAGCAAGAAACTACTACCAGAATCTATTCCAGGGTTTTGTGGAGAAGAAAAACAAGAAAATGAGTAGAAGGAAGAGAAGGAGGAGAATGAAGAGAATGAAGAGAAGCAAAGCAAGTGCAGAATTGATGGAGTAGAGTTTTGCAACAAGATTCCAGAAAAGTGGAGAGAGGTGAAGAAAAGAGAGGAAGAATTGGGAGAGGAGAATGAGAGAATGAGAGAGAGGGAGAGAGAGGGTGCGAAACAACAAGCGTCATAATGACAAGCGGGTGGAAGTAAAATGAAACATAATGACGCATTAGTACGAAGGGACATGACGGAGGAAATCTCGGGAAGCGAAGGGATGTGCGATTTGGCGGCTAAAGTACGATTAGGCGGGGGGGTGGGCGGTATGATGGTATTAGGAGGTATCGATAAAAAATTATTAGTACTTGTAAGGTTGGCCCTATTGGTATGATAATTGTTAGTACTTAGGGCCTGGCCGCACACGGGGGTGCCAGCCCGGAACCGGTGCGGGCCAAGGCCTACCCGGAAACTCCCAACCGGGTAGGGAGGCTGGCCATCCCCTAGTGGCGGGTCCGGGTCGGAGTCCGCACCGGCTGGGTATGTGCCGGAGAGCCTCCACATTCATCCGCAGTTTTCTGTCGCTTCCCAAGCTCCGCTCTCTTCTCTCCCACGCTCCGCTCTCTTTTCTCCCACGCTCCAAGATCCGCGTTGACTGAGGTTGATGGAGCATGCAACTGCGATTGACACGGAGCTCCGACAGCTGTGATTTGGGTAATGTTTCATGGATAACGATGCATTTAAGCTTCAAAGTTGGATTTCTGTAACCTCGCACTGTTTTGTGCTTCCGCATTTCTTTGGGGTTGAGTTGGAAGCGATTTCATATCCTGAGAGAAGTGTGCTGGTCCTAGAGAATTCCCTGTCAATCTTTCTTCAGAACCAATGTTTGTGTTGTGAAGAAGAATCGTCTGGGTTTTAGTGAGGAGATTTGTGAAACGAAGATATTGGGCGTTCGTTTTTGGCTGGATTGTCGGCTGTTCCTGTGGGGGAACCTGTGGCGGCTATATTGGAGTTTGGTGAAGGTTTGGAGGTAAAATTGACCACTTGTGAGTCGACCGTGTTTACAAAACGCATTCTTGCAAATAGGATTCGGCCACCCCAGGGTTGTCTATCGCGACATCATGACGGTGTCGTGCCGTCATGTCGTGTCATGTCGTGACGGACCCCTCCGTCACGACACAATAGGGTCCACGTAGGGTCAACATAAGGGGAACGGACTAGGGTGGGTAAAATACTTACCTTCTTGCCAAGGTGGCGTCCTATGTGGCAGAAAACGCCGACGTGGTCGTGGATATGCCTAGCGCCAGGTAAATCATTTTGCCATTTTGTTTACCATTTTGTTAAAATCAAAGTAGTAAAAAACGACTAAGGAGGGTGTGGGGCGGACGGGGGACGAGGGTGGGGCGGACGGGGGTGGGGGGGGGGGCGGGAACGGAGCGGACGGGGGGGGGGGAACGGAGCGGACAGAGTCGGGAACGGGGGCGGACGGGGGGGGAACGGGGGCGGACGGAAGGGGGGGAATTTTATTTTTTAAAAATGGGGCGGACGGGGAAGGGGGGGGGGGGAAAAAAAAAAAACTGGGGCGGACGGGGGAGTGGACGGGGGGGAACGGGGCGCGGACGGGGGGGGAACGGGGCGCGGACGGGGGGGAACGGGGCGGACGGGGGGGAACGGGGCGGACGGGGGGGAACGGGGCGGACGGGGTTGGGAACGGGGCGGACGGGGTCGGGAATGGGGGCGGACGGGGGGGGGGGGAATTTTTTTTAAAAAAAAAGGGGCGGACGGGGAAGGGGGGGGAAAAAAAAAAAAAAAAAAAAAACTGGGGCGGACGGGGGAGCGGACGGAGGGGCGGACGGGGTTGGGAACGGGGCGCGGACGGGGGGGAACGGGGCGCGGACGGGGGGGAACGGGGCGCGGACGGGGGGGAACGGGGCGCGGACGGGGGGGAACGGGGCGCGGACGGGGGGGAACGGGGCGGACGGGGTTGGGAACGGGGCGGACGGGGGGGAACGGGAGCGGACGGAGGGGGGGGAAATTTTTTTTTTTAAAATGGGGCGGACGGGGAAGGGGGGGGGGAAAAAAAAAAAAAAAAACTGGGGCGGACGGGGGGGAACGGGGCGCGGACGAGGGGGAACGGGAGCGGACGGAGGGGGGGGGAAATTTTTTTTTTTAAAAATGGGGCGGACGGGGAAGGGGGGGGGGGAAAAAAAAAAAAAAAAAAACTGGGGCGGACGGGGGAGCGGACGGAGGGGCGGACGGGGGGGAACGGGGCGGACGGAGGGGGGGGAATTTTTTTTTTAAATGGGGCGGACGGGGAAGGGGGGGGGGAAAAAAAAAAAAAAAAAAACTGGGGCGGACGGGGGAGCGGACGGAGGGGCGGACGGGGGGGGGAACGGGGCGCGGACGGGGGGGGAACGGGGCGTACGGGGTTGGGAACAGAGCGGACGGGGTCGGGAACAGGGGCGGACGGGGGGGCGGACGGGCTCTAGTAAATTTTTCCCCACTTTACCTTTACTTTGCTGACATGTCATCACACGTGGACATTGTAAATCCTACGTGTCTGAATTGGGTTAATGTAATTACACAAAAAAATCGGTAAAATTCAAGTCCGTCAGGATAAAGACAGCATCCGGCATAATGTCGTGACGGATACGTGTCGTGACGGCACGACATTATGCCGGGATTACCCTCCGTCACGACACAATAGACAACCCTGGGCCACCCTTCTCGAAATCGGAAGCTGCTTTTGGGGGTGAAGGGTTTAGCGGTTTTTTGGGTAGCTCGTGAGCTTGTTTGTTTTAAGATTGGCTCCAGGCAGAGAGTGCATTTTCTGGGGATCTGCACAGAAGGTACACACGGTGGATTTTCTGGAGTTCTGCTTCAATTGCGAAGCTTGAGATTCTGTGGCGGTTTATATTGAGTCTTCTTCGGAGGTGAATTACCTGGAGACCTGACAGATAGACAGACATGTCGATTGACCAACGGACCGTGCCGGAATTACATTCTTGCAGTCCTATTTGGCCACACTCTGGTTTTAAAGTTTTTTCAGCTCTTGTCGAAGTCACCGCAAATATTGTTCGTGAAGAATGTTCGACGGTTGAAATTTGACACAGCTGCTTGAAGCTACGAGAGCTCGCTTGGGTGGAGTTTAGGGTTTATAATTTAGGGTTTAAGATGACAATATGTAACTGGGTGGACTTGGAAACACTAGGATGTCGTCTGATTGTGTGCACAACATCTCCTCGGACATGGGGCATTATAGGGCAAACAGTCTCACAAAATGCCATTCAAAATATCAGATGATTGAACTGGTCTGATGTTTTGCAAAGTTTCCATCGGGAAATGTCAATGAAAAAACTATTCATTGCGTAATTGCTGTCGTGAATTCGCAAAATTTGTGTGGTTCTTGGAAACTTTGGCAACACTTCTGGATCTACTTTGTGTGCAAGGTAGCTTCTACAAGATTAGTCAGATAGGCACACCATGAAATGGGCATGAAATAGGCCTTACGAATCAAGCCTTCAAGATTATTGAACACTATATTCGTTATTTGGAGACTTTTTGTTAATTTTGAGACTATTTAAGGACGTGGCTTTCACATTTATAGGAATGAAAACACTAAAAATATGCTATGTTCCCAATTTTGGAAACAAATAAGAGACTCAAATGCATGGAACTACACATTAACAATAAGAAAATGGGATATATGAAAACATTTGCATATGGAAAATCAATATCATATTTATTGAATAGGGGTTGAAGTACAAAATGCAAGTGGAATATCCAATATTAGGCGAAAGTCCTAGAAACATAATTCCACAACTACATGTATGTTAATATAGCCTATACGTTCGGATCATGATTACGACTCACTACTTTTGCTTTTGCAATACTATTATTAGCATTTACGGCCGTTTCACGTTCCTTTGCTTTCATGGCCTCCATGGCTCTAAAGATCTCGGGTCCGCGGCTGTAACCTTGTTTATTTGTTGACCCCGAATATGCGCCATTTGCCCATATTTGCCGACCCCCTTCCGAATAAGTGGAATACGAATGCGTTTGGGAAACCGAACGTCTTGCACTCTTCCGTAGGGCCAAACAACGATCAGACTCGCAAGAAGCTGTCTTCAGTGTTCGCCTATCCAATGACGAAGTCGATGATGCCCGGCCCACATTCGTGTACATTGGGGTCTGAACAATGACCATAAATATATATAATGAAGTGGGTTAGTATAAGTGGTTACAAGTTATGGATGGAAGTCCGAAAAACCCAAGAAGTTGAAATGCACTAATACACGGAAATCATCAAGGAAAAACTTGAGAATGCCAATAGTTGGGCACCTTCGCCTTTGGGGCGCTGGTTAGAGCTTTTGGGACATCGACGGGTGTAGATACAAGCCCGAGAGGGACGTTCGCAAACGCCGGGACATCAATTTGGGGTTCATCCATGCAAAGGCGTCTGGTCGACCGTGGGTTACGGACGTGCTTCTCACTGCGGAGGGGAGATGGAGATGGACTTGGAGAGTAATTGAGTTTTGCAACCTTTGCAGGAGGGCTATCCACGACTCCGTCTTCAAACCCGGAGTCTTTGGAGTAATCAACAGCAGAGGCAGCATCGACGGCCGAATATTGGAATAGTGAAGGCATTGCAACGTCGCTCATACCAAGGGAAAGGGAGCCGGTGTCTGCCTGAGATGCAGACATGCCATTGACGACACTTTTGGGTGCTTGGTGAGGCAACTAAGACACAAAAATACATTACAAAGATAAGGGGAGAAATGTTAGATATTTACATGGAGAGTCCAAGTACAAACCCAAAATCATCAAAGTTTTCATATTAATTTATTGAGTCTAGCGTAGCCGTACAATCTCCTAAATTCCTCATCTTGTGGGCCTAGAGGCCTATTGCCAATTGGGTTGGAGAGCACAAAATCCGGGACACTTCCGGGGTGATAGGCAAGCCTCCTAATGTAGGGTCCTAGTTCACTCTCTAGAAAGTTGTCATTTCTATCGCTTTCCCAAGGATCCGGGAATATGCAATTGCCCGGGGGATTGAGAATACTCTTTGCCGGGCTGTCGTCAATGAGGAGTGTGTTATCCGGGGTGGGCCAACAACCGTGGGGAACCCCCTCCAACATAGGGACGCCCACCCAGAGGTTCTTCCTCAGGACCTTTAAGAATTGAGGCCCACGACCTCCTCCGACCTTGGGTACAATATTGCCACTACGGTCATAGAGGTCATCGCAGTGTTCTTGACCGAGAAGCAAGCATGGCATTGCGAGTTCTCGGAAAAGGAAACCGACGATGGCCTTCGTGTTGTCCATGAGCATAGAGCTCCAGATGATGACATGGGCGAAGCCAAGGACCTCACGAAGGAAGCTCCTCAAACCGGGGCGGGCACGTACAACCTTCTTATTTATGAGAGTATCGAAATGTCCGCCGTAATCCATGTCTTGTGGACTACGGAAGGGCCCTTTGGACGCACTATTCGAGATATGTTTGGATTGACAAAGCACCCCATTGAGGTCAAATATTATGAACGGTTTCATCATGGGCGCGCTTGGTTTTTCCGCGGGGTTGCGACATATCTCCGACGGACCCTGTGATGGAACATTCTATCTAGGTAAATGGTACTACTCAAGAAAACCAATTGACAAGCATGGATAAACTCAACACAAATTATAAGGCCAAAAATAATCCGAACCATCTAGTTGAAAAATTGGTATTAATGTAATTGGTGATATACATTTGGTGAATAATATACATTGTCGCAAAAAATATTTGTTGAAGTTAATGGAATCTATGCTAACAAAATTGTATCCACCCGCCGGGCGAAGTCGAGGATTGAACTCGATAATATACACACGCCACGAAGGAGGCAGACAAGGAAGTTTTGGACGCGCGTCCGTAACATGGGAGGCATGCTCAAAGGTTGATTACCTCTTCAAGGGCGAGGTCCGTGCCAGTAGTGCCTCCCTCACCTGGCCCCGTCATGGGCACAGGATCCGGACGCGCGTCCGCAAAATTGTCCAGATCTTCGACCACCAACAAGGTGTCTCCAGCCGCTTGCGACCCTTGAGTATCCACGTAAGGCTGATCCTCATCTGTGGAGTCTTGGCTGCCCCGCATATGTACATCTTCATCGCCGATGGGGGCATTGCCTTCATTGACATCTGTCTCGGCGGCACCCGCCATGTCACGTGCCGGTATCTCCTCCACTCCTGTAGGATGAGAGGAGGGCTCCTCTGGAGTGGCGACAACAAGGGGAGAGGGCGGGACAATCAACGCGGGGGCTGGATAAGTATGCTCGGGTATATACACCGCATGGCTACTAGACGGAGGCCGCATGAGAGTGGGGGGCATAGACATGACGGCATCGGGAGCTGTATAGACTACAGGGGGTCTTGCCTGCAAGCTCTGCATCAGGCTCATAAATTGTTGACTTTGGGCCAAGAACTGTTGATTTTGGGCCATGAGATCGGCGTGCCTTCGAGCAGACTCCAACCTAGCTTGCTCCATCTCAGCTTGGATGGCGGCCATCTTTTTGGCGTGCTCCTCGTTAGCTTCTCGAAGCCGTTGGTCAAGCTCTTCCTTCATTCGCCTCTCCATCTTCTCGTCCAATTCGGACACTGACATCGGCTCTTTCTTCACCTTGCCAGGTTCCGTAGGCAAGGCAGAGATGGCATTGTGAATCCTAATCTCATCCTCGTCTTCATCGGAGAGCTCCAAGACCGCGCCTTCAGGGTATTCGTTGTATGGCGTCTTGTTCCTCTTTCGTCGACTCTCACGATATAGAGAGATATCAGGCCTCAATATCAACTCCAGCACATCCCTCCCCTCCATAGGGGGTAGATCTGAATGTTGAGATCCCCCTCCAGATGAAGCGGTGCATCCGCCTTCTGCCGCAAGGTCCACATCCTTCTCGGCCATAACTCTTGGAGCACGAGATGGACCCGCAGTTGAGGGAAATCCAACTCGAGAGGTGGGAATCCCAAAAGGTGAGAGAACAGGGGTATGAGGGACCCTTATCAGAGTGAAGTTCACGCGTGCCTCCTGCGCATCCGTGTCGTCTGTTCCCAGCAGGAAAGCACTTGGATTAATTGGGTCGCGAACAAGGCCGTGTAAAGGCTCCTGTGTGGAGGGTTGCGCTCTTGGGGAACTGGGATCTTGGTCCTCTTCAGGGTCTGTCTCCATTCCGGGCATTGCCTCTTCTCTAGAAGAAAGAGGCACAACAGGATGGGGTGTAAGGACGTCCATGATGTCCTGGATATCCATTTTGGAGGCCATTACCCTGTGAGTATGGGCGTCATCGTAGTCGGAATCCTGCACAAAAGAATTCACCTGCAAGCCAAGCATCTGGACCATAACAAGAAAATTAGATAAGAACAATAGTGGTGATTGCATATAAATGAGGCTAGATGTCAACACGTTATACGGACGCGCGTCCGTAAAACCACCACTCAAAAGTTGGACAATTTTACGGACGCACGGTCGTAAAATTCACATGCACCTGATACTGGGTTTTTACGGACGCGCATCCGTAAAATAACTATGCAAAAGATAGGTGGGTTGAAAGACAAACAAATACTCACCAGTGCTGCATACATAAACTTCGTGCCTCCGAAGACGTTGTAAACTGTCTCACTCATGACAGTTAAAGCCTTCAAGACCCCTATATAAAAGTCCATCCGGAGCTCGAACGCCGGATAGATTGCATGCATTGTCTCCTCAACAAGCTCCTTGGGATGTGGTGGCGGCAACGAATAGACTTTCCTGAACACCTCGTGTGGTTTAATGGGCAATCGCCCAGTTGGGGAAGACTTGCGTGTTAAGAAATAAAGCTGCACAGCTCCCACTTGCTTCACCCCCCTTGCCTCTTGAATGAAAGTGATCCCTTCTGTCTTCGCTGGGATGTAGGTGCTGTGGTACATATCGTATTCGAGGTCCATCGTTGATGTGTACAGATGGACAATGGATGTGGACCTCTCTTGCTCTACAATCCATAACCACACATGAGGCTCGAAGAGGGCAGGCGAGCGATAGCTCTTGAAGGCTTTTAAGAAGGGCTCGTAGAAGGGTGCTCCCGCAACGTCTTGCTTCCATGCTCCGGGAATTGCACGAAAATAAAAAATGGCGAAAAGGCAACCCCTGGGGTCATCTCTCACAGAGGCTCTTGAAGCATGGGTGTCCCATGCGCCGAACTTCATGCCCTTTGCGACCGTGCAGAATCTTGCAAACCCTCCAAATTTCGCGTTCTTTTTCCTATCGAGAAAGTGAACATACAACCCTGCCTCCCTCTCGTCGATGGATCCCTTCTTTTCGTTCCTTCTGGATCGTTGGGCAAGGAAGGATGATGCCCCTCTTATCAAAGCTCGCATTGAGACGCCATTGATGTGGTATTCACCCTTCAGCTTCCTCCAATTCTCCCACACGATCTCACCATCACTATTAATGAGGTTGTGGGTGGGTAGCAATTTGCTAATCTCCCTTACAGCCATGGTCTTCTTCTTTCTGTAATCGCACCATTCCTTAATGTGGTACGTGGATGGCTTCATGTGCTTCGGCCGCTTCAGAAAGATTTTGGGATAGGGCAGAGTTCTTTTAGGAGTTTCTAGAAGAATGTGTTCTGCTGCCCTGTACAGCTCCGAGTCCATCAATCCTTGGAGGGGACGAAAGAACTCTCGCAGGATTGGTGGTACCTTAACTTTTGAGTCGCTCTTGTAGGTGTTCTCCGTATCTGGATTGACAAGGTCGCCGTTGTTGTGGGCATCGAAAAGTCGCAACCATATTGACCACGTCTCTTCTGTTGCAGTGATGAGCTTGAGTTCGCCTTTTAATTCATGCACTGTTTTCATGCCGCTTGTCTTCATGTCTATACTCGAGAACTTTGTCAATATGGCATTGCTGAATGTCTGCAAGAGGCGCGAATTGCAAGAAATCAGAACATTGAATTCAGTACAAATTAAATTCAAATATTTGAATCAGTGGGAGGAGAAGGGCCACATTTACGGACGCACGTCCGTAAATCTATTTGAGTAACATACCTGCCATTTTGGGTTCTTCACGACAGCATTATCTCTTTCTTTTGGGGGACATTCGTGCTCCACCCACAAGGTCCTCCCAGCCACGATGTTGGCTGCCCATGAAGCCTCGAACTGCCTCACTTTATTCCCCTGGTTCATGAAGGCAGATATTGCTATGAGTTGGTTCGAGTCCTTGGAATGCACGACGAATGCCTTCCAATATCGGATTGTCTCCTTTAATGGGCTTTTCCACTCGTCGTCTTCAAGGAGAGCTTTTGCAGCCATTACACTATGTTGGCCGTGGACAATGTAGAACTCTCCATTCTTGAGAATCGGCCAATTTTTTTCGTTGACTTCAACGATAGGATCCTTTGGTGTCACACAAATGGTTTGCCTGTCAAACTTGGGGTTGTTCATGATGTTGTTCATTTGCCACCATACACCGCTTTCTTCTTTTGCTCTGGTATTCATACTTTCGGTGCCCTTGTGGCATTTGTAGACGTCTACTTCGAAAGTAAAATACCTGCCAAGGGGCCAGCATCCCTTCGTCTTCTCATCGAACTCTTGGAATATTTTTGTTGAGAGTTCGGCGTCAGGGCGTTGACCCTTTTTGAGGAGTGGAGCGACAGTCAGTGTAGAGCTGACATCCGGACCCTCTGTTAGTCCAGAGTCCATCTGCGAGTGAGAGCGTTTACTCGCCTGTCTGCTCCCTCTTGATGCACCACTCTGCGAGGGCCTTGAGGATTCCGGCACTGGTTTAGGCACACGCTTGGGTCGTTCAGGAACGATTTGTTTTCTTATCTTTCCCCTTTCTGGCCTCTAGCAAGGCTCCATTTACTCTTGTTACATTGTTCAAGAGTCGTTCAAGCCGCTTACCCGTCCAAGGTGCATTGCATGCATAGTCTTGGAACTCCGTCTGGAGATTGAAGCAAGCCGCATCTGTACTAGCATTCTCACACTCATTTTTGTTGAAGGGGTGGTAGGATTCGTGCAAAATGAAAGTGACCCGATCTTCTTTCTTCTCAAGGTCTATTACTACATAATCCCCTTGTGCCACTGCACACTCTACTGTCCACGATTTAAGCTTTATCCACTTCTCAGCTTCATCTATGCCCGTCTTCATTTGATATGCAAATCTAAGCACAAATATTTCTTTCTCGTCCTTTTCTACCAATACTGTCCAATTATCCACAATTTCATCTTGTGGCTTGTAATGGTCGTTGGGACTTATGTCTTTGATGGCTTCTGGTAGCGGAGGAATGAGAGCTTCTGCGAACATCTCAATTGCATGTCTCTTTTTAGATGCCATCTGCAAATGATAAGATAGATAAGTTAGAATTCTTGGCAAAAGATATAGATCATACTTTACGAATGCGCGTTCGTAAAGTTTTCCAAATTGTCTCAATTACATTTTTGGATCCAAATGAAAAGATACATTTCTTCCAAATACGCATAACGCGTATATTATATACTCAAATATCTCTATAAGTTACGGACGCGCGTCCGTAAACTTCGCAAAGATAGTATGGTGGTAAATATCAATGTATTCAAGTTACGGTTAATATTTTTTTGAGAGTCTTGTTTCTCACCTACATATATTTTTGAGAGTCTTGTTTCTCACCTACACAAAGATCCACAAAGTTTACGGACGCGCGTCCGTAAACTTTGAGTATTATAAAGGCTATTTTAATATGCCTAATATTACAATATTTGGCTTCGTTTGCGTAATATATTGTTTGAGAGGCTTGTCTCTCACCTACCCAAAGATCCACAAAGTTTACGGACGCGCGTCCGTAAACTTTGAGTATTATAAAGGTTATTTTAATATGCCTAATATTACAATATTTGGCTTCGTTTGCGTAATATGCGGTTTGAGAGTCTTGTTTCTCACCTACACAAAGATCCACAAAGTTTACGGACGCGCGTCCGTAAACTTTGAGTATTATAAAGGCTATTTTAATATGCCTAATATTACAATATTTGGCTTCGTTTGCGTAATATGTTGTTTGAAAGGCTTGTCTCTCACCTACACAAAGATCCACAAAGTTTACGGACGCGCGTCCGTAAACTTTGAGGATTATAAAGGCTATTGTAATGTTTGCGTATTCCAATGTTTTCATTAATGCTCCGTGTTTTTCGGGACTTTACCTTGTCGTCCAATATGGTTTTGCCCTCCAAATAAGAATGCAATCTTACTTCACTGCAATAGCAAACACTGCACTGCAGATTGACAACATAAGGCACTTTCAGAACACTGACATGTCCATAACTAAATGATTCTTAGAATGTAGCCATAGACAAAGTACTAAACAAATTCAGAATTCCTTGAAACTGGAATCTCACATTCTGTCATGCTAACCTTAAGCCCTAAACCACAACAACCCAAAATTGCAATCATACAAAATGCAATTGCAATGTTCTAAAAAACTTACCTTTCTAGAGTGTTTGCTCCTAAACCACAACTAGCTGCTCCTGCTGCAGCTAATACCAACTGCAAATGAACAATAAAATTGAGGTCAGAAACCTCTAGTAATTCAATGTGCACATGCATGATTCAACATTGAGAACTACTCAAAAAAAGTTGCTCATAAATCAGATTCATGCAACACAAGTGAAAGGAAACTATTGATTTGTATGCAAAAAATATAATGAACTACATGGTGAAGCTACAACTGAAACCCTAATGAGCAACATCTGAAACACTAATTACCCTTGCAACAACTGAGATCAACAACTGAAAACAACCTAATGAGCAGTAGCAAGCAACAATGAGCATCCTAATGATCTAATGAGCAGCAAGCAAGCAGCAAGCAAAACTTACTAATGAGCTAATGAGCTAATAAGCAAATGAGCAGCAAACAAGGAGAACTTACTCTAGCTCTGACGCGCGTCAGCAATTGACCAATAAGAATGAGTTTTGCATTGTGAGGAAAGAGAAGCAAGACCAGCAAGGGAAGCAAGAGAAGAGAGAGAAGAAAGTGAAGATAAGGGTAAGAAGCAAGAGAAACAAGAGAAGAAAGCGAAGAGAAGCAAAAGAAGCAAAAGAAGATGAGCAGATGAGCAAGAGAAGATGAGAAGTTGAGCAAGAGAAGATGAGCAAGAGAAGAAGAGTAGATGAGCAAGAGAAGATGAGCAAGAGAAGATGAGCAAGAGCAGATGAGCAAGAGAAGATGAGCAAATGAGCAAGAGAAGCAAGAGCAGATGAGCAAGAGAAACAAGAGAAACAAGAGAAACAAGAGTTGCAAGAGAAGGAAGCAAAAGCACGAAGAGGAGGGCAAAAGGGAGCTGGTGTACTTTGAAACCCTATAACCCTAAAGCAAGAGAAGCAAGAGCAACAGTAGAAGGAACGGAAGGAAGATATGATAGAGAAGGAAGGAAAAGCACGAAGAGCGAGGGCGAAAGGGTGCTGGAGTACTTGGAACCCTAAAACAATGGCGTGCCTCCACGTGTCCCTACCCCAAACGTCGCGCCCAATCGCCGGCCTATACCCTTACGTGGCATCACCCTACTGGTCTATATTTGGTATTGAAATAGGGGTTTAATTTATACTTAGTTTGGTGATTTTATTATCATATTATGTCATAATAACATCTTATGTTTATGCTAAGGCAAGTTAAAAGTCACACTAAATGTCACTCTAAATATAAAATGAGCCATCTCGTTGCCTCTTCTCTTCACTTTTGATAATGAGTGAAATATTCATACGAGCTCTAGAAAGTATTCATTATTTTAGGAAATTATATTAGGGTGTGAGGTTGAGTAAATTATTATGTCATTGTCAAAAATTAAATGACATCAATAATAATAATAATATCATTTTGGAACTCCAAACAATGAGAGAAACTAACTACAATTTCTAGTGTGGCCTCTATGGAGAGTGGGGGAGCACCTTTCATTAAAACCTAGAATCACGTGCGTTCACTGCATACTCTAAAAACCCCCTAATATATACAAGTGATTTTTTGTGAAATGAAGTAATACACATACAATTGCAACAATAAATATACAAGCGACAATATGTATACACAAAAAAACATCCATTCATATATATTAGTCATTACTCGGGGGGGCAGTGTGTTAAAAAAATAAGGATATAGGGGGGTATTACTTTCAATTCTCTTATTTTTTTCACATGCTATCATTATATAAATTTCTACTTTGGGTTAATAGAAAAATGGCTTGCATTACTTATAATTCCAAATTACCAATTATTCCATACCCTATACTACTTTAAAGATGTCCAGTGCCATTTTTGATACCCTATATTACTCTTAAGTCCATTTATAATTTTTTGCCCCCATGTTTTTAAAATACCCTATCATTTGTTTGCACGTATATTGCTACTCCAACCAATGACTGCCCCCCCCCCCCCCCCGAGAGTCATTAACATAAGTATACAAATGCAATTATTGTCTCTAAGTCTACCATGGAATGATCAATAAGATCATATGTCCACTTGTTGTTAGCCCCTTTTGATACCAACATAAACCAATCTCCACGTTTGATGGACGGTCCATCAAGTCAAATGGATCCCTATACTCCACCCAACGATTACCAAACTTCCTCCGCATCCTATAAACTCTCCCAACAAACCAAACCTTATGAAAACTTATCCAATATGAACACTTATGATATATAGTATAGTAACAATACCATACAAGTACAATTATTCTATACTTTTTAAAGGCCTTCCATATATGTACGTAACTATAAATTATAACATGTATACCATATGTATATGCAATACGGCAAGGTCCAAATCAATACCCCTCCTGTGCACTCACGTATAACTCGTACATGTTTAGTACAGTGCACCCCCCGAGCTATGGAGGGGACTCTATATTTCGAGAATAGTAATAATATTCAATAAAAGGATGTCTTGTTGATTAACTTCAGTATAAGAATTCTTTTTCTTCTCAAAGGTGGGATTCAAATGCAATTGGGGCAATATACCAATTGGCCACAAATTCTCATGAAACTTTGCCAAGAAATACTTGTGAATCCCTTAATTATTGCAATAAGTTGTGAAACGCAATTAACAAAACCGAAACATCGAGATATGGGGAGAATTCATATGCTTGTAATACCTTAAACAACATTACGGATTAATTCAATCCCTCCACACATAGGTCTAAGCTTGTATTAAAACAAAATGCATGGGTATGTGTTGAATGTACATCCCTCTTGTACATTAAACAACCTTTCGGATCCATCCAATCCTTCCACACATAGGCCTCAGCTTGTATTATCGCTTATAAGTAGTAGCAAACTTGTTTATATTTGGAGTTTTCTTTCGGTGGTGAGTTGTGTTTAGGACTCGATTATAGAATACCAATATACGATCTTCAAAACCTTTCATCAAAAGTATATGTTTAAAGCAAATGGTTTAAAGCCAAAGAAAGATTTAAAAAAATGAAAGGTAAGGTTACCCCTAAATTTGCTTCACATTTGAAATGTTTATGGTTTTATTTTACAAAATTTAAAGGTAGTCATATAGTTTTGAATTACTTCCACTTAAGGCTACACATGTATTGGGAGTTATTCAGTTAACCATGCGTACCGTATGTCGTTGTGTTTGTTCAGGGGTGGGCGGTTATAGGGTATAGGGTATAGGGTATAGTGTTTAGGGTTTAGGGTTTAGGATTTAGGGTACCACGTATGAACTAATGAGAGTATCCCCCTTCTGTCACCAACTTAAAATTGCTTGCCTTTATAATATTTGGATACCCTACCCTCCCCTTCTCTCCATTATGCTTTGTTGGGCTCATAATGTTACTTAGAACAACAACTGCTATTGTTTGAGTCAATATTGTAGATAATGTACATGGGGTACTAAAAATTGTTTTTTGTCTCACGTATAGTACATTAAGAATGCTAGTATTATTTTTTTTGAAATAAATGTTGATGTATTGAAGGGGGCCCTAAGGTTAAGAGAGGAAATTGAGAATATTGATTTTAAAGCAACCCATAGTGCCTATGACAATAGATGTGCTATTTTCATGGCATCTAGGCGCTCAAAGTTTGTGTACGTATTAATATAATTATGTATAGGTGTGTAAAAGTGGGTAAATTAAACGGGTTGGATGGTAGGGTGGTGGCAAATGTAATTACTAGTTTAAATGCTAGATGAGAGGAGATAACATGATATTGGAGTGAATATCATTACATCGTATGCAAAACAATAAAATAGATGCTAGTTTAATTTTGAATGACACGTATTTTTATACTCCATGTACTATTGTTGTTGTTGTGGTTGATGTTTCACACGACACTATAATTTTCTGTCTCCTAGTTCTACAATGACCTCTCAATATTAGGTACTTCAATATTATAAACCACCCCTCAACAATGTTCAATGCTCATATATTATTAGCCTATTTTCTTTGTTGTCCACCATAAATACGTAGATGCCTTTTGCTTTGTCATTATGTGGACTCATCGTCTATGCATGTTGTCCACTATGAATACACATTCCATTGTAAGGCTGGCACACGGAATGTAGTAATGTTAGGTTTTTATTTATAGGACGTAGATGGTGGCTAGAATCCTATGTTGGAAAACGGATCCAAGGGAAACGATCAGTACTTAAGGGGACACCCCTCCACCAAGGGACTCTTTTTGCATCTCAGATGTGGGTTGCGCTGCTTGGACCCTTGTAGTGTTCTGGATGTTTATTTCATGCAGGTACAGATCCTATTGCAATGGACCTTTTATACCCTAAACACTAAATTCCAAGCCATAAACCCATTAGTGGAGCCAATTTTTATGTGGATTGCACTGTCTGGATCCTTATAGTGATTGATTTTTGTTTATGGCAAGTATCATTCCTGGTGAAATGGTCCTATTATGGCGCCGCAAATCACGGAGGTTTACGGACGTGCGTCCGTAAACCTTAAACCTCTTGCTTGGTTGGATATCTATTTCTGTGAGAATTGCACTTGAGCTATTTCATGTACATTGAGGTTTACAGACGCGCGTCCGTAAACCTTAAACCTCTTGCTTGATTGGATATGTATTTCTGTGAGAATTATACTTGAGTTATTTCATTTACATTGAGGTTTACGAACGCGCGTCCGTAAACCTTAAACCTCTTGCTTGATTGGATATCTATTGTTGTGAGAATTATACTTCAGCTATTTCATGTACATTAAGGTTTACGGACGCGCGTCCGTAAACCTTTAACCTCTTGCTTGATTGGATATCTATTGCAGTGAGAATTATACTTGACCTATTTCATCTACATTGAGGTTTACGGACGCGCGTCCGTAAACTTTTGCACCTTTTTGTTCCATTGTTCGGTATTGCACCTGAGCTGACATCATGACCACTTGCCATGTATAGTATACCAACGAGACTGTATTGTCATGAAAATTTTCTGACTCACGTCCAGTAACCTAAACCTATTTGTGCTAGTAATGAGGTACAGAGAGGTTTACGGACGCGCATCCGTAAACCTGCAAACCTTTGGTTCCATACTTTTCACTATGTGCCATATAGAATATTACATTGAGACTGTACGGTCAATGGAGGTATAAGATCCCTAAACCCTAAGCTTACATCACCCTATGTGTCATAGTATAATATTTTGACATTCATAATACACAGTAGGAACCTGGCACCTGGACATCTTGGTTTCCTAAACCTCTGTGTGTCTTGCACAACACTGACTTTTGACATTCGGATGTTTGCGGACGCACGTCCGTATATCTATGTTGTATAGTTTGCGAAAACATTTGCGCATGATATTGACCTCTTTGACCACGAAGAGATTTACGGGTGCGCGCCCATAAAACTGTCATGTTTTTGTTGTCTGGACCTTTCCGCCGACTATGAACAAATAAAGACATATGTATGCGCGTGCTTGCACTGATAATGTTGTTACATGGAGATATACGTACGCGCGTTCGTATACCAATGTGTCTTTGTTTCCAGGCCATGAAATCCACTATTGTTGACATTGTGTTTCATTGACAAGAAGCGTTAGGACTATCCATGACATTTATTGAATGGGATATTTTGACATACTCTTCATGTGGGTCACTTGTAGTGACTATGGATTCCAACGTCCGAGATAGTGCATTCGAGTTCTCTTCGGAAGCGTCAAGCTATGCTAGCGAATTTGAAGGTGTCATGGAACATGAAACTACAATTGGTGTCGCCAATGCAGAGGATGATTTCATACCAACATGTGAGGGTTATTCGCGGGAACAATGGATTGATCTTGATGTTGTCATAGTCAATGGATACGGCGTCCCCGTGGCCAATGGTGTTTGTAGGAACTCAAATCCTATGGACTGTATTGATGCAAATCCCCTTGGGGAGGAAGATGTTGGGGTGTGCATTTTGAACTCCTTACATCCATTGGAAGTACCTCCTGGTTGGAGATTCTCTCTTCGTCGATGGCCGTTGCGAAGTGTTCTTCACGATGGTGTCAGCTTGTGGAATCATGCACGTCGTTTTGAGGAAATACAAAAGACTTTGTTCGCCACAATGCGTCCTAGACAAGGTCGGCGTAAATATGATTCCGTTCGCGTGCCCCGTGAACCCACGCAACGTCGTCGAGATCTAACATTGGGAGACACATCTATTAGGTCCGTAGCAACAAAGGATTGTTGTGCAAAAATGTGTTGCCAACTATTTCCCCGTGACAAAATCAAATCTTTGAGACAAGAGATGTGGCTTGCGGACTTTCGGATGTGATCTGCAAAGAAACTTGAAGTCCATCGCAACATGCACTTTGATGCCGAAGGTCGTAAGGTTGTGACCTTGGAAAATATAGAGGTATGCTGCACGGCATGGTACATTATACATGCAGTTTCAAAGGCAGATTTTTATAGGTTCCGGAACTACTCGCTGCAAGGACGGCGTTCTCGGTTCCATGGCAACTCTGGTACAAAGAAGCCCAGGGAGGCAACACTCCAAGCAGCTGCAACACTATCAACCATCATTATGCCATTAGCAGATGCGATGCCACACAAGACACGGACTCTGCCGTCGGGGGAAAAGGTTGTCCAGATGGTTTTGCCTACAGGGACAAAATGGAAGAACATACTTATGGATGTTAATGAGGTTGGCGAAAAGGCTGGATGTGGGCCGATTTCGTTGTCAAAATTGAGTGTGATCAAGAATCAACAATTTGCAGAGTACATTACGAAGAGGCCTGGGGATAAGTTTGCTTGTGAGAAATACAAGGGCCTTCGAGATGCACATCCCATAGGGACTGAGTCGTACAATAGACATCAACGGAATACATTGAGCATGTCAACAACCAAGAGGCACACCGTCAAGACTACTACAAGAATCGCGCATTATCGATAATGAGGCCGAATGAGGTTTTGACAATCATTCATGACAAAATGGACCATGCGAAGACTGCGTGCCCTTGTTATGCACGGAAAATAAAGGCTACAGATGGATATTTCAAGCTCCCAATATCTGTCACAGGTTCGTTGGTTTTCACATTTTTTTTGCAAACCCACATACTCATCGTTAAGAGTTACGGATGTACATCCGTAAGTGTTTGTTCATTTTCTTGGCCTGCTTGCGGAAAAATTGAATTTCCTTATCATAAATGATATTGGAATGTACTTCTCATTTGTATGTCTTAATTCAGGTATGATCGCACATGGCCATGTGGATGTCAAGTATGCACATTATGGCTTGGATTTCTATCCAGGCGACGCCAATCATACCGTAGGGTCTTTTGCAAAACTTCTACGAGATCTTGAGAGTCCGCCAACATCATCTTCTCGCGCTCTTTTTGTTGGATGTGGAACAACACCGATTTATGAGGCTGTGCTAGAGGGGAAAGAAGTATGTCTATCGTCACTGCAAGAACCGCCTGAACAAACCGTTCTTGCTAAACCTTTGCCTCCAACTCTACATGTGCAACTGGACAATTGTGCCAAAGACAACAAATGTCGATACGTGTTTTGTTTTTGGTCATTGCTCGTAGCCAAGGGCATTTTCAAAGAAGTGTTTGTGTCTTTTTTGATGGTTGGCCACACGCATGATGACATTGACGCTTCATTTGGACGTTGGAGTATGAAGTTGCACGAGGAGGATTTTCCGACGATTCCTCTTCTCATGAAATCATACATGGATTTGGATAATGTGCCAGTCATCCCGCATTTGATTGAAGAAGTGCCCGATTTCAAAGCGTTTATCGAACCATTCATTCTTAAGGGAGGTGACCGTTTAGTGGGCCATACCAAGGCTCAACAATTCCGATTCTATATGCGTGATGATGGTTTGCCGGCCATGCAATTCAAAGTTTTGTGCACTTCCCCGGATTGGGGTCCAGAGGAAGGGATACTCGTATGGTGCCAAAACGAAGAGGGCAAATGTATGCTACCTGATGGGGAGCCGAAGCCTTGCAAACCCAACCCCATGAGGAATGGACCAGAAATCATCAAAGGTATATCCGGATTCATCCAATATTGGAAAGAATTGTGCGAGGAAGACATCACAAGGCGTGTTCGGGATACCCACGAACCATTGATTACGTACTGGGATCGCATTCGCTAAGCATTGCTAGCACCCGATGTCGAAACACATTCATGTTTGACACAAGGTTTTTGGCCACAAAGCCGAGTGACAATCGTGGAATCTGAGGCCATGTTCTTCGACAATGGGGACATCCGTGAAGAGTTCGCAGCGGACGACCATTATGTTGGCCCAGCTCGTAATCATCCGGCTCCATCATTTCGTGTGGCTGTTGATTGCTACAAAGGGTATATGATCCTCGTACGTCCTGGAGATGAGGAGCACCCTAAACCGATTTGGTTGGTAAAAGCATTGTCATCACCAAATTTTGTTCCAACTAGCCCAAATTTTCATCAAATTGAGGTGGAATATTGCCGTCCTAGCACCAAAGATCAAAATGTGCTCCGCACATATTTAGGGTGGGACACCAAAAAAGGTTTCAAATGGACAATGGACTCAGCATACGAACCAATATGGATAAACACAGATACCATACTTTGTGCTTGGAAACCACGCAAAGGTTCCAAATCAGAGACAATGACCATCCCCCAAAAACATATAGATTTTGCCAAAGACAACTTGGCACGTATTGCTGCTGCAGAAAACGATGTCGAGAATGGAAATGAAGCTGAAGATGAAGATGGAGAATGATATTGACGTAGGGTTGGACCACAATTATTTGAAATGTGTCTTGGTTTTTCATGAAATATATGACATTGGGGTCAAATACTATATTAGACACATTTTATAGCAATTTTATAGATTACAATTATATATCATGATTGTATTGATTTACGGATGTGGAATCCAACTTCACATGCGCTATCAAATGTTTTTTATATGTTTGTGTTTACGGATGTGGAGTCCAAACTATATAATTATATTGCAAATGCTAATTTGCAATTTCTTATACACACTGTCAAATTATTTTAATATTGTTGCGTTTGGGATGTGCCGTTCAATTCACCCACAATTGCCTAAGATGTTATGTTTGGGATACGCATCCAAGAGTCCCTAGATATAAAATCAGATGGCTATTTATAGATTCGTTAATTTTGTTCAATACAAAATCAAAAATACAAAATAATTGTGAATTTGTGACATTGGAATATTGTGTTGGCGTAGTTTTGATTATCCCCCAAATAATTACTATATTTAGAAACATATATATTCATCACATATGGATCTTTCGAACATTATGTTGCCATTGTTCCCCATGTTCCCTACGTTCACAATATTCGCATCCGAAACTACGGGTCCAATTTATTTTGAGACTTTCCAAAGTCTCCAATTAACGAATATAGTGTTATTGTACAAGAAATGTATGTGGGATTTATGTGGTCAACCTCCTTAATTGGATACCAATCTTTGAGTGGTGTATGGTAAGGTAAGGTTTGTAGTCAAGGATGGACACTACATGTGTACCAATGAAGTTGGAGTATGTGATCAACATACAGACATCATTCTAGGTTCAATACATAGTTAACACATGTGCTTTGAAGATGAAGAGAGTGTTCACTTGGACCTGTTATGATGTTTGCTTCCCAAACTCGAATTGTGATACTTTTCATAATCCGCATTTGCTACCAGATGAGACTTCCTCGACCAAAAGTTGTCTGTGGAGTTGGAAGTGCCCACAATTTCCCAAATCCATTCTGTCAATAGCCCATAAGTAGAGTGTGTAGATACGGAGCTCGAGCAATTTGGTCGCAACTATGTAGTTATGACCTGAGTAATGTGAAGAGTAGACATCTCTAAATGACTTTTGCCATTTCATGAGGTTTGCTGGGAAGATTTTTGGACATAATCAGTCAAGATTTTTGTGTTTCCAAGTCCTTCCGTTTTCATGTCGACATCTTTCCGTTTTTCTTTATTGAGTTGAGGTATATTCTATGGACGCCTCTAAAATGATCAGTAATTTTCCTGCATTCTGGAAATTCGACCGGTTATTTCTCAAACTCAACTGGTTTCACCTGTAGCTAGTGGTTGGTTCTCCCCGTTCTACGATTTCATCTGTGTTCTTGTTGACCAAGCTTTGGCAAACAAGGGACTCTGAAATTACGACATCACAGTTACATTTACATCAACAAAACCTTGGTGGTCCTGTGAGTGATACCTTATGTGTTGCAACAAGAACAGAAGCAACTAGGTCCATGACCTTGGCAGGCAAGAAGCCACAAATGCCCCATGACAAACATTCGTATTAAAGATGACATTTGATTTGAGATTCGAGAATCATACTGTAGAGCGCTCCTTATTTCATCTTTATCAGTGCCGGACTATAGTTTCTACATGGAATTCAGTTACGTATCACCCAATGTACGAGTGAAACGTGGAAAAGTTTGAGGGGGAGAATACTTACATTTCTTCGTTGGAACTGAGAGCCTTCTACAGTACGTGTAGATTCGCAAAACGTGCATTCCATCAAATACATGGTCCAGTGTACGGGGAGAACTGACCGGTCCACACAGCTGAACCGGTTGAAGTTCAAGACTTCAGGTAACTTACCATAAGTTTAAGAGGAATCTATGGAATGTACGTCAAATTAACAAAGAAATCCGAAAGATCACAACATGTAACCTGTTGGACCTGGAAACACTAGGATTTTCACCTATTATGCCCACAAATCTCCCTGGACACCGACATGATCTTGTCCAAAAGGTTGTTTTGACTCAACCACAGTTTAGGAAACCACAGTGGCCAAAACCTCAACCCAAAAAAACCCGTTGTCCAGTCTCACTCGATTGTGGGTCTGCATGCTATGAAAGTGCCCCGTGAAGTCAACATGTTCGATTTTTTGGTTTGTGATCTTTTCGATATATGTTTGCAGAGTGGAGGATTATTGGGAAGGGTACAAGTTGTTTTGCTACGCATACTATTCGCATTCGTTCCAACACGAATATGAATTTCAGCAATCCAAATTGGGTTCGTGATTTTTCTCCATTGAATTGTTTTTTTGTGGTTGTTTTTGGTTCTTTCTTCTTTTCCGGGCTCCTATGAATCGATGTTGTGTGTAGCTTTTGAGGGCCTCCGCAATGGCTAAGTTTGCGAAGGGCAACTTGTGTGGCGACGACATTCTGGGTTGCCTCTTCCCTCCCATCATTTGCTCCGCACTACATGCATGCAACTTCTACCTCTTGTGGAGATGTACTGCAAGTGGGAGTTGGAAGAGGACTGCAGCAACCTTCAGGCTCTCATGCTCAGGTTTGACTCCGAACTGGAGTTGGAAGCGCATGAATTGGGGCGCTCGCTTTTGTTTATGGTTCGGGATGACGATATGGGTTTGAATAATTTGCCGCAACGCGTACGCCCAATGTCACAGACCAACCCATTCGATGTTGTCAGGGAGAGGCTGGCAGCAGTGGGCTCCGCTATTCGGGATCTCCATCCACAGGTGCACATACTTTCGGATTATTCTTCTTCTTCATGTAAACTAGCCAAGAAATTTGTGGTGGCATTGAAGATGGGAACCAAATTGTTTCATACTTGCAACATTTGGCATTGAATTTGAAAACGAGGTGGATACAAAATACATTCGCTTTAATCGTGGATGGCATCTAAGATGTTTTCCATTTCCAACACACATATGGTTTCACACTCATTGTCATTTCCATGTCTATGTTGTGTGCTACTTGGAATCAAAATGTCAAAATTGTGTCGGTATTTCGTATCGTGTGCATGGTGCTACACTAAGTTCTCCCCTATGCACTATTGTGTTGCCTAAATCCCATTTCGTATGCAAGAAGGTTGCAAACTCAGAAGAAGAGGGAGTGCCTCAATCCGACTCCGAACTGGATTCTCCCTCTCGGTGCCGCCCACCTCTTGATCTTCTTCCTTGTGAGCGCGACGAGCCAGCTCCACCTGCAATACCGACAATGTCTGACCTTCTAGGAAATGCTTTTGGCGGATCATGGTCTCCACCCTGCCTCCCCTCGGCTGCTCCATACGCTCCACATGTGGCCCCTTGCGCCGGACCGGCCAACATTCCCCTACACCTTGTACCGAACCCACATTCAATGGCCACACCCGACATTACCACCGCCATTCGCATTGTACTAGCATGCATTGATATATGTGTGGTTATGATTTCAATGTACATAACATCAACGGAGGCAAGTAAGGATCATTTTGCACATAGAAATAAATTGAGGAGGAGGAGGAATGAAGACGATGTGTATATGTCATTAAACAAGCAATTGGGACATGACCACGAAGACGATGCATTAGAACACCCACATGTGAAGCAAGTTTTTGACCTCTTTGCTTGGCACATTGGGGTTATAGATGCAAAATGGTATGTGAAGCCTAGATCGACATGTTGGTTCGAAGAATATATTTTCAACATCTATACGCCCGACATGTTCTACGATATCCTACGAATGCGAAGGAGGACTTTCGACAGGCTGGTCCGCGACCTACGACCTTTCATACAAGGCCAACATACCCACTGGAGACAGCCTATCGGAGTGGAGAAGAAAGTAGTGGTTACACTATTCAAGCTTATGCATGGTGTCTCTATACCTTTGGTCGCCGACAAGGCCGCTGTCGCGCACCTCTCCATGAGGAGTGCCTGAAACACCATTGGCACAAGGGGGACCCCGGAGTGACACCCGGGACTTGTGGCGCCGTTGGTGAGAGGGCCCAAGTGATCCTAGTGTGGGTGAGGGCCCCGGGCGTTGGGAACGCCTCCCACCCACAAAGACTAGGAGGCATGAGGGTGAGGCCATGAGCTATGCGTAGCTCATGGCGTGGTGATTCTAGAATGCTCAAGATCACCTCAATCGGAGGTGTGAGCTAGGAGTTATGGCCATTTGAGTGGGGTGCTGTCCCGGGACAGCGCCCTGGTACAGCAGTGCCTGGCAGTGATTCCCGGGACTGCCAAGGTTCAAACAGGCATAACTTCCTCAAGACTTGCCCGAATGGGGCAAGCGAGGAGTCCATCGGCATCTACGTGAAGCGTAGATGAGGATGGAGTGGTTGGTTGTTATGATCAGACATCATACAAGGAAGTTATGATGGTCTGAAGCTGCTGGGGGGGTTCTAGGCCCAGCAGCTAAGGGAAAATGTCCACTTGGCCCCAACTCTTGGTAGAGAGACAAGAGGTTGGTTGGCGGTGGGGTAGGGGCTCCGTGTAGAGTCCTAGAGGCTTATATGGGTGAGGTGGTGTGGCCTCACCCACCCGAGGCGGAACGGCACGGCCTCCATGGGCATTGGCCCAATGTGAGGCCATAGTTGCCTAGTATGGTTCGGGTTGTTGTAGTGTTGCTCCGGCAACGCGATGATCAACATAGGATTGGACTTCCATGGATGGAAGTCCACATCTAGGAATGGGTTACCGATTAAGGGGTGAGTCCCTAAAGCAAAGTAGGAGGGTTGGTTCCCTCCTATGAACTATAAGGTCCGGGGTAGGAGGAGCTAACCATTAGCATGGCGGAATGCGAATGGTTAGCGCTCGTAACCTTTGCTAGAATTGAAAATTGGCAAGATTGCCAAGGGGGTTAGCAAGGGTTGCGACAGCCGCACTTGGCAAATCCACTGTGCATGGTATATTACGGCGAGTTTGCTCGGCCATAAGCAACCACTTTGGACACTTAATTGCATGGCCGGCTGGCCGTAGGTTGATGAGAATCGCGTCTGCCTTCCAGTCTAAGCAATGGTTTCCAAACTGTATTGGTGCTATAGATGGTTCGCATATTTATGTTGCGGCGCCATCAAATACTATTGTGGCGGCTGACCATCGCAACCGAAACAAGTCATTTTCTATCTTACTCCAAGGTGTTGTGGATAGCAAGTGCTATTTGACCTCCATCAACACCGGCCCGCCAGGATCCCTACACGACAGTACGCACTTCAAGAGCACGGAGCTTTACCGCAAGTGGAAGAAGGAACAATGGGTGGGTTTCACGACGATCCATTGATTTGGAAAACTGGACTTCCATTTCCTCCCTATATTGTGGCGGACCGGGGGTACCCGCTCTTGAGTTGGTGCATTACACCATTCAAGATGGGCCCCATGGGGCGGCCTCTTTCAAAAGAGGAGGCTTGGTTCAATCGAAAACATTCCTCCACGCGAATGAGCGTTGAGAGAGGATTTGGCATATTGAAAGCAAGGTTTAAAGAGATTGGAACTAAATCATCACTGAAACTTGATTTTTTACCTACGGTTGTGCATTGTTGTTGTGTCTTGCACAACATATTGCTTGCCAGCAAAGACCGGACGTTGGATCAAATTCTAATGGATTGCCATCTTCCACCAATGCACGACAACGACTTGCTACGTAGAGACGAAGAAGAGTGTTTTCAACCTCCAAGACCAATGGGTCTTGTGAGCGAAGAAAGAGCTTTACTAGAAGGACAAATGGCGAGGGAGGATATTTTGGACTATCTAGTACGTGTTCAAAACTCCAACCATATAGCAAGCCACCCGAGTACACAAAGAACTTGAAGAGAAACCACAATTTAAGAGAGGAGGGTAGAGTACAAAACCTTGTAAGAGCATCCATGGATGATGCCAACATCAACAAGGCGGTAGTCATGTTGCCCAAATTTTTGGTCTTCTCCACTTCCAATTCGTACAATTTTTTGTCCATGTTTGTGGCTTCCGTCTCTTTTTGTGCAATTCTTATCTCCCTCGCAGTGTCAAATGCCAACACTTCACTCCTCCAAGCCCGTTTGTCCTTGTCTTGGGCCTCCACACGTGCAAGATACTTGAAATTAAAATCCTTCACAAAGTCGACCAAATTGTCAGTGCCCACGGCTTTCCTCTTGCGGCCCGTCGATCCAGGTGTGTCGTCTCCGGGTGTTCCATGGGTGGGAGACTCGGATGCGGTTGTGGCGCTGGCAATGGGGCTCCCCACCCCAACAACAGAACGAGGACGTGAAGTTGGAGGGGAGCGGACATAATCTCTCGCCACTGGCGGAGCCACGCGGTCGGAATCCACCACATCCGTGGCACGGCCAAAAATTTGTCTCTTTCCAACGAACCCTTCCATTTCGATGTACATGGATTCACTAAATTCCAACGACATTTTCCTGGTTTTGGACAACAGTTTCTTCTCCTCCCTACTCATTCCCCACCAATTAGCTGAACCCGAGCCCTCTATGTATTCTTTAAGTTTCTTGTAATCCTTAATCAAGCCATCCCACTTGTTAGTGATTTGGTCCGTATCCCTGGCCCGGAAACCCACCACACCCATACAGCCTGCCAACACCAACTTCCATGCCGTGGTTCCATACACGAACTTGGCAAGAGACGGTTGATTACAATTATGCCTCCCGTCCCATTCAATTCGTTTCTGTCCGATGAGGACAAGCATTTCCGACTCGGTCCAGTTCGGCCCACGAACCTTGTGAGGATGTGCAGATTGCGATTGCGAAGGAGCCGATGATGATCTTGCAGAGTTTGGTCCACTCGTAGCATGCACACCACCTCTTGCACTCGGCGGCCCAAAAGAAAGAGGAGGTTGATCGTCCACATACTCAGACACAAAGTCACCATCCACGTCGACGGGCACTTGGGTGGATGGACATTGTGAGCTCTCTCTCCCAAATGTACAATGTCATCCATAATTCGTCACACAACCCAATCCGCGCATATGGGAGATGAACAATCCAAATTTCTGCACTACTACAGGCACAAACATGCAGACAATTATTGAATGCGTATTGAAAGGGACTTCCCCTCCTGAGTAGAAGCATAATCTCCAAAAAATTGTGCAGAAACTCTCGAAAGTGAAAGCGAGACATGGCATGTGTGTTCTCTTATACCTCAAATTCAATGTACTTACTAATTCGTACTTTGTGGATCATTCATATAGCTCAGTTAATTTTTCCAAAATCAAGTACAAGGAGAATATGAATTTGGCCAGCACACCTTACTTTCTCCTTTACAATTCACACACGGCCTTCTGCTTCCCTGCGTCCTACAACTGCAACGAGAGTCCCTTCTTGTACTGCATCTGCATCATCGAATGCAATATCCAGCTACAAGAAGTGTCAGGCGATTCAACATTCACAAAAGTGTTCGAATAAACACACTCACAATGCAACATCTAAGAAATAAAACGTATCTCCTCTGTACTCTCTTTCTTTCATGTCTGTCATTGCAAGAATATCCTTGCTACATCTCAACAAATGTAGTTCGCTCATAACAAGATACCTACTGTAACAAGCAGAACTTTCACATCCAAATTAAAATGTCTCTTCTCGATCCATCAGGTCATACGACCAAAAATTCAACAGACTCACAACGCAACATTCAAGAAAAATAGTGCACATCTTCTCTACTCTCTTTCCTTGCATGCCTGTTATTGCAAAAACATCCTTGCTACATCTTAACAAACATCGTCACCTCATAACCGAAGTCTATATATTATCATATGACTGACTTTGAACGAATATAAAAAGTTCAGACCTATGGTTGTTCTTCGAATGAAGCAAGGAGAACTCATGCCTGAGCTACTGCAGAAGCACCTGAACTTGACATGAGTGAATGGACAGACATGTATTGTATTCTTGCAAGTGAGTGCAAACCATCCATTCAATTAACTGAATCTACATGACAAATCAATTAGTCAGTAGCCACACTACGAATAACTTCGTGAACGGACTCAAAGTATAACGACTCATGGCTGTCAAGCATCAATTTAAAACAGAAATTGTTGAGAGTCCCTCGAATATCAAGACGAAGCTCACATACTGGACGTTATTTCGGCTGGAGGCAAGTCTTACATTGGAACCAAATTTTCCTTGATGAATATAGTTTTCTTCTTTGTTGGATCTCAAACACAGAGCAGTTCTCATCGAACCTAAGCGTTGATTGAGCGAACCCTTTTCATATTTCAGTATTACCAAGTGGGCGGCATTGAAACATAAAATCATCATGTCTACATAAACTCTGGGGCCATCCACATGGTTTGTGTTTGTATTTTCTTCTGTTGCACCTAAACACTGAACATTGCTCATCAAACCTAAGTGTTGCAAAAAGGTCTGATTATGCGAACCCCTTTTTCAAAATTTAGTGTTACCAACTAGGCAGCATTGAAACATATAATTCAACACATACAAATACACTCTGGAGGCATGCACACGGTTTGTTTTCTTGTCTGTTGCCTCCCAAGCATGTAGCATTGCTGTCATTGAACCTAAGTGTTGCGAAGAGGTCTGATGATGTGAACCCTTTCCATGTTTCAGTGTACCAAGTGGCAACAATGAAACACGTAATAATTTATGTCTATAAACTCTGAAGGCATGCCCATGGTTTATCCCAAGCACGTACCTCTCATCGGTCCCAATTGTGCAAATAGGTCTGATTATGTGAACCTTTTCAAAGTTCAGTGTTACGAACCGGCAGCAATGAAACATGTAATAATTCATCTCTATAACCTCTATACAGACATTTACATGGGTTTTTGTTTTCTTCTCTGCTGCATCCCAAATGCGAAGCTGCGACGGTGATCAAGTGTGAGGCCAAACCCCCCACCCTTAAGCGTCCGTAGTCCGAGTAGTGGGTTTGGGCTCACATTCCTCCGCGGTATTGGATTTGGACTTGGATGAGTCCATAGTGCAAGGTTCACCCTTCAAGTGGTCTTGGATTTAACTTTGGTCTTTGCTTCCTTTGTCTTGCCATCGCGAGAGTGCTCCACATTCTCCATGAAGTTGTGCACGTGGTTTATTTTTAAAGAGAGGATGCAAGTGTTAAAAAAAACACTATTCTCTATAGTCAATCTCAAATACATTTACTTGTGAAAGCCACCATAACACTAACTAGCATAATGTAACTAACTACTTGTCTATGAGCTAATTAGGTAGGCTATCTACTAAGCTCCTTCATGAACCCATCTCTTTACTTTCTAATTACATAAACCTAGCTCCTTCATAAACCCAGCTCCTTCATAAACCCAGCTTCTTAGCTTCTAACTAAACAAACCCAGCTCCTTCATAAACCCAGCTCCTTAGCTTCTAACTAAACAAACTCAGGTCCTTCATAAACCCAGCTCTTTACTTTCTAACTAAACAAACCCAGCTCCTTCATAAACCTAGCTCTTTACTTTCTAACTAAACAAACCCAGCTCCTTCATAAACCCAGCTCCTTCATGAACCCACAACTTTGTAGTTGTAATCCCCAACTACCTCACTAATTATTCAAGCCCTTAACTAATCTTCCTACCTAATTTCCCTAATTCTACTAACAACCCCTTTCTAATCACACAATTCTTCTCTAATCCTAAAATCCTAAAATCCTAGAGAGGAGAGGGGGAGAGAGAATTTCCTAACTTCACTAAGACTAACTAATCCACACAAGTATATTTTTGCACTCATCACAACATCAAGTGCTCAACTCTTAGACATGGAACTTGCAACCACGTGTATTCAAAACATGAACTTTAAGTACCACAAATTGGAATCATGAATTAACTTTAAAATCCTTCACGTCAACACTAATTCTACCAAGAGGTCAAGCCCTCTTCAAGGCTAACAAGCCTTGGCTCTCAAACTAAAAACTAAGCACACACATGTGCTCCAATATGGCTTCCCACACCCACACTTATAACTCGTGGGGTGCCTTGGAGCACAAAGGAAAGAGAGGATGAGTGAGGGAAGAATGAGGGATTATATAGTAAGCTTGAGGGGGTGAGCACCCTCAAGGCTCACGATAAGCCCTTGAGATTTCCTCCTACTTAGTAGGCGCCAATCCTATCTTCTAAGCCTTCCTCCCTCAAATGATCAACAAGGATCCTAATTCGAACATTTAACTAGCCTTGGCTTTCTACCTACCACACTTTACCAAACTTGGGATGCTTCAACCCAAACTTAGCCTCCTTCGCTTTCCGCCGCCATAACTTTCTCCCCTTACTTTCCCAAATCGTCGCTCACCACTTAATTCAAACCACGATGCTTAACTCGTGATTTGATTGGTGCTTTGAGAATTTGCTTATCCTCCACCTTGCATTCTTCCTTGGGCCTTCCCCATTAAGTGGCCATGATGAGGTGGTCCACTTGTGCGCTCCATGTGATCCTCCATTCATCCCAATTCGAATGCACTTGCCTCTTGAGTCACTTTGGTTGTCTCCATCCATTTGTACTAGCCTACTCACTAACTACTCACTAACTACTCAATCCAAGTTCTCCTTACCTATCCTCATTCACTCAAATCCTTCCGAAGGTAAAAACACAATAACAACTCACATCCTAGCCTCTTACAACATGGTACTTCTAAGACTAACATTTCACTCTTTTTATATTTTTGTGAAGTAACATGCTACTTCAAAGTGCATCAACTAACGTTTCAAGGGTCTAAGACTAAATGTGGGCACCCTTTTGGGCTCACATAATTGGCGACCATCGGGGGATGAATCCAAACATCTCTTGCTCCAAGGGTAAGTTGCCTAGTCAAGCTCGGTACTCCTTACATCTACTTCCCGATGTACGGGTAGGAAAGAGCTCACCATTCAACGTTTCCAATTGAATTGAATTATTAGGAAAGACCTCATAGACAAGGTAAGGTCCTAACCATACCGCATTGAATTTCGCCGGAAATTCAAGCTTTCGTGCGTCTTGAATCATGACCATCATTCCCGGTGTTAGGGCCCTTCTCTTATGTCGTTTGTCGAAAGTAATCTTTCTCCTTCTTTGGATTGCCTCAATATGTTGAGCCGCCATTCTCCTCCCTTCGTCAAGTGCTTCCAAATCGGTTAGTCGATTTCGTAAGGATTGACTTTCGGTAAGTCTCGTACTCACGGCCACCCTAAGTGACTCGACTTCATATTCGATTGGTAGTGTCGCTTCAAGACCATAGACTAAGGAAAATGGTGTAGCACGCGTAGTTACCTTATAGGTTGTATGGTATGCCCAAAGTGCCGCCGTTAGTTTCGTATCCCAATCCCGCTTCGAGTCTATAACCGTCTTGCGTAGTATACTCACCAAAATTCCGTTAACCCTTTCCGTTTGTCCATTGGTTTGTGGGTGGTAGGGAGTAATCTTCCGGTGATCAATTTTAAATTTCTCTGTCATCTCTCGAATCAAGTCATTCAAAAAGTGAGTACCCCTATCGCTTACTAGGATCTTCGGCACCCCGAACCGCGAAATTATGTTTTCGTACATAAATGTTGCCGCGTGTTCCGCCGTGTCGGTCTTCACCGCTTTGGCTTCCGCCCACTTGGTGAGGTACTCGGTTGCCACCACAATATATTTCATTCCTTTTGAAGATTGGGGATGGACCTCACCCACATAGTCGATGCCCCATTTTTCGAAAGGAATTAAGGGTAATGATACATGTAAAGGCATCTCCATTCTAAGGTCGTCTCGGGCATACCGTTGGCAAGCGTCGCATTTCCTTACATAGTCATGGGCGTCCTTAAATAGTGTAGGCCAAAAGTAGCCCGCTCTAAGTATTTTTTGCCCGGTGAGTTGACCCGAGAAGTGACCGCCGCAAGCGCTATCGTGGCAAGCGATTAAAATCGCTTCAACCTCCGTTTTTGACACGCATCGTCGTAAAATACCATCGGACCCCCTTCTAAACAACCTATGGCCCACTACAACAAATTGCCTACTATTTACCCTCACCTTCCTTCTCTCTTCTTTTGTCCACTCTTTGGGCAACTTGTGGGTTGTTAGAAATTCCACTATGCCCGCATACCACTCCGGTGTAGAAGTGACCACAAAGAGGCTATCATCTACTAACATATCATTTACCGGATTTTTTCCTATCTCCTCCGACAACCTAGACAAGTGGTCCGCTTGTAAATGCATACGACCCGGTTTATATTCCACCGTGTAGTCGAATTCTTCTAATAACAAAACCCACCTAGCTAACCTACCACTTAACTCCGCCTTGTTAATTAGATACTTGATAGCCATGTGGTCAACAAAAAATACAACCGGGTTGCACATGAGGTAATGCCTAAACTTTTTAACGGAAAACACCATGGCTAGGCACTCCCTCTCCGTTGTAGAGTAGTTTCTTTCGGCGGGGATCAATTGCTTACTCGCATAAGCTATAGGTTGATCCTTCTCTTTTTCTCCCGTTGCTTGACAAAGCGCACTCCCTATTGCCACATTACTAGCATCACAATAGACGTGAAAAGGTTTACCCCAATTGGGTGGTATCAACACCGGATAGGTGCTCAACCTATCCCGCAATTCCTCAAAGGCTTTTTGACAAGCATCCGTCCACTCGAATTTGACATCCTTTTTGAGCAAATGGGTAATGGGCACCGCTATCTTTGAAAAATTAGGAATAAGTTCCCGGTACCATCCCACATGTCCTAACAACTTAGAGATCCCCTTGGAATTGGTTGGAGTTGCCAAGTCGCTTATGGCCGCAATCTTATCCGGATCGGGTTCTCTACCTTTCTCACTAACAACATAACCCAACAACACTCCCTTATTCACTCCCAAAAATGTCTTATCCGGGTTCAATGCTAACCTCATCTTCCTACGCCTAACCAATGCCTCCCTAACACAATGTAGGTGATCATCCACATTACTTTGTGTGCTAAAATCGTCCACAAAGACGGTCATGGATTTGAACAACAAGTCGGTGAAGATATACATTACTAATCGTTGGAAAGTAGCCGGGGCATTACATAACCCAAATGGCATCACTACCCACACAAAAGTACCCCAAGGTGTAGTAAAAGCCGTTTTATGGATATCTTGGAGGGCTATGGAAATTTGATTATAACCCGGATACCCATCCATAAAGGTATATCGCGAATGACCTCCAACCTCCTCAAGCAACAAGGTGATAAAAGGTAAGGGGAAGTGATCCTTTTGTGTGCACGAATTCAATTTCCTATAGTCGACACAAACCCTTAATTTCCCATTTTTTTTCTTTACTAAGACCATAGGAGAAACCCAATCCGTGATTTCCACCGGCTTGATAAACCCGGCCTTCAATAACCTTTCCAATTCCGCTTTCACCAACAATTGCAATTGAGGATTCATCCTCCTCTCCTTTTGTCTAATTGGCCTCGCCCCCGGAATTAAAGGAATCCGGTGCTCTACCATTTCCCTAGGAATTCCCTTAAGCTCATCGTAGGACCATGCAAAAGTATCACTAAACTCATCCACCAAATTGCTATACTCCCTAACCTCTTTCTCCCCCAATTTGGAGCCCATCTTCATTTGTCGGGTTTTTCCATTCTTTAATTTCACATCCACGTACCGCCAATCCGCTTCCGACACATGTGCTTGTTCCTCTTTGTTCCGATACCAATCGGAAGGCACATTGGGGTAATCTTTCACATCTTGACCTACAACTATCCCCGTAGACGTGGTCTTGAAATGTAAAGGCTCCTCCAATTTCGATGACTCAATAATCACATCCTCCTCTTGAGTCCCATCTACATGAATTAAACTAACCTCACCCTCTTCCACGTCATCTACCCAAGGTGTTAACCCACCGCTAATCCACTCTTCCTCGGTGAGCACCTCACATGGCTCCAACAATGAGCCCTCTCCTAAACTAACACTAGGAAATTCACTCCCTAAGCCTACTTGGTGAAATGTAACCATTACATCAACCTCGGACTCGGGGTACTCCCTTAGCCATTGGGCATAATCCCCATTATCCCCATAATTGTAAAAATTAGGACCTAGACTTCCCGAGCCCGAATCTATAACAACCCTTTGACCTTCGGGATGGACGACTCCCACCAATGCCTTGCCAATCTCATTCTCGTTTAAGTCATCAATTTCTTTCTCCAATGGCAAATACATCTCCTTCTTCATCCATCCTTCTAATGAACCAATGGACACTATGACCCTATTACCCTCCGGACCATAAGTGATGGATGGTTTAGGTCCACCCCAATTGACCATAGCATTCGCCATCCGCAACCAAGGCCTACCTAGCAAAATGGGGAAGGTGTCCTTGTTGGAGTGCATTTTAATGACATGGAAGGTGACCAAGTACTCCTCACCTCCCGTAGTCATTCTACAATCCTTGATCATCCCCAAAGGCGTAGTCGAACTTTGATTTGCCATATTTATGACCAAAGGTGAAGGCCCCGTGAGTCCAAGTCCCAATTTTTTCATAGTATCCTCCGGTAGTATATTTAGACTACTCCCTCCGTCGACTAGCACATTAGGAACCACCTTATCTACTATAACAACTTCTATTTCTATAGCTTTCACGTCTCTTCCACCTTGTGATTGGATCCTAGCGGCTATTTTAGCTTTCACCTTCCTCATCCTCTTGTGTACCGGCATTCCCTCCTTTAATGTTTTCCTTGCCGTGGGTGAAATTTCCAATAGTTGGCCGAAAGTAATATCCGCCTTGAGTGTACTAAGGTCCGCCCACAAGTCGTACCCGGTAGATCTTTCCACCTTAGAATTACCCACTACGTCGAATTCGTCTACGGGAACCCCCGGTCCTTCCCATTCACCCACATCGCTATTATCCAAGTCATGTACCGCATTAGTCCTCTCCCTATCTTGTAAAATTATATTTTCCCTCTCCACATCCTTAGTAGCTCTTCTAGCTACCCTATCCAACTCGGAGAGATTAATCTCTTCATCCGAAGAGTAATTTCCTTGCTCTCCTATTCCTACCTCCAACGGGGCATCCCCTCTCCTAGCCCTAGTAGTTACCGCTAGTGCAGGTGCTTCTTCAACCACACCCTTACCCTTCACTAACTCATATGTAATAGCATTGGTGTGAGGAGGCCATTGACTTTGCTCCTCTCCAATTCTCGTTGGGAGAGGAAGCATGTCATCACATGTGGCCTCCAACACTCCATCCATGAACCTAACATCTTGGGAGTTAGATGGTCCCGGATCCGTTGGAGGCGCTTGTCTCCCGTTACTACCATTAGGTGGAACTCCTTGTCTATTTTGTATTGGAATGTAACCGGTTGTAGTTTGCAAGCCCGCCGGTGGATGAAAAGTTTGCCTAGCATTACTATGGTCATAGTATAAGTTAGGTGGCCTAAGTTCATTGGCCGGTACTCCTTGTGGCCTAGCACCTCGCATATTATCCCTTGCTTGTTGTTGTGGATTAGCCACCGGGTAAGGGACATTAATTATTTTGTCCGGTTGGCGACACGTATCCGAGGGATGACTTCCTCCACAATTGCTACAATTAAACTCTTGACCTTCGGACCAACATTGTCCTTGAGCGTGCCACCTTCCACAAAAGGGATGAAATTCCTTCTTCTCTAAATTTTGGCCACCTTGCCCTCTAGGTTGTGGTCCTCTATTGCTTCCATTTCCATAGTGAGGTGGCGCTTGACCTCGTTGATTTTGTTGAGGTGGGTTACCGTTTCCTCTTTGGTCACGGTTTTGTCCACTTCTACAAAATTGACGCGTGTGGCCCGGTTGGCCACATTGGACACACCATAATCCGGAAGAATGCCTACCCGACTCAACCGGGGGTGGAGGCCCCGGTTGTTGACTCCGGATCATTAATGACATTTGATCCGTGAGGCTTTGCATTTGTTTTATCATAGCCTCTTGGAATCCTAGTTGGCTAGCACCTAGTCTTCTCTCAACCTCCTCCAAGTGTGGATCCGTTCTAGGGGCCGGTAGTGCCAAAAGAGGTGCCGGTTCCCTAACCGCTAAAGGTCGGGGACCGGTGTCCACAATGGCATATGGAATTTGGTTCTCATACTTAGCGGGTTCTACCGCTACCACCCTAGGGCGTATGGGGATGAATTGTGGGATCAATTCATCCTCCCTTCTCCATAGCCTTTCGTGATCTTTATCCAAGTTTTCAATATATCTAGCCGCACGCTTGGCATCCGCCAAGGTCAAGGGATTCCTTTCTAGAACACCCCTAATAGTTCCGGACTTAAAAAACCCTTGAATGAAAAATTGCTTTAGCGTGTCGTCGTTGAGCATGGTACCCACAAATCTAGTGCACACTAAATCAAACCTCCTAATGTAAGCCGAAATTTCTTCCTCCCTTCCTTGCTTCAATGACGACAATGCCCTTAATGCGGTACTTTGACCCACTTCCGGCCTAAATTCGTTAAGAAACTCCCTTTGTAATTGTTCCCATCCCCTAAAATGTCCCTCGGCATGATCCCGATACCATTCATAGGCTTCCCCCTCTAGAGTGGTAGGAAACCACACTAACCAATAACCCGGGTCGGTTATGAGGGAGCTAGCCAACCGTTCGATATACCGTTCCATGTGCCGAGAGGGGTCCTCATCCTTGGTCCCATAAAATTTAGGGAGATGAGATGGCATATCCATCGCCGCTAAATTTTGTGGAACCACAATTGGTAGGCCTCTTGGCCTAACCAATGGGTCTATTGGAGGTATAGGAGGTATGGGCGGAATTGGGGGTATGGGTGGTGGATCCATCCCCCGTTCCTCGGCCATGGTGACCGGTGAACTATTCAACAATCCCCTATCAACTTCTACCGGGAATTCTTCTCTAAGTGTGTAATTTTCCGAAGAAGTTTCACCACTCAATTTGGAGGGAGTGATCTCCTCTTCAAGTTGAGCTCCAAGTTCTAAGGTGTCTAGAATTGACCTAGTCCTAGGTTCGACGTTCAAACAACTCTCTATTCTAACATTATCTTGTTCTAATCTATCACTGATTTTAGAGGACCGCCTCTTTCGAGTAGATTTCTCTAGTCCTACTATCAAACTTGGTTTTTGTGAGCGAGTCCTACCTTGCATTCCATAAGAATCGATCGACCCTCACTTGACCACACATAATCCTAGCAATTCCCCTCTTAATATTTTCACTTGTCTTGGTGTGGTTATAATTTTTTTAGGAGGTGAGGAAAAGAACCTGCAAGCCCACTTAGGTGAAAGAATCCCAATAGGGGATAGGCATGTTCATGTTAATTTTTTGGTTAAGTCGGAGCATCACCTCCGCACCTTCCCGCAAATTAACACTCACCACAATACCGATTGTGAGGGGGTGACCTTCCGAGTAGATTATGTTAAAAGTCGAGGCTTCACCCTTCAACTTCTCACACCATCCACAATTCGGGAATTACCCTCTACAACGGATAACAACAATCACGAGTACAAAAGGCATTCCTTAATTAGTTAATGAGTTCACTTTGAAGAAATAAACATACCTTGAGCAATCGCATCCCCCTGTGAGTTAGCACTCCCCTCAATCGTGACTCAATGTAACAACACCATAAACTTTGTGAAATATTAATTTAATCTAGAGCATGAAATGACAACTCCCAAAACTTTGAGACTCACCCCGAGGTGAGTGTCAAAGTTCAATGTCCTAAGATGAATTTACCCTCTAATGTTTTAATGAGCTACTCGGTTATAGGTTCATTTTAAGTTCTTAGCAAATCCCCAAAAAGGTTGAGGACGTACCTTCGCCGCGCTCCTTCCTCAAAAATGAATTTGCGTAATTGACAATGCAATTCATTCCAAGGAATAGTTGAAATACAATGAATTCAAATGTAACCCAAAGAGAGAATACTTACCGAGTTTCGGATGCTCCTTCCATTCTCTCAAGTTTGTGTCTCCAATTTTTCCTAGTTGCCTCCAAGTCTCCTAGTCGCCTCCAAGTCTTGTAACTACCTTCCGCTTCGCTCCCGGCGGACGCACCAATTATGTGAGGCCAAACCCCCACCCTTAAGCGTCCGTAGTCCGAGTAGTGGGTTTGGGCTCACATTCCTCCGCGGTATTGGATTTGGACTTGGATGAGTCCATAGTGCAAGGTTCACCCTTCAAGTGGTCTTGGATTTAACTGGAATTTCACTTTTAACAACTCAATGTACAATTTCAATACGTATGTGGAGAATGCATAAGTTAACTATGTTATTTTAACCTCCTTATGCTCGGGTGCTATTTTGTCTTTGTTTGCTTCTAACGTCCATCCGGCCGCTTTAGCTACACAAGCCCTTAAGGATATCCCTCTCCTAAATGGAGTCCGTGCCGTTGACTCTATACTACCACTTGAACTATCACTTGTGTATTCCGTATCGCTACTATAAGAGGTCTCACTTGGTGTCTCCATACCGTACATAAGCCTTTAAGTATTAAGAAATACTTATGTGACTTATGTCAATCTCTCCCTCGCACCTTTGGTCTTTGCTTCCTTTGTCTTGCCATCGCGAGAGTGCTCCACATTCTCCATTAATTTGTGCACGTGGTTTATTTTTAAAGAGAGGATGCAAGTGTTAAAAAAAACACTATTCTCTATAGTCAATCTCAAATACATTTACTTGTGAAAGCCACCATAACACTAACTAGCATAATGTAACTAACTACTTGTCTATGAGCTAATTAGGTAGGCTATCTACTAAGCTCCTTCATGAACCCATCTCTTTACTTTCTAATTACATAAACCTAGCTCCTTCATAAACCCAGCTCCTTCATAAACCCAGCTTCTTAGCTTCTAACTAAACAAACCCAGCTCCTTCATAAACCCAGCTCCTTAGCTTCTAACTAAACAAACTCAGGTCCTTCATAAACCCAGCTCTTTACTTTCTAACTAAACAAACCCAGCTCCTTCATAAACCTAGCTCTTTACTTTCTAACTAAACAAACCCAGCTCCTTCATAAACCCAGCTCCTTCATGAACCCACAACTTTGTAGTTGTAATCCCCAACTACCTCACTAATTATTCAAGCCCTTAACTAATCTTCCTACCTAATTTCCCTAATTCTACTAACAACCCCTTTCTAATCACACAATTCTTCTCTAATCCTAAAATCCTAAAATCCTAGAGAGGAGAGGGGGAGAGAGAATTTCCTAACTTCACTAAGACTAACTAATCCACACAAGTATATTTTTGCACTCATCACAACATCAAGTGCTCAACTCTTAGACATGGAACTTGCAACCACGTGTATTCAAAACATGAACTTTAAGTACCACAAATTGGAATCATGAATTAACTTTAGAATCCTTCACGTCAACACTAATTCTACCAAGAGGTCAAGCCCTCTTCAAGGCTAACAAGCCTTGGCTCTCAAACTAAAAACTAAGCACACACATGTGCTCCAATATGGCTTCCCACACCCACACTTATAACTCGTGGGGTGCCTTGGAGCACAAAGGAAAGAGAGGATGAGTGAGGGAAGAATGAGGGATTATATAGTAAGCTTGAGGGGGTGAGCACCCTCAAGGCTCACGATAAGCCCTTGAGATTTCCTCCTACTTAGTAGGCGCCAATCCTATCTTCTAAGCCTTCCTCCCTCAAATGATCAACAAGGATCCTAATTCGAACATTTAACTAGCCTTGGCTTTCTACCTACCACACTTTACCAAACTTGGGATGCTTCAACCCAAACTTAGCCTCCTTCGCTTTCCGCCGCCATAACTTTCTCCCCTTACTTTCCCAAATCGTCGCTCACCACTTAATTCAAACCACGATGCTTAACTCGTGATTTGATTGGTGCTTTGAGAATTTGCTTATCCTCCACCTTGCATTCTTCCTTGGGCCTTCCCCATTAAGTGGCCATGATGAGGTGGTCCACTTGTGCGCTCCATGTGATCCTCCATTCATCCCAATTCGAATGCACTTGCCTCTTGAGTCACTTTGGTTGTCTCCATCCATTTGTACTAGCCTACTCACTAACTACTCACTAACTACTCAATCCAAGTTCTCCTTACCTATCCTCATTCACTCAAATCCTTCCGAAGGTAAAAACACAATAACAACTCACATCCTAGCCTCTTACAACATGGTACTTCTAAGACTAACATTTCACTCTTTTTATATTTTTGTGAAGTAACATGCTACTTCAAAGTGCATCAACTAACGTTTCAAGGGTCTAAGACTAAATGTGGGCACCCTTTTGGGCTCACATCAAGATTGAGAGTATGCCTTCATATGGTGGATACTTTAAAGCATGACCCCCTCTGTAAGATTGTCAATTGTCTGTAAAAAGACATGAGGAAAGATGGTGGTCAAAGAGCTTTGATATCACTTCCAAATGCAAGTGACCAGCTGTTAATGAATGTTGAGTCAGTGTCCATACATGCTCTTCAGTGCTTAATATCTTACCATTGTGAACTCGATGTTTAGCTAATGATTCATTCCACATTGCTTGAGCTTCCAGTTAAATCTTTTTTTGTCTCGTAGTTCTGAAATATGTAAAACCACAACCTTATGTTTGGTAGGCATTGGTTCAAAGCTGTAGTTTGATATGATATCAATGTTGATATGTGAATATAGAGGTTTGTGATGATAGTGGTGCCCTTTATATATAATGCTACATTGTGTCCTCATTGAGTCTGTCTAGGAAGTGGATTGATTGAAAACCATTGACATGGTCTACATTGTCTTCTTTGATGAAAACAGAAGATTGTTATATATATCAATGAGCAACCATAAAAATGCAGCGATGGGTTAATGGACTGACAAATGGGATGTGTGATGATGTAGGATTTTAGCCAACCGCCAAGCAGCTGCACGTTCAAAGGAGCGGAAGATGAGGTATATTTCGGAACTGGAACGCAAAGTGCAGGGCATGCAGACAGAAGCCACAACACTCTCTGCACAACTTGCGATGTTACAGGTTTGTCAATGAAAGTTCAATTACTAGTTTTTATTCCATAAAATGTAATGTAACCCACAAGCCTGTAGCGTAGGCACTGAGTGGGGAGAACCGACTGCTAGTTACTGATGAACCGGTTGAGTTTGACAAATAACCTGTTGAAGTTCAGGAGTTCAGGAAAATAACAGATCATTTTAGAAGAATCTGTAGAATATTCCTCAAATTAATAAAGAAAACTGAAAGATCACAACATGTAACCGGTTGGACTTTACAACACTAGGATTCCGACCGATTATGCCCAGAAATCACCCCGGCAGTGAGCCTACTGAACAATCAACATTGGTAATCTACAAACCCGTTGATCTATAGTGCCCACCAGAGGAAAGCTTCTTTGTTTCACAAATGGGTGCAGAATGCTACCTTTTCTCCTTCGTTTAATTTCAGAAACTTTGGAGCTAAAAATGTTCAAAAACTAAAACAAGTTTGGTTGAAGGAAGCAAACCCATGTCATTGACCCCCTTGCCGAGAAGTTGATGGAAACACGAGTTGGTGAAATATGATCTGCCTCAGGATTTGAATGGCCTTGGATATATTAGTGTGATCCTCGCCGTAATTGGAGTCGTGCCAATCTCCCCCTGCACTTGTACATACGCGTATGAGGATGCAACAGGAAGATGAGGATCCTCGCGGCAATTAGGGTGGTGCCAACATGGGGCGGGCACCAAACTCTCGGGGATGAGTTTCAATCCCCGACGACTACGAGGATGAGGACCCCAGAGACAATCGAGTCATTACCAACACGGAGTTAGGCACGGTGAGGATGAAGAAAGAGTGGCTCATTGCCAGGAGAACAAACCTCATCGCCGGTGCTCGGTGGCGATTCACCATGATTGCCATCATCACCTGCACACAACCTTATCAGTAGATAACATCGGCAATTTCCAAACCTAGTCACACAGAAGAGCAGGAACACGAAATCCAGATGGCTCTTGTACAAAATGACATTGGCAAGCCATCGGAACGTCCAAAACTTCATGGCGTCATTCGAAAGAATAGGCCACACAAGAAGATGACCAGAGCCCGATGAGAGTAAGTTGGCTCTTCTGAGGAGTTGGGAGGTGAAATCACATGCTTAAACAAGGTAGTGTCTATGATATCAAGAAAACTACTCTTTTGTACATGGAAAGAGCGGCTTCATTCCCAAAAGAGCGGCTTTACGCACACTGAGATTCTTAATTTTCTACAGCCGGTCAACAATTGGACACTCATCAGTGAACAAACAAACCCTTGGAAGTCTCAATTTTCAAAAAACCCTTGTAAGTCAGAAGGTTCATACCCACATCGCTTGTGATACCGACAGATTATAAGGCACCAGCTTCAAATTCAAAAAACAGGACACCACTACCAACATCGGTAGCAAACACCGAAACCCCAAACAAGAAACTTTACGGGCGATAGGTCAGGGCTTCACGAGCGGGCAGAACCGCTGTTCGCCTCGCAGAGACTTGCTGTTCAAAATTCCCATAAGTGCCTACCCCCACTTCACCCAACACATAAAGCATGGGCATTGCTCAAGACCCAGAAAATTTCACCGTAGACACTCAAGGACTGGACCCGCACAGCACGCATCTTCTTGGGCACATTGAGGATCGTCCGAAAGTTTTGTGGAATGAGAAAAAAAAACCTGTTACATTTCCTCTGCGACCGCTCCGCACACCGCCCGGCAGCCCTCGCACCCACCTCGCAAACCCCGGACACAGCTCCCGCACATTGTGAGCATCTGCCGGAGCGGATGAAGTTCAACTCTGGTTGCCGGAATTTCATTCAACTCATCCAAGACTCAAGCAAAACGTTGGTATTTGCCAACGGTGAGAAAGCAGGGGAAAGAGCAGCTCTATGACTCTTTCCGGCAGGACACACAAGCCGACAAGCTCTGACAGCTACCACACTCCTCCATTCTGGCACCCGCATGTGTGGTGCCAGTTAAGCCCCAAACACCGGTCCCGGCACCATAACCGGCATGAACACCCCGGGTGTGGCCCCCCCTTTAGTAAGATGACTAAGTATTAGTGACATGATTATTAGTACTTAGTAAGATATCTAAGTATAAGTAAGATAATTAATAGTAATTAGTTGGATAACAACGTATTAGTAAGATAACTAAGTGACTGTAAGATAATTATCAGTTTTTAGTAAGATAACTCATATTGGTAACCTAATTATTAGTGCTCATTAAGATAACTCATATTAGTATGCTTAATATTACTTATATTATTAGTAAATTGTCATATTCACTCTATTGTTACTATTAGTAAACATGATTAATAGTCATTAATAATAATTTATAATAATTACCAACAATATTAACGAATACTGATTAATAGTGACTAGTAGTGAATAACAATGAATGCTAGTGCTTCATATTGATTTATTGTGATTAATAGTGATTAATAGTAATAATAATAATCACTAGCAATCGAAAAATGGTAATAATCCCGGGTATGCAACTCCCATATTATACGCAGGGGGCATCGTACTTAAAACGGCTTGGAGGACGGCTTTTGTAAAAATTATATCAAATTATATCAAATTAAAATGATCAAAAAGTTGGGTGAAGACCAAATTAAATAAAATGAGATGAAAAAAAAAGTTGGGTAAAGACCAAATTAAATAAAATGAGACGAAAAAAAAAGTTGGGTGAAGACCAAATTAAATAAATGAGATGAAAAAAAAGTTGGGTTGCATATTTATTAAGCCTCCCATTAAAATTATAAGCCACAAATAGTTGAGTCCCATTAAAATTATAATTCATTCGCAATGTTAAAATTTAATTAAAAAGTCCAAAAAGTTAGGTAGTTTGACCTATGGTACCTGTATTAAAAAAAATCATATAATTAGGTTTTTAATGCAATTATATGCTTCAAAATATATTCATTTCCTATATATAATTACATTTTTGGATTTCTTGTTGGAAGGGCTACAAGGGTTTCCTACATTAAAACAAATTGTATCACTCAATATTGGACTAAAACGCATTATAAGTGATTATAATCAGGACAATATAATACGGGAGTTGCGTGCCCGGGGTAATAATATTGATAATGCTTAATATAGCTTCATACTAATAGTTATTAGTATTAATAATCAATCATCTTCTCATTCTTAGTATATTAATATTAGTATGGCGCACATAATTATGACCACACTTTAACATAGATTCCTATCATAACATACCAAATTGAATTGCACATTCTAAAAATATGCGTTGAGCATTGTCAATCGCGCTTGACATCAAGCATAGCTATGATTTCCAATTCCTTATTCATGAAGTCGTGTGCATTCATAATGGGCCCACTATCACCATAGACCATGAACTCAAGTTCGATTGTTCTCTTGTTTTCTCTTGGGCTTCACTTGTCTTTCATTTATTGTTAGATGTGTGTAAGATGTGGCTTGCAAATCTTCCCACAACAATTTTTAATTTTTAATTCATGTTGGAATCCTCTTTTTATCATTTATTTTTTCCCATATCCTTACTAACACTAAATTAAAACATGTAACTTCCACATATTACCATAATTAATATTTAGTATTTGATTTTACATTAAGTACAGTTATGGACATTCAATTTTTTGTGCTCATTGATTTTTTACATTCCATCCCCTTTCAATCCAAGGTTAAGAAAGGTCGTCGGTTACCAATGGTGACATGGTTGCACACGATCACTTAAACATGAATGGTTACAATTCTCCATGGTTACGTGACCTAGGGTTTAGGTTAGGACCCTTCCACAATTATAGCCTCGTGGTTTTCACTCTCAAAAAACCATCCTTCAGCGTACTGGTATTCAACGATTAAAAGTCAAATAATGTAAATAACTGATGGCATGTGTGTGGCTATGAACCATTTGAGTTACAACAACTCAAATTTTTAAATATAACATATATTATGGCAAAGAAAAGACACGCATAATGTGTCATAATACTTGCCGCGCATAATGGGTACATGCCCACCTCCCATACCCAATAAACCCTAATTGATAGGTAAATACTACTAGGAATTAACATAAATCTTTTAACATATAAAATATTTGGGCAATTTTAGCATAAATCTCTTGGTGGCTTTGCCCTCACCCCCATGCATTGAGAGTCGCTTCATAACTTGGTTTAAATTCATAATTCTCTTGCCGTTTATTCTCGTAATTTTCTTTTAAGTTATATTATTACTATATTCATTATGTGCTCTTCATTGGCTAAGATTTTTGACGTTGATCGTCGACATCTAATCCTTTATGATCACACATGTTTGCGAACACACAAATTCAAGAATGACCTTCTCAAAGGCACTAGAGTTATCATTTATCCCACTCAAAATTTTGATTGGGGGTTCTTTGTTTTTCATGCAACACATATGGACTTAGCCAAAATTAGCGGTGACCTAAAGAGAAAGGACTTTGGAAACTAACATTTTGAAAAGCCTCCTACAATAGCAAATTCCAAAGGAGATTATGTTCCAAAATCAAACTGATCGCACAAGGCGAAAAGAACAAAAGGGAGAGAGATCTAACGATCGTATCGAGAATATGCTAAACCTTGAATTTAAATTCATGGATTGAAGTACAAGGTCATATGCAAGGCGGGAGCCATTGGACTCGAAATCATATTGAAAGGATGGCAAAGGAGGTGGCCAACGAGTGGGCCACATCAACCACCACATCAATCTCGAGCAATATTAAGATTGCATCTCCATAACCATACCTCATCGATTACAGGGAATTCTAAATGATGGCATTAGATTTAGGGAAATGAGAACTTGATTAGGAAATGGACCAAACACTTCAATGAACGAATTCATGTAAATCATTTGTACTCTATGTATTGAATGGTTTGTGGAATCTCGTAAAGATACTTTAGCGAGGAGTAGGTTTGAAATACATAAAGTCTTGAGACTCTTTCAAATTGAAATATTGAAATATTGAATAGAGCAAGAATAGTAAATTGGTCATTCCATCCATGAAAGAGATAAAAATAACTCTATAAGTTGTTAGAGATGAGAATGATTTACATACATGAACACTTAGCTTTGACATTAATGTTTTAGGGGAACATCAACTTGAAATCTAAAGGCACTTACTCACTTGAGAATTATTGGACATGGATATCATATTGAGATTGGAAATTAGTAAACATATGATCACAGATCCTCAACATAGTTCACGTGCCAAACCATACCCCATTGTATGCCAAACTATCTCTTCATAAGTAAACGCTGCATGAGGTATAACTTAGAGCTATGTCAGGATGAAGGACGAGTTCATCCATTGACCTTCTCATGTCAGCAACTTTTGATGAAACATTGTCATGGATGATTGCTATATTGTCTACTGTGATATAGTGATAACGTACATGTTCATAAACGGTTTTGTTTATTCCCACTAAATTCCCAAGGGTAAGATACTTAAGCTCACTATTGGCAAGTGTCATGTGTTGCATTTTAATATTTAAGAGGAATATATCCTTAAGCATACTAATGGCATGTCATGTCAAGATATTAGTAAGTGCACTCGAACACCCAATGTCATGTGACGACACTTACGGTGTTGTTGTTAATCTGCAATATAACATAGCATACCCTTCAAAATAGGGGTTTCCATTATTGTGGCTCTTTCATCTGCATATTTGGATGAAAAATCCAATGTAAGGCAAGGCAAGTACAATAATATTACTGTGGGCCACACTAAAAATGAACAAAAGGACTTAGAATAATATAGGGTATCAAAAATGGCAATAGACATCTTTAAAGTACTATAGGGTATGGAAGAATATGTAATTTGGAATTATATGAAATGCAAGGCTCTTTTCTATTAACCCAAGGTTGAAAATGCTAAGGAAATAAATAACCCTAAACCCTAAACCCTAAACCCATTACTGTGGTAGGCCACTTAGTGTTGGACCTTCTTACTTGCTCGCCATCTATTTGTGTCCTACTCATATACAATTAGGAGTCTAGTAACAACTAATTCTCTTTTATCGCGCATCCATGTGCAAACAACCACTATTTTATACGGGGTTAGTACTTTAAATTGTTTTTCACACACTCTATGATTATGTAGTTTTCTAAGTTCAACTTGGATTAGTAGAAAAGGGCCTTGCATTATTTATAAATCCAAATGACCTATTTCTTCCATACCCTATAGTACTTTAATGATGCCGAATGTCATTTTTGACACCCCATGTTACTCTAGATACCCTATATTGGCTTTAAAGTCCATAAATAATTTTTTGTCCCCACGTTTTTGAAATACCCTATCACTTGTTCGCACACATATTGCTACTCCAACATATCACTCACACCCCCCCCCCATGTGCCTACACTCAACTTCATACTTGACCTTTCAAGTGGGCTTGTACGGTTAAGATATTTGTTGACTTTCATATTTACGGCCTCGAATGTCCTTTCCAAAGTGCACATCTAAGGGTACTCACGTAAGTATAACCATGCTATCACATAGAGTCTTATTATAACCTAACATAGTCAATTGCACACTCTCAAAATATGCTTGTCATTGTAGGGTCGATAGTGCACATGGATTGACAACCTAAGTACCAAAGTACTAAATTTGAGCAACAACAAATCCCACATGGATGCAACATCTATGGCTATCCGAAGGAACAAATTGGGCTTTTATATTCTCCTTAAATGTGATTTCAAAAATACTTTATGGCAAGTCCACAAGTCATACCCATGGATTGGAGCATGACATTATGGAAAGGTTACTTAAAGGTTACTCAAAGGTATTTGACCCCAATTTTCAAGAATAGTTTACATTTGTTTACGAAGAGGAGAGAGGCAATAGTAAATCTATTATTAATTTGCGAAGTCATAATAGAATCGAGAGAGAAGCAAGCAATGACAAACATTGAACTATCTTGACGTGAAGATTTGTAAAGAATTTAGTATACTTGCTCTAGAGCTACCTTCTCTTTGTGAACACTTTAGGTAGGCCACACGAAGGCCCCCTCATCCTTTGGTGCAATTTGCATGTTTTGATCAATTATAGTTGTGTGATAGTTGTGGGACATGTGGCACTCCAATGTCAAAGATGGACTAAACCTTAGGGACTTGGACACAACTCACATTGAGTGGTTTATATCTTCTAAGAGGTTTTTCCACAAAGATTCTCTTATCTATTTTCAACCTAATGTTTGCTTCCCATAGCATATAAAACGTTTTGTACAATACGTATGGTCTCATTCATCATGTTTATCATGCCACCTAACATTTGTGTAAACGAAATTTCCCTCGTGATGATTTTGTTCGTGTCTTCTGTGCCTAGCCCTCTCTCTCTCTCTCTCTCTCTCTATACTATACTATCATAACAAAATTTATAGTACCAAGTTAAAATGTATAATGGCTTACAAGTGGCAAGTGTCAATTTTGGAGGTGGTGGTGTAACCACTCCTATTTACAAGAATACCACTACTATGGTAAAGAGTTTATGGTGATATGTCAAGGCCACTTACATTCAAGAAAGCCGTCTTGCCATTACACTATACTACAAGCTTGGACTGTAGCAACATAAGATCGTGGCTAACCATGTTTAGAAATGAGACATGAGATTTTATTTTTATTTTTCCCTTACTAGAAATGTTTGTGCTAACTATGTCTTGATGTTTGTGACATCAATAACAAGACTAATTGAGTCGTAGACACATGTTGTACGTCTTCTACCCTTGTTTTTGTGTGATGTTAGGGGCATGGGCACAAGTGAGGTTGCTCCCTCAAGACAATAGGTGGGGGGGGGGGGTTTCCTTAATAAGACATGGGTTGATGTAGTTCAATAGTTCACTACCTCATTTGACCATAGAAATTGTTTATAATATGATACTTTGGTTACATTTGACTACATGATAAATTTGTAACAACCCTTGTCAAATCAAATGCTATGTTGTGATAGAAATGATGCTTTGGCTTGTATGTACTATGCACAATAATAATGGATATGTATATACATATTTGTGGCAAAGGAACTCTATGGTATGTTGCTACATGTACAACATCATGATTGATAAGAATGACAAGTGGTGCTAACAGATGAAAAATGGGTTGTGCAAATCAAAGGGGTGCCATGAAAATGGACTCTCTCTCTTTCTCTCTCTCTTTGGTGGCATTTTGCATGTATCAGTTAGTATATGCAAATTCATTTTGTAACATGTGGCGCTTTCAAGTCAAAGATTAACCCTTGAGCTATTGGGACAAAGGTCAAATTGTCAAATTGTGTATGCCATAGTAGGAGTCTAGGTAGGTATTGAGTCATCACATCTTATATCATACTATTAATGGGGGTGGGCGAGGCAAGGTTGAGGCAAGTTGACAAGGCTGGGCATGGTCACGAATCATTGGTGCTAAGGTTGAGGTCATATGAGAAAGTTATTAAATGGGCCTCTTGGATAGCTTAACTTGATAAAACCACCACAAGCCATTGTGAACCGTTGATGATGAGGTTGAGGTTGTTTGGGAAGAGTGTTCATTGGTCATCTTGGATGACGTACTTAACTTGAAAAAACTGCCGTGAACCATCGGGGTTGAGCTTGAGGTTGAGGTTGTTTGGGAAAGGTGGTCCACTTAACTTGATAATTATAAATTCATGGTTTTATGTTTTGATGTAATAATTCTCAATGGTCATCTTCGATAACTTAACTAGATGATTGTGACCTTAGGGTTTTGATGTTTAATGGTTCAAAGTCATGAACAAAACCAAGAGGTTTATAAAGGAAAGTGACACATACTCCTTTGGTTAGATGAATCCACAAAAGTGCAAACTCAAATTCATGATTCAACAAAGCAATTTAGCAATAGGTTCTACCAATTTCATTGGAAATATGAACCAAGTTCATTATTTAAACAACCAATTTCAGTACATGTTGTGAACAATTTCATGATTTGGTACCCATATTCAAAACTTCACAAAAAACACTATATTCGTTAAATTGAGATTTTTTGGGCATTTTGAGACATTCACATAAATAAGGACAAGGATAAATGGAACACATATTGGAGAAAGTTGTAAGATGCGAACACTTTGAAGCGGGTGTTTAGACCAAGAACCCCATTAATATCTCATATTCGTGATTGTTTAGGGTGAGCAATCCAAACCTTAGGCCACGTTGAATGGGAAATCTTAAAACATTCATATTATCACACACAAAATATGAGAGCTTCTATGAATATGGTTTAGGCAGGGCAATCCAAACCATAGATCATATTGAAGGGGAGATATGTCAAGCAATATAATATAACATACAAAATATTCCAAACTCATATTTGTGATGGTTTAGGTAGGGCAATCCAAACCTTAGACCATATGGAAGGGGAAATCATGTGACACTTATATTATTGCAAAAAAAACATACAAAGTATGGCATGTAAAATGCATAGCATGCTAACACCACACATCCATTGGATAGTGCGACCCAAAATCATATTGCCTATGGCCCAAAACCCTACGCCTACTATGGCCTATCTAGCCTCGGAGACTACCTCTTTTTCTTTTGCTTTTTTTTCTTTTGCCTCTTTTTCTTTTGCTGCGGCTTCTTTTGCTCACATTGCTTCAACATTCCTGAAAATCTCCGCCCCGCGACTATAGCCATTCTTGGGGTGACCGCCATCAATAACACATTTTGGATTCCGTCGGCCGCCCGAATTATACGACGAAGAATTCGAATACGATGAAGTGGACTGTCTTGCATTTCTGGTCATGGAGTAGAAACGCTCCAACTCGACGGACACACTAGCCCGCATAGGTTTACGGGTGGGAGCAACCTGCAATGCGTCAATGCATGAACACACGTGTTAGTTTAGGGAGGAAGACCCAAACGTGTCACACGTTCATTTTTTAAGTGCGGGATGATTGTAATGCGCGGTTAACCATGTTTTGGGGGGGGGGGGGTTCACCTTGTCACCGGGGGCGTTCCCGTCGGAGTTGGCGAGGAGGGGCAATGCGTCCCGCAAAGGAATAGGAAGGGTTCCACTCTTCGTAGGCCGAGCGTCCATCCGCAGCCGCCGTTGAGGTGTACTACTGCCGCCAGGCCGAGAGGGGGACGTCCGGACGCATTTGCGATTTATGCCCTTGAGCGGCGACGGGGACGGAGAATGCTGGAAGATTTGCTTGGGTGGGGGGCTATCGACGACACCGGCGTCAATAGGCTCCTTGGAGTAGTCGATGGTGGACGCGGCATCGTAGACGGTCTCGTAGAAGAAGCCCCCCAAGTTTGATTCGCTGACGATCTCAATCGAGGGCTCCAAACGCTGATGGCAAAATTAAAACAAACAAAACCCAAGGGGAGGGGGGGGGGAGCATGTGAAAATCGATATACAATTGAGGCATAATATATCACACACAATGGCACACCATGTAGTATCTCAAATGAGTTTATTATATTTCGCGTGAGCGTACAACTCTCTATACATATAGTCCTTCGGATCCATGTATCTTTCGCCTATCGGATTACAACTAAGGACCCGGGGCACGGGTAGTCCGCTCCCCACGAGCGTTTGAATGTACTTAAAACACTATATTCGGTAATCGGAGACTTTTTGATGATTTTGAGACTATTCAAGGATGTGGTTTTCAAATTTGAGCCAATGTTAACAACATTAAAATACCATACGTATAATATTGGATATAATCATCAACATAAATGCATCAAAGTGAACAAAAAAATGAACCATACATGAAAACATATGTGTATAAAATGACAAATTGTTGCTAATGGAAAGGAAGATGTGGAGAATGATTGGAAATTGAATCTATTAACGGGTTTGAAATACAAACATAATGGAAATACCATTAATGTCTTGAAGACCTTCAAATAGAATGGATAACCAAGCACTATGCTCTACCCCTACACACATTTAGGGAGTCCGTAGGCGTTTATAGTCCCACTAGTACGTCCCACTATATTTTTTCTCGCGGCCATGTCCTTATCTTTTACGGTGGCTTCTCTCTGTAATGCTCCAATGGCCTCTATAGCTTTGAAAATCTCCGGCCCGCAACTATAGCCAAGTTTGTTGATTGGCCTCGAATATGTGTCGTTCTTCAATATGTCCAAACGCGCTCCCGAATTGTACGAAGTGGTATTGTAGTGGAATACAAAGGCATCTGCAAGAGAGAATGTCTTGCACTTCTCCGGAGGGCCAAACAACGATCGGACTCGGAAGATGCAACCTTGAGTTGTGTGCGTCTCCAATGAAGAAGTCAAGGGAGGGTCGGCCACCAAACGAGCGTGGAGCGACCTGTGAAACAATATCATAGACAAAGTGGAGTGGGTAAATTAAGGAGGGGCGGTTTGGGATGGGCGCTCGTAAAGTGCATAACATGCAGATGCAAGAAAATGAGAGCAACGGTGAAAGAATAGGAGGGGACAAAGAAGGCTCTTGGCGGTGTTGTCGTCGATGAGGAGGGTGTTCTCCGGAGTTGGCCAGCTCCCGTGGGGGACTCCCTCCAATAGGGGGACTTCTAGCCACAACCTGGACCTCAAGACCTTGAGGAAATGTTGCCCTCCGCCTCGACCACCAAACTTGGGCATTGGCACACCATTCTCGTCAATTAGCTCATCGCATACTTCTTGGCCGAGAACGAGGCAAGGGCTTGGGAGATCACAGATGAGGAACTTCAAAATGGGCACCGTGTTCTCCAAGACCATACTTTATGCACAATATAAAGTATATCCACATTCAATTGTTAAAGTAGATTTTGGTAGCATATTTACGAACAACTGTTCGTAAATCAGTGTAATGTGTAATTTGTAAATCAACATTACGTATTTTTACGAATGTGTGTTTGCAAATATGTATAGTGGTTTCGTTTATTTGCACAAACATAGATAAGATAGAAGTTAAGGTAGAAGTTAGCACCGTGTTTTAAGAACATAAAATGTTCATAGTAAACCAACCCATCAAAAACATACTAGTTGGTCGCGAATTGTCGAAAGGGCAAAAGAATGTTAGTTTACTAGTTGACGTCAAATTTGTCCCTAATACAATTACTTGTTAAAACGTCCACTAATTGGTTTTTTACTGTTTTACTACTGAGCAATTTATTCAGTAGTAGTAATTATTTGGTGTTAATAATTTAGTTGGTCAGATAATGACTTGTTGGTCCAAAGTTATTAAATAGCATTGCATTTCTTTGACTAGTTGATCATTTTTTATGACCTCAGTGTGCCAGTTGGTCATGTATTGGACAAAGGGCAAAAACGCGTGAGGACAGCTAGTTGCAGTGTTTTGACAGGGTGGTAACCTACCAAGTTGACCCACCTAGTAGGTAGTTGTTTTGAAGTATATAAAGATTGTCCTAGAACCTTTTGGCTCTCTTAGTACACATATGTGAAGATAGCTTAGACTCTTAGAGAAGGTGTGTATGCTTGTAAGTTTAGACCTAGAAATGTGAGGCAGTCCAGACGGACAACAGTCTTGGAAAACAAGCAACAAAGTGTTGAAAGAGGGATTTGAAGAGTAGATTCATTGTTGGCATTCTCCTATTACTGCTCTCCTTCTAAGATAACATAGTCCTTAGTGTTGGCAAGACAAAGGTGTTGAAGGTGTTATTGAAAATGTGCATTGGACAACTTGTCATGTAGGAACAAAGAATGCATTAGAAAGTAGAAAGGGTGGGTATGCGCGAACGTGACACTCATAGGAGACGTCTAGAGCAAGTAGTTAGAATGACTTGAAAAATGTACCATAGGTTGGTTGAAGCTTAGAAACGTTGGATCTGGATTCGGTTTGCGAAAACCACCTTTGACCAAAAACGTCAGCTAGTCATAAGGACCCGAAAACTCCACTATAGGTTGTAGAAGGTTACAAATGCCAGCTCTAAGCTTATATTATGGAAACAACATCTAAAAGTTGGCCATTCAGACCAAAAACGTGAGCTCGTAGGTAGTGTCCAAGACATATTTTTTATCCTTAAACATAAGTTTAAGGCGATCATACATCAAAGGAGTTTTCTAGAGATGCACTAGGTTGGGAGGTGTTTTTGCAAGGCTTGGAAATGACTAGCAACAAAAGAGTTAATGTAGCAAGGAAGGACTGCAAACACCCATTAACAATGGGCTTTCATATATACGTACTCCTATTCGCTATTGATTATTGTAGCAGGGGGGTGGTGCACATTTTCATTGTATGTAGCCAAGGTTTATGAGAGTGTATTCGTAAACATGCAGCCCTTGGTTATTACGCCGAAGTTCACAATTGCATGTTCGTAAATATGCAACCTTTATTGTTAGCCAAGGTTTACAAACGCGCATTTGTAAATACTCGTCGAGGTTTACGAACACACCTTCGTAACAGTGCAACACTTGGTTGATGAGCAGAAGTTTACGAAAATGTGGGCCGAGGTTTACGAACGCCCGTTCGTAAAAGTCGGCGCACATTTACTAACTATGTAGCACTTGGTTGCTGCGCAAAAGTGTAGGAAAATGTGGGCCGAGGTTTACGAACGCCCGTTCGTAAATGTGGCGGATATTTCCGAACGCCCGTTCGTAAAAGTGGGCCGAGGTTTACAAACGCCCGTTCGTAAAAGTCGGCGCACATTTACTAACTATGCAGCACTTGGTTGCTGCACAGAATTTTACGAAAATGTGGGGCGAGGTTTACGAACGCCCGTTCGTAAATGTGGGCCGAGGTTTACGAACGGGCGTTCGTAAATGTGGGCCGAGGTTTACGAACGCCCGTTCGTAAAAGTCGGCGCACATTAACTAACCATGCAGCACTTGGTTGCTGCGCAGAATTTTACGAAAATGTGGGCCGAGGTTTACGAACGTCCGTTCGTAAATGTGGCGGAGATTTACGAACGCCCGTTCGTAAATGTGGGCCGAGGTTTACGAACGCACGTTCGTAAAAGTGGGCTCACATTTACTAACTATGCAGCACTTGGTTGCTGCGCAGAATTTTACGAAAATGTGGGCCGAGGTTTACGAACGCACGTTCGTAAAAGTGGGCTCCCATTTACTAACTATGCAGCACTTGGTTGCTGCGCAGAATTTTACGAAAATGTGGGGTGAGGTTTACGAACGCCCGTTCGTAAAAGTCGGCGCACATTAACTAACCATGCAGCACTTGGTTGCTGCGCAGAATTTTACGAAAATGTGGGCCGAGGTTTACGAACGTCCGTTCGTAAATGTGGCGGAGATTTACGAACGCCCGTTCGTAAATGTGGGCCGAGGTTTACGAACGCACGTTCGTAAAAGTGGGCTCACATTTACTAACTATGCAGCACTTGGTTGCTGCGCAGAATTTTACGAAAATGTGGGCCGAGGTTTACGAACGCACGTTCGTAAAAGTGGGCTCCCATTTACTAACTATGCAGCACTTGGTTGCTGCGCAGAATTTTACGAAAATGTGGGCCGAGGTTTACGAACGTCCGTTCGTAAATGTGGCGGAGATTTACGAACGCCCGTTCGTAACTATGAAGCACTTGGTTGCTGCGAGTAAGTTTACGAACGCACGTTCGTAAATGTGGGCCGAGATTTACGAACGCGCGTTCGTAAACGTGAGCCGACGTTTACGAACGCACGTTCGTAACTGTGCAGCACTTCTTTGTTGCGCTGAAGTTTACGAACGCGCGTTCGTAAACATGCTCCGGTATTTACGCATGTACATATGGTTTTTATATTCATATATAAGCAAATACAAATATGCATTGGTCTATAATGGAGTGGTTGATATGTATCAGTAATTTGTCCATTGGATCTTGTTACTTTTGGTTTGTGATTGATACCTATCAACCTTGAATTGGTGCCTTTGCATACTGCAAGTGAAGATAAAACTTGAGAACGATAAAAATTGAAACAACCGAATGAAAACATAATTGAGTTTCAGGTTGTGAGAGAACACTAAATCGAAAAACATGGGGAAGCTTGCAAACAAAACATGCCAAAGCTCAACATACATGGAAAAAAAGACATGAAATTCAACAATGAAAAAAATTTCAAAATGTGAAGGATGTGAATTCAGGAGGATTACACTATGTACGTTGAATTGGTATACATCCAAAACTTGTGCTTCCTCATTTAGTGAAAAACTTCGAAAACCTCAGAATTGTAAATTCAATCTACTGCACCCTCACATTAGTCATTCCTCCCTCACACTCTTAAGCCCTCGCACGTTACATACAAACCCTTGCAACAACTCTTATGTGTATGCAACTTTCAAATTTGTAGCTTTCAAGCTCTCTACTAGCAAACTTGCAACTCTCTAAAGAAATCTGCGACTCTCAAACACGCGCGCCAACAAAACAAAGAAAAGATATGAGTAAGAAATGACAAGAGCTCCGCTCCGCTTGTACTCAGCGTTCCGCTCCTCCTTTCTATGCTCCAAATGACAATGAAAGGAGAAGAAGGGGTGCGGGGAGGTAGCCAACGCCGCTAGGGTTTCCCTATCGTTACTACGTGGCCTCCTCCACGTGGGAAGGGTTGGGATGTGGTGGGATGGGGTGTGGAGAGGGGATGGGATGGGATGGGATGGGTTGGGATGGGATGTGTTGGGATGGGATGGGATAGTGGTGGGGAGGGAATTTGTTACCATTGAAATGTGTTAGTTTCATCCAAGTTACGATACATGAATTGTTGTCATATTATGGAGGCAATCATATGACTACCTTGTCCATACTTGTTAGGATGGAAAAACGTTTGATGACTCTCTTGCATGAAAATAAAAGTAGAATTTGTAAGTAATGAAGGCATGCTTAATTCATGTTTTGTATTATGTATATGTAGTATAGATGTTTATCATATTGATTTGAATAGCTTAGTATAAATACAAATAAATTTTTTCTCCCCATTCTATTAGTCCCTATACATTTGGTTCTTTTGTAAACATTAGGTACATAGGGAGTATAAATTTGTAGGGAACAATGCACATCATTTAGTAGAATTTTGATGAAGAATCCAACCCCAAGGATGCTCATATGGTGTTTTGAAATATAATGTTTTCAAGAATGAAATATCTTTCAAGTTGTTCATTACTTCCTCTAATCATTATTAGCTTCATAAAATACACAATTTGAGATTGGGGAGAGGGGGTGAACTTAATTTTAGTAGAGGTGGAGGGAAATTCAATTTCGAACATGTCATCAATTCATATAATTAGGTGTCAACTTGAACTAACATTTGTATAGTGCATTGAACTTTAACTTCAACTTGAACTAAGTGTATTTGAGCCATGTAATCGGATGTTTGGCAAGTATAAAATGTGCATTCTACATAATTAAGTGAGTGCAATATGGGCTATTGAGTAGTCAATATCGTTTGTGTGTGTAATCTATTGTATTAACTGTCGGACATGCACAACTTTCACAAACCCTAACCCCAAACCCTAAACCCTACATCCCTAAATCTTTTAATCTTACCAATATTCAAAATATGTGGCCATGTTGTGGTATGTGGGCATGTCCAACTGGTCTACCAATGTTGGTTGGATTGGATATTGCTTCATCCGGTTAATAACAACTATTGAGAATCATGCCGATTGTCATTTCAAGATTCAAAATTGGATTTGAGATACTACTTTGGTTTATGTCAAAAGTGAAGTTTGGAATTCTTCCTCTTTCACCTTAATAATGTTGAGTGCATTTTGATCACACAGTCCATACTTAATCTTATTCTAACATGCATGTCTTAAGACTCAACTTTAAATGAATACTTTTAGTTATGCACCTACTTCTCGTAGGATGCAAAAACATGCAATTAGTGTGACTCGACCTAGGTATGTTTTGAATTCATATGCTTACTCTACCTTATGTACCATTCCAAATTAATTTCAATCTTGCCACACATTCCGGATTAATTCAATCTTTCCACATCTAGGTTTGCACTTAAATTAAGACCTACATTATATCTAGGTATGGTTGCATATCATATCCTTCCTCTACCTTACAAGCCATTCCAAATTAATCCGACTTTTTATTGGTGTCCACACACTTAGTGAGCATATTCTAGACATGTTTTGATGTGAATCATATAATATATACAATTTTAGGGGCCTCCATAACTAATTTTGACCCACTCCTACCTCATTGTATGTATGTGTATATATATATATCACTTAGACCTTGGTAACATATAGGTATCAATTGTCCAAAAACTTGGATTTCATAACTTGGTCGCAAATCATTTATTTAATGTTAAGCATCATCATATTTCAATAACATTTGACAATTATAGTATTTATGTTTTTATCCTGAGGCCTTGGTAACACATAAGGTGTGCGAGCGACATTAATATTTTCAATATGTTGCATGCATGCCATACATGTTCCATACATAGCGTCATACATGTTTCGCATGGATAGAATGACATATTGTTAGGTTAAGGTAGGCGGCGGGAATCCGCTTTTTAAAGAGCATCCAAGGGATTTTGAATCGCCCTAGAGCAGTACTTAAAGGTCTTCCCCCCCACACCATAGCTCTTTTTTGCGGCATGCTCTAGAGACTGCTCTAGAGACTTGTAGGAGTGCGCGCATATCACATTTCTATGCGTCCACACTACACACTTCATGTACGTACAACGTATATCCACCGCATATACCGCCGCGTATTCCGGAGATTTACGAACGTGCGTTCGTAAACGTCGGCCCACATTTACGAACGGGCGTTCGTAAACCTCGGCCACATTTACGAACGGGCGTTCGTAAACCTTGGCCCACATTTTCGTACACTTCTGCGCAGCAACCAAGTGCTGCATAGTTACGAACGTGCGTTTGTAAACGTCAGCGCACATTTACGAACGGGCGTTCGTAAACCTCGGCCCACATTTTCGTACACTTCTTTGCAGCAACCAAGTGCTGCACAGTTACGAACGTGCGTTCGTAAACATCGGCGCACATTTACGAACGGGCGTTCGTAAACCTCGATGCACATTTACGAACGGGTGTTCGTAAACATCGGCCCACATTTTCGTAAACTTCTGCGCAGCAACCAAGTGCTGCACAGTTACGAACGTGCGTTCGTAACCCTCGGCCCACATTTACGAACGGGCGTTCGTAAGCATCGGCCCACATTTTCGTAAACTTCTGCGCAACAACCAAATGTTGCATAGTACATATATATGAAAGCCCATTGTTAATGGGTGTTTGCAGTCCTTCCTTGCTACATTAACTCTTTTGTTGCTAGTTATTTCCAAGCCTTGCAAAAACACCTCCCAACCTAGTACATCTCTAGAAAACTCCTTTGACGTATGATCGCCTTAAACTTCCGTTTAAGGCTAAAAAATATGTCTTGGACACTACCTACGAGCTCACGTTTTTGGTCTGAATGGCCAACTTTTAGATGTTGTTTCCATAATATAAGCTTAGAGCTGGCATTTGTAACCTTCTACAACCTATAGTGGAGTTTTTGGGTCCTTATGACTAGCTAACGTTTTTTGTCAAAGGTGGTTTTCGCAAACCGAATCCAGATCCAATGTTTCTAAGCTTCAACCAACCTATGGTACAAATATAAATCACAAATCACAAATCAATGCATTTGTAGTATTGGTTCAAACATAGATGATGGTTGAGAGTTTACAAACGCACGTTCGTAAAACACAAATCAACGCATTTGTAGTATTGGTTGAAACATATATGGTGATTGAGAGTTTACAAACGCGCGTTCGTAAATCACAAATGAACGCATTAATGATTCAATCACATGTGATGGCTAAGAGTTTACGAACGTGCGTTCGTAAATATCACCTTTGAGTATGGTCTATGTATCTAGCAATATCCATAGATAGACATACATCTATGCATAGACCCAAACAATATATCATAGTGATATACAAACGTGCGTTCGTAAATACCACCTATGAGTATGGTCTATGTGTCTAGGAACATCCATAGATGGACATACATCTATGCATAGACCCAAACATTATGTCATGGTGATATACGAACGCACGTTCGTAAAGATATGACCCAAAGCCTTATGAACGGTCGTTTGTAAATACCACCTGTGAATATGGTCTATGTATCCAAACAACATCCATACATAGACACATCTATGCATCGACCAAAATATGATGATGATATATGATACAAGTCTGTCATGATGATATACGAATGGGCATTCATAAAGATACCTACCAAAGCTTTACGAATGGCCATTCGTATGGAGTATACCAATCCAATTGCCCCAAATACCCGTATGATGGCATACGTTTTGCGAAAGTACATCCGTAAAATACCACAATTATTACAGTCTAAATTTTATTTGCCATAAAAAATACAACATGTGACATACGCGCGGCCGTTCATAAAGATACCCTCCTGGAATATGTATAGGGAGGTATACGAACGCCCATTCGTATATCCCAAGTCGTATTTTTTTGTATTTTGGGCCTATAATCGACGACATACATCATGTCGACTGTGTATGCGACTAATATTTTTTAAATCCATATCATTCAGTTTTTTTCATATGCATGTATAATGTTCTTTGACACCAATGTGAATATATGTATCGTGTGATCTTTAACATCATGTGTTGTTTGTCCCATGCACATTTGATCATGAAATGGGATGTGCTTTACGACCGCGCGTTCGTGAACATATGTGAAAATCATGTCTTGTATTGATGTAGAACCATGTCCATGGTTACTTAACAAATCATTTCAACGCCTTCTAAAGATAATAAATAACACCATGTGATGCCCATGTTTATTGGAATGGAAAAATAAGGATTATTTGCACCTGACCATGGATTGTTTTGGAACACATGTTCGTGTTTATTTATGAGGTTCTCTAATGGTATCCCAACACCTATTTTTTAATGTCCACAATGCGAGCGTGTCTTTGGTTTGCTAGTCATTATTGTCTCTTTAGTTGGAAAATGTATGTATTTCAGGTCATATATACTCACATATAGTGTGTCCACTCTTATTTGCATAGCATCGGTTATGCGGTTGTCCATTCCATGGTTGTTTTTTAGGTGTGATGGTAGTGGATGTAGTAGATAGTGCCTTTGTGTTGTCGACATATGCATCGTCTTTAAATAATGAATGTGAACTCTCTTCCCGATCGGCTGACAATATTGACGGGACAATCGTGGTGGGTGTGTTTGTGGATACATCTTTCGGTGGACATAACATAGCTTGGAATTAGTGTGAAAATAGGGGCATTGTATAGACTTGGTTGTATTGCGGCTACATTCAAACTTATTTTAAATAAGTTTGGGATATGCCATCTAATTCAATAAGACCTTTCCATCTGGGATGCGCATCCTAGACTCTATAATGACATAAAACCATTTTTTGGGAGATTTGATTGTTATTTTCCATGTGAAGTTCATGTTTTGATCACGATATTTAAAATTACTATATTTAGTAATTGAATATTCTTTGCGTACAAACTTATGAACTATCATTTTCCCAATGTTCCCAATGTTCCCATTATAATGTATGCTCACAATATTGGCATCCCAAACTATGGGTGAATTTAATTTTGAGACTTTCCAAAGTCTCCGATTAACGAATATAGTGTTTTAAGTAGGTCTAACAAAAAGCGGTCTCGGACCTTCTCGACCATCCACGTGGGGCAAACTATGAAGTTCGAGGTCGGGTTCAAAATGTTTTTGGAAGCGCTATCGTCCACCATCAACGTGTTGTCACGGGTGGGGCGAACGTCGTAGGGACAACCGACCATGTTGGGACGCTGGTCCCATACGACTGGCTTCAAGACCTTAAGAAATTGGTTTACAGCGGGGTTGTTGGGTTTTTTCACAACCCTGCCGTCGGAGGTGTATAATGTTTTACAAGAATCCTGTCCTAGGACCAAACACGGGGGTTGGAGCCCCTTGAAGATGAACTCCACGACCGCATGGGTGTTCTCGGACTTCATGGAGCTCCACATGATCACCCACCATTTGGATAGGGCGACCTTGTGAGCCCAAAAGGGTGCCCACATTTAGTCTTAGACCCTTGAAACGTTAGTTGATGCACTTTGAAGTAGCATGTTACTTCACAAAAATATAAAAAGAGTGAAATGTTAGTCTTAGAAGTACCATGTTGTAAGAGGCTAGGATGTGAGTTGTTATTGTGTTTTTACCTTCGGAAGGATTTGAGTGAATGAGGATAGATAAGGAGAACTTGGATTGAGTAGTTAGTGAGTAGTTAGTGAGTAGGCTAGTACAAATGGATGGAGACAACCAAAGTGACTCAAGAGGCAAGTGCATTCGAATTGGGATGAATGGAGGATCACATGGAGCGCACAAGTGGACCACCTCATCATGGCCACTTAATGGGGAAGGCCCAAGGAAGAATGCAAGGTGGAGGATAAGCAAATTCTCAAAGCACCAATCAAATCACGAGTTAAGCATCGTGGTTTGAATTAAGTGGTGAGCGACGATTTGGGAAAGTAAGGGGAGAAAGTTATGGCGGCGGAAAGCGAAGGAGGCTAAGTTTGGGTTGAAGCATCCCAAGTTTGGTAAAGTGTGGTAGGTAGAAAGCCAAGGCTAGTTAAATGTTCGAATTAGGATCCTTGTTGATCATTTGAGGGAGGAAGGCTTAGAAGATAGGATTGGCGCCTACTAAGTAGGAGGAAATCTCAAGGGCTTATCGTGAGCCTTGAGGGTGCTCACCCCCTCAAGCTTACTATATAATCCCTCATTCTTCCCTCACTCATCCTCTCTTTCCTTTGTGCTCCAAGGCACCCCACGAGTTATAAGTGTGGGTGTGGGAAGCCATATTGGAGCACATGTGTGTGCTTAGTTTTTAGTTTGAGAGCCAAGGCTTGTTAGCCTTGAAGAGGGCTTGACCTCTTGGTAGAATTAGTGTTGACGTGAAGGATTCTAAAGTTAATTCATGATTCCAATTTGTGGTACTTAAAGTTCATGTTTTGAATACACGTGGTTGCAAGTTCCATGTCTAAGAGTTGAGCACTTGATGTTGTGATGAGTGCAAAAATATACTTGTGTGGATTAGTTAGTCTTAGTGAAGTTAGGAAATTCTCTCTCCCCCTCTCCTCTCTAGGATTTTAGGATTTTAGGATTAGAGAAGAATTGTGTGATTAGAAAGGGGTTGTTAGTAGAATTAGGGAAATTAGGTAGGAAGATTAGTTAAGGGCTTGAATAATTAGTGAGGTAGTTGGGGATTACAACTACAAAGTTGTGGGTTCATGAAGGAGCTGGGTTTATGAAGGAGCTGGGTTTGTTTAGTTAGAAAGTAAAGAGCTAGGTTTATGAAGGAGCTGGGTTTGTTTAGTTAGAAAGTAAAGAGCTGGGTTTATGAAGGACCTGAGTTTGTTTAGTTAGAAGCTAAGGAGCTGGATTTATGAAGGAGCTGGGTTTGTTTAGTTAGAAGCTAAGAAGCTGGGTTTATGAAGGAGCTGGGTTTATGAAGGAGCTAGGTTTATGTAATTAGAAAGTAAAGAGATGGGTTCATGAAGGAGCTTAGTAGATAGCCTACCTAATTAGCTCATAGACAAGTAGTTAGTTACATTATGCTAGTTAGTGTTATGGTGGCTTTCACAAGTAAATGTATTTGAGATTGACTATAGAGAATAGTGTTTTTTTTAACACTTGCATCCTCTCTTTAAAAATAAACCACGTGCACAAATTAATGGAGAATGTGGAGCACTCTCGCGATGGCAAGACAAAGGAAGCAAAGACCAAAGGTGCGAGGGAGAGATTGACATAAGTCACATAAGTATTTCTTAATACTTAAAGGCTTATGTACGGTATGGAGACACCAAGTGAGACCTCTTATAGTAGCGATACGGAATACACAAGTGATAGTTCAAGTGGTAGTATAGAGTCAACGGCACGGACTCCATTTAGGAGAGGGATATCCTTAAGGGCTTGTGTAGCTAAAGCGGCCGGATGGACGTTAGAAGCAAACAAAGACAAAATAGCACCCGAGCATAAGGAGGTTAAAATAACATAGTTAACTTATGCATTCTCCACATACGTATTGAAATTGTACATTGAGTTGTTAAAAGTGAAATTCCAGTTAAATCCAAGACCACTTGAAGGGTGAACCTTGCACTATGGACTCATCCAAGTCCAAATCCAATACCGCGGAGGAATGTGAGCCCAAACCCACTACTCGGACTACGGACGCTTAAGGGTGGGGGTTTGGCCTCACATAATTGGTGCGTCCGCCGGGAGCGAAGCGGAAGGTAGTTACAAGACTTGGAGGCGACTAGGAGACTTGGAGGCAACTAGGAAAAATTGGAGACACAAACTTGAGAGAATGGAAGGAGCATCCGAAACTCGGTAAGTATTCTCTCTTTGGGTTACATTTGAATTCATTGTATTTCAACTATTCCTTGGAATGAATTGCATTGTCAATTACGCAAATTCATTTTTGAGGAAGGAGCGCGGCGAAGGTACGTCCTCAACCTTTTTGGGGATTTGCTAAGAACTTAAAATGAACCTATAACCGAGTAGCTCATTAAAACATTAGAGGGTAAATTCATCTTAGGACATTGAACTTTGACACTCACCTCGGGGTGAGTCTCAAAGTTTTGGGAGTTGTCATTTCATGCTCTAGATTAAATTAATATTTCACAAAGTTTATGGTGTTGTTACATTGAGTCACGATTGAGGGGAGTGCTAACTCACAGGGGGATGCGATTGCTCAAGGTATGTTTATTTCTTCAAAGTGAACTCATTAACTAATTAAGGAATGCCTTTTGTACTCGTGATTGTTGTTATCCGTTGTAGAGGGTAATTCCCGAATTGTGGATGGTGTGAGAAGTTGAAGGGTGAAGCCTCGACTTTTAACATAATCTACTCGGAAGGTCACCCCCTCACAATCGGTATTGTGGTGAGTGTTAATTTGCGGGAAGGTGCGGAGGTGATGCTCCGACTTAACCAAAAAATTAACATGAACATGCCTATCCCCTATTGGGATTCTTTCACCTAAGTGGGCTTGCAGGTTCTTTTCCTCACCTCCTAAAAAAATTATAACCACACCAAGACAAGTGAAAATATTAAGAGGGGAATTGCTAGGATTATGTGTGGTCAAGTGAGGGTCGATCGATTCTTATGGAATGCAAGGTAGGACTCGCTCACAAAAACCAAGTTTGATAGTAGGACTAGAGAAATCTACTCGAAAGAGGCGGTCCTCTAAAATCAGTGATAGATTAGAACAAGATAATGTTAGAATAGAGAGTTGTTTGAACGTCGAACCTAGGACTAGGTCAATTCTAGACACCTTAGAACTTGGAGCTCAACTTGAAGAGGAGATCACTCCCTCCAAATTGAGTGGTGAAACTTCTTCGGAAAATTACACACTTAGAGAAGAATTCCCGGTAGAAGTTGATAGGGGATTGTTGAATAGTTCACCGGTCACCATGGCCGAGGAACGGGGGATGGATCCACCACCCATACCCCCAATTCCGCCCATACCTCCTATACCTCCAATAGACCCATTGGTTAGGCCAAGAGGCCTACCAATTGTGGTTCCACAAAATTTAGCGGCGATGGATATGCCATCTCATCTCCCTAAATTTTATGGGACCAAGGATGAGGACCCCTCTCGGCACATGGAACGGTATATCGAACGGTTGGCTAGCTCCCTCATAACCGACCCGGGTTATTGGTTAGTGTGGTTTCCTACCACTCTAGAGGGGGAAGCCTATGAATGGTATCGGGATCATGCCGAGGGACATTTTAGGGGATGGGAACAATTACAAAGGGAGTTTCTTAACGAATTTAGGCCGGAAGTGGGTCAAAGTACCGCATTAAGGGCATTGTCGTCATTGAAGCAAGGAAGGGAGGAAGAAATTTCGGCTTACATTAGGAGGTTTGATTTAGTGTGCACTAGATTTGTGGGTACCATGCTCAACGACGACACGCTAAAGCAATTTTTCATTCAAGGGTTTTTTAAGTCCGGAACTATTAGGGGTGTTCTAGAAAGGAATCCCTTGACCTTGGCGGATGCCAAGCGTGCGGCTAGATATATTGAAAACTTGGATAAAGATCACGAAAGGCTATGGAGAAGGGAGGATGAATTGATCCCACAATTCATCCCCATACGCCCTAGGGTGGTAGCGGTAGAACCCGCTAAGTATGAGAACCAAATTCCATATGCCATTGTGGACACCGGTCCCCGACCTTTAGCGGTTAGGGAACCGGCACCTCTTTTGGCACTACCGGCCCCTAGAACGGATCCACACTTGGAGGAGGTTGAGAGAAGACTAGGTGCTAGCCAACTAGGATTCCAAGAGGCTATGATAAAACAAATGCAAAGCCTCACGGATCAAATGTCATTAATGATCCGGAGTCAACAACCGGGGCCTCCACCCCCGGTTGAGTCGGGTAGGCATTCTTCCGGATTATGGTGTGTCCAATGTGGCCAACCGGGCCACACGCGTCAATTTTGTAGAAGTGGACAAAACCGTGACCAAAGAGGAAACGGTAACCCACCTCAACAAAATCAACGAGGTCAAGCGCCACCTCACTATGGAAATGGAAGCAATAGAGGACCACAACCTAGAGGGCAAGGTGGCCAAAATTTAGAGAAGAAGGAATTTCATCCCTTTTGTGGAAGGTGGCACGCTCAAGGACAATGTTGGTCCGAAGGTCAAGAGTTTAATTGTAGCAATTGTGGAGGAAGTCATCCCTCGGATACGTGTCGCCAACCGGACAAAATAATTAATGTCCCTTACCCGGTGGCTAATCCACAACAACAAGCAAGGGATAATATGCGAGGTGCTAGGCCACAAGGAGTACCGGCCAATGAACTTAGGCCACCTAACTTATACTATGACCATAGTAATGCTAGGCAAACTTTTCATCCACCGGCGGGCTTGCAAACTACAACCGGTTACATTCCAATACAAAATAGACAAGGAGTTCCACCTAATGGTAGTAACGGGAGACAAGCGCCTCCAACGGATCCGGGACCATCTAACTCCCAAGATGTTAGGTTCATGGATGGAGTGTTGGAGGCCACATGTGATGACATGCTTCCTCTCCCAACGAGAATTGGAGAGGAGCAAAGTCAATGGCCTCCTCACACCAATGCTATTACATATGAGTTAGTGAAGGGTAAGGGTGTGGTTGAAGAAGCACCTGCACTAGCGGTAACTACTAGGGCTAGGAGAGGGGATGCCCCGTTGGAGGTAGGAATAGGAGAGCAAGGAAATTACTCTTCGGATGAAGAGATTAATCTCTCCGAGTTGGATAGGGTAGCTAGAAGAGCTACTAAGGATGTGGAGAGGGAAAATATAATTTTACAAGATAGGGAGAGGACTAATGCGGTACATGACTTGGATAATAGCGATGTGGGTGAATGGGAAGGACCGGGGGTTCCCGTAGACGAATTCGACGTAGTGGGTAATTCTAAGGTGGAAAGATCTACCGGGTACGACTTGTGGGCGGACCTTAGTACACTCAAGGCGGATATTACTTTCGGCCAACTATTGGAAATTTCACCCACGGCAAGGAAAACATTAAAGGAGGGAATGCCGGTACACAAGAGGATGAGGAAGGTGAAAGCTAAAATAGCCGCTAGGATCCAATCACAAGGTGGAAGAGACGTGAAAGCTATAGAAATAGAAGTTGTTATAGTAGATAAGGTGGTTCCTAATGTGCTAGTCGACGGAGGGAGTAGTCTAAATATACTACCGGAGGATACTATGAAAAAATTGGGACTTGGACTCACGGGGCCTTCACCTTTGGTCATAAATATGGCAAATCAAAGTTCGACTACGCCTTTGGGGATGATCAAGGATTGTAGAATGACTACGGGAGGTGAGGAGTACTTGGTCACCTTCCATGTCATTAAAATGCACTCCAACAAGGACACCTTCCCCATTTTGCTAGGTAGGCCTTGGTTGCGGATGGCGAATGCTATGGTCAATTGGGGTGGACCTAAACCATCCATCACTTATGGTCCGGAGGGTAATAGGGTCATAGTGTCCATTGGTTCATTAGAAGGATGGATGAAGAAGGAGATGTATTTGCCATTGGAGAAAGAAATTGATGACTTAAACGAGAATGAGATTGGCAAGGCATTGGTGGGAGTCGTCCATCCCGAAGGTCAAAGGGTTGTTATAGATTCGGGCTCGGGAAGTCTAGGTCCTAATTTTTACAATTATGGGGATAATGGGGATTATGCCCAATGGCTAAGGGAGTACCCCGAGTCCGAGGTTGATGTAATGGTTACATTTCACCAAGTAGGCTTAGGGAGTGAATTTCCTAGTGTTAGTTTAGGAGAGGGCTCATTGTTGGAGCCATGTGAGGTGCTCACCGAGGAAGAGTGGATTAGCGGTGGGTTAACACCTTGGGTAGATGACGTGGAAGAGGGTGAGGTTAGTTTAATTCATGTAGATGGGACTCAAGAGGAGGATGTGATTATTGAGTCATCGAAATTGGAGGAGCCTTTACATTTCAAGACCACGTCTACGGGGATAGTTGTAGGTCAAGATGTGAAAGATTACCCCAATGTGCCTTCCGATTGGTATCGGAACAAAGAGGAACAAGCACATGTGTCGGAAGCGGATTGGCGGTACGTGGATGTGAAATTAAAGAATGGAAAAACCCGACAAATGAAGATGGGCTCCAAATTGGGGGAGAAAGAGGTTAGGGAGTATAGCAATTTGGTGGATGAGTTTAGTGATACTTTTGCATGGTCCTACGATGAGCTTAAGGGAATTCCTAGGGAAATGGTAGAGCACCGGATTCCTTTAATTCCGGGGGCGAGGCCAATTAGACAAAAGGAGAGGAGGATGAATCCTCAATTGCAATTGTTGGTGAAAGCGGAATTGGAAAGGTTATTGAAGGCCGGGTTTATCAAGCCGGTGGAAATCACGGATTGGGTTTCTCCTATGGTCTTAGTAAAGAAAAAAAATGGGAAATTAAGGGTTTGTGTCGACTATAGGAAATTGAATTCGTGCACACAAAAGGATCACTTCCCCTTACCTTTTATCACCTTGTTGCTTGAGGAGGTTGGAGGTCATTCGCGATATACCTTTATGGATGGGTATCCGGGTTATAATCAAATTTCCATAGCCCTCCAAGATATCCATAAAACGGCTTTTACTACACCTTGGGGTACTTTTGTGTGGGTAGTGATGCCATTTGGGTTATGTAATGCCCCGGCTACTTTCCAACGATTAGTAATGTATATCTTCACCGACTTGTTGTTCAAATCCATGACCGTCTTTGTGGACGATTTTAGCACACAAAGTAATGTGGATGATCACCTACATTGTGTTAGGGAGGCATTGGTTAGGCGTAGGAAGATGAGGTTAGCATTGAACCCGGATAAGACATTTTTGGGAGTGAATAAGGGAGTGTTGTTGGGTTATGTTGTTAGTGAGAAAGGTAGAGAACCCGATCCGGATAAGATTGCGGCCATAAGCGACTTGGCAACTCCAACCAATTCCAAGGGGATCTCTAAGTTGTTAGGACATGTGGGATGGTACCGGGAACTTATTCCTAATTTTTCAAAGATAGCGGTGCCCATTACCCATTTGCTCAAAAAGGATGTCAAATTCGAGTGGACGGATGCTTGTCAAAAAGCCTTTGAGGAATTGCGGGATAGGTTGAGCACCTATCCGGTGTTGATACCACCCAATTGGGGTAAACCTTTTCACGTCTATTGTGATGCTAGTAATGTGGCAATAGGGAGTGCGCTTTGTCAAGTAACGGGAGAAAAAGAGAAGGATCAACCTATAGCTTATGCGAGTAAGCAATTGATCCCCGCCGAAAGAAACTACTCTACAACGGAGAGGGAGTGCCTAGCCATGGTGTTTTCCGTTAAAAAGTTTAGGCATTACCTCATGTGCAACCCGGTTGTATTTTTTGTTGACCACATGGCTATCAAGTATCTAATTAACAAGGCGGAGTTAAGTGGTAGGTTAGCTAGGTGGGTTTTGTTATTAGAAGAATTCGACTACACGGTGGAATATAAACCGGGTCGTATGCATTTACAAGCGGACCACTTGTCTAGGTTGTCGGAGGAGATAGGAAAAAATCCGGTAAATGATATGTTAGTAGATGATAGCCTCTTTGTGGTCACTTCTACACCGGAGTGGTATGCGGGCATAGTGGAATTTCTAACAACCCACAAGTTGCCCAAAGAGTGGACAAAAGAAGAGAGAAGGAAGGTGAGGGTAAATAGTAGGCAATTTGTTGTAGTGGGCCATAGGTTGTTTAGAAGGGGGTCCGATGGTATTTTACGACGATGCGTGTCAAAAACGGAGGTTGAAGCGATTTTAATCGCTTGCCACGATAGCGCTTGCGGCGGTCACTTCTCGGGTCAACTCACCGGGCAAAAAATACTTAGAGCGGGCTACTTTTGGCCTACACTATTTAAGGACGCCCATGACTATGTAAGGAAATGCGACGCTTGCCAACGGTATGCCCGAGACGACCTTAGAATGGAGATGCCTTTACATGTATCATTACCCTTAATTCCTTTCGAAAAATGGGGCATCGACTATGTGGGTGAGGTCCATCCCCAATCTTCAAAAGGAATGAAATATATTGTGGTGGCAACCGAGTACCTCACCAAGTGGGCGGAAGCCAAAGCGGTGAAGACCGACACGGCGGAACACGCGGCAACATTTATGTACGAAAACATAATTTCGCGGTTCGGGGTGCCGAAGATCCTAGTAAGCGATAGGGGTACTCACTTTTTGAATGACTTGATTCGAGAGATGACAGAGAAATTTAAAATTGATCACCGGAAGACTACTCCCTACCACCCACAAACCAATGGACAAACGGAAAGGGTTAACGGAATTTTGGTGAGTATACTACGCAAGACGCTTATAGACTCGAAGCGGGATTGGGATACGAAACTAACGGCGGCACTTTGGGCATACCGTACAACCTATAAGGTAACTACGCGTGCTACACCATTTTCCTTAGTCTATGGTCTTGAAGCGACACTACCAATCGAATATGAAGTCGAGTCACTTAGGGTGGCCGTGAGTACGAGACTTACCGAAAGTCAATCCTTACGAAATCGACTAACCGATTTGGAAGCACTTGACGAAGGGAGGAGAATGGCGGCTCAACATATTGAGGCAATCCAAAGAAGGAGAAAGATTACTTTCGACAAACGACATAAGAGAAGGGCCCTAACACCGGGAATGATGGTCATGATTCAAGACGCACGAAAGCTTGAATTTCCGGCGAAATTCAATGCGGTATGGTTAGGACCTTACCTTGTCTATGAGGTCTTTCCTAATAATTCAATTCAATTGGAAACGTTGAATGGTGAGCTCTTTCCTACCCGTACATCGGGAAGTAGATGTAAGGAGTACCGAGCTTGACTAGGCAACTTACCCTTGGAGCAAGAGATGTTTGGATTCATCCCCCGATGGTCGCCAATTATGTGAGCCCAAAAGGGTGCCCACATTTAGTCTTAGACCCTTGAAACGTTAGTTGATGCACTTTGAAGTAGCATGTTACTTCACAAAAATATAAAAAGAGTGAAATGTTAGTCTTAGAAGTACCATGTTGTAAGAGGCTAGGATGTGAGTTGTTATTGTGTTTTTACCTTCGGAAGGATTTGAGTGAATGAGGATAGATAAGGAGAACTTGGATTGAGTAGTTAGTGAGTAGTTAGTGAGTAGGCTAGTACAAATGGATGGAGACAACCAAAGTGACTCAAGAGGCAAGTGCATTCGAATTGGGATGAATGGAGGATCACATGGAGCGCACAAGTGGACCACCTCATCATGGCCACTTAATGGGGAAGGCCCAAGGAAGAATGCAAGGTGGAGGATAAGCAAATTCTCAAAGCACCAATCAAATCACGAGTTAAGCATCGTGGTTTGAATTAAGTGGTGAGCGACGATTTGGGAAAGTAAGGGGAGAAAGTTATGGCGGCGGAAAGCGAAGGAGGCTAAGTTTGGGTTGAAGCATCCCAAGTTTGGTAAAGTGTGGTAGGTAGAAAGCCAAGGCTAGTTAAATGTTCGAATTAGGATCCTTGTTGATCATTTGAGGGAGGAAGGCTTAGAAGATAGGATTGGCGCCTACTAAGTAGGAGGAAATCTCAAGGGCTTATCGTGAGCCTTGAGGGTGCTCACCCCCTCAAGCTTACTATATAATCCCTCATTCTTCCCTCACTCATCCTCTCTTTCCTTTGTGCTCCAAGGCACCCCACGAGTTATAAGTGTGGGTGTGGGAAGCCATATTGGAGCACATGTGTGTGCTTAGTTTTTAGTTTGAGAGCCAAGGCTTGTTAGCCTTGAAGAGGGCTTGACCTCTTGGTAGAATTAGTGTTGACGTGAAGGATTCTAAAGTTAATTCATGATTCCAATTTGTGGTACTTAAAGTTCATGTTTTGAATACACGTGGTTGCAAGTTCCATGTCTAAGAGTTGAGCACTTGATGTTGTGATGAGTGCAAAAATATACTTGTGTGGATTAGTTAGTCTTAGTGAAGTTAGGAAATTCTCTCTCCCCCTCTCCTCTCTAGGATTTTAGGATTTTAGGATTAGAGAAGAATTGTGTGATTAGAAAGGGGTTGTTAGTAGAATTAGGGAAATTAGGTAGGAAGATTAGTTAAGGGCTTGAATAATTAGTGAGGTAGTTGGGGATTACAACTACAAAGTTGTGGGTTCATGAAGGAGCTGGGTTTATGAAGGAGCTGGGTTTGTTTAGTTAGAAAGTAAAGAGCTAGGTTTATGAAGGAGCTGGGTTTGTTTAGTTAGAAAGTAAAGAGCTGGGTTTATGAAGGACCTGAGTTTGTTTAGTTAGAAGCTAAGGAGCTGGATTTATGAAGGAGCTGGGTTTGTTTAGTTAGAAGCTAAGAAGCTGGGTTTATGAAGGAGCTGGGTTTATGAAGGAGCTAGGTTTATGTAATTAGAAAGTAAAGAGATGGGTTCATGAAGGAGCTTAGTAGATAGCCTACCTAATTAGCTCATAGACAAGTAGTTAGTTACATTATGCTAGTTAGTGTTATGGTGGCTTTCACAAGTAAATGTATTTGAGATTGACTATAGAGAATAGTGTTTTTTTTAACACTTGCATCCTCTCTTTAAAAATAAACCACGTGCACAAATTAATGGAGAATGTGGAGCACTCTCGCGATGGCAAGACAAAGGAAGCAAAGACCAAAGGTGCGAGGGAGAGATTGACATAAGTCACATAAGTATTTCTTAATACTTAAAGGCTTATGTACGGTATGGAGACACCAAGTGAGACCTCTTATAGTAGCGATACGGAATACACAAGTGATAGTTCAAGTGGTAGTATAGAGTCAACGGCACGGACTCCATTTAGGAGAGGGATATCCTTAAGGGCTTGTGTAGCTAAAGCGGCCGGATGGACGTTAGAAGCAAACAAAGACAAAATAGCACCCGAGCATAAGGAGGTTAAAATAACATAGTTAACTTATGCATTCTCCACATACGTATTGAAATTGTACATTGAGTTGTTAAAAGTGAAATTCCAGTTAAATCCAAGACCACTTGAAGGGTGAACCTTGCACTATGGACTCATCCAAGTCCAAATCCAATACCGCGGAGGAATGTGAGCCCAAACCCACTACTCGGACTACGGACGCTTAAGGGTGGGGGGTTTGGCCTCACAGACCTGCAGGAAGCACCGAAGGGACGGGCGGAGGTACACTAGCTTGCTTTTGATGTACGCGGGGGGGACCATCGTAGTTGGCGTCCTCGGGCTTGCAGAAAGGGACCGTTGGGACCCTCGGACAATGCACGCACTGGACAAGGACCCCGTTGAGGTCTAGCACGAGGAACCGGGTCTTGGGAGGCGAAGGTGGCGAGGGCAAAATCGGGGGGACCACCGCGCTGTCCTCCACACTCCTCGGAGAGGATCGGTGGGGAGCCGCGACGCTATGCTCCGAACCCTGCGGCGACGAGCGAGAGAAGGCGGCGAGGACTATGTTATGCTATGTCCATCTCAAGCAGAACGGAAATTTTGTGCAAACACAAGAAGAATTGGACCATTGGTGGCAACAAAAACATACAAGGGGAACAACATACATTGGGACACGGATGCTAACATATGGGCGCCAAAAATAATAATTTTATTGTTACAAATCTCTATGTACAATTTTATGGGGGGGGGGCGCGGTGAACGAGGGCATTCACACTATCCTAATTCTACATCTACAAAATTGGTTGCGCGCCGCCAAGGTCGAGCGTAGTCGAGTGAGGTGAGACGAAGGGGATCGCGGGGGGAGCACATTGTTGGGTGCGTCGGGGGGGGGGTGTAGTTCCTCATAGCTAGGGGGGACACGACCACGCCAACAAGACAATGACCAAGGAAGTTTGGGTCGACCGACCCAAACTGGGAGGGCTCAGTGTGTTACCTCGCCCTGGTCATGTCTCGACGATGTGGATGCCTCCACCGTCCCCGGTGCCCCACCTCTCTCGCCATCGCCTTCTCCGCCTACGTCAGGGACCTTGTCCTGCAAAGGTTGAGCATCAGGCCCTTGTCCTAAACCAATCTCCGCATATGCATCATGCATGGGTTCATCGATTTGGTTAGGAATAGAGGTATCACCAGGCCCTTGGAGGCCTTCAACATCTAACATGGTTGTGTCTCTTTGAGACACAAGTTCGTCAAGGGAGGACTGAGCTGCTTCGGGGTTTGGGTCGCCCGACCCAAACTGTCCTGCATCGGGGGAGGCGCCTTGGGGCACTACAATCGACGGTGGGTTTGGATCGGTCGACCCAAACATCCTGGGATCGTCCGCCTGGTGAGGGGGCGCCATCACTATGGGGGGCCGTAGTGGTGGAGGGCCCAACGGGGAGGAGGCTCCAGATACGCGCCAGATGTTGGGATCGTCCACTTGTTGGACCGGCGCGTACGGAACATGGGGCGGCCGCATCATGTGCTGGAAACTGAATGACCCTTGCGACACTGGGTGCTGAGGGATGCTCTGCGCTGGGAAACTGGGGAGCAAGTGCGGAAATGAGCTGGACGGAGCCACCACCAATCCTTGCGCCCACATCCCTTGTATGACTTGCGATATCAAGTCGGCGATGGATGGAGGTTGGGCCATCGGCCTTAGTCTTTCTTGTTCCAAGAGGAGAGCCCTCAGCTCTGCGACCTCGTTCCGCACGGGACGACACTTGTATGTGAGCGTAGAACGTAGAGCGGAGAGCGGAGAGCGTAGATTTGGAGAGCGGAGAGCATAGATGAAATAAAAATAGCAAACCTTCCAGATAAAAATAGGAATGTTTAAAAAATAGACAAGAATATACCTAGAATATTCCAGAATCTGCCAAAATTTGAAAAAATTGGACCTATTTCCGTGGGAATTATAGGTAATAAAATAAACAAAAATGCCCTGAAATTGAAATGGTCTTACTAAGTTTGGAGACCGCGAGGTGGTTGAATTGTTAAAACCATGGATGATTATAAGAAAAAATCAATGAAAATGGATTTTCTGAGATTGGTATAATTGAAGAATGAGTCAATCAAAATACAAAGGAATCAAAATAATCAACTTCCTTCGTTTTTATTCATCACTTTTCTCTTTGTCTTATATGTGAGTCTACTCTATAGCTTGGACTTTAGCAATTATCGTTTGTGGCCGAATAGATTATATATTGGACTCATACCCAACATCATCGTATATACACTTACATACAATGGGTGATGAAAGAGACATGTTTGCTGGATTAAAATGGGATAAGGAAATTAGAAGTCTAGGAGATCCTCATATTCCGGTTAATTTATCGCCGGAATTTTCGTTTGCTGCTGGAAATCGAAGTAGTGATGACTACGACCTGACTTCATTTTCGCAGTCTACACAAGCATGGAGGTGGAGGACGCGGGAGGAGCAAAAACAACGTGAGAAAAAAGAAAAGAGGCAGGAAGATGTGCCCGAGAAGGACGCTGATTTGGATGAAGACAAATCGAACGAAACGGAGGAGGAGGTGAAGGTGGAAGGGGAATCTTCAAAGTCTATTTCATTTCGCGAACGGATGAGAGCCTTGCCGCCGCATCATCTTCCGCTGAAGGATCGAAAGAGAGATAAGACAGTTTCTTATATGGATTTGCTTCGACCGGGTCCACCTTCCTCGGAATCATCCAAGAAGTATGCTAAACGAAAATAGAGTTGATAGACAAATGATACATTGTAATACGATACTTTGAATGGAATAAACATAATCATTGAGATTATATCTTTATTATCAATCAATTATTGCTTCACAAGAGGTCCAGAAATGGACACATATATCATATCCCAATGTATTGCTAGGCTGAGAGGAATTCTAGGAAGTAGATTGACTCAAGAGACCTCCCTCCATGATGAGTTTGACCTCATTGAAACTAAATGTCGGGGCGTGTATGAACAAATTCACTTCCGCATCCAAATTAGAAACCTTGACGAAGATGTAATACAGATGCTTACAATTCATATAAGAATTTCGTTTGCGGCCGAACTTGGAAATCATATCCAAGAAGTAGGCGCAGTTGCACTCTGGAAGATAACTCACTGTCACTTGGTAGATGGGTGGTTGGGGTTCTGATTTGGACTGCAGTGTGATAATGCAACCAAATCCCGGTTGAGGGATCATAGTTAACTTCAGAACAGTCGCATGCATAGCTTCAGCAGAGGCCACCATCTGCCTCTGCTTTGCCGAAGGTGCGCTGCTGGATCGCCGAACAAGCTTAGACAGTCTTGTGGTAGGGATGAAGTCGGGGTTTTCTGGAACACGGATTCGAGACATATCCAGCGGGGTCGCAGAGTTGGTGAAGAGTCGAGTCGGTGTGATGCGCTCCTTTGGTGGGAGTTGAAAACCTGCGTTCTCAAGCGCACAGATCTCCGAGCGGGTGAGGTTGGTACCAATCTTCACGGGCCAGATTGGGGGAATAGGTGGCTTCTGGTCATCAGCAGAGAACGGCATGACCCATTTCCGACGAGGGCCCTTGACGCAACGCCAGATGTCGTCTGGACAAAAGACGAAGTCAGTGCGCTTCATAGATTGGAGTTTGTAGTGATGCCACATACCGGTGTAGGTCGGCGCAGGGACGCTCTTGTTATTGGTGACAATTCTTGCGGTGCACTTCTTCTTTGTGCCCGCATGATTAGCCCAACAAGACTTCCCAGAGGTATAGGGTATGCGGGCAATATGCCAAAGAGAGACATCTACTTTGGTTTCTTGCACGGCGGTGACACGCTGGAAACCAAGTCATGCAGGTGAAGGTACTTGAACCTCTTGTACAGAGGGGGAAGACTCCTCAATGATAGTAGGCAATGTTTCAGGTTGAGAGCGAGTGACTCGCTTACCGGGGGGAGGGCAAGAGAAGTTCACGGTATCCGGACGGTGGGTCTCGCCATCATCACCAATTGGAGTGTTTGGTCTTCGCTTCTGCGATCCAAACACCTCGGCGCCCTCAAGGTGGGGATCGCGAGTGCAAAACTCTTCCCCACCGGGCATGTCAAGCAAGACCTTCTGCAACACTGTGGGGTCGCCAGTACGCTGAGCTCGACGTTGAGCACCCCTGAGCTTGAGTTCTTCTTTGCTTGGACCGTCTCCGCCAATTCCACCTTTAAGGAACTGGTAGTATGCAACAACTTGTAAGAAGGCCCGAATGTAGTCGTCCACCGTAGCCACGTATAGATCTCCACCCTTGTTGCCCGAGGCCTGAAGCCACTTGTTGTGGACGGACTCCGCAAGATTGCACGACGGCATCTCGGCCAACTGGTCTTGAGTCAGAACCTTTTCCTGATTGGGGAGTGCAGAGGGAGTATTAGAGGGAGCACATAGAGAGGAAACTAAATCCAGTAAAAGACAATTATGAATCATGAAGGGGATTTACCAGTTCCATGAAACCATCCCCATTGAAGGTAGCGGAAGTGCCAGAAAGCAAGCCATAGCTGGAGGTGCTTGAGACCGTCCTCACTTGTACAATTCGATGATGCCCACCAAGCCTTGATAGCTAGGTACATAGTCTCCGCCTCTGCTATAGAGGACGCATTGCAATATTGAAGGCAAAGGTGTCTATGTTGGTCTTGTAACTCATGCTTTATGTAGGATTTCGTATGTTTCTCGAGCGACTGTTTCCAATGGAAAAAACAAGTGCGCTCACGGCCCTCCATAGGAACTTTGGGATCTCCTGAATCATACACAATGCGCACAGCGTTCCAATTGGCTTGCGCACTGTCCGCCATGAAGCCAATAAAGTTAGGATGCGGGATACCGTGGCGGGCCATGACATGGTTGAGGTTCTGCCAGAAGAGCACTTGGGCATCCTTATCCTCCGATTGGAAATCACAACATGAAATGGTCATGACCCGTTGATAAGTCCCATCGTAGACATGAGCGGCCATGGTGGTCCACCCTTTGACCCGCTTGACGTGATCGGACATAATCCAGGCGTTCTCAAGGTCCCCACCCGGTTGCATCCGACGAACCAAATCCACCCCGCTTCCAGGACCAACCTCGGACATCTTGAAGACGAACACCTTGTCGGCATCGTCACCTTGTCCTGGGAATTGGTTCCGTTGGACGTAGGCCCAATTGCTAACGCCTCGGAGCTTTGCGATGCCATCCATAACACCGAACCTCCGCAAAAATTTGAAAGAGGTAACCTTAGATCGAAGGTTTGGGGAATTCAACCCTCTACAACTCTCAAACACAGGTTCGAGCTCTGTTAAGGAGAGGAGACGGTGTTTCTCACTATTTTCAGAAAGGAGGAACTCACCAACAATGTCCTTGCTGGCTTCAAGGACGATATTGTTGTACGTGGCCTGAGGCGCACGCTCAACGTGCTCCTCGAGAAGAGCATTGATGCGCTTCCGACTGTCTCTGCAGTCCCCAACCTTCACTGGATGTTGATGGTTTCCGATATGAATGCAGGCCCTTTGGGAGAAATTCTTCCCATGGACGTAGAAAATATTCGCCTCGCAAAGTGCAATGCATTTGGGAGGCTGTTTGCAGATCCTGCACACAAGAGTAGATCCGGATGGCACAATGCCAGAGAGAGGGAAAGGCTGAGTAGTGAAACCATCAAATTCCGTGTCGTTGACATGAGAGATACGATGGGCGCGTTGAAGGAAATCACAACAAGTGTTTTGGCATTGGAGATGGCCAACACAGGTAGAGGAACGAAATACAAGGCCAACGTCGTTTGTAATGTTGGTGGTTTGAGTCTTCGTCCAAACATGGCCATCATATTGCTTGTCCATGCCGTCCATGGACCTGGCCCTGGAAAGAGATGAAGACACTTCTGGTGGAGGCAGGACAAATAACTGGGTACCATCGAAACGAGGGGGGAGGTGATTAACCTCTTGGATTTTGATCTTATCGTAATCTATTTTCTTGAGGACGCTTTTACTACCGGGTATAGAACCTAGACGACGAAGACATTGAACAATAGGTGGAGGAGGTTTGGACGTAGACGGTACGGAAGGAGATAAAGGAACATAGCGAGAAGGTGAAGGCGTTACAAAGGAATCAGAGGGAAACAAAGGAGGGGAATCATGAACATCAGCATTCCTCATAGATACATCTTCAGTCGAAGAATCAGACAAGTCTACAACGTTGTCTATGTCAGGCTCGGTCTTGACACTTACTACCGGAGGTGTGCTAAAGTCAGTAGTGGAAGATCGAAGAGGAGCATGGAGTTCTGTTGACACTCCCATCCGAGAATCTGGCCAGCCCCAAACCCTATACTTTCCTGCGCCAAGCTCCCACACTACATTGCCATTGTCAGTTACCTTGGAGGGCTCATGGAATGTATGAACGAGCAATCCAGTATCATTGAAGATCTCACGATCTACCCATATTGTATTAACTTGAAGAGAGAACCTAATGCTAAGATGAAGCTCCGAGACAACAGCAATACCATGTGCACCAATGGGGAAGAGAATAGGGACATCGTTGGCATTGGAACGAAGTTCGGCCATTGAGCTGGAAGCCATGAAGGCAAAAAAACAGAAACGTAAATGCACAAAGATGCAAAGATTTATAAGGAAGAAGAATGGTGAAGACAAACGTTGTGATGTCACCATGTGCATCACCGAAGGAACAGAATTCGAGGAACTAATGTATATAAAAAAGGAGTAGGGGGAGGATGCCAAAAAGGGAAAACAAGGGACGGCTGCCAAAAGAAGGAAACCCTAACCTCAAGCACTGGCAATATAAAGAACAATACAAGCAAAGGAACGAGTTATTATGTGAATGCGATGCCCTAATAGAAGAGGATAGGAGAGAGACGAGTATTGGGAAACCGGGACGCACACATGAAGGAACCAGGAAATAGTCAAGTCTCCACTGCCGATCCTGGAAGAAAGAGAAAGAAAAGAAAGGGAGGCACAAGTTTTAGCAATTCAAAACAGAGGAGACGGAGAGAACTGAGAAAGAAGGAGCAATCCTGTACACAAGGAAGTGAGCAACCAACAGATTTGAGGAAGACGGGCGGAGAGGCAGAGACAGGGACGTCTAGCAGGAACGAGGAACTGGAACGGATAGAGGAAGAACGGGAGAAGGGTGGATCACAAGAACAATCGATGGGAGAGAGCGAGCATCGAAGCGATTCCGATTCAAGCGAATATGAGGAGGAGACAAAGGAGGACTCAATGGGCACAGTAAGTTTGGTTTAGCGTATTATGCACTAGCCTCAGATATACATTTAGGTAATTTACAAGATGGCATTTAATATTTAGTTATGTAATGTGATTCTTCATGACCAACATGTTGAATGTTGAAAGCTCTCTTTTTGTTAAAGTTGGTGAGATGGGGATATACAACCAAACCCTCTTGGAAACGAGAGGGTCAACAATTATGCACCACGAATAGGGTATTGGCTAAGCACGAAGTTGTGCGGGGCCGCCACCTCCCAAACATGGCCCATAGCAAGAAGGCTTTCGGCCCATTATATTTGGGGGGAAGGTACCTAGGAAATAGAAGAGTTCGAAAATAGATGGAGGTAGTCCACCGTAGCCGACACCAAGGAACCATTGCGGCTAACCTAGTTTGTCGTTCGGAGAGAGAAGGGAGGAGGAAACCCTTGCCGACAACCTTGCGGTGTAGTGTCGAATGTGGAAGGAGCATCCACAATCCCATAGCTCGGAGAAGTTCGGCATAGACAGGTTTGATGTTAAAACATGCATTCTGTTTAAATAAGTGGCCATGTTAGAGCTTTTAGATTTGTAGTTGATAAGCAAGGTTCAGATTATGACCCTAATAAATGGCCATGCTTGCGGTATCAGATTTGTAGTTGATAAGCAAGGTTCAGATTATGAGCCTAATAAGTGGCCAAGTTAGAGGTTTCAGATTTGGAGTTGATAAGCAAGGTTCAGATTATGAGCCTAATAAGTGGCCATGTTAGAGGTTTCAGATTTGTAGTTGATAAGCAAGGTTCAGATTATGAGCCTAATTAGTGGCCATGTTAGAGGTTTCAGAGTTGTAGTTGATAAGCTAGGTTCAGATTATGAGGGATATAAGTGGCCATGTTTGCGGTTTCAGATTTGTAGTTGATAAGCAAGGTTCAGATTATGAGCCTAATAAGTGGCCAAGTGAGAGGTTTCAGATTTGTAGTTGATAGGCTAGGTTCAAATTTTGAGCCTAATATGTGGCCATGTAAGAGGGTTCAGATTTCTAGTGTGCAAGTTAATTCCAGATTTTGAGTCTAATTTTGAGGTCAAAGAAATAGTTGGACAAGGGGGAAGGGCATCTCGATTCCGAGAGGGTGGTGCAAGAGGGGTTTTAGTGGGCCGTGTTAAGGTATCGGATTTGTAGTTAATGAGCTAGGTTCAGATTATGAGCCTAAAATGTGGCCACGTTAGAGGGTTCATAAATCTAGTATGTAAGCTAATTCCAGATTTCCAGTCTAATTTTGAGGTCAGAGAAATAGTTGGACAAGGGGGAAGGGCCTCTCGATTCCGAGAGGGTGGTGGAAGAGGGGTTTTAGTGGGCCGTGTTAAGGTATCGGATTTGTAGTTAATGAGCTAGGTTCAGATTTTGAGCCTAAAATGTGGCCATGTAAGAGGGTTCAGATTTCTAGTGTCTAAGCTAATTCCAGATTTTGAGTCTAATTAGTGGCCATGTTAGAGGTTCCAGAGTTGTAGTTGATAAGCAAGGTTCAGATTATGAGCATAATAATTGGCCAAGTTAGAGGTTTCAGATTTTGTACTTGATAAGCTAGGTTCAGATTATGAGGAAAAGAAGTGGCCATGCTTGTGGTATCAGATTTGTAGTTGATAAGAAAGGTTCAGATTATGAGCCTAATTATTCGCCAAGTTAGAGGTTTCAGATTTGGTCTTGATAACGGAGGTTCAGATTAGGAGGGATATAAGGTTCAGATTTTGAGCCTAATATGTGGCCATGTAAGAGAGTTCAGATATCTAGTGTGTAAGCTAATTCCACATTTTGAGTCTAATTTTGAGGTCAAAGAAATAGTTGCACAAGGGGGAAGGGCCTCTCGATTCCGAGAGGGTGGGGATAGTGGGATTTTTGGGGGCCAAGTGAGAGGTTTCAGATTTGTACTTGATAGGCTAGGTTCAGATTTTGAGTCTAATTTTGAGTTCAAAGCAATATTTGGACCGGGGGGGGGGGGGCTCTCGTTTCCAAGAGGGTGGGGTAAGAGGGGTTTTAGTGGGCCATGTTAAGGTATCCGATTTGTAGTTAATGAGCTAGGTTCAGATTATGAGCCTAAAATGTGGCCATGTAAGAGGGTTCAGATTTCTAGTGTGTAAGCTAATTCCAGTTTTTGAGTCTAATTTTGAGGTCAAAGAAATAGTTGGACAAGGGGAAGGGCCTCTCGATTCCGAGAGGGTGGGGTAAGAGGGGTTTTAGTGGGCCATGTTAAGGTATTAGATTTGTAGTTAATGAGCTAGGTTCAGATTATGAGGCTAATATGTGGCCATTCTAAGAGGGTTCAGATTTCTAGTGTGTAAGCTAATTCCAGATTTTGAGTCTAATTTTGAGGTCAAAGAAATAGTTGGACAAGGGGGAAGGGCCTCTCGATTCCGAAAGGGTGGGGTAAGAGGGGTTTTAGTGGGCCATGTTAAGGTATTAGATTTGTAGTTAATGAGCTAGGTTCAGATTATGAGCCTAAAATGTGGCCATGTAAGAGGGTTCAGATTTCAGGTGTGTAAGCTAATTCCAGATTTTCAGTCTAATTTTGAGGTCAAAGAAATAGTTGGACAAGGGGGAAGGGCCTCTCGATTCCGAGAGGGTGGGGTAAGAGGGGTTTTAGTGGGCCATGTTAAGGTATTAGATTTGTAGTTAATGAGCTAGGTTCAGATTATGAGGCTAATATGTGGCCATTCTAAGAGGGTTCAGATTTCTAGTGTGTAAGCTAATTCCAGATTTTGAGTCTAATTTTGACGTCAAAGAAATAGTTGCACAAGGGGGAAGGGCCTCTCGATTCCGAGAGGGTGGGGATAGTGGGATTTTTGGGGGCCAAGTGAGAGGTTTTAGATTTGTACTTGACAGGCTAGGTTCAGATTTTGAGTCTAATTTTGAATTCAAAGCAATATTTGGACCGGGGCGGGGCCTCTCGATTCCGAGAGGGTGGGGTAAGAGGGGTTTTAGTGGGCCATGTTAAGGTGTCAGATTTGTAGTTAATGAGCTAGGTTCAGATTATGAGCCTAAAATGTGGCCATGTAAGAGGGTTCAAATTTCTAGTGTGTAAGCTAATTCCAGATTTTGAGTCTAATTTTGAGGTCAAAGAAATAATTGGACAAGGGGGAAGGGCCTCTCGATTCCGAGAGGGTGGTGTAAGAGGGGTTTTAGTGGGCCATATTAAGGTATCAGATTTGTAGTTAATGAGCTAGGTTCAGATTTCAGGCCTAAAATGTGGCCATGTTAGAGGGTTCAGATTTCTAGTGTGTAAGCTAATTACAGATTCTCAGTCTAATTTTGAGGTCAAAGAAATAGTTGGACAAGGGGGAAGGGCCTCTCGATTCCGAGAGGGTGGGGTAAGAGGGGTTTTAGTGGGCCATATTAAGGTATCAGATTTGTAGTTAATGAGCTAGGTTCAGATTTTAGGCCTAAAATGTGGCCATGCTAGAGGGTTCAGATTTCTAGTGTGTAAGCTAATTCCAGATTCTCAGTCTAGTTTTGAGGTGCACTAAATATTTGGACAGGGTGGGGGGACCCTCTCGATTCCGAGAGGGTGGGGATAGTGGGGTCTTAGTGGGCCATGTGTAAGGTTTCAGCTTTGTATTTGATAAGCAAGGTTTTGATTATGAGCCTAATAAGTGGCCATATTAGTGGTTTCAGATTTGTAGTTAACGAGCTAGGTTCATATTTTGAGCCTAATATGTGGCCATGTTAGAGGGTTCAAATTTCTAGTGTGTAAGCTAATTCCATATTTTGAGTCTAGTTTTGAGGTCCACTAAATATTTGGCCAAGGGGGGGGGACCCTCTCGATTCCGAGAGGGTGGGGATAGTGGGGTCTTAGTGGGCCATTTGTAAGGTTTCAACTTTGTATTTGATAAGCAAGGTTTTGATTATGAGCCTAATAAGTGGCCATATTAGTGGTTTCAGATTTGTAGTTAACGAGCTAGGTTCAGATTTTGAGCCTAATATGTGGCCATGTTAGAGGGTTCAAATTTCTAGTGTGTAAGCTAATTCCAGATTCTCAGTCTAGTTTTGAGGTGCACTAAATATTTGGACAGGGGGGGGACCCTCTCGATTCGGAGAGGGTGGGTATAGTGGGGTCTTAGTGGGCCATGTGTAAGGTTTCAGCTTTGTAATTAATGAGCTTGGTTCAGATTTTGAGCCTAATGTGTGGCCATGTTAGAGGGTTCAGATTTCTACTATATACGTTAAGATCAGATTATGAGTCCAAGTTTTAGACCCTCTCGGAAACCAAAGGGTGGGTGTGAGGGGCCCAGGTGGAGTTCTTTGTTGTCAATAGTGGATTCTGATTTGGAGATATAGTGAATAAGGGGATTTTTCTTGGAATCGACAGGGTGGGTCATCTAGGATTACTGGGGCAGGTTGGAGGTTTCTAATTTTGCAAAGACTATGCTTTGTTGTGTTTTCTAGTGTCTTAAGGTGTATTATGTGCATGCAGGCATCGGAGTCTTTGGGTCTTACTGTAGCACGGGTGCAATACATGGCGGATGGGGTTGTTATATTGTCGCCTCCTGAGGCTAGCCATGCGGCTTTGGATGACATCTCACAAGAAGAGGTGTTTGATTCGTTCATCTGATACAAGTGTTCTTGTATTGTATCAATGTTGCATTGACATTCTGGGTTTAGAGTTCTTTTCTTATGCTTTCTTTCTCTTATGTTGTAGATTGATGTTCCGGCTATACCCGACTGCATAAGACCTCTTGCTGAGTCGAATCCAGCTGAAGCAGAGTTAACGATTCGTAGATCGCAAAAACAAGACTCCAACACCGTGATTCAGCGGGTTCGATTCAAGCCTCTAGGGAAGTCTCGTTTCTCAATTCCATTGTGTCGGTTGCGGACTCTTCCTCTTGTTCGGCCAATCAACGACGTTGATGTTTCTCGTTTGGAGAATGAGTTTGTGATGGGGTATCGTGATGGTGACCGAGCTATGTACGTCTCAGCATACAACAACCTCGATGAGCCTCTTGATGTCTCCGATGACATCAAGTCCTCCTGGAGTCCATTATGGCAGGAGGCCAATGCAGAGTTTGATGCCATACTCCAAAAAGACTCCGACCTTGCTTACTTTGTTGGCAAAATGTGCTTCGTGTGGGAAGGGAACCATCGATTGACAGCTTGGTGGAGGCATATCAACAATCATCACCCGTTGGACAAAAATTGGCATATATGGGCTGATTGTATTGTGGTGGATGCAAGAAATTGCACCGCTCTCTTTCTTAATGCTATGAATGACATCAACTGGTGAGTTCAACATTTAATGTTGTTGATCGTCTCTTTTGTTTGTTCGTATTTTCTCCTCTAACATTTTATTTGTCTAGGTCCACGGAGCATGACCATGTTAAGGACAACCTCCCCGCCAAGTTACTTCGCATTCGCACGTTTGGAAAGATGAGGCTAGAGGAGTTCAAAGACCTCCTTTCCGTTTCGGACTACAAGATGTGTGAGTCCAAGATGGAGAAGAGTCCTACTTGGTATCCCCTGACATTAGATGTCTTCGTCAAGTTCTTATACAAGGTAAATTTTGTGTACATTTTCCACTCCCATCCTTCTCCCACGTCTATGTGCGCTTCTTATCCTTATTTTTGTTTTTTTCAGAGGGAGATATCCAACGCGGCTGATACCGCGGCAAGGTTATATCGTGAGGCTACTCCGGAGGCTCAGAGAACTGCTACCGATATTTGGAATGCTATGACAAAAGCCCAAGATAGGTTGATCAAAACCATTCGTTCTCGGAACTTTGAGAAGTTCATTTCCGTTGCCCACAAGGACAACGGTGATGATTTCTTCAACGAGGTGTCTCTCCTATCTTTGTTTTTTGGTTTAGTTTTTCATCCTCCTATGAATTTTGCCGTGCTTGTTTTATCTTTATTTTACTTATCTTTCTTCTATGTGGCAGATTGACCGTCATTTCTCCGCTTTCCTGGTCACTGATATGACAATTGAGAAACTTCAAAAGGTGGCCACCACACATGTAGATTCCCACTTCAAGGCCAAGTGGCTACGTTGGTGGAACTCTCCTCCCGAGGTCAAGGATAAGAATAGATTTCCCTCCGATCTCCCTCTTAGGGAGAAAGTCCTCGACAACTGGCTCAACAAAGCTTCTTTCTGGGCTCAGGTGCATCCTCAGTATTTTGACTCCGTTTCTTCCTTTCCATTCTACATGTGGGATTCGAGTGGGTCATGCCAAGGTTTCGGATTTCAAGGGGATAGTGGGGTATTAGTGGGCCATGTTGAGGTTTCGGATTTGAATTAGATAAGCTAAATTCAGATCATGAGTCGAATAAGTGGCCAGGTTGATGTCTCAGATTTCTAGTTAATAAGCTAAGTTCAGATTCTCAGCCGAATAACTGGCCTGGTTAAGGTTTCAGTTTTCTAGAATATAAGCTAAGTTCTGATTTTGAGTCGTATAAGTGGCCATGTTTGAGGTTTCAGACTTCTAGTTGATAAGCAAGGTTCAGATTATGAGTCTCATAAGTGGCCAATTTGAGGTTTCAGATTTGTAGTTGATAAGCAAGGTTCTGATTATGAGCCTAATAAGTGGCCAAGTTAGAGGTTTCAGATTTGTACTTGATAAGCTATGTTCAGATTTTGAGCCTAATATGTGGCCATATTAGAGGGTTCAGATTTCTAGTATGTAATCTAATTCCAGATTTTCAGTCTAGTTTTGAGGTCCACTAAATACTTGGCCAAGGGGGGGGGGACCCTCTCGATTCCGAGAGGGTGGGGATATTGGGGTTTTTGTGGGCCATGTGTAAGGTCTCAGATTTGTAGTTCATAAGGAAGGTTCAGATTATGAGCCTAATAAGTGGCCATGTTAGTGGTTTCAGATTACTCGTTAATAAGCTAGGTTCAGATTATGAGCCTAATAAGTGGCCAAGTTAGAGGTTTCAGATTTGTACTTGATAAGCTAGGTTCAATTTTTGAGCCTAATATGTGGCCATATTAGAGGGTTCAGATTTCTAGTATGTAATCTAATTCCAGATTTTTAGTCTAGTTTTGAGGTCCACTAAATATTTGGACAGGGGGGGGGACCCTCTCGATTCCGAGAGGATTAGGTAAGTGGGGTTTTAGCGGGCCATGTTTAAGGTTTCAGCTTTGTATTTGATAATCAATGTTTTGATTATGAGCCTAATAAGTGGCCATGTTAGAGGGTTCAGATTTCTAGTATGTAAGCTAATTCCAGATTTTCAGTCTAATTTTGAGGTCAAAGAAATATTTGGACAGGGGGGGGGGCCTCTCGTTTCCGAGAGGGTGGGGTAAGAGGGGTTTTAGTGGGCCATGTTAAGGTGTCAGATTTGTAGTTAATGAGCTAGGTTTAGATTATGAGGCTAATATGTGGCCATGTTAGAGGGTTCAGAATTCTAGTATGTAAGCTAATTCCAGATTCTCTGTCTAGTTTTGAGGTCCACTAAATATTTGGCCAAGGGGGGGGGGACCCTCTCGATTCCGAGAGGGTGGGGATAGTGGGGTTTTAGTGGGCCATGTGTAAGGTCTCAGATTTGTAGTTAATGAGCTAGGTTCAGATTATGAGCCTAATAAGTGGCCAAGTTTGAGGTTTCAGATTTTTGGTTGATAAGCTAGGTTCAGATTATGAGGGAAAGAAGTGGCCATGTTAGAGGTTTCAGATTTGTAGTTGATAAGCAAGGTTCAGATTATGAGCCTAATAAGTGGCCAAGTTAGAGGTTTCATATTTGTACTTGATAAGCTAGGTTCAGATTATGAGGGAAATAAGTGGCCATGTTAGTGGTTTCAGATTTGTAGTTAATAAGCTAGGTCCAGATTATGAGCCTAATAAGTGGCCAAGTTAGAGGTTTCAGATTTTTAGTTGATAAGCTAGGTTCAGATTATGAGGGAAAAAAGTGGCCATGTTAGAGGTTTCAGATTTGTAGTTGATAAGCAAGGTTCAGATTATGAGGCTAATAAGTGGCCAAGTTAGAGGTTTCAGATTTGTACTTGATAAGCTAGGTTCAGATTATGAGGGAAATAAGTGGCCATGTTTGCGGTTTCAGATTTGTAGTTGATAAGCTAGGTTTAGATTATGAGTCTAATATGTGGCCATGTTTGAGGTTTCAGATTTGTAGTTGATAAGCTAAATTCAAATTTTCAGCCTAATAAGTGGCCAGGTTAAGGTTTCAGAGTTCTAGTTAATAAGCTAAGTTCATATTTCTAATGTCTTAAGGGGCCATGTTAGAGGTCTATGTTGTCAAAATTGAATTTTGTTTTTCATATATGGTTCAAGTTAGAGTGGAGTATGTTATCAAGTACCATCCCCTTACTATTTTCTTTGTTGTCATAGTTGGAGAAGGGGGTTGAGGGTGAGATAGCTTCATTTGAAAATGAGTGTTCCGTTGAAATCGATTGGAGTTCCGCGGAGGATATTTATCAACCGGCCAATTATGTTGAGCATTGGAGGCTGAATCTTTGGGACAAGGCATTTCTGGTTTATTTTGACGACAAGGGAGATTTGAAATTTATCAAAGGCCTTGATCTCATGGATTTTGAGGAAGGCCCCATAGCAATCAAACACGTCGCTTACCGGTAATATTTTGAGTTTTCTTTTATTTCATATAGTTTTTGTTTCATTTCAATCCCGCCACCTTTTTTGTTTATGATGTTCTTCATTTTACAGGTTCATCCACCGTGAGCTCGTTGTGAAGAATGCTTTGCCTTCTTCGTGCTTGCCAACCTTCCTTGTAGATTGGGTCAATGTCAACTCCGATCTTTGTGTGTATACGCCCGTGCAAGTTTCCAAGTTTTCGGAGTCTCACTTGCAGGCTGGGGGATGGTACTTGGATTGTTCTGGAGGATTTGTGCCTGAGGTAGAGAAGCCTCTTTTTTCCACCCTTGTGAGTAGTGCTCCCGAGGTGACCTTTGTCCCCTTTGAGGAGCCCGACATTGTTGAGCTTCCTCCTCCACCGCCCAAGGCACCAAAGGGAAAGGGAAGAGCTAGGAATACCGGCACTCAATCAACTCGGTCTGCCTCAAAGACCCTTGTTCAACCACCCACCCTTTTACAGAGTCCACCTAGTACTCCCTCCGTTGCTCCATCAGTTGCTCCATCAGTTGCTCCATCAGCTGCCCCCTCTATCACTCCATCCGCATCTCGTCAACAAACTATTGCTACTTCTTCACACAGTGGCACTTCTCTACTCTCCTTGCCTCGCAAGAGGAAGGCCGCCCTCTTGGATACGAGTGCCACCTCTTCGGATTCCCCTACCACGCTTGCCCTCATCGAAAATGTGGGCATGGTACAACTCATGCTCAATTCCGACCTTGCAGGAGGTCCCCTCCCGGCATATACGCGCATACAAGAGTTCATTGCCAAGGTTTGTATGTTTTCTTTTGGCATTCATCAGACTCCTTTCCGTTTGGTTTGGTTTTGTTTTTCCTTCTCCATTTTTTCTCATGAATTTTTCATTGCAGGCCGGGGAAGGTCGCTCCCGTGTGAACACCTCCTCTACATTTCACAAGGGCCTCAATTTACTCTTCGCGGACATTCCTGAAAATTTGCCGGTGCCCAACATCTCCACGGATGTTCCTGAATGGAACAAGCTCCATGATTCTTACTATGAGTGTCTTTTTGCATTTGCAAAATCTAACCTCTATGATCATGGCGTCCTTGTCCTTGTCCATTGTGCGAGTGCAAGTGTTTCTAGGATGGTTTTCGATTGGGCACACACTTACGACTTCTACGTCGCCGAAGATTGGTTCGGAATGGCTGATTTGGACCTCCAATCTCCGGTGGACCCCTCTGGAGTGGTAAGCAACTATCCATCTCCTAGTCCATTTTTGTTTTGTTTTTCATTTTACTTATTCCGATTCTTATGAAATCGTTGTCATTTTTTCAGACTCGCAAATTCAATATCAAGGTTCTTGTTCGTGCTAACTCCGTTCTGAAAGTGCGACCGGAGGCCGCCCAGGAGTATGGCTACTACCTCCAGCGAGATGGATGGTTGAATGCTTTCACCGATGAGAAGAGCCAGACAATGCGCAGTGATGGGATACCCTGGAGAGGTGCTCGCGAAAAGCATCAAGTTTTTTTTTCTATCCTTTTTGCTACTCTCACCGATAAGAATGATGTTATTATGGACTGGCAATGTGGTGTAGGTGGTTCGATTACAGCGTGTCGCTCCATTGAGCGGCATATTGTGGCCCTTGAGAGTGACCCAGTGATTTTTAATGCGATACTACTCCCCATGCGTGAAAACCAACCTTCGCGACCTCCCCGCTCAAATGCCACACCGTCCACCTCTATGTTTGATCCTCCTAAGAAGATGACCAAACGCGCATTCGGTTTTCTTTGTGCGTAAGTTTTATTTCTATGTTTTCTCATATTTACGTTCTTGTCATTTTCCCATCTTTGTGTGTTATTTTGTTTCTAATCTTATTGCTTATTCGTTCAGAGCGCCAAGGGAGAACGCATGTATGAGTTCGAGTCCTTCCAAGACGTTCGAGCTCCCAACCTATGCTGCTAGTTTTGCCAATCTTTTAGCGGAAGCTCCGTCTCCACCTCCTAGTCGCATCCGGCCTTTCAACAAACTAATAGAGGATTTTCTAGACATAGAGGCCGAGGAGGGTGAGGATAGTGATAGACATGGTAGTCCTAGTTCTTGACTACGCCTCGGACCTCCATTTTGTTTGTATTGATTTTACTTTATAAGTTTATTTCTTCAATTTTTATGTGGCTATTGCAAACCTCATTCAATCCCTTATTGAAGTTGGTTGGTGTTTGATTTCAATTCTCTAGATAGGTTGGGTGGACGGGTTGAGTATACTTTGAAGGTTGTCTACTTTAGTTGTATTTGAGAGATGCTAAGGTTGTGAGTGACTTTGAATGTTTGTGTTGAACTTTAACTCTTGGCCACATTCCATACCGCTTGAATGTTTGTGTTGAACTTTAACTCTTGGCCACATTCCATACCGCTTGAATGTTTGTGTTGAACTTTAACTCTTGGCCACATTCCATACCGCTTGAATGTTTGTGTAAGGCTTAACTCATATGTTCAATTGATGACGTAAGCCCTAATTTAATATAAACGTATTCGAAACCTAGACTATAAGATGTTTGATAACAAACACTATCTTCCACGCCTATAGGTTCGGTTGGTTCACCGACCAAGGTTCGGTTATTATTTACACGGGAATGGGGTGGCTTTTTCGACAAATTGAAGACAAACTATCACTAAATTCCACGGAAATAGGCACGACTTCCCCTAAAATATTCCAACAAATTTGAAAATCTCCGCTCTCCAATCTCCGCTCTCCGCTCTCCGCTCTCCGAACTATGCTCACATACTTGAGTTTCCCGTTCCGCACGGAGGGTTCTTCCGCGGCAGCCCTCTGCAGGCGGACGCGCTGCTCCTCGTCTCTACGCATCTTCTCGTTGGCTTCCTCCACAGTGAGGACCTCGGGTTTCACCCTAACCATGCCTGCGAACGCTGTCGGGGAGGGGGGATCCGATCTGAGCCGTTTGGCGAGCTCAATGTCGTCGTCGTCCTCGCTGCTAATGGCAATGGTCTCCTCCAATGCGTAATCGCCATAGAGTTTCTTTCCCTTTAACTTCCTCCTCTCCCGGAACGTGGCAGTCGCGTCCCTGGAGTACATGCCCCTCGCATCGTCCACCGTAAGGACGGGCATCATCTTACTCTTCGGGGTTGCCACACGCATAGCCTTCTTCCTCTGAGGGGCTTCGGATTCTTGCGTGAATCCCGTTGCCCCTTCCTCCACATCCCCCTCCTTTTCCTCCTCTCCGTGTTCTTCTTCGTCCTCCTCCTCTTCCAGCTCTCCACCTCCTGTACGGGACGGATTGCCCGGATGCAACCCGACTAGAGGTTCGGGTAATTGGGTTGTTGCCCTCATCGCAATTTCTTCCGGGTTGATCCGCCTCGCCCTATCAAGAGGGTTCTCACCCCCCTCAACAACCTCGTCCACGTAGCTTCCCGGGATCCAATCGAGGATATCCATCTTCTTTGCCAGCGATTTCTGCGTCCTGTAAAATTGCAGATCGCCATCCTCTATGTACGAGTAGATGTTCAACCCCAACATCTACACAATCCAAGTTATATAGAAATTAGAATTTGCAAGACAAAAAACAAGACCAAAAACAATATCTAGTTTGGGTCGACCGACCCAAACCAAGAGAGAGCCTAGTTTGGGTGGACCGACCCAAATCAAGACAGACCCTAGTTTGGGTCGACCGACCAAAGCTGCGCAAGAGCTAAAGAATGTAACTTACCATGGCAGCATAAACGGGTTTCGAGCCCCCGAACACGTTGAAGATACAGTCCCCTCTCCTCGTCAGCGTCCTCAGCATCCGCATGTAGAATTCCATCCGCAGCTCATCTGCAGGATAGTTTGCGTATTTGGCCTCGTCGTATAGGCATTTGCTGGCACCTAACCCATCTGGTACTTGGAAGAGCTTGTCCATCCGGGATATAGGGTGGTTCAGCACCTTCAACAACTCCGCTTTGTACACGAAGTACAAACACAGGACGTTGACGACCTTGGTCTTCTTGTCCTTCAACAACGTGTAGGCCCCCTCCGCCGGTGCGGCGATGTAGTGAGACTTGGAGACTGCATACTCCGGCTGCAATTTCCGGACAAGGTCGTACACCTGCTCCGCCCTCCTATCCTCGACTATCCATAGCCAGATATCAATCTCCCTGAACTTAGGACTCGCGTAATCGACGAACTTAGATAGGAAGGGGTCGTAAAACGGTGTGCTCATCGTACCCTCAAATGAGCTTCCAAGAATGTTCCTGAAATCTATGATTCCGAATGGAAAACGCCCCCCTGCTTTCGTCCTTATGGCCATTTTGGCGTCCTGACCTGGCCAGCCTTGAATTTTCAAAGGCTCGAAGGTGACAAGGTTGAAGTAAGCGTCCCCTTCAAATTGGACAATCTTCTTCTCCTTGATGAAGTTCGAGAACGCACGCGCTGTGTGGTCGGGAAGCGCCCGGTTCTTCCCACCTTTCACCATCTTGGCCCGCAGGAAGTCGTCCCCCGCTTCCCTTATTAGAGCCGCCATGGAGGCACTGGTGAACTTATATTCAGCTTTGAATGCTCTCCAGTTAGCCTCATGAACCTCGCCGTCCACAACAATATTCCTCTCCGGCACCAATTTATGCAACTCCTGCACTATAGTTGTCTTCTTTTTCCTATTCTCCGTCCATTCCTTCATAGTGTAGCATGAAGGGACGAAGGATTTGGGCTTTAAGAAGACAATCTTCGGGTGCACCCAACACCTTTTCGCCGTGGGCGTGAAATGCAGGATATGCGCCGCCGCCTTCTCCATCTCCGTCTCGGAAAGGCCTTGAAGAGTTCTAAAGAACTCTCTCACGAGAGGCTTCATTTGTTTGAAGCGCGCGGTTTGGTTGAAGTACATTCCTGTGTCCGGGTCGATGAGCTCACCCGTCTCATGCTTCTCAAATACACTCTTCCACTTCATCCAAACGGAGTCGGATGCTGTGATTAAATAAATCTCTCCTCTAAGCTCGTTGTATTTCTTCTGTTTGTGACTAGCATTATCAATGGAGGAGAATTTATTTATCATTTGGTATTTGAAGTCCTGCATGTGATCAAAACAATCATTTGAATGCATGTTAGATATGTACATGTGATTTCCAAAACATATCATGACCAGTGTCTGCACCAAGAGTTTGGGTCGATCGACCCAAACTAAAAAAAAACATGACTGCAACAAGACTTTGGGTCGAGCGACCCAAAGTACACAAATAAAGCTGGAAAATGAGTTTGGGTCGATCGACCCAAACAATACTCACCTCCCACTTGGGATTCTTGTCCTTCGCATTCTCCCTCTCCTTGGGAGGCCTACCATAGAACTCCCACACCTCCCGCGAGGCCATGATATTCCTTATCCAGGAAGCTTGGTAGGCCCTTTTCTTATTCCCCATGTTAAAGTAACGGGAGATGTCGCTCAGTCGGGTCTCATCGTCAGACCACACCACCAGTGCCTTCCACACCTTCAACTTCTCCTTCTGATGGTTGGGATCGTCCCACTCAGTCATCAGTTGGATTTTCTTGGAAGCCTCAACGCTGTGTTGGCCGTCTATGAGCCAAAAATCGCCTTTCTGAATTGTCGCCCACATTTCAGGGGTAGGCATTTTCTTCAGTCCCTGGGGCATCACTACAATGGTTTTCCTATCGTCTTTGAATTGTTCGCTAACGATCTGCGCGATTATCCAATCGACGTAGGCGTCTTCTTTTGCCCGGACACATTTTTCTGGTGGCGCGAGATGACACTGACTGATGTTCACGTCGAATTTGAAATTCCTGCCCATGAAAAAGCAATGGGAGCACTTGGTCGTGAAATTGTTCACGATTTTTTGGATCTCCCCTGCATCCACTTCCTGCCCTGGCTTCGGCATGCGCAATTCGGGAGAGACTGGCTCGTCAGTCATCACAGATGACTCTCTCGCCCTCTTGGAGGGAGTTGTTTGGCGGCTGCCAGAAGGCGTAGGAGTCTCGCTATCCGCCGGTGTCTCCGATGGAGTGGTTCGCCTCAAGGCAGCTGTGGTATTTTTGGGCCACCCCCTTTCGAGGGAGCCTAAAAGTATCACACAAGCCCTTCGGTGAAGGTGGCCTGCATTTGCAGGCGCCCAAGCCGAACCCGGATGATAGGTGTATAACGTGAGTAGTTAGATTTTTAAGGGAGATTAAATATGCGTCGTAGTACCTCCGGAGGTTAGGCCTTAGTTTTTTACTAGTGTGGCTTTAAAGTCCACTAACCAATTTCATATCTAGTTCTAACCTTAACCTACAACCTATTCTACGCGCAGACGCACCAGCCTTGAAACCAAGGCAATCCTAATTTGTGAATTGGGATGGTTCTGATACACCCAACCGGGTGTGACTCATACCACCCTAACTCAACGAACGGAATAACGACAATTTGATGGACCATTCAATTCTTCCTATTTCTTTATTTAGTTCTATTTAGTTTTCTAAGCGGGGGAACTTGGCCTAAGTCCCACCCTTCACACAAATTCCTTCTTAATTACTTACTTTTGTTTGCACGTCCTAACTTACTACATTAACATATTAGGCATCACCCCTTACCTCGGGTCTCTTGCCAACAAGGGTTTACGATTTATTTTGTATGTTTTGATTGTTAAATGTGTTTACACTGGATAGACCACGAAATGCAACTCAATGGGACCAGGGTGACGGGCGACCTGTAGGTTCAACCTGTTGCGCAATCTTCATAAATTGGGGCCATTACTCCCAATCTATGGGGCCAACAACATAATAGTGGATTCGCGGGTCATTAACCCCACCTTTCCACCAACAACATTCAGAGTGGTCGTGTCGGTGATTAATCCGACTTACCACACACGAAACTTGCTAATAAATGAAGCTACTACCACAAAACATACCAAGGGCCCCGAAAACAATGGAATTGGGTACTCCCTTGGCGGTCAAGTGGTCAAGCCACTTGACCTTACGAGATAGGTGAGTGGGTTTAGAGATGCGTACCTTAGCCGTGCTCCCTCCAATCCTAAATGGAAGGCTTAAGGTTAGTTAATTTACCTCAATTTTCCTCGGTTGATTTGGGCTTGATGTAGGCCGAGCCGCTACCTCCTTCCTTGCTCCACTTTCCGAGCGTCGACCTTGCCTCCTTCTTTGTAACTAGTTTGGTAGTAAGCGTACCTTAGTTAACAATTAAAATATAAAGTGTTATTCTGCCCTGTAATTTAATCCTAAGCATAATATTTATACTTAGTGCACCAAATTATCTTTCCAATGATCTAAAAATCACTCTAATCGGATAAGAAATGCAAAAGTTATGAGGGTTGGAAGTGTGAGGTCGATTCAACCGACCCTTCCAACCCACCTATCTACCTTCTAACTTCAAAAATTCATAGCACATTCCTTACTACTTGGATCTAGGCTTTCCTTATACCATTGGAAAGCTATGAACAAGCTCTAACTAGAAAAATTATGACATCAGCAGGTTAAGCTAATAGAAATTCAGCGGACTCCTTGTAACACAGCAGTCAATCAAGAAGGCTTAAACTATGTATCTCGCCTTCAACAATTCATATCTAATTCAAATCTTAGTCAAATCAAACGTTCTATATGACCCTGGAGAGATATTAAAAAGATGTATTTGATAAAAATATGTGATTAGAAAGGTAAGCCGAAGTGAACCCAGCAGGTCCTCTGTAATGCAGCAGTCAACCAAAAGTTCTCAAACTATGTGTCCCATCTTGCACAATTCATATCTAATTCAAATCATGCTCAAATCAAATGTTCTAAGCCATTTTGGAAAGCTACACAAAAGTTCTACTTGGGAAAAATATAATTTCTTGGAATTAAAATTCCTATTGGGCTCGCAGGTCTGATCCAGCAGCCGCTACCCACAAGACCACCCAGTTTTTCTACTCCATCTTTGGAAATCCATAACTAATTGTCATCTCAACCAAATCACAAATGGGAAACGGCTATGGATAGCTATATGAAATCTCTCTAAGAGAAAAATGATAAGTATCTTGTTCTAGCTTTTGAACTAAGCCTTCAGGGCATTGGCAGATGAGGTCTATAATGCCTCTACTCAAAACTCTACCATCCAACCTACCTCTACAAAAGAAGGAATAATTTTGTTGGTGTATTAATAAACACACAACCTAACTAGGAGAGAGAGAGTAGAGGAGGTTCTCAAGCCTTTCTTTTAGACCATTGAGAATACATGCTAAAGGATTTTTTCCTAACTACATTGAAGCAGGGCTTCGCCCAAAAACTAGAGAAAGAGAGAGAGCTACAAGGTGGAAGGAGGGGTTTTTAAACCCTCTCACAAAAGGGTTGGACCCCTCCTCCACCGGATCCATTTTTCAAACCCTTTCCCGAAATTTTGGCTCGGGGGTTTTCCCGGTTGAGGTTGCCACCCTCTCGCCGAGGTGGCTCCGACAAAAAACCTTTAGAAATCTTTCTAATTTTTCCGCCATCGAGTTGGCAAGGGGGCAAGTGGGCAAGTATCCCCCTTGCTCTCTTTCTTTTTTTCTTCAAAATTCTTCACGCCGATTTTATCTTCTTACGTAAAACACCTCCAATAGTCTTGTGTGCCTCACACTAACTAATAAACTAACACTTGCTTAGCTAGCATCTACTAACATTTGCTTAATAACTAGCATCTACTAATATTTGCTTAGCTAGTTGTTTTTACTAGCTAGCACATTTTTTCTACTTTGCTATCTTCTAGCACTACTTAGTTTCATTTTGACCTTCCTTCTTCTAGGCTAAATGCTAAATGAACTAATTTTTCCTAAATTCCCTATCAATTCTAACTTTTAATGCTAACATTCTAACTAAAAGTGATCCCGCAGAGTGGTGGACCACTCAAAGGGTTCACAGCAGCCGGGATTGGTCGCGGCATCCTCACCGATTGAGGCCTTGACGACCCTGCACCTTCCTCAGCGGTTGCTTTCCGCCTCACTGGTTGCTGAGATTTTGTCTTGCTCTACAGTGCTTTGTTCAACACGCTAATCGCAAGTTTTAGTTTGGTAAACCGGCTCGACACCTTTGTGTTCGATGTACTGGCATCGATGAAAATTGTCTCGGGTTTGATTACATCAGGTTCGACACATGACTCCCTTGCATATGTAGCGTCAAAGGGTTCGACGAACTGGTGCAGAAACATATGAGCATTTTGCACAGCGCTGTTCTCAAGGATGACGTCTGCGTAGTCTCCAAAAGACTGGACCGACGCCACCTCCCATCCCGTAAGAGTCGCCCAGGTATGTTTTTCCACGGTCCCTACTTTGACAACGAATATCAGTTTGCAAATGGAGGTTTTTACTACTTGAATTGATCAGGCGAGGACAAGCCCGTCCTTAGGGACATATGAGTCATCCTGAGGTGTTTCGTGCTCCTGCCATAACACGTCTGGCGCAAGCATGAACCACCTTTCTCCTGGTCTTTTCTTTGGGGCCATCTGCAAAGAAAGAAGCAAGGATGTTAGTTTCGGTCGTTCGACCCAAACTTCTTCACAATAGATTAGATGTCACGTGATGGAAGGGAAATGTAATGCATCAACGCATTTATTTTTGGATTGTGTCTTGTTATTTTAGAACTTCATTTATATGTTTATATGGTATTTCGTTATCTTGGGTGGATTTGCGTTTTATATTGTCATCAAGGATTTCTTGAAAAGTTTATACTGTAGAGGTTGCGTTTGGGTCGATCGACCCAAACAGCAGGCTGTGTTTGGGTCGATCGACCCAAACTATAGGCTGTGTTTGGGTCGTCTCCCCAAACTGTTCTATTTTAATATAGTTTTTTGAACTTGGCATGTAGCATATACAGTGCTTATGCGTTGTGTATGCTACAACAACATGAATTAACAAACACATGTTTGATTTAATAACATAGAATACCTTTCAGGGTTGTTGTTGCAGTAGGGATGGAGTGGATCTGGTGTTCTTCTTCCAATAACACACAAACTACAGAATGCAACTCACACACACTCTGAAATTTCCAAGCATCTACTGAATATTTCAAACAGTTCTTTAGTCTCTCAACACAGATCAAAAGCCTGTGTCTTTCAACAAGCTTTTGAATCTCTCAAACAACAACTGAAACTCTCAAAACAAGAACTGAATCTCTCAAACAACAAGTGACCCTTTCAAATGATTTTTCTATCTCTCAAACACCTCCTCATTATCTTTGAAGAACTCCTAAAGCTCACGAGCACTCCAAAAACATAAGAACTCCAAAACCCGCAAAAAATTACACATGTGATACAAATCTACAATCACATGCACTTCGAAACACAAACTAAAGCTCTCACACAATGTTCTAAAACACTTCACGACTCCTCTACGAACTCCCTTCACCTTCACGCCCTGAAACCCTCCTCCGTAGGTTTCTGTTCTATTCTAAACTCCTCCTAACTTCTAAGATTGCAGAAGTTCTACTGTGAATAGAGCAAGAGAAAGCAGGGAAATAGACGAAGTAGAGAGAAAGACAAAGCAGGGAAATAGCTAAAGAGAGCCTGAATCGCCTCGGCGCTTCAAGAGAGGCGGCGCTTCCAAACGAGGCGCGGATTAAGTGCTTGGCGAGGAGAGAGAGAGAAAGAATGAAAAAAAGTGACGGTTGGGGTTTTGTTTGCCTCGGGAATTGGCGCCCAACCGCACGAATAGGGTGCCCACAAGATTAGGGCACCAACAGAAATAGGGTTACGCGGGAACCAAAATCCTAAAGCCTAACTCAAACCCCTTAGCGGGGATTAACTTTTTAACGACACTTTGGAGTACCCTAAGGTTCCACATCAACTGCGGTAATCTACAAAACTAACCATTTATATAACTAATGGATTTTAACAACGCAACTTTATGCTAAAACTAAGACTCAACCCCTACTTACATGACACCATAACCTTAATTTTCCAAACAAGTTGAAATCATTGGTTTATCTTTTGTTTGAGCACGTTAGGAAAATAATACAATTGCGTGACATTGAACGATGTAATCATTGACATTTAGACTTTACCAATGATGCCAACAACTCACACAATATTCCATGAATAAAAAAGATAACCCCCACCCCCCAACATGAAATTCCGAAATTTTGAAGACTTGAATGTGGAGCCTAAATGAATACCTTCCCAAAGTGCATTTTGTCAGGGTTTTGAATTGCATGATCCTTATTTCAACATGCTAACATGCTCAAGTTTTTAGTAAATCCCATAGATATTCACTATGATGCAAGACATAGTCGCCAATAAACCGTGGAAACACTATATTCGTTAAATTGAGACTTTCTCTAGTCTCAAATTAATATATGGATCAAACAACATTCCGTGTTCCGAAACTATATTGAGAACGATCTCAAATATATTATATGTTATAATATCCCAAATCTATTATGTGTGGACATAAGCACATGTGGTAGAGCACTCAACACCAACTTCATCTACAAAAACACTTTGGGTAGAGCACTCCAAACTAGTTTAACCCAAGAAACATATAAAATGATTTCTATTATTAGCATGGTCAATAAAATATAGACCTTGCAACATACAAAGTACATGCAATAAATGCATTTTTCTTCAATGGAAAATTTAGTCCCAAACTTAATAAAAAAAATGAACTTCACAACTGTATTGAAATATAGTAAATGGATATTCATCCAACCCCAAACAATATAGCATTCGCAAGTTCTATCCAAACTTTGCCCCAAGTTTGAGGAGCACACATATGACTAATATATATTCGTCGAATTACAGTTTACACTATAATCATGCTAACACAATCCTACCAACTTCTCATTCAACGTGGGTTGCTTCTTCTGCGATCCGAGCAAGGTTGTCTTTTGCAAAAGTTATGTACTTTTGAGGGATGGACAGTGATCCACTATGATTTTTCCGTGGTTTCCATGCTATGAATATGGAATCTGTATCTACCCAAGATGGACCATGCTCAGAATCCACCTTCCACCGAAAGTTAGGGTTTGTATCCCAGCCTGTATAATGCCGAACAACATCTTCATTCCGTGTTGTCGGTCGGTAGTACTCTACTTGTATTTGTCGAAAATGAAGGCTGGAAGTTACAAAATTTGGTTTGGACAAAGCTCTTACCACCCACACTGGCTTTGCATATGTCTCATCTCCAGGACGCAAAATGAGCATATAACCTTCATGACAATCCACTGCAATGCGGAAAGATGGTGGCGGACGACTACTAGCAGGCCCCACGTAATGGTCGTCCACATCAAACTCCTCTCGAACCTCTCCATTTCCCAAAAGACTAGCCTCCGAAGCTTGTACATTGACACGTGTTTGTGGCCAAAACCCATGCCTTAAAGTAAGGGGTGTATCTTGATGAAGGTTTGCCAAAGCGCCACGAACACGTGTCCAATATTGTATCCAACTTCTGTAACGAAGCCAACACGATCCACCAACATCCGCTACCCTCAAACTCTCCCAATATTGTATGAAGCCTAATATGCCTTTACAAATGTCATCCAAATTCTTCATGGGTATTGGTTTGCAAGGCTTAGGCTCTCCGTCAGGCAACATCGTCCTTCCCTCCCCATCAACACACCATACAAGGAGACCCTCCGGCGGGCTCCAGTCTTGTGATGTGCACAACAACTTGTATTGCATGGCGGGGACACCATCGTCACGCACGTAGAACCGAAATTGTTGTGCCTTCGTATGCCCGATCAATCGGTGAGCTCTGCTTCGAATATACGGTTCTATAAATGCCTTGAAGTCGGGAACCTCCTCGATCATATGGGGGATGACGGGAATGTTCTCCAAATCCATGTACGACTTCATCAACAATGGGATTGTTGGAAAATCCTCCTCGCGCAACTTCATGCTCCACCGCCCAAAGGACGCATCAATATCATCGTGCGTGTGGCCTACCAATAGGAAGGACACAAAAACCTCCTTGAAAATGCCTTTCGCAACCAACAACGACCAATATGCAAAAACATATCTACTTTTATTGTCCTTCGTACAATTGTCCAATTGGACACGCAGAGTTGGGGGCAAATTCTTGACAATCATATCTTCACTTGGTGGCTCCGGCAATGAGTGCACGCATACATCTCTTCCATCCAAGCCCTCTTCATATAGAGGTGTTGATCCCGAGTTTTCAAATAACAATCTTGATGAATAGGACGGCGGTTTCTCCAAATCACGTAAAAGCTTTGCAAATGACCCTATCGTGTGGTTTGAATCCGCCGGATACAAATCAAGAGCATAATGAGCATATTTGACATCACCATGCCCATGTGCAATCATTCCTGCAAAGCCAACCCAATGGTTTAATATTCAACTATAACACCAAAAAATTCACATGGTGTACATGTATGGCCCCAAATACAAACCTAAACGCACAAATTTGTATTTAGGTAATGCAATGCAATTGTTATCAAAATCACCTGTAACCGAAACAGGAAGCTTAAAAAGGCCGTCCGTGGCTTTGATTCGATTTGCAAAACATGGTGAGGCTGTTTTGGCATGGTCCATCTTGTCATGGATGATTGTAAGGACTTCCAAAGGCCTGGAGATGGACAAAGCTCTATTTGTGTAGTAATCATTACGGTGTGCCTCTTGCATGTTCACATGCTTGAAATAGTTCATTTGATGTGCGGCATAGGACTCTGTCCCCATCGTGTGTGCATCTCGAAGGCGTTTCAACTTCTCGCATTTGGAACAACGGGCAAATTTGTCGCCTCGTCTTTTTGTGATGTATTCGCTAAAGTGAGATTTTTTGATAGCACTTAGTTTCGACAACGAAATTGGGTCCAACCCGGCCTTCTCGCCAACTGCGTTTACGTCCAACAATATGTCTTTCCATTTCGTGCCTGTAGGAAGAACCTTCTCCACAACCTTTTCACCGGTTGAGAGTGTGCATGTTTTGTGCGGCATTGCATCGGCAAGGGGGACAATGATGGTTGCCAAAGTGGCTGTTGCTTGTCTCGTTGCTTCTCTTGGTTTCTTTAAGCCCATGTTCCCATGGTGATGGGCACGGCGGCCTTCATTGGCATACGCGGCTTGTCTATAAAATTCCGCTTTCGACACACCATGAATGGTGTACCATGCCGTACAACACACGTCTATGCTCTCAAGGGTGATGACCTTGCGACCCGCTCCGTTCACATGTATCGCCCTATGGACATCAAGTTTTTTGGTGGATCTTAGACGGAAATCTCCAAGCCACATTTGTTCACAGATGGCCTTCAATTTATCTCTTGGGAACAATTGGCAACAACGATGTACACAACAATCCTTCGTAGCAACTTCTCTAATAGACTCCTCACAGAGCAACCTTTGACGTTTACACTTATTTGCAGACGGAATAGGACGTGTCAATGTTTCGTACTTCCGAAGGCCTTTGCGTGGCCGAATGTTTGCTTGGAGCTCCTGTTGGATTTGGACGTGTCGTCGCTCATGGTCGCGCAAGCTAACCCCCTCAATTGTCACATTCCTCAACTGTCGCGCACCTCTCCATGAGGAGTGCCCGAAACACCATGGGCACAAGGGGGACCCCGGAGTGACACCCGGGACTTGTGGCGCCGTTGGTGAGAGGGCCCAAGTGATCCTAGTGTGGGTGAGGGCCCCGGGCGTTGGGAACGCCTCCCACCCACGAAGACTAGGAGGCACAAGGGTAAGGCCATGAGCTATGCGTAGCTCATGGCGTGGTGATTCTAGAAAGCTCAAGAACACCTCAATCGGAGGTGTGAGCTAGGAGTTATGGCCATTTGAGTGGGGCGCTGTCCCGGGACAGCGCCCTGGTACAGCAGTGCCTGGGAGTGATTCCCGGGACTGCCAAGGTTCAAACACGCATAACTTCCTCAAGACTTGCCCGAATGGGGCAAGTGAGGAGTCCATCGGCATCTACGTGAAGCGTAGATGAGGATGGAGTGGTTGGTTGTTATGATCAGACATCATACAAGGAAGTTATGATGGTCTGAAGCTGCTGGGGGGGTTCTAGGCCCAGCAGCTAAAGGAAAATGTCCACTTGGCCCCAACTCTTGGTAGAGAGACAAGAGGTTGGTTGGCGGTGGGGTAGGGGCTCCGTGTAGAGTCCTAGAGGCTTATATGGGTGAGGTGGTGTGGCCTCACCCACCCGAGGCCGAACGGCAAGGCCTCCATGGGCTTTGGCCTATTGTGAGGCCATAGTTGCCTAGTATGCTTCGGGTTGTTGTAGTGTTGCTCCGGCAATGCGATGATCAACATAGGATTGGACTTCCATGGATGGAAGTCCACATTGGGGAAATGGGTTACCAATTAAGGGGTGAGTCCCGAAAGCAAAGTAGGAGGGTTGGTTCCCTCCTATGAACTATTGGTCCGGGGTAAGAGGAGCTAACCATTAGCATGGCGGAATGCGAATGGTTAGCGCTCGTAACCTTTGCTAGAAACGAAAATTGGCAAGATTGTTAAGGGACCTAGCAAGGGTTGCGACACTTGGTATCAGAGCAAGGTTCCAATATTTGAGCTAGCACTTTGAGGGAGACATGGCTATCAAAAATGCGGGTTATGATGGTGAGCCCGGGATTTCCAAAAGGTTGTGAGGCTCAAATTGGAACAAGGATCATGTGCAAGTGGATTTTGACCATACCATTGATTCTAATGACAATGGTGGGCATGAGGGTGGATTCGGTGAGGAAAATGGAGGAATGCTTTGAAAAGGCTCCCGCAAACCTCGAAAAGTATTCGGGGGCTAGAATACCGAATGCACCCAAAACCTTGGAGGGCATTAATGTTGGATTGAAATTCCAATTCGAAATGCTTGGAAGGTATTGATGTTGGAATGAATTTGGTGCTAAAGAGGCACCCGGGGCCTCTTAAGGCCTATGTGCGCTATTCAAACGCACAAATGAAGGATACACCTAAAACGGACGAGGTTTCTAAGAAATGCATCCTTTAGGTGGGGTTTTAAAAGCGGGTGGTGGATGCCTTGTTTAAGTCCCTAAGGCTTCTTGAGGACATGGTGGGGACCATCAAGTTTGCAAGAGCATTGAAGCCGATGGTCCCAAAGAGAAGTTTGGCGGCGCATCACCACAAGTGGCTTTAGCCAAAGTAGGTCCCAAAGAAATGAGTGCAAATTGTTTGGTCCATTTTACTTAGGCAAAACATGTTGGTGCCGCGGACGGAATGTTGAAAGGTGGCTTTATGCTTCCAAAGCAAATCATACTTGTGCCGCGGACGGAATGTTGGGAGGTGGGTTTGTCCTACCAAGGCAATTCATGTTCGTGTTGCGGACGGAGTGTGGGAAGGTGGCTTTGTGCTACCAAGGCAAAACATGTTTGTTTTGCGGACAAACTATTAGAAATTGGTTTTGTGGCACCAAACCAATTTGTCCCGCGGACGAAATGTTTAAAGTTGGCTTTGCGGACCAAGCCAAGCCAAGTTGCCGAGGACCAAATGTAAGACAATGGCATTGTGGCCAAGGCTAGTAGCCTTAAGCCAAGGCCAACTATTTTATATCTTGAGGCTCAAATGAATGGGACAAACGTCTAATGGGTTGACAAAGAGGCAAGCCATGCCTTCTTGAGCCCAAAACTCATAAGGGAGTTGGGGCTTGCCGATTGATAGAGAAAGCAAGCCCACCAAGGTGCGGTTTGGAAAGGGCGAACCGCATGAGACAAAGGAGGCCGCGATGCATGTAACCTTTCAATGTGGGACATTGGATTTTTGTCAAAATTTCACACCATGTGAAATAAATGAAATGCATGTCATTGTGAAGGCCGCCTACTTTGAAACTCACATGATAGATGTGAGGTGCAAGCCGGTGAGCTTGCGGTGCATTATGATGTGTCATAATGGCAAAGAATTGAAGTTCAAATTGACAAGGACTCCTATGGTAGGAGGACCCAAGTTGAATTTGGTCTTAATGGACCAAATGAAAAATAGAAAACATAATGGTCGTGGTTCGATTGGAGCAACTCCAAGGAATGAATGGGGAGGTTAGGAAAGATGGGCCTCCTCCAAACCACATTGGTGGGATGTTGGTGAGATACAAGGATGTATTCACCAATGTGTTGCCCAAAAAATTACCGCCAAGAAGTGAAAAATAACTTTGCTCAACGAGAGATTGAGTTCTTGAGGTATGTGGTGACAAAGGAAGTTGGTGGACGAACATGAAGAATGTCAAGGCAATCCAAGAAGAGAATTGGCCCTTGATTCAAGAAAAGGGCTTAGGTCATTTGTTGGCTTAGACAACTACTACCACCATTTCATTCATGGTTTTTCTAAGGTTGCTAGAACCTTAGTCAACATGTTGGAAAAAATGGCTATCCCAAGAGTGGGATGAGCCTTGTCACCAAGCCTTTGGGGAGCTCAAGAGTAACTTCTCTTCACAACATGTGGTTAAGTTTCCGGGTTTTCATGAGCATGTTGAGGTGCACATGAAGGCGAAGGACTTCACCATTGGCGGATGTTGATCCAAGATGGATAACCATTGCTTATAGGAGCATTAAACTCCATGGTTGTAGAAGCTTGTCCAACTTGTGCAAGAAATGGCTATCCCAAGAGTGGGATGAGCCTTGCCACCAAGTCTTTGAGGAGCTTAAGACCAAGTTCCTCTTTACCACCCGTGTTCAAGTTCGCGGAGCTTGAAAAAACCTTTTGAGGTGCATACGGGGGGCGAGTGACTTTACCATTGGCGGATGCTAATGCAAGATGGATGGCCATTGCATATGAGAGCATGAAGCTCGATGGTTGTCCGACTTGTGAAAGAAATGGCTATCCCAAGAGTGGGACTAGCCTTGTCACCAAGTCTTTGGGAAGCTTAAGAGCAAGTTCTCTTCACCGCCCGTGCTCAAGTTCATGGAGTTTGACAAACCTTTTGAGGTGCATACGGGGGCGAGTAACTTTGCCAATGATGGATTGTTAATGTAAGATGGATGGCCTTTGCATATGGGGGCTTGAGGCTCGATGGTTGTCAAAGAAGACAACCAACTCATGACAAAGAACTTCTTTGCCGTAGTGCATTGCTTGAAGATGTGGCGACACTAGTTGGGGTCGCACAAAGCAAAGGTCTACAAGGACAATGTGTCCTAAAAGTATTTTGACATACAAGCGCAAGTGAGCGCCAAGTCATTGCGTTGGCATGATAGCTTGGCGCTTATGAAGGTGGATTTGGTCCACAAACCGGACCGTGGAAATGTGGTGCCGGATGCGCTAAGTAGACGGGAAGAGTTCCAAGCAATGAGAACCATCCAAACCTTGTGGCTAATGTGTGCCGGCGAAGGAAACTTGTGATGCAAGATACGGGAGGGGTAAATTTACTACCCCAAAGCACAAATGTTTTTAGGTGAGCTTCGCAAGAGCAAGGTGCTCAAAGAAGTTAAGTTGGTGGACGGATTGTTCAAGTGTAAACAAAGTCAGGTGTATGTGCCACAAGGCAAGTTGAGGCTATCGGTTTTGAAGGAAGAATGTGATAGTCCTATTGCCGGCCATAGAGGAGAAAGAAAAAGCCGCCATAGAATGGTGTCATGGGGGTACCATTGGCGGTGCATAAAGAAGGATATAACCCACTTTGTGAAGGCTTGGATGAAGTGCCAAGTGAACCGACCCTCTTACCAAAAGCAAGGCGGTTTCTTGCAACCGTTGCCTATCCCGTCGGGGCCATGGCATAGTATGTGCATGGACTTGATCACAAGTTTGTCGGAGTCACATGGGTATGATGCCATCTTGTTGATGGTAGAGCGGTTTGCCAAGTTGGCACACATGGTGCCAATTGTGGGAACCGCCACCGCGTTGGAGACCGCATAGCCTTTTCTCAAAGGATGGTTGAGGCACCACGGGTTGCCAAGAGTGATTGTGTGGGATCAAGATCCAAAGTTCACAAGTGCATTTTCAATGCAATTCTCTAAGGAGGTCGGATGAAACTAAGGTTTACCACGGCCTTGCATTCCCAAATGAATGGGAAAGCGGAGCATGTGAATGTAGTCTTGAAGCAATACTTGAGGAACTTGGTGGGGGCGGACCAAGGAGATTGGGCGGTCTATGTGGGTCGAGCGGAGTGTAATTGCAATGTAGCCACGCACTTGGCTACCAAGGGGTGGTCTTTCGTGGTGGCTTATGGAGTGGATGCGCTCCAACCTATTAACCTAGCTCTCGAGGGGGCACATTCAACACTAGAGTTCAACCAAGATGGTGAGGACTTGGCCAAGGATGGTAAACAAGTCTTGGAGATGACCAAGTTGTTGGTGGAGAAAGCCCGAAGGTGCTACGGAGTGCAAATCAATGCCGGAAGACGCGAAGTGGAGTATGAGGTGGGCCAATAAGGTGTTGTTGAATGTGGACAACTTCACCTTGCCCAAAGGCCTTACTTCAAAAGTTCATGTCCAAAATTGGAGCTTCGTTTTCCATTGTGGAACAAGTGTTCAAGGACATGTATAAGTTGGAATTACCGCCGGAGATCAAAGTGCATCCGAAATTTCATGTCTCAATACGAAAGTCATTTTAGGACGACACCTTGTGGCCCGATCACAAGCAAGTGATTAGGCCACCTCCCGACCTTATGGAGGTCATTTGGAACATGAGGTAGGAGGGCACCCTCAAGTGTAGGAAGCCCAAGTGAAAATGAAAAAAAATGTACAAAAGAGTACTTGGTGAAATGGTGAGGATACCATGAAAAAGAAACCGCTTGGGTGGCGGCAAGAGACATGGTGAACACCAATGAATAGGTGAAGCACTTTGAAGAAACTAAGGCTAAGGATTCCAATAAAAAGAAGCGTAGGCATTGATGAGGACATCAATCTCCTTTAGTGGGGGAGAGACGCTAGTAGCACACTTAGCTTCGAGGTTAATTACTCCACAACATGAACTTGTTCTTTGGCTTGAGGGAATAAAGTCCAAACTTTAGTGGTGCAAAGAGAAAAGTATGAGATGAGGTCCTAGTCTTGTACTTGTGCTTGGTTAATGGAAGAGGGGGAATAGATATGCCAAACTAGGTTGGGTAAGCCGAGTAATTGGGGGCCATGGCTTGGAGGGGCCTTGGATAAAACCAAGAAACTTCTTAGTTGTGGGCTTGTCCGGGCGGGGGCAAGGTGATGGCGCGTGCTCATAAAAGTGCTACCCGCGAGCTAACGAGAGTTGGCGCATGGGAGTCATGAACCCATGTCTCGAAAGAGCAAAGTGGGAACCGAGTCGGGCGGGACTTGGCATCACCCCCGTGCGATGGAGGCGTGGCTTAACAATGGAAAGCCATCTCGGAGTTGCAACCGAGACAACTTAGTGGAAGCGTTGAGGTCTCGCCTAGATGTGTCACGTTAGGCTAGTGGAGCCTAACGGGGGGGGGGGAGGCCCCAAAAGAGGGGCAACCCATGTGAGTCCCGAAGTAGGTGGGTCTAGTATAGGTTAGGTCCTTGGAGGAGTTCCAAGGTCGCTAACGGACCACCTAGTAACGACACCTTTGGGACTATGCCAAATTTGAAGATGCATTGTGGGGGTCGCGCCCTAAGGTAAACACAATGCCGCACCATAGAGGATGGCAACTTGAGAATTGGTGTGCCGACTACGAGTATAGTCGATGAGGGCATCGACTCCGTTTGGTGGGGGTGAGTGTCGCGCACCTCTCCATGAGGAGTGCCCGAAACACCATGGGCACAAGGGGGACCCCGGAGTGACACCCGGGACTTGTGGCGCCGTTGGTGAGAGGGCCCAAGTGATCCTAGTGTGGGTGAGGGCCCCGGGCGTTGGGAACGCCTCCCACCCACGAAGACTAGGAGGCACAAGGGTAAGGCCATGAGCTATGCGTAGCTCATGGCGTGGTGATTCTAGAAAGCTCAAGAACACCTCAATCGGAGGTGTGAGCTAGGAGTTATGGCCATTTGAGTGGGGCGCTGTCCCGGGACAGCGCCCTGGTACAGCAGTGCCTGGGAGTGATTCCCGGGACTGCCAAGGTTCAAACACGCATAACTTCCTCAAGACTTGCCCGAATGGGGCAAGTGAGGAGTCCATCGGCATCTACGTGAAGCGTAGATGAGGATGGAGTGGTTGGTTGTTATGATCAGACATCATACAAGGAAGTTATGATGGTCTGAAGCTGCTGGGGGGGTTCTAGGCCCAGCAGCTAAAGGAAAATGTCCACTTGGCCCCAACTCTTGGTAGAGAGACAAGAGGTTGGTTGGCGGTGGGGTAGGGGCTCCGTGGAGAGTCCTAGAGGCTTATATGGGTGAGGTGGTGTGGCCTCACCCACCCGAGGCCGAACGGCAAGGCCTCCATGGGCTTTGGCCTATTGTGAGGCCATAGTTGCCTAGTATGCTTCGGGTTGTTGTAGTGTTGCTCCGGCAATGCGATGATCAACATAGGATTGGACTTCCATGGATGGAAGTCCACATTGGGGAAATGGGTTACCAATTAAGGGGTGAGTCCCGAAAGCAAAGTAGGAGGGTTGGTTCCCTCCTATGAACTATTGGTCCGGGGTAAGAGGAGCTAACCATTAGCATGGCGGAATGCGAATGGTTAGCGCTCGTAACCTTTGCTAGAAACGAAAATTGGCAAGATTGTTAAGGGACCTAGCAAGGGTTGCGACATCAACGGCCACCTTCGCAACGAGAACCTATGAGTTGGATTGACTTCCGAATGTACGAGTGATTCTAATATAACAACTCCAACGTCCTCGGTGCCAAGGGGGTGTTCATCAATGCAATCTTGTGGATGTGTGTTACGACAAATACCCTCCGCCACAGCAACTCCACTGTCATTAACAAGTACCACATCCAAATTCACCCATGAAGCTCGTGAAAGCCCCGCACATTCCACAATGGGGCAAAAAGGGTTAGATGGCGAAGGACTCCCCAAATGACCTTCATCTGCACTGTCATCAAAACTATCCTCCCCGACAATGTCTAGCTCATCCCCAGACAGAGATTGGGTGCTGCCCATGTCTTCAGAGAAGGAATCCCCTCTTCCACCAACTCCCTCCATTACGCCTACACACATGCACATGAAACCTCAACAAACATGGACACAACGTAAGGGTCCAAAAGAATCAAATATTGGAAAATGCAAAACATCACGATGAATGGGGACACTGAGGATCAAGACATTTGCAACACAAATGCAATGTGAGCTCCCAATACTGTGCGCCAGTCCACAAAATGTTCCACAAAATATTTTGGGTGGGAGTTTGGGTCGGCCGACCTAAACCCTGTGGCACCAGGGATTGAGGGCCATCCACACCTTGCCCGTGGGATAGGGTCGGGTTCCGGTCGACCGACTCAAACCTTGTACAATGATGGGTTGAGGGCCATTTAGAATTCCATCACATTGTGGGGAAAACTTTGGGTCGACCGACCCAATCCTTGTCATGGTCAACTACAACCGCCGAAACTGGGGAAGGGGTTTGGGTCGACCGACCCAAACTTTCACAGGGTAAACCCACCCACACTCAGAAGGGGTTTGGGTCGGTCGACCCAAACTTTCACAGGGTAAGTCCACCCACACCGGGAAAGGGTTTGGGTCGGTCGACCCAAACTTTCACAGTGTAAATCCACCCAAGCTGGGGTTGGGGTTTGGGTCGCTCGACCCAAACATTACATATGATGGGATAAGGTTCCTACTCTGTCAGTCCAAACCTTCTGAGTACCTTGGGTAAGGGCCATTAACAATTCGTTCACGATGTGCGAAAAAGTTTGGGTCGACCGACCCAAACCTCACAAGGGTCAGAGTAGACCCCCCCCAACACTAGTAAAGGGGTTTGGGTCGACCGACCCAAACCTCACAAGGGTCAAAGTAGATCCCCCCCAACACTAGTGAAGGGGTTTGGGTCGACCGACCCAAACCTCACAAGGGTCAGAGTAGACCCCCCCCCAACACTAGTGAAGGGGTTTGGGTTGACCGACCCAAACCTCACAAGGGTGAGACTAGAACCCGCCCACACTACTGGAGGGGTTTGGGTCGACCGACCCAAACCTCACAAGGGTCAGACTGGAACCCGCCAACACTAGTGTCGACCGACGTATAATACAACGTATAATGCGGCGTATAATGCAGCGGATATTGAGAGGTGTGTGGGATTTCAGCTCATTGCAAAGTTCACTGCGGACTTGCATGCTGTGGATAGGTCCTCATAAACAGCAGCGTGAACGAACCTCGAAGTACAGCTCCGACTAAGAGTTCTCTCTATGAATTCAGGAGTGGGAGAAGAGCAAAAAAAACCAACTTTTGGGGGGTGCGCCCCTTTATACTATCCACCTCCACTTGCCCGACTTCCTCATTGGATGCCTTTCCCGCCTTGTTATTTCAAACCTCCTGACAGAATTCCCCGTTTTCTGTTTATTGTAGAAAATGCGCATCTTTCAATGCCCCTCTCATACCCCAGCCGTCATATGATTTAGTCTATGATATTTAATCTTTTTTTGGTTTTGTGTGTATATGACATACGACATTGGGAGGAAGGGTGGCAGCCACATTAATTTTTTCAAGTGTCACAACGGTATATTTTAACCAATATGTATACCCAACCACAACTCCATTCAATGCTTTCAAGTGCAAACCTATTTCAGTGGGGTTGGGGCCATTTGGAGGCTGCAATTATGAGAGAGTTTCCAAGGCTTGAGGCCATTGTCATGATGAATAAAATTATTTATTTGTCTCCCCTAAACCCTAAACCCTAGAACATTGCTCTATTATCTCGCATGGAAGTGTGGCAATGATAAACGTATGTAACACTATATTCGTTAAATTCAGACTTTCTCTAGTCTCAAATTAATATATGGATCAAACAAAAACTTCTACAATGTCACCCTAATGCATCATATACATATTAAATGATGATATTGATCTACTTTCACTCAAACATTACGGTATGGCATTAACCAATATGTAGACAAAAGAAGTCTAAACATTGTGTAACGCCTTATGGTAAGAGTCACTAAATACAATAGTTAAAGTGGTTATGAAGATCCTCGCAAGGGGAATTATTAATTTTGAAATCAAATTATGTCATGACAAAGTTCATTTATTGTTCCAAATCTGAATTTGCAACAATGCAAGTGACAAGAGCTTTTATATATAATATGTTGTCATCCCTAAACCCTAAACCCTACAACCTAAACTCAACATCATCTTTACTATAACCTTCCTATAAGACTCTTCTCACCAGTAAGTCAATGTTGTACGTTAATATTGGATAGATTAATATGTTATAACCATGACTCCTAAACCCTAAACCCTAAACCCTAAATCCCAAATCTTGTAGTTGTTCAGTGCTACCTCCATATACAAACAACATCAAGTTTGTCTTGCGCCATTATCTAATATACTTGGAACGAACCTTCAATAACAACATGATTGCTTGAAGGGCTTCATATGATGTTGTGGTTCTCCGATTTGCTTTTATATCACATTCCAAGTACATATATCACGATCCATGGTTTATTGGTGACTATGTGATTCATCAAAGTGAATATCTAGGGGATACCCTATAAAACTTGAGCATGTTAGCATTTTGAAATAAAGATCATGCAATTCCAAACCCTCACAATATGCACTTGGGGAAGGTATTCATTTAGGCTCCACATTCAAATATCCTCAATTTCCGAATTTCATGTTGGGGGGTGGGGATTGTCTTTTTTATTCATTGCATATTGTGTGAGTTGTTGGCATCAATGGTAAAGTCTATTGTATTTGGCACGTAATTGTATTTTTTTTATAACGTGCTCAAACAAACGAGAAACCAATGACTTCAACTTGTTTGGAAAATTTAGTTAATGGTGTCATGTAAGTAGGAATTAAGTATTAGTGTTAGCATAAAGTTGCGTTGTAAAGATGTATTAGTTGTATAAATGGTTTAGTTTTTTAGAATACCTCATTTGATGTATACCTTAGGCTACTCCAAAGTCTATTCAAAATTGTACCACCCGCTAAGGGTTTACTCCTTAGAGGGATGGGAGTTAGGGTTCCCCGTAACCCTATTCCCGTTGCTGCCCTAATCACGTTGGCACCCTATTCGCGCGGTTGGGGGCCAATTCCCGAGGGTAACAAAACCCCAGCCGCCAAGCATTCTCCTCCTTTCTCTCTCTCTCTCCCGCCAACCTTTCGCTCCGCGCCTCTTGTGGAAGCGCCACCTCTCCTGAAGCGCCGTGGTGTTTTGAGAGATTCAGTTGTTGTTTTAACAGACTCAGTTGTTGTTTGAGTGATTCTGAAGAGACTCAGGAGTTGTGTGAGAGATTGTGGGTTTATTGAGAGATTCAAGAAAGGTTTGAAATCTTTGGTAGTTGTTTGTGAGTTTTAGCGTGTCTGCGAATAGGAATGCACTGATTCTGTCTTAGTCGAAGAAGAGCACTTGTTCAAAAGCAACCATCTGCAACGACTACAACAGAAACCCTCAGCAAAGGTATTGTTTTTCAAGGGGTTCCAATATGTGTTTCTTAATTGACAGTGTTGTAGCATACACAATGCATAAGCATTGTATATGCTACATGCCAAGTTTAAAAAACTATATTAAAATAGAACAGTTTGGGAAGACGACCCAAACACAGCCTATAGTTTGGGTCGATCGACCCAAACAGCACGATGTGCTTTGGGTCCCTAAACCCTAAACACAGCCTATAGTTTGGGTCGATCGACCCAAACAACACGATGTGCTTTGGGTCCCTAAACCCTAAACACAGCCTATAGTTTGGGTCGATCGACCCAAAGCACATCCTGCTGTTTGGGTCGGTCGACCCAAACGCAACCTCTACAGTATAAACTTTTCAAGAAATCCTTGATGACAATATAAAACGCAAATCCACCCAAGATAACGAAATACCATATAAACATATAAATGAAGTTCTAAAATAACAAGACACAATCCAAAAATAAATGCGTTGATGCATTACATTTCCCTTCCATCACGTGACATCTAATCTATTGTGAAGAAGTTTGGGTCGAACGACCGAAACTAACATCCTTGCTTCTTTCTTTGCAGATGGCCCCAAAGAAAAGACCAGGAGAAAGGTGGTTCATGCTTGCGCCAGACGTGTTATGGCAGGAGCACGAAACACCTCAGGATGACTCATATGTCCCTAAGGACGGGCTTGTCCTCGCCTGATCAATTCAAGTAGTAAAAACCTCCATTTGCAAACTGATATTCGTTGTCAAAGTAGGGACCGTGGAAAAACATACCTGGGCGACTCTTACGGGATGGGAGGTGGCGTCGGTCCAGTCTTTTGGAGACTACGCAGACGTCATCCTTGAGAACAGCGCTGTGCAAAATGCTCATATGTTTCTGCACCAGTTCGTCGAACCCTTTGACGCTACATATGCAAGGGAGTCATGTGTCGAACCTGATGTAATCAAACCCGAGACAATTTTCATCGATGCCAGTACATCGAACACAAAGGTGTCGAGCCGGTTTACCAAACTAAAACTTGCGATTAGCGTGTTGAACAAAGCACTGTAGAGCAAGACAAAATCTCAGCAACCAGTGAGGCGGAAAGCAACCGCTGAGGAAGGTGCAGGGTCGTCAAGGCCTCAATCGGTGAGGATGCCGCGACCAATCCCGGCTGCTGTGAACCCTTTGAGTGGTCCACCACTCTGCGGGATCACTTTTAGTTAGAATGTTAGCATTAAAAGTTAGAATTGATAGGGAATTTAGGAAAAATTAGTTCATTTAGCATTTAGCCTAGAAGAAGGAAGGTCAAAATGAAACTAAGTAGTGCTAGAAGATAGCAAAGTAGAAAAAATGTGCTAGCTAGTAAAAACAACTAGCTAAGCAAATATTAGTAGATGCTAGTTATTAAGCAAATGTTAGTAGATGCTAGCTAAGCAAGTGTTAGTTTATTAGTTAGTGTGAGGCACACAAGACTATTGGAGGTGTTTTACGTAAGAAGATAAAATCGGCGTGAAGAATTTTGAAGAAAAAAAGAAAGAGAGCAAGGGGGATACTTGCCCACTTGCCCCCTTGCCAACTCGATGGCGGAAAAATTAGAAAGATTTCTAAAGGTTTTTTGTCGGAGCCACCTCGGCGAGAGGGTGGCAACCTCAACCGGGAAAACCCCCGAGCCAAAATTTCGGGAAAGGGTTTGAAAAATGGATCCGGTGGAGGAGGGGTCCAACCCTTTTGTGAGAGGGTTTAAAAACCCCTCCTTCCACCTTGTAGCTCTCTCTCTTTCTCTAGTTTTTGGGCGAAGCCCTGCTTCAATGTAGTTAGGAAAAAATCCTTTAGCATGTATTCTCAATGGTCTAAAAGAAAGGCTTGAGAACCTCCTCTACTCTCTCTCTCCTAGTTAGGTTGTGTGTTTATTAATACACCAACAAAATTATTCCTTCTTTTGTAGAGGTAGGTTGGATGGTAGAGTTTTGAGTAGAGGCATTATAGACCTCATCTGCCAATGCCCTGAAGGCTTAGTTCAAAAGCTAGAACAAGATACTTATCATTTTTCTCTTAGAGAGATTTCATATAGCTATCCATAGCCGTTTCCCATTTGTGATTTGGTTGAGATGACAATTAGTTATGGATTTCCAAAGATGGAGTAGAAAAACTGGGTGGTCTTGTGGGTAGCGGCTGCTGGATCAGACCTGCGAGCCCAATAGGAATTTTAATTCCAAGAAATTATATTTTTCCCAAGTAGAACTTTTGTGTAGCTTTCCAAAATGGCTTAGAACATTTGATTTGAGCATGATTTGAATTAGATATGAATTGTGCAAGATGGGACACATAGTTTGAGAACTTTTGGTTGACTGCTGCATTACAGAGGACCTGCTGGGTTCACTTCGGCTTACCTTTCTAATCACATATTTTTATCAAATACATCTTTTTAATATCTCTCCAGGGTCATATAGAACGTTTGATTTGACTAAGATTTGAATTAGATATGAATTGTTGAAGGCGAGATACATAGTTTAAGCCTTCTTGATTGACTGCTGTGTTACAAGGAGTCCGCTGAATTTCTATTAGCTTAACCTGCTGATGTCATAATTTTTCTAGTTAGAGCTTGTTCATAGCTTTCCAATGGTATAAGGAAAGCCTAGATCCAAGTAGTAAGGAATGTGCTATGAATTTTTGAAGTTAGAAGGTAGATAGGTGGGTTGGAAGGGTCGGTTGAATCGACCTCACACTTCCAACCCTCATAACTTTTGCATTTCTTATCCGATTAGAGTGATTTTTAGATCATTGGAAAGATAATTTGGTGCACTAAGTATAAATATTATGCTTAGGATTAAATTACAGGGCAGAATAACACTTTATATTTTAATTGTTAACTAAGGTACGCTTACTACCAAACTAGTTACAAAGAAGGAGGCAAGGTCGACGCTCGGAAAGTGGAGCAAGGAAGGAGGTAGCGGCTCGGCCTACATCAAGCCCAAATCAACCGAGGAAAATTGAGGTAAATTAACTAACCTTAAGCCTTCCATTTAGGATTGGAGGGAGCACGGCTAAGGTACGCATCTCTAAACCCACTCACCTATCTCGTAAGGTCAAGTGGCTTGACCACTTGACCGCCAAGGGAGTACCCAATTCCATTGTTTTCGGGGCCCTTGGTATGTTTTGTGGTAGTAGCTTCATTTATTAGCAAGTTTCGTGTGTGGTAAGTCGGATTAATCACCGACACGACCACTCTGAATGTTGTTGGTGGAAAGGTGGGGTTAATGACCCGCGAATCCACTATTATGTTGTTGGCCCCATAGATTGGGAGTAATGGCCCCAATTTATGAAGATTGCGCAACAGGTTGAACCTACAGGTCGCCCGTCACCCTGGTCCCATTGAGTTGCATTTCGTGGTCTATCCAGTGTAAACACATTTAACAATCAAAACATACAAAATAAATCGTAAACCCTTGTTGGCAAGAGACCCGAGGTAAGGGGTGATGCCTAATATGTTAATGTAGTAAGTTAGGACGTGCAAACAAAAGTAAGTAATTAAGAAGGAATTTGTGTGAAGGGTGGGACTTAGGCCAAGTTCCCCCGCTTAGAAAACTAAATAGAACTAAATAAAGAAATAGGAAGAATTGAATGGTCCATCAAATTGTCGTTATTCCGTTCGTTGAGTTAGGGTGGTATGAGTCACACCCGGTTGGGTGTATCAGAACCATCCCAATTCACAAATTAGGATTGCCTTGGTTTCAAGGCTGGTGCGTCTGCGCGTAGAATAGGTTGTAGGTTAAGGTTAGAACTAGATATGAAATTGGTTAGTGGACTTTAAAGCCACACTAGTAAAAAACTAAGGCCTAACCTCCGGAGGTACTACGACGCATATTTAATCTCCCTTAAAAATCTAACTACTCACGTTATACACCTATCATCCGGGTTCGGCTTGGGCGCCTGCAAATGCAGGCCACCTTCACCGAAGGGCTTGTGTGATACTTTTAGGTTCCCTCGAAAGGGGGTGGCCCAAAAATACCACACTGATTCCAGCAACCAACCACTCCATCTTCATCTACGCTTCACGTAGATGCCGATGGACTCCTCACTTGCCCCATTCGGGCAAGTGGTGAGGAAGTTATGCTTGTTTGAACCTTGGCAGTCCCGGGAATCACTCCCAGGCACTGCTGTAGCAGGGCGCTGTCCCGGGACAGCGCCCCACTCAAATGGCCATAACTCCTAGCTCACACCTCCGATTGAGGTGTTCTTGAGCTTTCTAGAATCACCACGCCATGAGCTACGCATAGCTCATGGCCTTACCCTTGCGCCTCCTAGTCTTCGTGGATGGGAGGCGTTCCCAACGCCCGGGGACCTCATCCACACTAGGATCACTTGGGCCCTCTCACCAACGGCGCCACAAGTCCCGGGTGTCACTCCGGGGTCCCCCTTGTGCCCATGGTGTTTCGGGCACTCCTCATGGAGAGGTGCGCGACAATGCGTGTGGCAACCCCACAGAGTAAGATGATGCCCGTCCTTACGGTGGACGATGCGAGGGACATGTACTCCAGGGACGCGACTGCCACGTTCCGGGATAGGAGGAAGTTAAAGGGAAAGAAGCTCTATGGCGATTACGCATTGGAGGAGACCATTGCCATTAGCAGCGAGGACGACGACGACATTGAGCTCGCCAAACGGCTCAGATCGGATCCCCCCTCCCCGACAGCGTTCGCAGGCATGGTTAGGGTGAAACCCGAAGTCCTCACTGTGGAGGAAGCCAACGAGAAGATGCGTAGAGACGAGGAGCAGCGCCTGCAGAGGGCTGCCGCGGAAGAACCCTCCGTGCGGAACGAGGTCGCAGAGTTGAGGGCTCTCCTCTTGGAACATCCAGTGGTGGCTCCATCCAGCTCGTTTCCGCACTTGCCCCCCGGTTTCCCAGCGCAGAGCATCCCTCAACACCCAGTGTCGCAAGGGTCATTCAGCTTCCAGCACATGATGCGGTCGCCCCATGTTCCGTACGCGCCGGTCCAACAAGTGGACGATCCCAACATCTGGCGCGTATCTGGAGTCTCCTCCCCGTTGGGCCCTCCACCACTACGACCCCCCATAGTGATGGCGCCCCCTCACCAGCCGGACGATCCCAGAATGTTTGGGTCGACCGACCCAAACCCACCGTCGACTGTAGTGCCCCAAGGCGCCTCCCCCGATGCAGGACAATTTGGGTCGGGCGACCCAAACCCCGGAGCAGCTCAGTCCTCCCTTGATGAACTTGTGTCTCAAAGAGACACAACCATGTTAGATGTTGAAGGCCTCCAAGGGCCTGGTGATACCTCTAATCCTAACCAAATCGATGAACCCATGCATGATGCATATGCGGAGATTGGTTTAGGACAAGGGCCTGATGCTCAACCTTTGCAGGACAAGGTCCCTGACGTAGGCGGAGAAGGCGGTGGCGAGAGAGGTGGGGCACCGGGGACGGTGGAGGCATCCACATCGTCGAGACATGACCAGGGCGAGGTAACACACTAAGCCCTCCCAGTTTGGGTCGACCGACCCAAACTTCCTTGGTCATTGTCTTGTTGGCGTGGTCTTGTCCCCCCTAGCTATGAGGAACTACACCCCCCGACGCACCCAACAACGTGCTCCCCCCGCGATCCCCTTCGTCTCACCTCACTTGACTACGCTCAACCTTGGCGGCGCGCAACCAATTTTGTAGATGTACAATTAGGATAGTGTGAATGCCCTCGTTCACCGCGCCCCCCCCCCCCCCCCTCAAATTGTACATAGAGATTTGTAACAATAAAATTATTATTTTTGGCGCCCATATGTTAGCATCCGTGTCCCAATGTATGTTGTTCCCCTTGTATGTTTTTGTTGCCACCAATGGTCCAATTCTTCTTGTGTTTGCACAAAATTTCCGTTCTGCTTGAATTAAACATAGCATAACATAGTCCTCGCCGCCTTCTCTCGCTTGTCGCCGCAGGGATCGGAGCATAGCGTCGTGGCTCCCCACCGGTCCTCCCCGAGGAGCGTGGAGGACAGCGCGGTGGTCCCCCCGATTTTGCCCTCCCCGTCTCCGCCGCCCAAGACACGGTTCCTGGTGCTAGACCTCAACGGGGTCCTCATCCAGTGCGTGCACTGTCCCAAGGTCCCCACGGTGCCTTTCTGCAAGCCCGAGGACGGGAACTACGATGGTCCCCCCGCGTACATCAAAAGCAAGCTAGTGTACCTCCGCCCGTGGCTTCGGCGCTTCCTGCAGGTCGCCCTATCCAAATGGTGGGTGATCGTGTGGAGCTCCATGAAGTCCGAGAACACCCAGGCCGTCGTGGAGTTCATCTTCAAGGGACTCCAACCCCCGTGTTTGGTCCTAGGACAGGATTCTTGTAAAACATTATACACCCCCGAGGGCAGGGTTGTGAAGAAGCCCAACAACCCCGCCGTAAACCAATTTCTTAAGGTCTTGAAGCCAGTCGTATGGGACCAGCATCCAACTATGGTTGGCTGTCCCTACGATGTTCGCCCCACCCGTGACAACACGTTGATGGTGGACGATAGCGCTTCCAAGAACATTTTGAACCCGACCTCGAACTTCATAGTTTGCCCCACGTGGACGGTCGAGAAGGTCCGAGACCGCTTTTTGTTAGACCTACTTAAGTACCTTCAAACGCTCGTGGGGAGCGGACTACCCGTGCCCCGGTTCCTTAGTTGTAATCCGATAGGCGAAAGATACATGGATCCGAAGGACTATATGTACAGAGAGTTGTACTCTCACGCAAAATATAATAAACTCATTTGAGATACTACATGGTGTGCCATTGTGTGTGATATATTATGCCTCAATTGTATATCGATTTTCACATGCTCCCCCCTCCCCTTGGGTTTTGTTTGTTTTAATTTTCCCATCAGCGTTTGGAACCCTCGATTGACATCGTCAGCGAATCAAACTTGGGGAGCTTCTTCTACGAGACCGTCTACGATGCCGCGTCCACCATCGACTACTCCAAGGAGCCTCTTGACGCCGGCGTCGTCGATAGCCCCCCACCCAAGCAAATCTTCCGGCGATCTCCGTCCCCGTCGCCGCTCAAGGGCATAAATCGCAAATGCGTCCGGACGTCCCCCTCTCGGCCCGGCGGCAATAGTACACCTCAACGGCGGCTGCGGATGGACGCTTGGCCTACGAAGAGTGGCACCCTTCCTATTCCTTTGCGGGACGCATTGCCCCTCCTCGCCAACTCCGACGGGAACGCCCCCGGTGACAAGGTGAACACCCCCCCCCCAAAACATGGTTAACCGCGCATTACAATCATCCGGCACTTAAAAAATGAACGTGTGACACATTTGGGTCTTCCTCCCTAAACTAACACGTGTGTTCTTGCATTCACGCGTTGCAGGTTGCTCCCACCCGTAAACCTATGCGGGCTAGTACGTCCGTCGAGTTGGAGCGTTTCTACTCCATGACCAGAAATGCAAGACAGTCCACTTCATCGTATTCGAATTCTTCGTCGTATAATTCGGGCGGCCGACGGAATCCAAAATGTGTTATTGATGGCGGTCACCCCAAGAATGGCTATAGTCGCGGGGCGGAGATTTTCAGGAATGTTGAAGCAATGCGAGCAAAAGAAGCCGGAGCAAAAGAAAAAGAGGCAAAAGAAAAAGAGGCAAAAGAAAAAAAAGCAAAAGAAAATGAAGCAAAAGAAAAAGAGGTAGTCTCCGAGGCTAGATAGGCCATAGTAGGCGTAGGGTTTTGGGCCATAGGCAAGAACATTTTGGGTCGCACTATCCAATGGATGTGTTGTGTTAGCATGCTATGCATTTTACATGCCACACTTTGTATGTTTTTTTTTGCAATAATATAAGTGTCACATGATTTCCCCTTCCATATGGTCTAAGGTTTGGATTGCCCTACCTAAACCATCACAAATATGAGTTTGGAATATTTTGTATGTTATATTATATTGGTTCACATATTTCCCCTTCAATATGATCTATGGTTTGGATTGCGCTACCTAAACCATATTCATACAAGTTTTTGTGCGATAATATAAATGTTTTAAGATTTCCCCTTCAACTTGGCCTAAGGTTTGGATTGCCCACCCTAAACAATCCCAAATATGAGTTATTAATGGGGTTCTTGTTCTAAACACCCGCTTCAAAGTGTTCGCATCTTACAACTTTCTCCAATATGTGTTCCATTTATCCTTGTTCTTATTTCTGTGATTGTCTCAAAATGCCCAAAAAGTCTCAATTTAACGAATATAGTGTTTGGATCATGATATATTTACTTGGGATGTGATATAAAAGTAAATTGGAGAAGCACAACATCGTATGAAGCCATGAAATCAATCATGTTCTTATTCAATGTTCTCTCCACGTATATTAGATAATGGCGCAAGATAAAGTAGATGTTGTTTGTATATGGAGGCAATATTGAACAACTAGGAGATTTGGTGTTTAGGGTTTAGGGTTTAGGAGTTAGGGTTATAACATATTAATCTATCCAATATTAACGTATAACATTGTCTTAATGGTGAGAAGAGTCTTATAGGAAGGTTATAGTAAAGACAATCTTGATTACGTTAATATGTTATTTGGGACGTTTAAACGTGATATACTGATTGGTCTTGTGTTTAGGAAAAAAAACATCTTATGTTGTGGATGTTATTAGGGTTAAGGGGCCGGACTTTGGATATTTGTCTCACTTTGATGAGTCACATAGTCGCCAATATACATGGTATTTAATATATGGAATGTAATATAAGACTAAATCGGATAAATACAACATCAAATTCATGTTGTTATTCAATGTTCCCTCCGCATATATTAGATAATGGCACAAGATGTAATAGATGTTGTTTGGATATGAAGAAGAGTCTAATAGGAAGGTTACAGTAACTGCAATGTTATTTGGGATGTTTAAACATGATATTATACTAAATATTGGTCTTGTGTTTATTCAATACAGATTTCATGTTGTGGATGTCATAAGGGGTTAGGGTACAACTTTGGATGTTTTCCTCACACACATTAGTAAACTTGAGGATGGATTCAAATATCATTGAAAGATTGAACTAAAAAGCAACATTGGTGGTTTGTATCCCCTTAACGACGTCCGCATATTTTCGTCATTGCCACACTTGCATGCGAGAGATAGAGCACTGTTGTATGCAATCATTACAAATGACATAACATGTTCTTTAAAAGCTTTTGTCACTGGCATTGCTGCAAATTGAGATTTGGAACAATAAATCAACTTTGTCATGACATCATTTGTTTTCAATATTAATAATTCCTCATGCGAGGATCTTAATAACTACACTTTAACTATTGTATTTTTTGTGACTCTTACCATAAGGCGTTACACAATGTTTAGACTTCATTTGTCTACATATTGGTTAAAATATACCGTAATGTTTGAGTTCAAATATAGTAATATAATGATTTAATATGTATATGATGCATTAGAGTGATATTGTAGAAGTTTTTATTCTAAATCACTTATCACAAACATTTTCCCTCATGACACTTGAAAAACATTATGTGGCCGCCACCCTTTTCCCAATGGTGCATGTCATATCCGTCATTGCCACAATTGCATGCGAGAGAATAGAGCAATGTTTTAGGGTTTAGGGTTTAGGGGAGACAAATAAATAATTTTATTCATCATGACAATGGCCTCAAGCCTTCGAAACTCTCTCATAATTGCAGCCTCCAAATGGCCCTAACCCCACCGAAATAGGTTTACACATGAAAACATTGAATGGAGTTGTGTTTTGGTCTACATATTGGTTAAAGTATACCGTTATGACACTTGAAAAAATCAATGTGGCCGCCACTGTTCCTCCCAATGGCGTGTGTCATATCCACCCAAAACAAAATAAATAGATTAAATATCATAGACCAAGTCATATGACGGCTGGGGTATCAGAGGGGCATTGATAGATGCGCATTTTCTACTATAAACAGAAAACGGGGAATTATGTCAGGAGGTTTGAAATAACCTCTACAGGAGAACAAGGCGGGAAAGGCATCCAATGAGGAAGTCGGAGAAACGGAGGTGCATAGTATAAAGGGACGCACCCTCCAAAAGTCTGTCATTTTTTGCTCTTCTCCCACTCTTGAATTCGTTGAGAGAACTCTTAGTCGGAGCTATACTTCAAGGTTCGTGCATGCTGCCGTTCATTAGCACTTATCCACAGCATGCAAGTTCATGAGCACCTATCCACAGCATGGAAGCCCACCGGGAACTTTGCAATGATCTCAAAATCATATGGGATTTCGGATTATCCACCGCATTATCCGCCGGATTTTGCGGGTTCTAGTGTGACTCTTATAAGGTTTGGGTCGGCCGACCCAAACCCCTCCGCTAGTGTGGGCGGGTTTCAGCGTGACACTGATCAGGTTTGGGTCGGTCGACCCAAACCCCTCCACTAGTGGGGGCGGGTTTCACCCTGACCATGAGAAGGTTTGGGTCGGTCGACCCAAACCCCTGGACCAGTGTGGGCGGGCTTGACCAAAACCCCTCGACCCCTTGGCATAGAATGTTTGGGTCGACCGACCCAAACCCCAACCCCAGCTTGGGTGGCTGGAGGTCGACCATGAGAAGGTTTGGGTAGGTCGACCCAAACCCCTGGAGCAGTGTGGGTGGGCTTGACCAAAACCCCTCGACCCCTTGGCATAGAATGTTTGGGTCGACCGACCCAAACCCCAACCCCAGCTTGGGTGGCTGGAGGTGGACCATGAGAAGGTTTGGGTCGGTCGACCCAAACCACTGGACCAATGTGGGCGGGCTTGACCAAAACCCCTCGACCCCTTGGCATAGAATGTTTGGGTCGACCGACCCAAACCCCAACCCCAGCTTGGGTGGCTGCAGGTGGACCATGACAAGGTTTGGGTCGGTCGAACCAAACCCCAGGACCAGTGTGGGCGGGCTTGACCAAAACCCCTCGACCCCTTGGCATACAATGTTTGGGTCGACCGACCCAAACCCCAACCCCAGCTTGGGTGGCTGGAGGTGGACCATGAGAAGGTTTGGGTCGGTCGACCCAAACCACTGGACCAATGTGGGCGGGCTTGACCAAAACCCCTCGACCCCTTGGCATAGAATGTTTGGGTCGACCGACCCAAACCCCAACCCCAGCTTGGGTGGCTGCAGGTGGACCATGACAAGGTTTGGGTCGGTCGAACCAAACCCCAGGACCAGTGTGGGCGGGCTTGACCAAAACCCCTCGACCCCTTGGCATACAATGTTTGGGTCGACCGACCCAAACCCCAACCCCAGCTTGGGTGGCTGGAGGTGGACCATGAGAAGGTTTGGGTCGGTCGACCCAAACCCTTGGACCAGTGTGGGCGGGCTTGACCAAAACCCCTCGACCCCTTGGCATAGAATGTTTGGGTCGACCGACCCAAACCCCAACCCCAGCTTGGGTGGCTGGAGGTGGACCATGAGAAGGTTTGGGTCGGTCGACCCAAACCCCTGGACCAGTGTGGGCGGGCTTGACCAAAACCCCTCGACCCCTTGGCATAGAATGTTTGGGTCGACCGACCCAAACCCCAACCCCAGCTTGGGTGGCTGGAGGTTGACCATGAGCAGGTTTGGGTCGGTCGACCCAAACCCCTGGACCAGTGTGGGCGGGCTTGACCAAAACCCCTCGACCCCTTGGCATAGAATGTTTGGGTCGACCGACCCAAACCCCAACCCCAGCTTGGGTGGCTGGAGGTCGACCATGAGAAGGTTTGGGTAGGTCGACCCAAACCCCTGGAGCAGTGTGGGTGGGCTTGACCAAAACCCCTCGACCCCTTGGCATAGAATGTTTGGGTCGACCGACCCAAACCCCAACCCCAGCTTGGGTGGCTGGAGGTGGACCATGAGAAGGTTTGGGTCGGTCGACCCAAACCACTGGACCACTGTGGGCGGGCTTGACCAAAACCCCTCGACCCCTTGGCATAGAATGTTTGGGTCGACCGACCCAAACCCCAACCCCAGCTTGGGTGGCTGCAGGTGGACCATGACAAGGTTTGGGTCGGTCGAACCAAACCCCAGGACCAGTGTGGGCGGGCTTGACCAAAACCCCTCCACCCCTTGGCATAGAATGTTTGGGTCGACCGACCCAAACCCCAACCCCAGCTTGGGTGGCTGGAGGTGGACCATGAGAAGGTTTGGGTCGGTCGACCCAAACCCTTGGACCAGTGTGGGCGGGCTTGACCAAAACCCCTCGACCCCTTGGCATAGAATGTTTGGGTCGACCGACCCAAACCCCAACCCCAGCTTGGGTGGCTGGAGGTGGACCATGAGAAGGTTTGGGTCGGTCGACCCAAACCACTGGACCAATGTGGGCGGGCTTGACCAAAACCCCTCGACCCCTTGGCATAGAATGTTTGGGTCGACCGACCCAAACCCCAACCCCAGCTTGGGTGGCTGGAGGTCGACCATGAGAAGGTTTGGGTCGGTCAATCCAAACCCCTGGACCAGTGTGGGCGGGCTTGACCAAAACCCCTTGGCATAGAATGTTTGGGTCGACCGACCCAAACCCCAACCCCAGCTTGGGTGGCTGGAGGTCGACCATGAGAAGGTTTGGGTCGGTCGACCCAAACCCCTGGACCAGTGTGGGCGGGCTTGATCAAAACCCCTCGACCCCTTGGCATAGAATGTTTGGGTCGACCGACCCAAACCCCAACCCCAGCTTGGGGGGCTGGAGGTGGACCATGAGAAGGTTTGGGTCGGTCGACCCAAACCCCTGGACCAGTGTGGGCGGGCTTGACCAAAACCCCTCGACCCCTTGGTATAGAATGTTTGGGTCGACCGACCCAAACCCCAACCCCAGCTTGGGCGGCTGGAGGTTGACCATGAGAAGGTTTGGGTCGGTCGACCCAAACCCCTGGACCAGTGTGGGCGGGCTTGACCAAAACCCCTCGACCCCTTGGCATAGAATGTTTGGGTCGACCGACCCAAACCCCAACCCCAGCTTGGGTGGCTGGAGGTGGACCATGAGAAGGTTTGGGTCGGTCGACCCAAACCCCTGGACCAGTGTGGGCGGGCTTGACCAAAACCCCTCGACCCCTTTCCATAGAATGTTTGGGTCGACCGACCCAAACCCCAACCCCAACTTGGGGGGCTGGAGGTTGACCATGAGAAGGTTTGGGTCGGTCGATCCAAACCCCTGGACCAGTGTGGGCGGGCTTGACCAAAACCCCTCGACCCCTTGGCATAGAATGTTTGGGTCGACCGACCCAAATCCCAACCCCAACTTGGGGGGCTGGAGGTTGACCATGAGAAGGTTTGGGTCGGTCGACCCAAACCCCTGGACCAGTGTGGGCGGGCTTGACCAAAACCCCTCGACCCCTTGCCATAGAATGTTTGGGTCGACCGACCCAAACCCCAACCCCAGCTTGGGTGGCTGGAGGTCGACCATGAGAAGGTTTGGGTCGGTCGATCCAAACCCCTGGACCAGTGTGGGCGGGCTTGACCAAAACCCCTTGGCATAGAATGTTTGGGTCGACCGACCCAAACCCCAACCCCAGCTTGGGTGGCTGGAGGTCGACCATGAGAAGGTTTGGGTCGGTCGACCCAAACCCCTGGACCAGTGTGGGCGGGCTTGATCAAAACCCCTCGACCCCTTGGCATAGAATGTTTGGGTCGACCGACCCAAACCCCAACCCCAGCTTGGGGGGCTGGAGGTGGACCATGAGAAGGTTTGGGTCGGTCGACCCAAACCCCTGGACCAGTGTGGGCGGGCTTGACCAAAACCCCTCGACCCCTTGGTATAGAATGTTTGGGTCGACCGACCCAAACCCCAACCCCAGCTTGGGCGGTTGGAGGTTGACCATGAGAAGGTTTGGGTCGGTCGACCCAAACCCCTGGACCAGTGTGGGCGGGCTTGACCAAAACCCCTCGACCCCTTGGCATAGAATGTTTGGGTCGACCGACCCAAACCCCAACCCCAGCTTGGGTGGCTGGAGGTGGACCATGAGAAGGTTTGGGTCGGTCGACCCAAACCCCTGGACCAGTGTGGGCGGGCTTGACCAAAACCCCTCGACCCCTTTCCATAGAATGTTTGGGTCGACCGACCCAAACCCCAACCCCAACTTGGGGGGCTGGAGGTTGACCATGAGAAGGTTTGGGTCGGTCGATCCAAACCCCTGGACCAGTGTGGGCGGGCTTGACCAAAACCCCTCGACCCCTTGGCATAGAATGTTTGGGTCGACCGACCCAAATCCCAACCCCAACTTGGGGGGCTGGAGGTTGACCATGAGAAGGTTTGGGTCGGTCGACCCAAACCCCTGGACCAGTGTGGGCGGGCTTGACCAAAACCCCTCGACCCCTTGCCATAGAATGTTTGGGTCGACCGACCCAAACCCCAACCCCAGCTTGGGCGGCTGGAGGTTGACCATGAGAAGGTTTGGGTCGGTCGACCCAAACCCCTGGACCAGTGTGGGCGGGCTTGACCAAAACCCCTCGACCCCTTGCCATAGAATGTTTGGGTCGACCGACCCAAACCCCTGGACCAGTGTGGGCGGGCTTGACCAAAACCCCTCGACCCCTTGCCATAGAATGTTTGGGTCGACCGACCCAAACCCCAACCCCAGCTTGGGCGGCTGGAGGTTCACCATGAGAAGGTTTGGGTCGGTCGACCCAAACCCCTGGACCAGTGTGGGCGGGTTTGACCAAAACCCCTCGACCCCTTGCCATAGAATGTTTGGGTCGACCGACCCAAACCCCAACCCCAGCTTGGGCGGCTGGAGGTTGACCATGAGAAGGTTTGGGTCGGTCGACCCAAACCCCCTCCCTAAATTGTTTTTGGAACTTGTGCAAAGTATTGGGAGTTCACATTGTAGTTGTGTTGCAAATGTCTTTATCCTCGGTGTCCCCATTTATCATGATGTCTTGCATTTTTTGATATTTGATTCTTTTGAACCCTTACATGGTGTGCATGTTTGTTGAGGTTTCATGCGCATGTGTGTAGGCGCAATGGAGGGAGTTGGTGGAAGAGGGGATGCCTTCTCTAAAGACATGGGCAACTCCCATTCCTCTTCTGGGGATGACGTAGACATTGTCGGGGAGGATAGTTTTGGTGACAGTGGAGATGAAGGTCATTTGGGGAGTCCTTCACCATCTGCCCCTTCTTGCCCCACTGTGGAATGTGCTGGGCTTTCACGAGCTTCATGGGTGAATTTGGATGTGGTACTTGTTAATGACAATGGAGTTGCTGTGGCGGAGGGTATTTGTCGTAACACACATCCACAAGATTGCATTGATGAAAACCCCCTTGGCACCGACGACGTTGGAGTTGTTATATTGGAATCACTCGTACATTCCGAAGTGAATCCAACTCATAGGTTCTCGTTGCGAAGGTGGCCGTTGAGGAATGTGACAATTGATGGGGTTAATTTGCATGAGCATGAGCGATGACACATCCAAATCCAATAGGAGCTCCAAGCAAACATTCGGCCACGCAAAGGCCTACGGAAGTACGATACATTGGCACGTCCTACTCCGTCTGCAAATGAGTGTAAACGTCAAAGGTTGCTCTGTGAGGAGTCTATTAGAGAAGTTGCCACAAAGGATTGTTGTGTACATCATTGTTGCCAATTGTTCCCAAGGGATAAATTGAAGGCCATCCGCAAGGAAATGTGGCTTGGAGATTTCCGTCTAAGATCCACCAAAAAGCTTGATGTCCATAGGGCGATACATGTGAACGGAGTGGGTCGCAAGGTCATCACCCTTGAGAGCATAGACGTGTGTTGTACGGCATGGTACACCATTCACGGTGTGTCGAAAGCGGAATTTTATAGACAAGCCGCGTATGCCAAGGAAGGCCGCCGTTCCCGTCACCATGGGAATACGGGCTTAAAGAAACCAAGGGAAGCAAGGAGACAATTAACAGCGACTCTGGCAACCATCATTGTCCCCCTTGCCGATGCAATGCCGCACAAAACACGCACACTCTCAACCGGTGAAAAGGTTGTGGAGAAGGTTCTTCCTACAGGCACGAAATGGAAAGACATATTGTTGGACGTAAACGCAGTTGGCGAGAAGGCCGGGTTGGACCCAATTTCGTTGTCGAAACTAAGTGCTATCAAAAAATCTCACTTTAGCGAATACATCACAAAAAGACGAGGCGACAAATTTGCCCGTTGTTCCAAATGCGAGAAGTTGAAACGCCTTTGAGATGCACACACGATGGGGACAGAGTCCTATGCCGCACATCAAATGAACTATTTCAAGCATGTGAACATGCAAGAGGCACACCGTAATGATTACTACACAAATAGAGCTTTGTCCATCTCCAGGCCTTTGGAGGTCCTTACAATCATCCATGACAAAATGGACCATGCCAAAACAGCCTCACCATGTTTTGCAAATCGAATCAAAACCACAGACGGCCTTTTTAAGCTTCCTGTTTCGGTTACAGGTGATTTGGATAACAATTGCATTGCGTTACCTCAGCACAAATTTGTGCTTTTAGGTTTGTATTTGGGGCCATAGATGTACACCATGTGAATTTTTTGGTGTTATAGTTGAATATTAAACCATTGGGTTGGCTTTGCAGGAATGATTGCACATGGACATGGCGATGTCAAGTATGCTCATTATGCTCTTGATTTGTATCCGGCGGATTCAAACCACACGATAGGGTCATTTGCAAAGCTTTTACGTGATTTGGAGAAACCGCCGTCCTATTCATCAAGATTGTTATTTGAAAACTCGGGATCAACACCTCTATATGAAGCGGTCTTGGATGGAAGAGATGTATGCGTGCACTCCTTGCCGGAGCCACCAAGTAAAGATGTGATTGCCAAGAAGTTGCTCCCAACTCTGCGTGTCCAATTGGACAATTGTACGAAGGACAATAAAAGTAGATATGTTTTTGCATATTGGTCGTTGTTGGTGGCGAAAGGCTTCTTCAAGGAGGTTTTTGTGTCCTTTCTATTGGTAGGCCACACGCACGACGATATCGATGCCTCTTTTGGGCGGTGGAGCATAAAGTTGCGCGAGGAGGATTTTCCAACAATCCCATTGTTGATGAAGTCGTACATGGATTTGGAGAACATTCCCGTCATCCCCCATATGATCGAGGAGGTTCCCGACTTCAAGGCATTTATAGAACCGTATATTCGAAGCGGAGCTCACCGATTGATCGGGCATACGAAGGCACAACAATTTCGGTTCTACGTGCGTGACGATGGTGTCCCCGCCATGCAATACAAGTTGTTGTGCACATCATAAGACTGGAGCCCGCCGGAGGGTCTCCTTGTATGGCGTGTTGATGGGGAGGGAAGGACGATGTTGCCTGACGGAGAGCCTAAGCCTTGCAAACCAATACCCATGAAGAATTTGGAGGACATTTGTAAAGGCATATTAGGCTTCATACAATATTGGGAGAGTTTGAGGGTAGCGGATGTTGGTGGATCGTGTTGGCTTCGTTACAGAAGTTGGATACAATATTGGACACGTGTTCGTGGCGCTTTGGCAAACCTTCATCAAGATACACCCCTTACTTTAAGGCATGGGTTTTGGCCACAAACACGTGTCAATGTACAAGCTTTGGAGGCTAGTCTTTTGGGAAATGGAGAGGTTCGAGAGGAGTTTGATGTGGACGACCATTACGTGGGGCCTGCTAGTAGTCGTCCGCCACCATCTTTCCGCATTGCAGTGGATTGTCATGAAGGTTATATGCTCATTTTGCGTCCTGGAGACGAGACATATGCGAAGCCAGTGTGGGTGGCAAGAGCTTTGTCCAAACCCAATTTTGTAACTTCCAGCCCTCATTTTCGACAAATACAAGTAGAGTACTACCGACCGACGGCAAGGAATGAAGATGTGATTCGGCATTATACAGGCTGGGATACAAACCCTAACTTTCGGTGGAAGGTGGATTCTGAGCACGGTTCATCTTGGGTAGATACAGATTCCATATTCATAGCATGGAAACCACGGAAAAATCATAGTGGATCAGTGTCCATCCCTCAAAAGTACATAACTTTTGCAAAAGACAACCTTGCTCGGATCGCATAAGAAGCAACCCACGTTGAATGAGAAGTTGAGAGGATTGTGTTAGCATGATTATAGTGTAATATGTAATTCGACGAATATATATTACTCATATGTGTGCTCCTCAAACTTGGGGCAAAGTTTGGGTAGAACTTGCGAATGCTATATTGTTTGGGGTTGGATGAATATCCATTTACTATATTTCAATACAGTTGTGAAGTTCATTTTTTTATTAAGTTTGGGACTAAATTTTCCATTGAAGAAAAATGCATTTATTGCATGTACTTTGTATGTTGCAAGGTCTATATTTTATTGACCATGCTAATAATAGAAATCATTTTATATGTTTCTTGGGTGAAACTAGTTTGGAGTGCTCTACCCAAAGTGTTTTTGTTGATGAAGTTGGTGTTGAGTGCTCTACCATATGTGCTTATGTCCACACATAATAGATTTGGGATATTAGAACATATATTATATTTGAGATTGTTCTCAATATAGTTTCGGAACACGGAATGTTGTTTGATCCATATATTAATTTGAGACTAGAGAAAGTCTCAATTTAACGAATATAGTGTTAAAATCAATTTTAGGAAATGCATAACTCTATTTCACAAAGAACATTACATCGTGTATAGGATTCTCCTAAACAAATTGCTCCCTATTCCGCACAACTAGACACTACACTCCAAACACGTTATGCACTATCCGTTTGAGTTATGTTGGGCTAACCGTTTGAGTTATGTTGGGCTATCCGTTTGAGTTATGTTGGGCTATCCGTTTGAGTTATGTTGGGCCACCTTTTGCACGTGATAAAGTGCTTCTTGAATTATATGTGATGACCATGACTCCACCTTGACTCCATCTGGGTAGGGGCGGGGGCGGGGACGGGGACGTGTATAATTGGTGTTCGACTAAAAAACGTGGTGAGAGAAAGACAATATCATATCACAATATCAAGTAGAAGTTAATGTGCATTTATTCCATTGCCCCATGGCATGGTCTTATATCTTAGGTGGTTCATATCTCTAAAAGGAATGTTGAAGATATAAATCTAAAAAAAAAACACTCTTCTCATTGATGGCGAACCTCTAACATCACGTTGGCTCACCTCAACTCACGGGGGACCTCAGTGTGTTAAAGAGTCAAGTATACATGTGCAAACAACCACTATTTTATACGGGAGTATTACTTTCAATTTTTTTTTCAAAAGCTATCATTATGTAATTTTCTAATTTGGATTAATAAAAAAAGTGTGTTACACTTGCTAGGATAGTAACCCCTTAATTGTCATGCGTCAACGGAAGAATTGTGCAACTCTACCAATTTCCCCTCGTCGTAGGTTACTTACACACGATCCTTGTGCTTGTAATCAACTATATTGTTGTTTCGCTTATGTAATTTTGGCATGACTATGCTCGGTAGTGGTATGAGGTGTATGCAAAGGTTACACCATGATCATTGGTACCGCGAAGACTCTTGTTCGCCTTGTATCAAATTTTCACTCCATGTACATACGAGGTACAACCCCACTACCGAAGGTCATCATTATTCAATATGAGGAAGGTTAGTACGTGATTAGCTAATGGCGGTTGGAATTGGAGGGAATGACGTCTATGTACTTACGAATTTGGAGGGAATGCCTTGTACTTCCTCATGTGAAATTGGAGGCCATCCTCACGACCTATATAAAGGCCACCATTTGGAGGGTCATTTCTTTCTCCTCATTTGAGTCCACCCCCCTTCACCCTTGAGGAGCAACCATGGAGAGCGTGCCTCGCATGAGTGAAGAGGTTAGTGCTATAACCCTAATGTGCATCCACTTTCCCACGGGTGCACCCGTGACAACACTCTGGCCGTACCCCATTGTACGGCCAAGTATGCCACGGGTGTTCACCCGTGGGAGACTCTGGCACCCGGTTGGGGGCCCCCACGGGTGTTCACCCGTGGGAGCTTATGGTTTATATTTCAATTATCCTAGTATATGTCAGAATAGAAGTTACCCATATGTTCATGTGTAACAAAATTTCTAGTAGTAGATGTCAGCATGGAAGCCCCCACGGGTGTTCACCCGTGGCAGTTCATGATTTGTATTTTAGTTCTCCCTGCATATGTGTGGTTATAAGTTGGCCATATATAATGTGTGTGACATACTCAATAGTTGTAGATGCAATTATGCTTAGTTCTGAGTATGTGAAATATGTTGTCAATGGGTAATAGGTACATATTATTCGTGATGCATTATGATATATGGTGACGATGATATTTGTTAAACTGGAATGTTGACACTATCCTGAATGGCAACTATTTTGCTAGCACTTGGGCTAGAAAATGTGAGACCTACATCCATAGTAATACTTGTACACAAGTAAGTGTTGGGGGTGTTAGTTTTGGTGTTGGGGCTTTGTGGAAACTGGTAAGAAGGGTCATTCTCCCAATGGGGATATGATAAGTAACACATACTTCACTTGAGTTGTGTGAAGTGAGGTGTAGAGCTCACCCCTATATGAATGTAAATATTCTGCTGAGATGTCACTGTTGTCCCCCACGGGTGAACACCCGTGAGCTTTTGGTCAATGTGTGTTGACATACTTTGATATCGATGTTCAGATTCCACATTACATTGGACTGTCGAGGACGGACTTGAAGGGGAAGGTCGTTGTGCTCTTTGATGATGAGGGCCTGTGAGGCCAAATCCACCACCCTTAGGCGTCCTAGTCCGGGTGATGGCTTTGAGAATCACATTCAATTCCTAATACCATAACATGAATTGCTATATGGCTCTCATGTTCAAGGCACTAACTTCATCTTAACTCCTTTGCTTTATTATTGTGAGCATCGTTGCTCGTAGTGGAATTCGATTTTTCAAGGGTCCAACCCGCGGCCTTGGCCACGCATGCCCTTAAAGAGATCCCTCTAGACTTCTTGATTTTTACTTCCTTTATCTTGTCCTTGCTAGGATCCTCCACAGTTCCCATTGATTGTGCACGTATTATATTCCAACCAAAGGTACGAGTGTTTAAAAACACTTGCTTCAATGGGTAACCATCCACACATTTGAAAGTCCCACACACTTCTACTTTCCTAGTAAATCCAACTCTACCTAAAGCCAAGATGGCATGCAATAATCTATCATGGTCTATCAATCCTAAAAGGATTATCCCCCTAACTACAACCCCCCTAGTAGTTTGACTAATTAGAGCTAATGAAATACTTAGGCCCAAGCCAAATTATCTTCCCGCAGCCAAGCTGCTTAGGCCTTAGGCCCCAGCCGAATCCCTCCAGCAGTCGCTCCTCACCTTAGTCCAGCAGCTAAGCTGGTTGGCCTTAGGCCCAGCCGAATCCCTCCAGCAGTTAACTCCTCACCTTAGTCTTGGCTACCCTTAATACAACCTTTCCATCCCATCATCAAGGTTCTAATTCTTCCTCTTTTTTCTTTCTTTTGATGCTAAGTCATGCGCTAATCTAACACACTACTTTAACTAACTAACACCTAATCACTACATGCAACCTTAAACTCAAGAGCTCCCTCACTTGGGGCCTTGAGAGAGAGCTTAATTAATCAACTCTACTAAAAACTAATGTCACACACACGTGCTCAAGCTCTTTAAGAGCTTGCTCCCCTTGAGAGCGCTTGATGGATAGAGAAAAAAAATGAGAGAAAAACACCTTAAGTAGTAAAGAGGGAGAGAGGGAGAGAGGGAGAGAGAGGTGAGGATAAGGTGGGAGGATTAGCACCTCCAAGCACAATCCTTTAACCCTCTCCTCCAAAGTAGGGACTAATCCCCATCCACCAAGCTCCTTCTTCCTAAACTACCAAAGTGGATCCAAAAGTGGGCATTTAACCCGCGGACCTCACCTTGCCTCACCTTACCCCTTACTCACATAATCAAGGCATCCTCTTATTGGAAATCAAACCTTGAATTAACTACACAACACATTCTAATGCCTAAACTTAAATCCACACCACACTTCACTCTTTTTATGTTTTGTGAATAGTCATAACACATCAAAGTCAAACTAAAATTGGTTTCGAAGAGTTAATCACCACATGTGGGCATCATTTTGGGCTCACAGGGCCATGCTTTGTGTGATGGATTGATTTGCAACACAAATCCGTTGGATTGTGTTGACAATAGCATCCTTGGGGCTGAGGATGTTGGAGTTATTATCTTGAACCCAACTGACAATGTTATTTCGCGGGATTGGGAGAATACTCTGCACCGATGGCCACTTTCACTCACGAAATTTGAAGGACATACATTAGCGGAAATATTGTTGGTCCATCATAATGCGACCCGCGAAGTTCAAAGTCATCGGCGCTTGCTTGGAAAACGCCAATACAACACTGCGAGGATGTGTGCACCTCGGCCACCTGGGAAGAAAATTTGGGGAGCCACTGAGGAGCATGCGCGGATGTTATCAGCGGTGGATTGTTGTTCGGAGCATTGTTGCCAGGTATTCCCAAGGCCTTTGTTGATGAGTATTCGGGAACACTACTTCGCATTGCCATTCAATGCTCGGAAGCTCATAGCCCTGTCAGTGTTCCAATCAATCCATAAACATGAGCACAACGGACGTGAAATGGTGCAATTGGAAGGGAGAACAATATGCACTCGCGCATGGATGAACATCTATATGATATCAAGGGCACAATATAATAGGAACAAGGCCGAAAGCTTGATGGGGGTTAGATCTCGAGATCATGGAAATACAGGAACTAGAAAACCACGGGCAAATACAGTGCAGGCACGAGCCACCCTTGGAGTATTGGTTGAGGGTAGGGCGGACGCCATGCCCCATATGACTCGGACTCTTCCAACTGGTGAGAAGATAGGGACAGAGATGCTCCCTGTGGGAACAACGTGGTGCAACCTGTTGCAGGAAGTGAACAACTTGGGCGGAGACCTAGGGTACACGCCTATCTCTATGTCCACCTTCAGCCGCCTACATTGACAACATTACAAGCAGTATGTTATAAAGAGCCCCGGTGACAACTTCTCGCGTTGTGGAACTTGTGCAGCATTCAAGGATTTGTTGCGAATACACACAAAGAACACAGTTGGTCACTTGGCCATCTCGAATGCTAGCCTTCGTCATCTAACATTGTAGGAGGCTCATAGAAACAGTTACTATAAAGATAGGATTTTGTCAAAGTATGCTCCCAATGAGGTGCTTTGTATAATCCATGACAAAATGGATTATGGGAAAACGGCTCTTCCCGTTTTCGCGCACAAAAACAAACGTGTTGATAAATACGAGCGATTCCCCATATCCATTGCGGGGATGATTGCGCATGGTCACTCAGATGTGAATTATGCGCATTATGTCCTTGATATGTACCCATCCGATGCCAACTTCACTATCACCTCGATGATGAAGTTGCTTTGTCAACTTGAAGTATAACATGTTTGCTCTAGTAGACACATTCCGATTTCGTCCATAGGTGATCCTTTACACGACGCATTGGTGGTTGGTGTAGAGAAGTGTTCAGGAATACTTCCCTTGCCACCGCCCGCAAGTATTCCTCCTAGAGGTTTGCCACCCCTCCTGCTTGTTCAAATGGACAATTGTGCGAAGGACAACAAATCAAAATACAACATGTTGTTTTGGTCAGCTCTGACTGCAAAGGGAATTTTTCGGGAAGTCAGGGTGTCTTTCCTTATTGTTGGACATACGCATGAGGATGTGGATGCAATGTTTGGGAGGTTTGGACAAAGGCTGAAGATTGAGGATTGCCATACACTCCCAGACCTCATGGCATCGTTCATGGCTGCTGGGGAACCCACTATTGTTCCGTCGTTAATCCACGAGGTTGCTGATTTCAAGGAATGGGTGAAGGGATACTACAATGAGTTTGGTCAAGATCGACTTATTGGGCATTCCAAGGCGCACCAATTCCGTTTTTATGTAGACCCTCAAGGAGTGCCATTGATGCAGTACAAAGTGTATTGTACAGATCCAAGTTGGGTGCCTGATGGAGGAATTGCTCTTTGGAAAGTGGACCCTATCACAAAGAAGACCATGGTCCCTACAGGTTAGTGGGTCCCTTGTTTGTATTGCTTTGGAAGTGCACTAGAAAATACATGGCGTGAAGTATGTGGCCCACGGGTGATCACCCGTGGGCAGTTAGTCCGTCGTATTGCTCCGAGCTCATTGTATGTTTGTTTTTGTAGGGTGCCCCCGTCCCGTTCCAAAAAGGGAGATGAAAGATTCCGTGAACATAAAGCTTGGGGTGCAAGGTTTTATTAAGTATTGGAAGGATACGGCAGATCAAGATAGTTCGGGTCAATATATGGAGTCCATTGCGCCAACAATTTTATATTGGGAGAATGTGCTTGCGGCTATGGATCAACCTTTACTCCCAACTCCATCTGAACTTAGCGACCCTTTCTGGCCTGCTACACGGTTCTCCATTGCACCAACCCTCCATGTGGATAATGAGCATCTATTTGAGGAAAACATCACTGATTATGCTTACGTGGGGCCAGCTATGTCGCAACCCTTGCTAGGTCCCTTAATAATCTTGCCAATTTTCAATTCTAGCAAAGGTTACGAGTCGCTAACCCTTCGCATTCCGCCATGCTAATGGATAGCTCCTCTTACCCCGGACCAATAGTTCATAGGAGGGAACCAACCCTCCTACTTTGCTTTCGGGACTCACCCCTTAATCGGTAACCCATTTCCCCAATGTGGACTTCCATCCATGGAAGTCCAATCCTATGTTGATCATCGCGTTGCCGGAGCAACACTACAACAACCCGAAGCATACTAGGCAACTATGGCCTCACAATAGGCCAAAGCCCATGGAGGCCTTGCCGTTCGGCCTCGGGTGGGTGAGGCCACACCACCTCACCCATATAAGCCTCTAGGACTCTACGCGGGGCCCCTACCCCACCGTCAACCAACCTCTTGTCTCTCTACCAAGAGTTGGGGCCAAGTGGACATTTTCCTTTAGCTGCTGGGCCTAGAACCCCCCAGCAGCTTCAGACCATCATAACTTCCTTGTATGATGTCTGATCATAACAACCAACCACTCCATCTTCATCTACGCTTCACGTAGATGCCGATGGACTCCTCACTTGCCCCATTCGGGCAAGTATTGAGGAAGTTATGCCTGTTTGAACCTTGGCAGTCCCGGGAATCGCTCCCAGGCACTGCTGTAACAGGGCGCTGTCCCGGGACAGCGCCCCACTCAAATGGCCATAACTCCTAGCTCACACCTCCGATTGAGGTGTTCTTGAGCTTTCTAGAATCACCACGCCATGAGCTACGCATAACTCATGGCCTTACCCTTGTGCCTCCTAGTCTTCGTGGGTGGGAGGCGTTCCCAACGCCCGGGGCCCTCACCCACACTAGGATCACTTGGGCCCTCTCACCAACGGCGCCACAAGTCCCGGGTGTCACTCCGGGGTCCCCCTTGTGCCCATGGTGTTTCGGGCACTCCTCATGGAGAGGTGCGCGACACTCACCCCCACCAAACGGAGTCGATGCCCTCATCGACTATACTCGTAGTCGGCACACCAATTCTCAAGTTGCCATCCTCTATGGTGCGGCATTGTGTTTACCTTAGGGCGCGACCCCCACAATGCATCTTCAAATTTGGCATAGTCCCAAAGGTGTCGTTCCTAGGTGGTCCGTTAGCGACCTTGGATCTCTCATCCAAGGACCTAACCTATACTAGACCCACCTACTTTAGGACTCACTTGGGTTGCCCCTCCTTTGGGGCCTCCCCCGTTAGGCTCCTCTAGCCTAACCTGACACATCTAGGCGAGACCTCAACGCTTCCACTAAGTTGTCTCGGTTGCAACTCCGAGATGACTTTCCATTGTTAAGCCACGCCTCCATCGCACGGGGGTGATGCCAAGTCCCGCCCGACTCGGTTCCCACTTTGCTCTTTCGAGACATGGGTTCATGACTCCCATGCGCCAACTTTCGTTAGCTCGCGGGTAGCACTTTTATGAGCACGCGCCATCACCTTGTCCCCGCCCGGACAAGCCCACAACTAAGAAGTTTCTTGGTTTTATCCAAGGCCCCTCCAAGCCATGGCCCCCAATTACTCGGCTTACCCAACCTAGTTTGGCATATCTATTCCCCCTCTTCCATTAACCAAGCACAAGTACAAGACTAGGACCTCATCTCATACTTTTCTCTTTGCACCACTAAAGTTTGGACTTTATTCCCTCAAGCCAAAGAACAAGTTAATGTTGTGGAGTAATTAACCTCGAAGCTAAGTGTGCTACTAGCGTCTCTCCCCCACTAAAGGAGATTGATGTCCTCATCAATGCCTACGCTTCATTTTATTGGAATCCTTAGCCTTAGTTTCTCCAAAGTGCTTCACCAATTCATTGGTGTTGACCATGTCTCTTGCCGCCATCCAAGCGGTTTCTTTCTCATGGTATCCTCACCATTTCACCAAGTACTCCTTTGTACTTTTTCTTTCATTTTCACTTGGGCTTCCTACACTTGAGGATGCCCTCTTACCTCATGTTCCAAATGACGTCCACAAGGTCGGGAGGTGGCCTAATCACTTGCTTGTGATCGGGCCACAAGGTGTCGTCCTAAAATGACTTTCGTAATGAGACATGAAATGTCGGATGCACTTTGATCTCCGGCGGTAATTCCAACTTATATATGTCCTTGACCACTTGTTCCACAATGGGAAACGGAGCTCCAATTTTGGACATAAACTTTGGAGTGAGGCCTTCCGGCTAAGTGAAGTTGTTCACATTCAACAACGCCTTTTGGCCCACCTCATTCTCCACTTCGCGTCTTCCGGCATTGACTTGCACTCCGTAGCACCTTCGGGTTTTCTCCACCAACAACTTGGTCATCTCCAAGACTTGTTTACATTCTTGGCCAAGTCCTCACCATCTTGGTTGAACTCTAGTGTTGAATGTGCCCCCTCGAGAGCTAGGTTAATAGGTTGGAGCGCATCCACTCCATAAGCCACCACGAAAGACCACCCCTTGGTAGCCAAGTGCGTGGCTACATTTCAATTACACTCCGCTCGACCCACATAGTCCGCCCAATCTCCTTGGTCCGCCCCCACCAAGTTCCTCAAGTATTGCTTCAAGACTCCATTCACACGTTCCGATTTCCCATTCATTTGGGAATGCAAGGTCGTGCTAAACCTTAGTTTCATTCCGACCTCCTTAGAGCAATGCATTGAAAATGCACTTGTGAACTTTGGATCTTGATCCCACACAATCACTCTTGGCAACCCGTGGTGCCTCAACCATCCTTTGAGAAAAGGCTATGCGGTCTCCAACGTGGTGGCGGTTCCCACTATCGGCACCATGTGTGCCAACTTGGCAAACCGCTCTACCATCAACAAGATGGCATCATACCCATGTGACTCCGGCAAACTTGTGATCAAGTCCATGCACATACCATGCCATGGCGCCAACGGGATAGGCAACGGTTGCAAGAAGCCGCCTTGCTTTTGGTAAGAGGCTCGGTTCACTTTGCACTTTGATTCAAGCCTTCACAAAGTGGGCTATATCTTCCTTTATGCACCGCCAATGGTACCTCTTTGACACCATTCTATGGCGGTTTTATTTTTCTCCTCTTTGGCCGGCAATAGGACTATCATATTCCTCCTTCAAAACCGATAGCCTCAACTTGCCTTGTGGCACATATACCCGACTTTGTTTGCACTTGAACAATCCGTCCACCAACTTAATATCTTTGAGCACCTTGCTCTTGCGAAGCTCACCTAAAAGCTTTTGTGCTTTGGGGTAGTTAATTTACCCCTCCCGTATCTTGTATCACAAGTTTTCTTCGCCGGCACACATTAGCCACAAGGTTTGGATGGTTCTCATTGCTTGGAACTCTTCCGGTCTACTTCGCGCATCCGGCACCACATTTCCACGGTCCGGTTTGTGGATCAAATCCACCTTCATAAGCGCCAAACTATCATGCCTCCGCAATGACTTGGCGTTCACTTATGCTTGTATGTCAAAATACTTTTAGGACACATTGTCCATGTAGACCTTTGCTTTGTGCGACCCCATATAATGTCGCCACATCTTCAAGCAATGCACTACGGCAAAGAAGTTCTTTGTCATGAGTTGGTTGTCTTCTTTGACAACCATCGAGCTTCATGCTCCCATATGCAATGGCCATCCATCTTACACAAAATCCACCATTGGCAAAGTCATTCACCCCCGTATGCACCTCAAAAGGTTTGTCAAGCTCCGCGAACTTGAGCACGGGCGGCGAAGAGAACTTGCTCTTAAGCTCCCCAAAGAGTTGGTGACAAGGCTCATCCCATTCTTGGGATAGCCATTTCTTTCACGAGTCACAGAAGGTCGGACAACCATCGAGCTTCATGCTCCCATATACAATGGTCATCCATCGTGCATCAACATCCACCAATGGTAAAGTCACTCGCCCCCGTATGCACCTCAAAAGGTTTGTCAAACTCCAAAAACTTGAGCACGGGTGGCGAATAGAACTTGGTCTTAAGCTCCTCAAAGACTTGGTGGCAAGGCTCATCCCACTCTTGGGATAGCCATTTCTTGCACAAGTTGGACAAGGTTGAACAACCATCAAGCTTCATGCTCTTATATGCAATGGCCATCCATTTTGCCTTAACATCCGCCAATGGTAAAGTCACCCGCCCCCGTATGCACCTCAAAGGTTTGCCAACTCCACGAACTTGAACACGGGCGGCGAAGAGAACTTGGTCTTAAGCTTCCCGAAGGCTTTGTGGCAAGGCTCATCCCACTCTTGGGATAACCATTTCTTGCACACGCCGGACAAGGTTCAACAACCATGGAGGTTAATGCTCCCATAAGCAATGGTCATCCATCTTGGATCAACATCCGCCAATGGTAAAGTCCTTCGCCTCCATGTGCACCTCAAAATGCTTACGAAAATCCGGAAACTTAACCACATCTTGTGAAGAGAACTTACTCTTGAGCTCCCCAAAGGCTTGGTGACAAGGCTCATCCCACTCTTGGGATAGCCATTTTCCTCAATAAGTTGATTAAGGTCCTAGCAACCTTCAAAAACTCTTGAATGAAGTGGTGGTAGTAGTTGGCTAGGCCAACAAATGACCTAAGCATTTTTTTGAATGAAGGGCCAATTCTCCTTTTGGATTGCTTTGACATTCTTCATGTTCATCCACCAACATCCTTTGTCACCACATACCTCAAGAACTCAATCTCTCGTTGAGCAAAGTTATTTTTCACTCCTTGGCGGTAATTTTTTTGGGCAACACATTGGTGAATACATCCTTGTATCTCACCAACATCCCACCAATGTGATTTGGGGGAGGCCCATCTTTCCTCGCCTCCCCATACGTTCTTTGGAGTTGCTCCAATTGAACCACGACAATTATGTTTATATTTTGCATTTGGTCCATTAAGACCAAATTCAACTTGGGTCCTCCTACCATAGGAGTCCTTGTCAATTTGAACTTCAATTCTTTGCTATTATGACACATCATAATGCATTGCAAACACCCGGCTTGCACCTCACATCTATCATGTGAGTTTCAAAGAAGGCGGCCTTCACAATGACATGCATTTCATCTATTTCACTTGGTGTGAAATTTTGACAAAAATCCAATGTCCCACATTGAAAGGTTACATGCATCGCGGCCTCCTTTGTCTCATGCGGTTCGCCCTTTCCAAACCGCACCTTGGTGGGCTTGCCCGCTCTATCAATTGGCAAGCCCCAACTCCCTTGTGAGCTTTGGGCTCATGAAAGAGTCCATTGCCTCTTTGTCAACTCATGAGACATATCTCCCATTCATTTGAGCCTCAAGGTACAAAAGACTTGGCCTCGGCTTAAGGCTACTAGCCTTGGCCACAATGCCATCGTCTTACATTTGGTCCTCCGCAACTTGGCTTGGCTTGGTCCGCAAAGCCAACTTCAAACATTTCGTGCGCGGGACAAATTGGTTTGGTGCCACAAAACCAATTTCTAATCATTTGTCCGCAAAACAAACATGTTTTGCCTTGGTAGCACAAAGCCACCTTCCCACACTCCGTCCGCGGCACGAACATGAATTGCCTTGGTAGGACAAACCCACCTCCCAACATTCCGTCCGCGGCACAAGTATGATTTGCTTGGAAGCATAAAGCCACCTTTCAACATTCCGTCCGCGGCACCAACATGTTTTGCCTAAGTAAAATGGACCAAACAATTTGCACTCATTTCTTTGGGACCTACTTTGGCTAAAGCCACTTGTGGTCATGCGCCGCCAAACTTCTCTTTGGGACCATCGGCTTCAATGCTCTTGCGAACTTGATGGTCCCCACCATGTCCTCAAGAAGCCTTGGGGACTTAAACAAGGCATCCACCACCCGCTTTTAAAGCCCCACCTAAAACGATGCATTTCTTAGAAAGCTCGTCCGTTTTAGGTGTATCCTTCATTTGTGCGTTTGAATAGCGCACATAGGCCATAAGAGGCCATGGGTGCCTCATTAGCACCAAGTTCATTTCAACATCCGAACCTTCGAAACATCTCGAATTGAAATTTCAATCCAACATTAATACCCTCCAAGGTTTTGGGTGCATTCGGTATTCTAGGCCCCAAATGTTTTTTTGAGGTTTGCGGGAGCCCTTTTCAAATCACTCCTCCATTTTCCTTACCAAATCCACCCTCATGCCCACCATTGTCATTAGAACCAATGGTATGGTCAAATTCCACTTGCACATGATCCTTGTTCCAATTTGAGCCTCACAACCTTTTGGAAACCCCGGGCTCACCATCATAACCCGCATTTTTGATAGCCATGTTTCCCTCAAAGTGCGAGCTCAAAACTTGGAACCCTGCTCTGATACCAAGTGTCGCAACCCTTGCTAGGTCCCTTAATAATCTTGCCAATTTTCAATTCTAGCAAAGGTTACGAGTCGCTAACCCTTCGCATTCCGCCATGCTAATGGATAGCTCCTCTTACCCCGGACCAATAGTTCATAGGAGGGAACCAACCCTCCTACTTTGCTTTCGGGACTCACCCCTTAATCGGTAACCCATTTCCCCAATGTGGACTTCCATCCATGGAAGTCCAATCCTATGTTGATCATCGCGTTGCCGGAGCAACACTACAACAACCCGAAGCATACTAGGCAACTATGGCCTCACAATAGGCCAAAGCCCATGGAGGCCTTGCCGTTCGGCCTCGGGTGGGTGAGGCCACACCACCTCACCCATATAAGCCTCTAGGACTCTACGCGGGGCCCCTACCCCACCGTCAACCAACCTCTTGTCTCTCTACCAAGAGTTGGGGCCAAGTGGACATTTTCCTTTAGCTGCTGGGCCTAGAACCCCCCAGCAGCTTCAGACCATCATAACTTCCTTGTATGATGTCTGATCATAACAACCAACCACTCCATCTTCATCTACGCTTCACGTAGATGCCGATGGACTCCTCACTTGCCCCATTCGGGCAAGTATTGAGGAAGTTATGCCTGTTTGAACCTTGGCAGTCCCGGGAATCGCTCCCAGGCACTGCTGTAACAGGGCGCTGTCCCGGGACAGCGCCCCACTCAAATGGCCATAACTCCTAGCTCACACCTCCGATTGAGGTGTTCTTGAGCTTTCTAGAATCACCACGCCATGAGCTACGCATAACTCATGGCCTTACCCTTGTGCCTCCTAGTCTTCGTGGGTGGGAGGCGTTCCCAACGCCCGGGGCCCTCACCCACACTAGGATCACTTGGGCCCTCTCACCAACGGCGCCACAAGTCCCGGGTGTCACTCCGGGGTCCCCCTTGTGCCCATGGTGTTTCGGGCACTCCTCATGGAGAGGTGCGCGACAAGCTAGTTCTCGACCTGTTGAGACCTTCCGTCCCGGCGCACATATTAGGGTCGCCCATTATGTGTTACTACGTCCTAGTGAGGATTGTCCTAATCCAGTGTGGATGGGACGAGTGATTTCTGAGCCCAATTTGGCACATATCGGTCCTAATCCTCGCTCCATTGAGATTGTCTATTATGTACCGGTCCTTGGCCAAAGGAACAAGAAGACCTTAGACGAACGTTATGAGGAATGGGACACGGCAAAATCTTTTCGATGGACGAGGCTCAAGGACTATGCACCAGCTCATCAATCCCTAGATTGTGTTGTGGCATCATGGGCAAGACAAAGGAATGCGTCCGATGACAATGTACTCATCCCAGCTCGGCAAATTCTTTTCGCACAGGATAATTTAGGTCGATGCACTAGAGGTGGGAAAATGACTGATGGAGATACTTTCGAGGATGGGGTACCAACAGAAGACGTCTAGATTAAAGTTGCATTGCTCATTCCTCGGTATCCACGGGTGGACTCTCATGGGTGGGCTAGATGGTTGACACCATCTAGCATATTTGGTGCTCAATTTTAATTTTGTGAGCATTAATTAGAGAGCCGTAGACATTGACATTTGTCCCACGGATGTTCAAATTACCAGTTTTAAAGGCATCTTTTTTTGTGAATTTTCATGTGCATTGTCATATTAGCCAACATGTTTAATATGTGGGAGTCCTCCAATGTGCATGGTGGGAACAAATAGTCCACGGGTGTTCACCCATGGAGTGTAGGCACAATCCTTTTGTCTTCCTTGATGGGATCCTCCATATTACAATTGATTGTTTGCCCGGTTTCATTGGAACACTTGGTTTGTGGTCCCTAAATACTCTACGGGTATTCTCTCGTACAAAAAAGCAATCATTACGTTCCCATCACGTTCCCCACATTAAAATGAGCGGACCATTTGTCTCATTTTAGTTAATATCCCCATGTTTTTTTCTCATTTGCACAATGTCATGTTTGTTTTTTGTTGTTAATATTATATATTTCCTCTTTTGATGGTCTCATTAGCTACTTTAACGGTTGTATTTAGTGACTTTTACGATATGGAGTTAAACGATGTTGCCACATTTTTGTCAAAATAATTGTTAAAATATATTATAATGTTTGAGTTCAAATAGAGTAATATCTTGCAACATAATTTATTATGTTCCTTAGATGGATCAAAGGGAAGTTGTTGGGAATTATTTTCTAAATCTTATATCAGATCTACATTTCCTTTAATGCACTTGTTAAAATACATGCCGCTACTACCTTTCCTACCAATGGTGCAAGTCATATTCACTTTAAAAAATAAAAAACGGATACAATATCTCAAATAGTGACAATACATATTTATTCTACATACAGAATATATGTGAACTCAGATAACTTGATGGTTGGGGCACCGAAGACCCACGCTTAGTACACATTTTCTATTATAAACACGAGGCGGGAAAGTATGTCAGAAGGTTTGAATTACCGGCTAAAGGGGAATCAAGCGGGAAAGGTATCCAAGAGGAAGCAGGGCAGCGGATGCGGACAGTATAAAGGGCCAGCCTCCCCGAAAAGTCAGTCCTTTTTGCTCATCTCCCTCTCCAGAAATTGCAGCAAGCTCTCTCACTTGGAGCTCCACTACAAGGTTAGAGCACACTAGCATTCATGAGCAAGCAATCACAACATTCATCCATGACTTTTATTTCCCTACATATCCTATATTTAGAATTCACCATATTCACGCCGCATTATACGGCGTATTTTACGGACAGTTTGGGTCGCCCGACCCAAACCTAACCCCACAGTGGCCAGGTAGTAGGGTTGACTCAGAGCCCATCCCCCCCCACATAGTTTGGGTCGGTCGACCCAAACCCTTCTCCACAGTGGGAAAGTACCGGGGTTGACTCCGAGCCCATCCCCCCCCCTACATAGTTTGGGTCGGTCGACCCAAACCTTTTTCCACCGTGGGCAAGTACTGGGGTTGACTCAGATCCCATTCTGCCCTACATAGTTTGGGTCTTTCAACCCAAACCTTTCTCCACATTGGGCAGGTACTAGGATTACCTCAAACCCCATCCCCCCTTACATAGTTTGGGTCGGTCGACCCAAACCCTTTCTGTCGCAACCCTTGCTAGGTCCCTTAATAATCTTGCCAATTTTCGTTTCTAGCAAAGGTTACGAGCGCTAACCCTTCGCATTCCGCCATGCTAATGGATTGTCGCAACCCTTGCTAGCCCCCCCTTGACCATCTTGCCAATTTTCAATTCTAGCAAAGGTTACGAGTCGCTAACCCTTCGCATACCGCCATGCTAATGGTTAGCTCCTCTAACCCCGGACCATTAGTTCATAGGAGGGGAACCAACCCTCCTACTTTGATTTCGGGACTCACCCCTTTAATCGGTAACCAATCCTTAGATGTGGACTTCCATCCATGGAAGTCCAATCTTATGTTGATCATCGCGTTGCCGGAGCAACACTACAATAACCCGAAGCATACTAGGCAACTATGGCCTCACAATGGGCCAATGCCCATGGAGGCCGTGCGCCGTGCCGTTCGGCCTCGGGTGGGTGAGGCCACACCACCTCACCCATATAAGCCTCTAGGACTTTACGCGGGGCCCCTACCCCACCGTCAACCAACCTCTTGTCTCTCTACCAAGAGTTGGGGCCAAGTGGACATTTTCCCTTAGCCGCTGGGCCTAGAACCCCCCCAGCAGCTTCAGACCATCATAACTTCCTTGTATGATGTCTGATCATAACAACCAACCCCTCCATCTTCATCTACGCTTCACGTAGATGCCGATGGACTCCTCACTTGCCCCATTTGAGCAAGTCTTGAGGAAGTTATGCCTGTTTGAACCTTGGCAGTCCCGGGAATCACTCCCAGGCACTGCTGTACCAGGGCGCTGTCCCGGGACAGCGCCCCACTCAAATGGCCATAACTCCTAGCTCCCACCTCCGCTTGAGGTGATCTTGAGCATTCTAGAATCACCACGCCATGAGCTACGCATAGCTCATGGCCTTGCCCTTGTGCCTCCTAGTCTTCGTGGGTGGGAGGCGTTCCCAACGCCCGGGGCCCTCACCCACACTAGGATCACTTGGGCCCTCTCACCAACGGCGCCACAAGTCCCGGGTGTCACTCCGGGGTCCCCCTTGTGCCCATGGTGTTTCGGGCACTCCTCATGGAGAGGTGCGCGACATGGATAGCTCCTCTTACCCCGGACCAATAGTTCATAGGAGGGAACCAACCCTCCTACTTTGCTTTCGGGACTCACCCCTTAATCGGTAACCCATTTCCCCAATGTGGACTTCCATCCATGGAAGTCCAATCCTATGTTGATCATCGCGTTGCCGGAGCAACACTACAACAACCCGAAGCATACTAGGCAACTATGGCCTCACAATGGGCCAATGCCCATGGAGGCCGTGCCGTTCGGCTTCGGGTGGGTGAGGCCACACCACCTCACCCATATAAGCCTCTAGGACTCTACACGGAGCCCCTACCCCACCGCCAACCAACCTCTTGTCTCTCTACCAAGAGTTGGGGCCAAGTGGACATTTTCCCTTAGCTGCTGGGCCTAGAACCCCCCCAGCAGCTTCAGACCATCATAACTTCCTTGTATGATGTCTGATCATAACAACCAACCACTCCATCCTCATTTACGCTTCACGTAGATGCCGATGGACTCCTCGCTTGCCCCATTTGGGCAAGTCTTGAGGAAGTTATGCCTGTTTGAACCTTGGCAGTCCCGGGAATCACTCCCAGGCACTGCTGTACCAGGGCGCTGTCCCGGGACAGCACCCCACTCAAATGGCCATAACTCCTAGCTCACACCTCCGATTGAGGTGATCTTGAGCATTCTAGAATCACCACGCCATGAGCTACGCATAGCTCATGGCCTCACCCTCATGCCTCCTAGTCTTTGTGGGTGGGAGGCGTTCCCAACGCCCGGGGCCCTCACCCACACTAGGATCACTTGGGCCCTCTCACCAACGGCGCCACAAGTCCCGGGTGTCACTCCGGGGTCCCCCTTGTGCCAATGGTGTTTCGGGCACTCCTCATGGAGAGGTGCGCGACACTCACCCCCACCAAACGGAGTCGATGCCCTCATCGACTATACTCGTAGTCGGCACACCAATTCTCAAGTTGCCATCCTCTATGGTCCGGCATTGTGTTTACCCTAGGGCGCGACCCCCACAATGCATCTTCAAATTTGGCATGGTCCCAAAGGTGTCGTTCCTAGGTGGTCCGTTAGCGACCTTGGATCTCTCATCCAAGGACCTAACCTATACTAGACCCACCTACTTTGGGACTCACTTGGGTTGCCCCTCCTTTGGGGCTCCCCCATTAGGCTCCACTAGCCTAACATGACACATCTAGGCGAGACCTCAACGCTTCCACTAAGTTGTCTCGGTTGCAACTCCGAGATGGCTCTCCATTGTTAAGCCACGCCTCGATCGCACGGGGGTGATGTCGCAACCCTTGCTAGCCCCCATTGACCATCTTGCCAATTTTCATTTCCTAGCAAAGGTTACGAGCGCTAACCCTTCGCATACCGCCATGCTAATGGTTAGCTCCTCTCACCCCGGACCTTATAGTTCATAGGAGGGGAACCAACCCTCCTACTTTGCTTTCGGGACTCACCCCTTCAATCGGTAACCAACCCCTTTAATCGGTAACCAATCCTTAGATGTGGACTTCCATCCATGGAAGTCCAATCTTATGTTGATCATCGCGTTGCCGGAGCAACACTACAACAACCCGAACCATACTAGGCAACTATGGCCTCACATTAGGCCAATGCCAATGGAGGCCGTGCCGTTCGGCCTCGGGTGGGTGAGGCCACACCACCTCACCCATATAAGCCTCTAGGACTTCACGCGGGGCCCCCACCCCACCGTCAACCAACCTCTTGTCTCTCTACCAAGAGTTGGGGCCAAGTGGACATTTTCCCTTAGCCGCTGGGCCTAGAAGCCCCCAGCAGCTTCAGACCATCATAACTTCCCTGTATGATGTCTGATGATAACCTTTGACCACTCCATCTTCATCTACGCTTCACGTAGATGCCGATGGACTCCTCACTTGCCCCATTCGGGCAAGTGGTGAGGAAGTTATGCCTGTCTGAACCTTGGCAGTCCCGGGAATCACTCCCAGGCACTGCTATACCAGGGTGCTGTCCCGGGACAACGCCCCACTCAAATGGCCATAACTCCTAGCTCACACCTCCAATTGAGGTGTTCTTGAGCATTCTAGAATCACCACGCGATGAGCTACGCATAGCTCATGGCCTTACCCTTGTGCCTCCTAGTCTCCGTGGGTGGGAGGCGTTCCCAACGCCCGGGGCCCTCACCCACACTAGGATCACTTGGGCCCTCTCACCAACGGCGCCACAAGTCCCGGGTGTCACTCCGGGGTCCCCCTTGTGCCCATGGTGTTTCGGGCACTCCTCATGGAGAGGTGCGCGACAGGTGATGCCAAGTCCCGCCCGACTCGGTTCCCACTTTGCTCTTTCGAGACATGGGTTCATGACTCCCATGCGCCAACTCTCGTTAGCTCGCGGGTAGCACTTTTATGAGCACGCGCCATCACCTTGTCCCCGCCCGGACAAGCCCACAACTAAGAAGTTTCTTGGTTTTATCCAAGGCCCCTCCAAGCCATGGCCCCAATTACTCGGCTTACCCAACCTAGTTTGGCATGTCTATTCCCCCTCTTCCATTAACCAAGCACAAGTACAAGACTAGGACCTCATCTCATACTTTTCTCTTTGCACCACTAAAGTTTGGATTTTATTCCCTCAAGCCAAAGAACAAGTGCATGTTGTGGAGCAATTAACCTCGAAGCTATGTTTGCTACTAGAGTCTCTCCCCCACTAAAGGAGATTGATGTCCTCATCAATGCCTACGCTTCTTTTTATTGGAATGTCTAGCCTTAGTTTCTTCAAAGTGCTTCACCAATTCATTGGTGTTGACCATGTCTCTTGCCGCCACCCAAGCGGTTTCTTTCTGATGGTATCCTCACCATTTCACCAAGTATTCCTTTGTACTTTTTCTTTCCTTTTCACTTGGGCTTCCTACACTTGAGGATGCCCTCCTACCTCATGTTCCAAATGACCTCCACAAGGTCGGGAGGTGGCCTAATCACTTGCTTGTGATCGGGCCACAAGGTGTCGTCCTAAAATGACTTTCGTAATGAGACATGAAATGTCGGATGCACTTTGATCTCCGGCGGTAATTCCAACTTATATATGTCCTTGAACACTTGTTCCACAATGGAAAACGAAGCTCCAATTTTGGACATGAACTTTGGAGTGAGGCCTTCCGGCTAAGTGAAGTTGTTCATATTCAACAACGCCTTTTGGCCCACCTCATTCTCCACTTCGCGTCTTCCGGCATTGATTTGCACTCCGTAGCACCTTCGGGCTTTCTCCACCAACAACTTGGTCATCTCCAAGACTTGTTCACGCTTCTTGGCCAAGTCCTCACCATCTTGGTTGAACTCTAGTGTTGAATGTGCCCCCTCGAGAGCTAGGTTAATAGGTTGGAGCGCATCCACTCCATAAGCCACCACGAAAGACCACCCCTTGGTAGCCAAGTGCGTGGCTACATTTCAATTACACTCCGCTCGACCCACATAGTCCGCCCAATCTCCTTGGTCCGCCCCCACCAAGTTCCTCAAGTATTGCTTCAAGACTCCATTCACACGCTCCGATTTCCCATTCATTTGGGAATGCAAGGTCGTGCTAAACCTTAGTTTCATTCCGACCTCCTTAGAGAAATGCATTGAAAATGCACTTGTGAACTTTGGATCTTGATCCCACACAATCACTCTTGGCAACCCGTGGTGCCTCAATCATCCTTTGAGAAAAGGCTATGCGGTCTCCAACGCGGTGGCGGTTCCCACAATCGGCACCATGTGTGCCCACTTGGCAAACCGCTCTACCATCAACAAGATGGCATCATACCCATGTGACTCCGGCAAACTTGTGATCAAGTCCATGCACATACTATGCCATGGCGCCAACGGGATAGGCAACGGTTGCAAGAAGCCGCCTTGCTTTTGGTAAGAGGCTCGGTTCACTTTGCACTTTGATTCAAGCCTTCACAAAGTGGGCTATATCTTCCTTTATGCACCGCCAATGGTACCTCTTTGACACCATTCTATGGTGGTTTTATTTTTCTCCTCTATGGCCGGCAATAGGACTATCAAATTCCTCCTTCAAAACCGATAGCCTCAACTTGCCTTGTGGCACATACACCCGACTTTGTTTGCACTTGAACAATCCGTCCACCAACTTAATATCTTTGAGCACCTTGCTCTTGCGAAGTTCACCTAAAAGCTTTTGTGCTTTGGGGTAGTTAATTTACCCCTCCCGTATCTTGCATCACAAGTTTCCTTGGCCGGCACACATTAGCCACAAGGTTTGGATGGTTCTCATTGCTTGGAACTCTTCCGGTCTACTTCGCGCATCCGGCACCACATTTCCACGGTCCGGTTTGTGGATCAAATCCACCTTCATAAGCGCCAAACTATCATGCCTCCGCAATGACTTGGCGTTCACTTACGCTTGAATGTCAAAATACTTTTAGGACACGTTGTCCATGTAGACCTTTGCTTTGTGCGACCCCATATAATGTCGCCACATCTTCAAGCAATGCACTACGGCAAAGAAGTTCTTTGTCATGAGTTGGTTGTCTTCTTTGACAACCATCGAGTGTCGCGCACCTCTCCTTGAGGAGTGCCCGAAACACCATGGGCACAAGGGGGACCCCGGAGTGACACCCGGGACTTGTGGCGCCGTTGGTGAGAGGGCCCAAGTGATCCTAGTGTGGGTGAGGGCCCCGGGCGTTGGGAACGCCTCCCACCCACAAAGACTAGGAGGTACAAGGGAAAGGCCATGAGCTATGCGTAGCTCATGGCGTGGTGATTCTAGAAAGCTCAAGAACACCTCAATCCGAGGTGTGAGCTAGGAGCAGTGTTCAAGATTGAAGCCCTCATATGAGTTTCATTTTGAAGGGCTCTAAAATTTGAGCCCTTCGGTTGAAGGGCTAGTTTAAATTCAAGACGTCAATTCAGTAATATAGAAATAAAATATAAAAAACTCATATTAAACTTATGCATGATTTATATGGTGCATGCTTCCAATACAATGTGAAGAATTAAGAATCAACCATCTAACTCCACCTCTTCTAGTGATAATGCCCCACGCTTGTTGGTTCTTGTGCCAATTTTCCAAGATTCAAAAATACTATCCCAATCCATGAATTCAACTCCTAACCCATTTAGACTAACCCTCATTAAAGCATCTAGTGTGTCAAGGTTGAGTCTAGTTCTCCTTTCACTCTTAACCCAATTTTGCTTTGAAAAACCACGCTCACAAACAGCAGTGCTAGTTGGGATCACAAGTATGGCTTGCTATAGCGACATCATAGTTGGCCAATTAATCATGAACTCCCGGTCATTGCCACAAAAAACCCAAGCTTCTTGCATACTTCGGCGTTCACAAACGGAACATAACATCTCCACGAATTCTAGCAATTCCGCATTGCATTGATTAACAAGGTCATCGCTCCAACGGAAATGTGTCACCAACCGGTTCAACCATTGTTCCGTTAATGTCCCTCTGTCCAATTCATCTACGGGATAGTGCTTCGGGCTAAAAAGCCGGGCCGCATTGAAAATGGACAGGTCAGGAAATCGATCATTGAGTGAATCGATGATCTTCTACACATACTGCCTCCCCAACATGATGCATGCCTCCAATGAGCCTCCTACGTCACACTCGGGCATGGAATCATAATGCAAGATATGCATTTTTTCACACCCAAAACTATCAACATACAATATTTGCCCATTGGGTACCACCTCGCGGAGAAACTTTCCTAGGTGTTTGGTTGTCAGGCCAAAACTTACACCCAGATAGTGTCTACGAAACAAGCTGATTGTTACATCAATCGTAGAAGCTATGCTAGTGATATCTACAAGATCAAACTGAAACTTGTGATTGACCTTATTCAACTCTGATAATATATCAGCTAGCATGTGAATGAAAAATTGGAACTGAAGAGAAGTTAGATCCTTGTACCATGTGGGTTCTTCAACCTCCCAAATTTCTAAAATTGCAGGCATACAAAATACCAATCTCTCCATGACCAAGCCACGGGATAACCATCTCACCCAAATCAGCACTGATTTCACATTGATTGAATCACATCACACTACAACACTGACTCAATGCTTACCAAAGAAAGGGTTGGATTCCAATCTTTTGCAAGACCTAAAAAGTTGAATTCCAAGTCAGATCGATGTTGAATGAATCATTTGCTAGGTGTTGAGGTTGTCACTGTAGCGACCTCCTCGTCACTGTAGCGCTACAGTGTTGACGGGTGTAAAAATTTTGAGGACGTCAAGTGAAGTTTTCATTTTGAGTTTGGGGTTGCATTTTGAAGGGCTGTTTTGAGAGAGGTATATTTTGAAGGGCCAAATCGCGTTTGAAGGGCATTGAAGACTTCAATCTTGAACACTGGCTAGGAGTTATGGCCATTTGAGTGGGGCGCTGTCCCGGGACAGCGCCTTGTTACAGCAGTGCCTGGGAGTGATTCCCGGGACTGCCAAGGTTCAAACAGGCATAACTTCCTCAATACTTTCCCGAATGGGGCAAGTGAGGAGTCCATCGGCATCTACGTGAAGCGTAGATGAAGATGAAGTGGTTGGTTGTTATGATCAGACATCATACAAGGAAGTTATGATGGTCTGAAGCTGCTGGGCGGTTCTAGGCCCAGCAGCTAAAGGAAAATGTCCACTTGGCCCCAACTCTTGGTAGAGAGACAAGAGGTTGGTTGACGGTGGGGTAGGGGCCCCGCGTGAAGTCCTAGAGGCTTATATGGGTGAGGTGGTGTGGCCTCATCCACCCGAGGCCGAACGGCAAGGCCTCCATGGGCATTGGCCCAATGTGAGGCCATAGTTGCTTAGTATGGTTCGGGTTGTTGTAGTGTTGCTCCGGCAATGCGATGATCAACATAGGATTGGACTTCCATGGATGGAAGTCCACATTGGGGAAATGGGTTACCGATTAAGGAGTGAGTCCCGAAAGCAAAGTAGGAGGGTTGGTTCCCTCCTATGAACTATATGGTCCGGGGTAAGAGGAGCTAACCATTAGCATGGCGGAATGCGAAGGGTTAGCGCTCGTAACCTTTGCTAGAAAATGAAAATTGGCAAGATTGTCAAGGGGGCTAGCAAGGGTTGCGACACTTGGTATCAGAGCAGGGTTCCAATATTTGGGCTCGCACTTTGAGGGAGACATGGCTAGCAAATGTGCGGGTTATGATGGTGAGCCCGGGGTTCCCAAAAGGTTGTGAGGCTCAAATTGGAACAAGGATCATGTGCAAGTGGAATTTGACCATACCATTGGTTCTAATGACAATGGTGGGCATGAGGGTGGATTTGGTAAGGAAAATGGAGGAGTGCTTTGAAAAGGGCTCCCGCAAACCTAAAAAAAAAAAAACATTTGGGGCCTAGAATACCGAAAGCACCCAAAACCTTGGAGGGCATTAATGTTGGATTGAAATTCCAATACGAAATGCTTGGAAGGTATTAATGTTGGAATGAATTTGGTGCTAATGAGGCACCCGGGGCCTCTTAAGGCCTATGTGCGCTATTCATACGCATAAATGAAGGATACACCTAAAATGGACAAGCTTTCTAAGAAATGCATATTTTTAGGTGGGGTTTTAAAAGCGGGTGGTGGATGCCTTGTTTAAGTCCCCAAGGCTTCTTGAGGACATGGTGGGGACCATCAAGTTTGCAAGAGCATTGAAGCGGATGGTCCCAAAGAGAAGTTTGGCGGCGCATCACCACAAGTGGCTTTAGCCAAAGTAGGTCCCAAAGAAATGAGTGCAAATTGTTTGGTCCATTTTACTTAGGCAAAACATGTTGGAGCCGCGGACGGAATGTTGAAAGGTGGCTTTATGCTTCCAAAGCAAATCATACTTGTGCCGCAGACGGAATGTTGGGAGGTGGGTTTGTCCTACCAAGGCAATTCATGTTCGTGCTGCGGACGGAGTGTGGGAAGGTGGCTTTGTGCTACCAAGGCAAAACATGTTTGTTTTGCGGACAAACTATTAGAAATTGGTTTTGTGGCACCAAACCAATTTGTCCCGCGGACGAAATGTTTAAAGTTGGCTTTGCGGACCAAGCCAAGCCAAGTTGCCGAGGACCGAATGTAAGACGATGGCATTGTGGCCTAGGCTAGTAGCCTTTAGCCAAGGCCAAGTCTTTTGTACCTTGAGGCTCAAATGAATGGGAGAATTGTCTCATGGGTTGACAAAGAGGCAAGCCATTCCTTCTTGAGCCCAAAACTCACAAGGGAGTTGGGGCTTGCCGATTGATAGAGCGGGCAAACCCACCAAGGTGCGGTTTGGAAAGGGCAAACCGCATGAGACAAAGGAGGCCGCGATGCATGTAACCTTTCAATGTGAGACATTGGATTTTTGTCAAAATTTCACACCAAGTGAAATAGATGAAATGCATGTCATTGTGAAGGCCGCCTTCTTTGAAACTCACATGATAGATGTGAGGTGCAAGCGGGTGTGCTTGCGGTGCATTATGATGTGTCATAATGGCAAAGAATTGAAGTTCAAATTGACAAGGACTCCTATTGTCGCAACCCTTGCTAGGTCCCTTAACAATCTTGCCAATTTTCGTTTCTAGCAAAGGTTACGAGCGCTAACCATTCGCATTCCGCCATGCTAATGGTTAGCTCCTCTTACCCCGGACCAATAGTTCATAGGAGGGAACCAACCCTCCTACTTTGCTTTCGGGACTCACCCCTTAATTGGTAACCCATTTCCCCAATGTGGACTTCCATCCATGGAAGTCCAATCCTATGTTGATCATCGCATTGCCGGAGCAACACTACAACAACCCGAAGCATACTAGGCAACTATGGCCTCACAATAGGCCAAAGCCCATGGAGGCCTTGCCGTTCGGCCTCGGGTGGGTGAGGCCATACCACCTCACCCATATAAGCCTCTAGGACTCTACACGGAGCCCCTACCCCACCGCCAACCAACCTCTTGTCTCTCTACCAAGAGTTGGGGCCAAGTGGACATTTTCCCTTAGCTGCTGGGCCTAGAACCCCCCCAGCAGCTTCAGACCATCATAACTTCCTTGTATGATGTCTGATCATAACAACCAACCACTCCATCCTCATCTACGCTTCACGTAGATGCCGATGGGTTCCTCGCTTGTCCCAATCGGGCAAGTCTTGAGGAAGTTATGCCTGTTTGAACCTTGGCAGTCCCGGGAATCACTCCCAGGCACTGCTGTAGCAGGGCGCTGTCCCGGGACAGCGCCCCACTCAAATGGCCATAACTCCTAGCTCACACCTCCGATTGAGGTGTTCTTGAGCTTTCTAGAATCACCACGCCATGAGCTACGCATAGCTCATGGCCTTACCCTTGTGCCTCCTAGTCTTCGTGGGTGGGAGGCGTTCCCAACGCCCGGGGCCCTCACCCACACTAGGATCACTTGGGCCCTCTCACCAACGGCGCCACAAGTCCCGGGTGTCACTCCGGGGTCCCCCTTGTGCCCATGGTGTTTCGGGCACTCCTCATGGAGAGGTGCGCGACACTCACCCCCACCAAACGGAGTCGATGCCCTCATCGACTATACTCGTAGTCGGCACACCAATTCTCAAGTTGCCATCCTCTATGGTGCGGCATTGTGTTTACCTTAGGGCGCGACCCCCACAATGCATCTTCAAATTTGGCATAGTCCCAAAGGTGTCGTTCCTAGGTGGTCCGTTAGCGACCTTGGATCTCTCCTCCAAGGACCTAACCTACACTAGACCCACCTACTTTGGGACTCACTTGGGTTGCCCCTCCTTTGGGGCCTCCCCCGTTAGGCTCCACTAGCCTAACGTGACACATCTAGGCGAGACCTCAACGCTTCCACTAAGTTGTCTCGGTTGCAACTCCGAGATGGCTTTCCATTGTTAAGCCACGCCTCGATCGCACGGGGGTGATGCCAAGTCCCGCCCGACTCGGTTCCCACTTTGCTTTTTCGAGACATGGGTTCATGACTCCCATGCGCCAACTTTCGTTAGCTCGCGGGTAGCACTTTTATGAGCACGCGCCATCACCTTGTCCCCGCCCGGACAAGCCCACAATTAAGAAGTTTCTTGGTTTTATCCAAGGCCCCTCCAAGCCATGGCCCCCAATTACTCGGCTTACCCAACCTAGTTTGGCATGTCTATTCCCCCTCTTCCATTAACCAAGCACAAGTACAAGACTAGGACCTCATCTCATACTTTTCTCTTTGCACCACTAAAGTTTGGATTTTATTCCCTCAAGCCAAAGAACAAGTTCATGTCGTGGAGCAATTAACCTCGAAGCTAAGTGTGCTACTAGCGTCTCTCCCCCACTAAAGGAGATTGATGGCCTCATCAATGCCTACGCTTCATTTTATTGGAATCCTTAGCCTTAGTTTCTTCAAAGTGCTTCACCAATTCATTGGTGTTGACCATGTCTCTTGCCGCCACCCAAGCGGTTTCTTTCTCATGGTATCCTCACCATTTCACCAACTACTCCTTTGTACATTTTTTTTTCATTTTCACTTGGGCTTCCTACACTTGAGGATGCCCTCCTACCTCATGTTCCAAGTGACCTCCACAAGGTCGGGACGTGGCCTAATCACTTGCTTGTGATCGGGCCACAAGGTGTCGTCCTAAAATGACTTTCGTAATGAGACATGAAATGTCGGATGCACTTTGATGTCCGGCGGTAATTCCAACTTATACATGTCCTTGAACACTTGTTGCACAATGGAAAACGAAGTTCCAATTTTGGACTTGAACTTTTGAAGTAAGGCCTTTGGGCAAGGTGAAGTTGTCCACATTCAACAACACCTTATTGGCCCACCTCATACTCCACTTCGCGTCTTCCGGCATTGATTTGCACTCCGTAGCACCTTCGGGCTTTCTCCACCAACAACTTGGTCATCTCCAACACTTGTTTACCATCCTTGGCCAAATCCTCACCATCTTGGTTGAACTCTAGTGTTGAATGTGCCCCCTCGAGAGTTAGGTTAATAGGTTGGAGCGCATCCACTCCATAAGCCACCACCAAAGACCACCCCTTGGTAGCCAAGTGCGTGGCTACATTGCAATTACACTCCACTCGACCCACATAGTCCGCCCAATCTCCTTGGTCCGCCCCCACCAAGTTCCTCAAGTATTGCTTCAAGACTCCATTCACACGCTCCGTTTTCCCAAATATTTGGGAATGCAAGGCCGTGCTAAACCTTAGTTTCATTGCGACCTCCTTAGAGAAATGCATTGAAAATGCACTTGTGAACTTTGGATCTTGATCCCACACAATCACTCTTGGCAACCCGTGGTGCCTCAACCATCCTTTGAGAAAAGGCTATGCGGTCTCCAACGCGGTGGCGGTTCCCACAATCGGCACCATGTGTGCCAACTTGGCAAACCGCTCTACCATCAACAAGATGGCATCATACCCATGTGACTCCGGCAAACTTGTGATCAAGTCCATGCACATACTATGCCATGGCGCCGACGGGATAAGCAACGGTTGCAAGAAACCGCCTTGCTTTTGGTAAGAGGCTCGGTTCACTTGGCACTTTATTCACGCCTTCACAAAGTGGGTTATATCCTCCTTTATGCACCGCCAATGGTACCTCCATGACACCATTCTATGGCGGTTTTTTCTTTCTCCTCTATGGCCGGCAATAGGACTATCACATTTTTCCTTCAAAACCGATAGCTTCAACTTGCCTTGTGGCACAAATACCCGACTTTGTTTGCACTTGAACAATCCGTCCACCAACTAAACCTCTTTGAGCACCTTGCTCTTGCGAAGTTCACCTAAAAGCTTTTGTGCTTTGGGGTAGTTAATTTACCCCTCCCGTATCTTGCATCACAAGTTTCCTTTGCCAGCACACATTAGCCACAAGGTTTGGATGGTTCTCATTGCTTGGAACTCTTCCGGTCTACTTCGCGCATCCGGCACCACATTTCCACGGTCCGGTTTGTGGATCAAATCCACCTTCATAAGCGCCAAACTATCATGCCTCCGCAATGATTTGGCGTTCACTTACGCTTGTATGTCAAAATACTTTTAGGACACATTGTCCATGTAGACCTTTGCTTTGTGCGACCCCATATAATGTCGCCACATCTTCAAGCAATGCACTACGGCAAAGAAGTTCTTTGTCATGAGTTGGTTGTCTTCTTTGACAACCATCGAGCTTCATGCTCCCATATGCAATGGCCATCCAATTACACATAATCCACCATTGGCAAAGGCACTCACCCCCGTATGCACCTCAAGAGGTTTGTCAAGCTCCGCGAACTTGAGCACGGGCGTCTAAGAACACTTGCTCTCAAGCTCACCAAAGACTTGGTGGCAAGGCTCATCCCACTCTTGGGATAGCTAATCCTTCCACAAGTCGGATAAGGTCAGATAACCATCAAGCTTAACGCTCTCATATGCAATGGCCATCCATCTTACGTTAACCATCCGCCAATGGCAAAGTCACTCGCCCCCGTATGCACCTCAAAAGGTTTGGCAAACTCCGCAAGCTTGAGCACGGGCGGCAAAGACAACTTGCTCTTAAGCTCCCCAATGGCTTGGTGGCACGGCTCATCCCACTCTTGGGATAGCCATTTCTTGCACAAGCCGGACAAGGTTCGACAACCATGGAGCTTAATGCTCTCATAAGCAATGGTCATCCATCTTGGATGAACATCCGCCAATGGTGAAGTCCTTCGTCTTCATGTGCACCTCAAAATGCTTATGAAAACCCGGAAACTTAACCACATCTTGTGAAGGGAACTTGCTCTTGAGCTTCCCAAAGGCTTGGTGACAAGGCTCATCCCACTCTTGGGATAGCCATTTTTTCAACAAATTGACTAAGGTCCTAGCAACCTTAGAAAAACCTCGAATGAAGTGGTGGTAGTAGTTGGCTAGGCCAACCAATGACCTAAGCCTTTTTGAGTCAAGGACCAATTCTCCTCTTGGATTGCCTTGAAATTCTTCATGTTTATCCACCAACTTCCTTTGTCACTACATGCCTCAAGAACTCAATTTATTCTTGAGCAAAGTTACAATTCACTCTTTGGCGGTAACATTTTGAGCAACACATTGGTGAATACATCCTTGTATCTCACCAACATCCCACAAGTATGGTTTGGGGGAGGCCCATCTTTCCTAGCCTCCCCATGAGTTCCTTGGAATTGCTCCAATTGAACCACGACCATTATGTTTACCATTTTTTTATTTGGTCCATTGAGACCAAATTCAACTTGGGTCCTCCTACCATAGGAGTCCTTGTCAATTTGTAGTTCAATTCTTTGCCATCATGGCACATCACAAATGCACCGCAAGCACACCGGCTTGTACCTCACATCTATCATGTGAGTTTCAAAGAAGGCAGCCTTCACAATGACATGCATTTCATCTATTTCACATGGTGTGAAATTTTGACAAATATCCAATGTCCCACATTGAAAGGTTACATGCATCGCGGCCTCCTTTGTCTCATGCGGTTCGCCATTTTCAAACCGCACCTTGGTGGGCTCGCCCACTCTATCAATCGGCAAGCCCCAACTCCCTTGTGAGCTTTCGGCTCATGAAAGAGTCCGTTGCCTCTTTGACAACTCATGAGACATATCTCCCATTCATTTGAGCCTCAAGGTATACATGACTTGGCCTTGGCTTAAGGCTACTAGCCTTGGCCACAAAGCCACCATCTAATTCTCCGTCCACCGCAACAATATGTTTTGGCTCGGTCCGCAAAGCCAACTTTTAACATTTCGTCCATGGGACGAATTGGTTTAGTGCCACAAAAGCAATTTCCAATAATTTGTCCACAAAACAAACATGTTTTCCCTTGATAGCACAAAGCCACCTTCCCACACTCCGTATGCGGCACGAACATGAATTGCCTTGGTAGGACAAACCCACCTTCCAACATTCCGTCCACGGCATGAGTATGATTTGCCTTGGAAGCATAAAGCCACCTTTCAACATTCCGTTAGCGGCACCAACATATTTTGCCTAAGTAAAATGAACCAAACAATTTGCACTCATTTCTTTGGGACCAACTTTGGCTAAAGCCACTTGTGGTGATGCGCCGCCAAACTTTTCTTCGGGACCATCGGATTCAATGATCTTGCAAACTTGATGATCCCCACCATGTCCTCAAGAAGCCTTGGGGACTTAAACAAGGCATCCACCACCCGCTTTTAAAACCCCACCTAAAACGATGCATTTCTTAGAAAGCTCGTCCGTTTTAGGTGTATCCTTCATTTGTGCGTTTGAATAGCGCACATAGGCCTTCAGAGGCCCCGGGTGCCTCATTAGCACCAAGTTCATTTCAACATCCGAACCTTCGAAGCATCTCGAATTGAAATTTCAATCCAACATTAATACCCTCCAAGGTTTTGGGTGCATTCGGTATTCTTGGCCCCAAATACTATTTGAGGTTTGCGGGAGCCCTTTTCAAAGGACACCTCCATTTTCCTCACCGAATCCACCCTCATGCCCACCATTACCATTAAAATCAATGGTATGGTCAAACTCCATTTGCACATGATCCTTGTTCCAATTTGAGCCTCACAACCTTTTGGAAACCCCGGGCCACCATCATAACCCGCTTATTTGATAGCCATGCTTCCCTCAAAGTGCTAGCTCAAATATTGGAAACCTGCTCTGATACCAAGTGTCGCAACCCTTGCTAGGTCCCTTAACAATCTTGCCAATTTTCGTTTCTAGCAAAGGTTACGAGCGCTAACCATTCGCATTCCGCCATGCTAATGGTTAGCTCCTCTTACCCCGGACCAATAGTTCATAGGAGGGAACCAACCCTCCTACTTTGCTTTCGGGACTCACCCCTTAATTGGTAACCCATTTCCCCAATGTGGACTTCCATCCATGGAAGTCCAATCCTATGTTGATCATCGCATTGCCGGAGCAACACTACAACAACCCGAAGCATACTAGGCAACTATGGCCTCACAATAGGCCAAAGCCCATGGAGGCCTTGCCGTTCGGCCTCGGGTGGGTGAGGCCATACCACCTCACCCATATAAGCCTCTAGGACTCTACACGGAGCCCCTACCCCACCGCCAACCAACCTCTTGTCTCTCTACCAAGAGTTGGGGCCAAGTGGACATTTTCCCTTAGCTGCTGGGCCTAGAACCCCCCCAGCAGCTTCAGACCATCATAACTTCCTTGTATGATGTCTGATCATAACAACCAACCACTCCATCCTCATCTACGCTTCACGTAGATGCCGATGGGTTCCTCGCTTGTCCCAATCGGGCAAGTCTTGAGGAAGTTATGCCTGTTTGAACCTTGGCAGTCCCGGGAATCACTCCCAGGCACTGCTGTAGCAGGGCGCTGTCCCGGGACAGCGCCCCACTCAAATGGCCATAACTCCTAGCTCACACCTCCGATTGAGGTGTTCTTGAGCTTTCTAGAATCACCACGCCATGAGCTACGCATAGCTCATGGCCTTACCCTTGTGCCTCCTAGTCTTCGTGGGTGGGAGGCGTTCCCAACGCCCGGGGCCCTCACCCACACTAGGATCACTTGGGCCCTCTCACCAACGGCGCCACAAGTCCCGGGTGTCACTCCGGGGTCCCCCTTGTGCCCATGGTGTTTCGGGCACTCCTCATGGAGAGGTGCGCGACACCTATGGTAGGAGGACCTAAGTTGAATTTGGTCTTAATGGACCAAATGAAAAATAGAAATCATAATGGTCGTGGTTCAATTGGAGCAACTCCAAGGAACGTATGGGGAGGCTAGGAAAGATGGGCCTCCCCCAAACAACATTGGTGTGATGTTGGTGAGATACAAGGATGTATTCACCAATGTGTTGCCCAAAAAAAAAAATTGCCGCCAAGGAGTGAAAAATAACTTTGCTCAACGAGAGATTGAGTTCTTGAGGTATGTGGTGACAAAGGAAGTTGGTGGACGAACATGAAGAATGTCAAGGCAATCCGAAAGGAGAATTGGCCCTTCATTCAAAAGGGCTTAGGTCATTTGTTGGCCTAGCCAATTAGTACCACAACTTCATTCGAGAGTTTTCTAAGGTTCCTAGGACCTTATTCAACTTATTGAGGAAAATGGCTATCCCAAGAGTGGGATGAGCCTTGTCACCAAGCCTTTGGGGGGCTCAAAAACAAGTTCTCTTCGCCGCCTGTGCTTAAGTTCGCGGACTTTAACAAACCTTTTGAGGTGCATATGGGGGCGAGTAATTTTACCATTGGCGGATGTTGATCCGAGATGGATGCCCATTGCATATGGGAGCATTAAGCTTAATGGTTGTCGAACCTAGTGCGATTTGTGAAAGAAAGGGCTATCCCAAGAGTGGGACGAGCTTTGTCCCCAAGTCTTTGGGGAGCTTAATACAAAGTTGTCTTTGCCACCCGTGTTCAAGTTCGCGGAGCTTGACAAACCTTTTGAGGTGCATACGGGGGTGAATGACTCTGCCAATGGCGGATTGTTCATTTAAGATGGATGGCCATTGCATATGGGAGCATGAAGCTCGATGGTTGTCAAAGAAGACAACCAACTCATGCCAAACAACTTCTTTGCGGTAGTGCATTACTTGAAGATGTGCCAACACTATTTGGGGTCGCACAAAGCAAAGGTCTATATGGACAATGTGTCCTAAAAGAATTTTGACATTCAAGCGCAAGTGAGCGCCAAGTCATTGCGGTGGCATGATAGTTTGGCGCTTATGAACGTGGTGCCGGATGCGCGAAGTAGACCGGAAGAGTTCCAAGCAATGAGAACCATCCAAACCTTGTGGCTAATGTGTGCCGGCGAAGGAAACTTGTAATGCAAGATACGGGAGGGGTAAATTAACTACCCCAAAGCACAAAAGCTTTTAGGTGAGCTTCGCAAGAGCAAGGTGCTCAAAGAGGTTAAGTTGGTGGACGGATTGTTCAAGTGCAAGCAAAGTTGGGTGTATGTGCCACAAGGCAAGTTGAGGCTATCGGTTTTGAAGGAGGAATATGATAGTCCTATTGCCGGCCATAAAGGAGAAAGAAACAACCGCCATAGAATGGTGTCAAAGAGGTACCATTGGGGGTGCATAAAGGAGGATATAACCCACTTTGTGAAGGCGTGAATAAAGTGCCAAGTGAACCGAGCCTCTTACCAAAAGCAAGGCGGTTTCTTGCAACCGTTGCCTATCCCGTCGGCGTCATGGCATAGTATGTGCATGGACTTGATCACAAGTTTGCCGGAGTCACATGGGTATGATGCCATCTTGTTGATGGTAGAGCGGTTTGCCAAGTTGGCACACATGGTGCCGATTGTGGGAACCGCCACCGCGTTGGAGACCGCATAGCCTTTTCTCAAAGGATGGTTGAGGCACCACGGGTTGCCAAGAGTGATTGTGTGGGATCAAGATTCAAAGTTCACAAGTGCATTTTCAATGCATTTCTCTAAGGAGGTCGGAATGAAACTAAGGTTTAGCACGGCCTTGCATTCCCAAATGGATGAGAAAACGGAGCGTGTGAATGGAGTCTTGAAGCAATACTTGAGGAACTTGGTGGGGGCGGACCAAGGAGATTGGGCGGACTATGTGGGTCGAGCGGAGTGTAATTGCAATGTAGCCACGCACTTGGCTACCAAGGGGTGGTCTTTGGTGGTGGCTTATGGAGTGGATGCGCTCCAACCTATTAACCTAGCTCTCGAGGGGGCACATTCAACACTAGAGTTCAACCAAGATGGTGAGGACTTGGCCAAGGATGGTAAACAAGTCTTGGAGATGACCAAGTTGTTGGTGGAGAAAGCCCGAAGGTGCTACGGAGTGCAAGTCAATGCCGAAGACGCGAAGTGGAGAATGAGGTGGGCCAAAAGGTGTTGTTGAATGTGAACAATGTCACTTAGCCGGAAGGCCTCACTCCAAAGTTCATGTCCAAAATTGGAGCTCCGTTTCCCATTGCGGAACAAGTGTTCAAGGACATATATAAGTTAGAATTACCGCCGGAGATCAAAGTGCATCCGACATTTCATGTCTCGTTACTAAAGCCATTTAAGGACGACACCTTGTGGCCCGATCACAAGGAAGTGATTAGGCCACGTCCTGACCTTGTGGAGGTTATTTGGAATATGAGGTAAGAGGGCATCCTCAAGTGTACGAAGCCCAAGTGAAAAGGAAAGAAAATGTACAAAGAAATACTTGGTGAAATGGTAGAAAGAAATCGCTTAGGTGGCGGCAAGGGACATGGTGAACGCCAAGGAATTGGTAAAGCACTTTGAATAAACTAAGGCTAGACATTCCAATAAAATGAAGCGTAGGCATTGATGAGGACATCAATCTCCTTTAGTGGGGGAGAGATGCTAGTAGCACACTTAGCTTCGAGGTTAATTGCTCCACAACATGAACTTGTTCTTTGGCTTGAGGAAATAAAGTCCAAACTTTAGTGGTGCAAAGAGAAAAGTATGAGATGAGGTCCTAGTCTTGTACTTGTGCTTGGTTAGTGGAAGAGGGGGAATAGATATGCCAAACTAGGTTGGGTAAGCCGAGTAATTGGGGGCCATGGCTTGGAGGGGCCTTGGATAAAACCAAGAAACTTCTTAGTTGTGGGCTTGTCCGGGCGGGGGCAAGGTGATGGCGCGTGCTCATAAAAGTGCTACCCACGAGCTAACGAAAGTTGGCGCATGGGAGTCATGAACCCATGTCTCGAAAGAGCAAAGTGGGAACCGAATCGGGCGGGACTTGGCATCACCCTCGTGCGATCGAGGCGTGGCTTAACAATGGAAAGCCATCTCGGAGTTGCAACCGAGACAACTTAGTGGAAGCGTTGAGGTCTCGCCTAGATGTGTCATGCTAGGCTAGTGGAGCCTAACGGGGAATGCCCCAAAGGAGGGGCAACCCAAGTGAGTCCCAAAGTAGGTGGGTCTAGTGTAGGTTAGGTCCTTGGAGGAGAGATCCAAGGTCGCTAACGGACCACCTAGGAACGACACCTTTGGGACTATGCCAAATTTGAAGATGCATTGTGGGGGTCGCGCCCTAAGGTAAACACAATGCTGCACCATAGAGGATGGCACCTTGAAAATTGGTGTGCCGACTACGAGTATAGTCGATGAGGGCATCGACTCCGTTTGGTGGGGGTGAGTGTCGCGCACCTCTCCTTGAGGAGTGCCCAAAACACCATGGGCACAAGGGGGACCCCGGAGTGACACCCGGGACTTGTGGCGCCGTTGGTGAGAGGGCCCAAGTGATCCTAGTGTGGGTGAGGGCCCCGGGCGTTGGGAACGCCTCCCACCCACAAAGACTAGGAGGTACAAGGGAAAGGCCATGAGCTATGCGTAGCTCATGGCGTGGTGATTCTAGAAAGCTCAAGAACACCTCAATCCGAGGTGTGAGCTAGGAGTTATGGCCATTTGAGTGGGGCGCTGTCCCGGGACAGCGCCCTGGTACAGCAGTGCCTGGGAGTGATTCCCGGGACTGCCAAGGTTCAAACAGGCATAACTTCCTCAATACTTGCCCGAATGGGGCAAGTGAGGAGTCCATCGGCATCTACGTGAAGCGTAGATGAAGATGGAGTGGTTGGTTGTTATGATGAAACACCATACAAGGAAGTTATGATGGTCTGAAGCTGCTGGGGGGGTTCTAGGCCCAGCAGCTAAAGGAAAATGTCCACTTGGCCCCAACTCTTGGTAGAGAGACAAGAGGTTGGTTGACGGTGGGTAGGGGCCCCGCGTGAAGTCCTAGAGGCTTATATGGGTGAGGTGGTGTGGCCTCATCCACCCGAGGCCGAACGGCAAGGCCTCCATGGGCATTGGCCCATTGTGAGGCCATAGTTGCCTAGTATGGTTCGGGTTGTTGTAGTGTTGCTCCGGCAATGCGATGATCAACATGGGATTGGACTTCCATGGATGGAAGTCCACATCTAGGAATGGGTTACCGATTAATGGGTGAGTCCCGAAAGCAAAGTAGGAGGGTTGGTTCCCTCCTATGAACTATAAGGTCCGGGGCAGGAGGAGCTAACCATTAGCATGGCGGTATGCGAATGGTTAGCGCTCGTAACCTTGCTAGAAACGAAAATTGGCAAGATTGCTTAGGGGGCTAGCAAGGGTTGCGACATCGAGCTTCATGCTGCCATATGCAATGGCCATCCATCTTACACATAATCCACCATTGGCAAAGGCACTCACCCCCGTATGCACTTCGAAAGGTTTGTCAAGCTCCGCGAACTTGAGCACGGGCGGTGAAGAGAACTTGGTGTTAAGCTCCCCAAAGACTCGTGACAAACATCATCCCACTCTTGGGATAGCCATTTCTTCCACAAGTCGCACAAGGTGGGACAACCATCGAGCTTCATGCTCTCATATGCCATGGCCATCCATCTTGCCTCAACATCCGCCAATGGTAAAGTCACTCGCCCCCGTATGCACCTCAAAAGGTTTGTCAAACTCCGCGAACTTGAGCACGGGCGGCGAAGAGAACTTGCTCTTAAGCTTCTCAAAGACTTGGTCGCAAGGCTCATCCCACTCTTGGGATAGCCATTTCTTTCACAAGTCGGACAAGGTTTGACAACCTTTAAGCTTAATGCTCCCATATGCAATGGGCATCCATCTTGCCTCAACATCCGCCAATGCTAAAGTCACTCGCCCCCGTATGCACCTTAAAAGGTTTGTCAAAGTCCACGAACTTAAGCACGGGCGGCGAAGAGAACTTGTTTTTGAGCTCCCCAAAGGCTTGGTAACAAGGCTCGTCCCACTCTTGGGATAGCCATTTTCCTCAACAAGTTGAATAAGGTCCTAGCAACCTTAGAAAACTCTCGAATGAAGTGGTGGTGCTAATTGGCTAGGCCAACAAATGACCTAAGTCCTTTTTGAATCAAGGGCCAATTCTCCTTTTGGATTGCCTTGACATACTTCATGTTCGTCCACCAACTTCCTTTGTCACCACATACCTCAAGAACTCAATCTCTCGTTGAGCAAAGTTATTTTTCATTCCTTGGCGGTAATTTTTTTTTGGGCAACACATTGGTGAATACATCCTTGTATTTCACCAACATCACACCAATGTTGTTTGGGGGAGGCCCATCTTTCCTAGCCTCCCCATACGTTCCTTGGAGTTGCTCCAATTGAACCACGACCATTATGTTTTTTTTTTTTTTTTTATTCGGTCCATTAAGACCAAATTCAACTTAGGTCCTCCTACCATAGGAGTCATTGTTAATTTGAACTTCAATTCTTTGCCATTATGACACATCATAATGCACCGCAAGCACACCGGCTTGCACCTCACATCTATCATGTGAGTTTCAAAGAAGGCGGCCTTCACAATGACATGCATTTTATCTATTTCACTTGGTGTGAAATTTTGACAAAAATCCAATGTCCCACGTTGAAAGGTTACATGCATTGCGGCCTCCTTTGTCTCATGCGGTTTGCCCTTTCCAAACCGCAGCTTGGTGGGCTTGCCGGCTCTACCAATCGGCAAGCCCTAACTCCCTTATGAGTTTTGGGCTCAAGAAGGCATGGCTTGCCTCTTTGTCAACCCATTAGACGTTTGTCCCATTCATTTGAGCCTCAAGATATAAAATAGTTGGCCTTGGCTTAAGGCTACTAGCCTTGGCCACAAAGCCATCGTCTAACATTTGGTCCTCGGCAACACCATGAGTTTGGCTTGGTCCGCAAGGCCAACTTTTAACACTCCGTCCGTGGCACAAATATGATCTAGCTTGGTACCACCAAACCACCTTCTCACATTTCATCCACGGCACGAGCTAGCATGATTTGCCTTGGTATAATGGGCCAAACTACTTGCGTTCATTTCCTTGGGGCCTCTTTCGGCTAAACCCACTTTGTGGTGATGTGCCGTCCAACTTCTTCTTAGGAACATCGGCTTCAATGCTCTTCAAATCTTTATGATTCGCACTACGTCCTCAAGATGCTTTGGGGTCTTGAACATGGTTTTCACCACCCGCTTTGAAACCCACCTAAAACGATGCATTTCTTAGAAAGCTTGTCCATCCTAGATGTACCATTCATTTGGGTGTGAAATTCGCACATATACGCCTTAAGAGACCCCGCGTGCCTCATGTGCCCCAAGTTCATTTCAACATCACCACCTTCTAAGCATTTCGAATTGGAATTTCAATCCAACATTAATGCCCTCCAAGGTTTTGGGTGCATTCGGTATTCTAGCCCCTGAATACTTTTCGAGGTTTGCGGGAGCCTTTTCAAAGCACTCCTCCATTTTCCTCACCGAATCCACCCTCATGCCCACCATTGTCATTTGAACCAATGGTATGGTCAAATTCCATTTACACATGATCTTTGTTCCAATTTGAGCCTCACAACCTTTTGGAAACCCCGGGTCACCATTATAACCCTCTTATATGATAGCCATGCTTCCCTCAAAGTGCTAGCTCAAATATTGGAACCCTGCTCTGATACCAAGTGTCGCAACCCTTGCTAGCCCCCTAAGCAATCTTGCCAATTTTCGTTTCTAGCAAGGTTACGAGCGCTAACCATTCGCATACCGCCATGCTAATGGTTAGCTCCTCCTGCCCCGGACCTTATAGTTCATAGGAGGGAACCAACCCTCCTACTTTGCTTTCGGGACTCACCCATTAATCGGTAACCCATTCCTAGATGTGGACTTCCATCCATGGAAGTCCAATCCCATGTTGATCATCGCATTGCCGGAGCAACACAACAACAACCCGAACCATACTAGGCAACTATGGCCTCACAATGGGCCAATGCCCATGGAGGCCTTGCCGTTCGGCCTCGGGTGGGTGAGGCCACACCACCTCACCCATATAAGCCTCTAGGACTTCACACGGGGCCCCTACCCACCGTCAACCAACCTCTTGTCTCTCTACCAAGAGTTGGGGCCAAGTGGACATTTTCCTTTAGCTGCTGGGCCTAGAACCCCCCCAGCAGCTTCAGACCATCATAACTTCCTTGTATGGTGTTTCATCATAACAACCAACCACTCCATCTTCATCTACGCTTCACGTAGATGCCGATGGACTCCTCACTTGCCCCATTCGGGCAAGTATTGAGGAAGTTATGCCTGTTTGAACCTTGGCAGTCCCGGGAATCACTCCCAGGCACTGCTGTACCAGGGCGCTGTCCCGGGACAGCGCCCCACTCAAATGGCCATAACTCCTAGCTCACACCTCCGATTGAGGTGTTCTTGAGCATTCTAGAATCACCACGCCATGAGCTACGCATAGCTCATGGCCTTACCCTTGTGCCTCCTAGTCTCCGTGGGTGGGAGGCGTTCCCAACGTTAGGCTAGTGGAGCCTAACGGGGGAGGCCCCAAAGGAGGGGCAACCCAAGTGAGTCCCAAAGTAGGTGGGTCTAGTGTAGGTTAGGTCCTTGGAGGAGAGATCCAAGGTCGCTAACGGACCACCTAGGAACGACACCTTTGGGACTATGCCAAATTTGAAGATGCATTGTGGGGGTCGCGCCCTAAGGTAAACACAATGCCGCACCATAGAGGATGGCAACTTGAGAATTGGTGTGCCGACTACGAGTATAGTCGATGAGGGCATCGACTCCGTTTGGTGGGGGTGAGTGTCGCGCACCTCTCCATGAGGAGTGGCCGAAACACCATGGCCACAAGGGGGACCCGGAGTGACACCCGGGACTTGTGGCGCCGTTGGTGAGAGGGCCCAAGTGATCCTAGTGTGGGTGAGGGCCCCGGGCGTTGGGAACGCCTCCCACCCACGAAGACTAGGAGGCACAAGGGTAAGGCCATGAGTTATGCGTAGCTCATGGCGTGGTGATTCTAGAAAGCTCAAGAACACCTCAATCGGAGGTGTGAGCTAGGAGTTATGGCCATTTGAGTGGGGCGCTGTCCCGGGACAGCGCCCTGGTACAGCAGTGCCTAGGAGTGATTCCCGGGACTGCCAAGGTTCAAACAGGCATAACGTCCTCAATACTTGCCCGAATGGGGCAAGTGAGGAGTCCATCGGCATCTACGTGAAGCGTAGATGAAGATGGAGTGGTTGGTTGCTGGAATCAGACATCATACAAGGAAGTTATGATGGTCTGAAGCTGCTGGGGGCTTCTAGGCCCAGCTGCTAAAGGAAAATGTCCACTTGGCCCCAACTCTTGGTAGGGAGACAAGAGGTTGGTTGACGGTGGGGTAGGGGCCCCGCGTGAAGTCCTAGAGGCTTATATGGGTGAGGTGGTGTGGCCTCACCCACCCGAGGCCGAACGGCACGGCCTCCATGGGCATTGGCCCATTGTGAGGCCATAGTTGCCTAGTATGCTTCGGGTTGTTGTAGTGTTGCTCCGGCAACGCGATGATCAACATAGGATTGGACTTCCATGGATGGAAGTCCACATTGGGGAAATGGGTTACCGATTAAGGGGTGAGTCCCGAAAGCAAAGTAGGAGGGTTGGTTCCCTCCTATGAACTATTGGTCCGGGGTAAGAGGAGCTATCCATTAGCATGGCGGAATGCGAAGGGTTAGCGCTCGTAACCTTTGGTAGAAACGAAAATTGGCAAGATTATTAAGGGACCTAGCAAGGGTTGCGACACTTGGTATCAGAGCAGGGTTCCAATATTTGAGCTAGCACTTTGAGGGAAGCATGGCTATCATATAAGCGGGTTATGATGGTGACCCGGGGTTTCCAAAAGGTTGTGAGGCTCAAATTGGAACAAAGATCATGTGTAAATGGAATTTGACCATACCATTGGTTCTAATGACAATGGTGGGCATGAGGGTGGATTCGGTGAGGAAAATGGAGGAGTGCTTTGAAAAGGCTCCCGCACACCTCAAAAAAGCATTTGGGGCCTAGAATACCGAATGCACCCAAAACCTTGGAGGGCATTAATGTTGGATTGAAATTCCAATTCGAAATGCTTGGAAGGTATTGATGTTGGAATGAATTTGGTGGAAATGAGGCGTGCGGGCCTCTTAAGGCGTATATGCGCAAATTTCACACCCAAATGAATTGTGCATCTTAGATGAACGAGTTTTCTAAGAAGAACATCGTTTTAGGTGGGGTTTTAAAAGCGGGTGGTGAATACCAAGTTCAAATTTCCGAAAATTTATTGAGGTTGTGGCGGGGATCATCAAAATTGCAACGAGCATTAAGGCCGATGACCCCAATAAGAAATTTGGTGGTGCCTTACAACAATGGACGTTAAGGGGAGATAGGTACCACGCCAAATAATACTTATGCCGCGGACCGAATGTAAGACGATGGCATTGTGGCCAAGGCTAGTAGCCTTAAGCCGAGGCCAAGTCTTTTGTACTTTGAGGCTCAAATGAATGGGACAAATGTCTCATGGGTTGATAAAGAGGCTACCATTCCTTCTTGAGCCCAAAACTCGCAAGGGAGTTGGGGCTTGCCGATTGATAGAGCGGGCAAGCCCTCCAAGGTGCGGTTTGGAAAGGGCGAACCGCATGAAACAAAGGAGGCCGCGATGCATGTAACTTTTCAATGTGGGACATTGGATTTTTGTCAAAATTTCACACCATGTGAAATAGATGAAATGCATGTCATTGTGAAGGCTGCCTTCTTTGGAACTCACATGATAGATGTGAGGTGCAAGCTGGTGAGCTTGCGGTGCATTTGTGATGTCTTGATGGCAAAGAATTGCACTACAAATTGACAAGGACTCCTATGGTAGGAGGAACCAACTCGAATTTGGTCTTAATGGACCAAATGAATAAACGGAAAAACATAATTATAATGGTCGTGGTTCAATTGGAGCAACTCCAAGGAACTCATGGGGAGGCTAGGAAAGATAGGCCTCCCCAAAACCACATTGGTGGGATGTTGGTGAGGTACAAGGATGTATTCACCAATGTGTTGTCCAAAATGTTACCGCCAACGAGTGGAGGAAAAAAAAAAAAAACTTGCTCAACCAAAGATTGAGTTCCTAAGGTATGTGATGACAAAGGAAGTTGGTGGATGAACATGACAAATGTCAAGGCAATCCAAGAGGAGAATTGGCCCTTGACTCAAGAGAAGGGCTAAGGTCATTTGTTGGCCTAGCCAACTACTACCACCACTTCATTCGAGGTGTTTCTAAGGTTGCTAGGACCTTAGTCAACTTGTTGGAAAAATGGCTATCCCAAGAGTGGGATGAGTCTTGTCACCAAGCCTTTGGGGAGCTCAAGAGCAAGTTTCCTTCACAAGATGTATTTAAGTTCCCGAGCTTTCACAAGCATTTTGAGATGCACATGGAGGCGAAGGACTTTACCATCGGCGGATGTTGGTCCAAGATGGATGACCATTGCTTATGGGAGCATTAAGCTCCATGGTTGTCGAACCTTGTACGGCTTGTGCAAGATATGGTTATCCCAAGAGTGGGATGAGCCTTGCCACCAAGCCTTTTGGGGAGCTTAAGACCAAGTTCTCTTCGCCACCCGTGCTCAAGTTCGTGGAGTTTGACAAACCTTTGAGGTGCATACGGGGGCAAGTGACTTTAGCATTGGCGGATGTTGAGGCAAAATGGATGCCCTTTGCATATAAGAGCATGAAGCTCGATGGTTGTCCGACCTTGTCCAACTTGTGCAAGAAATGGCTATCCCAAGAGTGGGATGAGCCTTGTTACCAAGTCTTTGAGGAGCTTAAGAGCAAACTCTCTTCGCCGCCCGTGCTCAAGTTTGCGAAATTTGACAAACCTTTTGAAATGCATACGGGGGCGAGTGACTTTACCATTGGCGGATGTTGATCCAAGATGGATGCCCATTGCATATGGGAGCATTAAGCTTAAAGGTTGTCAAACCTTGTGCGACTTGTGAAAGAAATGGCTATCTTAAGAGTGGGATGAGCCTTGCCCCCAAAGTCTTTGGGGAGCTTAATACAAAGTCGTCTTTGCCACCCGTGTTCAAGTTCGCGGAGCTTGACAAACCTTTTGAGGTGAATACGGGGTGGCGAGTGACTTTGCCATTGGCGGATGGTTAATGTAAGATGGATGGCCATTGCGTATGAGAGCGTTAAGCTTGATGGTTATCCGACCTTATCCGACTTGTGAAAGAAATGGCTATCACAAGAGTGGGATGATGTTTGTCATGAGTCTTTGGGGAGCTTAAGACCAAGTTCTCTTCGCCGCCCGTGCTCAAGTTCGCGGAGCTTGACAAACCTTTTGAGGTGCATACGGGGTTGATTAACTTTGCCAATGGCGGATTGTTGATGTAAGATGGATGGCCATTGCATATGGGAGCATGAAGCTCGATGGTTGTCAAAGAAGACAACCAACTCATGACAAAGAACTTCTTTGTCGTAGTGCATTGCATGAAGATGTGGCGACACTATTTGGGGTCGCACAAAGCAAAGGTCTACATGGACAATGTGTCCTAAAAGAATTTTGACATTCAAGCGCAAGTGAGCGTCAAGTCATTGCGGTGGCATGATAGTTTGGCGCTTATGAACGTGGATTTGATCCACAAACCGGACCGTGGAAATGTGGTGCCGGATGCGCGAAGTAGACCGGAAGAGTTCCAAGCAATGAGAACCATCCAAACCTTGTGGCTAATGTGTGCCGGCGAAGGAAACTTGTGATGCAAGATACGGGAGGGGTAAATTTACTACCCCAAAAGCACAAAAACTTTTAGGTGAACTTCGCAAGAGCAAGGTGCTCAAAGAGGTTAAGTTCGTGGACGGATTGTTCAAGTGCAAGCAAAGTTGGGTGTATGTGCCACGAGGCAAGTTGAGGCTATTGGTTTTGAAGGAGGAATTTGATAGTCCTATTGCCGGCCTTAGAGGAGAAAGAAAAAAACCGCCATAGAATGGTGTCATGGAGGTACCATTGGCGGTGCATAAAGGAAGATATAACCCACTTTGTGAAGGCTTGAATTAAAGTGCAAAGTGAACCGAGCTCTTACCAAAAGCAAGGCGGTTTCTTGCAACCGTTGCCTATCCCGTCGGCGCCATGGCATAGTATGTGCATGGACTTGATCACAAGTTTGCCGGACTCACATGGGTATGATGCCATCTTGTTGATGGTAGAGCGGTTTGCCAAGTTGGCACACATGGTGCCGATTGTGGGAACCGCCACCGCGTTGGAGACCGCATAGCCTTTTCTCAAAGGATGGTTGAGGCACCACGGGTTGCCAAAAGTGATTGTGTGGGATGAAGATCCAAAGTTCACAAGTGCATTTTCAATGCATTTCTCTAAGGAGGTTGTATTGAAACTAAGGTTTAGCACGGCCGTGTATTCCCAAATGGATGGGAAAACAAAGCGTGTGAATGGAGTCTTGAAGCAATACTTGAGGAACTTGGTGGGGGCGGACCAAGGAGATTGGGCGGACTATGTGGGTCAAGCGGAGTGTAATTGCAATGTAGCCACGCACTTGGCTACCAAGGGGTGGTCTTTCGTGGTGGCTTATGGAGTGGATGCGCTCCAACCTATTAACCTAGCTCTCGAGGGGGCACATTCAACACTAGAGTTCAACCAAGATGGTGAGGACTTGGCCAAGAATGTAAACAAGTCTTGGAGATGACCAAGTTGTTGGTGGAGAAAGCCCGAATGTGCTACGAAGTGCAAGTCAATGCCGGAAGACGCAAAGTGGAGAATGAAGTGGGCCAAAAGGTGTTGTTGAATGTGAACAACTTCACTTACCCGAAAGGCCTCACTCCAAAGTTTATGTCCAAAATTGGAGCTCCGTTTTCCATTGTGGAACAAGTGTTCAAGGACATGTATAAGTTGGAATTACCGCCGGAGATCAAAGTGCATCCGACATTTCATGTCTCATTACGAAAGTCATTTTAGGACGACACCTTGTGGCCCGATCACAAGCAAGTGATTAGGCCACGTCCCGACCTTGTGGACGTCATTTGGAACATGAGGTAGGAGGGCATCCTCAAGTGTAGGAAGCCCAAGTGAAAATGAAAGAAAATGTACAAAGGAGTACTTGGTGAAATGGTGAGGATACCATGAGAAAGAAACCGCTTGGGTGGCGGCAAGAGACATGGTGAACACCAATGAATTGGTGAAGCACTTTGAAGAAACTAAGGCTAAGGATTCCAATAAAATGAAGCGTAGGCATTGATGAGGACATCAATCTCCTTTAGTGGGGGAGAGACGCTAGTAGCACACTTAGCTTCAAGGCTAATTGCTCCACAACATGAACTTGTTCTTTGGCTTGAGGGAATAAAGTCCAAACTTTAGTGGTGCAAAGAGAAAAGTACGAGATGAGGTCCTAGTCTTGTACTTGTGCTTGGTTAGTGGAAGAGGGGGAATAGACATGCCAAACTAGGTTGGGTAAGCCGAGTAATTGGGGCCATGGCTAGGAGGGGCCTTGGATAAAACCAAAAAACTTCTTAGCCGTGGGCTTGTCCGGGCGGGGACAAGGTGATGGCGCGTGCTCATAAAAGTGCTACCCGCGAGCTAACGAAAGTTGGCGCATGGGAGTCATGAACCCATGTCTCGAAAGAGCAAAGTGGGAACCGAGTCGGGCGGGACTTGGCATCACCCCCGTGCGATCGAGGCGTGGCTTAACAATGGAAAGCCATCTCGGAGTTGCAACCGAGACAACTTAGTGGAAGCGTTGAGGTCTCGCCTAGATGTGTCACGTTAGGCTAGTGCAGCCTAACGGGGGAGGCCCCAAAGGAGGGACAACCCAAGTGAGTCCCAAAGTAGGTGGGTATAGTATAGGTTAGGTCCTTGGAGGAGTTCCAAGGTCGCTAACGAACCACCTAGTAACGACACCTTTGGGACTATGCCAAATTTGAAGATGCATTGTGGGGGTCGCGCCCTAAGGTAAACACAATGCCGCACCATAGAGGATGGCAACTTGAGAATTGGTGTGCCGACTACGAGTATAGTCGATGAGGGCATCGACTCCGTTTGGTGGGGGTGAGTGTCGCGCACCTCTCCATGAGGAGTGCCCGAAACACCATGGGCACAAGGGGGACCCCGGAGTGACACCCGGGACTTGTGGCGCCGTTGGTGAGAGGGCCCAAGTGATCCTAGTGTGGGTGAGGGCCCCGGGCGTTGGGAACGCCTCCCACCCACGAAGACTAGGAGGCACAAGGGTAAGGCCATGAGTTATGCGTAGCTCATGGCGTGGTGATTCTAGAAAGCTCAAGAACACCTCAATCGGAGGTGTGAGCTAGGAGTTATGGCCATTTGAGTGGGGCGCTGTCCCGGGACAGCGCCCTGGTACAGCAGTGCCTAGGAGTGATTCCCGGGACTGCCAAGGTTCAAACAGGCATAACGTCCTCAATACTTGCCCGAATGGGGCAAGTGAGGAGTCCATCGGCATCTACGTGAAGCGTAGATGAAGATGGAGTGGTTGGTTGCTGGAATCAGACATCATACAAGGAAGTTATGATGGTCTGAAGCTGCTGGGGGCTTCTAGGCCCAGCTGCTAAAGGAAAATGTCCACTTGGCCCCAACTCTTGGTAGGGAGACAAGAGGTTGGTTGACGGTGGGGTAGGGGCCCCGCGTGAAGTCCTAGAGGCTTATATGGGTGAGGTGGTGTGGCCTCACCCACCCGAGGCCGAACGGCACGGCCTCCATGGGCATTGGCCCATTGTGAGGCCATAGTTGCCTAGTATGCTTCGGGTTGTTGTAGTGTTGCTCCGGCAACGCGATGATCAACATAGGATTGGACTTCCATGGATGGAAGTCCACATTGGGGAAATGGGTTACCGATTAAGGGGTGAGTCCCGAAAGCAAAGTAGGAGGGTTGGTTCCCTCCTATGAACTATTGGTCCGGGGTAAGAGGAGCTATCCATTAGCATGGCGGAATGCGAAGGGTTAGCGCTCGTAACCTTTGGTAGAAACGAAAATTGGCAAGATTATTAAGGGACCTAGCAAGGGTTGCGACACCCACCTACTTTGGGACTCACTTGGGTTGCCCCTCCTTTGGGGCCTCCCCCGTTAGGCTCCACTAGCCTAACGTGACACATCTAGGCGAGACCTCAACGCTTCCACTAAGTTGTCTCGGTTGCAACTCCGAGATGGCTTTCCATTGTTAAGCCACGCCTCGATCGCACGGGGGTGATGCCAAGTCCCGCCCGACTCGGTTCCCACTTTGCTCTTTCGAGACATGGGTTCATGACTCCCATGCGCCAACTTTCGTTTGCTCGCGGGTAGCACTTTTATGAGCACGCGCCATCACCTTGTCCCCGCCCGGACAAGCCCACTGCTAAGAAGTTTCTTGGTTTTATCCAAGGCCCCTCCAAGCCATGGCCCCCAATTACTCGGCTTACCCAACCTAGTTTGGCATGTCTATTCCCCCTCTTCCACTAACCAAGCACAAGTACAAGACTAGGACCTCATCTCATACTTTTCTCTTTGCACCACTAAAGTTTGGACTTTATTCCCTCAAGCCAAAGAACAAGTTCATGTTGTGGAGCAATTAGCCTCGAAGCTAAGTGTGCTACTAGCGTCTCTCCCCCACTAAAGGAGATTGATGTCCTCATCAATGCCTACGCTTCATTTTATTGGAATGTCTAGCCTTAGTTTCTTCAAAGTGCTTTACCAATTCCTTGGCGTTCATCATGTCTCTTGCCGCCACCCAAACGGCTTCTTTCTCATGGTATCCTCACCATTTCACCAAGTACTCCTTTGTACATTTTCTTTCATTTTCACTTGGGCTTCCTACACTTGAGGATGCCCTCTTACCTCATGTTCCAAATGACCTCCACAAGGTCGGGAGGTGGCCTAATCACTTGCTTGTGATCGGGCCACAAGGTGTCGTCCTAAAATGACTTTCGTAATGAGACATGAAATGTCGGATGCACTTTGATGTCCGGCGGTAATTCCAACATATACATGTCCTTGAACACTTGTTCCACAATGGAAAACGAAGCTCCAATTTTCGACATGAACTTTTGGAGCGAGGCCTTCCGGCTAAATGAAGTTGTTCACATTCAACAAGACCTTTTGGCCCACCTCATTCTCCACTTCGCGTCTTCCGGCATTTACTAGCACTCCGTAGCACCTTCGGGCTTTCTCCACCAACAACTTGGTCATCTCCAAGACTTGTTTACCATCCTTGGCCAAGTCCTCACCATCTTGGTTGAACTCTAGTGTTGAATGTGCCCCCTCGAGAGCTAGGTTAATAGGTTGGAGCGCATCCACTCCATAAGCCACCACCAAAGACCACCCCTTGGTAGCCAAGTGCGTGGTTACATTGCAATTACACTCCGCTCGACCCACATAGTCCGCCCAATCTCCTTGGTCCGCCCCCACCAAGTTCCTCAAGTATTGCTTCAAGACTCCATTCACACGCTCCGATTTCCCATTCATTTGGGAATGCAAGGTCGTGCTAAACCTTAGTTTCATTCCGACCTCCTTAGAGAAATGCATTGAAAATGCACTTGTGAACTTTGGATCTTGATCCCACACAATCACTCTTGGCAACCCGTGGTGCCTCAATCATCCTTTGAGAAAAGGCTATGCGGTCTCCAACGCGGTGGCGGTTCCCACAATCGGCACCATGTGTGCCAACTTGGCAAACCACTCTACCATCAACAATATGGCATCATACCCATGTGACTCCGGCAAACTTGTGATCAAGTCCATGCACATACTATGCCATGGCGCCGACGGGATAGGCAACGGTTGCAAGAAACCGCCTTGCTTTTGGTAAGAGGCTCGGTTCACTTGGCACTTTGATTCAAGCCTTCACAAAGTGGGTTATATCCTCCGTTATGCACCGCCAATGGTATCTCTTTGACACCATTCTATGGTGGTTTTATTTTTCTCCTCTAAGGCCGGCAATAGGACTATCAAATTCCTCCTTCAAAACCGATAGCCTCAACTTGCCTTGTGGCACATACACCCAACTTTGCTTGCACTTGAACAATCCGTCCACCAACTCAACCTCTTTGAGCTCACCTAAAAGCTTTTGTGCTTTGGGGTAGTTAATTTACCCCTCCCGTATCTTGCATCACAAGTTTCCTTCGCCGGCACACATTAGCCACAAGGTTTGGATGGTTCTCATTGCTTGGAACTCTTCCGGTCTACTTAGCGCATCCGGCACCACATTTCCACGGTCCGGTTTGTGGACCAAATCCACCTTCATAAGCGCCAAGCTATCATGCCAACGCAATGATTTGGCGCTCACTTGCGCTTGTATGTCAAAATACTTTTAGGACACATTGTCCTTGTAGACCTTTACTTTGTGCGACCCCAACTAGTGTCGCCACATCTTCAAGCAATACACTACGCAAAGAAGTTCTTTGTCATGAGTTGGTTGTCTTCTTTGACAACCATCGAGCTACATGCTCGCATATGCAATGGCCATCCATTTTACAGATAATCCACCATTGGCAAAATCATTCACCCCCATATGCACCTCAAAAGGTTTGTGAAGCTCCGTGAACTTGAGCACGGGCGGCGAAGAGAACTTGGTCTTAAGCTCCCCAAAGACTCGTGACAAACATCATCCCACTCTTGGGATAGCCATTTCTTCCACAAGTCGAACCATCGAGCTTCATGCTCTCGTATGCAATGGCCATCCATCTTGCATCAACATCCGCCAATGGTAAAGTCCTCGCCCCCCGTATGCACCTCAAAAGGTTTTTCAAGCTCCGCGAACTTGAACACGGGTGGTAAAGAGGAACTTGGTCTTAAGCTCCTCAAAGACTTGGTGGCAAGGCTCATTCCACTCTTGGGATAGCCATTTCTTGCACAAGTTGGACAAGCTTCTACAACCATGGAGCTTAATGCTCCCATAAGCAATGGTCTTCCATCTTGGATCAACATCCGCCAATGGTAAAGTCCTTTGCCTTCATGTGCACCTCAACATGCTCATGAAAACCCGAAACTTAACCACATCTTGTGAAGAGAACTTTTTCTTGAGCTCCCCAAAGCCTTGGTGACAAGGCTCATCCCACTCTTGGGATAGCCATTTTTTTCAACATGTTGACTAAGGTTCTAGCAACCTTAGAAAAACCATGAATGAAGTGGTGGTAGTAGTTGGTTAGGCCAACAAATGACCTAAGCCCTTTTCTTAAGTCAAGGGCCAATTCTCTTCTTGGATTGCCTTGACATTCTTCATGTTTGTCCACCAACTTCCTTTGTCACCACATACCTCAAGAACTCAATCTCTCGTTGAGCAAAGTTATTTTTCACTCCTTGGCGGTAACTTTTTGGGCAACACATTGGTGAATACATCCTTGTATCTCACCAACATTCCACCAATGTGATTTGGAGGAGGCCCATCTTTCCTAGCCTCTTCATACATTCCTTGGAGTTGCTCCAATGGAACCACGACCATTATGTTTTCTATTTTTCAGTTGGTCCATTAAGACCAAATTCACCTTGGGTCCTCCTACCATAGGAGTCCTTGTCAATTTGAACTTCAATTCTTTGCCATTATGACACATCATAATGCACCGCAAGCTCACCGGCTTGCACCTCATATCTATCATGTGAGTTTCAAAGTAGGCGGCCTTCACAATGACATGCATTTCATCTATTTCACATCGTGTGAAATTTTGACAAAAATCCAATGTCCCACATTGAAAAGTTACATGCATCGCGGCCTCCTTTGTCTCATGCGGTTCGCCCTTTCCAAACCGCACCTTGGTGGACTTGCACACTCTATCAATCGGCAAGCCCCAACTCCCTTGTGAATTTTGGGCTCAAGAAGGAGTGGTAGCCTCTTTGTCAACACATGAGACATTTCTCCCATTCATTGAGCCTCAAGGTACAAAAGATTTGGCCTCGGCTTAAGGCTACTAGCCTTGGCCACAATGCCATCGTCTTACATTCGGTCCTCGGCAACTTGGCTTGGCTTGGTCCGCAAATGTCGCGCACCTCTCCATGAGGAGTGCCCGAAACACCATGGGCACAAGGGGGACCCCGGAGTGACACCCGGGACTTGTGGCGCCGTTGGTGAGAGGGCCCAAGTGATCCTAGTGTGGGTGAGGGCCCCGGGCGTTGGGAACGCCTCCCACCCACGAAGACTAGGAGGCACAAGGGTAAGGCCATGAGTTATGCGTAGCTCATGGCGTGGTGATTCTAGAAAGCTCAAGAACACCTCAATCGGAGGTGTGAGCTAGGAGTTATGGCCATTTGAGTGGGGCGCTGTCCCGGGACAGCGCCCTGGTACAGCAGTGCCTGGGAGTGATTCCCGGGACTGCCAAGGTTCAAACAGGCATAACTTCCTCAAGACTTGCTCAAATGGAGCAAGTGAGGAGTCCATTGGCATCTACGTGAAGCGTAGATGAACATGGAGTGGTTGGGTGTTATGATCAGACATCATACAAGGAAGTTATGATGGTCTGAAGCTGCTAGGGGGTTCTAGGCCCAGCTGCTAAAGGAAAATGTCCACTTGGCCCCAACTCTTGGTAGAGAGACAAGAGGTTGGTTGACGGTGGGGTAGGGGCCCCGCGTGAAGTCCTAGAGGCTTATATGGGTGAGGTGGTGTGGCCTCACCCACCCGAGGCCGAACGGCACGGCCTCCATGGGCTTTGGCCCAATGTGAGGCCATAGTTGCCTAGTATGGTTCGGGTTGTTGTAGTGTTGCTCCGGCAACGCGATGATCAACATGGGATTGGACTTCCATGGATGGAAGTCCACATCTAGGAATGGGTTATCGATTAAGGGGTGAGTCCCTAAAGCAAAGTAGGAGGGTTGGTTCCCTCCTATGAACTATAAGGTCCGGGGTAGGAGGAGCTAACCATTAGCATGGCGGAATCCGAATGGTTAGCGCTCGTAACCTTTGCTAGAATTGAAAATTGGCAAGATTATTAAGGGACCTAGCAAGGGTTGCGACACGTGGTATCAGAGCAGGGTTCCAAGTTTTGAGCTCGCACTTTGAGGGAAACATGGCTATCAAAAATGCGGGTTATGATGGTGAGCCCGGGGTTTCCAAAAGGTTGTGAGGTTCAAATTGGAACAAGGATCATGTGCAAGTGGAATTTGACCATACCATTGGTTCTAATGACAATGGTGGGCATGAGGGTGGATTTGGTAAGGAAAATGGAGGAGTGCTTTGAAAAGGGCTCCCGGAAACCTCAAAAAACTTTTGGGGCCTAGAATACCGAAAGCACCCAAAACCTTGGAGGGCATTAATGTTGGATTGAAATTCCAATTCGAAATGCTTGGAAGGTATTGATGTTGGAATGAATTTGGTGCTAATGAGGCACCCGGGGCCTCTTAAGGCCTATGTGCGCTATTCAAACGCACAAATGAAGGATACACCTAAAACGGATGAGCTTTCTAAGAAATGCATCCTTTTAGGTGGGGTTTTAAAAGCGGGTGGTGGATGCCTTGTTTAAGTCCCCAAGGCTTCTTGAGGACATGGTGGGGACCATCAAATTTGCAAGAGCATTGAAGCCGATGGCCCCAAAGAGAAGTTTGGCGGCGCATCACCACAAGTGGCTTTAGCCAAAGTAGGTCCCAAAGAAATGAGTGCAAATTGTTTGGTCCATTTTACTTAGGCAAAACATGTTGGTGCCGCGGACGGAATGTTGAAAGGTGGCTTTATGCTTCCAAAGCAAATCATACTTGTGCCGCGGACGGAATGGTGGGAGGTGGGTTTGTCCTACCAAGGCAATTCATGTTCGTGCCGCGGACGGAGTGTGGGAAGGTGGCTTTGTGCTACCAAAGCAAAACATATTTGTTTTGCGGACAAACTATTAGAAATTGGTTTTGTGGCACCAAACCAATTTGTTCCGCGGATGAAATGTTTAAAGTTGGCTTTGCGGACCAAGCCAAGCCAAGTTGCCGAGGACCGAATGTAAGACGATGGCATTGTGGCCAAGGCTAGTAGCCTTAAGCCAAGGCCAAATCTTTTGTACCTGGAGGCTCAATGAATGGGAGAAATGTCTCATGTGTTGACAAAGAGGCTACCACTCCTTCTTGAGCCCAAAATTCACATGGGAGTTGGGGCTTGCCGATGGATAGAGAAAACAAGCCCACCAAGGTGCGGTTTGGAAAGGGCGAACCGCATGAGACAAAGGAGGCCGCGATGCATGTAACCTTTCAATGTGGGACATTGGATTTTGTCAAAATTTCACACCAAGTGAAATAGATGAAATGCATGTCATTGTGAAGGTCGTCTTCTTTGAAACTCACATGATAAATGTGAGGTGCAAGCCGGTGTGCTTGCGGTGCATTATGATGTGTTATAATGACAAAGAGTTGAAGTTCAAATTGACAATGACTCCTATGGTAGGAGTACCCAAGTTGAATTTGGTCTTAATGGACCAAATGAAAAATGGAAAATACAATGGTCGTGGTTCAATTGGAGCAACTCCAAGGAACTTATGGGGAGGCTAGGAAAAATGGGCCTCCCCTAAACCACATTGGTGGGAAGTTGGTGAGATACAAGGATGTATTCACCAATGTGTTGCCCAAAAAAAAAAATTACCGCCAAGGAGTGAAAAACAACTTTGCTCAACAAGTGATTGAGTTCTTGACGTATGTGGTGACAAAGGAAGTTGGTGAACGAACATGAAAAATGTCAAGGCAATCCAAGAAGAGAATTGGTCCTTGACTCAAGAAAAGGGTTTAGGTCATTTGTTGGCCTAGCCAACTACTACCACCACTTCATTTGAGGTTTTCCTAAGGTTACTAGGACCTTAGTCAATTTGTTGAAAAAATGGCTATCCCAAGAGTGGGATGAGTCTTGTCACCAAGCCTTTGGGAAGCTTGAAAGCAAGTTCTCTTCGCCGCCCATGCTTAAGTTCGCGGAGCTTGAAAAACCTTTTGAGGTGCATACGGGGGCGAGTGACTGTCGCAACCCTTGCTAGCCCTCCTTGACCATCTTGCCAATTTTCGTTTCTAGCAAAGGTTACGAGCGCTAACCCTTCGCATTCCGCCATGCTAATGGATAGCTCCTCTTACCCCGGACCAATAGTTCATAGGAGGGAACCAACCCTCCTACTTTGCTTTCGGGACTCACCCCTTAATCGGTAACCCATTTCCCCAATGTGGACTTCCATCCATGGAAGTCCAATCCTATGTTGATCATCGCGTTGCCGGAGCAACACTACAACAACCCGAACCATACTAGGCAACTATGGCCTCACAATGGGCCAATGCCCATGGAGGCCGTGCCGTTCGGCCTCGGGTGGGTGAGGCCACACCACCTCACCCATATAAGCCTCTAGGACTTCACGCGGGGCCCCTACCCCACCGTCAACCAACCTCTTGTCTCTCTACCAAGAGTTGGGGCCAAGTGGACATTTTCCTTTAGCTGCTGGGCCTAGAACCCCCCCAGCAGCTTCAGACCATCATGACTTCCTTGTATGATGTCTGATCATAACAACCAACCACTCCATCCTCATCTACGCTTCACGTAGATGCCGATGGACTCCTCACTTGCTCCATTCGAGCAAGTCTTGAGGAAGTTATGCCTGTTTGAACCTTGGCAGTCCCGGGAATCCCTCCCAGGCACTGCTGTACCAGGGCGCTGTCCCGGGACAGCGCCCCACTCAAATGGCCATAACTCCTAGCTCACACCTCCGATTGAGGTGATCTTGAGCATTCTAGAATCACCACGCCATGAGCTACGCATAGCTCATGGCCTTACCCTCATGCCTCCTAGTCTCTGTGGGTGGGAGGCGTTCCCAACGCCCGGGGCCCTCACCCACACTAGGATCACTTGGGCCCTCTCACCAATGGCGCCACAAGTCCCGGGTGTCACTCCGGGGTCCCCCTTGTGCCCATGGTGTTTCGGGCACTCCTCATGGAGAGGTGCGCGACACTCACCCCCACCAAACGGAGTCGATGCCCTCATCGACTATACTCGTAGTCGGCACACCAATTCTCAAGTTGCCATCCTCTATGGTGCGGCATTGTGTTTACCTTAGGGCGCGACCCCCACAATGCATCTTCAAATTTGGCATAGTCCCAAAGGTGTCGTTACTAGGTGGTCCGTTAGCGACCTTGGAACTCCTCCAAGGACCTAACCTACAATAGACCCACCTACTTTGAGACTCACTTGGGTTGCCCCTCCTTTGGGGCCTCCCCCGTTAGGCTCCACTAGCCTAACATGACACATCTAGGCGAGACCTCAACGCTTCCACTAAGTTGTCTCGGTTGCAACTCCGAGATGGCTTTCCATTGTTAAGCCACGCCTCGATCGCATGGGGGTGATGCCAAGTCCCGCCCGACTCGGTTCCCACTTTGCTCTTTCGAGACATGGGTTCATGACTCCCATGCGCCAACTCTCGTTAGCTCGCGGGTAGCACTTTTATGAGCACGCGCCATCACCTTGTCCCCGCCCGGACAAGCCCACAACTAAGAAGTTTTTTGGTTTTATCCAAGGCCCCTCCAAGCCATGGCCCCAATTACTCGGCTTACCCAACCTAGTTTGGCATGTCTATTCCCCCTCTTCCATTAACCAAGCACAAGTACAAGACTAGGACCTCATCTCATACTTTTCTCTTTGCACCACTAAAGTTTGGACTTTATTCCTTCAAGCCAAAGAACAAATACATGCTGTGGAGAAATTAGCCTCGAAGCTAAGTGTGCTACTAGCGTCTCTCCCCCACTAAAGGAGATTGATGTCCTCATCAATGCCTACGCTTCATTTCATTGGAGTGTCTAGCCTTAGTTTCTTCAAAGTGCTTTACCAATTCCTTGCCGTTCATCATGTCTCTTGCCGCTACCCAAACGGCTTCTTTCTCATGGTATCCTCACCATTTCACCAAGTACTTCTTTGTACATTTTCTTTCATTTTTACTTGGGCTTCCTACACTTGAGGATGCCCTCTTACCTCATGTTCCAAATGACGTCCACAAGGTGGGGAGGTGGCCTAATCACTTGCTTGTGATCGGGCCACAAGGTGTCGTCCTTAAATGGTTTTAGGAATGAGACATGAAATGTCGGATGCACTTTGATCTTGGGCGGTAATTCCAACTTATATATGTCCTTGAACACTTGTTCCACAATGGAAAACGGAGCTCCAATTTTGGACATGAACTTTGGAGTGAGGCCTTCCGGCTAGGTGAAGTTGTTCACATTCAACAACACCTTTTGGCCCACCTCATTCTCCACTTCGCGTCTTCCGGCATTGACTTGCACTCCGTAGTACCTTCGGGCTTTCTCCACCAACAACTTGGTCATCTCCAAGACTTGTTTACGATCCTTGGCCAAGTCCTCACCATCTTGGTTAAACTCTAGTGTTGAATGTGCCCCCTCGAGAGCTAGGTTAATAGGTTGGAGCGCATCCACTCCATAAGCCACCACGAAAGACCACCCCTTGGTAGCCAAGTGCGTGGCTACATTGCAATTACACTCCGCTCGACCCACATAGTCCGCCCAATCTCCTTGGTCCGCCCCCACCAAGTTCCTCAAGTATTGCTTCAAGACTCCATTCACACGCTCCGTTTTCCCATCCATTTGGGAATGCAAGGCCGTGCTAAACCTTAGTTTCATTCCGACCTCCTTAGAGAAATGCATTGAAAATGCACTTGTGAACTTTGGATCTTGATCCCACACAATCACTCTTGGCAACCCGTGGTGCCTCAACCATCCTTTGAGAAAAGGCTATGCGGTCTCCAACGCGGTGGCGGTTCCCACAATCGGCACCATGTGTGCCAACTTGGCAAACCACTCTACCATCAACAAGATGGCATCATACCCATGTGACTCCGGCAAACTTGTGATCAAATCCATGCACATAGTATGCCATGGCCCCGACGGGATAGGCAACGGTTGCAAGAGACCGCCTTGCTTTTGGTAAGAGGCTCGGTTCACTTGGCACTTTGTTCACGCCTTCACAAAGTGGGTTATATTCTCTTTTATGCACCGCCAATGGTACCTCTTTGACACCATTCTATGGTGGTTTTATTTTTCTCCTCTATGGCCGGCAATAGGACTATCAAATTCCTCCTTCAAAACCGATAGCCTCAACTTGCCTTGTGGCACATACACCCGACTTTGTTTGCACTTGAACAATCCGTCCACCAACTTAATATCTTTGAGCACCTTGCTCTTGCGAAGTTCACCTAAAAGCTTTTGTGCTTTGGGGTAGTTAATTTACCCCTCCCGTATCTTGCATCACAAGTTTCCTTGGCCGGCACACATTAGCCACAAGGTTTGGATGGTTCTCATTGCTTGGAACTCTTCCGGTCTACTTCGCGCATCCGGCACCACATTTCCGCGGTCCGGTTTGTGGATCAAATCCACGTTCATAAGCGCCAAACTATCATGCCACCGCAATGACTTGGCGCTCATTTGCGCTTGAATGTCAAAATTCTTTAGGACCCATTGTCCATATAGACCTTTGCTTTGTGCGACCCCAAATAGTGTCGCCACATCTTCAAGTAATGCACTACGGCAAAGAAGTTGTTTGGCATGAGTTGGTTGTCTTCTTTGATAACCATCGAGCTTCATGCTCCCATATGCAATGGCCATCCATCTTAAATGAACAATCCGCCATTGGCAAAGTTACTCACCCCCGTATGCACCTCAAAAGGTTTGTCAAGCTCCGCGAACTTGAGCACGGGCGTCTAAGAGAACTTGGTCTCAAGCTCCCCAAAGACTTGGTGGCAAGGCTCCTCCCACTCTTGGGATAGCCAATTCTTCGACAAGTCGGATAAGGTCGGATAACCATCAAGCTTAACACTCTCATATGCAATGGCCATCCATCTTACGTTAACCATCCGCCAATGGCAAAGTCGCTCGCCCCCCCCGTATGCACCTCAAAAGGTTTGTCAAGCTCCGCGAACTTGAACACGGGTGGCAAAGACAACTTTGTATTAAGCTCCCCAAAGACTTGGGGACAAGGCTCATCCCACTCTTGGGATAGCCCTTTCTTTCACAAATCGCACTAGGTTCGACAACCATTAAGCTTAATGTTCCCATATGCACCTCAAAAGGTTTGTTAAAGTCCGCGAACTTAAGCACGGGCGGCGAAGAGAACTTGTTTTTGAGCCCCCCAAAGGCTTGGTGACAAGGCTCATCCCACTCTTGGGATAGCCATTTTCCTCAATAAGTTGAATAAGATCCTAGGAACCTTAGAAAACTCTCGAATGAAGTTGTGGTACTAATTGGCTAGGCCAACAAATGACCTAAGCCCTTTTGAATGAAGGGCCAATTCTCCTTTTGGATTGCCTTGACATTCTTCATGTTCGTCCACCAACTTCCTTTGTCACCACATACCTCTAGAACTCAATCTCTTGTTGAGCAAAGTTATTTTTCACTCCTTGGCGGCAATTTTTTTTTTGGGCAACACATTGGTGAATACATCCTTGTATCTCACCAACATCACACCAATGTTGTTTGGGGGAGGCCCATCTTTCCTAGCCTCCCCATACGTTCCTTGGAGTTGCTCCAATTGAACCACGTCCATTATGCTTTCTATTTTTCATTTGGTCCATTAAGACCAAATTCAACTTAGATCCTCCTACCATAGGAGTCCTTGTCAATTTGAACTTCAATTCTTTGTCATTATAACACATCATAATGCACCGCAAGCACACCGGCTTGCACCTCACATCTATCAGGTGAGTTTCAAAGAAGGCGGCCTTCACAATGACATGCATTTCATCTATTTCACTTGGTGTGAAATTTTGACAAAAATCCAATGTCCCACATTGAAAGGTTACATGCATCGCGGCTTCCTTTGCTTCATGCGGTTCGCCCTTTGCAAACCGCACCTTGGTGGGCTTGCCCGCTCTATGCGTCGACAAGCCCCAACCCCCTTATGAGCTTTGGGCTCATGAAAGAGTCCATTGCCTCTTTGTCAACTCATGAGACATATCTCCGATTACTTGAGCCTCAAGGTATAAAAGACTTGGCCTTGGCTTAAGGCTATTAGCCTTGGCCACAAAGCCATAGTCTAACATTCGGTCCACGGCAACAATATGTTTTGGCTTGGTCCGCAAAGCCAACTTTTAACATCCCGTCCGCGGCACAAATATGTTCTAGCTTGGTACCACCAATTCACATTGTAACATTCCGTCCGCGGCCCAAACATTATATGGATTAGTAGCATAAAATCAACTTCTAACATTCCGCATACGGCACAAATATGATTTGGCTTGGTACCACAAAGCCACCTTCCACATTGTGTCCGCGAAACGAGCATGATTTGCCTTGGTATAACGGCCACACTACTTATGCCCATTTCCTTGAGACCTCTTTCGGCTAAACCCACTTCATGGTGGTACGCCGTCGAATTTCTTTTTAGGACCATCGACTTCAATGTTCTTCAAATCTTAAAGATTCCCGATACGTCCTCAAGAAGCTTTGGGGACTCGGACATGGAATTCACCACCCGCTTTTGAATTCCCACCTAAAACGATGCATGTCTCACAAGGTCGTCCATTTTAGGTGTATCCTTCACTTGTGCGTTTGAATAGCGCACATAGGCCTTAAGAGGCCCCGGGTGCCTCATTTGCACCAATTCCAACATCACCACCTTTTAAGCATTTCAAATTGGAATTTCAATCCAAAATTAATACCCTCCAAGGTTTAAGGTGCATTCGGTATTCTAGGCCCCAAATACTTTTGGAGGTTTGTGGGAGCCCTCTTCAAAGCACTCCTTCAATTTCCTTACCGAATCCACCTTAGTGCCCACCATTGTCATTAGAACCAATGGTATGGTCAAACTCCACTTGCACATGATCCTTGTTCCAATTTAAGCCTCACAACCTTTTGGAAACCACGGGCTCACCATCACAACCCGCATTTTTTGATAGCCATGTTTCCCTCAAAGTGCGAGCTCAAAATTTGGAACCCTGCTCTGATACCACGTGTCGCAACCCTTGCTAGCCCTCCTTGACCATCTTGCCAATTTTCGTTTCTAGCAAAGGTTACGAGCGCTAACCATTCGCATTCCGCCATGCTAATGGATAGCTCCTCTTACCCCGGACCAATAGTTCATAGGAGGGAACCAACCCTCCTACTTTGCTTTCGGGACTCACCCCTTAATCCGTAACCCATTTCCCCAATGTGGACTTCCATCCATGGAAGTCCAATCCTATGTTGATCATCGCGTTGCCGGAGCAACACTACAACAACCCGAACCATACTAGGCAACTATGGCCTCACAATGGGCCAATGCCCATGGAGGCCGTGCCGTTCGGCCTCGGGTGGGTGAGGCCACACCACCTCACCCATATAAGCCTCTAGGACTTCACGCGGGGCCCCTACCCCACCGTCAACCAACCTCTTGTCTCTCTACCAAGAGTTGGGGCCAAGTGGACATTTTCCTTTAGCTGCTGGGCCTAGAACCCCCCCAGCAGCTTCAGACCATCATGACTTCCTTGTATGATGTCTGATCATAACAACCAACCACTCCATCCTCATCTACGCTTCACGTAGATGCCGATGGACTCCTCACTTGCTCCATTCGAGCAAGTCTTGAGGAAGTTATGCCTGTTTGAACCTTGGCAGTCCCGGGAATCCCTCCCAGGCACTGCTGTACCAGGGCGCTGTCCCGGGACAGCGCCCCACTCAAATGGCCATAACTCCTAGCTCACACCTCCGATTGAGGTGATCTTGAGCATTCTAGAATCACCACGCCATGAGCTACGCATAGCTCATGGCCTTACCCTCATGCCTCCTAGTCTCTGTGGGTGGGAGGCGTTCCCAACGCCCGGGGCCCTCACCCACACTAGGATAACTTGGGCCCTCTCACCAATGGCGCCACAAGTCCCGGGTGTCACTCCGGGGTCCCCCTTGTGCCCATGGTGTTTCGGGCACTCCTCATGGAGAGGTGCGCGACAGTGACTTTACCATTGGCGGATGTGGATTCAAGACGGATGACCATTGCATATGAAAGCGGTAAGCTTAATGGTTGTCGAACCTTGTCCGGCATGTGCAACAAATGGCTATCCCAAGAGTGGGATGAGCCTTGCCACCAAGCCATTGGGGAGCTTAAGAGCAAGTTGTCTTTGCCGTCCGTGATCAAGCTTGCGGAGTTTGCCAAACCTTTTGAGGTGCATACGGGGGCGAGTCACTTTGCCATTAGCGGATGTTGATCCAAGATGGAGGACCATTGCACATGAGAGCAATAAGCTCAATGGTTGTTAAACCTTGTCCGACTTGTGAAAGAAATGGCTATCCCAAGAGTGGGATTAGCCTTGTCACTAAATCTTTGGGGAGCTTAAGAGCAAGTTCTCTTCGCCGCCCGTGCCCAAGTTCGTGGAGTTTGACAAACCTTTTGAGGTGCATACGGGGGCGAGTAACTTTGCCAATGGTGGATTGTTACTGTAAGATGGATGGCCATTGCATATGGGGCATGAGGCTCGATGGTTGTCAAAGAAGACAACCAACTCATGACAAAGAACTTCTTTGCCGTAGTGCGTTGCTTGAAGATGTGGCGACACTATTTGGGGTCGCACAAAGCAAAGGTCTACATGGACAATGCGTCCTAGAAGTATTTTGACATACAAGCGCAAGTGAGCGCCAAGTCATTGCGGTGGCATGATAGTTTGGCGCTTATGAAGGTGGATTTGGTCCACAAACCGGACCGTGGAAATGTGGGGCCGGATGCGCTAAGTAGACCGGAAGAGTTCCAAGCAATGAGAACCATCCAAACCTTGTGGCTAATGTGTGCCGGCGAAGGAAACTTGTGATGCAAGATACGGGAGGGGTAAATTAACTACCCCGAGGCACAAAAACTTTTAGGTGAGCTTGGCAAGAACAAGGTGCTCAAAAAGGTTAAGTTGGTGGACGGATTGTTCAAGTGTAAGCAAAGTCGGGTGTATGTGCCACAAGGCAAGTTGAGGCTATCGGTTTTGAAGGAGGAATATGATAGTCCTATTGCCGGCCATAGAGGAGAAAGAAAAAACCGCCATTGAATGGCATCAAGGAGGTTCCATTGGCGGTGCATAAAGGAGGATATAACCCACTTTGTGAAGGCTTGAATCAAAGTGCCAAGTGAACCGAACCTCTTACCAAAAGCAAGGCGGTTTCTTGCAACCGTTGCCTATCCCGTCGGCGCCATGGCATAGTATGTGCATGGACTTGATCACAAGTTTGCCGGAGTCACATGGGTATGATGCCATCTTGTTGGTGGTAGAGCGGTTTGCCAAGTTGGCACACATGGTGCCGATTGTGGGAGCTGCCACCGCGTTGAAGACCGCATAGCCTTTTCACAAAGGATGGTTGAGGCACCACAAGTTGCCAAGAGTGATTGTGTGGGATCAAGATCCAAAGTTCACAAGTGCATTTCCAATGCATTTATCTAAGAAGGTTGTATTGAAACTAAGGTTTAGCACGGCCGTGTATTCCCAAATGGATGGGAAAACAAAGCGTGTGAATGGAGACTTGAAGCAATACTTGAGGAACTTGGTGGGGGCGGACCAAGGAGATTGGGCGGACTATGTGGGTCGAGCGGAGGGTAATTGCAATGTAGCCACGCACTTGGCTACCAAGGGGTGGTCTTTGGTGGTGGCTTATGGAGTGGATGCGCTCCAACCTATTAACCTAGCTCTCGAGGGGGCACATTCAACACTAGAGTTTAACCAAGATGGTGAGGACTTGGCCAAGGATGGTAAACAAGTCTTGGAGATGACCAAGTTGTTGGTGGAGAAAGCCCGAAGGTGCTACGGAGTGCAAATCAATGCCGGAAGACGCGAAGTGGAGAATGAGGTGGGCCAAAAGGTGTTGTTGAATGTGAACAACTTCACTTAGCCGGAAGGCCTCACTCCAAAGTTCATGTCCAAAATTGGAGCTTTGTTTTCCATTATGGAACAAGTGTTCAAGGACATGTATATGTTGGAATTACCGCCGGACATCAAAGTGCATCCGACATTTCATGTCTCATTACGAAAGTCATTTTAGGACGACACCTTGTGGCCCGATCACAAGCAAGTGATTAGGCCACGTCCCGACCTTGTGGAGGTCATTTGGAACATGAGGTAAGAGGGCATCCTCAAGTGTACGAAGCCCAAGTGAAAATGAAAGAAAATGTACAAAGGAGTACTTGGTGAAATGGTGAGGATACCATGAGAAAGAAGCCGTTTGGGTAGTGGCAAGAGACATGATGAACGCCAAGGAATTGGTAAAGCACTTTGAAGAAACTAAGGCTAGACATTCCAATAAAATGAAGCGTAGGCATTGATGACGACATCAATCTCCTTTAGTGGGGGAGAGACGCTAGTAGCACACTTAGCTTCGAGGTTAATTGCTCCACAACATGAACTTGTTCTTTGGCTTGAGGGAATAAAGTCCAAACTTTAGTGGTGCAAAGAGAAAAATACGAGATGAGGTCCTAGTCTTGTACTTGTGCTTGGTTAGTGGAAGAGGGGGAATAGATATGCCAAACTAGGTTGGGTAAGCCGAGTAATTGGGGCCATGGCTAGGAGGGGCCTTGGATAAAACCAAAAAGCTTCTTAGCCGTGGGCTTGTCCGGGCGGGGACAAGGTGATGGCGCGTGCTCATAAAAGTGTTACCCGCGAGCTAACGAGAGTTGGCGCATGGGAGTCATGAACCCATGTCTCGAAAGAGCAAAGTGGGAACCGAGTCGGGCGGGACTTGGCATCACCCCCGTGCGATCGAGGCGTGGCTTAACAATGGAAAGCCATCTCGGAGTTGCAACCGAGACAACTTAGTGGAAGCGTTGAGGTCTCGCCTAGATGTGTCACGTTAGGCTAGTGGAGCCTAACGGGGGAGGCCCCAAAGGAGGGGCAACCCAAGTGAGTCCCAAAGTAGGTGGGTCTAGTGTAGGTTAGGTCCTTGGAGGAGACATCCAAGGTCGCTAACGGACCACCTAGGAACGACACCTTTGGGACCATGCCAAATTTGAAGATGCATTGTGGGGGTCGCGCCCTAAGGTAAACACAATGCGGCACCATAGAGGATGGCAACTTGAGAATTGGTGTGCCGACTACGAGTATAGTCGATGAGGGCATCGACTCTGTTTGGTGGGGGTGAGTGTCGCGCACCTCTCCATGAGGAGTGCCCGAAACACCATGGGCACAAGGGGGACCCCGGAGTGACACCCGGGACTTGTGGCGCCGTTGGTGAGAGGGCCCAAGTGATCCTAGTGTGGGTGAGGGCCCCGGGCGTTGGGAACGCCTCCCACCCACGAAGACTAGGAGGCACAAGGGTAAGGCCATGAGTTATGCGTAGCTCATGGCGTGGTGATTCTAGAAAGCTCAAGAACACCTCAATCGGAGGTGTGAGCTAGGAGTTATGGCCATTTGAGTGGGGCGCTGTCCCGGGACAGCGCCCTGGTACAGCAGTGCCTGGGAGTGATTCCCGGGACTGCCAAGGTTCAAACAGGCATAACTTCCTCAAGACTTGCTCAAATGGAGCAAGTGAGGAGTCCATTGGCATCTACGTGAAGCGTAGATGAACATGGAGTGGTTGGGTGTTATGATCAGACATCATACAAGGAAGTTATGATGGTCTGAAGCTGCTAGGGGGTTCTAGGCCCAGCTGCTAAAGGAAAATGTCCACTTGGCCCCAACTCTTGGTAGAGAGACAAGAGGTTGGTTGACGGTGGGGTAGGGGCCCCGCGTGAAGTCCTAGAGGCTTATATGGGTGAGGTGGTGTGGCCTCACCCACCCGAGGCCGAACGGCACGGCCTCCATGGGCTTTGGCCCAATGTGAGGCCATAGTTGCCTAGTATGGTTCGGGTTGTTGTAGTGTTGCTCCGGCAACGCGATGATCAACATGGGATTGGACTTCCATGGATGGAAGTCCACATCTAGGAATGGGTTACCGATTAAGGGGTGAGTCCCTAAAGCAAAGTAGGAGGGTTGGTTCCCTCCTATGAACTATAAGGTCCGGGGTAGGAGGAGCTAACCATAAGCATGGCGGAATCCGAATGGTTAGCGCTCGTAACCTTTGGTAGAATTGAAAATTGGCAAGATTATTAAGGGACCTAGCAAGGGTTGCGACAGCAAAGCCAACTTTAAACATTTCGTCCGCGGAACAAATTGGTTTGGTGCCACAAAACCAATTTCTAATAGTGTGTCCGCAAAACAAACATGTTTTGCCTTGGTAGTACAAAGCCACCTTCCCACACTTCGTCCGCGGCACGAACATGAATTGCCTTGGTAGGACAAACCCACCTCCCAACATTTCGTCTGCGGCACAAGTATAATTTGCTTTGGAAGCATAAAGCCACCTTTAAACATTCCGTCCACGGCACCAACATGTTTTGCGTAAGTAAAATGGACCAAACAATTTGCACTCATTTCTTTGGGACCTACTTTGGCTAAAGCCACTTGTGGTGATGCGCCGCCAAACTTCTCTTTGGGACCATCGGCTTCAATGCTCTTGCAAATTTGATGGTCCCCACCATGTCCTCAAGAAGCCTTGGGGACTTAAACAAGGCATCCACCACCCGCTTTTAAAACCCCACCTAAAAGGATGCATTTCTTAGAAAGCTCGTCCGTTTTAGGTGTATCCTTCATTTGTGCGTTTGAATAGCGCACATAGGCCTTAAGAAGCCCCGGGTGCCTCATTAGCACCAAATTCATTCCAACATCAATACCTTCCAAGCATTTCGAATTGGAATTTTAATCCAACATTAATGCCCTCCAAGGTTTTGGGTGCATTCGGTATTCTAGGCCCCAAATGTTTTTTTGAGGTTTGAGGGAGCCCTTTTCAAAGCACTCCTCCAATTTCCTTACCAAATCCACCCTCATGCCCACCATTGTCATTAGAACCAATGGTATGGTCAAATTCCACTTGCACATGATCCTTGTTCCAATTTGAGCCTCACAACCTTTTGGAAACCCCGGGCTCACCATCACAACCCGCATTTTTGATAGCCATGTTTCCCTCAAAGTGCGAGCTCAAAACTTGGAACCCTGCTCTGATACCACGTGTCGCAACCCTTGCTAGCTCCCTTAACAATCTTGCCAATTTTCGTTTCTAGCAAAGGTTACGAGTGCTAACCATTCGCATTCCGCCATGCTAATGGATAGCTCCTCTTACCCCGGACCAATAGTTCATAGGAGGGAACCAACCCTCCTACTTTGCTTTCGGGACTCACCCCTTAATCGGTAACCCATTTCCCCAATGTGGACTTCCATCCATGGAAGTCCAATCCTATGTTGATCATCGCGTTGCCGGAGCAACACTACAACAACCCGAAGCATACTAGGCAACTATGGCCTCACAATAGGCCAAAGCCCATGGAGGCCTTGCCGTTCGGCCTCGGGTGGGTGAGGCCACACCACCTCACCCATATAAGCCTCTAGGACTTTACGCAGGGCCCCTACCCCACCGTCAGCCAACCTCTTGTCTCTCTACCAAGAGTTGGGGCCAAGTGGACACTTTCCCTTAGCCGCTGGGCCTAGAAGCCCCCACCAGCTTTAGACCATCATAACTTCCTTGTATGATGTCTGATGTTAACAACCGACCACTCCATCTTCATGTACGCTTCACGTAGATGTCGATGGACTCCTCACTTGCCCCATTCGGGCAAGTATTGAGGAAGTTATGCCTGTTTGAACCTTGGCAGTCCCGGGAATCACTCCCAGGCACTGCTGTAGCAGGGCGCTGTCCCGGGACAGCGCCCCACTCAAATGGCCATAACTCCTAGCTCACACCTCCACTTGAGGTGTTCTTGAGCATTCTAGAATCACCACGCCATGGGCTACGCATAGCTCATGGCCTTACCCTTGTGCCTCCTAGTCTCCGTGGATGGGAGGCGTTCCCAACGCCCGGGGCCCTCACCCACACTAGGATCACTTGGGCCCTCTCACCAACGGCGCCACAAGTCCCGGGTGTCACTCCGGGGTCCCCCTTGTGCCCATGGTGTTTCGGGCACTCCTCATGGAGAGGTGCGCGACACGTTGAGGTCAAACACGATGAACGGTTTGTTTCGGGTGTGAGGTGCACTGGTCGAGGGGTTGCGACCTATCTTCGGGGGATCCTGTGATTAACAATTCGACTAGTTTAATGCTATGATCCAATAAAGAATTTTGCATCAAATATGAAGACGATGCATTATGGAAAAATACTAAGGGCGAGAACAGGATTGGAAGGAGAATGTGCTGAAGGGCACATTTGCGAACGCTCGTTCGTGAATGAAGGCCAGAAAGTGGCGAGGTGCATAATTCATGAACGCTCGTTCGTGAAAGAAGGCCAGCAGTGACTAGGCGCACCATTCACTTACGAACGGTCGTTCGTGAAAGAGATGGACGAGGGGTCGGATCCTTTTACGAGCGTCTGTTCGTAAACGAGGTTGAATTGCACAAGAAAGTGAACCCGCATGTACATACACAATACAAGGAATACGATTTAATACAAAGTGTGTGCGATTCGATGCAAAGCTCATTTCATTATATGAAATCCGTCAAAATTTACAGTTTCTCTCATGGTACACTATCACACAGGTTCCTAAGGCAGCAGGATGCCGTGTCCTACAACACTGATCGACATAAGGTCGTACACAAAATGGGCTCTCGCAGGTCTCGGATGTCGATGCAGACAACGCGCCAAAAACACAGCGAAGGTGGTTAGGAGGTTACGAACGCGCATTCGTCAAAACAGGTGGCAATCTCAGAGATGAGTTACCTCGACATCGGAGGGAGCGGCAGCTCCCTCCTCAGTGATTAACGAACGCGCGTTCGTCACATTCACCGCCGCATGGGCCTCCATCTCCATCGGGTCGTCTGAACGCGCCGCCTGAGACGCCTGGGTCTGTTGTATGTCGTCGTCTTCGACACCCAGGTCGAGCGTCTCCATTCGCACATCCCCCATGTCGCGACCCTTACTAGTTTTTCTCCACTTAGCTCAATTGCTTTCCAACTCTAGCAAGTGTCCCGAATGCATGTGTAGGAGGGTTTGGTGACCAAATATGGGATTGAAGGTCCGCGGTTTTGGGAGCTAACCATGCATGTGCGTGGGATGTGCAGGTTAGCGCTCGGGACACTTGCTAGAGTTGGAAAGCAATTGAGCTAAGTGGAGAAAAACTAGTAAGGGTCGCGACACGTGGTATCAGAGCAGGGTTTCGTCTTTGAGCTAGCACTTTGAAGGAGAGATGGCTACCAAACGTGCGGGTAACGATGGTGAGGCGGGGACTTCTAAAAAGTTGCGACGCTCAAAACGGAACAAAGATCATGTTGAAGAGGATGTTGACCCCGCCATTGAGTCTATTAACAATGGTGGGGATGATGGTGCAACCGGTGAGGAAGTGGAGGAGTCCCTAGAAAGGTGTCGCGCACCTCTCCATGAGGAGTGCCCGAAACACCATGGGCACAAGGGGGACCCCGGAGTGACACCCGGGACTTGTGGCGCCGTTGGTGAGAGGGCCCAAGTGATCCTAGTGTGGGTGAGGGCCCCGGGCGTTGGGAACGCCTCCCACCCACGAAGATTAGGAGGCACAAGGGTAAGGCCATGAGCTATGCGTAGCTCATGGCGTGGTGATTCTAGAAAGCTCAAGAACACCTCAATCGGAGGTGTGAGCTAGGAGTTATGGCCATTTGAGTGGGGCGCTGTCCCGGGACAGCGCCCTGGTACAGCAGTGCCTGGGAGTGATTCCCGGGACTGCCAAGGTTCAAACAGGCATAACTTCCTCAACACTTGCTCAAATGGAGCAAGTGAGGAGTCCATCGGCATCTACGTGAAGCGTAGATGAACATGGAGTGGTTGGTTGTTATGATCAGACATCATACAAGGAAGTTATGATGGTCTGAAGCTGCTGGGGGGGTTCTAGGCCCAGCAGCTAAAGGAAAATGTCCACTTGGCCCCAACTCTTGGTAGAGAGACAAGAGGTTGGTTGACGGTGGGGTAGGGGCCCCGCGTGAAGTCCTAGAGGCTTATATGGGTGAGGTGGTGTGGCCTCACCCACCCGAGGCCGAACGGCACGGCCTCCATGGGCATTGGCCCAATGTGAGGCCATAGTTGCCTAGTATGGTTCGGGATGTTGTAGTGTTGCTCCGGCAACGCGATGATCAACATGGGATTGGACTTCCATGGATGGAAGTCCACATTGGGGAAATGGGTTACCGATTAAGGGGTGAGTCCCGAAAGCAAAGTAGGAGGGTTGGTTCCCCTCCTATGAACTATTGGTCCGGGGTAAGAGGAGCTATCCATTAGCATGGCGGAATGCGAAGGGTTAGCGCTCGTAACCTTTGCTAGAAACGAAAATTGGCAAGATTGTTAAGGGACCTAGCAAGGGTTGCGACACTTGGTATCAGAGCACGTTTCCAATTTTTGAGCTAGCACTTTGAGGGAAGCATGGCTATCAAATAAGCGGGTTGTGATGGTGACCCGGGGTTTCCAAAAGGTTGTGAGGCTCAAATTGGAACAAAGATCATGTGTAAATGGAATTTGACCATACCATTGGTTCTAATGACAATGGTGGGCATGATGGTGGATTCAGTAAGGAAAATGGTGGAGTCCTTTGAAAGGGCTCCCGCACGCCTCAAAAAACATTTGGGGCCTAGAATACCGAATGCACCCAAAACCTTGGAGGGCATTAATGTTGGATTGAAATTTCAATTTAAAATGCTTAGAAGGTGGTGATGTTGAAATGAACTTGGGGCACATGAGGCACGCGGGGTCTCTTAAGGCGTATATGTGCGAATTTCACACCCAAATGAATGGTACATCTAGGATGGACGAGCTTTCTAAGAAATGCATCGTTTTAGGTGGGTTTCAAAAGCGGGTGGTGAAAACCATGTTCAAGACCCCAAAGCATCTTGAGGACGTAGTGCGAATCATAAGGATTTGAAGAGCATTGAAGCCGATGTTCCTAAGAAGAAGTTGGACGGCACATCACCACAAAGTGGGTTTAGCCGAAAGAGGCCCAAGGAAATGAGCGCAAGTAGTTTGGCCCATTATACCAAGGCAAATCATGCTAGCTCGTGCCGTGGACAAAATGTGAGAAGGTGGTTTGGTGGTACCAAGCTAGATCATATTTGTGCCACGGACGGAGTGTTAAAAGTTGGCCTTGCGGACCAAGCCAAACTCATGGTGTTGCCGAGGACCAAATGTTAGACGATGGTTTTGTGGCCAAGGCTAGTAGCCTTAAGCCAAGGCCAACTATTTTATATCTTGAGGCTCAAATGAATGGGACAAACGTCTAATGGGTTGACAAAGAGGCAAGCCATGCCTTCTTGAGCCCAAAACTCATAAGGGAGTTGGGGCTTGCCGATTGGTAGAGCGGGCAAGCCCACCAAGGTGCGGTTTGGAAAGGGCAAACCGCATGAGACAAAGGAGGCCGCGATGCATGTAACCTTGCAATGTGGGACATTGGATTTTTGTCAAAATTTCACACCAAGTGAAATAGATAAAATGCATGTCATTGTGAAGGCCGCCTTCTTTGAAACTCACATGATAGATGTGAGGTACAAGCCGGTGTGCTTGCGGTGCATTATGAATGGCAAAGAATTGAAGTTCAAATTGACAAGGACTCCTATGGTAGGAGGACCTAAGTTGAATTTGGTCTTAATGGACCAAATGAAAAAAAGAAAATATAATGGTCGTGGTTTAATTGGAGGAACTCCAAGGAACGTATGGGGAGGCTAGGAAAGATGGGCCTCCCCCAAACAACATTGGTGTGATGTTGGTGAAATACAAGGATGTATTCACCAATGTGTTGCCCAAAAAAAAATTACCGCCAAGAAGTGAAAAATCACTTTGCTCAACGAGAGATTGAGCTCTTGAGGTATGTGGTGATAAATGAAGTTGGTGGACGAACATGAAGAATGTCAAGGCAATCCAAAAGGACAATTGGCCCTTCATTCAAAAATGGCTTAGGTCATTTGTTGGCCTAGCCAATTAGTACCACAACTTCATTCAAGAGTTTTCTAAGGTTGCTAGGACCTTATTCAACTTATTGAGGAAAATGGCTATCCCAAGAGTGGGATGAGCCTTGTCACCAAGCCTTTGGGGGGCTCAAAAACAAGTTCTCTTCGCCGCCCGTGCTTAAGTTCGCGGACTTTGACAAACCTTTTGAGGTGCATACGGGGGCGAGTGACTTTACCATTGGCGGATGTTGAGGCAAGATGGATGGCCATTGCATATAAGAGCATGAAGCTCGATGGTTGTCCGACCTCGTCCAACTTGTGCAAGAAATGGCTATCCCAAGAGTGGGATGAGCCTTCCCACCAAGTCTTTGAGGAGCTTAAGACCAAGTTCTCTTCGCCGCCCGTGCTCAAGTTCGCGGAGTTTGACAAACCTTTTGAGGTGCATACGGGGGCGAGTGACTTTACCATTGGCGGATGTTGAGGCAAGATGGATGGCCATGGCATATGAGAGCATGAAGCTCGATGGTTGTCCCACCTTGTGCGACTTGTGGAAGAAATGGCTATCCCAAGAGTGAGATGATGTTTGTCACGAGTCTTTGGGGAGCTTAACACCAAGTTCTCTTCGCCGCCCGTGCTCAAGTTCGCGGAGCTTGACAAACCTTTCGAGGTGCATACCGGGGTAAGTGCCTTTGCCAATGGTGGATTATGTGTAAGATGGATGGCCATTGCATATGGGAGCATAAAGCTCGATGGTTGTCAAAGAAGACAACCAACTCATGACAAAGAACTTCTTTGCCGTAGTGCATTGCTTGAAGATGTGGCGACATTATATGGGGTCGCACAAAGCAAAGGTCTACATGGACAATGTGTCCTAAAAGTATTTTGACATACAAGCGTAAGTGAACGCCAAGTCATTGCGGAGGCATGATAGTTTGGCGCTTATGAAGGTGGATTTGATCCACAAACCGGACCGTGGAAATGTGGTGCCGGATGCGCGAAGTAGACCGGAAGAGTTCCAAGCAATGAGAACCATCCAAACCTTGTGGCTAATGTGTGCCGGCCAAGGAAACTTGTGATGCAAGATACGGGAGGGGTAAATTAACTACCCCAAAGCACAAAAGCTTTTAGGTGAGCTTCGCAAGAGCAAGGTGCTCAAAGAGGTTAAGTTGGTGGACGGATTGTTCAAGTGCAAACAAAGTCGGGTGTATGTGCCACAAGGCAAGTTGAGGCTATCGGTTTTGAAGGAGGAATATGATAGTCCTATTGCCGGCCATAGAGAAGAAAGAAAAAGCCGCCATAGAATGGTGTCAAAGAGGTACCATTGGCGGTGCATAAAGGAAGATATAGCCCACTTTGTGAAGGCTTGAATCAAAGTGCCAAGTGAACCGAGCCTCTTACCAAAAGCAAGGCGGCTTCTTGCAACCGTTGCCTATCCCGTTGGCGCCATGGCATGGTATGTGCATGGACTTGATCACAAGTTTGCCGGAGTCACATGGGTATGATGCCATCTTGTTGATGGTAGAGCGGTTTGCCAAGTGGGCACACATGGTGCCGATTGTGGGAACCGCCACCGCGTTGGAGACCGCATAGCCTTTTCTCAAAGGATGGTTGAGGCACCACGGGTTGCCAAAAGTGATTGTGTGGGATCAAGATCCAAAGTTCACAAGTGCATTTTCAATGCATTTCTCTAAGGAGGTCGGAATGAAACTAAGGTTTAGCACGGCCTTGCATTCCCAAATGGATGGGAAAGCGGAGCATGTGAATGGAGTCTTGAAGCAATACTTGAGGAACTTGGTGGGGGCGGACCAAGGAGATTGGGCGGACTATGTGGGTCGAGCGGAGTGTAATTGAAATGTAGCCACGCACTTGGCTACCAAGGGGTGGTCTTTGGTGGTGGCTTATGGAGTGGATGCGCTCCAACCTATTAACCTAGCTCTCGAGGGGGCACATTCAACACTAGAGTTCAACCAAGATGGTGAGGACTTGGCCAAGAAGCGTGAACAAGTCTTGGAGATGACCAAGTTGTTGGTGGAGAAAGCCCGAAGGTGCTACGGAGTGCAAATCAATGCCGGAAGACGCGAAGTGGAGAATGAGGTGGGCCAAAAGGTGTTGTTGAATGTGAACAACTTCACTTAGCCGGAAGGCCTCGCTCCAAAAGTTCATGTCCAAAATTCGAGCTTTGTTTTCCATTGTGGAACAAGTGTTCAAGGACATGTATAAGTTGGAATGTCGCAACCCTTGCTAGGTCCCTTAATAATCTTGCCAATTTTCAATTCTAGCAAAGGTTACGAGTCGCTAACCCTTCGCATTCCGCCATGCTAATGGATAGCTCCTCTTACCCCGGACCAATAGTTCATAGGAGGGAACCAACCCTCCTACTTTGCTTTCGGGACTCACCCCTTAATCGGTAACCCATTTCCCCAATGTGGACTTCCATTCATGGAAGTCCAATCCTATGTTGATCATCGCATTGCCGGAGCAACACTACAACAACCCGAACCATACTAGGCAACTATGGCCTCACAATAGGCCAAAGCCCATGGAGGCCTTGCCGTTCGGCCTCGGGTGGGTGAGGCCACACCACCTCACCCATATAAGCCTCTAGGACTCTACACGGAGCCCCTACCCCACCGCCAACCAACCTCTTGTCTCTCTACCAAGAGTTGGGGCCAAGTGGACATTTTCCCTTAGCTGCTGGGCCTAGAACCCCCCCAGCAGCTTCAGACCATCATAACTTCCTTGTATGATGTCTGATCATAACAACCAACCACTCCATCCTCATCTACGCTTCACGTAGATGCCGATGGACTCCTTGCTTGCCCCATTCGGGCAAGGCTTGAGGAAGTTATGCCTGTTTGAACCTTGGCAGTCCCGGGAATCGCTCCCAGGCACTGCTGTACCAGGGCGCTGTCCCGGGACAGCGCCCCACTCAAATGGCCATAACTCCTAGCTCACACCTCCGATTGAGGTGATCTTGAGGATCGTAGAATCACCACGCCATGAGCTACGCATAACTCATGGCCTCACCCTCATGCCTCCTAGTCTTTGTGGGTGGGAGGCGTTCCCAACGCCCGGGGCCCTCACCCACACTAGGATCACTTGGGCCCTCTCACCAACGGCGCCACAAGTCCCGGGTGTCACTCCGGGGTCCCCCTTGTGCCCATGGTGTTTCGGGCACTCCTTATGGAGAGGTGCGCGACACTCACCCCCACCAAACGGAGTCGATGCCCTCATCGACTATACTCGTAGTCGGCACACCAATTCTCAAGTTGCCATCCTCTATGGTGCGGCATTGTGTTTACCTTAGGGCGCGACCCCCACAATGCATCTTCAAATTTGGCATGGTCCCAAAGGTGTCGTTCCTAGGTGGTCCGTTAGCGACCTTGGATCTCTTATCCAAGGACCTAACCTATACTAGACCCACCTACTTTGGGACTCACTTGGGTTGCCCCTCCTTTGGGGCCTCCCCCGTTAGGCTCCACTAGCCTAACGTGACACATCTAGGCGAGACCTCAACGCTTCCACTAAGTTGTCTCGGTTGCAACTCCGAGATGGCTTTCCATTGTTAAGCCACGCCTCGATCGCACGGGGGTGATGCCAAGTCCCGCCCGACTCGGTTCCCACTTTGCTCTTTCGAGACATGGGTTCATGACTCCCATGCGCCAACTCTCGTTAGCTCGCAGGTAGCACTTTTATGAGCACGCGCCATCACCTTGTCCCCGCCCGGACAAGCCCACAACTAAGAAGTTTCTTGGTTTTATCCAAGGCCCCTCCAAGCCATGGCCCCCAATTACTCGGCTTACCCAACCTAGTTTGGCATGTCTATTCCCCCTCTTCCATTAACCAAACACAAGTACAAGACTAGGACCTCATCTCATACTTTTCTCTTTGCACCACTAAAGTTTGGACTTTATTCCCTCAAGCCAAAGAACAAGTGCATGTTGTGGAGGAATTAACCTCGAAGCTATGTTTGCTACTAGAGTCTCTCCCCCACTAAAGGAGATTGATGTCCTCATCAATGCCTACGCTTCTTTTTATTGGAATGTCTAGCCTTAGTTTCTTCAAAGTGCTTCACCAATTCATTGGTGTTGACCATGTCTCTTGCCGCCACCCAAGCGGTTTCTTTCTCATGGTATCCTCACCATTTCACCAAGTATTCCTTTGTACATTTTCTTTCCTTTTCACTTGGGCTTCCTACACTTGAGGATGCCCTCTTACCTCATGTTCCAAATGATGTCCACAAGGTCGGGAGGTGGCCTAATCACTTGCTTGTGATCGGGCCACAAGGTGTCGTCCTTAAATGGTTTTAGGAATGAGACATGAAATGTCGGATGCACTTTGATCTTGGGCGGTAATTCCAACTTATATATGTCCTTGAACACTTGTTCCACAATGGAAAACGGAGCTCCAATTTTGGACATGAACTTTGGAGTGAGGCCTTCCGGCTAGGTGAAGTTGTTCACATTCAACAACACCTTTTGGCCCACCTCATTCTCCACTTCGCGTCTTCCGGCATTGACTTGCACTCCGTAGCACCTTCGGGCTTTCTCCACCAACAACTTGGTCATCTCCAAGACTTGTTCACGCTTCTTGGCCAAGTCCTCACCATCTTGGTTGAACTCTAGTGTTGAATGTGCCCCCTCGAGAGCTAGGTTAATAGGTTGGAGCGCATCCACTCCATAAGCCACCACCAAAGACCACCCCTTGGTAGCCAAGTGCGTGGCTACATTGCAATTACACTCCGCTCGACCCACATAGTCCGCCCAATCTCCTTGGTCCGCCCCCACCAAGTTCCTCAAGTATTGCTTCAAGATTCCATTCACACGCTCCGATTTCCCATTCATTTGGGAATGCAAGGTCGTGCTAAACCTTAGTTTCATTCCGACCTCCTTAGAGAAATGCATTGAAAATGCACTTGTGAACTTTGGATCTTGATCCCACACAATCACTCTTGGCAACCCGTGGTGCCTCAACCATCCTTTGAGAAAAGGCTATGCGGTCTCCAACGCGGTGGCAGTTCCCACAATCGGCACCATGTGTGCCCACTTGGCAAACCGCTCTACCATCAACAAGATGGCATCATACCCATGTGACTCCGGCAAACTTGTGATCAAGTCCATGCACATACCATGCCATGGCGCCAACGGGATAGGCAACGGTTGCAAGAAACGGCCTTGCTTTTGGTAAGAGGCTCGGTTCACTTGGCACTTTGATTCAAGCCTTCACAAAGTCGGCTATATCTTCCTTTATGCACCGCCAATGGTACCTCTTTGACACCATTCTATGGCGGCTTTTTCTTTCTCGTCTATGGCCGGCAATAGGACTATCATATTCCTCCTTCAAAACCGATAGCCTCAACTTGCCTTGTGGCACATATACCCGACTTTGTTTGCACTTGAACAATCCGTCCACCAACTTAACCTCTTTGAGCACCTTGCTCTTGCGAAGCTCACCTAAAAGCTTTTGTGCTTTGGGGTAGTTAATTTACCCCTCCCGTATCTTGCATCACAAGTTTCGTTTGCCGGCACACATTAGCCACAAGGTTTGGATGGTTCTCATTGCTTGGAACTCTTCCGGTCTACTTCGCGCATCCGGCACCACATTTCCACGGTCCGGTTTGTGGATCAAATCCACCTTCATAAGCGCCAAACTATCATGCCACCGCAATGACTTGGCGCTCACTCGCGCTTGAATGTCAAAATTCTTTTAGGACACATTGTCCATGTAGACCTTTGTTTTGTGCAACCCCAAATAGTGTGGCCACCTCTTCAAGCAATGCACTATGGCAAAGAAGTTCTTTATCATGAGTTGGTTGTCTTCTTTGACAACCATCGAGCTTCATGCTCCCATATGCAATGGCCATCCATCTTACACATAATCCACCATTGGCGAAGTCACTCACCCCCATATGCACCTCAAGAGGTTTGTCAAACTCCGCGAACTTGAGCACGGGCGGCGAAGAGAACTTGGTCTTAAGCTCCCCAAAGACTTGGTGAAAAGGCTCATGCCACTATTGGGATAGCCATTTCTTTCACAAGTTTCACAAGGTCGGACAACCATCGAGTTTCATGCTCCCATACGCAATGGCCACCCATCTTGCATCATCAACATCCGCTAATAGTAAAGTCACTCGCCCCCATATGTACCTCAAAAGGTTTGTCAAGCTCCGGGAACTTGACCACGGGCGGCGAAGAGAACGTCGTCATAAGCTCCTTCAAAGACTTGGTGAAAAGGCTCATCCCACTCTTGGGTTAGCCATTTCTTTCACAAGTCGCACAAGGTTTGACAACCTTTAAGCTTAATGCTCCCATATGCAATGGGCATCCATCTTGGATCAACATCCGCCAATGGTAAAGTTACTCGCCCCCGTATGCACCTCAAAAGGTTTGTCAAATTTCGCAAACTTGAGCACGGGCGGCGAAGAAAACTTGGTCTTAAGCTCCTTAAAGACTTGGTGGCAAAGCTCGTCCCACTTTTGGGATAGCCATTTCTTGCATAAGTTGGACAAGGTCGGACAACCATCGAGATTCATGCTCTTATATGCAATGGCCATCCATTTTGCCTCAACATCCGCCAATGCTAAAGTCACTCGCCCCCGTATGCACCTCAAAAGGTTTGTCAAAGTCCGCGAACTTAAGCACGGGCGGCGAAGAGAACTTGTTTTTGAGCCCCCCAAAGGCTTGGTGACAAGGCTCATCCCACTCTTGGGATAGCCATTTTCCTCAATAAGTTGAATAAGGTCCTAGCAACCTTAGAAAACTCTTGAATGAAGTTGTGGTACTAATTGGCTAGGCCAACAAATGACCTAAGCCCTTTTGAATCAAGGGCCAATTCTCCTTTTGGATTGCCTTGACATTCTTCATGTTCGTCCACCAACTTCATTTATCACCACATACCTCAAGAGCTCAATCTCTCGTTGAGCAAAGTGATTTTCACTTCTTGGCGGTAATTTTTTTTTGGGCAACACATTGGTGAATACATCCTTGTATTTCACCAACATCACACCAATGTTGTTTGGGGGAGGCCCATCTTTCCTAGCCTCCCCATACGTTCCTTGGAGTTGCTCCAATTGAACCACGACTATTATGTTTTTTTTTTTTTTTTATTCGGTCCATTAAGACCAAATTCAACTTAGGTCCTCCTACCATAGGAGTCATTGTTAATTTGAACTTCAATTCTTTGCCATTATGACACATCATAATGCACCGCAAGCACACCGGCTTGCATCTCACATCTATCATGTGAGTTTCAAAGAAGGCGGCCTTCACAATGACATGCATTTCATCTATTTCACATGATGAGAAATTTTGACAAAAATCCAATGTCCCACATTGAAAGGTTACATGCATCGCGGCCTCCTTTGTCTCATGCGATTCGCCCTTTCCAAACCGCACCTTGGTGGACTTGCCCGCTCTATCAATCGGCAAGCCCCAACTCCCTTGTGAGTTTTGGGCTCAAGAAGAAATGGCTTGCCTCTTTGTCAACCCATGAGACATTTCTCCCATTCATTTGAGCCTCAAGGTACAAAAGACTTGGCCTTGGCTAAAGGCTACTAGCCTTGGCCACAATGCCATCGTCTTACATTCGGTCCTCGGCAACACCATGAGTTTGGCTTGGTCCGCAACGCCAACTTTTAACACTCCGTCCGTGGCACAAATATGATCTAGCTTGGTACCACCAAGCCACCTTCTCACATTCCGTCCGCGGCACGAGCTAGCATGATTTGCCTTGGTATAATGGGCCAAACTACTTGCACTCATTTCCTTGGGACCTCTTTCGGCTAAACCCACTTTGTGGTGATGTGCCGCCCAACTTCTTCTTAGGACCATCGGCTTCAATGCTCTTCAAATCTTTATGATTCGCACTACGTCCTCAAGAAGCTTTGGGGTCCTGAACATGGTTTTCACTACCCGCTTTTGAAACCCACCTAAAACGATGCATTTTTTAGAAAGCTCGTCCATCCTAGATGTACCATTCATTTGGGTGTGAAATTCGCACATATACACCTTAAGAGACCCCGCGTGCCTCATGTGCCCCAAGTTCATTTCAACATCACCACCATCTAAGCATTTCGAATTGGAATTTCAATCCAACATTAATGCCCTCCAAGGTTTTGGGTGCATTCGGTATTCTAGGCCCCAAATGTTTTTTTTTGAGGTGTGCGGGAGCCCTTTCAAAGGACTCCATTTTCCTTACTGAATCCACCATCATGCCCACCATTGTAATGAGAACTAATGGTATGGTCAAATTCCATTTACACATGATCTTTGTTCCAATTTGAACCTCACAACCTTTTGGAAACCCCGGCTCACCATAATAAACCTCAGGTTTGATAGCCATGTCTCCCTCAATGTCGAGCTCAAAACTTGGAACCCTGCTCTGATACCAAGTGTCGCAACCCTTGCTAGGTCCCTTAATAATCTTGCCAATTTTCAATTCTAGCAAAGGTTACGAGTCGCTAACCCTTCGCATTCCGCCATGCTAATGGATAGCTCCTCTTACCCCGGACCAATAGTTCATAGGAGGGAACCAACCCTCCTACTTTGCTTTCGGGACTCACCCCTTAATCGGTAACCCATTTCCCCAATGTGGACTTCCATTCATGGAAGTCCAATCCTATGTTGATCATCGCATTGCCGGAGCAACACTACAACAACCCGAACCATACTAGGCAACTATGGCCTCACAATAGGCCAAAGCCCATGGAGGCCTTGCCGTTCGGCCTCGGGTGGGTGAGGCCACACCACCTCACCCATATAAGCCTCTAGGACTCTACACGGAGCCCCTACCCCACCGCCAACCAACCTCTTGTCTCTCTACCAAGAGTTGGGGCCAAGTGGACATTTTCCCTTAGCTGCTGGGCCTAGAACCCCCCCAGCAGCTTCAGACCATCATAACTTCCTTGTATGATGTCTGATCATAACAACCAACCACTCCATCCTCATCTACGCTTCACGTAGATGCCGATGGACTCCTTGCTTGCCCCATTCGGGCAAGGCTTGAGGAAGTTATGCCTGTTTGAACCTTGGCAGTCCCGGGAATCGCTCCCAGGCACTGCTGTACCAGGGCGCTGTCCCGGGACAGCGCCCCACTCAAATGGCCATAACTCCTAGCTCACACCTCCGATTGAGGTGATCTTGAGCATTCTAGAATCACCACGCCATGAGCTACGCATAGCTCATGGCCTTGCCCTTGTGCCTCCTAGTCTCCGTGGGTGGGAGGCGTTCCCAACGCCCGGGGCCCTCACCCACACTAGGATCACTTGGGCCCTCTCACCAACGGCGCCACAAGTCCCGGGTGTCACTCCGGGGTCCCCCTTGTGCCCATGGTGTTTCGGGCACTCCTCATGGAGAGGTGCGCGACACTCACCCCCACCAAACGGAGTCGATGCCCTCATCGACTATACTCGTAGTCGGCACACCAATTCTCAAGTTGCCATCCTCTATGGTGCGGCATTGTGTTTACCTTAGGGCGCGACCCCCACAATGCATCTTCAAATTTGGCATAGTCCCAAAGGTGTCGTTCCTAGGTGGTCCGTTAGCGACCTTGGATCTCTCATCCAAGGACCTAACCTATACTAGACCCACCTACTTTGGGACTCACTTGGGTTGCCCCTCCTTTGGGGCCTCCCCCCGTTAGGCTCCACTAGCCTAACATGACACATCTAGGCGAGACCTCAACGCTTCCACTAAGTTGTCTCGGTTGCAACTCCGAGATGGCTTTCCATTGTTAAGCCACGCCTCGATCGCACGGGGGTGATGCCAAGTCCCGCCCGACTCGGTTCCCACTTTGCTCTTTCGAGACATGGGTTCATGACTCCCATGCGCCAACTCTCGTTAGCTCGCGGGTAGCACTTTTATAAGCACGCGCCATCACCTTGTCCCCGCCCGGACAAGCCCACAACTAAGAAGTTTCTTGGTTTTATCCAAGGCCCCTCCAAGCCATGGCCCCAATTACTCGGCTTACCCAACCTAGTTTGGCATGTCTATTCCCCCTCTTCCATTAACCAAGCACAAGTACAAGACTAGGACCTCATCTCATACTTTTCTCTTTGCACCACTAAAGTTTGGACTTTATTCCCTCAAGCCAAAGAACAAGTGCATGTTGTGGAGCAATTAACCTCGAAGCTATGTTTGCTACTAGAGTCTCTCCCCCACTAAAGGAGATTGATGTCCTCATCAATGCCTACGCTTCTTTTTATTGGAATGTCTAGCCTTAGTTTCTTCAAAGTGCTTCACCAATTCATTGGTGTTCACCATGTCTCTTGCCGCCACCCAAACGGCTTCTTTCTCATGGTATCCTCACCATTTCACCAAGTACTCCTTTGTACATTTTCTTTCATTTTCACTTGGTCTTCCTACACTTGAGGATGCCCTCTTACCTCATGTTCCAAATGACCTCCACAAGGTCGGGACATGGCCTAATCACTTGCTTGTGATCGGGCCACAAGGTGTCGTCCTAAAATGACTTTCGTAATGAGACATGAAATGTCGGATGCACTTTGATGTCCGGCGGTAATTCCAACTTATACATGTCCTTGAACACTTGTTCCACAATGGAAAACGAAGCTCCAATTTTGGACATGAACTTTTGGAGCGAGGCCTTCCGGCTAAGTGAAGTTGTTCACATTCAACAACACCTTTTGGCCCACCTCATTCTCCACTTCGCGTCTTCCGGCATGTACTAGCACTCCGTAGCACCTTCGGGCTTTCTCCACCAACAACTTGGTCATCTCCAAGACTTGGTTACCATCCTTGGCCAAGTCCTCACCATCTTGGTTAAACTCTAGTGTTGAATGTGCCCCCTCGAGAGCTAGGTTAATAGGTTGGAGCGCATCCACTCCATAAGCCACCACCAAAGACCACCCCTTGGTAGCCAAGTGCGTGGCTACATTGCAATTACACTCCGCTCGACCCACATAGTCCGCCCAATCTCCTTGGTCCGCCCCCACCAAGTTCCTCAAGTATTGCTTCAAGTCTCCATTCACACGCTTTGTTTTCCCATCCATTTGGGAATACACGGCCGTGCTAAACCTTAGTTTCAATACAACCTCCTTAGAGAAATGCATTGAAAATGCACTTGTGAACTTTGGATCTTGATCCCACACAATCACTCTTGGCAACCCGTGGTGCCTCAACCATCCTTTGAGAAAAGGCTATGCGGTCTCCAACGCGGTGGCGGTTCCCACAATCGGCACCATGTGTGCCAACTTGGCAAACCGCTCTACCATCAACAAGATGGCATCATACCCATGTGACTCCGGCAAACTTGTGATCAAGTCCATGCACATACTATGCCATGGCGCCGACGGGATAGGCAACGGTTGCAAGAAACCGCCTTGCTTTTGGTAAGAGGCTCGGTTCACTTGGCACTTTATTCACGCCTTCACAAAGTGGGCTATATCCTCCTTTATGCACCGCCAACGGTACCTCTTTGACACCATTCTATGGCGGTTGTTTCTTTCTCCTTTATGGCCGGGAATAGGATTATCATATTCCTCCTTCAAAACTGATAGCCTCAACTTGCCTTGTGGCACATACACCCAACTTTGCTTGCACTTGAACAATCCGTCCACCAACTTAACCTCTTTAAGCACCTTGCTCTTGCGAAGCTCACCTAAAAGCTTTTGTACTTTGGGGTAGTTAATTTATTCCTCCCGTATCTTGCATCACAAGTTTTCTTCGCCGGCACACATTAGCCACAAGGTTTGGATGGTTCTCATTGCTTGGAACTCTTCCGGTCTACTTCGCGCATCCGGCACCACCTTTCCACGGTCCGGTTTGTGGATCAAATCCACCTTCATAAGCGCCAAACTATCATGCCACCGCAATGACTTGGCGCTCACTTGCGCTTGAATGTCAAAATTATTTTAGGACACATTGTCCATATAGACCTATGCTTTGTGCGACCCCAAATAGTGTCGCCACATCTTCAAGCAATGCACTACGGCAAAAAGTTCTTTGTCATGAGTTGGTTGTCTTCTTTGACAACCATCGAGCTTCATGCTCCCATATGCAATGGCCATCCAATTACACATAATCCACCATTGGCAAAGTTACTCACCCCCGTATGCACCTCAAAAGATTTGTCAAGCTCCGCGAACTTGAGCACGGGCGTCTAAGAGAACTTGCTCTCAAGCTCCCCAAAGACTTGGTGGCAAGGCTCATCCCACTCTTGGGATAGCCATTTCTTTCACAAGTCGGATAAGGTCGGATAACCATCAAGCTTAACGCTCTCATATGCAATGGCCATCCATCTTACGTTAACCATCCGCCAATGGCAAAGTCACTCGCCCCCGTATGCACCTCAAAAGGTTTGTCAAACTCCGCGAACTTGAGCACGGGCGGCGAAGAGAACTTGCTCTTAAGCTTCTCAAAGACTTGGTGGTAAGGCTCATCCCACTCTTGGGATAGCCATTTCTTTCACAAGTCGCACAAGGTTTGACAACCTTTAAGCTTAATGCTTCCATATGCAATGGCCACCCATCTTGCATCATCAACATCCGCTAATAGTAAAGTCACTCGCCCCCATATGTACCTCAAAAGGTTTGTCAAGCTCCGGGAACTTGACCACGGGTGGCAAAGACAACTTTGTATTAAGCTCCCCAAAGACTTGGGGACAAGGCTCATCCCACTCTTAGAATAGCCATTTTTTTTTTTTAATATTTTTTTCAACAAATTGACTAAGGTCCTAGCAACCTTAGAAAACCTCGAATGAAATGGTGGTAGCAGTTGGCTAGGCTAACAAATGACCTAACTTAGCCGTTTTTTTGAGTCAAAGACCAATTCTCCTCTTGGATTGCTTTGACATTTTTCATGTTCTTCCACCAACTTCCTTTGTCACCACATACCTCAAAAACTCAATATCTTGTTGAGCAAAGTTGTTTTTCACTCCTTGGCGGTAACTCTTTGGGCAACACATTGGTGAATACATCCTTGTATCTCACCAACATCCCACCAAACGGTTTAGGGGAGGCCCATCTTTCCTAGCCTCCCCATAAGTTCTTTGGAATTGCTCCAATTGAACTCCAACCATTATGTTTTCCATTTTGCATTTGGTCCATTAAGACCAAATTCAACTTGGATCCTCCTACCATAGGACTCCTTGTCAATTTCAACTTCATCTCCTTGCTATTATGACACATCATAATGCATTGCAAACACCCGGCTTGCACCTCATATCTATCATGTGAGTTTCAAAGAAGGCGGCCTTCACAATGACATGCATTTCATCTATTTCACATGGTGTGAAATTTTGACAAAAATCCAATGTCCCACATTGAAAGGTTACATGCATCGCGGCTTCCTTTGCTTCATGCGGTTCGCCCTTTGCAAACCGCACCTTGGTGGGCTTGCCCGCTCTATGCGTTGACAAGCCCCAACCCCCTTATGAGCTTTGGGCTCATGAAAGAGTCCATTGCCTCTTTGTCAACTCATGAGACATATCTCCCATTCATTTGAGCCTCAAGGTATACATGACTTGGCCTTGGCTTAAGGCTACTAGCCTTGGCCACAAAGCCACCATCTAATTCTCCGTCCACCGCAACAATATGTTTTGGCTCGGTCCGCAAAGCCAACTTTTAACATTTCGTCCGTGGGACGAATTGGTTTAGTGCCACAAAAGCAATTTCCAATAATTTGTCCACAAAACAAACATGTTTTCCCTTGATAGCACAAAGCCACCTTCCCACACTCCGTATGCGGCACGAACATGAATTGCCTTGGTAGGACAAACCCACCTTCCAACATTCCGTCCGCGGCATGAGTATGATTTGCCTTGGAAGCATAAAGCCACCTTTCAACATTCCGTTAGCGGCACCAACATATTTTGCCTAAGTAAAATGAACCAAACAATTTGCACTCATTTCTTTGGGACCAACTTTGGCTAAAGCCACTTGTGGTGATGCGCCGTCGAACTTATCTTTGGGACCATTGGCTTCAATGCTCTTGCAAACTTGATGGTCCCCACCGTGTCCTCAAGAAGCCTTGGGGACTTAAACAAGGCATCCACCACCCGCTTTTAAAACCCCACCTAAAAGGATGCATTTCTTAGAAAGCTCGTCCGTTTTAGGTGTATCCTTCATTTGTGCGTTTGAATAGCGCACATGGGCCTTAAGAGGCCCCGGGTGCCTCATTAGCACCAAATTCATTCCAACATCAATACCTTCCAAGCATTTCGAATTGGAATTTCAATCCAACATTAATGCCCTCCAAGGTTTTGGGTGCTTTCGGTATTCTAGGCCCCAAATGTTTTTTGAGGTTTGCGGCAGCCCTTTTCAAAGCACTCCTCCATTTTCCTTACCAAATCCACCCTCATGCCCACCATTGTCATTTGAACCAATGGTATGGTCAAATTCCACTTGCACATGATCCTTGTTCCAATTTGAGCCTCACAACCTTTTGGAAACCCCGGGCTCACCATCATAACCCGCATTTTTGATACCCATGTTTCCCTCAAAGTGCGAGCTCAAAACTTGGAACCCTGCTCTGATACCAAGTGTCGCAACCCTTGCTAGGTCCCTTAATAATCTTGCCAATTTTCAATTCTAGCAAAGGTTACGAGTCGCTAACCCTTCGCATTCCGCCATGCTAATGGATAGCTCCTCTTACCCCGGACCAATAGTTCATAGGAGGGAACCAACCCTCCTACTTTGCTTTCGGGACTCACCCCTTAATCGGTAACCCATTTCCCCAATGTGGACTTCCATTCATGGAAGTCCAATCCTATGTTGATCATCGCATTGCCGGAGCAACACTACAACAACCCGAACCATACTAGGCAACTATGGCCTCACAATAGGCCAAAGCCCATGGAGGCCTTGCCGTTCGGCCTCGGGTGGGTGAGGCCACACCACCTCACCCATATAAGCCTCTAGGACTCTACACGGAGCCCCTACCCCACCGCCAACCAACCTCTTGTCTCTCTACCAAGAGTTGGGGCCAAGTGGACATTTTCCCTTAGCTGCTGGGCCTAGAACCCCCCCAGCAGCTTCAGACCATCATAACTTCCTTGTATGATGTCTGATCATAACAACCAACCACTCCATCCTCATCTACGCTTCACGTAGATGCCGATGGACTCCTCACTTGCTCCATTCGAGCAAGTCTTGAGGAAGTTATGCCTGTTTGAACCTTGGCAGTCCCGGGAATCACTCCCAGGCACTGCTGTACCAGGGCGCTGTCCCGGGACAGCGCCCCACTCAAATGGCCATAACTCCTAGCTCACACCTCCGATTGAGGTGATCTTGAGCATTCTAGAATCACCACGCCATGAGCTACGCATAGCTCATGGCCTTGCCCTTGTGCCTCCTAGTCTCCGTGGGTGGGAGGCGTTCCCAACGCCCGGGGCCCTCACCCACACTAGGATCACTTGGGCCCTCTCACCAACGGCGCCACAAGTCCCGGGTGTCACTCCGGGGTCCCCCTTGTGCCCATGGTGTTTCGGGCACTCCTCATGGAGAGGTGCGCGACACGTTGAGGTCAAACACGATGAACGGTTTGTTTCGGGTGGGCCAAAAGGTGTTGTTGAATGTGAACAACTTCACTTAGCCGGAAGGCCTCGCTCCAAAAGTTCATGTCCAAAATTCGAGCTTTGTTTTCCATTGTGGAACAAGTGTTCAAGGACATGTATAAGTTGGAATTACCGCTGGTGTCGCAACCCTTGCTAGGTCCCTTAATAATCTTGCCAATTTTCGTTTCTAGCAAAGGTAACGAGCGCTAACCCTTCGCATTCCGCCATGCTAATGGATAGCTCCTCTTACCCCGGACCAATAGTTCATAGGAGGGAACCAACCCTCCTACTTTGCTTTCGGGACTCACCCCTTAATCGGTAACCCATTTCCCCAATGTGGACTTCCATCCATGGAAGTCCAATCCTATGTTGATCATCGCGTTGCCGGAGCAACACTACAACTGTCGCAACCCTTGCTAACCCCCTTAGCAATCTTGCCAATTTTCAATTCTAGCAAAGGTTACGAGCGCTAACCATTCGCATTCCGCCATGCTAATGGTTAGCTCCTCCTACCCCGGACCTTATAGTTCATAGGAGGGAACCAACCCTCCTACTTTGCTTTAGGGACTCACCCCTTAATCGGTAACCCATTCCTAGATGTGGACTTCCATCCATGGAAGTCCAATCCCATGTTGATCATCGCGTTGCCGGAGCAACACTACAACAACCCGAACCATACTAGGCAACTATGGCCTCACATTGGGCCAATGCCCATGGAGGCCGTGCCGTTCGGCCTCGGGTGGGTGAGGCCACACCACCTCACCCATATAAGCCTCTAGGACTCTACACGGAGCCCCTACCCCACCGCCAACCAACCTCTTGTCTCTCTACCAAGAGTTGGGGCCAAGTGGACATTTTCCCTTAGCTACTGGGCCTAGAACCCCCCCAGCAGCTTCAGACCATCATAACTTCCTTGTATGATGTCTGATCATCACAACCAACCACTCCATCCTCATCTACGCTTCACGTAGATGCCGATGGACTCCTCGCTTGCCCCATTCGGGCAAGTCTTGAGGAAGTTATGCCTGTTTGAACCTTGGCAGTCCCGGGACTCACTCCCAGGCACTGCTGTACCTGGGCGCTGTCCCAGGACAGCACCCCACTCAAATAGCCATAACTCCTAGCTCACACCTCCGATTGAGGTGATCTTGAGCATTCTAGAATCACCACGCCATGAGCTACGCATAGCTCATGGCCTCACCCTCATGCCTCCTAGTCTTTGTGGGTGGGAGGCGTTCCCAACGCCCGGGGCCCTCACCCACACTAGGATCACTTGGGCCCTCTCACCAACGGCGCCACAAGTCCCGGGTGTCACTCCGGGGTCCCCCTTGTGCCCATGGTGTTTCGGGCACTCCTCATGGAGAGGTGCGCGACACTCACCCCCACCAAACGGAGTCGATGCCCTCATCGACTATACTCGGAGTCGGCACACCAATTCTCAAGTTGCCATCCTCTATGGTGCGGCATTGTGTTTACCTTAGGGCGCGACCCCCACAATGCATCTTTAAATTTGGCATGGTCCCAAAGGTGTCGTTCCTAGGTGGTCCGTTAGCGACCTTGGATCTCTCATCCAAGGACCTAACCTATACTAGACCCACCTACTTTGAGACTCACTTGGGTTGCCCCTCCTTTGGGGCCTCCCCCGTTAGGCTCCACTAGCCTAACGTGACACATCTAGGCGAGACCTCAACGCTTCCACTAAGTTGTCTCGGTTGCAACTCCGAGATGGCTTTCCATTGTTAAGCCACGCCTCGATCGCACGGGGGTGATGCCAAGTCCCGCCCGACTCGGTTCCCACTTTGCTCTTTCGAGACATGGGTTCATGACTCCCATGCGCCAACTCTCATTAGCTCGTGGGTAGCACTTTTATGAGCACGCGCCATCACCTTGTCCCCGCCCGGACAAGCCCACAACTAAGAAGTTTCTTGGTTTTATCCAAGGCCCCTCCAAGCCATGGCCCCAATTACTCGGCTTACCCAACCTAGTTTGGCATGTCTATTCCCCCTCTTCCATTAACCAAGCACAAGTACAAGACTAGGACCTCATCTCATACTTTTCTCTTTGCACCACTAAAGTTTGGACTTTATTCCCTCAAGCCAAAGAACAAGTGCATGTTGTGGCATAATTAACCTCGAAGCTAAGTGTGCTACTAGCGTCTCTCCCCCACTAAAGGAGATTGATGTCCTCATCAATGCCTACGCTTCATTTTATTGGAATCCTTAGCCTTAGTTTCTTCAAAGTGCTTCACCTATTCATTGGTGTTCACCATGTCTCTTGCCGCCACCCAAGCGGTTTCTTTTTCATGGTATCCTCACCATGTCACCAAGTACTCTTTTGTACATTTTTTTCATTTTCACTTGGGCTTCCTACACTTGAAGGTGCCCTCCTACCTCATGTTCCAAATGACCTCCACAAGGTCGGGAGGTGGCCTAATCACTTGCTTGTGATCGGGCCACAAGGTGTCGTCCTAAAATGACTTTCGTAATGAGACATGAAATGTCGGATGCACTTTGATCTCCGGTGGTAATTCCAACTTATACATGTCCTTGAACACTTGTTCCACAATGGAAAACGAAGCTCCAATTTTGGACATGAACTTTTGGAGTAAGGCCTTTGGGCAAGGTGAAGTTGTCCACATTCAACAACACCTTATTGGCCCACCTCATACTCCACTTCGCGTCTTCCGGCATTGATTTGCACTCCGTAGCACCTTCGGGCTTTCTCCACCAACAACTTGGTCATCTCCAAAACTTGTTTACCATCCTTGGCCAAGTCCTCACCATCTTGGTTGAACTCTAGTGTTGAATGTGCCCCCTCGAGAGCTAGGTTAATAGGTTGGAGCGCATCCACTCCATCAGCCACCACCAAAGACCACCCCTTGGTAGCCAATTGCGTGGCTACATTGCAATTACACTCCGCTCGACCCACATAGTCCGCCCAATCTCCTTGGTCCGCCCCCACCAAGTTCCTCAAGTATTGCTTCAAGACTCCATTCACACGCTTTGTTTTCCCATCCATTTCGGAATGCAAGGTCGTGCTAAACCTTAGTTTCAATACGACCTCCTAGAGAAATGCATTGAAAATGCACTTGTGAACTTTGGATCTTGATCCCACACAATCACTTGTGGCAACCCGTGATGCCTCAACCATTCTTTGAGAAAAGGCTATGCGGTCTCCAACGCGGTGGCGGTTCCCACAATCGGCACCATGTGTGCCCACTTGGCAAACCGGTATACCATCAACAAGATGGCATCATACCCATGTGACTCCGGCAAACTTGTGATCAAGTCCATGCACATACTATGCCATGGCGCCGACGGGATAGGCAACGGTTGCAAGAAGCCGCCTTGCTTTTGGTAAGAGGCTCGGTTCACTTGGCACTTTGATTCAAGCCTTCACAAAGTGGCCTATATCTTCCTTTATGCACCGCCAATGGTACCTCTTTGACACCATTCTATGACGGCTTTTTCTTTCTCCTCTATGGCCGGCAATAGGACTATCAAATTCCTCCTTCAAAACCGATAGCCTGAACTTGCCTTGTGGCACATACACCCGACTTTGTTTGCACTTGAACAATCCGTCCACCAACTTAACCTCTTTGATCACCTTGCTCTTGCGAAGCTCACCTAAAAGCTTTTGTGCTTTGGGGTAGTTAATTTACCCCTCCCGTATCTTGCATCACAAGTTTCCTTGGCCGGCACACATTAGCCACAAGGTTTGGATGGTTCTCATTGCTTGGAACTCTTCCGGTCTACTTCGCGCATCCGGCACCACATTTCCACGGTCCGGTTTGTGGATCAAATCCACCTTCATAAGCGCCAAACTATCATGCCTCCGCAATGACTTGGCGTTCACTTACGCTTGTATGTCAAAATACTTTTAGGACACGTTGTCCATGTAGACCTTTGCTTTGTGCGACCCCATATAATGTCGCCACATCTTCAAGCAATGCACTACGGCAAAGAAGTTCTTTGTCATGAGTTGGTTGTCTTCTTTGACAACCATCGAGCTTTATGCTCCCATATGCAATGGCCATCCATCTTACACATAATCCACCATTGGCAAAGGCATTCACCCCCGTATGCACCTCGAAAGGTTTGTCAAGCTCCGCGAACTTGAGCACGGGCGGTGAAGAGAACTTGGTGTTAAGCTCCCCAAAGACTCGTGACAAACATCATCCCACTCTTGGGATAGCCATTTCTTCCACAAGTCGCACAAGGTGGGACAACCATCGAGCTTCATGCTCTCATATGCCATGGCCATCCATCTTGCCTCAACATCCGCCAATGGTAAAGTCACTTGCTCTTAAGCTTCTCAAAGACTTGGTCGCAAGGCTCATCCCACTCTTGGGATAGCCATTTCTTTCACAAGTCGGACAAGGTTTGACAACCTTTAAGCTTAATGCTCCCATATGCAATGGGCATCCATCTTGGATCAACATCCGCCAATGGTAAAGTTACTCGCCCCCGTATGCACCTCAAAAGGTTTGTCAAATTTCGCAAACTTGAGCACGGGCGGCGAAGAGAACTTGGTCTTAAGCTCCTTAAAGACTTGGTGGCAAAGCTCATCCCACTTTTGGGATAGCCATTTCTTGCATAAGTTGGACAAGGTCGGACAACCATCGAGCTTCATGCTCTTATATGCAATGGCCATCCATTTTGCCTCAACATCCGCCAATGCTAAAGTCACTCGCCCCCGTATGCACCTCAAAAGGTTTGTCAAAGTCCGCGAACTTAAGCACGGGCGGCGAAGAGAACTTGTTTTTGAACCCTCCAAAGGCTTGGTGACAAGGCTCATCCCACTCTTGGGATAGCCATTTTCCTCAATAAGTTGAATAAGGTCCTAGCAACCTTAGAAAACTCTCGAATGAAGTTGTAGTACTAATTGGCTAGGCCAACAAATGACCTAAGCCCTTTTGAATCAAGGGCCAATTCTCCTTTCGGATTGCCTTGACATTCTTCATGTTCGTCCACCAACTTCATTTATCACCACATACCTCAAGAGCTCAATCTCTCGTTGAGCAAAGTTATTTTTCACTTCTTGGCGGTAATTTTTTTTTTGGGCAACACATTGGTGAATACATCCTTGTATTTCACCAACATCACACCAATGTTGTTTGGGGGAGGCCCATCTTTCCTAGCCTCCCCATACGTTCCTTGGAGTTGCTCCAATTGAACCACGACCATTATGTTTTTTTTTTTTTTTTTTTTTTCAATTCGGTCCATTAAGACCAAATTCAACTTAGGTCCTCCTACCATAGGAGTCATTATTAATTTGAACTTCAATTCTTTGCCATTATGACACATCATAATGCACCGCAAGCACACCGGCTTGCACCTCACATCTATCATGTGAGTTTCAAAGAAGGCGGCCTTCACAATGACATGCATTTTATCTATTTCACTTGGTGTGAAATTTTGACAAAAATCCAATGTCCCACGTTGAAAGGTTACATGCATTGCGGCCTCCTTTGTCTCATGCGGTTTGCCCTTTCCAAACCGCACCTTGGTGGGCTTGGCCGCTCTACCAATCGGCAAGCCCCAACTCCCTTATGAGTTTTGGGCTCAAGAAGGCATGGCTTGCCTCTTTGTCAACCCATTAGACGTTTGTCCCATTCATTTGAGCCTCAAGATATAAAATAGTTGGCCTTGGCTTAAGGCTACTAGCCTTGGCCACAAAACCATCGTCTAACATTTGGTCCTCGGCAACACCATGAGTTTGGCTTGGTCCGCAAGGCCAACTTTTAACACTCCGTCCGTGGCACAAATATGATCTAGCTTGGTACCACCAAACCACCTTCTCACATTTCGTCCACGGCACGAGCTAGCATGATTTGCCTTGGTATAATGGGCCAACCTACTTGCGCTTATTTCCTTGGGGCCTCTTTCGGCTAAACCCACTTTGTGGTGATGTGCCGTCCGACTTCTTCTTAGGAACATCGGCTTCAATGCTCTTCAAATCTTTATGATTCGCACTACGTCCTCAAGATGCTTTGGGGTCTTGAACATGGTTTTCACCACCCGCTTTTGAAACCCACCTAAAACGATGCATTTCTTAGAAAGCTCGTCCATCCTAGATGTACCATTCATTTGGGTGTGAAATTCGCACATATACGCCTTAAGAGACCCCGTGTGCCTCATGTGCCCCAAGTTCATTTCAACATCACCACCTTCTAAGCATTTCGAATTGGAATTTCAATCCAACATTAATGCCCTCCAAGGTTTTGGGTGCATTCGGTATTCTAGCCCCCGAATACTTTTCGAGGTTTGCGGGAGCCTTTTCAAAGCACTCCTCCATTTTCCTCACCGAATCCACCCTCATGCCCACCATTGTCATTAGAACCAATGGTATGGTCAAATTCCATTTACACATGATCTTTGTTCCAATTTGAGCCTCACAACCTTTTGGAAACCCCGGGTCACCATCATAACCCGCTTATATGATAGCCATGCTTCCCTCAAAGTGCTAGCTCAAATATTGGAACCCTGCTCTGATACCAAGTGTCGCAACCCTTGCTAGGTCCCTTAATAATCTTGCCAATTTTCAATTCTAGCAAAGGTTACGAGCGCTAACCATTCGCATTCCGCCATGCTAATGGTTAGCTCCTCCTACCCCGGACCTTATAGTTCATAGGAGGGAACCAACCCTCCTACTTTGCTTTAGGGACTCACCCCTTAATCGGTAACCCATTCCTAGATGTGGACTTCCATCCATGGAAGTCCAATCCCATGTTGATCATCGCGTTGCCGGAGCAACACTACAACAACCCGAACCATACTAGGCAACTATGGCCTCACATTGGGCCAATGCCCATGGAGGCCGTGCCGTTCGGCCTCGGGTGGGTGAGGCCACACCACCTCACCCATATAAGCCTCTAGGACTCTACACGGAGCCCCTACCCCACCGCCAACCAACCTCTTGTCTCTCTACCAAGAGTTGGGGCCAAGTGGACATTTTCCCTTAGCTACTGGGCCTAGAACCCCCCCAGCAGCTTCAGACCATCATAACTTCCTTGTATGATGTCTGATCATCACAACCAACCACTCCATCCTCATCTACGCTTCACGTAGATGCCGATGGACTCCTCGCTTGCCCCATTCGGGCAAGTCTTGAGGAAGTTATGCCTGTTTGAACCTTGGCAGTCCCGGGACTCACTCCCAGGCACTGCTGTACCTGGGCGCTGTCCCAGGACAGCACCCCACTCAAATAGCCATAACTCCTAGCTCACACCTCCGATTGAGGTGATCTTGAGCATTCTAGAATCACCACGCCATGAGCTACGCATAGCTCATGGCCTCACCCTCATGCCTCCTAGTCTTTGTGGGTGGGAGGCGTTCCCAACGCCCGGGGCCCTCACCCACACTAGGATCACTTGGGCCCTCTCACCAACGGCGCCACAAGTCCCGGGTGTCACTCCGAGGTCCCCCTTGTGCCCATGGTGTTTCGGGCACTCCTCATGGAGAGGTGCGCGACAGCTGGACATCAAAGTGCATCCGACATTTCATGTCTCATTACGAAAGTCATTTTAGGACGACACCTTGTGGCCCGATCACAAGCAAGTGATTAGGCCACGTCCCGACCTTGTGGAGGTCATTTGGAACATGAGGTAAGAGGGCATCCTCAAGTGTAGGAAGCCCAAGTGAAAATGAAAGAAAATGTACAAAGGAGTACTTGGTGAAATGGTGAGGATACCATGAGAAAGAAGCCGTTTGGGTGGCGGCAAGAGACATGATGAACGCCAAGGAATTGGTAAAGCACTTTGAAGAAACTAAGGCTAAGGATTCCAATAAAATGAAGCGTAGGCATTGATGAGGACATCAATCTCCTTTAGTGGGGGAGAGACGCTAGTAGCACACTTAGCTTCGAGGCTAATTGCTCCACAACATTAACTTGTTCTTTGGCTTGAGGGAATAAAGTCCAAACTTTAGTGGTGCAAAGAGGAAAGTATGAGATGAGGTCCTAGTCTTGTACTTGTGCTTGGTTAGTGGAAGAGGGGGAATAGATATGCCAAACTAGGTTGGGTAAGCCGAGTAATTGGGGGCCATGGCTAGGAGGGGCCTTGGATAAAACCAAAAAACTTCTTAGCCGTGGGCTTGTCCGGGCGGGGACAAGGTGATGGCGCGTGCTCATAAAAGTGCTACCCGCGAGCTAACGAAAGTTGGCGCATGGGAGTCATGAACCCATGTCTCGAAAGAGCAAAGTGGGAACCGAGTCGGGCGGGACTTGGCATCACCCCCGTGCGATCGAGGCGTGGCTTAACAATGGAAAGCCATCTCGGAGTTGCAACCGAGACAACTTAGTGGAAGCGTTGAGGTCTCGCCTAGATGTGTCACGTTAGGCTAGTGGAGCCTAACGGGGGAGGCCCCAAAGGGGGGGCAACCCAAGTGAGTCCCAAAGTAGGTGGGTCTACTATAGGTTAGGTCCTTGGATGAGAGATCCAAGGTCGCTAACGGACCACCTAGGAACGACACCTTTGGGACTATGCCAAATTTGAAGATGCATTGTGGGGGTCGCGCCCTAAGGTAAACACAATGCCGCACCATAGAGGATGGCAACTTGAGAATTGGTGTGCCGACTACGAGTATAGTCGATGAGGGCATCGACTCCGTTTGGTGGGGGTGAGTGTCGCGCACCTCTCCATGAGGAGTGCCCGAAACACCATGGGCACAAGGGGGACCCCGGAGTGACACCCGGGACTTGTGGCGCCGTTGGTGAGAGGGCCCAAGTGATCCTAGTGTGGGTGAGGGCCCCGGGCGTTGGGAACGCCTCCCACCCACGAAGATTAGGAGGCACAAGGGTAAGGCCATGAGCTATGCGTAGCTCATGGCGTGGTGATTCTAGAAAGCTCAAGAACACCTCAATCGGAGGTGTGAGCTAGGAGTTATGGCCATTTGAGTGGGGCGCTGTCCCGGGACAGCGCCCTGGTACAGCAGTGCCTGGGAGTGATTCCCGGGACTGCCAAGGTTCAAACAGGCATAACTTCCTCAACACTTGCTCAAATGGAGCAAGTGAGGAGTCCATCGGCATCTACGTGAAGCGTAGATGAACATGGAGTGGTTGGTTGTTATGATCAGACATCATACAAGGAAGTTATGATGGTCTGAAGCTGCTGGGGGGGTTCTAGGCCCAGCAGCTAAAGGAAAATGTCCACTTGGCCCCAACTCTTGGTAGAGAGACAAGAGGTTGGTTGACGGTGGGGTAGGGGCCCCGCGTGAAGTCCTAGAGGCTTATATGGGTGAGGTGGTGTGGCCTCACCCACCCGAGGCCGAACGGCACGGCCTCCATGGGCATTGGCCCAATGTGAGGCCATAGTTGCCTAGTATGGTTCGGGATGTTGTAGTGTTGCTCCGGCAACGCGATGATCAACATGGGATTGGACTTCCATGGATGGAAGTCCACATTGGGGAAATGGGTTACCGATTAAGGGGTGAGTCCCGAAAGCAAAGTAGGAGGGTTGGTTCCCCTCCTATGAACTATTGGTCCGGGGTAAGAGGAGCTATCCATTAGCATGGCGGAATGCGAAGGGTTAGCGCTCGTAACCTTTGCTAGAAACGAAAATTGGCAAGATTGTTAAGGGACCTAGCAAGGGTTGCGACAAAAGGGGTCCCGAAAACCTCGAAGAAAATTCGGGGGCTAGACTTCCAAATGCGCCCGAAAGCTTGGAAGGTGGTGATGTTGGATTAAAATTCCAACTCAAAATGCTTGAGTTCATGGACTCCGTGAATCAAGAGCTCAAGCGTGTCAAGGACGAGAGAGCTCGCCAAGACAAAATGATCGAGCTCCTTATGATGCAAGGGGCTAGGCCTTCTTCTTCAACAAAGAAGTTGGCCAAGGTAAATATACCAAGTACCTTTTCGGGGCTTGGTAAGGCAAGAAAGGTCAAAGAATTTTTATTGGAAATGGACAACTACTACGATGTCCAAAGGCCCGATGAAGACGACAAGGTCTCCATAGCGGTGACCTTTTTGAAAGACCATGCGCTCCAATGGTGGACGAGCAAAAAAGAACAAGAGCCCGAGTTGGTGGCAAACTTGACTTGGGTCGGCTTCAAGGAATTGCTTGTTGATAGGTTCACGCCGGAGTACCAAGAATTGCGGGAGGGAATGAACTTGGTGCAAATGAGGCACACGGGGTCCCTTAAGGCCTATGTGCGCGATTTTAACGCCCAAATGAATGCTACACCTAAGATGGATGAATTTGCCAAGAGATGCATTTTCTTAGGTGGCTTACAAAAGTGGGTGGTAGACGCCTTGTTCAAGTTTCCAAAGCTTCCCGAGGACGTGGCGGGGATCATTAAGATTGCGGAGAGAATTGAAGCCGACGGCCCCGAAAGAAAGTCAAGCGGCCCCGCACAACAAAGCGGCTCGAGTCGAAATATGTCTCGAGGCAAAGAGCGCAAGAAATTTGGGCCATCCAACCATTTCAAAGGACAACCCGACGGGACAAATTCCACCAAGGGTGGCTACCAAGGAGGAAAACCACCCAATGTAGGAATTAAAGAAGGCGACATGAAGGACAAGCGGTGCCACAAATGTGGCAAACTTGGTCATTTTCAAGCGGCGTGCCCCGACAACAAGGTGAGTGTCAAGACAAATCGTGGTTGTACCGCCGACCAAATGCTAGAAGGTGGCTTTGTGGCCAAGGCTAGTAGCCTTAAGCCAAGGCCAAGTCTTTTGTTCCTTGAAGCCGAAATCAATGGTCGGAATGTCTCATGCTTGGTTGATACAGGGGCAACGCACTCCTTCATGAGCCCGAAACTTGCGAAGGAATTGGGCTTGCCAACGGGTAGAGCGGGCAAGCCCATTAACGTGCGGTTCGCAAAGGGCGAGCCGCATGAGACGAAGGAGGTAGCGTTGAACGTGAACTTAAAGTGTGGGACGTTGGAGTTTAAGGAGAATTTCACACTTTGTGAAATGGATGAGGTGGACCTCATTTTGGGGGACACCTTCTTCGAGACTCACACGGTGGATGTGAGGCGCAAGCCGGTGCGGCTTGTAGTTTGTCGTAATGGCAAGGAAATGACTTTAAAGTTGACGAGGACTCCTATGGCGGGAGGAGGCAAGTTGAATTTGGTCTCGATAGACCGAATGTCCAAAGTACAAATGGTTGTGGTGGTCCGAATGGAGCAACACCAAAGAAATCACGAGGAGGCTAAAACCGATGGGCCTCCTCCAAAGCACATTCGCGATGTATTAGGGAGGTACAAGGATGTACTCACCGACGAGTTGCCCCAAGAGTTACCGCCAACGAGAGAAGTCGATCACAAGATCGAGGTGATCCCGGGGTCCGAGCCACCGTCCAAGGCACCTTATCGATTGAACCAAAAAGAGTTGCTAGAATTGAAGAAACAACTCAATGACTTGCTATCAAGAGGTTACATTAGGCCGAGTAAATCACCATATGGGGCCCCGGTGCTCTTTGTGGATAAAAAAAATGGCAAGCTACGCATGTGCATCGATTATAGGGCCTTGAATAAGGTGACTATCAAAAACAACTACCCGCTACCTCGGATTGATGATCTTTTCGACCGATTGGCGGGAGCTAAGTATTTTAGTCGTATTGACTTAAAATCCGGGTATTATCAAATTCGAATCGCGAATGAAGATGTTGAAAAGACGGCGTGCCGCACAAGGTATGGGTCTTACGAGTTTTTGGTGATGCCTTTCGGGTTGTGTAATGCGCCCTCGACATTCACAACCCTTATGAATACCATCTTTCGAGAGGAAACCGACGATTTCGTAATAATCTATATCGACGACATCTTGGTGTATTCCAAGACGGTGGAGGAGCATGCACGGCACCTTGAGGTGGTGCTTCGAAAACTAAGGGACAACAAGTTGTATGCTAACGGGGAGAAGAGCGATTTTGCTCAAAATGAAATTGAGTTCTTAGGCCATGTGGTGACCAAGGATGGAATTAAGCCGGACATGAAAAAGGTAAAGGCGATTCAAGAATGGAAGCGGCCATCGACTCAAAAAGGGCTTAGGTCGTTCCTTGGCCTAGCCAATTACTACCGCCGCTTCATTCGAGATTTTTCTAAGGTAGCAGGCCTTTGTCCGACTTGTTGAAGAAAGGGGTATCCCAAGAATGGGACGAACCTTGTCACCAAGCTTTTTGGGAGCTCAAGAGCAAATTGTCTTCGCCGCCCGTACTAAAGTTCCCGGAGTTTGACAAGCCTTTTGAGGTGCATACGGATGCGAGCGATTTTGCAATTGGCGGAGTGTTGATGCAAGATGGACGGCCCATTGCTTATGAGAGCAAGAAACTCGATGGTTGTCAAAGACGATGGCCAACTCATGAAAAGGAGCTCTTCGCCGTAGTACATTGCTTGAAGACGTGGCAACATTATTTGGGGTTGCACAAGACCAAGGTGTACACGGACAACGTGTCGTTGAAGTATTTCGAGACACAAACGCAAGTGAGCGCCAAGCAATTGCGGTGGCACGATACCTTGGCGCTTATGAACGTGGAGTTGATCCACAAACCGGGCCGTGATAATGTGGTGCCGGACGCGTTAAGTAGACGTGAAGAGTTCCAAGAAATGGGCACAAGTCAAAGCTTGTGGCTAATGTACAAAGGTGAATGTGACTTGCATCGTAAGTTAAGGGAGGGGTACGTCAACGATCCCGAAGCACAAGTGTTTCTAGGCGAGCTTCGCAAAGGCAAGGCGCTTAAGGAGATCAAGTTGGTGGACGGATTGCTCAAGTATAAGCAAAGTCGGGTGTATGTGCCACAAGGCAAGTTGAGGCTATTGGTTTTGGAGGAGGAACATGATAGTCCCATCGCCGGCCATAGAGGAGAAAAAGCCACCATAGCGGCGGTGTCAAGGAGGTATTATTGGCCATGCATGAAAGAAGAAATCGCCCACTTTGTGAAGACTTGTGTCAAATGCCAATTAAACCGAGCCTCTTATCAAAAGCAAGCCGGCTTATTGCAACCGTTGCCTATCCCGCCGGGGCCATGGCATAGTGTGTCCATGGACTTCATCACGAGTTTGCCGGAGTCACGAGGCTACGATGCCATCTTGGTGATGGTGGACCGGTTTAGTAAGTTGGCGCATATGGTGCCAACCGTGGGAACGGCAACCGCTTTGGAGACCGCAAAGCTCTTTCTCAATGCATGGTGGAGGCATCACGGGTTGCCGAGAGTGATTGTATCCGATCGAGATCCGAAGTTCACAAGCGCATTTTGGAGGCATTTCTTTAGGAAGGTTGGAACAAAACTAACCTTTAGCACGGCCTTCCATCCCCAAACGGATGGCCAAACCGAGCGTGTGAATGGAGTCTTGAACCAATACTTGAGGAACTTTGTGAGTGTGGACCAACGAGATTGGGCGGACTATGTGGGTTTAGCGGAGTTTAGTTATAATGCGGCCACGCACTCGGCGACCAAGCAATCGCCATTCAAGGTGGCTTATGGAGTGGATCCGCTCCAACCCGCCGACCTAGCTCTCGAGGGGGCACATTCAACACTAGAGTTCAACCAAGATGGTGAGGACTTAGCCAAAAAGCGTGAACAAGTTTTGGAGAAGACCAAGTTGTTGTTGGAGAAAGCCCAAAAACGCTATGAAAAACAAGTCAATGCCGGAAGACGCGAAGTGGAGTATGAGGTGGGCCAAAAGGTGTTGTTGAATGTGAAAAACTTCACAATGCCCGAAGGCCTCACTCCAAAGTTCATGTCAAAATTTGCGGGTCCGTTTCCGATTGTTGAACGAGTTTTCAAAGATGTTTATAAGTTGGAGTTGCCGCCCGAGATCAAAGTGCATCCGACATTCCATGTCTCACTATTAAAGCCGTTCAAGGAAGACACCTTATGGCCTAATCGTAAGCAAGTGATTAGGCCACCTCCCGACCTTGTAGGAGATCATTTGGAGTACGAGGTAGAAGGCATCCTCAAGTGTAGGAACCACAAGCGAAAAGGAAAGGAGTATTTGGTGAAGTGGCGGGGGTTTCATGAGAAAGAAGCCACTTGGGTAGCGGCAAGGGACATGGTGAATGCCAAGGAGATAGTGAAGCGCTTTGAAGAAACTAGGGCTAGAGGGTCCAACAAAAGGAAACGTAGGCATTGATGAGGACATCAATCTCCTTTAGTGGGGGAGAGATGTTAGTAGCACCCTTAACTTGGAGGCAATGTCCTCCACATTATGTACTTGTTCATTTTCGCTTAAGGCAATAAAGTTCAACTTTAGTGGTGCAAAGAGAAAAGTATAAGATGAGGTCCTAGTCTTGTACTTGTGCTTGGTTAGTGGAAGAGGGAGGAATATATATGCTAAACTAGGTTGGGTAGGCCGAGTAATGGGGACCATGGCTTAGAGGGGTCTTGGATAAAACCAAAAACCTCTTAGCCATGGTCTTGTCCGGGCGGGGGCAAGGTGATGGCGCGTGCTCATAAAAGTGCAACCCACGAGCCAATGCGAGTTGGCGCATGGGCGTCATGAACCCATGTCTCGAAAGAGCAAAGTGGGAGCCAAGTCGGGCGGGACTTGGCATCACCCCCGTGCGATCGAGACGTGGCTTAACAAAGGAAAGCCATCTCGGAGTGGCAACCGAGGCAACTTAGTAGAAGCGTTGAGGTCCAACCTAGTTGTGTCAAAATGATAGAGTTAGGCTAGTGGAGCCTAACTTGGGTGGCCCCAAAGGAAGGGTCACCCAAGTAAGTCTCAAAGTAGGTGAGTCTAGTGTAGTTTAGGTCCTCGGACAAGATGTCCGGGGTTTTCCTAAACGGACCACCTAGGATCGACACCTTTGAGACTTTGCCAAATTTGAAGATGCATTGTGGGGGTAGCGCCCTAAAGAAAACACAATGCCACACCAAGAGAGGATGGCAACTTGAGAATTGGTGTGCCCGACTATAAGTATAGTCGATGAGGGCATCGACTCCATTTGGTGGGGGTGAGTGTCGCGCACCTCTCCATGAGGAGTGCCCGCAACACCATGGGCACAAGGGGGACCCCGGAGTGACACCCGGGACTTGTGACGCCATTGGTGAGAGGGACCAAGTGATCCTAAGGTGGGTGAGGGCCCCGGGCGTTTAGAACGCCTCCCACCCACAAAGACTAGGAGTCATGAGGGTAAAGCCATAAGCTATGAGTAGCTTATGGCGTCCCGATTCTAGAATGCTAAAGAACACCTCAATCTGAGGTGTGAGCTAGGAGATATGGCACTTTGAGTGGGATGCTGTCCCGGGACAGCGCCCTGGAACAGCAGGGGCCTGGGAGTGGCTCCCGGGACTGCAAAGGTTTAAACAGGCATAACTTCCTCAATACTTGCCCGAATAGGGCAAGTGAGGTGTCCATAGGGATCTACGTGAAATGTAGATGACGATAGAGTGGTTGGTTGTTAGATTCAGAGACCGCACGTGGAAGTTATGAAGGTCTGAAGCTGCAGGGAGGCTTCTAGACCCAGCGGCTAAGGGAAAATGTCTACTTGGCCCCAACTCTTGGTAGAGAGACAAAAGGGATGTTGACGGTGGGGGAGGGGCCCCGCCAAAAGTCCTAGAGGCTTATATGGGTGAGGCGGCTTTGCCGACCGACCCCCCCCGGAGCATACTTGGCAATGTGCTCCGGGTGGTTGTAGTGTTGTCCTAGCAACACTATGACCAAGTAGGGAGTGGACTTCCATGGATGGAAGTCCACCTTAGCGATGGGTTACCTACTAAGGGGAAAGAGTCCCGAATGCATGTGTAGGAGGGTTTGGTGACCAAATATGGGATTGAAGGTCCGCGGTTTTGGGAGCTAACCATGCATGTGCGTGGGATGTGCAGGTTAGCGCTCGGGACACTTGCTAGAGTTGGAAAGCAATTGAGCTAAGTGGAGAAAAACTAGTAAGGGTCGCGACACCCCATGTATGCGGGGGGATGTCGGTCTGTCGCGGGGCTGTCATCGACGTCCATCCTCTGGACCCCTGCCGTGTCACTCGGGCTCCCCTGCGTGTCTTCCACAATGAGCATGTCAGTGTGTCGCGCAGTGTCATCGCCCCTTGTCCTATCTACTCTCCTGGGGACGACAACGGAAGGTGCCGTGTCTATCTGTGAAAGCAGTCCTACCGTTGGCGGGGAAGGGATGAGGATTGTTTGACCTGAAGGTTCACGAACGCGCGTTTGTAAATCCTCATCCTCGCGGATGGCCGCTGAGACTGCATCGTGGATGTTGGCGGTGTCCGCGGGCATTGCAGAGGGTGGAGTCACCACCGGCGTTGGGTGGGGCGTTGGCTGGTACGACGGCCCTGCGGGGAAAGGAGTGTGCGTGTCGCAACCCTTGCTAGGTCCCTTAACAATCTTGCCAATTTTCGTTTCTAGCAAAGGTTACGAGCGCTAACCCTTCGCATTCCGCCATGCTAATGGATAGCTCCTTTTACCCCGGACCAATAGTTCATAGGAGGGAACCAACCCTCCTACTTTCCTTTAGGGACTCACCCCTTAATCGGTAACCCATTTCCCCAATGTGGACTTCCATCCATGGAAGTCCAATCCTATGTTGATCATCGCGTTGCCGGAGCAACACTACAACAACCCAAAGCATACTAGGCAACTATGGCCTCACAATAGGCCAAAGCCCATGGAGGCCTTGCCGTTCGGCCTCGGGTGGATGAGGCCACACCACCTCACCCATATAAGCCTCTAGGACTTCACGCGGGGCCCCTACCCCACCGTCAACCAACCTCTTGTCTCTCTACCAAGAGTTGGGGCCAAGTGGACATTTTCCCTTACCCGCTGGGCCTAGAACCCCCCAGCAGCTTCAGACCATCATGACTTCCTTGTATGATGTCTGATTCCAGCAACCAACCACTCCATCTTCATCTACGCTTCACGTAGATGCCGATGGACTCCTCACTTGCCCCATTTGGGCAAGTGGTGAGGAAGTTATGCCTGTTTGAACCTTGGCAGTCCCGGGAATCACTCCCAGGCACTGCTGTAGCAGGGCGCTGTCCCGGGACAGCGCCCCACTCAAATGGCCATAACTCCTAGCTCACACCTCCGATTGAGGTGTTCTTGAGCATTCTAGAATCACCACGCCATGAGCTACGCATAGCTCATGGCCTTACCCTTGTGCCTCCTAGTCTTCGTGGATGGGAGGCGTTCCCAACGCCCGGGGACCTCACCCACACTAGGATCACTTGGGCCCTCTCACCAATGGCGCCACAAGTCCCGGGTGTCACTCCGGGGTCCCCCTTGTGCCCATGGTGTTTTGGGCACTCCACATGGAGAGGTGCGCGACACTCACCCCCACCAAACGGAGTCGATGCCCTCATCGACTATACTCGTAGTCGGCACACCAATTCTCAAGTTGCCATCCTCTATGGTGCGGCATTGTGTTTACCTTAGGGCGCGACCCCCACAATGCATCTTCAAATTTGGCATAGTCCCAAAGGTGTCGTTCCTAGGTGGTCCGTTAGCGACCTTGGATCTCTCCTCCAAGGACCTAACCTACACTAGACCCACCTACTTTGGGACTCACTTGGGTTGCCCCTCCTTTGGGGCCTTCCCCGTTAGGCTCCACTAGCCTAACGTGACACATCTAGGCGAGACCTCAACGCTTCCACTAAGTTGTCTCGGTTGCAACTCCGAGATGGCTTTCCATTGTTAAGCCACGCCTCGATCGCACGGGGGTGATGCCAAGTCCCGCCCGACTCGGTTCCCACTTTGCTTTTTCGAGACATGGGTTCATGACTCCCATGCGCCAACTCTCGTTAGCTCGCGGGTAGCACTTTTATGAGCACGCGCCATCACCTTGTCCCCGCCCGGACAAGCCCACGGCTAAGAAATTTTTTGGTTTTATCCAAGGCCCTTCCAAGCCATGGCCCCCAATTACTCGGCTTACCCAACCTAGTTTGGCATGTCTACTCCCCCTCTTCCACTAACCAAGCACAAGTACAAGACTAGGACCTCATCTCATACTTTTCTCTTTGCACCACTAAAGTTTGGACTTTATTCCCTCAAGCCAAAGAACAAGTTAATGTTGTGGAGCAATTAACCTCGAAGCTAAGTGTGCTACTAGCGTCTCTCCCCCACTAAAGGAGATTGATGTCCTCATCAATGCCACGCTTCTTTATATTGGAATCCTTAGCCTTAGTTTCTTCAAAGTGCTTCACCAATTCATTGGTGTTGACCATGTCTCTTGCCGCCACCCAAGCGGTTTCTTTCTCATGGTATCCTCACCATTTCACCAAGTATTCCTTTGTACTTTTTCTTTCCTTTTCACTTGGGCTTCCTACACTTGAGGATGCCCTCTTACCTCATGTTCCAAATCACCTCCACAAGGTCGGGACGTGGCCTAATCACTTCCTTGTGATCGGGCCACAAGGTGTCGTCCTTAAATGGCTTTAGTAACGAGACATGAAATGTCGGATGCACTTTGATCTCCGGCGGTAATTCTAACTTATATATGTCCTTGAACACTTGTTCCGCAATGGGAAACGGAGCTCCAATTTTGGACATGAACTTTGGAGTGAGGCCTTCCGGCTAAGTGACATTGTTCACATTCAACAACACCTTTTGGCCCACCTCATTCTCCACTTCGCGTCTTCCGGCATTGACTTGCACTCCGTAGCACCTTCGGGCTTTCTCCACCAACAACTTGGTCATCTCCAAGACTTGTTCACGCTTCTTGGCCAAGTCCTCACCATCTTGGTTGAACTCTAGTGTTGAATGTGCCCCCTCGAGAGCTAGGTTAATAGGTTGGAGCACATCCACTCCATAAGCCACCACCAAAGACCACCCCTTGGTAGCCAAGTGCGTGGCTACATTGCAATTACACTCCGCTCGACCCACATAGTCCGCCCAATCTCCTTGGTCCGCCCCCACCAAGTTCCTCAAGTATTGCTTCAAGACTCCATTCACACGCTCCGATTTCCCATTCATTTGGGAATGCAAGGTCGTGCTAAACCTTAGTTTCATTCCGACCTCCTTAGAGAAATGCATTGAAAATGCACTTGTGAACTTTGGATCTTGATCCCACACAATCACTCTTGGCAACCCGTGGTGCCTCAATCATCCTTTGAGAAAAGGCTATGCGGTCTCCAACGCGGTGGCGGTTCCCACAATCGGCACCATGTGTGCCAACTTGGCAAACCGCTCTACCATCAACAAGATGGCATCATATCCATGTGACTCCGGCAAACTTGTGATCAAGTCCATGCACATACCATGCCATGGCGCCAACGGGATAGGCAACGGTTGCAAGAAGCCGCCTTGCTTTTGGTAAGAGGCTCGGTTCACTTGGCACTTTGGTTCAAGCCTTCACAAAGTGAGCTATATCTTCCTTTATGCACCGCCAATGGTACCTCTTTGACACCATTCTATGGCGGCTTTTTCTTTCTCCTCTATGGCCGGCAATAGGACTATCAAATTCCTCCTTCAAAACCGATAGCCTCAACTTGCCTTGTGGCACATATACCCGACTTTGTTTGCACTTGAACAATCCGTCCACCAACTTAACCTCTTTGAGCACCTTGCTCTTGCGAAGTTCACCTAAAAGCTTTTGTGCTTTGGGGTAGTTAATTTACCCCTCCCGTATCTTGCATCACAAGTTTCCTTTGCCGGCACACATTAGCCACAAGGTTTGGATGGTTCTCATTGCTTGGAACTCATCCGGTCTACTTAGCGCATCCGGCACCACATTTCCACGGTCCGGTTTGTGGATCAAATCCACCTTCATAAGCGCCAAACTATGATGCCTCCGCAATGACTTGGCGTTCACTTACGCTTGTATGTCAAAATACTTTTAGGACACATTGTCCATGTAGACCTTTGCTTTGTGCGACCCCATATAATGTCGCCACATCTTCAAGCAATGCACTACGGCAAAGAAGTTCTTTGTCATGAGTTGGTTGTCTTCTTTGACAACCATCGAGCTTTATGCTCCCATATGCAATGGCCATCCATCTTACACATAATCCACCATTGGCAAAGGCACTCACCCCCGTATGCACCTCGAAAGGTTTATCAAGCTCCGTGAACTTGAGCACGGGCGGCGAAGAGAACTTGGTGTTAAGCTCCCCAAAGACTCGTGACAAACATCATTCCACTCTTGGGATAGCCATTTCTTCCACAAGTCGCACAAGGTGGGACAACCATCGAGCTTCATGCTCTCATATGCCATGGCCATCCATCTTGCCTCAACATCCGCCAATGGTAAAGTCACTCGCCCCCGTATGCACCTCAAAAGGTTTGTCAAACTCCGTGAACTTGAGCACGGGCGGCGAAGAGAACTTGCTCTTAAGCTTCTCAAAGACTTGGTGGCAAGGCTCATCCCACTCTTGGGATAGCCATTTCTTTCACAAGTCGCACAAGGTGGGACAACCATCGAGCTTCATGCTCTCATATGCAATGGGCATCCATCTTGGATCAACATCCGCCAATGGTAAAGTTACTCACCCCCGTATGCACCTCAAAAGGTTTGTCAAATTTCGCAAACTTGAGCACGGGCGGCGAAGAAAACTTGGTCTTAAGCTCCTTAAAGACTTGGTGGCAAGGCTCATCCCACTTTTGGGATAGCCATTTCTTGCATAAGTTGGACAAGGTCGGACAACCATCGAGCTTCATGCTCTTATATGCAATGGCCATCCATTTTGCCTCAACATCCGCCAATGCTAAAGTCACTCACCCCCGTATGCACCTTAAAAGGTTTGTCAAAGTCCGCGAACTTAAGCACGGGCGGCGAAGAGAACTTGTTTTTGAGGTCCCCAAAGGCTTGGTAACAAGGCTCGTCCCACTCTTGGGATAGCCATTTTCCTCAACAAGTTGAATAAGGTCCTAGCAACCTTAGAAAACTCTCGAATGAAGTGGTGGTGCTAATTGGCTAGGCCAACAAATGACCTAAGCCCTTTTTGAATCAAGGGCCAATTCTCCTTTTGGATTGCCTTGACATACTTCATGTTCGTCCACCAACTTCCTTTGTCACCACATACCTCAAGAACTCAATCTCTCGTTGAGCAAAGTTATTTTTCATTCCTTGGCGGTAATTTTTTTTTGGGCAACACATTGGTGAATACATCCTTGTATCTCACCAACATCACACCGGTCCAATGTTGTTTGGGGGAGGCCCATCTTTCCTAGCCTCCCCATACGTTCCTTGGAGTTGCTCCAATTGAACCACGACAATTACGTTTTCTATTTTTCATTTGGTCCATTAAGACCAAATTCAACTTGGGTCCTCCTACCATAGGAGTCCTTGTCAATTTGAACTTCAATTCTTTGCTATTATGACACATTATAATGCACCGCAAGCACCCGGCTTGCACCTCACATCTATCATGTGAGTTTCAAAGAAGGCAGCCTTCACAATGACATGCATTTCATCTATTTCACATCGTGTGAAATTTTGACAAAAAACTAATATCCCACATTGAAAGGTTACATGCATCGCGGCCTCCTTTGTCTCATGCGGTTCGCCCTTTCCAAACCGCACCTTGGTGGACTTGCACACTCTATCAATCGGCAAGCCCCAACTCACTTGTGAGTTTTGGGCTCAAGAAAGAATGGTTTGCCTCTTTGTCAACCCATGAGACATTTCTCCCATTCATTTGAGCCTCAAGGTACAAAAGACTTGGCCTCGGCTTAAGGCTACTAGCCTTGGCCACAATGCCATCGTCTTACATTTGGTCCTCTGCAACTTGGTTTGGCTTGGTCCGCAAAGCCAATTTTAAACATTTCGTCCGCGGGACAAATTGGTTTGGTGCCACAAAACCAATTTCTAATAGTTTGTCCGCAAAACAAACATGTTTTGCCTTGGTAGCACAAAGCCACCTTCCCACACTCCGTCCGCGGCACAAACATGAATTGCCTTGGTAGGACAAACCCACCTCCCAACATTCCAACATCAATACCTTCCAAGCATTTCGAATTGGAATTTCAATCCAACATTAATGCCCTCCAAGGTTTTGGATGCTTTCGGTATTCTAGGCCCCAAATGTTTTTTTTTGAGGTTTGCGGGAGCCCTTTTCAAAGCACTCCTCCAATTTCCTTACCAAATCCACCCTCATGCCCACCATTGTCATTAGAACCAATGGTATGGTCAAATTCCACTTGCACATGATCCTTGTTCCAATTTGAGCCTCACAACCCTTTTGGAAACCCCGGGCTCACCATCATAACCCGCATTTTTGATAGCCATGTCTCCCTCAATGTGCTAGCTCAAAATATTGGAACCCTGCTCTGATACCAAGTGTCGCAACCCTTGCTAGGTCCCTTAACAATCTTGCCAATTTTCGTTTCTAGCAAAGGTTACGAGCGCTAACCCTTCGCATTCCGCCATGCTAATGGATAGCTCCCTTTACCCCGGACCAATAGTTCATAGGAGGGAACCAACCCTCCTACTTTGCTTTCGGGACTCACCCCTTAATCGGTAACCCATTTCCCCAATGTGGACTTCCATCCATGGAAGTCCAATCCTATGTTGATCATCGCGTTGCCGGAGCAACACTACAACAACCCAAAGCATACTAGGCAACTATGGCCTCACAATAGGCCAAAGCCCATGGAGGCCTTGCCGTTCGGCCTCGGGTGGATGAGGCCACACCACCTCACCCATATAAGCCTCTAGGACTTCACGCGGGGCCCCTACCCCACCGTCAACCAACCTCTTGTCTCTCTACCAAGAGTTGGGGCCAAGTGGACATTTTCCCTTAGCCGCTGGGCCTAGAACCCCCCAGCAGCTTCAGACCATCATGACTTCCTTGGATGATGTCTGATTCCAGCAACCAACCACTCCATCTTCATCTACGCTTCACGTAGATGCCGATGGACTCCTCACTTGCCCCATTTGGGCAAGTGGTGAGGAAGTTATGCCTGTTTGAACCTTGGCAGTCCCGGGAATCACTCCCAGGCACTGCTGTAGCAGGGCGCTGTCCCGGGACAGCGCCCCACTCAAATGGCCATAACTCCTAGCTCACACCTCCGATTGAGGTGTTCTTGAGCATTCTAGAATCACCACGCCATGAGCTACGCATAGCTCATGGCCTTACCCTTGTGCCTCCTAGTCTTCGTGGATGGGAGGCGTTCCCAACGCCCGGGGCCCTCACCCACACTAGGATCACTTGGGCCCTCTCACCAACGGCGCCACAAGTCCCGGGTGTCACTCCGGGGTCCCCCTTGTGCCCATGGTGTTTCGGGCACTCCACATGGAGAGGTGCGCGACAGTGCGTGGGGTATCCCGCAGGGAACGGGTACGCCGGCTGAGGGGCAATATCAAAGTTCTGCAGCCTCGTCAGCATCGCCAGTATGGCATCCGTCTTCTCGTTTGAGGACTTCAGCTCCTCCTCAATTTTTCGCATTTTCCGAGCATTTTCCTCTGCAGCCGCCGCCATGTCCTCCTTCATCTTCTGCTCGAGCTTTGCGTTAAGGTCGGCGACGGAAAGGGCCTCCTCCTTGACCCTCTTGTTCTTGTCGAACTCCACCCCAAGCTCGACCATAATGTCAATGTCCCCCTCGTCCTCGTCGGAGACCTCGATGATCGCTCCCTCGGGCAACTCCACGTACGGGGTCTTCTTCATCCTCCGTCGCGTGTTGCGGAACAAGTCCAACGTGGGACGGGAGCGTTGGTCGAGGACATCGAGGGTCTCCATTTTGGGGACCACCTGCCTGGGCCTGGGGACACCGATGTCGAACAACCGCCTGGCGTGCCGAAGGCCTCTGCGCCAGAGAATCGCGCGGGAAGCACATCGTGGGAGGCCCCCGCTGAGGACCCAGTACAACCACCTGGAGTCCCTTGGGGTTCCGACGGTTCCCGGGATGGGGCCAACATCCGGAGAGGAGTGACGTCCAAAGACTGGATGATGGCATCGACGTTGACGGATGGGCTAGGCTCATCGTCGTCTATTTCCATGGGTGGCATGCCTTCGTCGGTCGGCATGTTGAAGTCCGTCCTGGGCACGGACATGTCACCCAGGTCCATCGTCGACGCTTTGGTCCTGTGGAACTTGTAGTCCTCCTCGTCAACGGCGTCAACATATGTATTGACACACAACCTGTCGCGCACCTCTCCATAAGGAGTGCCGGAAACACCATGGGCACAAGGGGGACCCCGGAGTGACACCCGGGACTTGTGGCGCCATTGGTGAGAGGGCCCAAGTGATCCTAGTGTGGGTGAGGGCCCCGGGCGTTGGGAACGCCTCCCACCCACGGAGACTAGGAGGCACAAGGGTAAGGCCATGAGCTATGCGTAGCTCATGGCGTAGTGATTCTAGAATGCTCAAGAACACCTCAATCCGAGGTGTGAGCTAGGAGTTATGGCCATTTGAGTGGGGCGCTGTCCCGGGACAGCGCCCTGGTACAGCAGTGCCTGGGAGTGATTCCCGGGACTGCCAAGGTTCAAACAGGCATAACTTCCTCACCACTTGCCCAAATGGGGCAAGTGAGGAGTCCATCGGCATCTACGTGAAGCGTAGATGAAGATGGAGTGGTTGGTTGCTGGAATCAGACATCATACAAGGAAGTTATGATGGTCTGAAGCTGCTGGGGGCTTCTAGGCCCAGCGGCTAAGGGAAAATGTCCACTTGGCCCCAACTCTTGGTAGAGAGACAAGAGGTTGGTTGACGGTGGGGTAGGGGCCCCGCGTAGAGTCCTAGAGGCTTATATGGGTGAGGTGGTGTGGCCTCACCCACCCGAGGCCGAACGGCACGGCCTCCATGGGCTTTGGCCCATTGTGAGGCCATAGTTGCCTAGTATGCTTCGGGTTGTTGTAGTGTTGCTCCGGCAACGCGATGATCAACATAGGATTGGACTTCCATGGATGGAAGTCCACATCTAAGGAGTGGTTACCGATTAAAGGGGTGAGTCCCGAAATCAAAGTAGGAGGGTTGGTTCCCCTCCTATGAACTAATGGTCCGGGGTTAGAGGAGCTAACCATTAGCATGGCGGTATGCGAAGGGTTAGCGACTCGTAACCTTTGCTAGAATTGAAAATTGGCAAGATGGTCAAGGGGGGGCTAGCAAGGGTTGCGACACAACCCCAGCATCTGAGAAAAGAAGGCAAAGAGTCAGTCATATACGAACGCACGTTCGTGAACATGAACCCTTTGAGCGAAGCAATAATAAAAAATTAATTCACAAATGATTAAAACGTATCAGTTGCCTAAGAGTAATTGTTTGGAGCATGCAGTGATTACGAACATGCGTTCGTAAAAGTGCTCTGAGATGGCTTACCATGGCCGCGTACATAAATTTGCTACCCCCGAAGACGTTGTAGACAGTCTCGCCATTCATCGCTAAACCCTGCAATATGGACACGTAAAACTCCATCCTCAACTCGAGCGCCGGGTAGACCGTGAAGAGCGTCTCCTGGAAGATGTCATTTGGAGGGGGGTGAGGGATATTGTAGATCTTCTTGAACGTGTTGCTCGCCTTGATGGGTGCTCGCCCATTCCTCAGCGCATTGTATGTCAAGAAGATGAGGCTCGCCGCTCCCACCTGCTTGTTGCCTCTTGCCTCGTTTATGGCGACAATCCCCTCCGTCTTCGCGGGCACGTATGGGACGAAGCTATTTTGCGAGCGTTGAGCGGTGAGCGGTGAGCGGTAACTTCCGAGATATTTTGATTAAAATGTTATTTTAAGCAGTAAGTTTATGGTATTTTTGGACTAAAATTATTTTTAGGATTTTTTTTCTAAACTTAGTGAACAGTGGGACCTATGACTGTGGACAATTAAGGGCTCTGATACAGGAAAAAATGTTATTGTATCAGTGAAAAATATGGTTTAGGGTGTTTAATTGAACATTTGGAAGTAATATCAGTAATAAATATGGGTTTGTCTCAAGTCAAACACATATTGTTTTAGTATAATGAGAATTAGTGGTACTCTAAAAGGGTCACGCAACTTTGGGAAAGAGAAATACATGTGGTGCGTCAAATGTCTTGTAGTGGCCCTTTTAGTCTCACTACATCATCATTATAACATATCTTGCATACATATGTTTCTTTAAAGAAACAGAAAACTCTAAGAATCAAGGTACTTCAACGAACCACCCTCCAAAACTCGCTTCACTTCGTTGAAGCTAAAACTAGCTGCATGAATGAACATGTCTGAATCCGAGTCCAAATCACACACTATAGTAAACAAATAATATAAATGCTTACAGTTGGCCCATTGACCCCGTTTTCCAATTGCTTTAGTCGCCATCTCCTTGAAGTTAGGACAAGTGCATGCTGGCAGCTACGAAATCGTCAAGTAGTATTGCTGAACCTTTGGGGGCGTGCCAGAATCCAATGAGACGATGCATCCTAAGGCAGGGGCTGGAAGCATGCACAATTTGTGCACTTTGGCTTTTAGTGATAGGGTTGAGGCACAATTATTGGCGTGTTTTGTTGACGGGGCCTTCTTGTTGCGCCTAATCAATTTCCTTGAATGCCGGGTGGGAAACTCATCCGGATAATGGCGGAATCAATGTAGTTGAACTATAAAAAATGAACTATACATGAAATATAGAGAACACTATATTCGTTAAATTGAGACTTTCTCTAGTCTCAAATTAATATATGGATCAAAGAACTTGAAGAGGCCCGAAACTATATTGTCAACAATCTCAATTATATTATATGTTCTAATATCCCAAATCTATGATGTGCGGACATAAGCACATATGGTAGAGCACTCGACACCAACTTCATCAACAAAAACACATTGGGTAGAGCACTTCAAACAAGTTTCACCCAAAAATATATATAAAATGATTTCTATTATTAGCATGTTCAATAGAATATAGACATTGCAACATACAAAGTGCATGTAATAAATGCATGTTTCTTCATTCGAGAATATAGTCCCAAGCATAATTGTCGCGCACCTCTCCATGAGGAGTGCCCGAAACACCATGGGCACAAGGGGGACCCCGGAGTGACACCCGGGACTTGTGGCGCCGTTGGTGAGAGGGCCCAAGTGATCCTAGTGTGGGTGAGGGCCCCGGGCGTTGGGAACGCCTCCCATCCACTGAGACTAGGAGGCACAAGGGTAAGGCCATGAGCTATGCGTAGCTCATGGCGTGGTGATTCTAGAAAGCTCAAGAACACCTCAATCGGAGGTGTGAGCTAGGAGTTATGGCCATTTGAGTGGGGCGCTGTCCCGGGACAGCGCCCTGGTACAGCAGTGCCTGGGAGTGATTCCCGGGACTGCCAAGGTTCAAACAGGCATAACTTCCTCAAGACTTGCCCGAATGGGGCAAGTGAGGTGTCCATCGGCATCTACGTGAAGCGTAGATGAAGATGAAGTGGTTGGTTTCTGGAATCAGACATCATAAAAGGAAGTTATGATGGTCTGAAGCTGCAGGGGGGGTTCTAGGCCCAGCAGCTAAGGGAAAATGTCCACTTGGCCCCAACTCTTGGTAGAGAGACAAGAGGTTGGTTGACGGTGGGGTAGGGGCCCCGCGTAGAGTCCTAGAGGCTTATATGGGTGAGGTGGTGAGGCCTCACCCACCCGAGGCCGAACGGCAAGGCCTCCATGGGCTTTGGCCTATTGTGAGGCCATAGTTGCCTAGTATGGTTCGGGTTGTTGTAGTGTTGCTCCGGCAACGCGATGATCAACATAGGATTGGACTTCCATGGATGGAAGTCCACATTGGGGAAATGGGTTACCGATTAAGGGGTGAATCCCGAAAGCAAAGTAGGAGGGTTGGTTCCCTCCTATGAACTATTGGTCCGGGGTAAGAGGAGCTATCCATTAGCATGGCGGAATGCGAATGGTTAGCGCTCGTAACCTTTGCTAGAAACGAAAATTGGCAAGATTGTTAAGGGACCTAGCAAGGGTTGCGACACTTGGTATCAGAGCAGGGTTCCAAATTTTGAGCTCGCACTTTGAGGGAAACATGGCTATCAAAAATGCGGGTTATGATGGTGAGCCCGGGGTTTCCAAAAGGTTGTGAGGCTCAAATTGGAACAAGGATCATGTGCAAGTGGAATTTGACCATACCATTGGTTCTAATGACAATGGTGGGCATGAGGGTGGATTTGGTAAGGAAAATGGAGGAGTGCTTTGAAAAGGGCTCCCGGAAACCTCAAAAAACTTTTGGGGCCTAGAATACCGAAAGCACCCAAAACCTTGGAGGGCATTAATGTTGGATTGAAATTCCAATTCGAAATGCCTGGAAGGTATTGATGTTGGAATGAATTTGGTGCTAATGAGGCACCCGGGGCCTCTTAAGGCCTATGTGCGCTATTCAAACGCACAAATGAAGGATACACCTAAAACGGACGAGCTTTCTAAGAAATGCATCCTTTTAGGTGGGGTTTTAAAAGCGGGTGGTGGATGCCTTGTTTAAGTCCCTAAGGCTTCTTGAGGACATGGTGGGGACCATCAAGTTTGCAAGAGCATTGAAGCCGATGGTCCTAAAGAGAAGTTTGGCGGCGCATCACCACAAGTGGCTTTAGCCAAAGTAGGTCCCAAAGAAATGAGTGCAAATTGTTTGGTCCATTTTACTTAGGCAAAACATGTTGGTGCCGCGGACGGAATGTTGAAAGGTGGCTTTATGCTTCCAAAGCAAATCATACTTGTGCCGCGGACGGAATGTTGGGAGGTGGGTTTGTCCTACCAAGGCAATTCATGTTTGTGCCGCGGACGGAGTGTGGGAAGGTGGCTTTGTGCTACCAAGGCAAAACATGTTTGTTTTGCGGACAAACTATTAGAAATTGGTTTTGTGGCACCAAACCAATTTGTCCCGCGGACGAAATGTTTAAAGTTGGCTTTGCGGACCAAGCCAAGCCAAGTTGCGGAGGACCAAATGTAAGACGATGGCATTGTGGCCAAGGCTAGTAGCCTTAAGCCGAGGCCAAGTCTTTTGTACCTTGAGGCTCAAATGAATGGGAGAAATGTCTCATGGGTTGACAAAGAGGCAAGCCATTCCTTCTTGAGCCCAAAACTCACAAGGGAGTTGGGGCTTGCCGATTGATAGAGCGGGCAAGCCCACCAAGGTGCGGTTTGGAAAGGGCGAACCGCATGAGACAAAGGAGGCCGCGATGCATGTAACCTTTCAATGTGGGACATTGGATTTTTGTCAAAATTTTATACCATGTGAAATAGATGAAATGCATGTCATTGTGAAGGCCGCCTTCTTTGAAACTCACATGAAAGATGTGAGGTGCAAGCCGGTGTGCTTGCGGTACATTATGATGTGTCATAATGGCAATGAGTTGATGTTCAAATTGACAAGGACTCCTATGGTAGGAGGACCCAAGTTGAATTTGGTCTTAATGGACCAACTGAAAAATAGAAAACATAATGGTCGTGGTTCCATTGGAGGAACTCCAAGGAATGTATGGAGAGGCTAGGAAATATGGGCCTCCTCCAAATCACATTGGTGGGATGTTGGTGAGATACAAGGATGTATTCACCAATGTGTTGCCCAAAAAGTTACCGCCAAGGAGTGAAAAATAACTTTGCTCAACGAGAAATTGAGTTCTTGAGGTATGTGGTGACAAAGGAAGTTGGTGGATGAACATGAAGAATGTCAAGGCAATCCAAGAAGAGAATTGGCCCTTGACTCAAGAAAAGGGCTTAGGTCATTTGTTGGCCTAACCAACTACTACCACCACTTCATTCATGGTTTTTCTAAGGTTGCTAGAACCTTAGTCAACATGTTGGAAAAAATGGCTATCCCAAGAGTGGGATGAGCCTTGTCACCAAGCCTTTGGGGAGCTCAAGAAAAAGCTCTCTTCACAAGATGTGGTTAAGTTTCGGGTTTTCATGAGCATGTTGAGGTGCACATGAAGGCAAAGGACTTTACCATTGGCGGATGTTGATCCAAGATGGAGGACCATTGCTTATGGGAGCATTAAGCTCCATGGTTGTAGAAGCTTGTCCAACTTGTGCAAGAAATGGCTATCCCAAGAGTGGGATGAGCCTTGCCACCAAGTCTTTGAGGAGCTTAAGACCAAGTTCCTCTTTACCACCCGTGTTCAAGTTCGCGGAGCTTGACAAACCTTTTGAGGTGCATACGGGGGGCGAGGACTTTACCATTGGCGGATGTTGATGCAAGATGGATGGCCATTGCATACGAGAGCATGAAGCTCGATGGTTCGACTTGTGGAAGAAATGGCTATCCCAAGAGTGGGATGATGTTTGTCATGAGTCTTTGGGGAGCTTAACACCAAGTTCTCTTCGCCGCCCGTGCTCAAGTTCACGGAGCTTGACAAACCTTTTGAGGTGCATATGGGGGTGAATGATTTTGCCAATGGTGGATTATGTGTAAGATGGATGGCCATTGCATATGCGAGCATGTAGCTCGATGGTTGTCAAAGAAGACAACCAACTCATGACAAAGAACTTCTTTGCGTAGTGTATTGCTTGAAGATGTGGCGACACTAGTTGGGGTCGCACAAAGTAAAGGTCTACAAGGACAATGTGTCCTAAAAGTATTTTGACATACAAGCGCAAGTGAGCGCCAAGTCATTGCGTTGGCATGATAGTTTGGCGCTTATGAAGGTGGATTTCATCCACAAACCGGACCGTGGAAAGGTGGTGCCGGATGCGCGAAGTAGACCGGATGAGTTCCAAGCAATGAGAACCATCCAAACCTTGTGGCTAATGTGTGCCGGCGAAGGAAACTTGTGATGCAAGATACGGGAGGGGTAAATTAACTACCCCAAAAGCACAAAAACTTTTAGGTGAACTTCGCAAGAGCAAGGTGCTCAAAGAGGTTAAGTTGGTGGACGGATTGTTCAAGTGCAAGCAAAGTTGGGTGTATGTGCCACAAGGCAAGTTGAGGCTATCGGTTTTGAAGGAGGAATTTGATAGTCCTATTGCCGGCCTTAGAGGAGAAAGAAAAAACCGCCATAGAATGGTGTCATGGAGGTACCATTGGCGGTGCATAAAGGAAGATATAGCCCACTTTGTGAAGGCTTGAATCAAAGTGCAAAGTGAACCGAGCCTCTTATCAAAAGCAAGGCGGTTTCTTGCAACCGTTGCCTATCCCGTCGGCGCCATGGCATAGTATGTGCATGGACTTGATCACAAGTTTGCCGGAGTCACATGGGTATGATGCCATCTTGTTGATGGTAGAGTGGTTTGCCAAGTTGGCACACATGGTGCCGATTGTGGGAACCGCCACCGCGTTGGAGACCGCATAGCCTTTTCTCAAAGGATGGTTGAGGCACCACGGGTTGCCAAGAGTGATTGTGTGGGATCAAGATCCAAAGTTCACAAGTGCATTTTCAATGCATTTCTCTAAGGAGGTTGTATTGAAACTAAGGTTTAGCACGGCCGTGTATTCCCAAATGGATGGGAAAACAAAGCGTGTGAATGGAGACTTGAAGCAATACTTGAGGAACTTGGTGGGGGCGGACCAAGGAGATTGGGCGGACTATGTGGGTCGAGCGGAGTGTAATTGCAATGTAGCCACGCACTTGGCTACCAAGGGGTGGTCTTTGGTGGTGGCTTATGGAGTGGATGCGCTCCAACCTATTAACCTAGCTCTCGAGGGGGCACATTCAACACTAGAGTTTAACCAAGATGGTGAGGACTTGGCCAAGGATGGTAAACAAGTCTTGGAGATGACCAAGTTGTTGGTGGAGAAAGCCCGAAGGTGCTACGGAGTGCTAGTAAATGCCGGAAGACGCGAAGTGGAGAATGAGGTGGGCCAAAAGGTGTTGTTGAATGTGAACAACTTCACTTAGCCGGAAGGCCTCGCTCCAAAAGTTCATGTCCAAAATTGGAGCTTCGTTTTCCATTGTGGAACAAGTGTTCAAGGACATGTATAAGTTGGAATTACCGCCGGACATCAAAGTGCATCCGACATTTCATGTCTCATTACGAAAGTCATTTTAGGACGACACCTTGTGGCCCGATCACAAGCAAGTGATTAGGCCACCTCCCGACCTTGTGGAGGTCATTTGGAACATGAGGTAGGAGGGCACCCTCAAGTGTAGGAAACCCAGGTGAAAATGAAAAAAATGTACAAAAGAGTACTTGGTGAAATGGTGAGGATACCATGAAAAAGAAACCGCTTGGGTGGCGGCAAGAGACATGGTGAACACCAATGAATAGGGGAAGCACTTTGAAGAAAGTAAGGCTAGACATTCCAATAAAATGAAGCGTAGGCATTGATGAGGACATCAATCTCCTTTAGTGGGGGAGAGATGCTAGTAGCACACTTAGCTTCGAGGCTAATTACTCCACAACATGAACTTGTTCTTTGGCTTGAGGGAATAAAGTCCAAACTTTAGTGGTGCAAAGAGAAAAGTATGAGATGAGGTCCTAGTCTTGTACTTGTGCTTGGTTAGTGGAAGAGGGGGAATAGACATGCCAAACTAGGTTGGGTAAGCCGAGTAATTGGGGGCCATGGCTTGGAGGGGCCTTGGATAAAACCAAGAAACTTCTTAGTTGTGGGCTTGTCCGGGCGGGGACAAGGTGATGGTGCGTGCTCATAAAAGTGCTACCCGCGAGCTAACGAGAGTTGGCGCATGGGAGTCATGAACCCATGTCTCGAAAGAGCAAAGTGGGAACCGAGTCGGGCGGGACTTGGCATCACCCCCGTGCGATCGAGGCGTGGCTTAACAATGGAAAGCCATCTCGGAGTTGCAACCGAGACAACTTAGTGGAAGCGTTGAGGTCTCGCCTAGATGTGTCACGTTAGGCTAGTGGAGCCTAACGGGGGAGGCCCCAAAGGAGGGGCAACCCAAGTGAGTCCCAAAGTAGGTTGGTCTAGTATAGGTTAGGTCCTTGGATGAAAGATCCAATGTCGCTAACGGACCACCTAGGAACGACACCTTTGGGACTATGCCAAATTTGAAGATGCATTGTGGGGGTCGCGCCCTAAGGTAAACACAATGCCGCACCATAGAGGATGGCAACTTGAGAATTGGTGTGCCGACTACGAGTATAGTCGATGAGGGCATCGACTCCGTTTGGTGGGGGTGAGTGTCGCGCACCTCTCCATGAGGAGTGCCCGAAACACCATGGGCACAAGGGGGACCCCAGAGTGACACCCGGGACTTGTGGCGCCGTTGGTGAGAGGGCCCAAGTGATCCTAGTGTGGGTGAGGGCCCCGGGCGTTGGGAACGCCTCCCATCCACTGAGACTAGGAGGCACAAGGGTAAGGCCATGAGCTATGCGTAGCTCATGGCGTGGTGATTCTAGAAAGCTCAAGAACACCTCAATCGGAGGTGTGAGCTAGGAGTTATGGCCATTTGAGTGGGGCGCTGTCCCGGGACAGCGCCCTGGTACAGCAGTGCCTGGGAGTGATTCCCGGGACTGCCAAGGTTCAAACAGGCATAACTTCCTCAAGACTTGCCCGAATGGGGCAAGTGAGGTGTCCATCGGCATCTACGTGAAGCGTAGATGAAGATGAAGTGGTTGGTTGCTGGAATCAGACATCATAAAAGGAAGTTATGATGGTCTGAAGCTGCTGGGGGGGTTCTAGGCCCAGCAGCTAAGGGAAAATGTCCACTTGGCCCCAACTCTTGGTAGAGAGACAAGAGGTTGGTTGACGGTGGGGTAGGGGCCCCGCGTAGAGTCCTAGAGGCTTATATGGGTGAGGTGGTGAGGCCTCACCCACCCGAGGCCGAACGGCAAGGCCTCCATGGGCTTTGGCCTATTGTGAGGCCATAGTTGCCTAGTATGGTTCGGGTTGTTGTAGTGTTGCTCCGGCAACGCGATGATCAACATAGGATTGGACTTCCATGGATGGAAGTCCACATTGGGGAAATGGGTTACCGATTAAGGGGTGAATCCCGAAAGCAAAGTAGGAGGGTTGGTTCCCTCCTATGAACTATTGGTCCGGGGTAAGAGGAGCTATCCATTAGCATGGCGGAATGCGAATGGTTAGCGCTCGTAACCTTTGCTAGAAACGAAAATTGGCAAGATTGTTAAGGGACCTAGCAAGGGTTGCGACAATAATAATAAGATGAACTTCAATTGCAGCTTGAAATATAGTAAATGGATATTCATCCAACTCCAAACAATATAGTATTCGTAAGTTCTACCCAAACTCTGCCCCAATTTTGAAGAGCACACATATGTGTAATTTATATTGCTATAATTACGTATTAAACTATAATCATGCTAACACAATCCTACCAACTTCTCATTCAACGTGGGTTGCTTCTTCTGCAATCCGAGCAAGGTTGTCTTTTGCAAAAGTTATGTACTTTTGAGGGATGGACACTGATCCACTATGGTGTTTCCGTGGTTTCCATGCTATGAATATGGAATCTGTATCTACCCAAGATGGACCGTGCTCAGAATCCACCTTCCACCGAAAGTTAGGGTTTGTATCCCAGCCTGTATAATGCCGAATCACATCTTCATTCCTTGCTGTCGGTCGATAGTACTCCACTTGTATTTGTCGAAAATGAGGGCTGGAAGTTACAAAATTGGGATTGGACAAAGCTCTTGCCACCCACACTGGCTTCGCATATGTCTCGTCTCCAGGACGCAAAATGAGCATATAACCTTCATGACAATCCACTGCAATGCGGAAAGATGGTGGGGGACGACTACTAGCAGGCCCCACGTAATGGTCGTCCACATCAAACTCCTCTCGAACCTCTCCATTTCCCAAAAGACTAGGCTCTGAAGCTTGTACATCGACTCGTGTTTGTGGCCAAAATCCATGCCTCAAAGTATGAGGGCTATCTTGGTGGAGGTCTGCCAAGGCGGCACGAACACGTGTCCAATAATGTATCCAACTCCCATAACGATGCCAACATGATCCGCCAACATCCGCTATTTTCAAACTCTCCCAATATTGTATGAAGCCTGATATACCTTTCAAAATATCCTCCAAATTCTTCATGGCTATTGGCTTACAAGGCCTAGGCTCCCCATCCGGTAACATGGTCTTTCCATCCGCATCCACGCGCCACACAAGAAGACCCTCCGGCGGGCTCCAGTCTTGTGACGTGCACAACAACTTGTATTGCATGGCCGGGACACCATCGTCACCCATATAGAAGCGGAATTGTTGTGCCTTCGTATGCCCGATCAATCGGTGAGCTCCACTTCGAATATAAGGTTCTATAAATGCCTTGAAGTCTGGCATCTCCTCAATCATATGGGGGATGACGGGAACGTTCTCCAAATCCATGTACGACTTCATCAATAATGGAATTGTAGGGAAATCCTCCTCCCGCAACTTCATGCTCCACCGCCCAAAAGATGCATCAATATCATCGTGTGTGTGGCCTACCAATAGGAAGGACACAAAAACCTCCTTGAAAATGCCTTTCGCAACCAACAACGACCAATATGCAAATACATATCTGCTTTTATTGTCCTTGGCACAATTGTCCAATTGGACACGCAAAGTTGGAGGCAACTTCTTGGCAATCACGGGTTCATTGGGTGGCTCGGGCAACGAATGCAAGCATACATCTTTTCCATCCAACACCGCTTCATATAAAGGTGTTGAACCCGTGTTCTCAAATAACAATCCTGAAGAATAGGCTGGTGGTTTCTCTAAATCACGTAAAAACCTTGCAAATGATCCTATCGTGTGGTTTGAATCCGCTGGATACAAATCAAGAGCATAATGAGCAAATTTGACATCACCGTGTCCATGTGCAATCATTCCTGCAATGCCAACCCAACGTGATTAGCATCTATGTATGAATAAACCATTATGAAGGAATCCATGTTCTCCAGTACATCACGGAATAAAATACAACAACATTTAGAGTATGTCATGACATTGTTTCGAAGTTCACCTGTAACCGATACAGGCAACTTGAAAAACCCATCCGTGGCCTTGATTCGATTTGCAAAACATGGGGAGGCTGTTTTGGCATGGTCCATTTTGTCATGGATGACCGTAAGAACCTCCAAGGGCCTGGAGATGGACAAAGCTCTATTTGTGTAGTAATCATTACGGTGTGCCTCTTGCATGTTTACGTGCTTGAAATAGTTCAATTGATGCGCTGCATATGACTCGGTGCCCATCGTGTGTGCATCCCGGAGGCGCTTCAACTTCTCGCAATTAGAGCACCTGGCAAATTTGTCCCCTCGTCTTTTTGTAATGTATTCGCTAAAGTTTTGTTTCTTGATTGCACTCAATTTTGACAATGAAATTGGCTCCAACCCAATCTTCTCGCCAACTGCATTAACGTCCAACAATATGTCTTTCCATTTTGTGCCTGTGGGAAGAACTTTCTCCACAACCTTTTCACCGGTTGTGAGTGTGCGTGTTTTGTGCGGCATTGCATCGGCAAGAGGGACAATGATGGTTGCTAGAGTGGCCGTTGCTTGCCTTGTTGCTTCCCTAGGCTTCTTTAAACCCACGTTACCATGGTGACGGGACCGGCGGCCTTCCTTGGCATAAGCAGCTTGTCTATAAAAGTCCGATTTCGACACACCGTGAATGGTGTACCATGCCTTACAACACACGTCTATGCTTTCAATGGTGATGACCTTGTGACCCGTCCCATTCACATGTATCGCCCTATGGACATCAAGTTTTCTTGTGGATCTTAGACGGAAATCTCCAAGCCACATTTCTTCGCGGATGACCTTCAATTTATCCCTTGGAAACAATTGGCAACAACGATGCACACAACAATCCTTTGTGGCAACTTCTCTAATGGACTCCTCCCCGAGCAACCTTTGACGTTTACAATCAGTTGCAGACGGAGCAGGACGTGCCAATGTATCGTACTTTCTTTGACCCTTGCGCGGCCGCATGTTTGATTGCACCTCCTTTTCGATTTGCATGTGTCGTTGCTCATGTTCACGCAAGCTAACTCCATCAATTGTGACATTCCTCAATGGCCACCTGCGGAGGGAGAACCTATGAGTGGGATCCACCTCGGAATGAACGTGTAATCATTTGTTTCTCCCATGTACTTCAAATGTGAACTTCTAAGTACATATATTAATGTTCACTCTAATGCTACTTGTTAGGGTATCCATTATAGACTAGAGCATTGTCCTCTACCAACAACCATCATATAAATTACAATACATAATCCTAAACTGTTAACCATGTGAATGGTTACCATATTTATATTATTGCACCGTGTAATTGCCTTTGTGGATTGCAATATAATTATGACTTACTCCTCTTAGACTTTGTAACACTCTCATATGATTCCATAAATTACATTATTCATACACCAAAACGATAATGGCTACATTCAACGATGTTATCAATTCCAACGGGTGATCATTCAATTGAACACCATTAAAATATGAGTTGGTGATGGTGTTAATTTTGTGGAATACCTTAGTCCACGTAGGTTTTTGACTGGTATTGAATTGCCGCTAATGAATAGCGGGTTAGAAGGCCGGGGCCGGGCGGCCAAGAGAGGCGCCGGCCCTCCTATGTCCCGCACCTAGGGGCAAGGACAACCAGGAAGGCAATCTCCCTAGGGTGGCAGGTGTCAACACCACAAGCCTCGCGGGCAACCACCTAAACCAAGGAGGTGTCGACACCTGGCAAGGTGTTGGCCCGCGAGGCTTCTGAGCCGTTGATGGGCCCGGCGCAATCTAATGGCCCGGATTCGAGGGTTTAGGGTGACCCCTTCCGCTCTCTCCTTCTCTCCCCTCCTCTTTTTTCTTTCTCTCTTTTTCTTCCTCTCTTCCTCCGCGCCAAGCGCCGCTCTTGGAAACGCCGCCGCCACTTTCCATAGCGCCGCGCTAAGCGCTTCCTCTCGCACCTTTTGCTTTTGTCTTGGTCGCGCCGCTTCCCTTCATTCTTCTTTCTCCTTCATTCCTCTCCTCCTCTCTGATGCTTCTCCTCCTCTTCTCTCATTCTATTCCTCGTGTTATTGTCTTCCTCTTCTTATTCTCTCTTCTTGGTCCAGAGTGTTAGCTTTGAGTGAGTTCGGAGCGGTTTATTGTGTTGAACTCCTTACTTGTTTTGTAAAATTCATGCATGGAGTGATTTTAGGTTGAGTAGAAGTGAGCACGGTCGAGTGTGATAGAAAGGTAGAGGTCTTTCAAATTAGGCCTGAGTTTGCAAGAATCAGGGGGTTTGTGAGAAAGTTTTAGGGTGCTTGAGAGATTCATTGTGTTTCTGAGATCTTTGTGAGAGTTGTTCTTTAGTGCCACAACAGAGTTTCTGAGTCTGGTTGTAAGAAGCAGATTGTGAGAGCAACTTTCAAGAGTTTGAAAGACAAGGTAAGCAATTTGCATCAGTGCACACAATTTGCATCATTCCCTTTAGGTTCCTGTTACATATACAATGCATAAGCATTGTATATGTTGCCCAAGCATTAAACATGCATCTGGAAACACAGTAGTTTGGGGAGACGACCCAAACTCATATTAAAATATAATAAATATTTGAATTGCAGCCTAAAATGAACTAAATGTTTGGGTCGTTCGACCCAAACATTGCAGCCTCTTGTTTGGGTCGAGCGACCCAAACATTGGAGCCTCATTATGTTTGGGTCGCTCGACCCAAACATTACAGGGAGAAGAACTAAACCACATTGTAAAATATAAAAGAACTTCAAAAATTAAGTAAATGTTTGGGTCGTTCGACCCAAACATTGCAGACTGAAATGACTGGGTTGAGGTACCTAAATTTGCAGCCTAACATGTTTGGGTCGCTCGACCCAAACATTACAGGGAGAAGAACTAAACCACATTGTAAAATATAAAAGAACTTTGAAAATTAAATGAATGTTTGGGTCGTTCGACCCAAACATTGCAGTCTGAAATGATTGGGTTGAGCTACCTAAATTTGCAACCTAACATGTTTCAGTCGGTCGACCCAAACATTACAGGGAGAAGAACTAAAGCACATTGTAAAATAAAAGAGAAATTTGAAAATTAAGTAATTGTTTGGGTCGTTCGACCCAAACATTGCAGTCTGAAATGAATGGGTTGAGCTACCTAAATTTGCAGCCTAACATATTTGGGTCGCTCGACCCAAACATTACAGGGAGAAGAACTAAACCACATTGTAAAATATAAAAGAACTTCCAAAATTAAGCAATTGTTTGGGTCGTTCGACCCAAACATTGCAGTCTGAAATGAATGTGTTGAGATACCTAAATTTGCAGCCTCATCATGTTTGGGTCGCTAGACCCAAACATTACAGGGTGACCACCTAAACCACACTTTAAAATCTAAAAGATCTTTTAAAACGACTTTGAAAATTAAGTAAATGTTTGGGTCAATCCTCCAAATGTTAAATGCACATTGCAATACTTTGGGTCGATCGACCGAAACTCACAGTTTCGATTTCTTGGATTGCAGATGGCCCCTAAAAAGAGACCAGGTGACAGGTGGTTCATGCTCGCGCCAGACCACCTTTGGCAGGAGTATGAAACTCCACAGGACGATTCTTACGTCCCAAAAGATGGCGTCGTTTTGGCATGGTCCGTTCAGGTGGTGAAGGCATCCATGTTCAAGCTGCTATTCGTGGTGAAGGTGGGGACCCACGAGCAGCACACCTGGGCAACGCTGACGGGATGGGAGGTTGCGTCCGTCCAGTCTCTCGGGGACTACGTAGACGTGATACTGGAGAACTCCGCCGTGCAGAACGTCCACATGTTCATGCACCATTTCTCCGAGCCCTTCGACCCCCTGTACGCCAAGGAGACTTGCGTCGACCCTGAAACCATAAAACCGGAGGCCATATTCATAGATGGTAGTGTAACGAACACGAAGGTTGCGAGCAGGTTCACGAAGTTAAAACAGGCTATCACGGTTCTCAACAAGGCGCTGCAAAGCAAACCCAAGACGCAGCAGCCTGTGAGGCGGAAGGCAACGACGGAAGAAGGCGCAGGGTCCTCAAGACCACAAACTGTGAGGAAACCGCGGGCGGTCCCTGCAGACTCGAGACGGACGAGCACTACAACAACGCCGGCTGACAGCGAGACGCCAACGCCATCAGGAAGCCGTCAGACGACCCCTTCCAAGAGGGGAAGAGAGTCATCGGGGATGACTGACGAGCCTGTTTCCCCGGAGCTCCGGATGCCGAAGCCTGGCCAAGAGGTGGATGCAGGCGAAATACAAAAAATAAACAACAACTTCGAGACAAAATGCCTGCACTGCTTCTTCATGGGCAGGGACTTCAAATTCGAGGTCAACATTGCGCAGTGCCACCTTGCGCCACCAGAGAAGTGCGTCCGAGCCAAGGAGGACGCCTACGTCGACTGGATGGTCGCTCAAATCTTGGGCGGGCAATTCAAGGACGACAGGCAGACAATTGTTGTCATGCCACAAGGGCTGAAAAGAATGCCGACGCCTGAGATGTGGCCGGCAATCTCTAAAGGAGACTTCTGGCTGATTGACGGGCAGCACAGTGTGGAGGCCTCGAAAAAAATCCAGTTGATGACCGAGTGGGACGACCCGAACAACCAGAAGGAGAAGCTAAAAGTTTGGAAGGCTTTGGTGGTTTGGTCGGACAACGAGACGGTCCTCAGCGACATCTCCAGGTTCTTCAACATGGGGAACAAAAAGAGGGCCTATCAGGCATCGTGGATCAGAAACATCATGGCCTCGAGGGAGGTGTGGGAGTTTTATGGGAGGCCTCCCAAGGAAAGGGAGAATGCTAAAGACAAGAACCCCAAATGGGAGGTGAGTATGTTTGGGTCGATCGACCCAAACTCCTACATTGTTTTGTTGTCATCGCCAGGTTGATAGTTTGGGTCGGTCGACCCAAACTCTGAAATTATTTTGATATTGTCCCCAGGTTCATAGTTTGGGTCGGTCGACCCAAACTCTGAAATTGTTAAGATGTTTTCGCCAGGTTCATAGTTTGGGTCGTTCGACCCAAACTGCTGTTGCATTTGTTTTTCCATTATGTGTTGTCTAACATGTGCTAATGTCTTCCTGTGCAGGACTTCAAATATCAAATGATCAATAAATTCTCCTCGATCGACAATGCTAGCCACAAGCAGAAAAAGTATAACGAGCTGAGAGGAGAAATCTATTTGATCACAGCGTCCGATTCCGTATGGGCAAGATGGAAGAGTGTTTTTGAAAAACACGAGACGGGGGACCTCATGGACCCCGACACCGGCATGCTCTTCAACCAGACTACGCGCTTCAAGCAAATGAAGCCTCTGGTGAGGGAGTTCTTCAGAGCGCTTCAAGGTCTCTCCGAGACAGAGATGGGAAAAGCGGCGTCCCACATCCTACACGTGGAGACGACGGCGAAGAGATGCTGGGTCCACCCTAAGATCGTCTTCACCAAACCCAAGATCTTCGTCCCTTCATGCTACACAATGAAGGAATGGACGGAGAACAGGAAGAAGAAGACGACCATCGTCCAGGAGCTGCACAAGCTTGTGCCAGAGAAGAAGCTCATCGTGGACGGAGAGGTCGACGAGGCGCACTGGAGGGCCTTCAAAGCCGAATATAAGTTTACCAGTGCGTCCATGGCGGCACTCATGAGGGAGGCGGGAGACGACTTCCTCAGATCCAAGCTCGTGAAGGGGGGGAGGAACCGGGCGCTTCCCGAACACTCAGTGCGGGCCTTCTCCAACTTCATAAAGGAGAAGAAGATCGTCAGTTTCGAAGGCGATGCGCAATTCAACATGGTCACTGTCGAACCTCTCAGGATCCAGGGTTGGCCGGGTTCTGAGTCAAGGAAGGCGATCAGGACTAGAGCCGGGGACCGCTTCCCCTTCGGAATGATAGACTTCAGGAACATCCCTGGAGCCTCATTCGAGGGGACTATGAGCACCCCTTTTTACGATCCTTTCTTGTCGAAGTTCGTGGACTACGCCAGCCCCAAATTCAGGGAGGTCGACGTCTGGCTCTGGATTGTCGAGGACAGAAGGGCAGAGCAGGTTTACGAGATCGTGCGCAAATTGCAGCCGGAGTATGCCGTCTCGAAATCTCACTACGTTGCTGCACCGGCGGAGGGGGCGTACAGCACGCTGAAAGACAAGAAGACGAAGATCGTCAACGTGCTGTGTTTGTACTTCGTGTACAAAGCTGAGCTGCTTAAGGTGCCAAACCATCCCATAGCCAGGATGGAAAAGCTCTTCCAAGTCCAAGAAGGGTTGGGTACCAGCAGGAGCTTATATGACGAGGCGAAGTACGCCAACTACCCCGCGGATGAGCTGCGCATGGAGTTCTACCTGCGGATGATGAGGACCCTCACGAAGAGAGGGGACTGCATCTTCAACGTTTTCGGGGGGTCCAAACCGATTTTTGCAGCCATGGTAAGCAGAAAACCCAGAAGTCCCTATACGTTCGGTTTGGGTCGAACGACCCAAACTAGGGGCATGCACAGTTTGGGTCGAGCGACCCAAACTAGGGCCATGCATAGTTTGGGTCGAGCGACCCAAACTAACTATTCTTATTTTGTTTGGAAGTCATTTTCCATTATATGTTCATTTGGTGTTACTAATAGTATTGATTTTGATTGTGCAGATGTCTGGGTTGAACATCTACTCCTATGTAGAGGATGCCGATGTTCAATTCTACAGGACCCAAAAGGCGCTGGCCAAGAGAATGGACATCCTCGACTGGATACCCGGATCCTACGTCGAAGAGATCGTCGAGGGGGGCAAGAATCCTTTGGATATTGCGAGGCGAATCAACCCGGGTGAATTCGCCATGCGGGCCCCCGTTCAATTGCCAGAGCCGCTCATCGGGTTGCATCCGGGCAATCCGTCTATGGGAGCAGGTGGCAGGGTTGGGGAGGAGGGGGAGGAAGACGAGGAGGAGGCGGAGGAGGAAGCAGAGAAAGTGGAGGGGGAGGTGGAGGAAGGGGCAACAGGATTCACTCAAGAATCCGAGGCCCCTCAGCGGAAGAAGGCCATGCGGCCTGCCACGCCGCAGAGCAGGCTGGTGCCCGCGTTGACGGTGGACGACGCCAAGGATATGTACTCGAGGGACGCGACGGCCACCTTCAGGGAGCGTAGAAGGATGAAGGGGAAGAAGCTGTACGGGGACTATGCGGTGGAGGAGACGATCGCAATAAGCTCCGAGGACGAGGACGACATGGAACTCGCCAAGAAGCTGAGGTCTGATCCTGCCTCCCCCAGAGCGTTCGCCGGGAATGTGAGGGTGAAACCGGAGGTCCTCACCGTGGAGGAGGCGAACGCAAAAATGCTCCGAGACGAGGAGCAGCGTGTGCGACTGCAGAGGGCTGCCGCCGAGGAACCCTCTGTCCGCAACGAAGTCGCGGAGTTGAGGGCTCTCCTGTTGGAGCAGGAGCGGCAAAGGGCGATGTCCCAAACTCCGTCCCAAGCGGACCTCATCACGCAAGTGATCCAGGGCATGCTGGCGCAGGGATTGGTGATGGCTCCCCCGAGTTCATTCCCTCACTTGCCCGCAGGCTTCCCTCCACAGGATATCCGCCCGCGGCCGGCGTTGGAGCATTCCTTCAGCTTCGCGGATTTGCTGCAGCCGCACGCCCGTCCTTACGCGCCTGTGCAGCAGGTGGATGATCCAAACCTTTGGCGCGTCCCCGGAGCGTCCAGCTCGTTGGCACCCCCCCGCTCCGGCCTCCCATCCTCTTGCCCCCACACCACCAGCGGGACGACCCCCACATGTTTGGGTCGTCCGACCCAAACAGTGCCGACGTTGCAGCGTCGCAGAGCGACCCTCGCCAAGCAGCAGGGTTTGGGTCGGCCGACCCAAACCCCGTCCCCCATCAGACCCCGGTCGACGAGCCTATGCTAGATGTTGAAGGCCCGCAAGGGCCTGGTGATACCTCTACTCCTAACCCAGTCGATGAACCAATGCATGATGCGCATGCGGAGGTTGGGTTGGGACAAAGGCCTGACAGTCAGCCTTTGCAGGAGCAGGTTGCGGCTGACGGCGTCGTCGGAGGCGGCGGTGACAGAGGTGGGGCAGCGCACGCGATGCCGGCATCAACGTCGTCAAGGCACGACCAAGGCGAGGTAATGCACTGACCCCACTCAGTTTGGGTCGGCCGACCCAAACTTCCTGGGTCTTTGACTTCTTGCCTTGGTCGTGTCCCCTAGCTAGGACGAACTTAGGCCCCCCCCGGCACTCGCGCCCTTCGTCACCCCCAGCGACCATTCGTTCGTCCACCTACCCCCGGCTTTGCAACGAAGTCTTCATCACGGCGGCCCGTCTCTTCAATTTTTTCTAGATGTAGAAGTAGGCTAGTTTGAACGCATCGTTCAACGCGGCTCCCCCAATCAAGATGTACATAGAGCATTGTATATAATATAATCACCATTTTTGACTCCTATATACTTGTATATTGTGTTTGAATGTATTTTGTATGCTCTTGTATCCCTTGTATCCCTTGTTGCACCCCCTCCAAAATGAATCAAATGCTTTTGTGTTTGCACCGAGAACGCTCGTTTCCTTAATGCTTCGTTTGGACATAGCATGACATAAGTCGCCCCCGTTTTCTCTCGCTCGTATCCGCAGGGCTCGGAGCATAGCGTAGCGGCTCCCCGACGCTCTTCCCCAAGGAGCGGAGAGGGCAGCGCGGCGGCGGCCCCGGTTTTACCCGCCCCGCCCCCGCTGCCGAAGAAACGATTCCTGGTGTTAGACCTGAACGGGGTCCTCGTCCAATGCGTTCATTGCCCTAGGACCCCCACGGTGCCCTTTTGCAAGCCCGAGGACGCTAATTACGACGGGCCGCCCACGTTCATAAAGAGCAAACTAGTTCACCTCCGCCCGTGGCTTCGGACCTTCCTCCAGATCGCCCAACAACGATGGTGGGTGGTCGTGTGGAGCTCCATGACGGCCGAGAACACCAATGCGGTCGTGGAGTTCATTTTCAAGGGCATCGAGCCCCCCTGCATGGTCCTAGCACAGGAAGCCTGTAGAATATTGTACACACAGGACGGCAAAGTCGTCAAAAAACCAAACAACCCCGCTTCCCCCCAATACCTCAAGGTCTTGAAGCCCATTTTTTGGGACCAGCGACCGTCCTTGATAGGCGTCCTGTCGCGCACCTCTCCATGAGGAGTGCCCGAAACACCATGGGCACAAGGGGGACCCCGGAGTGACACCCGGGACTTGTGGCACCGTTGGTGAGAGGGCCCAAGTGATCCTAGTGTGGATGAGGTCCCCGGGCGTTGGGAACGCCTCCCATCCACGAAGACTAGGAGGCACAAGGGTAAGGCCATGAGCTATGCGTAGCTCATGGCGTGGTGATTCTAGAATGCTCAAGAACACCTCAATCCGAGGTGTGAGCTAGGAGTTATGGCCATTTGAGTGGGGCGCTGTCCCGGGACAGCGCCCTGCTACAGCAGTGCCTGGGAGTGATTCCCGGGACTGCCAAGGTTCAAACAGGCATAACTTCCTCACCACTTGCCCGAATGGGGCAAGTGAGGAGTCCATCGGCATCTACGTGAAGCGTAGATGAAGATGGAGTGGTTGGTTGTTATGATCAGACATCATACAAGGAAGTTATGATGGTCTGAAGCTGCTGGGGGCTTCTAGGCCCAGCGGCTAAGGGAAAATGTCCACTTGGCCCCAACTCTTGGTAGAGAGACAAGAGGTTGGTTGACGGTGGGGTAGGGGCCCCGCGTAGAGTCCTAGAGGCTTATATGGGTGAGGTGGTGTGGCCTCACCCACCCGAGGCCGAACGGCAAGGCCTCCATGGGCTTTGGCCTATTGTGAGGCCATAGTTGCCTAGTATGCTTCGGGTTGTTGTAGTGTTGCTCCGGCAACGCGATGATCAACATAGGATTGGACTTCCATGGATGGAAGTCCACATTGGGGAAATGGGTTACCGATTAAGGGGTGAGTCCCGAAAGCAAAGTAGGAGGGTTGGTTCCCTCCTATGAACAATTGGTCCGGGGTAAGAGGAGCTATCCATTAGCATGGCGGAATGCGAATGGTTAGCGCTCGTAACCTTTGCTAGAAACGAAAATTGGCAAGATTGTTAAGGGACCTAGCAAGGGTTGCGACACTTGGTATCAGAGCAGGGTTCCAAGTTTTGAGCTCGCACTTTGAGGGAAACATGGGTATCAAAAATGCGGGTTATGATGGTGAGCCCGGGGTTTCCAAAAGGTTGTGAGGCTCAAATTGGAACAAGGATCATGTGCAAATGGAGTTTGACCATACCATTGATTTTAATGGTAATGGTGGGCATGAGGGTGGATTCGGTGAGGAAAATGGAGGTGTCCTTTGAAAGGGCTCCCGCAAACCTCAAATAGTATTTGGGGCCTAGAATACCGAATGCACCCAAAACCTTGGAGGGTATTAATGTTGGATTGAAATTTCAATTCGAGATGCTTCGAAGGTTCGGATGTTGAAATGAACTTGGTGCTAATGAGGCACCCGGGGCCTCTTAAGGCCTATGTGCGCTATTCAAACGCACAAATGAAGGATACACCTAAAACGGACGAGCTTTCTAAGAAATGCATCGTTTTAGGTGGGGTTTTAAAAGCGGGTGGTGGATGCCTTGTTTAAGTCCCCAAGGCTTCTTGAGGACATGGTGGGGATCATCAAGTTTGCAAGATCATTGAATCCGATGGTCCCGAAGAAAAGTTTGGCGGCGCATCACCACAAGTGGCTTTAGCCAAAGTTGGTCCCAAAGAAATGAGTGCAAATTGTTTGGTTCATTTTACTTAGGCAAAATATGTTGGTGCCACTAACGGAATGTTGAAAGGTGGCTTTATGCTTCCAAGGCAAATCATACTCATGCCGCGGACGGAATGTTGGAAGGTGGGTTTGTCCTACCAAGGCAATTCATGTTCGTGCCGCATACGGAGTGTGGGAAGGTGGCTTTGTGCTATCAAGGGAAAACATGTTTGTTTTGTGGACAAATTATTGGAAATTGCTTTTGTGGCACTAAACCAATTCGTCCCACGGACGAAATGTTAAAAGTTGGCTTTGCGGACCGAGCCAAAACATATTGTTGCGGTGGACGGAGAATTAGATGGTGGCTTTGTGGCCAAGGCTAGTAGCCTTAAGCCAAGGCCAAGTCATGTATACCTTGAGGCTCAAATGAATGGGAGATATGTCTCATGAGTTGTCAAAGAGGCAACGGACTCTTTCATGAGCCGAAAGCTCACAAGGGGGTTGGGGCTCGCGGACGGGTAGAGCCGGCAAGCCCACCAAAGTACGGTTTGCAAAGGGCGAACCGCATGAAGCAAAGGAGGCGGCGATGCATGTAACCTTTTGATGTGGGACATTAGATTTTTGTCAAGATTTCACTCTATGTGAAATAAGTGACGTGCATGTCATTGAAAAGGTCACCTTCTTTGAAACTCACATGAGAGATGTGAGGTGCAAGCCGGTGTGCTTGCGGTGCATTATGATGTGTCATAATGGCAAAGAGATGAAGTTCAAATTGATAAGGACTCCTATGGTAGGAGGACCCAAGTTGAATTTGGTCTTAATGGACCAAATGAAAAATGGCCAACATAATGGTCGTCGTTCAATTGGAGCAACTCGATAGAACTTATGGGGAGGCTAGGAAAGATGGGCCTCCCCTAAACCACTTTGGTGGGATGTTGGTGAGATACAATGATGTATTCGCCAATGTGTTGCCCAAAAGTTACCGCCAAGGAGTGAAAAATAACTTTGCTCAACAAGAAATTGAGTTCTTGAGGCATGTGGTGACTAAGGAAGTTGGTGGACAAACATGAAGAATGTCAAGGCAATCCAAGAGGAGAATTGGCCCTTGACTCAAAAAAGGCTTAGGTCATTGGTTGTCCTAGCCAACTACTACCACCACTTCATTCTAGATTTGTTTTAAGGTTGCTAAGACCTTACTCAACTTATTGAGGAAATAGCTATCCCAAAAGTGGGATGAGCCTGGTCACCAAGCCTTTGGGAAGTTCAAGAGCAAGTTCCCTTCACAAGATGTGGTTAAGTTTCCGGGTTTTCATAAGTATTTTGAGGTGCACATGGAGGCGAAGGACTTTACCATTGGCGGATGTTGATCCAAGATAAATGACCATTGCTTATGAGAGCATTAAGCTCCATGGTTGTCGAACCTTATCCGGCTTGTGCAAGAAATGGCTATCCCAAGAGTGGGATGAGCCGTGCCACCAAGCCATTGGGGAGCTTAAGAGCAAGTTGTCTTTGCCGCCCGTGCTCAAGCTTGCGGAGTTTGCCAAACCTTTTGAGGTGCATACGGGGGCGAGTGACTTTACCATTGGCGGATGTTGATGTAAAAAAAAAATGGCCATTGCATATGGGAGCATGAAGCTCGATGGTTGGCCGACCTTGTCCGACTTGTCAAAGAAATGGCTATCCCAAGAGTGGGACTAGCCTTGTCACCAAGTCTTTAGGGGGCTTAAGAGCAAGTTCTCTTTGCCGCCCGTGCTCAAGTTCGTGGAGTTTGACAAACCTTTTGAGGTGCATACGGGGGCGAGTAACTTTGCCAATGGTGGATTGTTAATGTAAGATGGATGGGCATTGCATATGGGGGCTTGAGGCTCGATGGTTGTCAAAGAGGACAACCAACTCATGACAAAGAACTTCTTTGCCGTAGTGCATTGCTTGAAGATGTGGCGACATTATTTGAGGTCGCACAAAGCAAAGGTCTACATGGACAATGTGTCCTAAAAGTATTTTGACATACAAGCGCAAGTGAGCGCCAAGTCATTGCGGTGGCATGATATATAGTTTGGCGCTTATGAAGGTGGATTTGGTCCACAAACCGGACCGTGGAAATGTGGTGCCGGATGCGCTAAGTAGACGGGAAGAGTTCCAAGCAATGAGAACCATCCAAACCTTGTGGCTAATGTGTGCCGGTGAGGGAAACTTGTGATGCAAGATACGGGAGGGGTAAATTAACTACCCCGAAGCACAAATGCTTTTAGGTAAGCTTCGCAAGAGCAAGGTGCTCTAAGAGGTTAAGTTGGTGGACGGATTGTTCAAGTGCAAGCAAAGTCGGGTGTATGTGCCACAAGGCAAGTTGAGGCTATCCATTTAGAAGGAAGAATGTGATTGTCCTATTGCCGGCCATAGAGGACAAAGAAAAAACCGCCATAGAATGGTGTCAAAGAGGTACCATTGGCGGTGCATAAAGGAGGATATAACCCACTTTGTGAAGGCTTGAATTAAAGTGCCAAGTGAACCGAACCTCTTATCAAAAGCAAGGCGGCTTCTTGCAACCGTTGCCTATCCCGTTGGAGCCATGGCATAGTATGTGTATGGACTTGATTACAAGTTTGCCGGAGTCACATGGGTATGATGCCATCTTGTTGATGGTAGGGCGGTTTGCCAAGTTGGCACACATGGTGCCGATTGTGGGAACCGCCACCGCGTTGGAGACCGCATAGCCTTTTCTCAAAGGATGGTTGAGGCACCACGGGTTGCCAAAAGTGATTGTGTGGGATCAAGATCCAAAGTTCACAAGTGCATTTTCAATGCATTTCTCTAAGGAGGTCGGAATGAAACTAAGGTTTAGCACGGCCTTGCGTTCCCAAATGGATGGGAAAGCGGAGCGTGTGAATGGAGTCTTGAAGCAATACTTGAGGAACTTGGTGGGGGCGGACCAAAGAGATTGGGCGGACTATGTGGGTCGAGCGGAGTGTAATTGCAATGTAGCCACGCACTTGGCTACCAAGGGGTGGTCTTTGGTGGTGGCTTATGGAGTGGATGCGCTCCAACCTATTAACCTAGCTCTCGAGGGGGCACATTCAACACTAGAGTTCAACCAAGATGGTGAGGACTTGGCCAAGGATGGTAAACAAGTCTTGGAGATGACCAAGTTGTTGGTGGAGAAAGCCCGAAGGTGCTACGAGGTGCAAGTCAATGCCGGAAGACGCAAAGTGGAGAATGAGGTGGGCCAAAAGATGTTGTTGAATGTGAACAACTTCATTTACCCAAAAGGCCTCATTCCAAAAGTTCATGTCCAAAATTGGAGCTTCGTTTTCCATTGTGGAACAAGTGTTCAAGGACATGTATAAGTTGGAATTACCGCCCGAGATCAAAGTGCATCCGACATTTCATGTCTCATTACGAAAGTCATTTTAGGACGACACCTTGTGGCCCGAACACAAGCAAGTGGTTAGGCCACGTCCCGACCTTGTGGAGATCATTTGGAACATGAGGTAGGAGGACATCCTCAAGTGTAGGAAGCCCAAGTGAAAATGAAAGAAAATGTACAAAGGAGTACTTGGTGAAATGGTGAGGATACCATGAGAAAGAAACCGCTTGGGTGGCGGCAAGAGACATGGTGAACACCAATGAATTGGTGAAGCACTTTGAAGAAACTAAGGCTAAGGATTCCAATAAAATGAAGCGTAGGCATTGATGAGGACATCAATCTCCTTTAGTGGGGGAGAGACGCTAGTAGCACAATTAGCTTCGAGGTTAATTACTCCACAACATGAACTTGTTCTTTGGCTTGAGGGAATAAAGTCCAAACTTTAGTGGTGCAAAGAGAAAAGTAGGAGATGAGGTCCTAGTCTTGTACTTGTGCTTGGTTAGTGGAAGAGGGGGAATAGACATGCCAAACTAGGTTGGGTAAGCCGAGTAATTGGGGGTCATGGCTTGGAGGGGCCTTGGATAAAACCAAGAAACTTCTTAGTTGTGGGCTTGTCCGGGCGGGGACAAGGTGATGGCGCGTGCTCATAAAAGTGCTACCCGCGAGCTAACGAAAGTTGGCGCATGGGAGTCATGAACCCATGTCTCGAAAGAGCAAAGTGGGAACCGAGTCGGGCGGGACTTGGCATCACCCCCGTGCGATCGAGGCGTGGCTTAACAATGGAAAGCCATCTCGGAGTTGCAACCGAGACAACTTAGTGGAAGCGTTGAGGTCTCGCCTAGATGTGTCACGTTAGGCTAGTGGAGCCTAACGGGGGAGGCCCCAAAGGAGGGGCAACCCAAGTGAGTCCCAAAGTAGGTTGGTCTAGTATAGGTTAGGTCCTTGGATGAAAGATCCAAGGTCGCTAACGGACCACCTAGGAACGACACCTTTGGGACTATGCCAAATTTGAAGAAGCATTGTGGGGGTCGCGCCCTAAGGTAAACACAATGCCACACCATAGAGGATGGCAACTTGAGAATTGGTGTGCCGACTACGAGTATAGTCGATGAGGGCATCGACTCCGTTTGGTGGGGGTGAGTGTCGCGCACCTCTCCATGAGGAGTGCCCGAAACACCATGGGCACAAGGGGGACCCCGGAGTGACACCCGGGACTTGTGGCACCGTTGGTGAGAGGGCCCAAGTGATCCTAGTGTGGATGAGGTCCCCGGGCGTTGGGAACGCCTCCCATCCACGAAGACTAGGAGGCACAAGGGTAAGGCCATGAGCTATGCGTAGCTCATGGCGTGGTGATTCTAGAATGCTCAAGAACACCTCAATCCGAGGTGTGAGCTAGGAGTTATGGCCATTTGAGTGGGGCGCTGTCCCGGGACAGCGCCCTGCTACAGCAGTGCCTGGGAGTGATTCCCGGGACTGCCAAGGTTCAAACAGGCATAACTTCCTCACCACTTGCCCGAATGGGGCAAGTGAGGAGTCCATCGGCATCTACGTGAAGCGTAGATGAAGATGGAGTGGTTGGTTGTTATGATCAGACATCATACAAGGAAGTTATGATGGTCTGAAGCTGCTGGGGGCTTCTAGGCCCAGCGGCTAAGGGAAAATGTCCACTTGGCCCCAACTCTTGGTAGAGAGACAAGAGGTTGGTTGACGGTGGGGTAGGGGCCCCGCGTAGAGTCCTAGAGGCTTATATGGGTGAGGTGGTGTGGCCTCACCCACCCGAGGCCGAACGGCAAGGCCTCCATGGGCTTTGGCCTATTGTGAGGCCATAGTTGCCTAGTATGCTTCGGGTTGTTGTAGTGTTGCTCCGGCAACGCGATGATCAACATAGGATTGGACTTCCATGGATGGAAGTCCACATTGGGGAAATGGGTTACCGATTAAGGGGTGAGTCCCGAAAGCAAAGTAGGAGGGTTGGTTCCCTCCTATGAACAATTGGTCCGGGGTAAGAGGAGCTATCCATTAGCATGGCGGAATGCGAATGGTTAGCGCTCGTAACCTTTGCTAGAAACGAAAATTGGCAAGATTGTTAAGGGACCTAGCAAGGGTTGCGACACGTCCCCTACGACGTCCGCCCCACCCGCGAGAACACGCTCATGGTGGACGACAGCGCTGCAAAGAACATGTTGAACCCGACGGCCAACTTCATAGTGTGCCCTACGTGGACGGTCGAGAAGGTCCGGGACCGATTTTTGTTAGACCTTAGTAAATACCTCCAGGCGCTCTGGGGAAGCGGACTTCCCGTAAACAATTTTGTTAGGAATAATCCCATAGGCGAGAGATACTTGGATCCACGAGACCATTTATACAGAGAGTTGTTATCTCACGCGAAATTTAACAAGCTCATTTGAGACAGTACGTGTGTTTGTATGTGTGTGTGTGTATATGCGCCTGCCCATTTTGTGTAATTTACGCTTCATATGTATCTTGATTTTCACGCGCTCTATCTCCCCCCTTTTCCTTGGGTTTTGTTTTGTTCCAATTTTGGATCCAGCGTTTGGAGCCCTCGATTGACGTCGTCAGCGAGTCAGACTTGGGGAGCTTCTTCTACGAGACCGTTTACGACGCCGCGTCAACCATCGACTACTCCAAGGAGCCTCTTAACGCCGGCGTCGTCGATAGCCCCCCACCCAAGCAAATCTTCCGGCGATCTGCGTCCCCGTCACCGCTCAAAGGCATAAATCGCAAATGCGTCCGGACATCCCCCTCTCGGCCCGGCGGCAGTAGTACACCTCAACGGCGGCTGCGGATGGACGCTCGGCCTACGAAGAGTGGAACCCTTCCTATTCCTTTGCGGGATGCCTTGCCCCTCCTCGCCAACTCCGACGGGAACGCCCCCGGTGACAAGGTGAACCCCCCCCCCCCCCAAAAAAAACATGGTTATCCGCGCATTACAATCATTTTGCACTTAAAAAATGAATGTGTGACACGTTTGGGTCTTCCTCCCTAAACTAACACATGTGTTCTTGCGTTGACGCGTTGCAGGTTGCTCCCACCCGTAAACCTATGCGGTCTAGTGCGTCCATCGAGTTGGAGCGTTTCTACTCCATGACCAGAAATGCAAGACAGTCCACTTCATCGTATTCGAATTCTTCGTCGTATAATTCGGGCGGCCGACGGAATACAAAATGTGTTATTGATGGCGTTCACCCCAAGAATGGCTATAGTCGCGGGGCGGAGATTTTCAGGAATGTTGAAGCAATGTGAGCAAAAGAAGCTGCAGCAAAAGAAAAAGAGGCAAAAGAAAAAGAGGCAAAAGAAAAAAAAAGCAAAAGAAAATGAAGCAAAAGAAAAAGATGTAGTATCCGAGGCTAGATAGGCCATAGTAGGCGTAGGGTTTTGGGCCATAGGCAAGAACATTTTGGGTCGCACTATCCAATGCATGTGTGGTGTTAGCATGATATGCATTTTACATGCCACACTTTGTATGTTTTTTTTTTGCAATAATACAAGTTAGACATGATTTCCCCTTCCATATGGTCTAAGGTTTGGATTGCCCTACCTAAACCATCACAAATATGAGTTTGGAATATTTTGTATGTAATATTATATTGGTTAACATATTAACCCTTCAATAAGATCTATGGTTTGGATTGCCCTACCTAAACCATATTCATACAAGCTCTAATATTTTGTGTGCAATAATATGAATGTTTTAAGGTTTCCCCTTAAATGTGGTCTAAGATTTGGATTGCCCACCCTAAACCATCACAAATATGAGTTATTTATGGGGTTCTTGGTCTAAACACCTGCTTCAAAGTGTTCGCATCTTACAACTTTCTCCAATATGTGTTTCATTTATCCTTGTTCTTATTTATGTGAATGTCTCAAAATGCCCAAAAAGTCTCAATTTAACGAATATAGTGTTAGAGGCAAGTATAGACTTACCAACTCGAGTTTCGAGTTTCCTGTTTTTGGTATGTTTCTCCAAGGATTGCATCCAATGCGTGTGGAGAGGTTGACTGTGAGCCCAAAATTGATGTCCACATTGGTTGTTAACACTTGTAAAATATTACAAGTGGTGTTTTGGTGATTTATGATTATTCACAAAAATATAAAAAGAGTGAAGCTTGAAGAAAACTTAGTTTGAAGCATTAGGCTTTTGTGGAGTGAATTTAAGTAGGAGAAGGACAAACCTTGGTAAAGTGTGGTAGGTAGAAAGCCAAGGTTAGTTAAATGTTTGAATTAGGATCCTTGTTGATCATTTGAGGGAGGAAGGCTTAGGAGATAGGATAAGAGCCTACAAAGTAGGAGGAAATCTCGAGGGCTTATCGTGAGCCTTGAGGGTGCTCACCCCTCAAACTCACTATATAATCCCTCATTCTTCCCTCACTCATCCTCTCTTTCCTTCGTGCTCCTTGGCACTCCACGTGTTATAAGTGTGGATGCGTGAGAAGCAAGATAGGAGCACGTGTGTGTGCATGGATGTAAGGTTAGGAGCCAAGGCTAGTTGGCCTTGAAGAGGGCTTGACCTCTTGTTAGTAATAGTTGGGCGTGAATGATTTAAAGTTCAATTTATGGCTTTGTTTGAATACTTGGATTTACATTGATTAGCCTTATACTTATGCGGATGTGTAAAGTCTCTTATTGGAGCATTTAGTTTTGTTGGACTTCATATAAATTTTTGAGAGCCAAAAAACCGAGACTATGTCCAAACTTCCAAAAACTAGTGAAAAAGTGTAAATTCAAAGGGAACAGCGTAGAATTGCGACCATATACTTTGTGGCAGTAGAAATATTATTGCATATTCATGTAGAGGACTTCATTACCTATCCATGGATATCAAGAACTCATTTTTTGGACTTCATATGAATTTTTGAGAGCTAAAAAACCGAGACTATGTCCAAACTTCCAAAAACTAGTGAAAAAATGTAGGTTCAAAGGAAACATCATAGAATTGTGACCATATACTTTGTGGCAGTAGAAATATTATTGCATATTCATGTAGAGGACTTCATTATCTATCCATGGATACCAAGAACTCATTTTTTGGACTTCATATGAATTTTTGAGAGCCAAAAAACCGAGACTATGTCCAAACTTCCAAACTTCGAGATTAAGGAGTGTAAGAAGACATAGTATAGACTTGGCTAAGTTGCGTATATTCCAACGATAGATTGGAATCATACATTGTATTACAAAGAGAGAAATTTCTACATGTCATTATAAACTTCTCCATTCGGGCTAGGACGAAATTGAAGGGTGGAGGCTTTTTGGTGACATTGACACAGGTCATCAGATAGGAACATGGAACTACAACCAATAGAGGAAGAACAGGAGCACAGAAGATCACGCGAACCATCAATGACAGAGAGTGAGCATCGCAACAATCCCAATAAGAGCGGATCAGACGAGGAGACAAAAGAATACTCAATTTGTACAGTTTGTTTGGATCACAGATAATATGCAATAAGGGTAGATACACATTTAGATTTTTGCAAAAATGGCATGTGAAATTGAGTTCTCTGAATATGGATGAAAATAAGTCACACTATAGATTGAATGGTAGGTTGAAAGGATTTCAGGTTAGGGGGAGTTGCTTTGATGAATGTTTTGTTATGTCACATTATGGGGTTCTCGGTTCCAAGAGGCGGTAGGGGGTGGATGTCGCGCACCTCTCCATAAGGAGTGCCCGCAACACTATGGGCACAGAGGGGACCCCGGAGTGACACCCGGGACTTGTGACGCCATTGGTGAGAGGGACCAAGTGATCCTAATGTGGGTGAGGGCCCCGGGCGTTTAGAACACCTCCCACCCACGAAGACTAGGAGTCATGAGGGTAAAGCCATAAGCTATGAGTAGCTTATGGCGTCCCAATTCTAGAACGCTCAAGAACACCTCAATCTGAGGTGTGAGCTAGGAGATATAGCACTTTGAGTGGGATGATGTCCCGGGACAGCGCCCTGGAACAGCAGTGGCCTGGGAGTGGCTCCCGGGACTGCAAAGGTTTAAACAGGCATAACTTCCTTGGTACTTGTCCGAATGGGGCAAGTGAGGTGTCCATCGGCATCAACGTGAAACGTAGATGACGATAGAGTGGTTGGTTGTTAGATTCAAAGACTGCACGTGGAAGTTATGAAGGTCTGAAGCTGCAGGGAGGCTTCTAGACCCAGCGGCTAAGGGAAAATGTCTACTTGGCCCCAACTCTTGGTAGAGAGACAAAAGGGATGTTGACGGTGGGGGAGGGGCCCCGCCAAAAGTCCTAGAGGCTTATATGGGTGAGGCGGCTTTGCCGACCGACCCCCCCGGAGCATACTTGGCAATGTGCTCCGGGTGGTTGTAGTGTTGTCCTACCAACACTATGACCAACTAAGGAGTGGACTTCCATGGATGGAAGTCCACCTTAGCCATGGGTTACCTACTAAGGGGAAGAGTCCCGAATGCATGTGTAGGAGGGTTTGGTGACCAAATATGAGATTGAAGGTCCGCGGTTTTGAAAGCTAACCATGCATGTGCGTGGGATGTGCAGGTTAGCGCTCGGGACACTTGCTAGGGTTGGAAAGTGATTGAGCTAAGTGAAGAAAAGCTAGCAAGGGTCGTGACAGTGGAGGTGTGAGGTAGGAGATATGCCAATTTCAGTGGGGCGCTCGCGTAGGACCAAGCCCTAGACATCATTGACCCGGGAATGGCTCCAAGTGGAGGATGTTTAGGTTGTGCTTGAGAGAAGGTAAGGTATTTAGTGATTTTGATTAGAGGCTGAAAATATTTGGTTGAAATTGAGTGTGAAATTTGGAATGTGGGGGGAGGTCTTGGAACCAACAGGGTGGAGGACGTCAATACTAATCAGGTCCCGTTCAACACATACCTTACCCTCTCGGAGCCGAGAGGGTCCCCGAAACAAAGATTGAACCCAACCCCCTACCCCTTCTCGGGGCCGAGAGCGTCATTACATGACACAACTTAGCCCCTAATATCTTCGGACCTTCATAACTTCCACTTGCAAAAAAACCCAACCCACCCACTAATCTACCACCTATTCCCCCTCAAAATCAGACTTAGCAAAAATCAACCCATATACATGAGCATCCTCACCCCCTCTCCTATAGTGTTTCGGTGCCGAAACACCCTCAAATGAGAAAAAATAAACCCAACCCACCCACTAATCTACCACCTGTTCCCCCTCAAAATGAGACTTAGCAAAAATCAACCCATATACATGAGCATCCTCACCCCCTCTCCTATGATGTATCGGTGCCGATACACCCTCAAATGAGAAAAAAAAAACCCCAACCCACCCACTAATGTACCACCAATCCCCCCTCAAAATGAGACTTAGATGTCAATGCACACCTCACTTGCCCCATTCAAGCAAGTACTGAGAAAGTTATGCCCCTTCAAACCTTAGCAGTCTTGGGAGCCACTCCCCGGCCACTGCTAAGGTTTGAAGAGGCATAACTTTCTGAGTACTTGCTTGAATGGAACAACTAAGGTGTGCATTGCCATCTACGTTGAATGTAAATAACAATAGAGCGGTTGTTTGTTAGATTTCGACAACGCAAGTGGAAGTTATGAAGGTCCAAAGATATTAGGGGGTTTGTTTTTTTTCATTTGAGGGGGTGAGGATGCTCATGTACATGGGTTGATTTTTGCTAAGTCTCATTTTGAGGGGGAATTGGTGGTAGATTAGTGGGTGGGTTGGGGTTTATTTTTTATTTTTTATTTTTTATTTTTTTTTGATTTGAGGGTGTATTGGCAAATCAACACATATACATGAGCATCCTCACCCCCTCTCAAATGGTGTATCGGTGCCGATACCCCCTCAAATGAGAAAAAAAAAAACCCAAACCAACCCACTAATGTACCATCAATTCCCCTTCAAAATGATACTTAGCACAAATCAACCCATATACATGAGCATCCTCACCACCTCTCAAATGGTGTATCGGTGCCGATACCCCCTCAAATGAAAAAAAAAAAACCCAAACCCACCCACTAATGTACCATCAAATCCCTTTCAAAATGAGACTTAGCAAAAATCAACCCTTCTACATGAGCATCCTCACCCCCTCTCCTATGGTGTCTCGGTACCGAGACACCCTCAAATGAGAAAAAAAAACCCAAACCAACCCACTAATGTACCATCAATTCCCCTTCAAAATGATACTTAGCACAAATCAACCCATATACATGAGCATCCTCACCACCTCTCAAATGGTGTATCGGTGCCGATACCCCCTCAAATGAAAAAAAAAAAACCCAAACCCACCCACTAATGTACCATCAAATCCCTTTCAAAATGAGACTTAGCAAAAATCAACCCTTCTACATGAGCATCCTCACCCCCTCTCCTATGGTGTCTCGGTACCGAGACACCCTCAAATGAGAAAAAAAAACCCCAACCCACCCACTAATGTACCATCAATTCCCCTTCAAAATGAGACTTAGCAAAAATCAACCCATCTACATGAGCATCCTCACCCCCTCTCCTATGGTGTCTCGGTACCGAGACACCCTCAAATGAGAAAAAAAAAACCCCAACCCACCCACTAATGTACCATCAATTCCCTTTCAAAATGAGACTTAGCAAAAATCAACCCATCTACATGAGCATCCTCACCCCCTCTCCTATGGTGTCTCGGTACCGAGACACCCTCAAATGAGGAAAAAAAACCCAAACCCACCCACTAATGTACCATCAATTCCCCCTCAGAATGAGACTTAGCAAAAATCAACCCATCTACATGAGCATCCTCACCCCCTCTCCTATGGTGTCTCGGTACCAAGACACCCTCAAATGAGAAAAAAAAACCCAAACCCACCCACTAATGTACCATCAATTCCCCCTCAGAATGAGACTTAGCAAAAATCAACCCATATACATGAGCATCCTCACCCCCTCTCAAATGGTGTCTCGGTACCGAGACACCCTCAAATGAGAAAAAAAAAACCCCAACCCACCCACTAATGTACCATCAATTCCCTTTCAAAATGAGACTTAGCAAAAATCAACCCATCTACATGAGCATCCTCACCCCCTCTCCTATGGTGTCTCGGTACCGAGACACCCTCAAATGAGAAAAAAAAACCCAAACCCACCCACTAATGTACCATCAATTCCCCCTCAGAATGAGACTTAGCAAAAATCAACCCATCTACATGAGCATCCTCACCCCCTCTCCTATGGTGTCTCGGTACCGAGACACCCTCAAATGAGAAAAAAAAACCCAAACCCACCCACTAATGTACCATCAATTCCCCCTCAGAATGAGACTTAGCAAAAATCAACCCATCTACATGAGCATCCTCACCCCCTCTCCTATGGTGTCTCGGTACCGAGACACCCTCAAATGAGAAAAAAAAACCCAAACCCACCCACTAATGTACCATCAATTCCCCCTCAGAATGAGACTTAGCAAAAATCAACCCATATACATGAGCATCCTCACCCCCTCTCAAATGGTGTCTCGGTACCGAGACACCCTCAAATGAGAAAAAAAAAACCCCAACCCACCCACTAATGTACCATCAATTCCCTTTCAAAATGAGACTTAGCAAAAATCAACCCATCTACATGAGCATCCTCACCCCCTCTCCTATGGTGTCTCGGTACCGAGACACCCTCAAATGAGAAAAAAAAACCCAAACCCACCCACTAATGTACCATCAATTCCCCCTCAGAATGAGACTTAGCAAAAATCAACCCATCTACATGAGCATCCTCACCCCCTCTCCTATGGTGTCTCGGTACCGAGACACCCTCAAATGAGAAAAAAAAACCCAAACCCACCCACTAATGTACCATCAATTCCCTTTCAAAATGAGACTTAGCAAAAATCAACCCATCTACATGAGCATCCTCACCCCCTCTCTCCTATGGTGTCTAGGTACCGAGACACCCTCAAATGAGGAAAAAAAAAACCCAAACCCACCCACTAATGTACCATCAAATCCCTTTCAAAATGAGACTTAGCAAAAATCAACCCATCTACATGAGCATCCTCACCCCTTCTCCTATGGTGTCTCGGTACCGAGACACCCTCAAATGAGAAAAAAAAAACCCCAACCCACCCACTAATGTACCATCAATTCCCCTTCAAAATGAGACTTAGCAAAAATCAACCCATCTACATGAGCATCCTCACCCCCTCTCCTATGGTGTCTCGGTACCGAGACACCCTCAAATGAGAAAAAAAAAACCCCAACCCACCCACTAATGTACCATCAATTCCCCCTCAAAATGAGACTTAGCAAAAATCAACCCATATACATGAGCATCCTCAACCCCTCTCAAATGGTGTCTCGGTACCGAGACACCCTCAAATGAGAAAAAAAAAAACCCCTAATATCTTCAGACCTTCATAACTTCCACTTAAAATGTCCAAATCTTACAAAACACCACTCTATTGTTATCTAAATTCAACGGAGATGGCAATGCACACCATAATTGTCACATTCAAGCAAGTACTCAGAAACTTATGCCTCTTCAAACCTTAGCAGTGGCCCGGGAGTGGCTCCCAAGACTTCTAAGGTTTGAAGGGGCATAACTTTTTTAATACTTGCTTGAATGGGGCAAGTGAGGTGTGCATTGCCATCTACGTTGAATTTACATAACAATAGAGTGGTATTTTGTTAGATTTGGACATTTTAAGTGGAAGTTATGAAGGTCTGAAGATATTAGGGGTTTTTTTTTTTCTCATTTGAGGGTGTCTCGGTACCGAGACACCATTTGAGAGGGGGTGAGGATGCTCATGTAGATGGGTTGATTTTTGCTAAGTCTCATTTTGAAAGTGAATTGATGGTACATTAGTGGGTGGGTTGGGGTTTTTTTTTTCTCATTTGAGGGTGTCTCGGTACCGAGACACCATTTGAGAGGGGGTGAGGATGCTCATGTATATGGGATGGTTTTTGCTAAGTCTCATTTTGAGGGGGAATTGATGGTACATTAGTGGGTGGGTTGGGGTTTTTTTTTCTCATTTGAGGGTGTCTCGGTACCGAGACACCATTTGAGAGGGGGTGAGGATGCTCATGTAGATGGGTTGATTTTTGCTAAGTCTCATTTTGAGGGGGAATTGGTGGTACATTAGTGGGTGGGTTGGGGTTTTTTTTTTCTCATTTGAGGGTGTCTCGGTACCGAGACACCATAGGAGAGGGGGTGAGGATGCTCATGTATAATGGCTTGATTTTTGCTAAGTCTCATTTGGAAGAGGAATTGGTGGTGCATTAGTGGGTGGGTTGGGGTTTTTTTTTTCTCATTTGAGGGTGTCTCGATACCGAGACACCATAGGAGAGGGGGTGAGGATGCTCATGTATATGAGTTGATTTTTGCTAAGTATCATTTTAAAGGGGAATTGGTGGTACATTAGTGGGTGGGTTGGGGTTTTTTTTTTCTCATTTGAGGGTGTCTCGGTACCGAGAGACCATATGGGATGGGGTGAGGATGCTCATGTATATGGGTTGAATGTTTTGTAAGTCTGATTTTGAGGGGGAATTGGTGGTAGATTAGTGGGTGGGGTTGGGTTTTTTTTTTTCATTTGAGTGTGTTTCTAGTACTAGGCAATGTATAAAGCGAGGATTCTTTTAATCCTGTTGATAAGGGTCCTCAAATTTGTTATTGTCCGACAGTCACTGCTTACAAAAATTTTATGAAGTCACACATCATTAGGGAGATTCATGTCTTGTGGTTGTTGTAGAGGTAGGTAAACTTCAAAATGATTTAAACTCCTCGTTGAATGGAACTAGTTGAATGCTTGTTCTATTCACCCTTAACCTAGTTTTATTGAAGTCATTTGTCATGTACAAATTGTGACAATCTCCTTTGATTGTGCATCACTCAAAAGACAAAACCCGGCACTACAAGGGTTCTCCGGAGGACCATCCCTGTTTGGACTTGATTCTTGGAGATATACCGGAAAGTCTTCCTGTTCCTGGCATATCAAACCCACCATCATCCATTCCCGCTTGGAATCAAGAATCGAAAGAGTCGTTACAACCACTAATTGACTTTGCCGACGAACATTTGCACGACGATGGGGCAATTATTTTGTTTCACCCTTTTCGCATGAGTACGAAGTCCAATATTCTTGGATATTGCAAATCGTATGGTTTTGCAATTCGGAAAGAGTGGTGGGAAATGAACCGCCTTCATCTTACATCCCCAATAAATCCAGCATCAACTGTAAGATAAAGCTTCAACCTTCTTTCTCATCACCGCATTCAGTTTCAATTTCATCCTTAAGTTAGTTGTGTTGTTTACTTTGTAAAGTAATATTGATTTTTATGTCGGGTACATTGTAGACCATGAGGTTCGTTATTTCATTGGCGGTCAGGAGCGTGCCGGGGTCACCTGCATCGAAGTTTTCATTTCGCCATGTCCCTGAATTGGATCCTTATGGGGTGGATGTTGCACGGGATGATATTCTCCAGAACTTGGTCTCTCGTGAGGACTAGCTAACTAATGGATCCACACCATGGCGAGGGCCTCGTGAAAAGTCCGTGTTTCTAATGCAAATGCTAATTGAAGCATGTAGCTCCCCATGTGTCGCAACCCTTGCTAACCCCCTTAGCAATCTTGCCAATTTTCAATTCTAGCAAAGGTTACGAGCGCTAACCATTCGCATTCCGCCATGCTAATGGTTAGCTCCTCCTACCCCGGACCTTATAGTTCATAGGAGGCAACCAACCCTCCTACTTTGCTTTAGGGACTCACCCCTTAATCGGTAACCCATTCCTAGATGTGGACTTCCATCCATGGAAGTCCAATCCCATGTTGATCATCGCGTTGCCGGAGCAACACTACAACAACCCGAACCATACTAGGCAACTATGGCCTCACATTGGGCCAATGCCCATGGAGGCCGTGCCGTTCCGCCTCGGGTGGGTGAGGCCACACCACCTCACCCATATAAGCCTCTAGGACTTCACGCGGGGCCCCTACCCCACCGTCAACCAACCTCTTGTCTCTCTACCAAGAGTTGGGGCCAAGTGGACATTTTCCTTTAGCTGCTGGGCCTAGAACCCCCCAGCAGCTTCAGACCATCATAACTTCCTTGTATGATGTCTGATCATAACAACCAACCACTCCATCTTCATGTACGCTTCACGTAGATGTTGATGGACTCCTCACTTGCCCCATTCGGGCAAGTATTGAGGAAGTTATGCCTGTTTGAACCTTGGCAGTCCCGGGAATCACTCCCAGGCACTGCTGTAGCAGGGCGCTGTCCCGGGACAGCGCCCCACTCAAATGGCCATAACTCCTAGCTCACACCTCCGATTGAGGTGTTCTTGGGCTTTCTAGAATCACCACGCCATGAGCTACGCATAACTCATGGCCTTACCCTTGTGCCTCCTAGTCTCCGTGGGTGGGAGGCGTTCCCAACGCCCGGGGCCCTCACCCACACTAGGATCACTTGGGCCCTCTCACCAACGGCGCCACAAGTCCCGGGTGTCACTCTGGGGTCCCCCTTGTGCCCATGCTGTTTCGGGCACTCCTCATGGAGAGGTGCGCGACACCATGGGATATTATTCTAGATTGCACGGCATCGACCGGTATGTCTTTGTAATCTTTCATTTCAGTTGGTTAATGGTTAATATTTTTTTGCTCTGAAAATTTATTGTGGTTTTTCCACCAAGTTTTTCCAACTTCTTTATTTGTAGGATCTTCCATTCATGCATGCCGCAATGTGCACCGTCACATTGCGGCATTAGAGGCTGATGTTGATATTTTTGAGGCCTTACTTGCTCCATTGATTTATCTCTAGAGCAGCCTCTGCAGTCACTATTGAAGACCGTGTCACTAGTTTAGAGGATCATGAGGGTGAAGATATCCCCATTGAGAGGATTGTGAAAAGATCTCGCTTTACTAAGTGAGTATGGTCCATAAAAATTCTCTTACTAGTGTTATGTTTTTTGCTGTCATTTCTTCTAAAGTTGAGTTATGAACATGGTACCATTGGCATTTGCAGATGCGATAAATTGAGCTATCCTATTCACCGGCCTTTTTTTTGTGATCCTAAATTCAATCCCAGCCCTCCAAAGTCTTGGCAACTTCTTACATATGCAAATGATATTGCTAATCAACTAGCTGGAGGTTTTTATCAGACTTTTACATCTAAATATCGTCCGGGAAGAGTTTTAGAGTTTTGGATATAGAAGCTTTAGAATCTGATGGTCATGCCTCCTCTGATTCAAATATTAGTGATTCTAGAATGTCTTCATCATCAGGTGATCATAGTGATTCGGATTTGATGTAATAGCTTCATGTGTATGTCTGTGTACTATCTAATATACCGTTTTTTCTTCCGTTGGTTTTTTCATTTTATGCACTCATTCCGCATGGAATTCATTGTATGTGTATTACTTTCGGAGTTTATGGGATATTGTTTAAAATATTTTCGAACACCACTTGGTTTCTTGTTAATGTTTGAGTTAACGAATAATTTTATTGTTCATCACTTACTTCCATAATCGGCGTATTAGTTCATACCATTCTCATGTTTCTTTAAGGGTTTCCACTATTATTCTATTATGGTTTTCATACACTTTTTCAATGATTGTTTGCGATTTTAGGCGAATGCTGGTTTGAATAAATGACCCTAAACCATTACTGTCACCTCATGAAACGTGGCATTCAAGTGTCTTTACTAATATCTCTGCATGAGTATGTTCAATGATATGAGGTGCACACCTATATTACACAATGGTCTACAAGTTCACTAAAGTGTATACCAACGACACTAAATTCTAAACATAAAACCCCTAGGCCTTGTCCAAAGTGGCCATGCCGAGACCGAACATGAAATCTAAGCCATTGGGCATGTCGAGACCCAAATTGAAACCAATGATTCGATTTCAAATTTATGGAGTCAGGTTGAATGTAGCTAAACATGAAACCCAAACATGGCATGCCTACATTCAACCTGAAACCATAAACTTCACCTCAAATCAGACAGCAAATCCCAAGGCCAACAAACCTCGGATCCGAGGCCTCCTGCAAAGTAGCCCATCCACTTGAAATGACGAGACCCACCCAGAAACCACACCCTTTAAACACAATCAGAATGTAGGGGCTCAAGCCATGAGGCCTCGGGTCCGAGGCCTTCTCCCAGTGGGACTTCATCCACCTCAAATAACAACCTGTAACCATCCGAGACCCATTCCCAACCTACAAACCTTATACCCAATCTGAAATGATACCGCAGCCACGAGGCCTCGGATCCCAGGCCTTCTCCAAGTGGGACTTAGTCCACCTCAAATGACAAGTTGTAACCATCCGAGACCCATTCCCAACCTACAAATTAAACCTTATACCCAATCTGAAATGATACCACAACCACGAGGCCTCGGATCCCAGGCCTTCTCCAAGTGGGACTTAGTCCACCTCAAATGACAACCTGTAACCATCCGAGACCCATTCCCAACCTACAAACCTTATAAGAGAATGTGCAAGCAAATATAGTATAGGTTCCTCAACCATGGTTATAGGTTCCTCAACCACGGTTATAGGTTATTTTTGTCAATAAATATTTCAATATTTAGCTTTACACCGTGGTCATAGGGCATGTTTTACCACACAAAATTTCAATATTCTACAAAACTTACCGCTCACCGCTCACTGCTCACCGCTCGCAAAATAGCTTTTCCCGGCACGTATGTGCTGTGGAAGATGTTGTACTCGAACTTGATTTGGTTCTCGTACAAATCGGTGACGACGGATAGCTTCTCCGTCTCCACAATCCACAGCCATACGTGCGGCTCCCTCATTGTTGGCGATTTGTGTTCCATGAATTTCGCCATGAAGGGGTTATAAAAAGGCTCCCCCTTCGACCCCTGTTTGTAAGCACCCAGGATCCCCCTGAAGTCGATGACCACAAAGGGACAACCCCTTCGGTCCTCCTTGATCTCGGCCCTGCTGATGGTGCCATCCCACTTGGAAAAAGTGGTCCTCTCGACACCCGTTGTGACCACACAAAATCTTGCGACACCCTTGAATGTGGCGTTCCTCTTCCTCTCCAAGGAGACGTACCGCTGAATCTCTTCAGGTTCAGTTTCTGTTTTTTTCGCTCTGTTGTTCCCCTTGAGCTTCAGCACGGCGACGTGTTCCTTCACCAGACTCCGCATCGAGGCACCGTTGATGTTGTACTGAGCCTTGAACTCCTTCCATTTTGCCCAGTTGACATCGCCATCGGCTTGGAAGAGGTGCATCTCAGGCAGTAGTCCACTGATCTCCCGCATGGCAGCGGTCTTCAGCTTCCTGTGATCGCACCACTCCTTTATTGAGTATGTGCCGGGCTTGTGCTTCGGTCTCCTCAAAAATATTTTGGGATAAGGGATCGTCCTTCCCATGGTGTTACCAAGGAGGTGCACCGCACACCGTTGCAACTCTGACTCAGTCAGTCCTTGGAGGGGCCTGAAAATTTCTCTAAGTAGAGGAGGGGCCTCTCCGGTCTTGTCGTTGCTGTACTTCTCCTCAGTGTCGGGGTTCACTACGTCGCCTGAGCTGTGCGCGTCGAAGAACTGGGTCCACAAATCCCAGGTTTCTCTGTTGCAGCAAATCAGCCGAAGCTCACCTTTGAGCTCCAGAACTGATTTTGTGCTCGTGGACTTCATGTCGATGGAGGTAAACTTGTCGACCATCGCATCATAGAACACCTGCAACATACAATGAAGAATGTCAATGTTTAATATCAAACACGAACGCACGTTCGTAAGTTGACAACTTTAGAAATATGTGAATACAACTTATACTTTACGAACGCGCGTTCGTGAACTCACCTTCCACTGTGGGGATTGGGTCTTCGCATTCTCCCTCTCTTTAGGCGGGCACCCGTGCGCTACCCAGACGTCTCTTGCCGCCACTATATTCGCCGCCCAGGAGGCCTCGAATGCCTTGATCTTGTTCCCAGAATTCAAAAATGTGGATATCTTGCGCAGCTTGTCCCAGTCGTCAGACCACACCAAAAAAACCTTCCAGTAGCGCAAGTCCGCTTTGAGCTCGTGCTGGAAGTTATCATCTTTGAGGATCAGTTATGATGCCTCCAGGCTGTGTTGTCCATCGATTATCCAAAATTCTCCCTTCTCGATTCTTGGCCAATCATTCTCAGTGGGGCGTGACAAAAAACCCTTGGGCATCACGCAGACGGTCTGCCTATCCCACTTGACATTGTTCATCAGGTTATTAATCTGCCACTTTACGCCTCTGCTTTCACGAGACCTCACCACCCACTTGTTCGGGGATTTCTCGCACTTGAAACAGTCCATGTTGAAAGTGAAGTGGCGTCCCATAGGCCAGCAATCCTTGGAGTAGTTGTTGAAATCTCGAAGGATTTTTGTCGCTTTCGCCGCGTCTGGATTTTCTCCCTTCTTCAAAGGGGTCGGCATCAGTGGCGGAGAACTCACCTTAGCGCCTTCCGTCACTCCAGACTTCTCCATATCCTCCCTTGATCTCTTGGATGGAGTTGAGTGTCTGCTGGGCCCTTCGGTCCCCCTGCTACCCGAAGGCACAGGCCGCGGAGCACTTCTCGATCCTCCGGCCCCCGAAGCAGATGGTTTTCTTGGACTTTTCTTTTTTTTATTTGCCTCCGCGGCCACACTGTTGAACTTAGAAATATTCAAGGTCAGGGCTGTCAACTTCCTCGCCGTCCAGTGTTGACTTAGGGCATATTTAGTGAAGAGAGCATCCAGGTTGAAATGCTTCGCATCGGATGCGACATTATGGCATGCATACGCGTAGGAGAATGGGTGCAATAGGTAGTTCAAAAGGAGGTTGATATGGTCTTTTTTATTTTTCATGTCTAGAATAACAAAATCTCCTTGTGCCTCCACGGACTCTATCTCCCAATTCTTTGTCTGCACCCATTGGTCTAGTTGGTCAGCCCTTGTCTGCAGCTCATAAGTGAATCGCAACGCAAACAACCCTTCCTCGGTATTCGTGGGGATTGCCGTCCACTCAACCATGACTTCTTCTTTTGGGACATAGTTGTCGTTCCCATTCGTATCCGAGACACCTTCTGGAAGGCGCTCCACTGGCACTGCGAACAAGTCGATCGCGTTTCTGCTAGCTTTAGCCATCTGCATCACACAAATGCAAATCAGAATTGGTTTTACGAACGTTCGTTCCTAAACACCGTGCCATGCAGATTATTTTCATAGTTTGGTTTTGGACATACGAAGTTTTGAATGCTTTATGCATTTCAGGGATCGTTTCAAAGACATTCACATTGGTTCACATCTTTTACGAACGCGCGTTCGTAATTGGAGATGCCTTGTTATTAGTATTTTGTACATAACTATACGAACGTGCATTCGTAAAGTAATGTGATATATTGGAACCTACTGAGGTAGATTTGGTATCGTGATTGGATTTAGGGACTTATATGAATTACAGCATGGATATAACCTATTTTGGAGGAAGGGTTTCAAACGCACGTTCGTAAACGTAGTCTTTGAGATCCAAAGAGTCTTTACGAACGCGCGTTCGTAAAAGGTATATATGATGCGCGGCACATGTATTTACGAACGTGCGTTCGTAAAAAAGGTGTATATTATGCACGTCACATGCATTTACGAACGCGCGTTCGTGAAAAGGGTGTATATTATGCGCGGTACAGGCATTTACGAACGCGTGTTCGTAAATGAGCCTGTTGTTTGTTTTTATATTTATTATTATTATATCCGTACATATACGGATATGTATATATACGAATTCGTATACATACGTATGGCAAGGGGTTGCTTGCTGTGTCTCAGGAAAGCTTGCACTCGTGCCTGCAAGTCAGAAAGGTGAGATTGAAGAAAACAATACAATCAAAACATATAGACTTGGAATGTGACAGAATTCAGAATGAGGATCCGAACTTGACTTCCAAAACATATGCCATTCAATAATGAACAAATATAGACTGTGAAGGATCTGAAAAGGGAAGGAATATTGTGCTTACTCTGAAATTTTACACACCCAAAACCTGCTTGCTCCCTTGTTGAAAACCCCAACAAACCCCACAAAAGCAAGGTGATTTGAAATTCAAATGCACCACTGCACCACTGAAATTGCCTTCAGACTAGTTGTTGCATGCTATATACAAACCCTAACTAACACTCTGATGTATATGCAACTCAAAATGTTGTATATCTCAAGCTGCTACTCTAAGACTTGCAATTATCAAGCTTCTAGCTTGAGTATCCTAATATTAAGCTTCCAACTCTCAAGCTTTAAACTCTGCAAACTTTAAACTCTCCAACTTTCAACTCTCCTAACTCGAGTTCTCTATTCTTAAGCTGCAACTCTCAAGGGACTCTCAAGAACTCTTAACACTTGCGCCTACAAATGAAGTGCACCACACAAAACTAAAAAATGCTAGAGCTTCACCTCTAAACCCTAAACCAACCCGGCGTTCCTCCTCTCTCTGCTCCAAATGAGAATGAGGAAGGAGAGGAGGGGGCGCGGGGAGGTAGCCTGCGCCTCTAGGGTTTCCCCTCGGGCTGCCACATGGCCGCTTCCCATTGGGGAGGGAAGTGATGGGTCATGCTAGCAAGATGAGGGGATTGAATGGAGAGATAGTTAGGTCCGTCGGATGAAGAGATAGGATGGGGTGGAGAGATGAGGGGATGGGATGGGGATAGGATGGGGTGTGGGATGGGTGGATGGGGGGGATGGGTTGGAATTCATTGGGGTTTAGTAATTTAATCGAAGACATTTTCATACATATACATAAATATATGTCTAAGCACATAAATATATTCAATGTGACTTAATAAAGTGATTTGCAATGGAAGCACTAACCGATTTGACATAAATATATGTCATCACAATAAGAAATGTAAATATATATTACACCATTTGCACTTACTTTGAGACTTTCCCAAGTCTCTCATTAATAACGAAAATAATCCAATTTGGATGTATAAGCAATAAAGGCACGTTAATTTCAAGCTTTGTAATATATATATGCCTCCATCACATAATTTTAAAGAGTTCAATACAAATACATGTATTTAAAATGCTACATCCCCTTCATCTACTTTAGATTCATTGTAAACATCTTCTAGACAGGGAGTATGAATTCAATTTCTACAATGCACATCATGTAGTAGGGATTCGATGGAAACCCTACCCCCAAGAATGTGTAATAATATAGTGTTTTCAAATATATAGTGTTTTCATAATTGAAATACCTTTCAAGTTGTTAAATGGTTCCTCAAATAATTTAATATAAGATCCATAAAATATGTCCCGCTTTAAGATTGGTGGGAAGGGTTTAGGATTTTCTTACAAGAGGTGCACGAAAAATCCAATTTCAAATATTAGGCTTTCAATTCAGTTTATTATGTATGAACTTGAACTACACTAAATATGATATTTAGTGTTTGATTAGATTTAGTGTTTTACCAGCCTACTATGCTCAACACTACGTTTCAATTCTTTGATAATTAGTGTTAGACATAAATGCGCCGCCGCCGCCTTCCTTGTTGCCACCTCTTTCCCAGAAACAGTCAATCGCCTTCCTTGGTGCCACCTCTTTCCTACTAAACACTAAATTTGTGCATGTAATTTCACATAATTATTACATTTAATGTTTAGATGATATTTAGTGTTTGAGTTTACATTTAATGTTACTTACTTTCATATGGTTAGTGATATTTAGTGTAGTGTTCGTATTTAGTGTATCTAACACTATATATCATATTTAGTGTACTGCATTTCACCCAATGGTCATTGAATGTTTGGCTCGCATCAAATGTCAGCTGAAAATAAATTAAGTAAGTGCAATATGGATTTATGAGTAGTGAATATAGTTTTTGTGTAAACCCTATTATATTAACAACTAGACCCGCACATCCCTCACAAACCCTAAACCCTAAACCCTAAACCCTTGGTTTTTTCACCATCCCCACTATATGGGGGAATGTTGTGATCCAACCTAATAGTGTTGTGTGCATTTTAATCACACAATGCATAAGTGGGACCCCATCTAGGTATGGTTTCAATTCATATCATTACAGTATCTTATGCACCATTCCAAATTAATTCAACATTGCCACACAATGCTGAATCAATTCACTATTTGCAAACCTGGAGTTGCATTTGAATTATTAAGATATAAAGTATATCTAGGCATGGTTTCAATTCATCTCCTTAATCTACCTTACTAGCTTGCATGAATTCACCAGGGTTTTTTATTGGTGTTCATGCATTTGATGAGTATTTGCCGGAATAATGTACATAAATGTTATGTATCTACATGTAATGTGTATATATGTAGAGTATATATATATATATATACATGTAAGAAACATATATATAGATATATAGATATGTAAAAATATATAAAAATATACAATGTATATATAAACATATAAATATAAATATCTACATATAAATATATACTTCGATATGTATATAGGAATATACATTTTATTTTTTGGTTCGGGAAACCTTAGTCAAACCTAAGGTGGGCAACGGATGAACATATTATCAATGCGTACATGCCATATATATTCAATACAGAAAGTTATTTATGTCCCGCATGAATAGAATGGCATATTGTTAGGGTAAAGTAGGCGGCGGGAATCCGCTTTTCAAAGAGCATCCAAGGGATTTTGAACCATGTATCGAGGAATACTTAAAGCTCTCCCCCACATTGCAGAGCTCTTTTTTGCGGCAGACTCCAAGTGTGCGCTCCAGACACCCGACGGAGGGCGCTCGACCCATTTTCCTGTGCGTGAACCGTACACTCACAGGTGTCAGACTGCCTTATTCCTCAAATACCGCCGCAAATACCGGAGACTAACGAACGTGCGTTCGTAAATCTGGAGTGCGCGCATGTGTGTAGGGATCAGATATATAGAGGTTGGTTGGATATTTACGAACGTGCGTTCGTAAATACCGCTTTGACATATATTATACATCCATAGATTTATAGACCCATAGATAATTCTGCAGTCAGACAATATGACAATGTTAACGAACGAGCGTTCGTAAATGCGAATTTGGACGTCCGACATTCACTGGCAATGGGCAAGAGTCCACGAACGCGCGTTCCTAAACATTGAAAGCGCGGAGACGGAGCATGGTTCATCCTCAAATAACAGTGGGGAGTTTACGAACGTGCGTTCGTAAGTGTCAACGCTTGTTTTCAACATGCGGAGACTCATGAATATAATGGGTAGGAATATGTATATAAAATACTGGAGATTTACGAACGCGCGTTCGTAAATCTGGAGTGAGCGCATGTGTTTAGGGAACATATATATCGAGGTGGGTTGGATGTTTATGAACGTGCGTTCGTAAATACAGACTTGACATATATTATACATCCAGAAATATATAGACCCATAGATGATTATGCAGTCAGATAATATGCCAATGTTAACGAACGAGCGTTCGTAAATGTGCATTTGGACGTCCGGCATTCACTGGTAATGGGCAATATACCACGAACGCGCGTTCGTAAGCATTGAAAACTCGGAGACGGAGGATGGTTCATCCTCAAATGACATTGGGTAGTTTACGAACGTCCGTTCGGAAGTGTCACCGCTTATTTTGAACATCCGGAGACTCAGAATTATAAGGGGAAGGAATATCTATACGAGTTTGCAAACGGAAGTTCCTAAGTAGCATCGAGTTCACCAGATACACATATGACGTGCGAGAGTTCACGAACGGGCGTTCGTGACTTCCCCATGGAAGTCTCAGCGATGCATTCAGGACACCTCCCTGGGCATGCACACACTTATATATGTATTCACAACAAAATGTGAGACATAGATACGAACGTGCGGTCGAATAAATGCAAGGAATGTCTCTAGATCATGACTTCGGGATGTGGGAAACTGCTCCATTTGCCCCACATATAGAGAGTATGGGCGAGGGATGTGGATGGGGGGCACATGGAAGAAGGCATTCATATGCGTCACTGACTTGGAAGTTTTGTGTACGCATACAACAAGCATCCCTCCACAATGGATACGGTCCATGTTTTAGTTGACATACAGTATGACGGGGATCATTCGAACGCCCGTTCGTATATATGCCCAATTCAAACAGCATCGTATCGATATGCAGACGAACGTTTGGATATCCCCACTGTGACTTGTTCTGGATTGTGACTTAGGGAGACTAAATTCTTGCCGTCTTTGTGATTGACTTCGACTTGTGGTGATTCCATGTTCGCGTCTTGAGGTGGGTGGGCGATGGATATGGGAGATAGTGCATTTGAGTTGTCGACGAATGCTTCATCGTCGGATACGGAATGTCGCCTCTCGTCGCCATCGGAGGATGATATTCGGTGGGTGAACGTCCTGGGTGTGTCTGGGGATTCATCCTCCCATGAGTCCTTGGAAGGGCAGGAACATTCCCAACATTCTGGGGATGGTAACGACGACATTCCATTGTGTGCCGGTTTCGGGAGGGAGCAGTGGGTGGACCTTGATGTTATTCTTGTGAACGAGGATGGTGTCCCTGTGGCAAATGACATTTGTAGAAACTCCGATACCCTTGAATGTATTGATGCCAACCCCCTGGGATTGGATGATGTTGGTGTTTGCATCTTGAATTCTTTGCTTCCATTGGAAGTCCCGTTGACTTGGAGATTTTCCTTGCGGCGATGGCCCCTGTGTCGAGTTCTCCATGAAGAAGTAAGCTTGTGGGATCATGGGCGACGGCACAAGCAAACGCAGTCAGCTTTGTTGGCCGCAAGACATCCTCGGAAAGGTCTGCGCAAATACGATTCTAGTCGCGTGTCTGGCAAACAAAAAGAACGTAGACGGGATTGCATACTTGGAGAGGACTCTATCCGTCAAGTGTCCACAAAGGACTGTTGCGTGAAGAAATGTTGCCAATTTTTTCCGCGGGAAAAAATTAGGTCCCTGCGTCAAGAGATGTGGCTTGCAGATTTTCGTATGAGGTCAGCAAAAAAACTTGAGGTCCACAGGAATTTGCACGTTGACACCCACGGCAATAAGGTGGTTACCCTTGAGAATGTGGAAGTGTGTTGCACTGCATGGTATTCCATCCATGCAGTCTCCAAGGCTGATTTTTATAGGTTCAGGAAGTATTCTTTGTTGGGTCGCCGTTCTCGATTTCATGGCAACTCGGGCACCAAGAAACCTAGGAAGGCTACACTCCAAGCGTCCGCGACACTCTCCACCATCATAGTGCCGTTGGCTGATGCAATGCCTCACAAGACGAGGACATTGTCGTCCGGGGAGAAAGTTGTTCAAATGGTGTTGCCCACGGGCACAAAATGGAAGAACATCTTAACGGACATAAACGAAGTGGGTCGCAAAGCTGGATGTGGACACATTTCTTTGTCCAAGTTGAGTGTAATTAAAAACCAACAGTTTGCAGAGTACATTTTGAAAAGACCCGGGGACAAGTTTGCCAGGTGTACGGCTTGTGAAAAATACAAAGGTCTTCGAGACGCCCATCCTATAGGCACAGAGTCCCATACTAGACACCAAAGAAAATACATTGAGCATGTCAACAAGCAGGAGGCCCACCGTCAAGATTACTACAAGAATCATGCACTATCGATAATGAGGCCTGCGGAGGTCCTTACTGTCATCCATGATAAAATGGACCATGCCAAAACCGCGTGCCCTTGTTATGCACGCAAAATAAAAGCCACGGATGGTCTCTTCAAGTTGCCCGTAGCTGTCACAGGTTCATATGGAATCACAAATGTGTTTGGAAGGATTTCCAATGTGTTTGGGTTTGTTTGGCATATGTCAAACTTCATCCGTCCGTTGAGTGGTTATCCCATATTTTTGTTGTTTATCCATCGTTTTTTTTCCGCAGGTATGATCGCCCACGGCCATGGGGACGTTAAATATGCCCATTATGGTTTGGATTTTTACCCTGGCGATGCCAACCACACGGTTGGTTCATTTGCAAAACTCTTGCGCGATCTTGAGAAACCGCCGATTCACTCTTCCCGTGCCCTTTTTGATGGTTGTGGAACGACACCCCTTTATGAGGCAGTGCTTCAAGGGAAGGAGATTTGTATGTCGGCATTGCCGGAACTACCTACAGAACCCATTTGTGCAAAACCATTGCCTCCAACTTTCCATGTTCAACTTGATAATTGTGCTAAAGACAACAAATGTCGATATGTGTTTTGTTTTTGGTCATTGCTTGTGGCAAAAGGCATATTCAAAGAGGTGTTTGTGTCTTTCTTGATGGTGGGACACGCACACGACGACATTGATGCATCATTTGGACGTTGGAGCATGAAGTTGCATGAAGAGGATTTTCCCACCATACCGCTTCTCATGAAATCATACATGGATTTGGACAATGTGCCCGTGATCCCGCACATGATAGAGGAAGTACCAAATTTCAAGGCCTTCATCAAGCCATACATGCTAAAGGGAGAGGACCGTTTGGTGGGACATACGAAAGCACAACAATTCCGCTTCTATATGAGGGATGATGGTGTCCCGGCTATGCAGTTTAAGCTTTTGTGCACATCTCCTAATTGGTCTCCAGAGGATGGTATACTCGTGTGGCGTCAGAACGAGGATGGGAAATGTTTGCTTCCGGATGGGGATCCGAAGCCTTGCAAACCCGACCCCATAAAGAATGGGCTGGAAATCATCAAAGGCATATCCGGATTCATTGACTATTGGAAAGAGTTGTGTGAGGAAGACATTACCAAACGTGTTAGGGATACTTATAAACCGTTGATCGTGTATTGGGATCGCATTCGCTCAGCCTTGATGGCGACACACGTATAACTTTGACACTCCGCAGCCGCCGGGCCGAGAGGGGGACGTCCGGACGCATTTGTGATTTATGCCCTTGAGCGGCGACGGGGACGGAGATCGCCGGAAGATTTGCTTCGGTGGGGGGCTATCGACGACACCGGCGTCAATAGGCTCCTTGGAGTAGTCGATGGTGGACGCGGCATCGTAGACGGTCTCGTAGAAGAAGCTCCCCAAGTTTGATTCACTGACGATCTCAATCGAGGGCTCCAAACGCTGATGGCAAAATTAAAACAAACAAAACCCAAGGGGAGGGGGGAGGGGGAAGCATGTGAAAATCGATATAAATTTGAGGCATAATATATCACACAAATGGCACACCATATACTATCTCAAATGAGTTTATTATATTTTGCGTGAGAGTACAACTCTCTGTACATATAGTCCCTCGGATCCATGTATCTTTCGCCTATCGGATGACAACTAAGGAACCGGGGCACGGGTAGTCCGCTCCCCACGAGCGTTTGAAGGTACTTAAGTAGGTCTAACAAAAAGCGGTCTCGGACCTTCTCGACCGTCCACGTCGGGCAAACTATGAAGTTCGAGGTCGGGTTCAAAATGTTCTTGGAAGCGCTGTCGTCCACCATCAACGTGTTGTCACGGGTGGGGCGAACGTCGTAGGGACAGCCCACCATGGTTGGACGCTGGTCCCATACGACTGGCTTCAAGACCTTAAGAAACTGGTTTACGGCGGGGTTGTTGGGCTTCTTCACAACCCTGCCCTCGGGGGTGTATAATGCTTTACAAGAATCCTGTCCTAGGACCAAGCACGGGGGTTGGAGTCCCTTGAAGATGAACTCCACGACGGCCTGGGTGTTCTCGGACTTCATGGAGCTCCAAACGATCACCCACCATTTGGATAGGGCGACCTGTAGGAAGCGCCGAAGCCACGGGCGGAGGTACACTAGCTTGCTTTTGATGTACGCGGAGGGTCCATCGTAGTTGGCGTCCTCGGGCTTGCAGAAAGGCACCGTGGGGACCTTGGGACAGTGCACGCACTGGACGAGGACCCCGTTGAGGTCTAGCACCAGGAACCGTGTCTTGGGTGGCGGAGACGGGGAGGGCAAAATCGGGGGGACCACCACGCTGTCCTCCACGCTCCTCGGGGAGGACCGGTGGGGAGCCGCGACGCTATGCTCCGATCCCTGCGGCGACGAGCGAGAGAAGGCGGCGAGGACTATGTTATGCTATGTCCATCTCAAGCAGAGCGGGAATTTTGTGCAAACACAAGAAGAATTAGACCATTGGTGGCAACAAAACATACAAGGGGGAACAACATACATTGGGACACGGATGCTAACATATGGGTGCCAAAAATAATAATTTTATTGTTACAAATCTCTATGTACAATTTGATGGGGGGGGGGGGCGGTGAACGAGGGCATTCACACTATCCTAATTGTACATCTACAAAATTGGTTGCGCCCCGCCAAGGTTGAGCGTAGTCGAGTGAGGTGAGACGAAGGGGATCGCGGGGGGAGCACACTGTTGGGTGCGTCGGGGGGGGGGTGTAGTTCCTCATAGCTAGGGGGGACACGACCACGCCAACAAGACAATGACCAAGGAAGTTTGGGTCGACCGACCCAAACTGGGAGGGCTCAGTGTGTTACCTCGCCCTGGTCATGTCTCGACGATGTGGATGCCTCCACCGTCCCCGGTGCCCCACCTCTCTCGCCACCGCCTTCTCCGCCTACGTCAGGGACCTTGTCCTGCAAAGGTTGAGCATCAGGCCCTTGTCCTAAACCAATCTCCGCATATGCATCATGCATGGGTTCATCGATTTGGTTAGGAGTAGAGGTATCACCAGGCCCTTGGAGGCCTTCAACATCTAACATGGTTGTGTCTCTTTGAGACACAAGTTCGTCAAGGGAGGACTGAGCTGCTCCGGGGTTTGGGTCGCCCGACCCAAATTGTCCTGCATCGGGGGAGGCGCCTTGGGGCACTACAGTCGACGGTGGGTTTGGGTCGGTCGACCCAAACATCCTGGGATCGCCTGCCTGGTGAGGGGGCGCCATCACTATGGGGGGCCGTAGTGGTGGAGGGCCCAACGGGGAGGAGGCTCCAGATACGCGCCAGATGTTGGGATCGTCCACTTGTTGGACCGGCGCGTACGGAACATGGGGCGGCCGCATCATGTGCTGGAAACTGAATGACCCTTGCGACACTGGGTGCTAAGGGATGCTCTGCGCTGGGAAACCGGGGGGCAAGTGCGGAAACGAGCTGGATGGAGCCACCACCAATCCTTGCGCCCACATCCCTTGTATGACTTGCGATATGAAGTCGGCGCTGGATGGAAGTTGGGCCATCGCCCTTAGTCTTTCTTGTTCCAAGAGGAGAGCCCTCAGCTCTGCGAAACTGGTGCAGAAACATATGAGCATTCTGCACAGCGCTGTTCTCAAGGATGACGTCTGCGTAGTCTCCAAAAGACTGGACCGACGCCACCTCCCATCCCGTAAGAGTCGCCCAGGTATGTTTTTCCACGGTCCCTACTTTGACAACGAATACCATTTTGTAAAGGGAGGTTTTTACTACTTGGATTGACCAGGCGAGGACAAGCCCGTCCTTAGGGACATATGAGTCATCTTGAGGTGTTTCGTGCTCCTGCCATAACATGTCTGGCGAAAGCATGAACCACCTTTCTCCTGGTCTTTTCTTTGGGGCCATCTGCAAAGAAAGAAGCAAGGATGTTAGTTTCGGTCGTTCGACCCAAACTTCTTCACAATAGATTAAATGTCACGTGATGGAAGGGAAATGTAATGCATCAACGCATTTATTTTTGGATTGTGTCTTGTTATTTTTTAACTTCATTTATATGTTTATATGGCATTTCGTTATCTTGGGTGGATTTGCGTTTTATATTGTCATCAAGGATATCTTGATAAGTTTATATTGTAGAGGTTGCGTTTGGGTCGACCGACCCAAACAGCAGGATGTGGTTTGGGTCGAGCGACCCAAACAGCAGGCTGTGTTTGGGTCGTCTCCCCAAACTGTTCTATTTTAATATAGTTTTTTGAACTTGGCATGTAGCATATACAGTGCTTATGCGTTGTGTATGCTACAACAACATGAATTAACAAACACATGTTTGATTTAATAACATAGAATACCTTTCAGGGTTGTTGTTGCAGTAGGGATGGAGTGGATCTGGTGTTCTTCTTCCAATAACACACAAACTACAGAATGCAAGTCACACACACTCTGAAATTTCCAAGCATCTACTGAATATTTCAAACAGTTCTTTAGTCTCTCAACACAGATCAAAAGCCTGTGTCTTTCAACAAGCTTTTGAATCTCTCAAACAACAACTGAAACTCTCAAAACAAGAACTGAATCTCTCAAACAACAAGTGACCCTTTCAAATGATTTTTCTATCTCTCAAACACCTCCTCATTATCTTTGAAGAACTCCTAAAGCTCACGAGCACTCCAAAAACATAAGAACTCCAAAACCCGCAAAAAATTACACATGTGATACAAATCTACAATCACATGCACTTCGAAACACAAACTAAAGCTCTCACACAATGTTCTAAAACACTTCACGACTCCTCTACGAACTCCCTTCACCTTCACGCCCTGAAACCCTCCTCCGTAGGTTTCTGTTCTATTCTAAACTCCTCCTAACTTCTAAGATTGCAGAAGTTCTACTGTGAATAGAGCAAGAGAAAGCAGGGAAATAGACGAAGTAGAGAGAAAGACAAAGCAGGGAAATAGCTAAAGAGAGCCTGAATCGCCTCGGCGCTTCGTGAAAGCGGCGCTTCAAGAGAGGCGGCGCTTCCAAACGAGGCGCGGATTAAGTGCTTGGCGAGGAGAGAGAGAGAAAGAATGAAAAAAAGTGACGGTTGGGGTTTTGTTTGCCTCGGGAATTGGCGCCCAACCGCACGAATAGGGTGCCCACAAGATTAGGGCACCAACAGAAATAGGGTTACGCGGGAACCAAAATCCTAAAGCCTAACTCAAACCCCTTAGCGGGGATTAACTTTTTAACGACACTTTGGAGTACCCTAAGGTTCCACATCAACTGCGGTAATCTACAAAACTAACCATTTATATAACTAATGGATTTTAACAACGCAACTTTATGCTAAAACTAAGACTCAACCCCTACTTACATGACACCATAACCTTAATTTTCCAAACAAGTTGAAATCATTGGTTTATCTTTTGTTTGAGCACGTTAGGAAAATAATACAATTGCGTGACATTGAACGATGTAATCATTGACATTTAGACTTTACCAATGATGCCAACAACTCACACAATATTCCATGAATAAAAAAGATAACCCCCACCCCCCAACATGAAATTCCGAAATTTTGAAGACTTGAATGTGGAGCCTAAATGAATACCTTCCCAAAGTGCATTTTGTCAGGGTTTTGAATTGCATGATCCTTATTTCAACATGCTAACATGCTCAAGTTTTTAGTAAATCCCATAGATATTCACTATGATGCATGACATAGTCGCCAATAAACCGTGGATCATGATATATTTACTTGGGATGTGATATAAAAGTAAATTGGAGAAGCACAACATCGTATGAAGCCATGAAATCAATCATGTTCTTATTCAATGTTCCCTCCACGTATATTAGATAATGGCGCAAGATAAAGTAGATGTTGTTTGTATATGGAGGCAATACTGAACAACTAGGAGATTTGGTGTTTAGGGTTTAGGGTTTAGGGTTTAGGAGTTAGGGTTATAACATATTAATCTATCCAATATTAACGTATAACATTGTCTTAATGGTGAGAAGAGTCTTATAGGAAGGTTATAGTAAAGACAATCTTGATTACGTTAATATGTTATTTGGGACATTTAAACGTGATATACTGATTGGTCTTGTGTTTAGGAAAAAAAACATTTTATGTTGTGGATGTTATTAGGGTTAAGGGGTCCGACTTTGGATATTTGTCTCACTTTGATGAATCACATAGTCGTCAATAAACATGGTATTTAATATATGGAATGTAATATAAGACTAAATCAGATAAATACAACATCAAATTCATGTTGTTATTCAATGTTCCCTCCACATATATTAGATAATGGCGCAAGATATAATAGATGTTGTTTGTATATGAAGAAGAGTCTAATAGGAAGGTTACAGTAACTGCAATGTTATTTGGGATGTTTAAACATGATATTATACTGAATATTGGTCTTGTGTTTATTCAATACAGATTTCATGTTGTGGATGTCATAAGGGGTTAGGGTACAACTTTGGATGTTTTCCTCACACACATTAGTAAACTTGAAGTGAACTTGAGGATGGATTCAAATATCATTGAAAGATTGAACTAAAAAGCAACATTGGTGGTTTGTATCCCCTTAACGACGTCCGCATATGTTCGTCATTGCCACACTTGCATGCGAGAGATAGAGCAATGTTGTATGCAATCATTACAAATGACATAACATGTTCTTTAAAATTTTTTGTCACTGGCATTGCTACAAATTGAGATTTGGAACAATAAATCAACTTTGTCATGACATCATTTGTTTTCAATATTAATAATTCCTCATGCGAGGATCTTAATAACTACTTTAACTATTGTATTTTTTGTGACTCTTACCATAAGGCGTTACACAATGTTTAGACTTCATTTGTCTACATATTGGTTAAAATATACCGTAATGTTTGAGTTCAAATATAGTAATATAATGATTTAATATGTATATGTTGCATTAGAGTGATATTATAGAAGTCTTTATTCTAAATCACTTATTACAAACATTTTCCCTCATGACACTTGAAAAACATTATGTGGCCGCCACCCTTTTCCCAATGGTGCATGTCATATCCGTCATTGCCACAATTGCATGCGAGAGAATAGAGCAATGTTTTAGGGTTTAGGGTTTAGGGTTTAGGGGAGACAAATAAATAATTTTATTCATCATGACAATGGCCTCAAGCCTTCGAAACTCTCTCATAATTGCAGCCTCCAAATGGCCCTAACCCCACCTAAATAGGTTTACACATGAAAACATTGAATGGAGTTGTGTTTTGGTCTACATATTGGTTAAAGTATACCGTTATGACACTTGAAAAAATCAATGTGGCCGCCACTGTTCCTCCCAATGGCGTGTGTCATATCCACCCAAAACAAAATAAATAGATTAAATATCATAGACCAAGTCATATGACGGCTGGGGTATCAGAGGGGCATTGATAGATGCGCATTTTCTACTATAAACAGAAAACGGGGAATTATGTCAGGAGGTTTGAAATAACCTCTGCAGGAGAACAAGGCGGGAAAGGCATCCAATGAGGAAGTCGGAGAAACGGAGGTGGATAGTATAAAGGGACGCACCCTCCAAAAGTCTGTCATTTTTTGCTCTTCTCCCACTCTTGAATTCGTTGAGAGAACTCTTAGTCGGAGCTATACTTCAAGGTTCGTGCATGCTGCCGTTCATTAGCACTTATCCACAGCATGCAAGTTCATGAGCACCTATCCACAGCATGGAAGCCCACCGGGAACTTTGCAATGAGCTCAAAATCAACACATTTCGGATTATCCACCGCATTATCCGCCGGATTTTGCGGGTTTTAGTGTGACTCTTATCAGGTTTGGGTCGGTCGACCCAAACACCTCCGCTAGTGTGGGCGGGTTTCAGCGTGACCCTGATCAGGTATGGGTCGGTCGACCCAAACCCCTCCGCTAGTGTGGGCGGGTTTCAGCCTGACCCTGATCAGGTTTGGGTCGGTCGACCCAAACTCCTCCACTAATGTGGGCGGGTTTCAGCCTGACCCTTACAAGGTTTGGGTCGGTCGACCCAAACCCCTCCACTAGTGTGGGAGGGTTTTGGCCTGACCCTGATCAGGTTTGGGTCGGTCGACCCAAACCCCTCCACTAGTGTGGGCGGGTTACAGCCTGACCCTTACCAGGTTTGGGTCGGTCGACCCAAACCCCTCCCCTAGTGTGGGAGGGTTTCAGCCTGACCCTTACCAGGTTTGGGTCGGTCGACCCAAACCCCTCCACTAGTGTGGGCGGGTTTCAGCCTGACCCTTACCAGGTTTGGGTCGGTCGACCCAAACCCCTCCACTAGTGTGGGAGGGTTTCAGCCTGACCCTGATCAGGTTTGGGTCGGTCGACCCAAACCCTCCCCTAGTGTGGGCGGGTTTCAGCCTGACCCTTACCAGGTTTGGGTCGGTCAGCCCAAACTTCTTCGCAGCCCGTGAACAAATTGTTAGTGACCCTTAACCAATAATCTCAGAAGGTTTGGACGGACAAAGTACGAACCTTATCCCTTGACATACAATGTTTGGGTCGACCGACCCAAACCCCAACCCCAACTTGGGCAGCTGGAGGTTGACCATGAGAAGGTGTGGGTCGGTCGACCCAAACCCCCTCCCAAATTTTTTTTTGAAACTTGCGCAAAGTATTGGGAGTTCACATTGTAGTTGTGTTGCAAATGTCTTTATCCTCGGTGTCCCCATTGATCATGATGTCTTGCATTTTCCGATATTTGATTCTTTTGAACCCTTACATGGTGTGCATGTTTGTTGAGGTTTCATGTGCATATGTGTAGGCGCAATGGAAGGAGTTGGTGGAAGAGGGGATGCCTTCTCTGAAGACATGGGCAACTCCCATTCTTCGTCTGGGGATGACCTAGACATTGTCGGGGAGGATAGTTTTGGTGATAGTGCAGATGAAGGTCATTTGGGGAGTCCTTCGCCATCTGCCCCTTCTTGCCCCACTGTGGAATGTGCTGGGCTTTCACGAGCTTCATGGGTGAATTTGGATGTGATACTTGTTAATGACAGTGGAGTTGCTGTGGCGGAGGGTATTTGTCGTAACACACATCCACAAAATTGCATTGATGAAAACCCCCTTGGCACCGAGGACGTTGGAGTTGTTATATTGGAATCACTCGTACATTCCGAAGTGAATCCAACTCATAGGTTCTCGTTGCGAAGGTGGCCGTTGAGGAATGTGACAATTGATGGGGTTAATTTGCATGAGCATGAGCGATGACACATCCAAATCCAAGAAGAGCTCCAAGCAAACATTCGGCCACGCAAAGGCCTACGGAAGTACGATACATTGGCACGTCCTACTCCGTCTGCAAATGAGTGTAAACGTCAAATGTTGCTCTGTGAGGAGTCTATTAGAGAAGTTGCCACAAAGGATTGTTGTGTACATCGTTATTGCCAATTGTTCCCAAGGGATAAATTGAAGGCCATCCGCGAGGAAATGTGGCTTGGAGATTTCCGTCTAAGATCCACCAAAAAACTTGATGTCCATAGGGCGATACATGTGAACGGAGCGGGTCACAAGGTCATCACCCTTGAGAGCATAGACGTGTGTTGTACGGTATGGTACACCATTCACGGTGTGTCGAAAGCGGAATGTTATAGACAAGCCGCGTATGCCAAGGAAGGCCGCCGTTCCCGTCACCATGGGAACACGGGCTTAAAGAAACCAAGGGAAGCAACGAGACAAGCAACAGCGACTCTGGCAACCATCATTGTCCCCTTGCCGATGCAATGCCGCACAAAACACGCACACTCTCAACCGGTGAAAAGATTCTTAAGAAGGTTCTTCCTACAGGCACGAAATGGAAAGACATATTGTTGGACGTAAACGCAGTTGGCGAAAAGGCTGGGTTGGATCCAATTTCGTTGTCGAAACTGAGTGCAATAAAAAAATCGAACTTTAGCGAATACATAACAAAAAGACGTGGTGACAAATTTGCCCGTTGTTCCAAATGCGAGAAGTTGAAACGCCTTCGAAATGCACACACGATGGGGACAGAGTCCTTTGCAGCACATCAAATGAACTATTTCAAGCATGTGAACATGCAAGAGGCATGTGGTACTTTTGGGCCACCCCCTTTCGAGGGAGCCTGAAAGTATCACACAAGCCCTTCGGTGAAGGTAGCCTGCACTTGCAGGTGCCCAAGCCGAACCCGGATGATAAGTGTATAACATGAGTAGTTAGATTTTTAAGGGAGATTAAATATGCGTCGTAGTACCTCCGGAGGTTGGGCCTTAGTTTTTTACTAGTGTGGCTCTAAACTCCACTAACCAATTTCATATCTAGTTCTAACCTTAACCTACAACCTATTCTACGCGCAGACGTACCAGCCTTGAAACCAAGGCAATCCTAGTTTGTGAATTAGGATGGTTCTGATACACACCAACCGGGTGTGACTCATACCACCCTAGCTCAATGAACGGAATAACGACAATTTGATGGACCATTCAATTTTTCTTATTTCTTTACTTAGTTCTATTTAGTTTTCTAAGCGGGGGAACTTGGACTAAGTCCCACCCTTTACACAAATTCCTTCTTAATTACTTACTTTCGTTTGCACCTCCTACTTCACTACATTCACATATTAGGCATCACCCTTACCTGGTTGGTGCACCTCTTACCTCGGAACCTTCTAAGGCCTCGTGCAGGTCCTTTGAAGGTTGAGTGACATCTCAAACCCATTCGAACATCAATGGTTCGAAGGGCGGTATCACTCTACCGAGTTAAGTTTCCGATTCGGGTCTCTTGCCAACAAGGGTTCACGATTTATTTTGTATATTTTGATTGTTAAATGTGTTTACACTGGATAGACCACGAAATGCAACTCAATGGGACCAGGGTGACGGGCGACCTGTAGGTTCAACCTATTGCGCAATCTTCATAAATTGGGGCCATTACTCCCAATATGTGGGGCCAACAACATAATAGTGGATTCGCGGGTTATGAATCCCACCTTTTCACCAACAACATTAAGAGTGGTTATGTCGGTGATTAATCCGACTTACCACACACGAAACTTGCTAATAAATGAAGCTACTATCACAAAATATACCAAGGGCCCCGAAAACAATGGAGTTGGGTATTCCCTTGGCGGTCAAGTGGTCAAGCCACTTGACATTACGAGATAGGTGAGTGGATTTAGAGATGCGTACCTTAGCCGCGCTCCCTCCAACCCTAAATGGAAGGCTAGCGTTAGTAAATTTATCTCAATTCTCCTCGGTTGATTTGGGCTCGATGGAGGCCGAACCGCTACCTCCTTCCTTGCTCCACTTCCCGAACGTCAACCTTGCCTCCTTCTTTGTAACTAGTTTGGTAGTAAGCGTACCTTAGTTCACAATTAAAATATAAAATGTTTATTCTGCACTGTAATTTAATCCTAAGAATAATATTTATACTTAGTGCACCTAATTATCTTTCCAATGATCTAAAAATCACTTGAATCGGATAAGAAATGCAAAAGTTATGAGGGTTGGAAGTGTGAGGTCGATTCAACCGACCCTTCCAACCCACCTATCTAACTTCTAACTTCAAAAATTCATAGCACATTCCTTACTACTTGGGTCTAGGCTTTCCTTATACCATTGAAAAGATATTAATATGTTCTAACTAGGAAAATTATGACATCAGCAGGTTAAGCTAATAGAAATTCAGCAGACTCCTTGTAACACAGCAGTCAATCAAGAAGGCTTAAACTATGTATCTCGCCTTCAACAATTCATATCTAATTAAAATCTTATTCAAATCAAACGTTCTATATGACCCTGGAGAGATATTAAATAGATATATTTGATAAAAATATGTGATTAGAAAGGTAAGCCGAAGTGAACCCAGCAGATCCTCTGTAATGCAACAGTCAACCAAAAGTTCTCAAACTATGTGTCCCATCTTGCACAATTCATATCTAATTCAAATCATGCTCAAATCAAATGTTCTAAGCCATTTTGGAAAGCTACACAAAAGTTCTACTTGGGAAAAATATAACTTCTTGGAATTAAAATTCCTATTGGGCTTGCAGGTCTGATCCAGCAGCCGCTACCCACAAGACCACCCAGTTTTTTCTACTCCATCTTTGAAAATCCATAACTAATTGTCATCTTAACCAAATCACAAATGGGAAACGGCTATGGATAGCTATAGGAAATCTCTCTAAGAGAAAAATGATAAGTATCTTTTTCTAGCTTTTGAACTAAGCCTTCAGGGCATTGGCAGATGAGGTCTACAATGCCTCCACTCAAAAGTCTACCATCCAACCTACCTCTACAAAAGAAGGAATCATTTTGTTGGTGTGTTAATAAACACACATTCTAACTAGGAGAGAGAGTAGAGGAGGTTCTCAAGCCTTTCTTTTAGGCCATTGAGAATGCATGCTAAAGGATTTTTTCCTAACTACATTGAAGCAGGGCTTCGCCCAAGCATTAGAGGAAGAGAGAGTAGAAGAGTTTTTCAAGCCCTTGTCTTAAGCCATTGAGAATACATGCTAAAGGATTTTTTCCTAACTACATTGAAGCAGGGCTTCGCCCAAAAACTAGAGAAAGAGAAAGAGCTACAAGGTGGAAGGAGGGGTTTTTAAACCCTCTCACAAAAGGGTTGGCCCCCTCCTCCACCGGATCCATTTTTCAAACTTTTTCCCGAAATTTTGGCTCGGGGGTTTTCCCGGTTGAGGTTGCCACCCTCTCGCCGAGGTGGCTCCGACGGGGAACCTAAAAATCTTTCTAATTTTTTGCCATCGAGTTGGCAAGGGGGCAAGTGGGCAAGTAGTCCCCTTGTTTTTTTTGTCTTCAAAAGTCTTCAAGCCGATTTTGTCTTCTTACGCAAAACACCTCCAATAGTCTTGTGTGCCTCACAATAACTAATAAACTAACACTTGCTTAGCTAGCATCTACTAACATTTGCTTAATAGCTAGCATCTACTAATATTTGCTTAGCTAGCATCTACTAACATTTGCTTAGCTAGCATCTACTAACATTTGCTTAGCTAGTTGCTTTTACTAGCTAGCATATTTTTTCTACTTTGCTATCTTCTAGCACTAGTTAGTTTCATTTTGACCTTCCTTCTTCTAGGCTAAATGCTAAATGAACTAATTTTCCCTAAATTCCCTATCAATTCTAACTTTTAATGCTAACATTCTAACTAAAAGTAATCCCGCAGAGTGGTGGACCACTCAAAGGGTTTACAAGGCACACCGTAATGATTACTACACAAATAAAGCTTTGTCCATCTCTAGGCCTTTGGAGGTCTTTACAATCATCCATGACAAAATGGACCATGCCAAAACAGCCTCACCATGTTTAGCAAATCGAATAAAAGCCACGGATGGCCTTTTTAAACTTCCTGTATCGGTTACAGGTGATTCTGAAAACAATTGCATTGCATTACCTAAACACAATTTTGTGCTTTTAGGTTTGTGTTTGGGGCGATAGATGTACACCATGTGAATTTTTTTATGTTATAGTTGAATATTAAACCATTGGGTTCGCATTGCAGGAATGATTGCACATGGACATGGTGATGTGAAGTATGCTCATTATGCTCTTGATTTGTATCCGGCGGATTCAAACCACACGATAGGGTCATTTGCAAAGCTTTTACGTGATTTGGAGAAACCGCCGTCCTATTCATCAAGATTGTTATTTGAAAACTCGGGATCAACACCTCTATATGAAGCGGTCTTGGATGGAAGAGATGTATGCGTGCACTCGTTGCCGGAGCCACCAAGTGAAGATGTGATTGCGAAGAATTTGCCCCCAACTCTGCGTGTCCAATTGGACAATTGTGCGAAGGACAATAAAAGTAGATATGTTTTTGCATATTGGTCATTGTTGGTTGCGAAAGGCATTTTCAAGGAGGTTTTTGTGTCCTTTCTATTGGTAGGCCACACACACGATGATATTGATGCATCTTTTGGGCGGTGGAGCATGAAGTTGCGCGAGGAGGATTTTCCAACAATCCCATTGTTGATGAAGTCGTACATGGATTTGGAGAACATTCCCGTCATCCCCCATATGATCGAGGAGGTTCCCGACTTCAAGTCATTTATAGAACCGTATATTCGAAGCGGAGCTCACCGATTGATCGGACATACGAAGGCACAACAATTTCGGTTCTACGTGCGTGACGATGGTGTCCCCGCCATGCAATACAAGTTGTTGTGCACGTCACAAGACTGGAGCCCGCCGGAGGGTCTCCTTGTATGGCGTGTTGATGGGGAGGGAAGGACGATGTTGCCTGACGGAGAGCCTAAGCCTTGCAAACCAATACCCATGAAGAATTTGGAAGACATTTGTAAAGGCATATCATGCTTCATACAATATTGGGAGAGTTTGAGGGTAGCGGATGTTGGTGGATCGTGTTGGCTTCGTTACGGAAGTTGGATACAATATTGGACACGTGTTCGTGGCGCTTTGGCAAACCTTCATCAAGATACACCCCTTACTTTAAGGCATGGATTTTGGCCACAAACACGTGTCAATGTACAACCTTCGGAGGCTAGTCTTTTGGGAAATGGAGAGGTTCGAGAGGAGTTTGATGTGGACGACCATTACGTGGGGCCTGCTAGTAGTCGTCCGCCACCATCTTTCCGCATTGCAGTGGATTGTCATGAAGGTTATATGCTCATTTTGCGCCCTGGAGATGAGATATATGCAAAGCCAGTGTGGGTGGCAAGAGCTTTGTCCAAACCAAATTTTGTAACTTCTAGCCCTCATTTTCGACAAATACAAGTAGAGTACTACCGACCGACAGCACGGAATGAAGATGTTGTTCGGCATTATACAGGCTGGGATACAAACCAATACTTTCGGTGGAAGGTGGATTCTGAGCACGGTCCTTCTTGGGTAGATACAAATTCCATATTCATAGCATGGAAACCCCGGAAAAATCATAGTGGATCAGTGTCTATCCCTAAAAAATACATAACTTTTGCAAAAGACAACCTTGCTCGGATCGCAGAAGAAGCAACCCACGTTGAATGAGAAGTTGATAGGATTGTGTTAGCATGATTATAGTGTAAACAGTAATTCGACGAATATATATTACTCATATGTGTGCTCCTCAAACTTGGGGCAAAGTTAGGGTAGAACTTACGAATGCTATATTGTTTGGGGTTGGTTGAATATCCATTTACTATATTTCAAAACAAATGTGAAGTTCATCTTATTATTAAGTTTGGGACTAAATTGTCAATTGAAGAAATATGCATTTATTACATGCACTTTGTATGTTGCAATGTCTATATTTTATTGACCATGCTAATAATAGAAATCATTTTATATGTTTTTTGGGTGAAACTAGTTTGGAGTGCTCTACCCAAAGTGTTTTTGTTGATGAAGTTGGTGTTGAGTGCTCTACCATATGTGCTTATGTCCACACATAATAGATTTGGGATATTAGAACATATAATATATTTGAGATTGTTCTCAATATAGTTTCGGAACACGGAATGTTGTTTGATCCATATATTAATTTGAGACTAGAGAAAGTCTCAATTTAACGAATATAGTGTTTTAGGATAGAGGTCGGCACATGTCAAAGCGTTGACCTACCTAATATCTTTTGGGCCCTGTTTATTGAAGGCAGTACAATGCATTGTTATGAGTCTAGCATGCATGTGTGTGCTTAAACTTCACCTCTAAAGGCCAAGGCGGACGTTTAAGTTTGGCGAGTCACTCTACCTAACAATAACAATGTCCACGTTTCCAGTATAATATTTAGATTTTGGACACGTGTGCAACTTATATATTTTTTGGAACAATCCTGATTTTATAAAGCCTTCATCCAATCAGATCTACCATAAGAAGTAACAATTTTTTTCACAATGCATCTAAATTGGGTTAGACTGTTTTAGGCGATATTGAGAAGGGTTTGCTTCGGCCTTGAGGGTTAATGAAATGTTCTTGAACCCACGTCCATGTATTGGGAATAAGTTTATGTTGATAATGCTCATGGGTGCACTCTAGACATGAAATTATGATTTCAGAAGATGTCTTATTTATTCCAATTTGAACATGGTTTTGAGCGCTTTGCTAGAGATCTTTCTCATTAACGCTACCATCCTTCTAGTTATTTACGGAGTTTATTTGCTTCGATCAAAGCAAAGCTCTTCAATGTGAAAACTAAAGAATGATTTTTTGTTGCGTCTTCACAATGTTGCACCAAATACATGTGATGCCTACTTGCTCAGCATGTCACTAAACCATTGTGCAGATGCTTTGGGATATCGTGCTCGTTTGTTATTGTAGTCCACATAATAGATACCGAATCGGACAGTGTATCCTGATGCCCACTCGAAGTTGTCAAGAAGAGACCAGGCGAAATATCCTTGCACTTTCGACTTCTCGCTGCATGGATCCACATAGAAATGTATCCATTAATTGGCCCACACAAAACTAGACTTAATATGGGTAGAAGTGAAAATTTAGCCATAACAATGCTCCATAACATTACTTAGCATGAAGTAATGCCGTATGGTGCAACAATGTTGCACCATGGGACTGGGAATTTGGGGAGCATAATGTTTTTTTTACTATGGGCCACTCTTACAAAATGAACAATACTCACCAATATCACACCCCACATGTGGCTAGGCACTTGCTAGCCATGTTAGTGCCTCCGTCAAGCCACCTTATTGCTTGGAATTAAAGGTGGATACTACGCTAAATGAACATAATTGTGTTGAGTTTCACTTACTATTCGGAATTACACAATGCTATAACTTTATCGTATATGTCATTTTGTGCCAACAATGGTCAAATCGGTTGTTTGAGCATTATAGAACATTAACATCTTTACTTGGTAAAAAATTAAATCAATAGTTTTAAGATATAGCGTTGTGTAACTCCAAACAATAACTAGCACTAAATCATATTTAGTGTAGACCCCCACTTCCCGTGGACAGTCTCAGTATTGTTTTGCACACTCCACGCGGCACTAAATTCTAGGCATGAGAACAATATGGCCAAGAGTAGGGAATGAACATGTTGTGATTCTAAAAAAATGATTGCTTCAATGTTAATGCCGCACAAGGTCCCAATGGAACATGGCATCTTCTTCTTTTTAGTATGGGTGAGGAAGCATGAGGTTTAGTAGTCTTATAAGTCATGTGAATGTAGGTACCTGATGGCAATGAGCAGCTGTTGGAGGTAGTCGTGGTAATACGAAATCCTAGCCTGGTCATTGAGTTGCTTTGCTAATGATTTAGTAGCATCTGTGTTTGCCTCATCATAACCTGGAACGATGATTCATGTCACCCATCATATATAAGATATTTGACCCTTATGTGGTTGCTCTTTATAAATGGACTCCTATAGTTGAGCGGTATGTGACAAGGGTTGTAATTAAAATTGAACACCAAAAAGACACATGTCACACTGAAATTGAACTATGTGCTTACTAGAATACAAACACCATTCTAGGTTAAATTGAAAGAACACTACTTGGAGACCCTAAGTGGTTGCTCGACCACGACAACGACAAAATCAATCACTTTCACATACTATAACTTTTGCATGTCAACTCCGATTCTTTAAGTTGAAAAGACAATCATTATGATTTGCAATTGGTAGCACGATGAGATGATGCTTGTTAGAAAGGTGATTATTTTACCATTTTCTGTGATATAAACAATCGGATTGTTATACCGAGCTCGAATCCACGCGAGGCTCTTTCGCATCCCATAGGGCACCACATGGAGCCATTCTGAAGCTGCCTGCAATCACATACATAAGGGGGGATTAAAACTTCAAATAACTAGTGAAATTGTTTGTGTACACTTGTCCATTTTTGGTTTGATGATATTTGACAAGGCGATGCAATGTTTGAAAGTACATAATCTGAAATCTTAAAGCACCTGAGGGCCAATGAGAGTCCCATTTCGTTTCACTGCACATCATGACACCCAATAGCATATCAGTACACATAGAGTGGACGTTAGTATAGAAAGAAATACGTTTTGACATTTTAACAAAATGTCGATCATAAAATATTAGATCACATCTTTAGGTGGGTGCAAGCACGGTAAAGTGGACAACTCTTGATCCATGCCTAGTGTTCAGTGAAATTGATTCAAAATTATATAATAACTTTCAATTTTGTGAAGAAAAAAATCATAGACATTTTAAAAACATATTGATCTACAAAGCCGAGTAATTTATGATGAAAAAAAAATTCAAGAAAAGTCTACATGTTTTAAAAGACGGTGCAAGTGGTGTGCAAGTAGGTGATATTGAACAAGTAACTGTCCAAAATTTGTTTGAAATGGTAAAATTACATTAAATTGATGGTGTTCTACAAACTTTTGTGATGGCGCCTTCAAGTGGATAATGAATTCAAGGAATATAAAAAATTTGCAACTTCAAAATAAGTAAGGTCATGAAATCTACGTTCAGAACCAGACTCAACCATTTGCTTTTGAGCATCACTTTTGATGCTAAGTATTGAAGATCTTAACTTGATATTCTAAATTTGAATATTTAACACAACAATAGAGGTCTTTATAAATAAAATTCCAATTTGAATAATGCTTTGCTACTACTTTTAGGCCTTTGACCAAAAAAATGATGATTTTAGTATACCGCAACAATTTTATGGTCCACTTTACCATGCTTGCACCCCAGTGGGGCAATCACCTTCTATGTGGAAGAAACTTGAGTGATAATCCCTATGGAAAAAATAAGAACCCCAACAACTTAGGTAGACAACCCTTATTTGGTTACTTTTCTTAATCGGACACCTATATTTAAGTGGCATATGGTTTTTTATGCGGTTCCAAGAACGCGTACCAAAAGGACATGTGTTTAAAAGAATATGAAACGTGTGTACTAATATGATACTATTTTAGATCCAATAGTCAAATTACTTGGGGGAGACCTATATGACCATGTGATAGACACGATAATTTTCAATTTGAGATTGACAAAGATATTCATATGAGCTCCAAATATCATGAGGAAAGTGGCCACAACCTCAATTGGGATTTGCTAGCTATTATGTACTTACCACATGTCTCATATTCTAGGAGAAATGGGAAAAATCGGAAAAAGTAACCACTTAGGGTTCCATGTGAGCCGCTCACCCACTAGATTCTAGATAATAGTGGGTCGGAGGTGTCACATGCAGCTAAGCAAGAAAGCCATCACCCAACCACAATCTCGCAACCCGCTAGAATGTGAAGGGCCGTGGACACGGGCTGCTAGATTTCCATGCGCCCACTAAAGAATCTTTAACCTACAAGTGCCGGTCACTGAAGGATTAAGATTGGTTGAAGACTCAAGAGAACCAATGTTGGTCTAGAACTTCATCCTTGATAACCAGGAGGAGGTTAGTAGATGGGCCTAGATTTGAAAAGATGGGAGTAGCTAATGGCCACATACGAACCCTACCCACCAGATCCCCTCTACATTTGGGCAGGTTTGCTCTTATTCACACTAGAATTTGGTGGGCACGCGACCGACATGGAAACTCACCCTTAGTAGTCAAGACCCATCTACATTAAGTAGGAGTGAGGAATGCACTTACGAGTGAAGGTCACACGATTATCATTAGAAGCACTTGATTGGTCGACTGTGGCATACTGTGATGTGTAATGGTTGAATCCTACAAAATCGTAAGAACCTTTGATCCGGTCCTTTTCTTCAGCTGTGAATTGAGGCAACCGTGTTTCCAGGCCCAGCTGCATTGATTTGGGATATTCCCCAAAGAAAATGGGATCCAGAAACCTACAGCAGTGACACCACGTGAAAATTCTTGGATTAACTTAGTATAGATATGTATTAATGAAGTTGAAGCTCACAAAAGCATAAAGCATAACCTGATACCGAGAACAATTTAAAGAACTGAACACTCACCAGCCAAGCTCAAATTCCATGGCCCTATTCGACGCATCGCGATCTACAGAGTTATTTTGAAGAGGCTCATACCAGGCCGAATCCACTGTCATTCCTATGACACCATGCTGATACTTCTGTATCATACCAATACAAGATATAGCATTGGAGATTCACTCCCCATACTTCAAACATACTTTGCAATTCATGAGTTCAGGTTCATGAACAACTTGGACCTCTCCATGCATGAAATTACGTTATAATTTGCAAGTCAGGGGTTCTGCAAACATTTCTGGTGTTAATATTGGATCACCTTGAATTCACTTCGATAAATCCTCACAGCTTCTGCATGCCCATTTAGACAATTGTGTGCAACTATGTAAGGCTCCGTCGACGAATTTCCTGCAGTGCAATTTCCATAAGCTGGAGAACACCGGCCGGGGGCCAATGTTCCTAAGGAATATCCCTGAATTGCAAATTCACGGACCTCATTAAACGTGATCCAGTGCTTCACGCGATCACCAAACAATTGAAATGATAAACGCGCATATTCCGCAAACGCGTCACTGCAATCAATGCATACAACATTAGAAGAACCATGCACGACCCTCAGGTTGGGGGAAACTCATGTGCGATTTCAAGGACCATGTGCGATGATGGGGTTTTTGAAGGAGGCCATGAAGCAATGTGCATGTTCATTGGATATTTAGCATATTTGGTGAATATCATTAGAACCTATATATTTTATCTTCAAAAAGGAATCTTTGATACCCTAAAATTAAACTAGAAATCTATCACTTTTACTTTGAAATCTCAAATGAGACCCTATCTTTTGTCACACCACATATTCTAGTGGAAACATCGGGAACCCCCTTCCCCCCCTTGGCATGATCATCATTTGTGCTAGTCGTGGTTCATTTGCTTGGAGGATGAATCAGCTTGGAAACATCATGTCTAAATTGGAGCAAAAAGACTTACACGGTTGTTGCATTGAGCCAACCTCCGAGTGAATCTTCGAGTGTTTGCGGTAAATCCCAATGAAATAGAGTCACATATGGTTGGAGGCCTGATTCACAACAACTTAGCACAAATCAACACAAACATCTTGAGGTAGATCATATATGATTTTGCCATAACATATAGATGACATATGTCTCCTCATATCCAATCGAAAATAGACAATACAACCAAAATCGCTTGGCATGATGACTACATGTATATAATGATCATTGTAGGCTATTGCAAATAATTACATTTATTAATTAGATCGTATGTGCACATATCTATGATCATACAAGCATATTGGCCCATGATGTAAGATGTAGAAAGAATTCTTACCATGCGCTAGAAGAGCATTGATTAGTGTATTGTAGTATTTCACACCTTCCCAGTTCACTTTTCCAGTACCGTCTGGCATACACATGACAAGTGGAATACTCCTCAACAATTCAATGTTAACAAAGGCTTGGATTAAATGATGTATGCTGCTTTTTATACTGTTGAATTTATCCTTGCGATTATAGGAAACAAGAGAATCATTTATGATTATTCACATACATGGGAGGATGCGGGACCATGCAATTGAGAAGCGGTATGCATCCATGCCCAAATCTTTCATCAACCAGATGTCCTCCTGCACAGCATTAACATTCCATTCACAAATTGTCTTCAAATAGCGTAAATTGAGAAATGTAAAATTCATAGCACGTGAGAAAATTGTCCCATACTTCTTTGCACTCTTCTGTCAAACAGAATTTTATGACAGAAAGAAAATATGCTCATGAAACACAACTCATGCAAATACCTCAAAACGGTGATATTGGTCAACAGCAATGTCTCCATTGGTGTTCCCAAGAATCTTCCCTGCAGGTTTGGAGGCAAAAATATTCGCAGTCAATTAGTTCTGATGGACAACTGACTCGACTTGTTGGCTATTCTGTATTTATCATCACGTTTACACATCCAGGCGAAATACTTGCAACAAATCTGAGATTTAAACGTACTCGTATGGCATTCTCAAGAGATCAAAACATCCTTGTAAAAATCACCTTTCGTGTGACTGTAGGTGTCCCAAATACTGCGACCTCTGCCATCTTCCATAGCTGCTCCTTCATACTGCAGCGCAAGCCATGTGACAGTTTGCAACAGATCATTCCATGCATCCCACATTTTGAAACTCGAAACTAAGATGTGTGCATCTCAGCTCTCTAAAGCAAGCTCAGATCAAGGGTTGTCGGTTTTTACTTTATTTTCGTTTTCACAAAAGGAACTCACTCTTGTTCATACAATACTCATCACAATCCAGCTGCAAAAGAACCACTGAAATATTCCACAACACTCCAACAAATTGCATTCTCACCCAGGATTTCTAAAGCAGCCTGGGATCGAGTACCCAAGCTCCGACTACAATGTCCGTCCCTAACATTGGGATAATGATAAATAAACATGACAGCTGCAAGTTGAATGAGCATCGGTGAGCACATCCAAGTAGTAGATTAATAATTCGAATTGTGCATGTCTATATCAACACGAAATGGAAATGAGAGTCCCACCTGATATGCAGAGCTCGAAGTCCCAAACACAAAGTGCTTTGGAAACGAGCTTCGTTGGACTTTGCGCAGCTGGCCAGAGGTGGAGTTAAAATTTTGAGCTTGGGTTTCGGTTGCAGCCTGTGCAGGAATCACAAATCGTGTCGCTAAAATCATGAAACTGATGAATAGACGCATCAAATCTGCCACACTACAACAACCTGCAGCCATTTTGTTGTTGAAGCAATTATAGTCCCGGATGCAATGCAACCTGGATTGAGTTGTTTCTACACTATGGCCCACAATCAGGCTGGTTTTATCACAGAACTAATGTCTAATAATAGCATTTTCTAGGTGAACTATAACGGAGCTATAACTATATTATGAGTCATTGCAAGCACTTACATCCTGCAATGACTTGCATGCAATACCTAGAGAACACAAGCAGCACTAGTAGTAGTAGATAAAACTTAATACTTTCTGGATTTTTGTACTGAAGAATGGCCTGACGCCACAGCCTCACGTCACTTTTAGGTCACTTTACGTGTTCGTTCGTTTGCAAGCTAAAATGCACTCTTGCGTTGACGTGGTCTTACACCAGGGCAGACCTCTTTAGGGTCACACAAAGGTGATGCTTCTTTTTGAATTCCCCCCTTTTTCCTCTTTCAAGTTCTCTATCTTTCGTTGTTCTTTGAATGAATGCATGATTCTGTCGTATGCAATGAGCCTAACGTATTCTATATCCACTTCTTTCATAATAGTTTATTGAAGTAAAGTTGGACTTTATTGAAGTTCAAAATTAGTTTTCGATGTCACTTCAGATAGGGTCAAGTGCTCTCTCGGGAGCGGTGAGGAATGAGCAATGAGTGATGCACGGTAACTTGTAGAAAATTTAGGATAACACAAATTTGGAATGTCACTTAGTGGTGGCACTTCTTGAGTTTGTGCATGTGAGACCATCGAATGTTCTCAACAAGGCGGTTTGTGCATCAGTTGTCTCATTGGCAAGTAGAACAAAACTTGTAAATTAATCAAGAAAAAATGGATTCCCCAAAAAGAATGACAATTATTATAAGCTCAATTCTACATGTAGAGCCATTCATGCATTTTTTTTTTCTTCTTCTAAATTTCATGAGAGATAGCAATTACTCGTTGTTTATAATGTTGTAGTACTAAGATATGTCCAAACCCATTAGGTATTTTAAAACGTTAATTATATGAAGCATATTGATAAATAATGAGAGTCTGATTCAATGTCTCCTTCAAAACTATCAAAATCATAGCCATATGTGGAATTCTATGGACATATTCATCCATACAACTCAAGCAATTTAAAATTATGGAATAGATCTTGGTCTAATTTTGCTAAAATATGAACTTAAAGTGGAGGTGAGAGGAGATTAGTGTTAATATGTTGAGGATGAATAGATTTGAGGAAAATGTTGTACCTAGTGAAATGGTTCTAAGAGGTTGCCTAACCAATCATGATTGTGATTTGCATGGAAAATCCATGCATCGGGGGTGACTCATGGAGATATTGAAAATCTTCGTGGAACAAATATATGGTTCCGTCACTTGTGGGGCTTCCAAATAATTTCACAATTCATTTTTATTTTATTTTTGAAAGATATAAACATGATCCAAGAATCCGGTATTTGCGTATCTTTATAAATCTTTCTTAGATTTATCTAGAGTGTTGTCATGTGATGCATGTGATCAAAGGTCAAATATGAAAGGTCAATAATGAAATATCTTATTAATTGCTACTTTTATTTAAATGTGAAAGGTTATAATAGATATGATTCAGGCTTGAAATTATAAACATATGTGGAAAATATGGAAAAACAACCTATGAATTCATTGGAGCAATCGAATAAAGTTTATACGCTTGAACTGCCTATGAAAAGTAAATAAATTTATGAATAGTAATAGATGAAAAGAGGGGATTTTTGCATGGAGTTTGTCAATGAAAAACAAAAATCATACAAAAAAATGTAAATGAGAAGTTAAAAAAGAGAAGAAGATGTGAAGGCCTGACATGTAGAGTTGAATAAAAATAAGAATAATTGATGGAGGAGGGCATTTTTGCATTGCATTTGTGGATTCATTCTTTTAAATTAAAAAAAATTGGTTTTAAAAGACATGAAGGCTTGACATTCATAGATTTTGAAATAACAATCTTCAAGTAGATCATACATGATCATTCACAATTCCTAGCCACGTGAGACAATCCATCATTTGGTGCACAAGGCCGAAGAAATTGTTTGTGGAGTTGGAAGTGCCCATAATAGGACCACATGCCTTAGATGAGATCTCAAATTGGTATGAATTCCATTTCCAAGCCTGTGAATGAGGGGGCATGTTTACCCTTGAAGCATTGATACTTATGATCTATTGCTTTTAATTTGGAATTCTGAACACTAAAAATGAAACATTCTACAAATTTTCCATGTACGAAATCGTCCAAAAAAAATCCCTAAAAATCATTTCAAAAAATGGATGAAAATTCCAACTTCTATATGAAATTGGATGGAATTTTTGTATAATCACTCATATGTGGCTTTGTTACTCCAGTGATTATAGCCAATGCTCCTCTCTTGGAAACCTGGAAATTAAAATTAAAATATCAATTCTTTAAGTTTTTTCAAAAACCGCACTACCTTACAATGTCCGGGGAGATTTTTGGGCATGATCGGTCAAAATCCCGATGTTTTCAAGTTCAACCGGTTACATGTTGGGATCAACAGGAAATTTTCCTCAACCGTTTTTTCCTCAAAGTCAACAAGTTCATCTATAACAAAGTTAGCGTTGGTTTCCCTATTCATTGTTGCCTTCAAGATACACTACATCAAGCCTCATTAAATTAGGCGTTCTACAAATAGACGCATAAAACGCATAAAACAAGTAGAGCGGCACGCATAAATTAAGAAAAATTTGAAAATGCCCAGGGCGCATCTCGACAACAAGTTTGCGCAGTCCGTCGCGCAGTTCGCACTCCTAACAGTCATCCTCGTTGATCAAAGTCTTCTCACTATCAACACAATAAAACACACCACACACAACGCCATATGAAACACTCTCCAGTTGTCTAATTTGGAACACTTTCCAACCATTTCTTGGAAAACACCCATTTTATGCACCTTGAGGCCACAACACGCATAAAGTAAGCTAAAATATTTAATTTATGCAAATGCCTAAGTTTATGAGGCCTGCACTGTATGGTTGTCATCCAAGCTACAGTCGCTCTCGGGGACACTTAGGGCCAAGTTCCATGTGCCGGTCCCGGTCCGTTTTTTCCAAAATAAATGGGTGGGCCGATGAAAAGAGGGTGGTGCCATGTGTCCATCCCTCTCACCCAAGGATTGTACCTCCCATGGATGGGTGTCCCACATTTTGTGTTGTGCAAGAACGGGTCCCAAAGGACCGGCGGTCCTAATGGTCACAAGAAGGACATGTGCCGGTTAGAAAGCTCCCGTGACTGGAACGGCCGGTCACCTATGGTACACCCTTGGATACTAAAGGCCACTTTGTTCTTCAAGTCCTTTCTTTTGAGGAGTACTCTTAGGGAACGTGTATTTTATGATGTTTTTAGAATCTAGATCTTAACTATATATATATATGAGGCAAACAAACCAAAGGAAACACTCATGAAATATTTAAAAAACTATTTTGGTATCATTTAGGTGTCACAGTTTGTGAGCCCAAATGTATGCCCACATTTCAGTTTAACTTAAGAAAACATTGAAACTTTGAAACTTGCAATTGTTTGAGTTAGTTTGGAAGTTAAATTGCATTAGGATTTAGAGCTTAACATTTGTTTAGCTGAGTTGTGAGTTTTGAATTATTAGAAAGGAGAAAAACTAAAGATGAATATAGTAGTTTAATTGGGCGCTTTAGTTGGGGCGTAGGTTGAAGTATGTGAAAGCTTGAGTTATTGTTCGTTTTAGGAGGGGTTATTGGGTGGATGACTCTGGGAACTGGTAGGTTAGGAGGGTCCGAGAATGCTCAGCTCTCTCTCTCTCTCTGTTCAAGGTTTTTGGGAGCGGCAGTGCAGTGTGAGAGGGGCGGAGGCCAGCTGCAAGGGCTTGGCCGAACCAGGTAGTTCTTCCTGCCAGACTTCTCTACAGTGCGAGACCTGGTAATGGGGGAATGAACAGAGGATAACGGTCGCTGGAGCCTCCTCTCGGAAAAGTTCAAAGTTCTGTCTGGGATGGCGATTCACCGAACTGAGAAGGAGATCTCGGATGCCGAAGCAGGTGTTGTCATTGCTAGAGCTGGGAAATCCTCAGCATTGGGTGCCTCAGATGGGAAGGCCTGAAGACTAGGCAATGCAGTGGTCAAGGCCAATGAATCGAGCTACAACAATGCACCTGGCATTTTGCTGGACGGTGGGAATTTCCTCGAGCCTGGGTGAGGGGATTGTGGCAACTACACCTGTTGATGGGGACAACGAATTCACAACATGAGAGGTGCTCAGGAGGAGGTGAATTTATACGTTATTCGAGAGCACACTGGTTAAAGAAGCCAGCTTCAGCGGCTGGTGGGGATTGACATTAGTCTGCCTGGTAAATGGAATTTCCAGGTGAGTTCAGTCTCAATCGATGAGTTCCACAGCAATGCGTGGAAGGGGGGAGTCTGATAGCGAGCGGGGATGGTTGACTGCGTGCCGATCTCACAGATGAGGGTGGAGGTTGTCTGGGCTACCAACAAGGTTGCATAGAAGGGAACCAAACCTCAAGTCGCTGAAGAACGAAGGCCGGAAAGCAGGGACTCTGCACACCTTAGGCCTCGGCTACTGTTGACGGGCGGTGACTGTTGACGGGAGTTGACGGGCTGGCAGCGCCAGCAGACACTGTAGACCAGCAGAGGCCGAGACCCGGCAGTATGGCGTTTTACTTACGTTTTGGGAGCTACAGGGCAGAACAGAGCATGTAGAACTAGTGGAAATAGTTAGAAGTAGGTTTGAGCTAAATCAATGAGCCAGTGTAAACCTAAATGCATAATTGGGTAAACAAAAGCTTGTTAATATAGGGTTAAGGTAGTCTAGCGATTCATTGTTTAGGTTGTGTAGGATTTAGTTGATTGGATAAGATTGTGATGGTGAACCTAATGAGTATTTCTAAATACTCAAACATGGTGCCAGTGGAATAAAAAGTGTGGGTGTTATATTCAAATTGTGGAGCATGGAGAGTTGATCCCAAGGGATAAAGGAGGTTACACAAGTACATGTGAGCCATGAGCACTCACCCGGACACAAACGCATAAGGGTGGGGGTTTATGGCTGACACAATTAAAATCACTTATAAACAATGTACACTGAAAATTTCAACTAAAATAATAATATATGTAAATATTTACGTATTTCCATAGATGATAGTAGTACCAACCTACGCATATCAACAACACATAATTTGGAATTCATTCAATAAAAGTATGGAAATAGATATGCAAATCAAATATGAAAACTTAAATGATGATGACCTCCATTGTTGGTGACCTTCATAAAGTGTCATGTCTTATCACTCACCGAATTTAATTAGGAAGTAGGAAATTGAAATAAACCAACACCCACATAGAAGTACCCCTCCATAAAATGGGTGACATCACCCATTTTTTGGATGATGTCACCCGTTTCTCACCCATTTAAAAAATGGACAGGGACTGGCACATGGAACTTGGCCCTTATTGCAAGCCGTTTGTGCCATGCTTGTCCTTGAAGTTCGAACCATGTCATATCCAGGCGTCACTCGGGACTTCAACAAGACATGATTGATTGCCAAAAATTAAAGTCGGTAAATGTATGTTTGTGGTGTGTGGGCATGATGATCATTGCATTACAATTTAAATGCCTTCTACTTGTATTATCTTCTATTTCAATCATTATGAATGGACTTATGTCAACAAGGTTTGCACAAACTTAACGGATATCAACATGAAGCATGTCACGATTTCCACTTACAAATGTCTTGAATTAGTGTCATTTTTCATCTCAAATAAAGTTTCCTTTCATCTATATACAAATGGAGCTTGTGACAGTCGGAGTTTACGGAAGATCTTGAATACATGTCCAACTAGCTTTTCAAAGAAAAAGGGATACATGTCAAATATTCTTTTCCGAAATAAACATGTCACAAAAAAGGAAGCAAATGTAGAAAGGTGGGTACTACACGTGCAAAAGGTGGGCATGGTGGGGAAACTAGGCACGTAGGGATCACTCCATTGTCAAGTTGAACACCACGTGCGACAATGACATAGTTAAAAGTGTTAACTAAAGGGGATCGCTATTTCCACACCTTTTTTGGCTAGGTTCACACCTTTTTGCCGGTTCGGTTGCCGTGTCAGTGAGGCGCTATATATGAGATTCTTCATGGTGTATCCGGACCGTTGATCCACCAAGGCCCATCCAAGGGCCTCAATGATCCTAGGTGGCGGTGGGGTGGGGGGCGGGGGTGGTGCTTGCCACCAAGGCGGGGTGGGGCCGTGGGCCTCATGTCTTTTTTGGGGAGGCGGGATTTAGGGTGGTGTCGGGCCTAGTGGCTAGGCCTACTTACTAAATAACTAGTTGGTTAGCCTTACTCTACTTACTAAATGACTAGTTGGTTCCCCTTACTCTACTTACTAAATGACTTCACTAAATAGGTAGATTAGTGTTAGATGAAGATTAGTGTTAAATGCAATAGTTACCTAAAACACTAATTTTCAACTGATATTACAATTAGTGTTTGAATAGAGTTTGAACAAATTATACCTTTTACGAGGTTCTCATATTCTTCTTCCTTCAATTCTTCATTCCAAGATTTACAAAATATCATCTAACACTAAATGCGCTCATGTAAATATTTAAAGTTACTACTTGGTACAAATAGTGTTAGAGTTGACATTTAGTGTTCTAACACTATAGAGACAATTTACATTTAGCGTTTTCGTTGATTATTAGTGTTTCCAACACTAATCTACCTATTTAGTGTAGTTGGTTACCCTTACTCTACTTACTAAATGACTAGTTGGTTACCCTTCCTCTACTTACTAAATGACTAGTTGTTAGGGATGATACATAGATTATGTAATGTAGGTGACACTAAGTAGGATAGTGTAATCTTATTATATCCCGAACCGGCAAAAAGGTGTGAATCTAGCCAAAAAAGGTGTGGAAATAGCGATCCCCTAACTAAATTTGATGATTTGTTTTTTTCATAAAACATACCGTTTCTAACTAGAATGACACAGAATTGAACTAAAACAATTACTTAAAAAAACAAAGATGACTAAAAATTTCAAAAAAATATACAAAAGATACTATCAATGGTTATGTATATGTAGAAAAAATATCATAAAATTTAAAATTATATGGGGTAGCAAACTTTGTCCACACGTGGTGTCAACTTGACAATGAAGTGACCTCCCCGTGAAACTAGGGGGAGGTGACGGGCGTGCAGCTAAGGTGACGACATGGCATGGGCGATAGGAGAAAGCATGCATGACTATCAATTTAAAACGACTTTTCCCCTACTTTTCTTAAAGCTACAATTTTGTCTAATTAGTGTGGGTTATCATTTGAAGTTATGCATTGCTATGTATTTTTTTAATGAGAATTTTTTTTTTAATCCAAATAATATAAGTGGTTGGTATGCACAGTGAAGAATATGATATAACTTAGTTGGTAAATAATGATAATATTAGTATAAAGTTATGGCAATGAGTAGCTCCAAATGGTAACCTTGGCACAGTAATTAGACAAAAGGTGTACATGGGGGCATGGTAGCATCGTGGCGGGTCATTGGGGGGGGGGGGTTTATGATCATGATCATGATCATGGGCATGGGCATGGGCATGGGCATGGGCATACATGCGTATGGTAGGTAAACACCGGCATGGGTGCACAACGTTTGGTTCATCCGGGATATTAATTCATATGCACGGGTGCAACCAATTGGAGCGGCATGGGTTCAAGCTAGTATCATTCATGAGTACTCATAATTGGATGGAGACTAGGTCTAAGTGCTCCCATTGGTCTAGACCTCGTGACTTGTAGTTGTAAATTTGATACCCTTACCCATACATGATTGACTCTTGTGTTTGATATATCATGTTTTGTCATCCATATGGCCATTCTATTTTGTCGTTAGTATCTTATACATTATAGAGGGCTCACTATTTCATCTTCACCTATGTCGGAATGTAGTTTTCACATGGGATACAAATGGTCTTAGCGATTGTGAGCATGACACATGCCAAACATTTAGGGGAAAACTATTATTTTATGACAAAATAAAGAGACATCCATGGTACCATATGATTAACTTATTTAAATCAAAGAAACCGACCATGACTAGTGATACATGAAAGCTTATGAGGTATTTTCAAAGGAGTACAATTTAGTCGTATTTAGAATACATTATTTAAGTTAATTTTTATTTTCAATTTATAATATACAATTAAAATCACATCATAATTATACTTCTACACCTATTCACCTAACCATGTAATGGAATCCTTACTACAAATGCATGAAGATGGTGATCATATTTGTGATGTATCTAGCTTATTCTTATAGCATTTGGAATTAGGAATTTATTTGAAGTACTTATCAATTTATTAGATACATAAATTAATTTATGTTTTGCATTATTTGATCTACGATTTATTCATTTGGCATGGGTTAGTTTGCACCCCTCACATACTTAATATTGGCTATGCATATATGACAGGTGTGTGACCATTGCAAAGACGTATCAATTTCCCATTCATGTGTCTGAGTCGTGATTATCTATTGGACACACTAGTTTGAATTGGCCTTTGGAGGTCAACCCCATATTCCTAAACCCCAAACCCATGTATCAAGGTGATTATTTAAATTATAATTATGGTTCTCAAAAATTCAAATAGTTACACTTCATTCATATATGTGATTGTTTAAAATCAAAATCCAATAAAAAGAAACCTTCTAAAAAACCATTGGTTCTTTGTCATATCTTTGAATTTTTTTTAAAAAATAAACAGGGCCAAAGGTTCATATTATAAAAACTCTCAAAACCGAAGGTCCTTTGCTTTTAGATTTGTTTGTGAAAAGTGGAACTGGAATTAGTGACAAAATCAAATACCCACCCAACATTGGTAAAACCCTCAATGCACACAAATACGAACTAAATTGGATGGAAGACCTCTTTGTTGAGCTCAAATAGTAGTGTTTAACTCAACATGATTATATACACGACATAAACATGAGGGTATGATCTAAATCCATAGCACAAAATTGGACTCTCAACCACAAAAGAACCTTAAGCCGCAAGATTACTCTAACCCAGCAACCAAGCTATCAATGACAATAAAACCTCCAGCTGCTCCAATACTCTAAACCAAAATCAGAACTCTTTCTCATAGCAAATCCTACGGCAACACCAACAATCTCAAGCAAAAACAAAACCCACAGCCACAACGTAGGGAGAACTTGGAAACCCTAGGAAAGACGTTTGACAACTGAACCCTTGTCATCCACCCTCTGTGGAAACGTCTTTGATACCTTTTTGAAGCTTCTATATTTAATTAATTATCCATCAATTCACCCTTGCTTTGCAAACGTTTCCCTTCTTGTTAAAGTAAATTTGTGGGAACTCAAAGGGTACCCTCCTAGCATTGCTACTTAATGTCATGATTCCCCTAGGTAGGCGTTGTAATGGCAATTAATGTTAATTATTATTGAAATTTCCATGTTAACATTTTTTTCCCATGGACATAGCACAAATTAGAAGTATAGGAATTACAAAACAAAGGAAGGATTGCTTGATGTATGAGATATTTTCCAATGAAAATTTGGAAAACCTTATAAATCCATATGGAACAATTCCAGTAATATCTTGGATTCTTATGTTACCAAATACTTGGTACATGTATTTCAGTCTTCATGTCCCAATACATATATTTCATCATATTAGATGTATTTGTACTCCAAATACATGATTGAGTACAATAGCACTATACCATATTTGGTATTTAGTGTCGCATGTGTAATAGCATGACTTCCCCTATTTTGAGGCATATGCTCGGATAAAGTTATGATCGACAACTTCATCACAAGGGTCACCTTATGACACTTGGAGTTCAAGTGCGCTTACTAATATATTGGCATGAGTATGTTCAATTATAATGTTATGAAGTGTATGCCTATGTTACATAATGGTTTACAAGTTGACTAAAGTGTACACAAATGACACTTGGCATTAGTATGCTAAAAAATATCTTCCTCTTGCATATTAAATGCAAAACTAACATCTCAAGTATTCCAAAGTGCTACGCTAAATATCATAATGTTTTCTCACCTAATAAAGTTACTTATGATGACAAATAGTAATAATATTGGCAATTAGTGGACATAACATTTTGAAACCTCTAGACATCTAGTTTAGGCCCTTTGCAAATAGTGTCTATGACACTAAATACCATAAATGATGTACAATGATTAACCTACAATATATTAATAGTAAATGGTAATAAGATGGTATCACTAGGCATATTTAAATGTCATTAGGTAATTTCTAAATAATATATCTAGATTAATAAACCTCAATCAATTAATAAGTCTTAATCTATTATACACATATGTAGATATACAATATAGATTTGTGCATGATGCAAAGTATGCTTGCATACATGCTTGAGGTTTGTGGCATGTATGTAAACTCATCCATTATGGATGAGAGAAATCCAATAAAAGCATGTCCCCTATAGGTTGAGGGTCAATTCATTCCCACTAGACTTCATCAAACTAATTTTGGGTTCTTGATGTCATTTTCATTACCAACAAAAAATAAAACATTTATCAGCTACCTAAAATTGGAAATAATGTAATGACATGGATTAGCATCCTAGGGCTTGGTTTCCAGTGCATTCTACCACTATGGACCATTCAATCGTAGTGGGATATTTAGGTGAACCGTAATAAATTACTTTGCAGTGCATAACCCTACCAAATGGAATTGTATGTTACTTTTGACAAGCCATGTTGCACACCCGGTTAGAATAAGGAGCCCTTTCCGATAACAATAATTTCAACTAAACACGTGTGAACTTAAGGGTTTGCCTTTTACTAAGATTTACATGTGCCCATTCATTATGGTGTTTACCTTTGAAATGATGCAATATTCTTTAAGATCCCTTTCACTTTTGTGATTCAATTTAGAAATTACAGAAAGGCAAAGAGCTTGTGGCGAAAAAAAATTTAGGTCAACTTGAAGATGAAGCAATAGAATAATTCATGTTGGTGGCAAAACCTAAGTAGGCTACTTTCCTTTGGTTTCTTCCAATTGGTGGTGTGGACTTTGAATACCCAAATCTCATACTTAATGGGCTTGGACCTATTGAACCATGTGTGCATGTGGTGTAATCGGTAATTCATACATGCCACATCATCTGTGACATGTCAATTGTAGGGTGACCTTCTAAGGATTTCCGGTGCACTTTACCACTATGGATCACCTAATGGATGGGATGGCAAATATTGTTCAAGTGATCTACATGCATGCCGTCTCTGGATCAAATCGTGAGATTTGTGAGAATTGTATCATTGGTGTGGACGCATGTGCATTATAAAAGGACACAGTTCTTTCATATCTCGCATTCAATCAAGAGCAACGGAAGATGTTTAAGACATCTTGCAAAATGCAACAAAGAAAGCAATATCATCAATTTGATTAAGGTGTTAGTCTTTGATATGATGATGATGCTCGGCAAAATGTTGGGCAATATCATTCTTGTGTTTCTCTAAATTTGTGGCTAGGGCGAACCAACCTGTACATTGGTTCCTTGGAGGCAAGGGTTTAGGCATCCAACAAGAAACAAGTGTATGGTTTGGTTCGCCCAAATCCTAAATCTGGATGCCAAGGCCTATGATCGGGAAGAACCGGCAATTAGTTACAGATAAATCGGTTGAGTTTGAGAAATAACCGGTTGAAGTTCAAAACTGCAAGAAAATTACCATTCATTTAAAAGGAATATTTAGAAGAATATATCCCAATTTAATAAACGAAAACCCAAGATGTCAACATGTAACCGGTTGGACTTGCAAACACTAGCATCTCAACTGATTATGCCCCAATATCTCCCCGATCAGTGGCCAAGGCTTGAGGCCAGAATGTCGATTAATCAGATGTTGGTGGGAAAGTGAATGGTCTCAATGGCCTTTGGCCAGTAATTAAGAGCTACATCACAAGGAAGTAAAACGGAGCAGTTAATGAAGTATTTAGTATACATGTTGCATGCAGCCACAATAGACCAAGCACTCGGAAGTGACTCCCGAGTAGATATGTACAGACAATTTGGAAGGAGCACCATAAATTTAGGGCCGGGTTCAACCTCCCCCTACAAGTTTTTCGGGGGAGGTAGATCCGGGCAAGGGCAGCCCTCCAAAAAGAAATGAAGATTTTATGGACCGGACTGAAAACTTTTGTCCATTCCACCCGACTTCGAAAAAATCATTGCCCTTGCATTCTTGAAGCCCACTTATCCACAAATCTCAGATGGAGTGCACTTCACCTTCAAGGTCCAAAACCCAATTTATTTGTTCACTTCCATTAAGTAAATGAGCAATTCACCGGGATTTTATATTCGATGTGCAAACGTCAATAAAGCATGTAATCAATCTGGAAGCCAAAAACATTACAAAACCCTCATTAGCATTGAGGTTACAGTTTTTGTGACTTACCATTGAAAGGGTCTTTATTCTAAAATGGAACTAAAATTAATGTTTTTATTTATTTTAGTATGTTTATTCTATAATAGTTTAAGGTAATACCTTCTACTTTCACAAAGTATTCATACACATTTAAACTAATTAAGTGTGATTGAATGTAATTAAGTCTAATTAATCCTAATTAAACTAAATTAAATCAAGAAGTATGCTTACAAAATTAATTAAGCCTAATTAATTATATAATAACAAACTGGAATTAATCATGATTAATTCAGATATGAGGAATGATGTGCTTAATTACACTTGTTTCGAATGTGTATGTATACTTGTAGAAACCTAGGCCTTGCACTCAATTACCTTCTAATACGGTTATTTAGACTTAATTACATTCAATCACACTTAATTAGTTGAAATGTGTATGCATACTTTGTGAGAGTAGAAGGTATTAACCTGAACTATTATAAAATAAACATACTAGAAATAAAACATTATTTGTAGTCCCTTGCACTTTAGAATGACAAAGACCCTTTCAATAGTAAGTCACAAAAACTATGACCCCAATGCTAATGAGGGTTTTGTAATATTTTTGACTTCCAAGTTAATTACATGCTTTATTGACGATTTCATTTCCGGAATGAAATCCCAGTCACTGGTTCATTTATTAAGTGGAAGTACACACACACACATATTAGATTTTGAACCTTGAAGGTGAAGTGTACTCAATATGGGATTTGTGGAAAAGTGACCTTCAAGAATGCAAGGGCAATGATTTTTTTTGAAGTCAAGCAAGACAGACATAAGTTTTTGATCGGGTCCATAAAATCTTGATTTCTTTTGGGAGGGTTGCCCATGCCCGTATCTACCTCCCCCGAAAAGCTCGTAGGGGGAGGTTGAAGGTCCGCTGAAATTCAGTCCAAGGTCCAGGTGTCGGTATTTAGGGACGTGGACTTTGGAGCCAATGAAGGTAGGGCCAGGGCTAGATGCCCAACCCTTGAGAAATTCAAACGCAGACCAGTGCAAGGACGGCAGAGCTCCAGTAATAGAGGTACTTTATGTAGGACAGTAAGGGCGTCCCCACCAGAAACGCCATAGGGCATGCCAACGCCAAAAATGGGGCATCCCGGGTTCTTAGGTGGCGGTACCGGCATAAATTGAGCCCACCAATGTCCGGTCCGGCATAATTTAGAACCGGCCCGGGTATAGTAAAGGCCTTTCCCCGCCATAAATGGTTCATATGGCGACCCTCCTCCGGCCCGCCAAGAGATTACTTTAATATCAGATACTCCGATATCCTACTTTATCCCATGTCAGATAATAGGTGTCGTTGTCTTATTGATTGCTTCCTAATTATACCGGGGGTATGCCTAGGCTTTGGTGGGCTAGGGTGCTGCGTCCCGGCCCCGCCACCCAAGCCGGCCACCCTAAACACCATATAATATATTATTTTTGGCGGGTTGCTTTCTATCTCTCCTGGGGATGCCCTAACAGCTAAAGTAGAGGGTATCTTCCCAAGAATTTGGGCCCTGAGGTATCACCGAGTGCGGGTGACCGCGTCTTACGAGAATCTGGCCATGATCCTGGGAAGGAAATGCACTCTGCACCCAGCTTCTTCTTCCCCGCCATAGCCACCTTCCTATTACGCTGCGGTCTCTCATTCTACTACTCTCTGAGCTCCCTCTCCTTAAAACACAATAGAAAAAAAACCACAAATACAATTAAAAAGTTTGCATTCAATCAACGAAAGATGTTTGAGACATCTTACAAACTACAATAAAAAGAGCAATATCATCAATTTCGTTAAGGTGTTAGTCTCTGATATGATGATGATGATGCTCAGCAGATCGTTGGGCATATGATTCCTGTGCTCCTTTTGAATCTAGATGCCAAGGCTTGAGGCCAGAATGTCAGTTAATCAGATGTTGGTGGGATGACTTGAAGCTGGGAAAAGTGAATGGTCTAATGCAATGCTTGGGGAGAACCGGCGGTTCGTTACAGATGAACCAGTTCAGTTTGAAAAATAACCGTTTGAAGTTCAAGACTTCCGGAGAATTACCAATCATTTTAAAGGAATCTATAGAATACACCTCAATTGAATAAAGCAAAACCGGAAGATGTCAACATGTAACCGCTTGGATTTAGAATCACTAGGATCTTGACCAACTGTGCCCAAAAATGTCCGGGCAGTGGTTTAATGGTCTTTGGCCAGTAAGAGCTACAGCACAAGGAAGAATATGGAGTAATGGAATATTTAGTGTACAGCTTGCAGCCACAACAGACAAAGGATTCTGAACCGCGATTAGATATGTACAGACACTTTGGGAGGAGCACCAGAAATTCAGTCCAAGGTCTGGGTGTCGATCTTTAGGGACGTGGACTTTGCAAGCCATGACGGTAGGGCTAGATGCCCAACCCATGAGAAATTCAAACGCAGAAGAGTGCAACTTCGGCGGAGCTCGAATAAATACAGATATAATATTTAGGACAGTAAGCTACAGTAGAGAGAATCTTCCCAAGAATTCGGGCCCTGAGGTATCACCAAGTGCGGGTGACCGCATCTTACGAACATCTGGCCATGATCCTGGCAAGGAAATGCACTCTGCACCCAGCTTCTTCCCCGCCATAGCCATGATCCTCTTGCGCTGCCGTCTCTCGTTGTACTACTCTCTGAGCTCCCTCTCCTTGTGCTTCCCTGCACTCCAAGTGGGAGGAATTCATGTTCATTTCTGCCTGATTGACGAACAGAAGGTTGTCAAGCGTCTGTTGTTGTTTCACAATCCGTTGAGTCTGTTAATGTTCATCTCGCGTCTGTACGTCCTGCTAGAATTCTCACTATTGAATTTCTCCATACAGATCCAAGACCCCGGATACACAGGACAAGACAACATCTCCACTGCCAGCCGTGACCACGCAACGGAATTGGTTTGGCGAGTCTTTTGAAATGAGTGTTTGTTCTTCGGAATCTCTGCGCTGGGTGTTGAAAGATGACGGTTCGTGAGGATGACGAGGGGGAATCTGGAGGGCGATAGATCTCAAGTCACACATATCCGGCTTCTTACATAGGTATGCGTAACCCCTTCCTATTTGAAAATTGCATGACTTTCTCTCCAGATTAGTTTGTTCAAATCCTTTTGCATGCAAGTAGAATGATTTGGAGAGTTACTTTTGAAGCGCATCACAAGTGCACACTGGAGTTTTAGGTAGGGGCCCAGCTCAAAGAGATGGGTGTCTAGACCTAGTCATGACGATAGTCACCAATGAAAAAAACTGTAGCCCCCTCCTTCCCTGCCATAGCCACCCTTTGCTACTCCTGCCGCTAGCTCTCGTCGTCCGACATAGCTCGCTCTTGCAATCAACCAATTAGCACGATTTTGTGATACTTGACAGGAAGCACATGATGAGTGATGCAAGTTGTGGTGAAAAATTTGATAAGTTCGTGCAGAATAGTGTAAATTGAGTTCTGACTCTATTCATTTCTTGGTTCAGGTCCATTGGCTCCACACATCCTGTAGTGTCATGTACCAATTTGTTGTCCGTTTTCATGTGAGAGATTTCATTGTGAATCAATTCTAGAGTTGGAGAATATCAAATTTGATGAGAGGCAAGTTCAAATATATTTTCGGATTTGGTGGTTTCAAAGATGCTGATTGGACTCTGTCAAGCTTATCCTTGTGAGTGTCTAAGGGCCACTTCACACATGAGCCAAGAGCCATGAGCATGAACTTTTGAGAGCCCAAAAGAAGTGTTTTAAGGCTGTCCTGAGACACTTCCCAATATCATGTAGTGTGGTCACGGGCCCTCAAGTGTAATGTGAAGTCATATGTGATTGTGGCCTCAACCAAATGCTTTTTCAACGAGTTCTATTCATTGGGGTCCTCACACATGATGAAATGTAGTAAATCAACAGTTGTGAGGTTTCGAAGTGCCATGGTCACTTGGTTTTGTGTTAGGCCTACCTCCGAGAGGTGGTTATGAGAATAGTCCAAGTGACCATGAAACATGATCCACTTGATGCCATGTAGGAATCCATGTAGACTTTACATCCATCTTGCATCAACTTACTCAGTGGGTCCCTGAAGTGTAGTATGAAGCGAACTTACACCGACTCCACCTTTTCCACCAGTGAGATTTGCTTGAAGTGCAACAGAAACGGCCCTGAGTCTCGTGTGTGAAGTGGCCCCAAGTTAAACATGAACTATCTACCTCTATTGTTACCAAAAAATTTCTAGATTTTTTTTGCCATGCCATTTTTTTGGTACCAAGGAGACATGCCCAATTCGGTTGAAGCCTGACATACTACACTGATGACTTTAATTTTCTGGGTTCTAAGAATCCTTTATAAGTAACATGTAATCCAATATAAAACACTTCTTGGGCAGAGTGAGTCTGCGTTACAATCAATCACAGTCATTTATGCTCCAACGATCCCAATGGGTTCAAGGGCCACTTGCAGGGGATTCGGGGAAGCTTCTATCCAATGCTCCGAGGTCCAAGCATCTACTCACAAGGTCACAACCAGAGTAGGACAGAGGGTGCGAATCACCACTAAATAAGTATAGATAATCAGGTCAGCGAAGGTGGATCCTGGAGGAAGAAACTAAAGAATCTGGTACCTATTTAAAGTTTGAGTGTCGATCATTGCCCGGCGCCGCAGCTCATGCATATGGACTCGGCGAGAAATGAAAGATTATTACATTGAATTACTGTAGGTGTCTCTCGAACCCAGAACAGTGCAAGGACGGCACAGCTCGAGTAAATATTAGCTTAGAATCTTGGCCAGTAAGAGCTACAGCACAGGGAAGTAATACAGAGTAATAGAATATTTAGTGTACAGCTTGCAGCCACCACAAGAAAAATTACTCTGAAGCGAATCCCAAGTAGATAGGTACGGACAGTTTGGGAGGAGCACCAGAAATTCAGTCCAAGGTCCGGGTGTCGATCTTTAGGGACCTGGACATTGGAACCCATGACGGTAGGGCCAGGGCTAGATGCCCAACCCTTGAGAAATTCAAACGCAGAACAGTGCAACTACGGCAGAGCTGGAGTAAAAACAGATATAATATTTAGGACAGTAAGAGGTACAGTAGAGAGAATCTTCCCTAGAATATAGTATAATAAATCAATGGTTGTGAGGTTTCGGAGTGCCATGATCTCCTGGTTTTGTGTTAAGCCTACCTCCAAAAGGTGGTCTTGGAAAATAATTCAAGTCACCATGAAACATGATCCATTTGATGCTATGTAGGAATCCATGTAGACTGTACTACATCGACTTACTCAGTGGATCCCTGGAGCGTAGTATGAAGCAAACTTAGACTAACTCCACCTTTTCCACCAATGAGATTTGCTTGAAGTGCAATGGTTACGGGCCCTGAGTCTCGTGTGTGAAGTGGCCCCAAGTTAAACATGAACTATCTATCTCTATTGTTACAAAAAAATAACTATATTTTTTTTGCCATGCCATTTTTTTGTGCCGAGGAGACATTCGCAATTCGGTTGAAGCCTGGCATACTACACTGATGACTTTAATTTGCTGGATTCTAAGAATCCTTTATAAATTAAACTGTAATCAAGTATAAAACACTTCTTGAGCATAATGCATCTGCGTTACAAGCCGTCACAGTCATATGTGAACCAAAATTATGGGTTGTGATGTCAGCATGAGCTTACAATTGCTTTTGGGAATCATGTTTGACAAATTTGAATAAGTTGCAGATGAATGATGATGTGATGCTTACCAAACTTGAGGTGATCCATGTCTCGACACATTACCATAAGGTAGTTCAAACTTTTGTAAATGATAATGTAGTTTAGTTGGTTAAAGGAAATTTACTCATTTGCTATGCTAAATAGTTCTATTGTTGTGGGCTGTAGGAATTGCCTTGAGCTCACACCAATTCACATTTGAAGAAGCAACGAGGTTGTGTTCATTCTTAATCCATGCCCAGTTTCTAGATTAAAATTAATGATGAGCACATTAATTGTTTTTCTAGGATGTTGAAGGGGTTCATGTTTTTAAATACCTAAGGTGTTGGTTGCAAGTCTCAAGGAAGATCGCCTTAGGGCAAGACCACGTCTTCACCCACATTATTTTCAACCAACTAGAGAATTATAATGGCCACGTTAATTACTTTCGACAACACTACTTCAGCTATTTAGTGTAATTGAATAATGACTTAACTCAACTAGGGTTATGAGTGCTAGGAAGTCTAGTCCTACAATTTAATGACATGGTCATGTGAGAAGAATTGTGTTATTTAGGAAGTGAACCCCATTTGAGATAGTGAGTAGGTCTAAATTGCTAATTCATCAAGCCAAGCTAGTCTAGAGACTTGGGACTTGCTTTTTGCATGATGGAAAGAGTATGTAGCTACATGCTCAACCACTTTAAGTAGACATCATGCACATGTGTTGGATTGTGTTGCACACGTCTCTCAAATTGTAACTCTTATTGTGAATGCAGAGAGCAAAGAGCACCATGGTCACTGTTCACTCAATTGCAACATTGCGAAACTTGTTGCAATTTCTTTCAAGTCGATTCAAGATGTCTTCTAAAAATTTGGATGTGCATTGAAGGGGTGACCCCGATATAAGGAGGTGACATTGATGCATAGGTATGTCATCTCCCTTTAAGAGTTGGGGAATCTAGTATGCTACTTGAATAATGTCATGGCATGTTGTCAACATTCTTGGCAACACTTCGACGATTTACATCTTTTGACTTGTTAAGATATTGGTTTGTTGACTACGCTCATTGCATTTCAAAAGACTAAAACATATGAATTCGGGTTCTTGCTTTCAAATCAATGTCATGAATCAGAAGGAGCCAATGCGCTGCAATTGCACCTATGTTTCCCACTTCTAGAATTGTTATCATCAACAAACTTGAAAGTAACATATGGACTTAAAGTCAACTTCTATCCATGATTCTTGTCTAAACTCAATAGCAACTAAGTTGATAAGAAAACTCACATAATATCTTGTGGTAACATCATAGAGAGCCCAAACTTAGGGCCTTAAGCCCTAAAGGTTGAGGCAATTTTCTCTAAGAAGTCACCGTTGACCGTTCTAGTGAAAACACTTACATTGTAATGTTTTGATTTTGGACATATGCTCAGCTTAACGATCCTAACATTACAAAGATGCCATTGGTATGATCAGATCTACATTAAGATGTACATTTTCTTCAATAAGCTATTGAATTGGATTGGACAGTTATAATTTGGCCTTTAGGGGTTAAATTTGGATTCCATGCGAATTTAGAGTGTCAGGAAAGCATATGTTAAGAAGGTCTAAATGGGTGATCTTTGTGACACATGGTTTTTGATGAATTTCATAATCCTCTTTGTATATGGTAAGATATTAGAAATTGTTATGAAAACATAGAATATGGTTCAAATATTTAATTTGGGGCTACATCTAATAGGTTTGTTGGAATTTCTTGTCACTCACAATATTTTAAACTTGGGATCAACCTCTAAATTCTTGAAGGCCCTTATCTTTTCACATGTTAGCAAGGCTTTCGCATGCTATTGTTAACGTACATATTTCAAAATTAGAAATTATCACATCTTTTGTGTGTTATTCATTTAAAGCTATAGGTAGATGTTCCTACATATTATGAAAATAATCAAAATACTCTTTACGATATGTTCAAACATCATTCTATTGTCCGCGTGTGCCAATTCAATGTTGGATCACGTTCCTATATTATTTTCATGGCCTAATGTTTGTAATATGAGCATTGGCTAAAGCAAAGTTGTTGTTTTGTTAATTAAGAAGTTAACACTATACAAACCACATGAAATACATAGTTGATATCAACCTTAAATTTTTTTGTTTAAATCTAGTTGACGACCTTCATCTCAAACTGTAACTTATCATAATTAAAGATCAATAACATGTTTGCTTATGCCAAAGAGGATAAGCAAGTGCACACCATACTTTCAATATGAATTCTTTTGTGGTCAGAGGTTGGTTCGGGGATCCATATGTTGATGGCCATTATATTAAACATAAAATTATCATTTGCTCAAATTCTAAGTTGTATAAGAATCATTTTCTATTAAATTTCTATGAGAACTTGATTTTTTAAAATTTCCTTTTTGCATCAATATTTGATGGTTTTGGTGGTTTTTATAGGTTCAGGTTCTAGTGGAGTTGATTGGTTACTATATATACTTCAAGCATACAATACAACATAATCAAGATTGTGAACATTCATTATATGTCTAAACATGGCAAATGTTATGCGGCTAGCAATGGGGAGTGTAAAATTTCCCCCAATATCATTGTTGGACGAAGTATTGAATAGAAGACAATGCGAGAATTTGTTCTTCAACTTTCAAAATGGTGTGCAAGCATTGCAAAGCATCACAAGTGGTCCTAACGAGGTGTTCCGCAAAGCAGAAGAAGATCTATATCAAATTGTATACAAAGCAAAAGTGCTAATTGAAGATTGTTGCAGTGAAGATTGGTGTCGCATTGTAGTGACACAACTGACCAACAAAGAGGGCTTCAGAGAACTCCTTTTGGACTTTGAAAATTGTTTCCATACAATTTGTGACATATCTTGCCTTTACCATCCGGTTCAAGAATCAAAGATTCTTGCAATCAAGAATGATATGACATTCTACCCAACATCCATCGATGCAGTTAAAGAGGATCAAACTTCAATATGTGGAAGGTTTTCTAAGCATTTGGATTCATGCACAACCATGGATTGCGATGATTGCAAACTTGCGCAATACCTTAAGGAGTACCTAAGGAGTCTACAACATGTTGAAGGTGGTGGATTGGACAATATTGATTTTCCTTATAATTATCCTCGCCCTAAATATACAAGAAATCCACCTAAGGTTTTGGGAAGGTCAAACAACATGTGTGTGTTCTTGACAAATTGGTTGGATTTGGAGTCTGCAACAAAGGTGTTTGACATTTGTGATCCCAAGGACAAAGATCAACTTTGGAAAGAAGCAAGTATTTTGGGAGGGTTGAATCATCCAAACATCATCAAGTTTTATCGTTGTGGTTTTCTTGAGGCGGAAAAACAATTTGAACTTGTTATGGAATATGGAGAGAAAACCATATCAGAATATCTAAGTGAAAAAGGTCCTCTTGAAGAGACAAACGCACTGGACATTATGTTACAAATTACAAATGGAATGTGCTACCTTCATGATATGAAGGTGGCACATCGTGACCTAAAGCCTGGTAATGTTGTTGTGAGTCTACCAAATGATTTGACATTGATTAATCTCAGGTGCATACAAGTGAAACTACTTGATTTTGGTATTTCAAAGGTTGAAGTGAAGGATTATAAGGAGGTGCCCGAATGTCGATACATAGGAACTTGTGGATACATGGCACCAGAGATCATGGCGAATGAATTATCGGAGGTGGATGCTTTGAAAGCTGATGTGTTTAGTTTTGGCATGTTGTGTTTTGATATTCTTTCGGCAAAGAAACATCCTTTTGATTCATTTCGTGAATATCGAAAGTACATATTAGAAGATTCTAGTAGACCAAAGCTGCCAGAATCCTATTCGGAAGGATTAAGATCAATGGTGCATGATTGTTGGTCGTCCAATCCTTTGGAAAGACCAACATTTCTTGATATTCACAACAAACTTACAAGTTTGAAAAGACCTACAATCCTCAAGGGTGTGGTTACAATTGGAGGAGCTCCAAATGATACACGTGGCTCCTTATGGAAAGTTTTATCATACTTATGCTTTGTTTTGGTCTCTCGGATGGGATACTTATGGGTTGTATTCATATTTAAACATGCTAATCGTCCAACCTTATTTCCAAGCGCCCAAAAGGTCTCTAATGGATCATCATCAAATCCATTTTCCATGAAGGTAAGCGTGTGATTGAGTTTATAAATGGTAGTTACTAGATTTCAATTTTATTTGGGATAATTGAAGAGGCCTCATCAACTCTATCATGTTAATAACACTCACTAAATTTGAGAAGTTGGAAATTTTGTAGGTCAACAATGATGACAACATGAAAGGATTTTCCAAATTAATTGGAGTCCAAGACAAAGTTTTCCAATTGGAAAGGCAACTTCAAAGTGTTGATTGTCTAGGACTTGTTGGCATGGGCGGAAGTGGAAAGTCGACATTGGCGAAGGCTTTGAGTGACCACATCTCCAAGGGATTTGATGCAACATGTTTTGTGTACGACTTGAAGGATGAAACTTGTATATTGCAAGTACAACACAACTCCAAAGGCATGCAAGACTCACGTCCCCAAGCCAAAACATTGATAAAGACACAAGAGATATTCAAAGATATTCAAAGGGAAAAGAAAATTCTTATTGTGGTGGACAATGTGAGCAAACAAAATCAACTACAACAACTATTGGATGATGGTCTATTCAAAAATGTCAATGGCAGTAGGTTGATTGCAAGTTCTCATGATTGGATTTCCTTGGAACAACATGTACCCATGGGTGGTAAAGTAGACATGCAAACCCTCGATGGGAACCAAGCTATGGAGCTATTTTCAATGTGTGCTTTTGGGACCAATCAATCATGTTCACCTCATTTAAAACATGTGGTTGAAAAGATTGTGGATGCATGTTGTGGGCTTCCTTTGAGTTTGGAGGTGATGGGCAAATGCATGCAAGGGGAAACACGATTGAGAATATGGGAGCGAACATTGTATAGGGTGTTGAGGGCAAGACATGATGGAGGTTCAGATGAGAAGATTTGGAAGACATTGAGGATAAGCTTTGATGAGCTGAATGATCTAGAAAGAAACATGTTTTTAGACATAGCATGTTTCTTTTGTAAAGATACATATCTTGATGTTTATCCAACAAAAGAATCATATCTTCGAATGTTGGATGGTGATATCAGGGTTGCCAAAAATGTCTTGAAAAGACTTCAAGAAAAATCATTGTTGAAGGTGAATGACTGGGAAGGTTTTTACATTCAAAATCAATTGCGTGAGATGGGTCGTATGATTACAGAAAAGGATTTTATGGGGACTCGAATTTTTAATATAAGTTACCCTACATTCGTCAATCGTTGTAAAGAAAAGGTATACAGTTTGGGTTTTGCACAAGTTCATATTCCTTATTAACTTCTTGACAAGTTCTATTAAATTGCAAAAATTATATAATATGCCAATAGCTCTAAATCCATTGTATTCGAGATGAAAACAAATAAACTCATGTGTTTTGTTGTGTATGTAGGGCATAGAACTTGTCCAAGGCCTATCAATTACAAATTTGGAAAACAACTCAATGTATGAAGGAGATGTGGAAATAAAATCGATGGAAAAGCTTTGTCTACTCCAAGTCCGATTTTGTGAAAATGTTAACCTACTTTCTGCTATTGTGAAGAAATCACCCAATCTTAAATGGTTGGACATCCATTTCTCACCCAAACATATTGAGTCAACAATGTTGACAACCCAATTCATTGGGAAGTTTTTCATTAATACACTAGAAAACCTCCAAAATTTGCGGTACCTTGCGATGTCCAATTGCAATTTTTTGGGATCAATTTCTTGTGCATACTTGAATATCATGTCAATCCGTGAAATGTCATTTTCAAAATGCAAACAATTGGATAAATTCCTTGTTGGTATTGATAAACTCCTCACCTTAGAAGAGTTAGGCTTCTACAATTGCGAAGACCTCGAGGGCAACTCTATTCAGATTGGCAACCTATTAGCCTTGGAAAAATTCCAGTTCGCCACATGTCGATATTCAAAAACAATACCAGAAGGCTTTGGCAACTTGACGAAACTAAAAATATTGCGCATGTACGAATGTGAGGCGTTGGAGGAGTTCCCTGTTGGAGTAAGCAACCTCGTAGCCTTGGAGGAGCTCGATTTCTCGAGATGTCGGGCATTGAAAACGATCCGTGAAAGTTTTGGCAACTTGACGAAACTGAAAATATTGGGCATGTATGAATGTGAGGCGTTGGAGGAGTTCCCTGTTGGAGTAAGCAACCTCGTAGCCTTGGAGGAGCTCGATTTCCGGACATGTCGGGCATTGAAAACGATCCCGGAAAGCTTTGGCAACTTGACGAAACTAATAATACTGCGCATGTACGAATGTGAGGCGTTGCAAGAGTTCCCTGTTGGAGTAAGCAACCTCGTAGCCTTGGAGGAGCTCGATTTCTCGAGATGTTGGGCATTGAAAACGATCCCTGAAAGTTTTGGCAAATTGACAAAACTGAAAATATTGGGCATGTATGAATGTGAGGCTTTGGAGGAATTCCCTGTTGGAGTGAACAACCTCCTAGCCTTGGAGGTGCTCAATTTCGGGAGATGTCGGGCATTAAAAACGATCCCGGAAAGCTTTGGCAACTTAACAAATTTGAAAATAATGCGCATGTATGAATGTGAGGCATTGGAGGAGTTCCCTGTTGGAGTAAGCAACCTCGTAGCCTTGGAGCAACTCGAAATCCAGACATGTCGGGCATTGAAAACAATCCCAGAAAGCTTTGGCAACTTGATGAAACTGAAAATACTGCGCATGTATGAATGTGAGGCTTTGGAAGAGTTCCCTGTTGGAGTAAGCAACCTCGTAGCCTTGGAGCAACTCGAAATCCAGACATGTCGGGCATTGAAAACAATCCCAGAAAGCTTTGGCAACTTGATGAAACTGAAAATACTGCGCATGTATGAATGTGAGGCTTTGGAAGAGTTCCCTGTTGGAGTAAGCAACCTCGTAGCCTTGGAGGAGCTTGATTTCTCGAGATGTCAGGCATTGAAAACGATCCCTGAAAGTTTTCGCAACTTGACGAAATTGAAAATATTGGGCATGTATGAATGTGAGGCTTTGGAGGAATTCCCTGTTGGAGTGAACAACCTCTTAGCCCTGGAGGTGCTCAATTTCGGGAGATGTCGAGCATTGAAAACGATCCCGGAAAGCTTTGGCAAGTTGACGAATTTGAAAATACTACGCATGTATGAATGTGAGGCGTTGGAGGAGTTCCTTGTTGGAGTAAGCAACCTCGTAGCCTTGGAGGAGCTCGATATCCGGACATGTCGGGCATTGAAAACGATCCGGGAAAACTTTGGCAACTTGACGAAACTGAAAATATTGCGCATGTATGAATGTGAGGCTTTGGAGGAGTTCCCTGTTGGAGTAAGCAACCTCGTAGCCTTGGAGGAGCTCGATTTCTCGAGATGTCAGGCATTGAAAACGATCCCTGAAAGTTTTCGCAACTTGACGAAATTGAAAATATTGGGCATGTATGAATGTGAGGCGTTGGAGGAATTCCCTGTTGGAGTGAACAACCTCTTAGCCCTAGAGGTGCTCAATTTCGCGAGATGTCGAGCATTGAACAGGATCCCAGAAAGCTTTGGCAATTTAACAAATTTGAAAATACTGCGCATGTATGAATGTGAGACGTTGGAGAAGTTCCCTGTTGGAGTAAGCAACCTCGTAGCCTTGGAGGAGCTCGATTTCCGGACATGTCGGGCATTGAAAACGATCCCGGAAAGCTTTGCCAACTTGATGAAACTGATAATACTCCGAATGTATGATTGTGAGGCGTTGGAGGAGTTCCCTGTTGGAGTAAGCAACCTCATAGCCTTGGAGGAGCTTGATTTCTCAAGATGTCGGGCATTGAAAACGATCCCTGAAAGTTTTCGCAACTTGACGAAACTGAAAATATTGGGCATGTATGAATGTGAGGCTTTGGAGGAAGTCCCTATTGGAGTGAACAACCTCCTAGCCCTGGAGGTGCTCAATTTCGGGAGATGTTGGCATTAAAAACGATCCCGGAAAGCTTCCGCAACTTGACAAAACTAAAAATGTTGTACATGTGTGAATGTGAGGCTTTGGAGGAATTCCGTGTTGGAGTGAACAACCTCCTAGCCTTGGAGGTGCTCAATTTCGGGAGATGTCGGGCATGGAAAACGATCCCGTAAAGCTTTGGCAACTTAACGAATTTGAAAATACTACGCATGCATGAATGTGAGGCGTTGGAGGAGTTCCCTGTTGGAGGAAGCAACCTCGTAGCCTTGGAGCAGCTCGATTTCGGGAGATGTCAGGCATTGAAAACGATCCCGATAAGCTTTGGCAACTTGAGGAAACTAAAAATGTTGTACATGTGTGAATGTGAGGCTTTCGAGGAGTTCCCTGTTGGAGTAAGCAACCTCGTAGCCTTGGAGGAGCTCGATTTCTCAAGATGTCGGGCATTGAAAACAATCCCTGAAACTTTTGGCAACTTGACGAAACTGAAAATATTGGGCATGTATGAATGTGAGGCGTTGGAGGAGTTCCCTGTTGGAGTAAGCAACCTCGTAGCGTTGGAGGAGCTCGATTTCTCAAGATGTCGGGCATTGAAAACAATCCCTGAAACTTTTGGCAACTTGATGAAACTGAAAATATTGGGCATGTATGAATGTGAGGCGTTGGAGGAGTTCCCTGTTGGAGTAAGCAACCTCGTAGCCTTGGAGGAGCTCGATTTCCGGACATGTCGGGCATTGAAAACGATCCGGGAAAGCTTTGGCAACTTAACAAATTTTAAAATTTTGCGCATGTATGAATGTGAGGCTTTGGGGGAGTTCCCTGTTGGAGTAAGCAACCTCGTAGCCTTGGAGGAGCTCGATTTCTCAAGATGTCGGGCATTGAAAACGATCCCTGAAAGTTTTCGCAACTTGACGAAACTGAAAATATTGCGCATGTATGAATGTGAGGCTTTGGAGGAGTTCCCTGTTGGAGTAAGCAACGTCGTAGCGCTTGAGGAGCTCAATTTTGGGAGATGTCATGCATTGAAAAAGGATCCCGGAAAGCTTTGGCAACTTAAGGAAACTGAAAATACTACGCATGTTTGAATTTGAGGCTTTGGAGGAGTTCCCTTTTTGAGTAAGCAACCTCGTAGACCTTGAGGAGCTCCATTTCGGGAGATGTTGGGCATTGAAAACGTGTCGGAAAGCTTTGGGAACTTGAGGAAACTGAAAATTCTGCGCATGTATGATTGTGAGGGTTTGAAGGATTTTCCTGTTGGAGTAAGCAATCTCGTAGCGTTGGAGGAGCTCCATTTCGGGAGATGTCTGGCATTGAAAAGGATCCCGGAAAGCTTTGGCAACTTGACGAAACTGAAAATACTACGCATGGTTGAATGTGAGGCTCTGGTGGAGTTCCTTTATTTGAGTAAGCTAACTTGTAGACCTTGAGGAGCTGCATTTCGGGAGATGTCGGGCATTGAAAACGTTTCGGAAAGCTTTGGCAACTTGACAAAACTGAAAATACTGCACATGTATGATTGTGAGGCTTTGAAGGATTTCCTTGTTGAAGTTAGCAATCTCGTAGCGTTGGAGGAGCTCCATTTTGGGACATGTCGGGCATTGAAAACGATCCCATAAAGCTTTGGCAATTTGACGAAACTGCAAATATTGCGCATGTATGAATGTGAGGCTTTGGAGGAGTTCCCTGTTGGAGTAAGCAACCTCCTAGTGTTGGAAGAGCTAAATTTCGCGACATGTCGGGCACTGAAAACGATCCCGGAAAGCTTTGGCAACTTTCCAAAACTCAAAATATTAAAATAAAATCATCTAGGCATAAAAATAGCAATCAACAATTTGGCCCTCCCCTCGTAGTGACCAATGCCAAATGTGATGGGTTGATTTCACTACCCTCCATGTTGCTAGAAGGGGATCACAATGAACGGAGAGAACGAAGAGCTACACTATATTCTCCAATTAGTGTGGATTACCGTTTGGAGTTATGTGTCGTTTTATATTTTACGTATATTTGTATTTTTTACCATTTAAGTTATATCATATTTGTCAGTGTGTATGCTAACTACTTATGTTATTTGGGTAGGAAAGGATACTCTCAGCAAAGTTTTGTAGAAATGTGGAACTCCAGATCGTAACCCACACTAATTAGTCAAAATAGTGTAGCTAGAGATGAATCAGTTAGAGAAATTACTGGTTGAAGTTGAAGGTTTTAGGAATGTTAGCTATCATTCTAGTAAAGGAAATTACTGGTTGAAGTTGAAGGTTTTAGGAATATACCTTACATTAGTAAAGGAAAACTCCAAGATCACAACATATAATTGGTATTGTATGGAAACACGAGGATTTTACCAATGATGCCCCAAAATCTTCCCAAACACTTGTCTCCGGAGTAGGCAATAGCAAGCATGGGATATGGGGTGGAGAGAGCCTTGCAAACCCCACCGCAAGGGTGGGGGATTGGCAAATCATGATCATCCAGGCATGTCCCTCAACGTCGGAGCTAGCACCCAGCCACTCACGAACTCGGTTGGCTGCAGGGGAGGGTGGACCCGGCTGGCCCTAAGTGACTACCCCTTTATTTCGAGCAAGTCAGTTGGATTGGTGTCCATTGGCGCCTCTTCATCGGGTAAGCACTATATTTGAGAAGTTTGGAGCTCAAAACTTAGTCCTAGGAATTTTAAAATGGCTAAATTTTTTTCCGCACTTGAAGAGGACAAATGTGTATGACCCCACCACACAAATTTGGTCAATTTTGAGTGGAATGGTTGATTTCTCACAATCAAAGGATGAATCTACTACCATATCCATATTTGGGCCTTCAACTTTGAGGGTGATGTACCCCATCTAAATTCACCAAAATAGCCCAAATTTTTGGGAGCAACTAATTTGACAAGTACATTATACAATATGGCCAAATTGAAAACTTTTAAGAATGTCTACCTTGACCAAGATGGCATCAAATGGAAATTTTGCAAAAATAATTAAAGTTGCCCCACCCATAAAGTGAATTGTCTTATGCCATTTGACCTAGCAATGTGGTCCGATTGACTTCAAATTTTCATAGCAAGAATATAGGGTAGTCTAGTTCACATTTGTACGATTGTGTAATATTAAACAAGGAGTTATTTTTCTACATAACAAAAAAAATTAATGTTGGTGCTGGAAATGCTTGAAAATGGAATGTGAAGGCTTGAGAGTGTTGGGGTTAAACCAACCACACATCATAAGACTCTCCAAATGTGACCATTTCTTAGGTGATATGCACAAAAGCCAAATTACACTATGAGAAGGTGTTTTTTGATTTGACTTTACAATGCTAAAGTATAATTTGCACATGTGAGTTGTATGGGTATGAATGTAAGACTGCCATGGAAAAAAAATTCAAGAATGAACATCAATTAAGACTCAAAATATGAAGCACGTTAGAGTAGTCTCCTTATTTGTCACAAACCATCTAAGTTCACTAATCACTTTAGGCACACCTTTAGACCACCTATCTCTATTTTAGGAAAGTTATTTTCTTTGTATTTTATTACATACTCCATTAAGTTAAAATACATTTTTATTTAAATTGTTGAACTGTCGCTCATAAATTTTCTTGAATATTTTTCTTTTGATGTGTATTTATTCATTAGAAAACACATAAGGTGGCTAAGGATTTGTGCCATCCATGTAAGGTGGTTTCATACAAACCTATCTTGTGATAATTTATGTTGATTTATCTCATCTAATTCATTGGACTAATTCAGGGATTGTGATGCTACTTTGGGGGTCAAACTTGTTAGAAGAAAAACATTAAGCTATAAGGGTTCAACTTACATGAATGACATAGATCCTTGGCCATTTAAGACATCATAAAGATCACATGATCATCTCACTAGACCAAGTCACCAAATTCAATATTTTCACTCAAAAGTGGGAGATAGTGGTTGAAGCCACTACTGTGCCCATGTGATTTTTCACACAATTGGGCAACCACACACTATATGTTCCCCAATTAAAAGGCCTAGTGATGTGAATTGTGTCAATACATGTATAAAAGTAGTGATGAAATAAAAGTACATTGTCCCTTACATAACATCATTTAAATGTGAAAGAAATGTCTAGACTTTGAGGAGATAGTTCCCATGGTGAGAAACTACTTTTGAACTCATTTGAGCTAAGGTAGGGAATCACCACTTTTGAGCTCATTTGAGCTCATCAAATGAGCTTATAGATGGTTGATGTGGAAGTATTATTATTATGGCCCACACTAATAGGAGAGCTTGGTGTGTATTTCAATGAGTTCGGTCTCTCATTTTATGGCCACTTGATATCTCACTTTAAGCATGTCAATTTTAAAGTGACCAAACAATTGGTTAACAAGGTTCCTCATTGTGTGCATGTGTCATGGGTGGACTTGGTGGTTGGGCCGGCGGTGAAGTCCCATGTTCGAATTCTTGGCTAGCCTCACTAACATACTCGTGCAAGCCTACGTATGATGAAAGTCCCAAACATAAACTTATTAACTAGGCGGTTTTTAAATTGGGCTAATGATTGCAATTATTCTAATTGTATGCAAGCTTTCCCAAGTTAAAGTTGCATTATGGGTGGGTGTCATGATTGGTTCCGTCCTACTGCACTATACGACATGATACTACATAAATAGACAGGTGATATGCACCATTTTCACCTTCTAAATTGGTCAATATGCTAGTGTCTTGACCACATGATCCTTGTAGTGAGGCCATTGTCCACTTTAGGCTACCTACTTTACATGACGTTTCTTTCTATTTCTCCATTTTTCTTTTATTCTTAACTCTATAGTTTTGTTGTGGGGCAGATAGGCTTAATTTTGGTATTTTTTCATGTTTAGTATTTTATACTACTTAGATTCAAAAGGTCAAAACTTTCTACGTTCATAATTGTATATGAAGAGGCTATGATAAATCCCATAAGGGATTGGAGCTAATTCCAATATGTTATCAATTTTCAAGGTCCACTGACAATGAACCACATAAATGCCATAATTATGTAAGTTGCCGATTGAGCCTAGAATGATTAACAATTCAATGAGTATGAAGCCCAATTTGTTTAGCACAAATGTCTTTTTGGTAGGATCTAAATGGGTCTCAAAATATAAAAGATTGCCACGTGATAAAACATCAAGAATACTTATTTATCAAAAGTCGAAGCAAGAAGCACTCTACAACAGTCTAAACTATTTGGGAGTCCTACAAATGATTCACTGTGTTTTAGAAGATCATCATGTGTTCAAGGTCTAGAATTTGGTAGTGTGAAGCAATTGTTGGCTCCGTGCTCCAAACGCCAATCATTCCAATCTTTAATTTATAGTAGTCTATCTAGAAAACATTTGGTTTTGCCTTAGATTCTTCTTGACGAGGTCTCTGCATTGATTTTTTGCATTGTCCATCCATGGAAGAGAGAGGAACGGTGGCACCTTTGTGCTCCAACTTTACTCATATCACGTAGCCTATGGTCGGTCGAGGCCACTTTCTACAAATTTGGTTTGAACTAGCGAATTTCATAGTCACTGTTTTTTTAAATTCAGTTTCTACATTTATGATAAAAGATCGGAATTCGCTTGGTTTTTGTGTGAATGAACACTTAGATGTGAAATTTTCTTATAAGTTGCAGCTTTTAGCAGTGATTTATTGGTCTACTGGAGAAAATTTGGCTGGAAGAAATTTACCTCTTCAGAACCAGATTCTACAAAAATTGATTGTGCAAGGAAATATGGGTTGGAAGTACAATTCCCACTTTGTGGGCCCCCCATCGGATGTTTGTGTGTGAACAATGTTAGTCATGGGACATTGCAAAACAAAGGAATCTGGATGATGAGGTGGCAACCAATTGAGCACCATTGTAATATTGAATAATCAAGATGGAGGAGTTTGGGTAGAGAGAGACAGAGGTTATATGTTGGGACATGAGAAATTATTGAATTGTGTGTAGAATGCACCATTGGCATGTGGCAGATTTGGCAAAGGGTTGCTACAACACAGTCCACATAACGTGATTTCGTGTAGGAGAATGTCATGAGGGGAATGCATTCCAAGATTTTCGGGCACAGTGGAATGAACGGTGTTGAAGAGCATTCCATTGCATAGAGATCATGTACAAAGGCCATGATTTCGCAAAGCATTGTACATCAACCATTATGCAGGTCATAATGCATTGGCACTGCATAAAGATCATGTACAATAGGCATTGTGGTGTAAAACACTATATGATAGACATTACATGAACCATAATGCACTGTCACTTGAAATGAGTGGATTCTGCTAAATGACGGACAAATTCTAAAGCACGGAAAGAATTGCAAGTCAGACGAATTAGAGCCGTTGTAATCCATCCCAGACCTTTACTTTCAGTAATGCATTTCAGTAATGCATTCAAAGGGAGTGCATTATGGTGATACCAGATCGGTCCATCCAAAACTTCGATTGCGCTACTGTCAGCAAAAAATTAAAGTATTTCTGCAGCATCACACACCGGAGTGTCACGCAAATTTTAGTCATTATCCAGAAGCGCATTTCTTTCCGTCGAGTAAGATGGCACAGTAAGACCTCAGAAATAATGTGTCATGAAAACATCACTACCTCCTTTGGAGGTTAAGATGAGGTCATGAATCCTCCTCAGACCGTCAATATCACACACATTGCGTTCAGTGGAAGAAGTCGCTTTTGATATTTGCCCAGAGTGCACAAGACACATCGCAACAAACCTCACGCCATTATCATCATAGCGCTAACAATCACAAATAGGAGCAAATTATATACTTCCAATCTCTTCCAGAACAGAATAAAAACATAGCGAAGCCAATGTAGATTGTACGAACGCGTAAGCAATATGCTGGTAAGTATACATTCTTATTGCTCTGCTATTATGTTCTGGCTACATCCAGATGGGCAGAGGTGGCACACTCTATAGATCAGCGTGCACCTTGTGTACAATTGTATTGGTACTTAAGAAGCTTGAGATCTCCAAGGAAGCTTTAGAAGCTGCATTAACTCTTAAGCAGTCGGGCGAAAGCTCTAAGCGGCCACCTCTGGACAGGTTTAGGGCTTTAGGTTCTGGACAGGTTGCTTGTAGAAGGATCGATTTTACTAGCTTAGCTAATAAGTGCACAAATTGTAAGCCTTGGAATCAATGTTGATCATCCGGAGAAAGTGTCACTCATATCCGAGAGGACCACAAAATCAACCAGAGAAAAATGTCAAAGAAAGGCATTGTCAATGAACCAGGAAACAGCTGCAGCATCCAAAAAATTAAGTCTCGGATATCCAAGGAAACTTTGGAAGCTGCATTAGCTCTCAAGCCCGGCAGGGCGAAAGCTTTAGGCGGCCACTGCGAATGTTTGAGAAACAAGCCTATTAGGTTATCATCACGGACGGCCTTAACAAAAAAACCCTAAACCCTCACGAATTCATAGCACTCCGCTATCTACACACAACAGGCTGGTCACCCGTGGAGGCTGCGATTGCGCAACACACAAATTGTGACATGAGAAACCGTGCCCAAGACTACTCGACTATGAAAAGAGCAAAGAAGATGATGTCCTATGCAGGCGAGCAGGGTTGAAATAGGCTAACGGTGGAACGGTAGAAACCCTAGAAGGAAGACGAGCGCCGAATAGCTCTACAATGAATGAGAGGCCACACGAGTTCGAAAATGCCGGTTTCCAAACGGAGACGATTGGGCCAAGGTAAAAGAATGAAGATTTATTTGTTCGTTGAATAGGTCCTTCCAATCATGTTGATTATTAAGTTTAGAATGGTTAACATGTTTTGAACACATAACCCAACCATTTTTAAACAAGTATCTTTTTGGTGTTTGTTCTTGAATCCACACCAAATCACACACCACTCAAATATAAGTGTTCAATTAAGATAAATAATTGAATCATGTACATCTACCCCAACATCGTATGTTCTCACCATGTGGGACCAACCCGCTTATGGCACAAAGTTAGGGATGATTACACTAGCTTTCATTCTTAGATCTAAACTAGGTACGTTATCACAAGCAATTGAAAGCTCTGCGACAATGTTGATGGTAATCTCCCACACTTTTGTAGATGCTCTTTTTCATTTTATTTTTTCCCTTAGGCATCCCTTTCTCACTTCCGGGATGTGAGGGTGTTGTTGTCATGTTGTTGTGGTTGTGATATTATTACTTGGCAATAAATTCATTGTTGAGTCAACACACACACACACTTTGTTACTATTCTAGGAGAACTAAGGTACTAGGCGTAATATATGGACGTTGATATGCCACATAATGCAATTTGACGATTCAAATCCGACTTGGCTCATTCTAGCTTGATAATAAATCAATTGTGTAACAAGATCCAACTCTCTTCCAATCAGTGCATTGAATTCTTATCGACATATTGTAACTACCATAACATTTATCAATAGTTGGGCCTTATATTGTAGGGTTGGGTTTCCATATGGAATTTTACCCCAAAAGTGCCCATAAAATTCCCTCTATACCTAGGTTCAACCTAAATATAGGTTTTAGTCAACATGTTAAGAATGGTAGTTGTTTGGGATTTAGTTGGCATTCACAAGATCCGCTTGTTTTGCCTATGCTATCTACCTCCTCACAAGCCAAAAATGGTAGGCATGTACCCACCTAAGACAACCATGGTAGGTTTGCAGTGCGGGTTTTTTCAATTGGTTAGAGGCAGATGTATCATGGTTTGACTATCTTGCAACAACATTTACACAAGGTTTGAATAGCAATATAGTTAGGGTTAATTGTGCTCTTATAAATCCAATTTTAGAGGTATTTTGTTATATATGTAATTTGGCATCAACTTCATATTGAGTTCTACGTTCTACTAGAATTTCACATAAGTTGTCTTTGATCGCATGGTGTAGTGGGATTCATTTTCATTATGCCAATCTTTTGAATCATCACTATGACCATGCATCGATAGTTATTGTTGGCTTTAAATTTTGAGAACATACTGATGAGTCTGTAACTCAAAATTGATTTGTGATTGGTGCATCAAAAACTCAATATATGGGTTCAACATTTTGCTCTCAAAGATTATGGTATTCGAATGTTACATTCCCCAAAATCTCATAATTTTTAATGTGCAACATTGTTCCTTTTAACACAAGATATGCTTGAAAGCATAAACCATGGCTCTTTATGCAAATTTCTCTAAATATGGCTTAGTTTCTTTGGTGTTGGATTCCTCGATTATATATGAGGTCAAAAATAAACATAATGAGTTTTTGAACCCAATTTTAAATTTATAAACACATGTACGTAATATCATTTACATTTGTCCAACATGTATTATGTGATACATGAAAATTTGTATGAACCCTTAGCAAGGGTTTAGATGATATTTTATTTGGTCTATAGTGTTGAATCCATATTTAGCACTTATAACCTATGAGTAAATGAAAGTGTCAATAAGTGAGGTATGTTAAACCCTATTATTGGGGGGGGAGGTACATTATGTCTACGGCACAAACATGATTTGACTTAGTACTATAAGGCCAAATTCTAACATTATGCCCATGGAACAAACATGATTTGGCTTCGTATCACAAATCCAACTTCTAACATTCCGTCCACAGAACAAACATGATTTGCCTTGGTAGTACAAAGTCACCCTTCAACATTCCATCCGCGGCACGAGCATGATTTGCCTTGGGACCTATTTCCCCTCGTGCCTTTTGTTGTAAGGCACCGCCCAACTTCCTTTCGGGGTCATCGGCTTCAATGTTCTTGGTAATTTTGATGATCCCCGGCACAACTTTAATAAGTTTTGCGAATTTGAACATGGTATTCACCACCTGCTTTTGAAATCCGGGAAACTTAGTAGTGTGAGCGGTGATTGGAGAGCGGAAAATTTAGATTTTATTGGGTAATTTTAGGAGAAGCGGTGCCTATTTCCGTGGATTTAGGGGTATTTTGAATTCAATTTGTTGGAAAGGTACCCCCATTCCCGTGGACATAAGAACCTTGAATTGTTCGAGAAACCAACGGATCCTATAGGCGTGGAAGATTCCATTTGTTCTCAAACATCCTATAGTCTAGGTTTCAAATGTTTCATATTAAATTAGGGCTGACGTCACCAATTGAAATCAAACATTAACATATGATGAACAACTTAAGTGTACATAAATGATTTCCACAAAGTGATAAATTGCGCCAAGTAGGTAGGGTACTATTTCCAAGTACGATTAGATTTCAATAATTCCCATACACAAAATATTTGATTGGCTGAGAAAATGTTCATGAAATTAGGTGCCAAACTCAAGACTTACAAAAATGTGTATTCAGTTCAAGTAGCTATATACAACCATCCTCTACTTTAGTTCCATCTACACCCTATCGGCCGGGCATGTCCAATATGGGTAAAAGGATTCAAAGATCATGCCATAGAACTCCTCCGCACACCAGCAACTCTCCAATTCATCCCTTAGCTTAGCCAATGAACGCAATGACAAATCCCCCAAGTCCGACATAAGAATCCTCCGCGAAATTTTTAAGTTGACGTGGCGGCTATGAAAGAACCACATCATGTTCATTTGAAATTGTGTGACGAGGTTATGTTCGCGTGGCAAACACACCCTTAAGTCTACATTGGGACCCATGGCGTATTCATATTGAGCCAAACGAAGAGCATTGTACTCCACACTTTTATCCACAACATTTTTCCATGATTTGCAACATAGCCTCAAATCGTGGATTAGCGACAAACGACGTTGGGTGTCCAATACCGTCTCCCGGCCCGTATCCACATTTGCAGCACCCACCAATAAGTTGGGAACTAAGACTGACAATTGTACATCTAGGTCCAGATGCAATACGAGTGGCTCCATGACGTGCAATTAGAGCGATCTTCCACAACTCGATGAACAAATGATGAGGTACACAAATGAACTCAAAAATTAAGTAAATTTTGGCCAAGAACTTAACCTCAACCCAAAGACTCAAGAATGATTAAAATTCACAAGAGCCTTAACCTCATATACAAGAGCACACAATCACAAATTTTTGGCCAAGGCCTTAACCTCACACACAAGAGCCAACAATTTGAAATTTGTGGCCAAGGCCTTAACCTTACACACAAGAGCCAACAATCTGAAATTTTTGGCCAAGGCCTTAACTTCACACACAAGAGCCAACAATCTGAATTTTTTGGCCAAGGCCTTAACCTCATATACAAGAGCCTACAATCACAAATTTTTGGCCAAGGCCTTAACCTCACACACAAGAGCCAACAATCTGAAATTTGTGGCCAAGGCCTTAACCTCACACACAAGAGCCAACAATCTGAAATTTTTGGCCAAGGACTTAACCTCACACACAAGAGCCAATAATCTGAAATTTGTGGCCAAGGCCTTAACCTCACATACAAGAGCATACAATCTGAAATTTTTGGCCAAGGCCTTAACCTCACACACAAGAGTAAACAATCTGAATTTTTTGGTCAAGGCCTTAACCTCGTATACAAGAGCCTAGAATCACAAATTCTTGGCCAAGGCCTTAACCTCACACACAACCCATAGATTCAAGAATGCATAAATTTTGACCGAGAGACACACCTGAATTCAAGAATGGAGCCTTCCTCAAATGTGGCCGAGAGATGCCCAAACAAAACTTGCATTTGCTATATAGCATTTGGGATTGGAAGTAGGCCAATGTGAATGGGGTGCACGTGGAGGCAAACATTATGGGTGAATCTTTACTTTATTGCACTAGATTGAAGGGGTGAATCTTAAATTGAGTGGGGGATGGAATCAATAACATAATGACCATAATGGCTCATGCAATATCTGGTGCCAACCCCAACCCACTACCCCTAACCCCTCAACTAGAGAAATAGCAACCCAACTAGCAAGATAGAAACAGCTCCACAACTAAGATAAACCCCCCCCCCTCTCGGTTCCGAGACCCCCCCCCCACATTTCAGAAATCACACCATATTTCAACCAAGCATATTTCAAACTAAAATGAAACTCCCTCACTACATACACCTCCCCCCCCCCCCTCTCGGTTCCGAGACCCCCCTCCACATTTCAGAAAACACTCCATATTTCAACCAAACATATTTCAAACTAAAATGAAACTCCCTCCCAACATACACCTCCCCCCCCCCTCTCGGTTCCGAGACCCACCCCCCCCCCCACATTTCAGAAATCACACAATATATCCACCAAGCATATTTCAAACTAAAATGAAACTCCCTCACAACATACACCTCCCCCCCCCCTTTCGGTTCCGAGACCCCCCCCCCCCACATTTCAGAAATCACACCATATATCCAATGAAAACATTTCAAACTAAAATGAAACTCCCTCACAACATACACCTCCCCCCCCCCCCCCCCCTCTCGGTTCCGAGACCCCCCCCCCACATTTGAGAAATCACACCATATTTCAACCAAGCAAATTTTCAAACTAAAATGAAACTCCCTCACTACATACACCTCCCCCCCCCCCCTCTCGGTTCCGAGACCCCCCCCCCCCCCACATTTCAAAAATCACACCATAAATCCACCAAAAATATTTTAAAATAAAAACAATTGTCGAATGTGAAAATGGATGAACGTGGAGGCAAACATCATGGGGTTAATATTGGATTGGATTGCCCTACATCAATGGGGTGAATCTTAACTTGAGTGGGGGATGCAATCTTAAGAAGTATGACTATAATGGCACATGCAAAATCTGGTGCAATGACCACAAACTACCTACCCTAGGTAGTGAGAAAGCAAAGTCACTTATTACGAAACCTTCCCCAAAGTCCAACTAAAATAAAAATCCCCCCCTCTCGGTTCCGAGACCCCCCCCATACAAGATTTCAACAAATATCCAAAAACATTTTTTGAAGCTTAAATAAAAGTCGCTCCATTCCTTAGATGATAGCAAGCACCTTAGGTTCCGAGACCCCCCCACATACCAGATTTCAAGAAAATTCCAACACATATTTTGGAGACAAATCAAAGACACTCACAACATTTCCAAATTTTTTTTGAGGCTTATATCAAAGTAACACAATACCTGTGGTTCTTTAGTACAAACAAACTAGTTCAACACATAAACTCATAAAAGACTTAATAAAAACCAATACATATAAGATGGAGGTTTCTAACTCACAGGGCTTAGTCAAATACTTGGACTACCAAGTCTATCACTATCCTCGCCTTGCTCGGCCTCTATATCTAGGAAATCCAACACTAGTTTGTTGAAATGGTAGGTGCGAATAGGAGCTGGAGAGGGTGATTCTGCCAAGAGATGGGCAAGCTCAGCAGCATAGGAAGGAAGCTCAAATGTCGTTGAAGGCGTTGCAAACATGTCCGAATTAAGGACGTGGATGGGACTCTCATTTTAAACTCTGCACATATAGGGAGAGAAAAAATAAGAACATGTTCAAAACTGAGATATAGAAATTCAAACCAGTTAGAAACTAAGAACGAACTTACGCACACAGCAAATCAAAATTGCGCTTTGCCATCTTCCGGAAAGGAGGAGCGAAAACGGATCGTCGTTGAGGGGCGGCGTGTTGAGAGATGTGTTCTTGCTCAGGCTCACGAATGGGGAGGAGGATGGACTTGAAGACATCAATGTCCGATTCAAGCGCCACAATATGACGTTGAATGGAGCGGTAAGCAATGATGGAACCTCCTAGAACAACAAAATGCGAATAGGTGAAGATAAAAAAAATGAATGGGCAACGAATGAAATTTAAAGAAAAAAAAATAATGAAATGAAAAAAACAAGAGAAGAAGAACGAACCAACGCCACACTGCCAATTCAATATAATGTCGTCCTTGTCCGTGAGGGCGGAGAAAATGATCGAGAAGAATTCGGGGCGCTTTTCACGAGTACCTCTCCAAGGCACCCCGTCGTCTGTCACGGATTGGTTCTTCACATCGGTGAAGCTGTTGAGCCAACCATCTCATTTGAGATTGTAACCCATGTCCTCGAAGTTCGAGGTGCGGACATTCAAAACGGACCGATTATGCACAAACACTTTGATGAAGAACTTGCGAGTCTGCACAAAATTTGAACACTAGAATGAGGAAAATACAAATGAAATAAATAAGGTAGGAATGAAAATCGATGAAGCCTTAAAAGAATTACCAATTCAGATGAATTAGTGGGCAATTGGAGATCGAGGTCATTCATGCCAAACCAATCTTCGGCAACATAGAATTCTTCCGTGTGTGCCCAGTCGTGAATTGATCTAGAGACCTCAAGATCTGCGGCGTGAGCAAAGACGATGACGCCGTCGTCATGGAGGTTGGCATTGGCAAAAACGAACAAAACCTCGAAATAATAAGAAGAGGGCTTGTTCTAGTGAGGAACATCCGAGATTGAGGCCGAGATGCTCGGCACACGCAAATTCTCAGGCACATCGGCAAATATTAGGTCAATGCCTAAATGAAGCTTAGGCTTAGTGTTTGGACGAGTTCGGCCCGCTCCAACCTGAGAAGAAAAAACCCCAATAACAATAAAAAAAACAACGAATGATGAAACACAATCAATGAATGGATAAAGAAAAAGAAAGGCATACAAACCTTAGTTAGGAAGTCTTGTATGCGGCGGTAGGCGGGAGGGGGAACCTTAGTCTTCATGAGATCCTCAATGAGGTCTCCCATGTCCACATTCTTAATCAATAAAAGACTAGATGACCTCTCCGACGAAGTCGCAGAAGTAGCCGGTGCAACAGCCTTTTTCTTGCGAGGCACGGACGAGATGGTACCACCGCTATGGGAAGGAGTAGCAACAGGATCGGGGGGATGGGCAGAAGGGGTGGCGAAAAGACTTCCAACCACGGTGGTGGCTGGAGCAACAATGCGTGAAACGGAAGCCTTAGTGTAAGAACGAGTAGAAACTTGAGAAGAGGCAAGGGGGACAACCTTCCTACCCTTGGCCTTCGCTTTGACGGGCGCAACATCCTTCTCAATGGATGGAGGAGCAGGATTATCCTCCTCCGGCTCTTCCTCTAGTTCAATCACCTCAGGGGCAGACGTAACAAGGCTGTTGTAAAGGGATTCTTCTACATCGGGCACGAATCCACGGGAGCAATCCAAGTACCAACCACAGACTACCAAATGCACGTGGGGGAATTTGGCAAGTTGCATGGCCGTATACACACAAAGATTGGAGTTCACATCAACCCACTCTAGAAAGGAAGTGGACAAATATGAAGGAGGCAAAACATTCTTCACAACGAGCTCCCGGTGAATGTACCTGGAAAATGAAGAACATGAGAGAAGAAATTTGCGGGGATAGGAAATGAAGAACATGTATAGCAAATGAAAACTCAAACAATTACCGGTATGCGACGCGTTTGATTGCGATGGGGCCCTCGTCAAACTCCATGAGATCAATGCCTTTAACAAATTTCAAATCGCCTTTGTCGTCAAAATACACCTGGAAAGCCTTGTCCCACAAAATGAGCCTCCAATGATCAACATAATTGGCGGGTTGCAAAATATCCTTAGTAGAACCCCAATCGATTTTGACGGAACTATCATTTTCAAATGAAGCAATTTCTGCCTCGGCGCCCTTCTCCAACTATGAATAGAAAAAAGAATGATTAGAAACGACAAGTAGAGGAAGGAATGAAAAGAAAGAAGGAAAAAGATAGAGATGCACCTGAGCCCAGAAAGAAGCTTTGTTAAGCCAATTTTCGAGGACTTTCTCTCTAAGAAGGAGAGCCGAAGGAAATTTGTTGTGTTCCTTGACCTCGGCGGAGGAGTTCCACCACCTAAGCCACTTGGCCTTGAAATGGGCATCCACATGTGTGGTGGCCACCTTTTGGAGTTTCTCTATTGTCATGTCCGTGACGAGGAAGGTGGAGAAATGACGGTCAATCTGCCACAGAAAGGAAAAGAAAGAAACATTAAGTACAACCACGTGTATAGAAAAGCGAGAAAGAAAATGAATAAGCAAAGATAGGAGAGGCACCTCGAGGAAGAAGTCATCACCGTTGTCCTTGTGGGCGACGGAAATAAACTTCTCAAAGTTTCGAGATCGAATGGTTTTGATCAACCTATCTTGAGCTTTTGTCATAGCATCCCAAATTTCAGGAGCGGACCTGAGAGCCTCGGGAGTTTTCTCACGGTACAACCTTGCTGCAGTATCAGCCGCGGCGGATATCTCCCTCTGGAACAAACCAAGAACAAAATAAGGAACGGGCGTAAACACGGGGGAAGGGGAATTGTGGAAAATAAAGAAAGCAAATTACCTTGCATAGGAATTTGACAAAGACGTCTAATGTCAAGGGATACCAAGTAGGACCATTGACCATCTTGGTCTCGCACATCTTGTAGTCCGCCATGAAAAGGAGGTCCTTAAACTCCTCCAGCTTCATCTTTCCAAACGTCCGAATGCGAAGCAACTTCGCGGGGAGGTTGTCCTTAACATGGTCATGCTCCGTGGACCTAATTAAACAAAACGTGAGAGAACAAAGAATCTGAAACTAGCTTACCTCAAGCACAGCCTAAAAATCCCGCACCAAATTTCAACCAAACATATTTCAAACTAAAATGAAACTCCCTCACTATATACACCTCCCCCCCTCTCAGTTCCCAGACCCCCCCCCCCACATATCAGAAATCACACCATATATCCATTGAAAATATTTCAAAATAAAAACAATCTCCCTCACTATATACACCTCCCCCCCCCCCTCTCGGTTCCGAGACCCCCCCCCCCCCACATTTCAAAGATCACACCATATTCCAACCAAGCATATTTCAAAATAAAAACAATCTCCCTCCCAACATACACCTCCCCCCCCCCTCTCGGTTCCGAGACCCCCCCCCCCCCCACATTTCAGAAATCACACCACATATCCATTGAAAATATTTCAAACTAAAATGAAACTCCCTCCCAAAATACACCTCCCCCCCCCCTCTCGGTTCCGAGACCCCCCCCTCCCACATTTCAGAAATCACACCATATATCCACTGAAAATATTTCAAACTAAAATGAAACTCCCTCCCAACATACACCTCCCCCCCTCTCGGTTCCGAGACCCCCCCAAATTTCAAACACATTTACTTCAAACTAAACTCAATGTCACACACTTTCAAAATCCAAAAACTCACCAATTGATGTCATTCATCGCATTAAGGAAGACTGCGGTGCAGTTTCTTGGGTCCACAACAATGCAGTCCACGGATATGTGCCAATCTTTTTCCATGGAATGCTGTTTGTTAATGTGCCTAAACGAAGCTGTCAATCGATGATTGCCTTTCCACTCAAAGAACATCTTGCCAACTAGGTGAGAGAGGTCGGGGTCTTTTACGAGAAATGCATCAAACTCTTTATTGGCCTCCTGCCATAATGGACTCCATGAAGCCTTCATATCATCTGATACATAAAGGACGTCATCGAGGTTGTTGTATGGAGAAACATACAAAGCTTGATCACCATCACGATAACCCATCACGAACTCATTTTCCAATCGAGCCACATCAACCTCGTTGATGGGTCTAACAAGAGGTAGACAACGCAAACGACATAATGGAATCGGGAATCGTGACTTCCCAATTGGTTTCATTTGAACCCGGTGAATCACGCTGTTGGAGTCCTCCTTCTGTGATCTTCTAATATGGAGCTCAGTCTCATCCGGATTCGACTCATCAAGAGGTCGCACGCATTCCATCATAACCGGTGCATCAATCTGAGAAAACAAGTGAAGCAAATAATAAGAATAGACCAGAACAACCGAATATAAGAACTTTTGCCAAACATTTCAAATGTCATAACATTTCAATCAAAGTTCCATGAATCGATCACCTCTGCCTGTGGAACGTCCCCACTAGCCACAACGGGAACCAAAGGAAGCAACAACTCAACATCGTGATCCTCCATTGAATGCCTTTGTGATCCGGTAAGATCCAAAGACTGCGATGCCTGCATACACGAAACAAAGTCACTTACAACCTTAGCTTTGATTTACCATCACACCAGAATTCATACAAATTTCATACTTGGCCACACCAGATTTCCCACAACTCTAAAACATAGATTTTTGTGCTTGCATCAATATCACCCACAACCTCATCTTCTCTCAAGCACATTCAAGCTTCACTACCTCCACCCTATCCATTCCACAACCCCACTCCACACCAGATTTCACACACCTATCAAAATTGGCCACACTAGATTTCATACAAATCTCAAACTAGGGTTTTGGTGCTTGCATCAATATCACCCACAACCTCCTCCTCTCACAAGCACATTCAAGCTTCACTACCTCCACCCTATCCATTCCACAACCCCACTCCACACCAGATTTCACACACCTTTCAAACTTGGCCACACCAGATTTCCAACAACTCTAAAACTTGGATTTTTGTGCTTGCATCCTAACCACCCACAACATCATCTTCCACTAGTAGAAAACATGGTTAAAAAAAACCGCAGTCGTTTTTCTATTGCGGTTCTTTTGACCACTATTTTAATAGTTTTTTTGGGGGGGCGATAATTACCCATGTTGGGTCACTGTCATTCAAGGTTTTAACTGTTTACACATTCATAGATCATTTCTCTTTATATTCTGTGTATATGCATTTGCGATCATTTCTCTTTATATTCTGTGTATATGCATTTGCGTGCAATTAATTTTTGGAAACTTAATGTCTTCACACATCCTTTACGTACGTAAAATATATATATATATATATGTCTGGGTTTAGTTCAGGTACGTACGTATCAGCAAGTGTTTGGTGCCTTTTGCAAAGAGTACACATTGATTCGGAGTTAATTCGGAATCACAGTCCCATGTCATTCCATGAGCTATATGTATGACTTTTAGGAGATATGCAATTGCTTGCCAAGTCCGTATTATGTCAATACACAAGTATGTCTTCGATTGCCTCTGCAACAATTAATGCACACCTCCGGAGAACCCGCGGATCTCATCCAATCGTGCCCAATGCGCTCTTAGATCGCTGTTCTTCAATTCCTACGCGTGTTTCAATCGACCAACAGTGCACACACTCCCTTTAATTGTGGGACGGGTTTGTCCTATATTGACTGCCACTCACAACGAAATGCTCCTACGTACGTATTGGGTTCAGCCCTAGCTGCAATGACGATGGCTGTCCAGTGCATGTTGGAAACATGTGGCATTTGGATGCAACTTGTAGTCAAAATACAGTTGCAGCCAACTTCCACTGTCTTCTGAAAACGAGTGTCACTCGATTTCCACTGTCTTCTGAAAACGAGTGTCACTCGATTTCCACTGCCTTCTGAAAACGAGTGTCACTCGATTTCCACTGTCTTCTGAAAACGAGTGTCACTCGATTTCCACTGTCTTCTGAAAACGAGTGTCACTCGATTTCCACTGCCTTCTGAAAACGAGTGTCACTTGATTCCACTGGCACTGGAAATCGAGTGACACTCGATTTCCGTTGACACCCGCAATGCGTTGTGCCTCAAGCGGACTGAACCCAAAAACAATTGCGACATGCATTCAACCTACACTCGAATGCTACTTGCTTTTGTATTCAAATCATAGATTACAAATGTGACAGGTCAATGAGCAAGGGTCACTGGAACTGAAAAAACTGGTGTGTACAATGGTTGCAATGATAACTACATTCCCAGGAAAGAAAGTCGTGCACAAAACTACAGTCATACATGTCTATCAAGCATCATAGTTTGCACACAGATTTCACATCATACATTTCAGCGAGATGAAAATTTTGTGCAACATACTAGAGTTTCATTGTTTGGCAACTCCAATGAAGCTACACTAAATTGCGCATTCACTGTCAGTAACATTATCTGCCATGCTCAGTTAATACTGCGTCCCACATCTCTCAATCTCTCAATGCAACTACATTCAATGGTCCCAATATGTTTGAACCTTTCTTCTCTGAAAAATGAACTACTGTGGATGACATGTTCCAACAAGTACAAATTTCCTATTGAATCTATGGCCACATTTCGAACATTGAGCAGAGAACAGGATTGGCGTTCCGGGTCCAGGATGTTGTAGCGCTTCAAAGGAGCTGCCACAGTCCATAGAGTTGCAGACTTGCCAATCTGCACAAATAATTACACTTTCAGAATTTATGCTTTGTACACTAAACAGCTCCACATTTAGTGCTTGTCATAACAAGTAGATACAAGGCATGAGTTTAGTGGAGCTTGTCATTTACTCTGCAAATTATACAGCTCCAAGTCCAAGTGACAGAAGGAACCTTACACTAAACTCGCTATAAATTGATGCAAATACTGCATGAATAGGATAATTGCCATGTCATCTCCTTAACAAGTTAAAAATTACATTACATATTAATATCTATTTGAAGACCGTTTGAACGAACAAAAAAAGCCCACAATGCATGCATGGATCATGTAAAAACAACTGCCACGAATAACGAGTCAAAATTTTACCTGAAGAGGAGCAGTTCATAGCATCCCAATATGGAAAGGCCGGTTAGATGAACACATGCGTGTCTCTGTATATGAAGAATACAATGATTCGACTTCAAATTTATGGAGTCAGGTTGAATGTAGCTAAACATGAAACCCAAACAGGGCATGCCTACATTCAACCTGACGCCATAAACTTGACCTCAAATCAAGTTTAGCAACCCCCAAGGACAACATACCTCGGATCCGAGGTCTTCTGCAAACTAGCCTATTGCAAAACACCCTTCACACTTACCCGAACTATGCACATGTGAGACTGTACAAGACTCACGAAATCCAACTTTTTTGAGGTATGTCCATCCCCTGCCAAACTATTGAGTGGTTTCTGCCTATATGTACACAATGCAAATATGGAGGGAAGAAGAATCTATCCATCATAAAGACCCGGGCCTCCATCATAGTTGACAACCCTAGCCTCATTGGTGTATTGCAAAACTGCCACAGCTAACCCTTCCCATGCAGTCTTCCCAACGCATTAATGTAGCCTGTTAAAAATGCAACAATGTACGTATATTACAACTTCCAATCAATGTACCCAGCATTGTCACAGCAAATTATATCTGTTCCTGCAGTGACACAAATGCTAAATGCAAAACCCAGCAGATTCATCCCTGTACATGAACCGTCCACATTGCTGATGTGCTGTTGTAAGAAATGGCACTTCCCAATTGAATCGCCGTCCACATTACGAATGACCCTGCCCACATGTAAACAAAGCAAAGGAATCTCTGAGGAACATCTACCACCCACAAACAAATGATTTCTGCAATGTGAGGACACATCATGCGTCATATCTTCAATCCCTTGAACAGAAACATCTGCTACGCAGCATATACTTCATCTGGACGTTTACATATCCTGCCATAAGTTTGAGAAGTACCTTGTCCACGACCAGCGAATCTATGAACATGAAAGATTGCACCTATTATTCAACAGCCTGGTGGCCCTGAAAGGGTGTCCGATCCTCCAAGTGCTAGTTGAACACCACAAGCCAAGCCTCCACATTTGCAGACAAAACATTTTTCAGCCAGAGGGGTGGAGACCTACACATCTTGCAATCGACATTGTCATGCACATCCACAGTGCGATCATCTCACTTAAGCTTTTGGGGGAATATTGTCCACGTCACAACAAATAGTGCAGCGATGCCATCACACCTTGCAGTACCAAACACATGAAAAATAGAAGCTAAAACTCCAAGAGCACGCGGTCGTGGCTATGGTAGGTGGAAGGGGAGCATGAAAGCAACTAACATGGTCATAGTCACGGAAATAAAGACAAAATCCCCACCTCGGCTAGTCATTTCCAACTACAAATCACTGCAGTCATCGAACAGAATATTGGCAGATTAATGCATAGCTACATTCACCCTTGACCAACCAGGATACTGCGAGACTGTGGAGGACTCATAAAAACCAACAAATTTTTTTGGTTGGCACTAGCGGTAACTACTAGGGCTAGGAGAGGGGATGCCTCGTTGGAGGTAGGAATAGGAGAGCAAGGAAATTACTCTTCGGATGAAGAGATTAATCTCTCCGAGTTGCATAGGGTAGCTAGAAGAGCTACTAAGGATGTGGAGAGGGAAAATATAATTTTACAAGATAGGGAGAGGACTAATGCGGTACATGACTTGGATAATAGCGATGTGGGTGAATGGGAAGGACCGGGGGTTCCCGTAGACGAATTCGACGTAGTGGGTAATTCTAAGGTGGAAAGATCTACCGGGTACGACTTGTGGGCGGACCTTAGTACACTCAAGGCGGATATTACTTTCGGCCAACTATTGGAAATTTCACCCACGGCAAGGAAAACATTAAAGGAGGGAATGCCGGTACACAAGAGGATGAGGAAGGTGAAAGCTAAAATAGCCGCTAGGATCCAATCACAAGGTGGAAGAGACGTGAAAGCTATAGAAATAGAAGTTGTTATAGTAGATAAGGTGGTTCCTAATGTGCTAGTCGACGGAGGGAGTAGTCTAAATATACTACCGGAGGATACTATGAAAAAATTGGGACTTGGACTCACGGGGCCTTCACCTTTGGTCATAAATATGGCAAATCAAAGTTCGACTACGCCTTTGGGGATGATCAAGGATTGTAGAATGACTACGGGAGGTGAGGAGTACTTGGTCACCTTCCATGTCATTAAAATGCACTCCAACAAGGACACCTTCCCCATTTTGCTAGGTAGGCCTTGGTTGCGGATGGCGAATGCTATGGTCAATTGGGGTGGACCTAAACCATCCATCACTTATGGTCCGGAGGGTAATAGGGTCATAGTGTCCATTGGTTCATTAGAAGGATGGATGGAGAAGGAGATGTATTTGCCATTGGAGAAGGAAATTGATGACTTAAACGAGAATGAGATTGGCAAGGCATTGGTGGGAGTCGTCCATCCCGAAGGTCAAAGGGTTGTTATAGATTCGGGCTCGGGAAGTCTAGGTCCTAATTTTTACAATTATGGGGATAATGGGGATTATGCCCAATGGCTAAGGAAGTACCCCGAGTCCGAGGTTGATGTAATGGTTACATTTCACCAAGTAGGCTTAGGGAGTGAATTTCCTAGTGTTAGTTTAGGAGAGGGCTCATTGTTGGAGCCATGTGAGGTGCTCACCGAGGAAGAGTGGGTTAGCGGTGGGTTAACACCTTGGGTAGATGACGTGGAAGAGGGTGAGGTTAGTTTAATTCATGTAGATGGGACTCAAGAGGAGGATGTGATTATTGAGTCATCGAAATTGGAGGAGCCTTTACATTTCAAGACCACGTCTACGGGGATAGTTGTAGGTCAAGATGTGAAAGATTACCCCAATGTGCCTTCCGATTGGTATCGGAACAAAGAGGAACAAGCACATGTGTCGGAAGCGGATTGGCGGTACGTGGATGTGAAATTAAAGAATGGAAAAACCCGACAAATGAAGATGGGCTCCAAATTGGGGGAGAAAGAGGTTAGGGAGTATAGCAATTTGGTGGATGAGTTTAGTGATACTTTTGCATGGTCCTACGATGAGCTTAAGGGAATTCCTAGGGAAATGGTAGAGCACCGGATTCCTTTAATTCCGGGGGCGAGGCCAATTAGACAAAAGGAGAGGAGGATGAATCCTCAATTGCAATTGTTGGTGAAAGCGGAATTGGAAAGGTTATTGAAGGCCGGGTTTATCAAGCCGGTGGAAATCACGGATTGGGTTTCTCCTATGGTCTTAGTAAAGAAAAAAAATGGGAAATTAAGGGTTTGTGTCGACTATAGGAAATTGAATTCGTGCACACAAAAGGATCACTTCCCCTTACCTTTTATCACCTTGTTGCTTGAGGAGGTTGGAGGTCATTCGCGATATACCTTTATGGATGGGTATGCGGGTTATAATCAAATTTCCATAGCCCTCCAAGATATCCATAAAACGGCTTTTACTACACCTTGGGGTACTTTTGTGTGGGTAGTGATGCCATTTGGGTTATGTAATGCCCCGGCTACTTTCCAACGATTAGTAATGTATATCTTCACCGACTTGTTGTTCAAATCCATGACCGTCTTTGTGGACGATTTTAGCACACAAAGTAATGTGGATGATCACCTACATTGTGTTAGGGAGGCATTGGTTAGGTGTAGGAAGATGAGGTTAGCATTGAACCCGGATAAGACATTTTTGGGAGTGAATAAGGGAGTGTTGTTGGGTTATGTTGTTAGTGAGAAAGGTAGAGAACCCGATCCGGATAAGATTGCGGCCATAAGCGACTTGGCAACTCCAACCAATTCCAAGGGAATCTCTAAGTTGTTAGGACATGTGGGATGGTACCGGGAACTTATTCCTAATTTTTCAAAGATAGCGGTGCCCATTACCCATTTGCTCAAAAAGGATGTCAAATTCGAGTGGACGGATGCTTGTCAAAAAGCCTTTGAGGAATTGCGGGATAGGTTGAGCACCTATCCGGTGTTGATACCACCCAATTGGGGTAAACCTTTTCACGTCTATTGTGATGCTAGTAATGTGGCAATAGGGAGTGCGCTTTGTCAAGCAACGGGAGAAAAAGAGAAGGATCAACCTATAGCTTATGCGAGTAAGCAATTGACCCCCGCCGAAAGAAACTACTCTACAACGGAGAGGGAGTGCCTAGCCATGGTGTTTTCCGTTAAAAAGTTTAGGCATTACCTCATGTGCAACCCGGTTGTATTTTTTGTTGACCACATGGCTATCAAGTATCTAATTAACAAGGCGGAGTTAAGTGGTAGGTTAGCTAGGTGGGTTTTGTTATTAGAAGAATTCGACTACACGGTGGAATATAAACCGGGTCGTATGCATTTACAAGCGGACCACTTGTCTAGGTTGTCGGAGGAGATAGGAAAAAATCCGGTAAATGATATGTTAGTAGATGATAGCCTCTTTGTGGTCACTTCTACACCGGAGTGGTATGCGGGCATAGTGGAATTTCTAACAACCCACAAGTTGCCCAAAGAGTGGACAAAAGAAGAGAGAAGGAAGGTGAGGGTAAATAGTAGGCAATTTGTTGTAGTGGGCCATAGGTTGTTTAGAAGGGGGTCCGATGGTATTTTACGACGATGCGTGTCAAAAACGGAGGTTGAAGCGATTTTAATCGCTTGCCACGATAGCGCTTGCGGCGGTCACTTCTCGGGTCAACTCACCGGGCAAAAAATACTTAGAGCGGGCTACTTTTGGCCTACACTATTTAAGGACGCCCATGACTATGTAAGGAAATGCGACGCTTGCCAACGGTATGCCCGAAACGACCTTAGAATGGAGATGCCTTTACATGTATCATTACCCTTAATTCCTTTCGAAAAATGGGGCATCGACTATGTGGGTGAGGTCCATCCCCAATCTTCAAAAGGAATGAAATATATTGTGGTGGCAACCGAGTACCTCACCAAGTGGGCGGAAGCCAAAGCGGTGAAGACCGACACGGCGGAACACGCGGCAACATTTATGTACGAAAACATAATTTCGCGGTTCGGGGTGCCGAAGATCCTAGTAAGCGATAGGGGTACTCACTTTTTGAATGACTTGATTCGAGAGATGACAGAGAAATTTAAAATTGATCACCGGAAGACTACTCCCTACCACCCACAAACCAATGGACAAACGGAAAGGGTTAACGGAATTTTGGTGAGTATACTACGCAAGACGCTTATAGACTCGAAGCGGGATTGGGATACGAAACTAACGGCGGCACTTTGGGCATACCGTACAACCTATAAGGTAACTACGCGTGCTACACCATTTTCCTTAGTCTATGGTCTTGAAGCGACACTACCAATCGAATATGAAGTCGAGTCACTTAGGGTGGCCGTGAGTACGAGACTTACCGAAAGTCAATCCTTACGAAATCGACTAACCGATTTGGAAGCACTTGACGAAGGGAGGAGAATGGCGGCTCAACATATTGAGGCAATCCAAAGAAGGAGAAAGATTACTTTCGACAAACGACATAAGAGAAGGGCCCTAACACCGGGAATGATGGTCATGATTCAAGACGCACGAAAGCTTGAATTTCCGGCGAAATTCAATGCGGTATGGTTAGGACCTTACCTTGTCTATGAGGTCTTTCCTAATAATTCAATTCAATTGGAAACGTTGAATGGTGAGCTCTTTCCTACCCGTACATCGGGAAGTAGATGTAAGGAGTACCGAGCTTGACTAGGCAACTTACCCTTGGAGCAAGAGATGTTTGGATTCATCCCCCGATGGTCGCCAATTATGTGAGCCCAAAAGGGTGCCCACATTTAGTCTTAGACCCTTGAAACGTTAGTTGATGCACTTTGAAGTAGCATGTTACTTCACAAAAATATAAAAAGAGTGAAATGTTAGTCTTAGAAGTACCATGTTGTAAGAGGCTAGGATGTGAGTTGTTATTGTGTTTTTACCTTCGGAAGGATTTGAGTGAATGAGGATAGGTAAGGAGAACTTGGATTGAGTAGTTAGTGAGTAGGCTAGTACAAATGGATGGAGACAACCAAAGTGACTCAAGAGGCAAGTGCATTCGAATTGGGATGAATGGAGGATCACATGGAGCGCACAAGTGGACCACCTCATCATGGCCACTTAATGGGGAAGGCCCAAGGAAGAATGCAAGGTGGAGGATAAGCAAATTCTCAAAGCACCAATCAAATCACGAGTTAAGCATCGTGGTTTGAATTAAGTGGTGAGCGACATTTGGGAAAGTAAGGGGAGAAAGTTATGGCGGCGGAAAGCGAAGGAGGCTAAGTTTGGGTTGAAGCATCCCAAGTTTGGTAAAGTGTGGTAGGTAGAAAGCCAAGGCTAGTTAAATGTTCGAATTAGGATCCTTGTTGATCATTTGAGGGAGGAAGGCTTAGAAGATAGGATTGGCGCCTACTAAGTAGGAGGAAATCTCAAGGGCTTATCGTGAGCCTTGAGGGTGCTCACCCCCTCAAGCTTACTATATAATCCCTCATTCTTCCCTCACTCCTCCTCTCTTTCCTTTGTGCTCCAAGGCACCCCACGAGTTATAAGTGTGGGTGTGGGAAGCCATATTGGAGCACATGTGTGTGCTTAGTTTTTAGTTTGAGAGCCAAGGCTTGTTAGCCTTGAAGAGGGCTTGACCTCTTGGTAGAATTAGTGTTGACGTGAAGGATTTTAAAGTTAATTCATGATTCCAATTTGTGGTACTTTAAGTTCATGTTTTGAATACACGTGGTTGCAAGTTCCATGTTTAAGAGTTGAGCACTTGATGTTGTGATGAGTGCAAAAATATACTTGTGTGGATTAGTTAGTCTTAGTGAAGTTAGGAAATTCTCTCTCCCCCTCTCCTCTCTAGGATTTTAGGATTTTAGGATTAGAGAAGAATTGTGTGATTAGAAAGGGGTTGTTAGTAGAATTAGGGAAATTAGGTAGGAAGATTAGTTAAGGGCTTGAATAATTAGTGAGGTAGTTGGGGATTACAACTACAAAGTTGTGGGTTCATGAAGGAGCTGGGTTTATGAAGGAGCTGGGTTTGTTTAGTTAGAAAGTAAAGAGCTGGGTTTATGAAGGACCTGGGTTTGTTTAGTTCGAAGCTAAGGAGCTGGGTTCATGAAGGAGCTGGGTTTATGAAGGAGCTGGGTTTGTTTAGTTAGAAGCTAAGAAGCTGGGTTTATGAAGGAGCTGGGTTTATGAAGGAGCTAGTTGAATCCAAGACCACTTGAAGGGTGAACCTTGCACTATGGACTCATCCAAGTCCAAATCCAATACCGCGGAGGAATGTGAGCCCAAACCCACTACTCGGACTACGGACGCTTAAGGGTGGGGGGTTTGGCCTCACACTGATCATAACAACCAACCACTCCATCTTCATCTACGCTTCACGTAGATGCCGATGGACTCCTCACTTGCCCCATTCGGGCAAGTGGTGAGGAAGTTATGCCTGTTTGAACCTTGGCAGTCCCGGGAATCACTCCCAGGCACTGCTGTACCAGGGCGCTGTCCCGGGACAGCACCCCACTCAAATGGCCATAACTCCTAGCTCACACCTCCGATTGAGGTGATCTTGAGCATTCTAGAATCACCACGCCATGAGCTACGCATAGCTCATGGCCTCACCCTCATGCCTCCTAGTCTTTGTGGGTGGGAGGCGTTCCCAACGCCCGGGGCCCTCACCCACACTAGGATCACTTGGGCCCTCTCACCAACGGCGCCACAAGTCCCGGGTGTCACTCCGGGGTCCCCCTTGTGCCCATGGTGTTTCGGGCACTCCTCATGGAGAGGTGCGCGACATCGATCCTCCTCCTCCGCATCAGCTCGACCCTCCGCAGCAAGTCTTCAATCCTCCTCCGCAGGTTGTAAAACTCCTTGCATACATCAGCGACAAAAACCTGTTTGCAGAGTTTTACACGTGACCATTGTCTAATCTTTCTGTTTTTCCAAGTTCTCTGTTGGTTTCATATAGCTGAAGACCTGAATGCTTACAGATAGTAAACATCTATATGTCACAAAGCATACAAGTGGAAGTTGCGAGTTCAATGGTTCATGTCATCAATCTGAAATCATATTCAGTACCAACTGTGGCTCCATTTGTAACATCATCCTCTGCAGATTTTAATATCTGATGTGCACTTACTATAGGAAGAAATTGGCTAGAAGACTACTATTCGACAAGAGTGCCAATGATGACCATGAGCGCAACATTTTGACCAAGTTGAAACAACAGTGCGGAGGGCAGTTTACATCAAAGATGGAGGGCATGGTATGTTTGTGCTCAACTCTGTAGACATCTTTTGGGCTGCTGAATGGGGTATGATATGTACTTGGGAGGGTTAAACCTTCACCGAATGGAAGGAAATCCAATTTGAAGGTCTATCCTCCAGTAGTGAGGCAATATGTTCTGACATTGGTGATGGTTTACTGTGGCAGGTTACTGACTTGACATTGGCACATGAAAATCAAACAGATTTTGAGGAGTATCTGCAAGACAATACCACCTCAAACCCAGGCATCGATATGACTGTTACTTCGATCCTCCTCCTGAGTTGTATCCTCCTCCGCCGCAGCAGCTCAAACCTCCTCCGCAGCAGCTCGATCCTCCTCGGCAAGTCTTCGATTCTCCTCCGCAAGATTTTGATCCTCCTCCGCAGCTCATACTCGATCCTCCTCCTCCGCAGCTGGATGATCCTCCTCCTCGTATTGGCATCGAAGGATACCCTGCTTCATCGCCGAATCTTCTTGCGTCCTTCGTGCGAATCTGTGTTGGGGAATCTTTCACGACTACCTAATGCATGTGCCACATCTCAGGTTGAACTTCGAAATCTCATTGCAACCACGATGTCCTTCTTTACCCTGATCAATTGTTAAGCTTAACTTCTTTGATCATGGTTTAATCATGGGGTTGCTTGCATGCCACACACAAATTAAACTCAAGGTCAAGCAGGGAAGTTTGATGGGCCAGATGTAAGAGCATTTCATGGTGCTCTTCCTTACATGTGTCTGTGCTGGTGGAGCTAAACTGTGTCTTAAGGTTGCTCCCAACTGTTTAGTAATAAGAAGGAACCAAGCTTCACCATCTTAGCACAAATAAGGGTTCCAGATGCTTTTACCTTAGCCCCTTAGAGACAATGTAGGTGTGTATACACTGAATCTTCACGGGATGAGTTGCTCTTGGTGATGATGTTTTGAACATGTATGAATTTGTGCTACGGTGCTCTACTTGCAGCCTTTCTATGTTATCCACGGGTGAGGTAGAACATAAACTGGATTAGGAGTCGTGGAGTGGAATACGGGGGACCTCTTCGCGGTCCCGTCCAATAAAGAGGAAATGCCTTGCTGTTTCGTGTTTCGAAGATGATGTTGCAAGCACCGGAGGGGCAGGCTTGTACTGGGTATCAGATGCTCCGCTTCTGTCCTACCTCGGAGCTGTACCGAAGGTCAAGAAAATTCGAACCATCATTCTTAAGGTGAGGAACAACTCTTCCGTTGTTGTCTCACATGTTCATTACTTTCCCGACATTGCATCTGTTTGTAATTAGGTTAAGGCTCATGCTTCCATGTTTCTGGTCAGAAATGACTCCTTTGGAATAGGTATTTATCCAACATGTTGTCATGAGAGAGAGCTGGTCAATTTGTTCAAGCAGTCAAGGAAGTGGAGTTGTTTTGGATATTTTAGGCATGGAAGGGAGAAGCTCATTTCATGGCTGGATCCTCCTCTGCAGCTCGATCTCGCAGCCATGTACACCTGGGGTAGTACTCCGAAGTGCCGCAGATGGGTGTGATGGTGGTGGAGGAGTTATTGTTGATGCGGAGGTTCAGATTCTCATTGTTGTGGTGGTGGTGGTGGGGATTCGGCCATCTGGGATATGAAGTTTGGCCCTGGAATGTTTTCGGTAGGGTTTCCACAGCCTCTGCACAACGAAAACATCATCAATGCAATCAGTCCCTAAACATTTCATTAAATCCTGCAAATGTTTGTACATCGGTTATTTCCAAAAGACTTACCTTTTTGTGCAGATTGAACATACATTTTTCTAGCTGCATCCTTTAGAGATGAAACTCAAGCTCCATGTAAACGGCTAATCCCAGCTGCCCTTTCTAATGATTCTTGCATGATTGTTGTAATGCAAGTATCCGGCTCCATGTTTTCTATTGTGTCGTCCTTGTTTGTAACTCCTTCTATTTGGGTTGCTTCCTCCTTGAAAAGTGGTGTTGATAAATTTGCGCACAAGGCAGCCTCTTGAAAATCATGTTGAAAAGCTTTAGCAATGCCACATTGTTCCCATCCAATTTGTACCATTCGTTGTTTGTAAATGCTAAGCCAAGCCTCATACAACCATGAACATAGGAGAGGTTTTAAAACACTTAGCTTAGAATCGAGCTTGATGTTTTCTTCCTCCCCTGAATCTAATTGTTGAGATATTTGATTCATGCTCCATTTGTCGTATTGGATCCGAAAGGCATGCTTGAAAGGTCGTTGGAGGATAACATCTGCTGGCTGTAGAACACTTGTGCAGTTGGCATGAACAAATATTATTTTCACTAAGGGATGAGTCAATTTCAACCATGTAAGAAACGCTGTAGAGGTATAAACGGACCAACAGTCAATCAACCAAATAAGAGGAGTATGGATGGGGAGTCCAAGAATCTCTATTTGTTTGAGTCTGTAGGATTGAAGTATCTCTTTAACAAATGCCTTGCAAGAGTCAAGATTGGACCAATGGTTGCTAGTGTGTATGATGTGCCACCCAGCTTCTTCACACGTTTTCCGACCTAGGTTCATAGGAGATAAACTCCTACTTCTTGTTCTTGTGAAAATGACTTGAAAATGTAAGATGTTACCCAATAATAAAGATGAAACCGCTATTGTAACTTGTCTTTTGTCTTCAATTCCAATCACAACCACATGTTTAGATCATTTCACTCCCCAAGTTTTTGTTCCACCTGTTGGAACAAGATGGACTCCAGTCTGATCTGTGTTTACCACTAATTCACATGGGACATTGTAGCACTTAACCAAGTAGGCTACCCGTTGGGTCATCCTCAAACCTTGTAGCTCCCAATCTTTTGATAATTTGTTTGTTGCTGTAGTAGCTTTTCTAAAAGACCAATTTAACTTTTTTCTAGCAAATGCCCTCACCCAACTAAGTGATACCTTGAATGAAATTGAGCTTTCTTGAACAAGTAGATCTGGAGCCCTCTTTTGAATAAAGGGGATGATGAGATTGCGGATTGATCTTGCATAGAGAGGTTGTCCCGCCAACCTATGTGCATGTAGCATCTCAATGATAGCTTCCTTTAATTCTTGATGATTGGATAAAATAGGACAATGTTGGTTTCCTCCATGGAAATGGGAAGATCCTTCATCTACATACTTCTTGTAAGCATCTTTGAGTTCTCATGTAGATGTGAACCACTTATACATACTGCTTCTAGCAAGCTTCTTGTAAGTGCCATAGCTCTCGTAAGTGCATAGTTTCTTGTACATCATCTTCAAATACTTCCATGCATTATTGATGTTTCTATGTTTTCTAACAGCAGCATAAATGGGATACCAAAGAGAAGGCTCAAACCAATTAGTATAATGACCCCTAACCTTGGGGTTTTTAGAAGTTGGCTTCTCTTCTTCTACTTTAGGAGTCAACAACGTTGCTTCCAATGTGCCTCGTGACCTTCCAACTGGACGCTTCACCACTTCTACTTGCAAAGCCGCTTCCTCATCCATCTTAGTCTTTTAGAGTCTCAAAATCACGTGCCACTGACTGTTGCATCTCTTCTTTGGAAATTGACATGAAAATACTACTCAAAGTCTTTGAGTTTGTCATTTTGACTTGAACTAAAAGCTCAAACAAGCAAAGCAACGGGAACACTCAAAATTTTACCAAACACACTTCAAAGCTCAAACACATGAAAAGAGTGTTCAAAAGAGCCTCAAACCCTAATTAGGGTAAGTAGGTTTAGGTTAAGTTCAACTAACCCGTCACCTCTTCTGCAATTAGGTTAAAAAACATCAAATTTTAATGCATTTGAATATTTTTGAGAATGAAAAAACATTCATTTGTAATAATTGAATAAATTTCACATGTACATTCTTACTTATAGCCGATTTAAAAAAATTGTAGCAAAAGTTTAATTTTTTTCTTTTTTCTTTTTTTAGCCGAATGTAATTTTTCCACTTTAATTAATTATTCGGCTAACATGTGTCGAACCAGCTATGAACCTACAGTAGTCATTTTCATTTCTAGCAAGGGTCACGAGCACTAACCCTTTGCATTCCGTCATGCTAATGGTTAGCTCCCCATACCGTGGACCTTAGTTCATAGGATGGAAACCAACCCTCCTACTTTGTTTTTCGGGACTCATCCCTTAATCAGTGACCAATTGTTAGATGTGGACTTTCATTCATGAAAGTCCAATCTTATGTTGATCATCGCGTTGCTGAAGCAACACCACAACAACCCAAGCCATACTAGGCAACTATGTCCTTACATTGGGCCAATGCCCATGGAGGCTGTGCCGTTCGGCCTAAGGTGGGTGAGGCCACACCACCTCACCCATATAAGCCTCTAGGACTTTTGGCAGGGCCCCTACACCACTGTCAAGAAACCTTTTGTCTCTCTACCAAGAGTTGGGGCCAAGTAGACATTTTCTTTTAGCCGTTGGGCCTAGAAGCCCCCAAGAGCCAGAACACCATAAATATTTTGTATGATGTCTGAAGCTAACAAGCGATCACTTCATTGTCATCTATGCTTTATGTAAATGCCGATAAAACCCTCACTTGCCCCATTCTAGTAAGTAATGAGGAAGTTATGCCTGTTCAAACCTTGGTAGTAACACCATATTCAAAATTTTGGGAGATTTCCAGTCTCCCAATTTGGTGACAGTTTAGGTGGAGTCGACCTAAAATGTACCCAGTGGGTACATTTTAGGTCGACTCAACCTAAACTGTATTTTCCCAAAATCATGGAATTTTCCCAAAATTTTGAATATGGTGTTCAGTCCCGGGAGCCACTCCCAGGCCATTGTTGAAGCAGGGCGCTGTCCCGGGACAACGCCTCAGTCAAATTGCCATATCTCCTAGCTCACACCTCCGATTGGGGTGTTCTTGAGCATTCTAGAATCCCCATGCCATAAGCTACGCATAACTAATGGCCTTACCCTCGTGACTTCTAATCTCTGTGGGTGGGAGACGTTCCCAACAACCACGACCCTCACCCACACAAGGATCACTTGGGCCCTCTCACCAATGGCGCCACAAGTCCCGGGTGTCACTATGGGGTCCCCCTTATGCCCACAATGTTTTGGTCACTCCTCATTGAGAGGTGATCGACATGGGGGTTCCCCTTGTGCCCATGATGTTTTAAACACTCCTCATGAAGAGGTGCGCAACAATGGTAGTTGGTAGTCTTGAATGGTTAGATGTGTATGTGTGACATTCAAATTTGTGTTGGAAATATGTTTATTGAAGTTTTTGACAAATCTCGTCCACCCTCTCATAACCGAGAGAGTGCAGGGTAGTGTGGTAGTAGGTGGTCTTGAATGGTTAGATGTGTATGTGTGCAATTATGTCTTACATTGGAAATTAGATTTTTGAGGTTTTCGTGAAATCTCATGCACCCTCTCAGAACCGAGAGGGTATAGGGTAATGTGCTAGTGGGCGGGTCTTGAATGGTTAAATGTGTATGTGTGCCATTCAAATTTGTGTTGGATACTAATTAGTTTTTTGAAGTTTTTGACAAATCTGGTCCACCCTCTCGGGACCGAGAAAGTGTAGGATAGTATGGTAGTGGGATGTCTTGAATAGTTACATGTGTATGTCTAGAATTCAAATTTATGTCGGAAATTAGATTTTTGAGATTTTTGTGAAATCCCATGCACCCTCTTGGAACGGAGAGGGTATAGGGTAGTGTGCTAGTGGGCGGTCTTGAATGGTTGGATGTGTATGTGTGCCATTCAAATTTGTGTTGGAAATTAGTTTTTGAAGTTTTTGAGAGATTTGGTGCACCCTCTCGGAACCGAGAGGGTGTAGGATAGTGTGCTAGTGGGTGGTCTTGAATGGTTACATGTGAATGTGTGGAATTGAAATTTATGTTGAAGATTAGATTTTTGAGTTTTTGGTGAAATATGGTGCATCCTCTGGGAACCGAGAGGGTGTAGAGTTGTGTGGTAGTAGGCGGTTTGGAATAATAACATGTGTATGTTTAGAATTCATATTTATGTTGGAAATTAGATTTTGGAAGTTATGAACAAATCTGGTCCAACCTCTGGGAACCGAGAGGGTGTAGAGTAGTGTGCTAGTGGGCGGTCTTGAATGGTTGGATGTGTATGTGTGCAATTCAGACTTGTGTTGGAAATTAGATTTTTTAGGTTTTTGATAAATTTGGTCCACCCTTTCGGAACCGAGAGGGTGTAGGGTAGTGCGGTAGTGGATGGTCTTGAATGGTTATATGTGTACGTGTGCAATACAAATTTATGTTGGAACCTAGATATTTGAAGTTTTTGGGGAATCAGGTGCACCCTCTCGGGATGGAGAGGGTGTAGGCTAGTGTGCTAGTGGGTGGTCTTGAATGGTTACTTGTGAATGTGTGGAATTGAAATTTATGTTGAAGATTAGATTTTTTGAGTTTTTGTGTGAAATATGGTGCACCCTCTAGGAACCAAGAGGGTATAGAGTAGTGTGGTAGCGGGCGGTCTGGAATGGTAACATGTGTATGTTTGGAATTCATATTTATATTGAAAATTAGATTTTGGAAATTATGGAGAAATCTAGTCCAGCCTCTCGGAACAAAGAGAGTGTAGGGTAGTGTGGTAGTGGGCGGTCTTGAATGGTTAGATGTGTATGTGTGCAATTGAAATTTATTTTGGAATCAGAATTTTGAAATTTTTGGGAATTTTGGTCCACCCTCTTTGAACCCAGAGGCTATAGGATAGTGTGCTAGTGGGCAGACTTGAATGGTTACATGTGGATATGTGGAATTCAAATTTATGTTGGGAATTTGATTTTTGAGGTTTTTGTGAAATCTAGTCCCCCGTCTCGGTTCCGAGAGGGTGTAGGGGTAGTATGGTAGTGGGCGGTCTTGAATGGTTAGATGTGTATGTTTGCAATTCATATTTGTGTTGGAAATTACATTTTTTGGTTTTTGAGAATAGGGTCCACCCTCTCGAAACCGAGAGGGTGTAGGGTATTGTGGTAGTGGGCGGTCTAGAATGATAACATGTGTATGTTTGGAATTCTGATTTATGTTGGAAATAAATTTTTGAAGTTTTTGGGAAATCCGGTCCACCCTCTTGGAACCGAGAGGGTGTAGGGTAGTGTGGCAGTGGGCGGTCTTGAATGGTCACATATGGATGTGTGGAATTCAAATTTCTGTTGGAATTTAGATTTTTTAGGTTTTTGTAAAATATGATCCACCCTCTCATAACCGAGAGGGTGTAGGGTAGTATGGTAGTGGGTGGTCTTGAATGGTTAGATGTGTATGTGTGCAATTCAAATTTGTGTTGGAAATTGGATTTTTTGAAATTTTTGGAAAATTTGGTCCACTCTCTCTGAACCAATTGTAATGTCTTCCTCTTGTTCGGCCCATCAATGACATTGATGTCACTCATTTTGTCACGGTATGCGGCGTCGGCGGCCGCACCTTATCCGTTGGGCTTCATCCATTTAGATTTGGATGGATGAATCTTACATGTGGAGAGGAAGGCTCCTAAGTGAGGAGCCTCCTCCTTGGCTTGGCATTCTTGCCAAGTCAAGTCTTTTGAGTGAGTGTGTGGAGAGAGCTTGTGTGAGGTGAAGATTGCATTTTTTGCAATAAATCTTGAGTTCTTCTTCCCTTTCTTACACTTTTGGATTCTCCCGTGGTGGAGTGAGAGATAGCTTGACTCATTATGTGCATTTGAAGAGAGAATTAGAGCTCTTGCAAGGGTTTGACTCTCTTTCTTCTTTGTCAAGGTGTGTTGTTTATGTGTGACTTTGCTATGTTTTAGTGTTGTTTGTTAGTGGTGGTTGGTACTCGAGCTGCAGTGACACACGATCGCTATTTACATGACAGTTTAGAAATTGAGTTCGTGATGGGTTACCGTGACGGTGACGGGGCTATGTACGTCTCTCCATACAACAACTTCGATGAGGTCCTTCATGTCTCTGACGACATCAAGTCCTCTTGAAGTAAATTATGGCATGAGGCCAATGACAAGTTCAATGCCATTTTCCAAAAAGACTCCGAGCTTGTTCACTTGCGGACAAGATGTTTTAAGTGTGGGAGGGGAACCATCGGTTGACAACTTGGTGGAGGCATATCATCAAACATCACTCATTGGACAAAGATTGGCATATCTTTGTTGATTGTATTGTTGTGGACCCGGGAAATTGCACCGCCGTCTTCCTTAATGTCATGAATGACATCAACTGGCGAGTTTTGGCATTTTGGTTTTCTTTTTTGGTTTTTCTTTTCTCTCTCTTATATTGTCTTTGTTTAGGTCCATAGAGCATGACCACGTTAAAGACAATTTGCCCGCCAAGCTGCTTCGTATTTTGACATTTGGAAAGATGAAGCTAGAGGAGTTCAAAAACCTCATCTCCGTCGTTGACTATAAGATGTGCGAGTCCAAGATGGAGAAGAATCCTACTTCGTTGACATTAGACGTCTTTGTCAAATTCTTGTACAAGGTAATTTTCCTCTTCATTTTCTTCTGCCTATTTGATGTCCTTTCCTTATACTCTTCTGTATTTGTTTTAGAAAGAATTATCCAACTCGGCGGATACCACAATAAGGTTGTACCAGGAGGCCACTTTGGAGGCTTACAGATCTGCTCCTGAGATTTGGGACGCTATGATAAAAGCCTTGGATAGGTTGATCAAAAGCATTCGATATCGAAACTTTGAGAAGTTCACTTCCGTCACCCACAAGGATAACGGCGATGACTTCTTCCACGAGGTGCCTCTCCTGAATTTGTGTTTTTAATTTGCTTTTCATTTTCTTATAGTTATTTTCGTACTTGATGTTTATTATCTTACATTACACTCTTTTATGTTGCAGATTGACTATCATTTCTCCATCTTCCTCGTTACAGATATGACAATGGAGAAACTCCAAAAGGTGGCCACCACACATGTGGATGTCTCCTTCAAGGCCAAGTGGCTTCGATGGTGGAACTCCCACGCCAAGGTCAAAAACAAAAACAAGTTTTCCTCTACTTTTCCTTTCAGAGAGAACGTCCTCGAAAATTGGATCAACAAAGCTTCATTCTAGACACATGTGCATGTACAATTCCTCTTTCTCTACTTGACATTTCTAACTATTGGTTTTTCTTATCATAGTTGAAGAAGGGGGTTGAGGCTGAGATCGTATTATTTGAAAATGACTGTTCCTTCGACATCAATTGGGTTTCTACGAACGATATTTTGCAACCCGCCAATTATATTGAGCATTGGAGGCTCATTTTGTGGGACAAGGATTTCCGGGTGTATTTTGACGACAAGGAAGTTTTGAAATTCATTAAAGGCCTCAATCTCATGGAGTTTGAGGAAGGCCCCAAAGCAATCAAGCGCATCGCTTACCGGCAATCTTTTGAATTGTCATTTAGTCTATACTATCTTTGTTTTGTTTCCTCTCTACTCGGGTGTGAGCCCAAAAGGGTGCCCACATTTAGTCTTAGACCCTTGAAACGTTAGTTGATGCACTTTGAAGTAGCATGTTACTTCACAAAAATATAAAAAGAGTGAAATGTTAGTCTTAGAAGTACCATGTTGTAAGAGGCTAGGATGTGAGTTGTTATTGTGTTTTTACCTTCGGAAGGATTTGAGTGAATGAGGATAGGTAAGGAGAACTTGGATTGAGTAGTTAGTGAGTAGGCTAGTACAAATGGATGGAGACAACCAAAGTGACTCAAGAGGCAAGTGCATTCGAATTGGGATGAATGGAGGATCACATGGAGCGCACAAGTGGACCACCTCATCATGGCCACTTAATGGGGAAGGCCCAAGGAAGAATGCAAGGTGGAGGATAAGCAAATTCTCAAAGCACCAATCAAATCACGAGTTAAGCATCGTGGTTTGAATTAAGTGGTGAGCGACATTTGGGAAAGTAAGGGGAGAAAGTTATGGCGGCGGAAAGCGAAGGAGGCTAAGTTTGGGTTGAAGCATCCCAAGTTTGGTAAAGTGTGGTAGGTAGAAAGCCAAGGCTAGTTAAATGTTCGAATTAGGATCCTTGTTGATCATTTGAGGGAGGAAGGCTTAGAAGATAGGATTGGCGCCTACTAAGTAGGAGGAAATCTCAAGGGCTTATCGTGAGCCTTGAGGGTGCTCACCCCCTCAAGCTTACTATATAATCCCTCATTCTTCCCTCACTCCTCCTCTCTTTCCTTTGTGCTCCAAGGCACCCCACGAGTTATAAGTGTGGGTGTGGGAAGCCATATTGGAGCACATGTGTGTGCTTAGTTTTTAGTTTGAGAGCCAAGGCTTGTTAGCCTTGAAGAGGGCTTGACCTCTTGGTAGAATTAGTGTTGACGTGAAGGATTTTAAAGTTAATTCATGATTCCAATTTGTGGTACTTTAAGTTCATGTTTTGAATACACGTGGTTGCAAGTTCCATGTTTAAGAGTTGAGCACTTGATGTTGTGATGAGTGCAAAAATATACTTGTGTGGATTAGTTAGTCTTAGTGAAGTTAGGAAATTCTCTCTCCCCCTCTCCTCTCTAGGATTTTAGGATTTTAGGATTAGAGAAGAATTGTGTGATTAGAAAGGGGTTGTTAGTAGAATTAGGGAAATTAGGTAGGAAGATTAGTTAAGGGCTTGAATAATTAGTGAGGTAGTTGGGGATTACAACTACAAAGTTGTGGGTTCATGAAGGAGCTGGGTTTATGAAGGAGCTGGGTTTGTTTAGTTAGAAAGTAAAGAGCTGGGTTTATGAAGGACCTGGGTTTGTTTAGTTAGAAGCTAAGGAGCTGGGTTCATGAAGGAGCTGGGTTTATGAAGGAGCTGGGTTTATGAAGGAGCTGGGTTTGTTTAGTTAGAAAGTAAAGAGCTGGGTTTATGAAGGAGCTGGGTTTGTTTAGTTAGAAAGTAAAGAGCTGGGTTTATGAAGGATCTGGGTTTGTTTAGTTAGAAGCTAAGGAGCTGGGTTTATGAAGGAGCTGGGTTTATGAAGGAGTTGGGTTTGTTTAGTTAGAAAGTAAAGAGCTGGGTTTATGAAGGAGCTGGGTTTGTTTAGTTAGAAAGTAAAGAGCTGGGTTTATGAAGGACCTGAGTTTGTTTAGTTAGAAGCTAAGGAGCTGGGTTCATGAAGGAGCTGGGTTTATGAAGGAGCTAGTTAAATCCAAGACCACTTGAAGGGTGAACCTTGCACTATGGACTCATCCAAGTCCAAATCCAATACCGCGGAGGAATGTGAGCCCAAACCCACTACTCGGACTACGGACGCTTAAGGGTGGGGGGTTTGGCCTCACATAATTGGTGCGTCCGCCGGGAGCGAAGCGGAAGGTAGTTACAAGACTTGGAGGCGACTAGGAGACTTGGAGGCAACTAGGAAAAATTGGAGACACAAACTTGAGAGAAGGGAAGGAGCACCCGAAACTCGGTAAGTATTCTCTCTTTGGGTTACATTTGAATTCATTGTATTTCAACTATTGCTTGGAATGCATTGCATTGTCAATTACGCAAATTCATTTTTGAGGAAGGAGCGCGGCGAAGGTACGTCCTCAACCTTTTTGGGGATTTGCTAAGAACTTAAAATGAACCTATAACCGAGTAGCTCATTAAAACATTAGAGGGTAAATTCACCTTAGGACATTGAACTTTGACACTCACCTCGGGGTGAGTCTCAAAGTTTTGGGAGTTGTCATTTCATGCTCTAGATTAAATTAATATTTCACAAAGTTTATGGTGTTGTTACATTGAGTCACGATTGAGGGGAGTGCTAACTCACAGGGGGATGCGATTGCTCAAGGTATGTTTATTTCTTCAAAGTGAACTCATTAACTAATTAAGGAATGCCTTTTGTACTCGTGATTGTTGTTATCCGTTGTAGAGGGTAATTCCCGAATTGTGGATGGTGTGAGAAGTTGAAGGGTGAAGCCTCGACTTTTAACATAATCTACTCGGAAGGTCACCCCCTCACAATCGGTATTGTGGTGAGTGTTAATTTGCGGGAAGGTGCGGAGGTGATGCTCCGACTTAACCAAAAAATTAACATGAACATGCCTATCCCCTATTGGGATTCTTTCACCTAAGTGGGCTTGCAGGTTCTTTTCCTCACCTCCTAAAAAAATTATAACCACACCAAGACAAGTGAAAATATTAAGAGGGGAATTGCTAGGATTATGTGTGGTCAAGTGAGGGTCGATCGATTCTTATGGAATGCAAGGTAGGACTCGCTCACAAAAACCAAGTTTGATAGTAGGACTAGAGAAATCTACTCGAAAGAGGCGGTCCTCTAAAATCAGTGATAGATTAGAACAAGATAATGTTAGAATAGAGAGTTGTTTGAACGTCGAACCTAGGACTAGGTCAATTCTAGACACCTTAGAACTTGGAGCTCAACTTGAAGAGGAGATCACTCCCTCCAAATTGAGTGGTGAAACTTCTTCGGAAAATTACACACTTAGAGAAGAATTCCCGGTAGAAGTTGATAGGGGATTGTTGAATAGTTCACCGGTCACCATGGCCGAGGAACGGGGGATGGATCCACCACCCATACCCCCAATTCCGCCCATACCTCCTATACCTCCAATAGACCCATTGGTTAGGCCAAGAGGCCTACCAATTGTGGTTCCACAAAATTTAGCGGCGATGGATATGCCATCTCATCTCCCTAAATTTTATGGGACCAAGGATGAGGACCCCTCTCGGCACATGGAACGGTATATCGAACGGTTGGCTAGCTCCCTCATAACCGACCCGGGTTATTGGTTAGTGTGGTTTCCTACCACTCTAGAGGGGGAAGCCTATGAATGGTATCGGGATCATGCCGAGGGACATTTTAGGGGATGGGAACAATTACAAAGGGAGTTTCTTAACGAATTTAGGCCGGAAGTGGGTCAAAGTACCGCATTAAGGGCATTGTCGTCATTGAAGCAAGGAAGGGAGGAAGAAATTTCGGCTTACATTAGGAGGTTTGATTTAGTGTGCACTAGATTTGTGGGTACCATGCTCAACGACGACACGCTAAAGCAATTTTTCATTCAAGGGTTTTTTAAGTCCGGAACTATTAGGGGTGTTCTAGAAAGGAATCCCTTGACCTTGGCGGATGCCAAGCGTGCGGCTAGATATATTGAAAACTTGGATAAAGATCACGAAAGGCTATGGAGAAGGGAGGATGAATTGATCCCACAATTCATCCCCATACGCCCTAGGGTGGTAGCGGTAGAACCCGCTAAGTATGAGAACCAAATTCCATATGCCATTGTGGACACCGGTCCCCGACCTTTAGCGGTTAGGGAACCGGCACCTCTTTTGGCACTACCGGCCCCTAGAACGGATCCACACTTGGAGGAGGTTGAGAGAAGACTAGGTGCTAGCCAACTAGGATTCCAAGAGGCTATGATAAAACAAATGCAAAGCCTCACGGATCAAATGTCATTAATGATCCGGAGTCAACAACCGGGGCCTCCACCCCCGGTTGAGTCGGGTAGGCATTCTTCCGGATTATGGTGTGTCCAATGTGGCCAACCGGGCCACACGCGTCAATTTTGTAGAAGTGGACAAAACCGTGACCAAAGAGGAAACGGTAACCCACCTCAACAAAATCAACGAGGTCAAGCGCCACCTCACTATGGAAATGGAAGCAATAGAGGACCACAACCTAGAGGGCAAGGTGGCCAAAATTTAGAGAAGAAGGAATTTCATCCCTTTTGTGGAAGGTGGCACGCTCAAGGACAATGTTGGTCCGAAGGTCAAGAGTTTAATTGTAGCAATTGTGGAGGAAGTCATCCCTCGGATACGTGTCGCCAACCGGACAAAATAATTAATGTCCCTTACCCGGTGGCTAATCCACAACAACAAGCAAGGGATAATATGCGAGGTGCTAGGCCACAAGGAGTACCGGCCAATGAACTTAGGCCACCTAACTTATACTATGACCATAGTAATGCTAGGCAAACTTTTCATCCACCGGCGGGCTTGCAAACTACAACCGGTTACATTCCAATACAAAATAGACAAGGAGTTCCACCTAATGGTAGTAACGGGAGACAAGCGCCTCCAACGGATCCGGGACCATCTAACTCCCAAGATGTTAGGTTCATGGATGGAGTGTTGGAGGCCACATGTGATGACATGCTTCCTCTCCCAACGAGAATTGGAGAGGAGCAAAGTCAATGGCCTCCTCACACCAATGCTATTACATATGAGTTAGTGAAGGGTAAGGGTGTGGTTGAAGAAGCACCTGCACTAGCGGTAACTACTAGGGCTAGGAGAGGGGATGCCCCGTTGGAGGTAGGAATAGGAGAGCAAGGAAATTACTCTTCGGATGAAGAGATTAATCTCTCCGAGTTGGATAGGGTAGCTAGAAGAGCTACTAAGGATGTGGAGAGGGAAAATATAATTTTACAAGATAGGGAGAGGACTAATGCGGTACATGACTTGGATAATAGCGATGTGGGTGAATGGGAAGGACCGGGGGTTCCCGTAGACGAATTCGACGTAGTGGGTAATTCTAAGGTGGAAAGATCTACCGGGTACGACTTGTGGGCGGACCTTAGTACACTCAAGGCGGATATTACTTTCGGCCAACTATTGGAAATTTCACCCACGGCAAGGAAAACATTAAAGGAGGGAATGCCGGTACACAAGAGGATGAGGAAGGTGAAAGCTAAAATAGCCGCTAGGATCCAATCACAAGGTGGAAGAGACGTGAAAGCTATAGAAATAGAAGTTGTTATAGTAGATAAGGTGGTTCCTAATGTGCTAGTCGACGGAGGGAGTAGTCTAAATATACTACCGGAGGATACTATGAAAAAATTGGGACTTGGACTCACGGGGCCTTCACCTTTGGTCATAAATATGGCAAATCAAAGTTCGACTACGCCTTTGGGGATGATCAAGGATTGTAGAATGACTACGGGAGGTGAGGAGTACTTGGTCACCTTCCATGTCATTAAAATGCACTCCAACAAGGACACCTTCCCCATTTTGCTAGGTAGGCCTTGGTTGCGGATGGCGAATGCTATGGTCAATTGGGGTGGACCTAAACCATCCATCACTTATGGTCCGGAGGGTAATAGGGTCATAGTGTCCATTGGTTCATTAGAAGGATGGATGAAGAAGGAGATGTATTTGCCATTGGAGAAAGAAATTGATGACTTAAACGAGAATGAGATTGGCAAGGCATTGGTGGGAGTCGTCCATCCCGAAGGTCAAAGGGTTGTTATAGATTCGGGCTCGGGAAGTCTAGGTCCTAATTTTTACAATTATGGGGATAATGGGGATTATGCCCAATGGCTAAGGGAGTACCCCGAGTCCGAGGTTGATGTAATGGTTACATTTCACCAAGTAGGCTTAGGGAGTGAATTTCCTAGTGTTAGTTTAGGAGAGGGCTCATTGTTGGAGCCATGTGAGGTGCTCACCGAGGAAGAGTGGATTAGCGGTGGGTTAACACCTTGGGTAGATGACGTGGAAGAGGGTGAGGTTAGTTTAATTCATGTAGATGGGACTCAAGAGGAGGATGTGATTATTGAGTCATCGAAATTGGAGGAGCCTTTACATTTCAAGACCACGTCTACGGGGATAGTTGTAGGTCAAGATGTGAAAGATTACCCCAATGTGCCTTCCGATTGGTATCGGAACAAAGAGGAACAAGCACATGTGTCGGAAGCGGATTGGCGGTACGTGGATGTGAAATTAAAGAATGGAAAAACCCGACAAATGAAGATGGGCTCCAAATTGGGGGAGAAAGAGGTTAGGGAGTATAGCAATTTGGTGGATGAGTTTAGTGATACTTTTGCATGGTCCTACGATGAGCTTAAGGGAATTCCTAGGGAAATGGTAGAGCACCGGATTCCTTTAATTCCGGGGGCGAGGCCAATTAGACAAAAGGAGAGGAGGATGAATCCTCAATTGCAATTGTTGGTGAAAGCGGAATTGGAAAGGTTATTGAAGGCCGGGTTTATCAAGCCGGTGGAAATCACGGATTGGGTTTCTCCTATGGTCTTAGTAAAGAAAAAAAATGGGAAATTAAGGGTTTGTGTCGACTATAGGAAATTGAATTCGTGCACACAAAAGGATCACTTCCCCTTACCTTTTATCACCTTGTTGCTTGAGGAGGTTGGAGGTCATTCGCGATATACCTTTATGGATGGGTATGCGGGTTATAATCAAATTTCCATAGCCCTCCAAGATATCCATAAAACGGCTTTTACTACACCTTGGGGTACTTTTGTGTGGGTAGTGATGCCATTTGGGTTATGTAATGCCCCGGCTACTTTCCAACGATTAGTAATGTATATCTTCACCGACTTGTTGTTCAAATCCATGACCGTCTTTGTGGACGATTTTAGCACACAAAGTAATGTGGATGATCACCTACATTGTGTTAGGGAGGCATTGGTTAGGTGTAGGAAGATGAGGTTAGCATTGAACCCGGATAAGACATTTTTGGGAGTGAATAAGGGAGTGTTGTTGGGTTATGTTGTTAGTGAGAAAGGTAGAGAACCCGATCCGGATAAGATTGCGGCCATAAGCGACTTGGCAACTCCAACCAATTCCAAGGGAATCTCTAAGTTGTTAGGACATGTGGGATGGTACCGGGAACTTATTCCTAATTTTTCAAAGATAGCGGTGCCCATTACCCATTTGCTCAAAAAGGATGTCAAATTCGAGTGGACGGATGCTTGTCAAAAAGCCTTTGAGGAATTGCGGGATAGGTTGAGCACCTATCCGGTGTTGATACCACCCAATTGGGGTAAACCTTTTCACGTCTATTGTGATGCTAGTAATGTGGCAATAGGGAGTGCGCTTTGTCAAGCAACGGGAGAAAAAGAGAAGGATCAACCTATAGCTTATGCGAGTAAGCAATTGACCCCCGCCGAAAGAAACTACTCTACAACGGAGAGGGAGTGCCTAGCCATGGTGTTTTCCGTTAAAAAGTTTAGGCATTACCTCATGTGCAACCCGGTTGTATTTTTTGTTGACCACATGGCTATCAAGTATCTAATTAACAAGGCGGAGTTAAGTGGTAGGTTAGCTAGGTGGGTTTTGTTATTAGAAGAATTCGACTACACGGTGGAATATAAACCGGGTCGTATGCATTTACAAGCGGACCACTTGTCTAGGTTGTCGGAGGAGATAGGAAAAAATCCGGTAAATGATATGTTAGTAGATGATAGCCTCTTTGTGGTCACTTCTACACCGGAGTGGTATGCGGGCATAGTGGAATTTCTAACAACCCACAAGTTGCCCAAAGAGTGGACAAAAGAAGAGAGAAGGAAGGTGAGGGTAAATAGTAGGCAATTTGTTGTAGTGGGCCATAGGTTGTTTAGAAGGGGGTCCGATGGTATTTTACGACGATGCGTGTCAAAAACGGAGGTTGAAGCGATTTTAATCGCTTGCCACGATAGCGCTTGCGGCGGTCACTTCTCGGGTCAACTCACCGGGCAAAAAATACTTAGAGCGGGCTACTTTTGGCCTACACTATTTAAGGACGCCCATGACTATGTAAGGAAATGCGACGCTTGCCAACGGTATGCCCGAAACGACCTTAGAATGGAGATGCCTTTACATGTATCATTACCCTTAATTCCTTTCGAAAAATGGGGCATCGACTATGTGGGTGAGGTCCATCCCCAATCTTCAAAAGGAATGAAATATATTGTGGTGGCAACCGAGTACCTCACCAAGTGGGCGGAAGCCAAAGCGGTGAAGACCGACACGGCGGAACACGCGGCAACATTTATGTACGAAAACATAATTTCGCGGTTCGGGGTGCCGAAGATCCTAGTAAGCGATAGGGGTACTCACTTTTTGAATGACTTGATTCGAGAGATGACAGAGAAATTTAAAATTGATCACCGGAAGACTACTCCCTACCACCCACAAACCAATGGACAAACGGAAAGGGTTAACGGAATTTTGGTGAGTATACTACGCAAGACGCTTATAGACTCGAAGCGGGATTGGGATACGAAACTAACGGCGGCACTTTGGGCATACCGTACAACCTATAAGGTAACTACGCGTGCTACACCATTTTCCTTAGTCTATGGTCTTGAAGCGACACTACCAATCGAATATGAAGTCGAGTCACTTAGGGTGGCCGTGAGTACGAGACTTACCGAAAGTCAATCCTTACGAAATCGACTAACCGATTTGGAAGCACTTGACGAAGGGAGGAGAATGGCGGCTCAACATATTGAGGCAATCCAAAGAAGGAGAAAGATTACTTTCGACAAACGACATAAGAGAAGGGCCCTAACACCGGGAATGATGGTCATGATTCAAGACGCACGAAAGCTTGAATTTCCGGCGAAATTCAATGCGGTATGGTTAGGACCTTACCTTGTCTATGAGGTCTTTCCTAATAATTCAATTCAATTGGAAACGTTGAATGGTGAGCTCTTTCCTACCCGTACATCGGGAAGTAGATGTAAGGAGTACCGAGCTTGACTAGGCAACTTACCCTTGGAGCAAGAGATGTTTGGATTCATCCCCCGATGGTCGCCAATTATGTGAGCCCAAAAGGGTGCCCACATTTAGTCTTAGACCCTTGAAACGTTAGTTGATGCACTTTGAAGTAGCATGTTACTTCACAAAAATATAAAAAGAGTGAAATGTTAGTCTTAGAAGTACCATGTTGTAAGAGGCTAGGATGTGAGTTGTTATTGTGTTTTTACCTTCGGAAGGATTTGAGTGAATGAGGATAGGTAAGGAGAACTTGGATTGAGTAGTTAGTGAGTAGGCTAGTACAAATGGATGGAGACAACCAAAGTGACTCAAGAGGCAAGTGCATTCGAATTGGGATGAATGGAGGATCACATGGAGCGCACAAGTGGACCACCTCATCATGGCCACTTAATGGGGAAGGCCCAAGGAAGAATGCAAGGTGGAGGATAAGCAAATTCTCAAAGCACCAATCAAATCACGAGTTAAGCATCGTGGTTTGAATTAAGTGGTGAGCGACATTTGGGAAAGTAAGGGGAGAAAGTTATGGCGGCGGAAAGCGAAGGAGGCTAAGTTTGGGTTGAAGCATCCCAAGTTTGGTAAAGTGTGGTAGGTAGAAAGCCAAGGCTAGTTAAATGTTCGAATTAGGATCCTTGTTGATCATTTGAGGGAGGAAGGCTTAGAAGATAGGATTGGCGCCTACTAAGTAGGAGGAAATCTCAAGGGCTTATCGTGAGCCTTGAGGGTGCTCACCCCCTCAAGCTTACTATATAATCCCTCATTCTTCCCTCACTCCTCCTCTCTTTCCTTTGTGCTCCAAGGCACCCCACGAGTTATAAGTGTGGGTGTGGGAAGCCATATTGGAGCACATGTGTGTGCTTAGTTTTTAGTTTGAGAGCCAAGGCTTGTTAGCCTTGAAGAGGGCTTGACCTCTTGGTAGAATTAGTGTTGACGTGAAGGATTTTAAAGTTAATTCATGATTCCAATTTGTGGTACTTTAAGTTCATGTTTTGAATACACGTGGTTGCAAGTTCCATGTTTAAGAGTTGAGCACTTGATGTTGTGATGAGTGCAAAAATATACTTGTGTGGATTAGTTAGTCTTAGTGAAGTTAGGAAATTCTCTCTCCCCCTCTCCTCTCTAGGATTTTAGGATTTTAGGATTAGAGAAGAATTGTGTGATTAGAAAGGGGTTGTTAGTAGAATTAGGGAAATTAGGTAGGAAGATTAGTTAAGGGCTTGAATAATTAGTGAGGTAGTTGGGGATTACAACTACAAAGTTGTGGGTTCATGAAGGAGCTGGGTTTATGAAGGAGCTGGGTTTGTTTAGTTAGAAAGTAAAGAGCTGGGTTTATGAAGGACCTGGGTTTGTTTAGTTAGAAGCTAAGGAGCTGGGTTCATGAAGGAGCTGGGTTTATGAAGGAGCTGGGTTTATGAAGGAGCTGGGTTTGTTTAGTTAGAAAGTAAAGAGCTGGGTTTATGAAGGAACTGGGTTTGTTTAGTTAGAAAGTAAAGAGCTGGGTTTATGAAGGACCTGAGTTTGTTTAGTTAGAAGCTAAGGAGCTGGGTTCATGAAGGAGCTGGGTTTATGAAGGAGCTAGTTAAATCCAAGACCACTTGAAGGGTGAACCTTGCACTATGGACTCATCCAAGTCCAAATCCAATACCGCGGAGGAGTGTGAGCCCAAACCCACTACTCGGACTACGGACGCTTAAGGGTGGGGGGTTTGGCCTCACATCGGGGGGGGGGTGTGAGCCCAAAATGGTGCCCACATGTGGTGATTAACTCTTCGAAACCAATTTTAGTTTGACTTTGATGTGTTATGATTATTCACAAAACATAAAAAGAATGAAGTGTGGTTTGGATTTAAGTTTACGCTTTAGAATGTGTTGTGTGATTATTTCAAGGTTGAATTCAATAAGAGCATGGCTTGATATTGTGAGTAGGGGGTAAGGTGAAGCAAGGTGAGCTCCGCGGGTTAAATGCCCACTTTTGGATCCACCTTGGTAGTTTAGGAAGAAGGAAGCTTGGTGGAAGGGGATTAGTCCCTACTTTGAAGGTGAAGGTTAAGGGATTGTGATTGGAGGTGCTAATCCTCTCACCCTATCCTCACCTCTCTCTCCCTCTCTCCCTCTCTCCCTCTTTGCTACTTAAGGTGGTTTCTCTCTCATTTTCCTCTCTCTCCATCAAGCGCTCTCAAGAGAGCAAGCTCTTAAAGAGCTTGAGCCACGTGTGTGAGACATTAGTTCTTAGTGAAGTTAATTAGTTAAGCTCTCTCTCTCAATGCCTCCCAATTGAGGGAGCTCTTAGAGTTTAAAGTTGCACGTGTTGATTAGTTAGTAGTTAGTGGAATTAGTGTGTTAGATTAGTTTATTATTTAGGAGCAAGGAAAAAGAAAGAAGAAGAAAAACTTAGAAAACATGTGATTAGGGAAGGAGAGAGTTTGGATTAGGGTGCAACTAGTGGTTGGGATACCCATTCGGGTATTATAACTTCATATACTGAAATCAGAAGGCAGCTGGGCTTGGAGGTTAGACCACCCGGGACTGGAACAGAAGGCAGCTGGGCTTGGTAAGTTAGGCCACACCGCGACTGTAATCAGAAGGCAGCTGGGCTTGGAGGTTAGACCACCCGGGACTGGAATCAAAGGCAGCTGGGCTTGGAGGTTAGACCACACCCGGGACTGGAATAAGAAGGCAGCTGGGTTGCCTAGCAACAATTCATCTAGACTATCTAGGGGTTAGCAAGGCTAGCTCAAGTAGTAAGTATTAGCACATAAAAAACTAGATCACATTAGGCCATCTTTAGTGGTAGCTAAGAAGTTATATTCATTTAGGCTAGTTGGTGCCACGTGTGGGTTTGTATGAGTGTGTTTAATCATTGAGAAAAGTGTTTTTCAACACTTGCACCTCTTGGTCAAAATAACTCACTTGCATTATTAATGGAGAATGTGGAAGATTCTTGCAATGGCAAGAAAAAGGAAGTGAAGATTAAACGAGCGAGGGGAATGTCCTTAAGGGCATGTGTGGCTAAAGCCACGGGTTGGACGCTTGAGAAAGCCAACTCTACCACAAGCCAAGAGGCTAACATTAATAAAGTACAATGAGTGGAAACAATATGTGTTCTTTTGGACATAAAAATTACTTTGCACATGGTTCAAGTTTGTAAGAGATACATGTGACTCGCAAAGCCATCACCCGGACTAGGACGCTTAAGGGTGGTGGATTTGGCCTCACAGGGGGGTAGTCATTGGTTGGAGTAGCAGTATACGTGCGAACAAATGATAGGGTATTTTAAAAACATGGGGGCAAAAAATTATAAATGGACTTAAAAGTAATATAGGGTATCAAAAATGGCACTGGACATCTTTAAAGTACTACAGGGTATGGAATAATAGGTAATTTGGAATTATAAGTAATGCAAGCCATTTTTCTATTAAACCAAAGTAGAAAATTATATAATGATAGCATGTGAAAAAAAAAAAATTGAAAGTAATATCCCCCTATAAAATAATGGTTGTTCGCACCTATATCCTTAACTTTTTAACACACTGCCCCCCCCCCCCCGAGCCTCTCTACCACCATTTTTTTTTATCTAATGTTCTTCATTTTGCAGGTACATTCACCGTGATCTTGTTGTTCATAATGCTATGCCTTCTTCATGCTTGCCCACTTTTCTTCTAGATTGGGTCGACGACAACTCCAATCTTTGTGTATATACGGGCATGCAATTTGCAAAGTTTCCACTTGTGCACTTGGTGGTTGATGATTGGTACTTGGATTGCAATCGTGGATTCGTGCGCGAGGTGGAAGAAACCCTTTACAACAACCTTGTAAGCTCTGATCCTGAGGTAATTAAATTAAAAGAAGAGCCAAAATCTCGGGGGGTGCACTATACTAAACATGTACGAGTATACGTGAGTGCACAGGAAGGGTATTGATTTGGACCTTGCCGTATTACGTATACATATGGTATACATGTTATAATTTATAGTTACGTACATATATGGAAGGCCTTTAAAAAGTATACAATAATTGTACTTGTATGGTACTGTTACTATACTACATATCATAAGTTTTCATATTGGATGAAATTAGGATTAACTAGGATTAACGATTTTTGTTAGCAACCTTATAGGGTAGTATGAACCATGTACAAGGTGTCAAGGTAATATCGGGGAAAGAGGCAGTATTAGGGTTTTGAAATTATTCGTTCTGAATCAGCTCAAAGTAACAAGGAGATTGGTTTATGTTGGTATCAAAAATTGGCTAACAACAAGTGGACATATGATCTTACTGATCATTTGATGGTAGACTTAGAGACAATAATTGCATTGGCTACAATGACATATATTGGTGAATCAAATGTTTATGAGTTACATCCGGGAGATGAAAAAGTTTTCAACGACTTTGCTGATGAAAGCTAGGATATTTTGTTATACATATTATAGGGGTTGATTATTGTTCAAAATTATATTTGTATACTTATGTTAATGACTATATATGAATGGATATTTTTTGTGTATACATATTGTCACTTGTATATTTATTGTTGCAATTGTATGTGTATTACTTCATTTCACAAAAAATAACTTGTATATAGGGGGTTTTTAGAGTATGCAGTGAACGCACGTGATTCTAGGTTTTAATGAAAGGTGCACCCCCCGAGGCCAAAATATGATAATCCAACTCCTCCTGTCGCAACCCTTGCTAGCTCCTTTAACAATCTTAGCAATTTTTGTTTCTAGCAAAGGCTATGAAGGCTAACCCTTCGCATTCTGCCATTCTAATGGTTAGCTCCTCCTACCCCGGACCTTATAGTTCATAGGAGGGAACCAACCCTCCTACTTTGCTTTCGGGACTCACCTCTTAATCAGTAACCAATTCTTAGATGTGGACTTCCATCCATGGAATTCCAATCTTTTTTTGATCATCGCATTGCCGGAGCAACACTACAACAACCCGAAGCATGCTAGGCAACTATGGCGAGGGAAGCTATCTTATAAGCGATGAGCAATGAGCAGTGAGCGGTGAGCAGTAAGACATGAGCGGTGAGCAATACGACATGAGCAGTGAACGGTAATATATGAATAATGAATTCAAAAATAGTAAAGGTGCACGGGTTTATGGTACATGAACTAAATATAGTACTACATCAATTGAAGATTTTCAAATGTAAAGAGTTCAAATGAAACAAGAAGGAATCGTATTACCGTGGATCATTGGAAATACTTCCAGTCCATTGCTAATTTTTATTATAACAATCCAAACCAAAACATGTCATTTTTTGACATTCAAATATATGGTACTTAATAGACCATTTGCAATACTACTCACACTCTACAATACCAGCAAGTTCAAATAGTCGCATGACCTCGTTATAGGTATATGTAGGTGCATGAATGAACTTGTCACTCTCGTAATCCACCTTGCACAAAAATCTAAACACATAATAAAGATGTTTACAATACACCCATTTTCCTTTCTTTTCCAATGCATGAGAGGATATTTTCGTGAAATCCGGGCATGTGTAATGCGGGATGTCGCCAATTGTGACATGGTATGTGATATCTTGCTTGGAGACAATGTTGATTATCACTCCAAAGCCCGGATATGGAATGGCAGTGACCCCAACCACATAGTAACCCTCCATGAGTCCGGCACTCTCCCATTTGTTTTTGTGATCTGCTAGCGGTGTTGTTGGATTATGACGCACTGTCTTCCCAAACCTGAATGTAGGGTGGGCATCCGGGTTTGGTGGCATAGAAAAATGCGAGCGAGGGATGGGGAGAGTTGCAATTGTTGAGAGCCTACGACGAGGGGACAATGCCTCCCTCAGCTGTAGTTGAAATCCAACATCTTCAAGTGCCAAAACCTCCTCTCTCAATAGATTGGTACCTATCTTCACCAGCCACGTGTTAGGTACTATAGGCCAGTCCAACACATATTTCTTCTTACTGCCACTCACACAACGCTTGATGTCGTCAGGGCAAAACCAAAATTCATACTCCACATTGTTGGGAGATCGAAATTCCTTCCTGAGCCCTTTGTATGTTGGGACAGGTGTGCCATGTTTCCCAGTCCCGATTTTAGCATTGCACATAGTCCCTGTAATGGCCTGCAGTGCCCAACATCGTTTGGCTGAGTTGGGTGGTAATCTTGCAATGTGCCAGTTGGAAGCAAGACAATCAGTCTCTAACACGGATGTAGTATGAGCCACACCATGAATTGCAGAACTCAACAATTCTTCTATGCATTGACGAGTTGCTTGGGTGTTGGGACGAGGAATGGAATAGTTCACTTTGTCGGGTCGATGAGAGTCACAATCAGCACCCGGTGGTAGGTTGAGTTTGCGTTGGTGGAACCAAAGAGTTCTGACCCTTCCAATGCACAATCTCTAGTGTTGACGTCTTCTGCCCCTGGATAAGACTTCATGGCATCAACCAACATTTTTGGATCTCCACACCTGGCAGCTGCTTTGAGTTTCAAGGAGGCCGAATCAAGACCTTTACCATCAGACCCCCCTTTTCAACCATGTCCGGTAATTTGCAATTTGCATGAAGGCACGGATCATGTCTTCCACTGTAGATTCATATAAACAAGTCATCTTGTTGCCGGACTGTTGGAGCCATTTGTTGTGTACAGTCTCTGCAAGGTTGCATGTTGGCATTTCCGCACGCTCTTCTATTGTCATATTCTATGAACAACACACAAATACAAGGATAAGACAAACATAAGATAGATTATATATCTAGGTTTGGGTCGTTCGTTTAGGTTTGGGTTAAGAAGGTGAGATTTGGGGAACCACCTTCTTATAGATAAGGGGATTTGGCTACATGTATAGGAAGTTGGGAAGGAGTAGAATGAACACTTCTAAATGGAAATGGCGATGTGTTTGAAAGATCAACAGATGTACAAATGTCATCTTCTGAATCTAATAGTACAAACACACTATCATCAAGGGTTCCACCTTAACAGGTGCGATAGAGGGAATTTGAACTGTGGATGTACCGGATTCGTTTGTCAAAATGACAGTTGAAGCTTGCATCTGAGACTCAGAAAGTCCTATCACCCTAAATGAACCAGGTCCTAAGATCCACATAAAACCAACATCAGTTCTATTTTCTGGAACCAAAATCGTTTCATACACCTCTCCATCTGCAGAGTACATCTCATGCTCTAAATACATGGTTCCTATCTGGAGGTTGAATCTCAAACTAAGTAAATCCTCTGAAACACTCACATAACCATCATCTTGGAGTGGCAAGATGAAGGGAACAAAAGATCCATGAGCTCTAATGGTAGCCATAAAACATCAAAAGAACATATGAACAACACATCACAAAAATATGGGGTGAATGTTGCTTTTGTATAGAGTTGTGTGAGAAAATGAATGGAAATGAAAACGTGTGATACAATAATGGATGGAGATGAAAGCGTGTCATACATACAATCTAATAATACAGAAGTGGACACAACATAATAATAGTCAGAGAATATTTACGAGCAAGATATACACAAAATGACGTCAAATACTAAAAGTATTGGTAGAAATTTAAAATATATATGTGTGGACTGACGTAGATGTAGAAAGAATTAAAATTGGTTGGAAAATATTGATCATTATGAATAGAACAAAGTAGGTGTCAGAAAATTTTGGCGGATATAACAAAAATAAATACATAATGACAAACGCGTCGAAATATCTCGTTCATTGAACGCCAATTACAACATGTGATCGTAATATACGCCGGATTTTGTGAGATAGATACATTGGAAGAATAAATGATAGTACCTGATAGAAAACATATCATAGACACCAACGATGGTGGACTATGTAGAGAGAACAGCCGTGAGGCCGAAGAGAAGACGTAGGAAAGCTATGTATTTCACTTCCGAAAAAAAGAGGTTCAGACTGAGTGTGGGAAAGAATAATGCAAATAAGGAAGAGAAAATAAACTTGTTGAGTACGGTAGAAGAAACTGTGAAGACATTGAATTTTGATGCGATGGAGGATGATGAAGGTGCAAAGAGCAAAGAAGATGTAGACGATCGTATATCAGAGTCCGAATTGAAGACGGGTTCAAAGAAGACGACAAACAAAAAGGTAGGTCAGTTCAACGTTCACACAATTTGATAGTGCATAAGTTGTAAATAAGGACGGAGAACCTTGTACGTTCACTCACATGTCATGTAGTAGCAATTTATAGAGGTTATAAATTGGAGAGGAGAAACCCTATACGTTAATGCACATGGTATACAACAGAAATTTAGGAAGGCTAGAAGTCAGGAGGAGAACGCACAGGGTTTATAAAAGCAACTTAGGAGGCGAGAAGTTGGGAGGTAAAACCCTGTACGTTAACGCACAGGGTTTATAAGAGCAACTTAGGGAGGCCACAAATTGGGAGCTAAAACCCTGTGCGTTAACGCACAGGGTTTGTAAGAACAACTTAGGAAGGCCAAAAGTGGGGAGGAGAAACCCTGTGCATTAAAGCACAGGGTTTGTAAGAGCAACTTAGGAGGCAAAAAGTTGGGAGGAGAAACCCTGTGCGTTAACGCACAGGGTTTGTAAGAGCAACTTAGGAGGCAAAAAGTTGGGAGGAGAAACCTTGTGCGGTAACGCACAGGGTTTGTAAGAGCAACTTAGGAGGCAAAAAGTTGGGAGGAGAAACCCTGTGCGTTAACGCACAGGGTTTGTAAGAGCAACTTAGGAGGGAAAAAGTTGGAAGGAGAGACCCTGTGCGTTAACGCACAGGGTTTGTAAGAGCAACTTAGGAAGGCCAAAGTTGGGAGGAGAAACCTTATGCGTTAAGGCACAGGGTTTGTAAGCGCAACTTAGGAAGGCCAAAAGTTAGGAGGTAAAACGAGTAGGAGAGCCTAAAAATAAAACATATATCTATTGTATGAATTTAAATCAATGTTCAGAGCGTAGGAGCAAAAAAACTATTCAAAACGGGGTTAGAATGCAAGAAATGAGAAATCTGTCTACTCAAGTATTCATGCAATACGTTATAGGAGCTAGAAAATGACACAAAATAGCATAATTTTTTTTTTGCCCCAAAATCCAAAATCTACGAGGTGGCCCAAAACAAGGAAATAGATAGAAGAATGAGAAAAGAAAATGATTTCAAACCAAAACAAAACATCAAAAGAATTTGTAGCTACGAAGATTTATATAATATAGCATATTTTTGTTTGTTTTTTGGACCACATTAGCATTTTTTCCAGATTTTACAAGTTTTGGCAAATCTACCAATTCCAGACTCAAATACATGTCTCGGCCCTGTGCATGAACGTACAAGGTGTATGCGCTAACGCACAGTGGCCTCAAAGTTGCCAGCGCAGACCCTGTGCGTTAACGAAGAGCCACGCTAAATATGGCTGCAGGGACAAGTAGTATAAATTGCCACACCCCCAAAGCATTCAGTCTTTTTCTCTTATCTGTCGGACTTGAGCTCGTCGCTGCAAGCTCTGTCATCTATAGGTGCAGTACAAGGTTTGTTTGCACTTTCGTGATGACTGGGTAATTGCGCATAATCAGGCGTAAATTGCGGACAGTTTGGGTCGTTCGACCCAAACTGTGAGCATGGTTTGGAACGCTCGACCCAAACTGTGAGCGTGGTTTGGGTCGTTCGATCCAAACTGGTTGTAGGCGGTTTGGGTCGCTCGATCGAAACCGCGTGGACAGTTTGGGTCGTTCGACCCAAACCTCGCGCCCAACTTTGGTAGACCTGTAGTTGGACACACAGACCCTGTGCGTTAACGCACAGGGTCTGCCCTTGTAGTTTTGGGGTGAGCGGCCACCCTAATCGTACAATATTTAAAGGTGTAAATGGCAGTGTCTAGAATAATTATTGTCATTCTTCCCTGTGTTCGTGGTATTCTGTTGTTATTGTTGTTGCTATTGCTGTTGTGTTTGTAATGTTATTGCTAATGTGTTGCTACTGGTTTTGAAATATTTATGAAATTTATTTCATTTGTTTTAGGACCAATCAATGGATTTGGAAAGAACGACTCCTATTTCTACTGATGATGATTCCACAATGCATTCAACTCAAGATCGTCCATCTCAAGATCGTTCATCATCATCAGGACATATCTTCAAATCTTCATAATAAGAAAAAGAAAAAAATAAATGAATCACTTGATGATTTTGACTCGTATGAAGATAATGATGGTGACAATAAAACTTATTAAGAGAAAGTGTGGGAGCTTACGAACAAACGAAAAGTCAATTGCACTTCTACAATTTCCTCAATCAGTGCTGGACCTAATGCTCGCTTGCGTGTACCCTTATGTCGCATGGTTCCTATGCCGATTGTACGTCCTGTTTTGAAGGGTGACATTACTAAATTGGAGGCTGATTTTTTCAATGGTTATCGTGATGGTGACCGTGTGTTTTATATATCGGCCACCGATTCTAAGGAAAACTTTCAATTCATGGATGATGAGGTTCGCGCATCTTGGAGCCCAAATTGGGCTCAAGCCAATGCCCTGTTTGAATCTCAATTGGATACAGATTTGTCATTGACATCATACAAGAACAAGATGTTTTTTATATGAGATGGAAATCACAGATTTTTTGCTTGGAGAGATTATATTGACCGCGTAAATACCGAAGATTATGAACGTCATGTCTTTGTGGATTCTATCATTTTGGCGCCCGAGCCTGACGACATTCCAAGTTTGTTGACTGCTATGCATGACATCAACAAATAATGTTCTTACCTATTTTTTTACACTTATTTCTAATTTATATTTTGTTTTCTAAATTATATCATCATGAATCTAATCAATTTAATATTTTTTTTTAGGTCAACCGAAAATTCTCACGTATCCACCAATTTGGTGCATACTTTATATCGGATGCAAAGTATTGGCACCATGCCTTTGACTTCCTTCAGAAAGCAACTGGATCCAAAGAGTTATAAAAGATGTGAGGAGAAGTCCGTCGAAACTTGGTATTCTTTGACACGACCAATTTTTTTGGATTACATGTACAGTGTAAGTTCTTCTACCATTGCTAATATGTGCCTTATGTTTATTCATCTTCATTTTACATTACATCTACATGTACTTATAAATATTGACTTTTGTTTGATTTTTCAGCAAGAACTTGCTGAGGCTAGCGATATTGCTCTCAACTAGTACAATGAAACTCATCCTCTTGAACGGACATCAGACGGAGTTTCAAAAGCAATGTCCGCAGCTGTCAACAAAAAACGTGCAATGTTATCTTCTAGTTTTACGAAACAACTAGCGATTGCCGACATCAACCTTATCTTTGTTTTCCTTGAAGAAGTTAAACACCATTGGGGTTCATTTTCGGTGCCTGAAATGCTACAAGAGAAACTTGATCGTGTTGCTGTCAGTAATGTGGATGCAAAAGTTAAAGTTGGATGGCTCAAGCTTTGGAATGGCAATAGATTTGACAAAGATGCATTGCATTTTCCGAAATCGCCCCTCTCTGATTCTGCACTTGATGATTGGTTATCAAAGTCTACATATTGGGCACAGTTGGAAAAAAATGCTATCAAAGAGCTTCAAAGTATTCTTTCATCTCCTCTTCAGTTGCCTGCAGATGTGCCTACTCTCTCCGAATATATCCAAACCTGGAAGCTTGTGGCTTTTAATTCAATATTCTATCGTGAATTATAAAGCGGAAAAATTAAAAAACACAACGGTTGGGATGAGCAACCTAATAGTGATCTTGCTATGAAACGTGTATTATACAGGTACAACCTAATCTTATTATTTTTTTGATTCTATTTGTCAAATTGTCATGGAATATTTGACTTACAATATTTTTGTGTATAGGTATTTTCGATATGTTTTGATTCCACATAAATGCGTTATAGGGAAACCTCGTTTTTTCCCAAATTGGCGTAACACTGGTGCAGGAGATTCATGCATGTTCATTACTGAGATTTGTTTGGATTGGTCGCTCCCACACTATGAGGATTGTGGTTGGTATCTTGATTGTCCTAAGGATGCATGTCCGTTAAGTGAGAAGACAATCCGTCAGATAAATGATACTAAAAATGTGGATCCTCGTGATACTACAATTTTGCAAGCACAGATTGTGCAGCTTAAACTTAGAGAGCTAGAACCAAAAGAGACAAAACGTCGTAAGAGGAAACATGTTCCTGAAACCAAAATACAAGGTCAATCGGAAATTTCACAACATGAAGAATTGCTTGTTCTTTCCAATGATTTGGATAAGAATCCACTTGGAGGCGAAAGTTCAAAGTCTGGGTGCGATATATTGGAATTTCATTACTCCAGCACCTATGACGCTATTCATCGTGCGCCAACGGATATTTTGAGAAAAAAATTATTCATACTAAAAAACTTTCTCACGCTCTCGTTTGCTCAATCTACTGCTGTCAAGAACAAGTCTGAAGGGGTGGATGTAGGCCCTCCTGAGTGGATCCAATGGCGGGAATTTATTGAAAACGTAAGTATTATTGTTTTCGTATTTTCTCTAATGTTATTACTTTCATTTGGGTTTTATTTTGCGTCTTATATTGTGATATGTTGTGGTATTTCAGTTCAATGATAATCGCGAATTTCATGTCATGGGAAGTCCGACTCCCTTTGCCGTTGACTTGGTTTTTTTCCAATTTCCCGACGGTCTTGACTTCAACCTCTCCAATAGACCTGCTGAAATTCCTCTTTGGAATAAATATGACAATAACTAGATGGTTGCAACAATGTCCTTGTACAAGTCCATCTTGTCTGATGATGACGTCCTCATAGTATTTTCTGCTATCGATATGCAAACCAAGAAGGTTTTGAATTCAACCTTACACAACGGCAACATGAAAGTTCTTAGGACTTTTATTTGCCTCAATTCGTACATGGTGTTCAAGGATCCGGAGTCTCCAACCTACACCGTAAGTATAACACATCACAATTGTTTCTATTTAATTATTTTGGTGTTATTTGCATTGTATATAGTTTTAACACAATTTAGATTTTTTTTGTAGACTCCGGCATTTATGGCTCATGTCTTGGTAAGGGATTTTACTACCACAAAATCCACGAGACAACTAAACTCCATTTTTTTTGGCACTGGATTGAAAAGCAAAAACTTGCTTTTCAATTTTGTGGATGAAAAAAACATGCTTCTTCAAAAATCGGGAAGACCTTGGAGGGGGCCATATCAAAAATCGCCGCGTTTTTTTTCAAGATCTTATTGAATTGTTTACACCATCGAATGGACGCGTTGTTGATTTGACATGTTCCACTGGAGCTTCTATCCTAGCAACACGCGCATGTGGCAAACATCTTCTTGCATTTGAGGGTGATAATGACATGTTTGAGCACATATTGAAACCACTTTTGGAAAAGGTTTTGAAAGAGGGGTCATGTAAGGAGAATATACAAGATCTCACAAAAGAAGATGATGACCTCTCGGATGAGGAGATGCTTGAATTTGAGTGTGAGTAAGTTTTAATACAATAAATTTTTATTCAATTCATTCGTTTCATTCAATTCATTGGTTCATTTTTATTTCTTCACATTATTTACATGTTTCATCGATTTGATTTCAGGAATACGATTGGAAAGAGGACATGTCTCCCGTTTTGGGCACATAGACAATTCCTACAAAGTCCAAGCCGTAGCCCGCGTCTCCCATCATATGCCGAGAATGTTGCAATTGCAATGTTGAATCTTGAAGATTCGGATCCAAATGAAGAATCTTGCTATAGTTCCAAAATCAATTCGCAATGCAAAGGTGCTCGAATATATATAGATGATGAGGCAAAAGATAATTTCATGTCTAGTGCTACTACTGATGAATAAATTTTTGGACTTCATGTTGTTTATCCTTCTCAACCCTCTTATTACTAAACCCTAAAATCATCATTTTTAAGGCCACAATTCCACGGTTATAGGATATTGGTGGCCCTTTTACCAAAATTTTCATCTTCCTCACTGCTCATAAGTTACCGCTCATCGCTCACCGCTCATTGCTCACCGCTCATAAGATAGCACTCCCCCCGTTACAGGCACCTCCTCGGAGGCTCAATCTAAGACCTATTACCTCCACCAATGTTGGCCATATCTAAACCTACCTTGACTTTCCACTCTCAAGATTTCAGGCCCTCAACCAAAAACAAAGCCCCCGAGGCAGCCCATATCTAAACCTAGCTCACTTTGCTTTGTCAAAATTTCAGAATTTCAAGCAGAAAAAAAGCCCCGAGGGGGGTGCCGTTACAGGCACCTCCTCGGAGGCTCAATCTAAGACCTCTTACCTGCACCAATGTTGGCCATATCTAAACCTACCTTGACTTTCCACTCTCAAAATTTCACGCCCTCAACCAAAAACAAAGCCCCCGAGGCAGCCCATATCTAAACCTAGCTCACTTTGCTATCTTAAAATTTCATAATATCAAGCAAGCAAGAAGCCCCCGAGGGGGGTGCCGTTACAGGCACCTCCTCGGAGGTTCAATCTAAGACCTCTTACCTGCACCAATGTTGGCCATATCTAAACCTACCTTGACTTTCCACTCTCAAAATTTCACGCCCTCAACCAAAACCAAAGCCCCCGAGGCAGCCCATATCTAAACGTACCTCACTTTACTTGGTCAAAATTTCAGAATTTCAAGCAAAAAAAAGCCCCCGAGGGGGGTGCCGTTATAGGCACCTCCTCGGAGGCTCAATCTAAGACCTCTTACCTGCACCAATGTTGGCCTTATCTAAACCTACCTTGACTTTCCGCATGGACGACCGCGAGAGAACCTGTCAGTTTTAGTGGACCTAGTCTATGGTTAAGTATACCGAGAAGTACATTCCCGAAGAACTCTGGGAGCAGCACAAGAAGATGTGCGACCAGTATAGGACGGCGAGGACCATGGACGAAGCGGAGAGTATGTACCACGGGCTACGTGCATGGTGGGTATCCGCCGGGGCAGTGACTGAGAAGGCCCTAAACAAACTAGAGCTCTGGCTTGCATTCTGGCACTACCATTATTGCCAATGGGGAGGCTTCATGACCGGGGTATGTTTTTCCAATACATTTCATATTATTTTCCCTTTTTTCACAGTACACTAATCTGAAACAACTTTTCACTAATCTCTAACTACTTCCATTATGTACTCGCAGAAATTTTCAAAAAAAGAACTAGCAGAAATGCCTTCATGTAATCTAGCTGAAACAATACACAACAAGTGGCTTCAAGCGTCTGGAAACAGCGGCGGTGACCTCTACGTTGCTACAGTTGACGACTTTGTTCGAGGCTTCTTACAGGTTGTCAATTACTACCAATTCCTGAAAGGTGACGTCGGCGGAACATGCCCTACAAAGAAAAAGCTCAAACTAAGGATGGCAGAGCGCAGGGCGAAGCAAACAGGTAATCCTTTTGTGCTTGAAGACCCCATGCTGGACATGCCTGGAGTAGAAGAATTTTGTACCCGTGTTCCTCGCATGGCTGGAGAAGAGGTATTCGGGTCCACGAAGCGGAAGGCAGATCTACCTCTTGGAGCTGAAGAGGAGTCTCATCGGCCTGACAAGGTAAACTTCTCACGTCCAAGAGGTTCTGGACGTTCTGTGAGGGCTCATCCTGTGCAGATGCCCATCATTCTTGAAAATACAGAAGATGATACGGACGTCCAAGAAATTCATCCTGAGCCTGAGCCTGAGAGCATCCCTGCGTCCCTGCCGAACGAGTAACTTCAAGTGTAACTTACATAAATTCAAATATATCTCATAAATCTCTTCCCTACATACAACAACCATTTGATACACGATAAAACTACATCACACAACAATAAGTCTGCTTAAGGTTACTGATGCAAGTGATTTAGGGTAATGTCAAATATATAAGAAGCCGTCATCCATTTTGAAAGTAACCCTAACCAGTTAGAAAACTGGATGAATGCCTAACTTATATTTAATTATAATTTAAAACTGCCCAACTTTGAGATATTATTTTTCAAATTGCCTAACCACTTTTTTTACTTTAATTAATTATTAGGCAAAAGAGTGCCTAAGCTGCTCGTAACACATATCGTAAAACATACATGTAAAAAAAATTGTTTAAATCAACCAATATTACTGGAAAGTGATAGCACGGTAATAGGAAAAAAATAGGAATGTATCAATTTTTCACCCCCCTGGGTCCACGGTTATAGGTCTCAAAAATTGGCCCCAAAAATTAAATATTCATAGAATATTCCGAAATGCTAAATTTTGAAAACTAAATTTAGCATAAATATTCTATATTTGGATTGTGTTATCCATTTTCCGCTCTCCGCTCTCCGCCCATCGCTCGCATACAAGTCACGCTCGTTGCCTAACCAGTCATGATTGTGATTTGCATGGAAAATCCATGCCTCGGGGGTGACTCATGGAGATATTGGAAATCTTCATGGAACAAATATATGGTTGTGTCACTTGTGGGGGTTTCCAAATAATTTTTATAATTCATTTTTTTTCTTTTTGAAAGATATGAACATGATCCAAGAATCCAGTATTTGCGTATCTTTATAAATCTTTCTTAGATTTATCTAGATTTATATACAGTGTTGTCATGTGATGCATGTGATCAAAGGTCAGATATGAAAGGTCAATAATGAAATATCTTACTAATTGCTACTTTTATTTAAATGTGAAAGGTTATAATATATATGATTCAGGCTTGAAATTATAAACATATGTGGAAAATATGGAAAATTAACCTATGAATTCATTGGAGCATAACCATCAAGCAATCAAATAAAGTTGATACGCTTGAACTGCCTATGAAAAGTAAATAAATTTTATGAATACTAATAGATGAAAAGAGGGGATTTTTGCATGGAATTTATCCATGCAAAACAAAAATCATACAAAAAATATGTAAATGAGAAGTAAAAAAGAGAAGAAGGTGTGAAGGCCTGACATGTAGAGTTGAATAAAAATAAGAATAATTGATGGAGGAGGGCATTTGTGCATGGCATTTGTGGATTCATTTTTTAAAATTTTAAAATTTTGGTTTTAAAAGACATGAAGGCTTGACATGTAAAACAAAATAAGATAAAATAAAATATTGATGAAAAGTAATTGATGAAAGGAGGTCATTTTTGCATGGTATTTGTGGATTAAAAAAGAATTAGAAAAAATGTAAATAGAAAGTTAAAAGAGAAGAAGACATGGCTATCAAACCACATTGAAGATATATCTAGAGCACCCAAGCCATGGGGTTCTACAAAAATGTGTATATTAATCATAGTCCTCGTTGAATATACTCACTTGTCACACATCGTTTGAGCAAAATTCTTTTAATGCACCCTCCATAGTCCATACATACATAGAAATTAAGCTTTAAATTGCAAACAACTACATATCTATGTGTGTCTACTTCACAAATACTTTGAAATGTTGATGCAATACATTAGGGGTGGCTTAAACCCAAGGCCTTAACATGGATCTCATGGGAACTCATACATTGGGTGCTTATATATTGTCTCTAGCGGTTGTCTCAGGCCCCTGACAGTACAATCATGCCAAAACCATCTAGCAATGACGTTGTTTCATGAGTTAGACTCTAGTTCGAATATGCCCAATGCGCAATGCAAGTTTGACTCAACTCTAATCATATAGCAGCGCCGTGCATTGGACCGCCGCCATAACATTTTTTCACATGTAAGAGAACAAGATTGACAACTCTTTAAAGGTTGTTTACATCATGGACCATGAAGTTGTCCCATATTAGAGGGCATTTTCCCATGGTCACACTTTCATGGTCGATCTCTTAAAAATGCGTATTTAAAGCCTTTGAGCCCCTAACCAAGTGTAAACCGAATGTGGACCAAGAGAAGTGACCATGCACAAGAGAGTGTGGATGTGTTGATTTTTTTGATATACATTTGTCCAAAAAAGGCATTTCGGGGGGGGGGGGATCATGTTTGACCCTCTCCCCTTCTTTCCTCGTAACCATGGAAATGTGTGTGTGTGTGTGTGTGTGTGTGTGAAAAGAAAGAACGAAAGAAAGATCTATGCCATGATCCCTTGACATTTTGCAGCAAGATAGCCTCTTTTGCCTCTCCCACCACAAAACTTGTTGGACCATGACAGTGGATAATGTAGGCCTAAATATAGATATTTTGGGGACCTCAAGTTCCATGGTCACTCTTACATCTTTTTCTTGATGTAAACCGAAGTGGTCCCATGACAAGTTCAATGGCCAATCACATACTTTAGAGGAGTAAGGGATGACTTCATGGTCCATGATGTAAACAACCCCTTACAATAACTAGAAGTTTGATAAATTCTACAGGAAATCTCATCTAACCACACACTCCACATGGCTCTTTTCTTGGAGATCCATGATCATAATCAATCATCAACTCTATTTGGTCAAGGCCTTGCACTCCAAACAAGCACACATGTTTAAGGTATGTGGGTATCTTTATGTTCATATTTCATGTTCTCCAGCTTCTACTAGATAATTTTACACAAGAAAACTTGTGTTGCATTAGCAAAACTACGATGAAGCATCCACAGAAATCAGATTGACAATCAAACCTCCTTGAATCCTATGGTTAACGGAAATGCATGTTTGATATTTCTTTACTGCGTACATAGGTCCTCCCAATCATGTTCACTTTTGAGTGTGAAGCAGACAATACAATTTGTGCCCATGGGTGCACGTAGGTTAGGATTTCTCTAAAATTAAACTTTTCTCTTCTAGAATCAACCAACAAGAAAAAAAATCAAGCTTGCATTCTCATTTGGGCCCAAAAGAACCATCAACACATACCTGCCTAGAACCTATGTCCATTGCTTGATGACTAATTAAGCTTATAGCATTGGCTTGCAGGGATGCGTGAATTGGCATGGTGTTTGTGGCGCCCACCCTCACAAGGGACGGTTACTGCCATTATGTATCGTCGGTGCAATCAGACTGTCCCTTTGAAATTCCTAGAAGACATTGATGACATTTATTGCTCCACGTGCCAAATTTTGGAATCTCCCATTAATTGCTAATAGAAACAACATTGCATATATGTCACCTATCCAATACTATGTAGTTTCAAATAATTTTTAATTTTATGGATTATTTTATTTATTTATCAACCGTGTACATACGACATGTGTTTACTACTATGTAACCTAGGGAAATAGGGGTGTCTCTACAAAGGTATGTTATATTATCTTGTTTTAAGTTTTTTCCTTTTTCTTTTTTCTTTTAAGTTCCAGTTAGTTGAGGTTGCCTGTGAAAATTGGAGGCCTTTGAAAATCATTATGAGGGTGGTTTCAACTCTTAAAGGTAAGATGCCCATTTTGGGCCTCAAGGTGCCATGATACAAAGGACTTAAAGATTGATTCTTCATGAGTGTACAATCAAAAATGTAAAACTGATCATCATTAACTGCCCATTAATCACATGCAATTTTGCAATCAAAGAAATAAATACAAGCAACTTCGATTCTAGAGAGAGTTGAGCTTGTATAAATGACATTGACCCAAATCCATGCCATGTTTATTTTATCATCGTTGTTACAACTCACACATGACTTCATTCTTTCTTCATTTTTTATTTCGTTGTCCTGATCATGAATTAGTATGATCGACCAAGTAAAACTTTATATGAATACTTGTTGGAGGGTTTGTAAAATTCGCCATGTATCCCATATAAATACAACCCCAAGCCTTTAGGGGTAAACAATTATTAAACATGTGAAAACACTTTGAGGTGCATTGAGCCTTTGGATTCTTTTACTCTTACTATCTTCATCTTGTGGTTGAGATAAGAAAGACAAGAAGAGAAATGATTGCTTGAAGGACCAATCTTGTCCCAATCTCATGGTCAAATGGAAACTCAAATGTTGGGCAATGTGCACAACATACAACCACCGTTTCAATTTTGATAATAGAAACAATGGGAAAGGCATACATGATAGTCAAAAAGAAGGAGAACCTTCACATTGACAACATTTTCATTTTCACTCTACTTTTAGATTTTGAAATGACAATCTTCAAGTAGATCATACATGATCATTTGCAATTCCAAGCCACGTGAGACAATCCATAATTCGGTCCACAAGGCCTAAGAAATTGTTTGTGGAGTTGGAAGTGCCCATAACAGGACCACATGCCTTAGATGAGATCTCAAATTGGTATGAATTCCATTTCCAAGCCTTTGAATGAGGGACATGTTTTACCTTGAAGCATTGATACTTAAAATGATGATCTATTGCTTTTAATTTGGAATTTTGAACACTAAAAATGAAACATTCTACAAATTTTCCATGTACGAAATCATCCAAAACAAATCCCTAAACATAATTTCAAAAAATGGATGAAAATTCCAACTTCTATATGAAATTGGATGGAGTTTTTTGTATATTAATCACTCATATGTGGCTTTGTTACTCCAGTGATTATAGCCAATGCTCCTCTCTTGGAAACCTAGAAATTATAATTAAAATATCAATTCTTAAAAAAAAAATCAAAAACCGCACTACCTTACAATGTCTGGGGAGATTTTTGGGCATAATCGGTCAAAATCCCAATGTTTTCAAGTTCAACCGGTTACATGTTGGGATCAATGGGTAATTTTCCTCAACCATTTTTTCCTCAAAGTCAACAAGTTCATCTATAACAAAGTTAGCATTGGTTCCCCCATTAATTGTTGCCTTCAAGATACACTATATCAGGCCTCATTAAATTATACGTTTTATAAATAGATGCATAAATGCATAAAACAAATAGAGCGGCATGTATAAATTAAGAAAAATTTGAAAATGCCCATGGCGCATCTTGACGACAAGTCTGCGCAATCCTTCGCGCAGTTCGCACTCCTAATAGTCATCCTCATTGATCAATGTCTTCTCACTATTAACACAATAAAACACATCACACACAACGCCATATGCAACACTCTCAAGTTGTCCAATTCGGAACACTTTCCAACCATTTCTTGGAAAACACCCATTTTATGCACCCCGAGGCCACGGCACACATAAAGTAAGCTAGAATATTTAATTTATGCGAACACCTAAGTTTATGAGGCCTGCATTGTATGGTTGTCATCCAAGCTACAGTCGCTCTCGGGGACACTTCTTGCAAGCCGCTTGTGCCATGCTTGTCCTCGAAGTTCGAACCATGTCATATCCAGGCGTCACTCGGGACTGCAACAAGACATGATTGATTGCCAAAAATTAAAGTCGGTAAATGTATATTCGTGGTGTGTGGGCATGATGATCATTGCATTACAATTTAAATGCCTTCTACTTGTATTATCTTCTATTTCAATCATTATGAATGGACTTATGTCAACAAGGTTTGCGCAAACTTAACGGATATCAACATGAAGCATGTCACAATTTCCACTTACAAATGTCTTGAATTAGTGTCATTTGTCATCTCAAATAAAATTTCCTTCCATCTATATACAAATGGAGCTTGTGACAGTCGGAGTTTATGGAAGATCTTGAACAAATGTCCAACTAGCTTTTCAAAGAAAAAAGGGATACATGTCAAATATTCTTTTCCGAAATAAACATGTCACAAAAAAGGAACAAATGTAGAAAGGTGGGTACTACACGTGCAAAAGCTAGGCATGGTGGGGAAACTAGGGGGAGGTGACGGGCGTGCAGCTAAGGTGACGACATGGCATGGGCGATAGGAGAAAGCATGCATGACTATCAATTTAAAACGACTTTTCCCCTCCATTTCTTAAAGCTACAATTTTTGTCTAATTAGTGTGGGTTATCATTTGAAGTTATGCATTGCTAAGTATTTTTTTAATGAGAATATATTTTTTATCCAAATAATATAAGTGGTTGGTATGCACAGTGAAGAATATGATCTAACTTAGTTGGTAAATAATGATAATATCAGTATAAAAGTTATGACAATGAGTAGCTCCAAATGGTAACCTTGGCACAGTAATTAGACAAAAGGTGTACATGGGGGCATTGTGGCATCGTGGCGGGTCATTGGGGGGGGGGGGGGGGGCTAATGATCATGATCATGGGCATGGGCATACATGCGTATGGTAGGTAAACACCGGCATGGGTGCATGGATGCATGGGTGCACAACGTTTGGTTCATCCGGGATATTAATTCACATGCACGAGTGCAACGGATTGGAGCGGCATGGGTTCAACCTAGTATCATTCATGTGTACTTATAATTGGATGGAGACTAGGTCTAAATGCTCCCATTGGTCTAGACCTCGTGACTTGTAGTTGTAAATTTGATACCCTTACCCATACATGATTGACTCTTGTGTTTGATATATCATGTGGTGTCATCCATATGGCCATTCTATTTTGTCGTTAGTATCTTATACATTGTAGAGGGCTCACTATTTCATCTTTACCTATGTCGAAATGTAGTTTTCACGTGGGATGCAAATGGTCTTAGCAATTGTGAGCATGACACATGCCAAACATTTAGGGGAAATTTATTATTTTATGACAAAATAAAGAGACATCCATGGTACCATATGATTAACTTATTTAAATCAGAGAAACTGACCATGACTGGTGATGCATGAAAGCTTATGAGGTATTTTCAAAGGAGTACAATTTAGTCGTATTTAGAATACAGTATTTAAGTTTATTTTTATTTTCAATTTATAATATAAAATTAAAATCACATCATAATTATACTTCTACACCTATTCACATAACTATGTAACGGAATCCTTACTACAAATGCATGAAGATGGTGATCATATTTGTGATGTATCTAGCTTATTCTTATAGCATTTGGAATTAGGAATTTATTTGAAGTACTTATCAATTTATAGATACATAAATTAATTTATGTTTTGCATTATTTGATCTACGATTTATTCATTTGGCATGGGTTAGTTTGCACCCCTCACATACTTAATATTGGCTATGCATATATGACATGTGTGTGACCATTGCAAAGACGTATCAATTTCCCATTCATGTGTCTGAGTCGTGATTATCTATTGGACACACTAGTTTGAATTGCCCTTTGGAGGTCAAACCCATATTCCTAAACCCCAAACCCATGTATCAAGGTGATTCTTTAAATTATAATTATGGTTCTCAAAACTTCAAATAGTTGCACTTTATTCATATATGTGATTGTTTAAAATCAAAACCCAATAAAAAAAAACCTTCTAAAAAACCGTTGAACACTATATTCGTTATTTGGAGACTTTTTGTTAATTTTGAGACTATTTAAGGACGTGGCTTTCACATTTATAGGAATGAAAACACTACAAATATGCTATGTTCCCAATATGGAAACAAATATGAAACTCAAATGCATGTAATTACACATATAAAAATAGGGAAATGGGACAATTACAACATTTGCATATAGGAAATCGATATCATATTCATTGAAGAGGGTCAAAATACAAAATGCAAGTGGAATATCCACTATTAGGCCAAAGCCCTAGAAACACAAATCCACATCTATATGTATTTTAATATAGCCTATACATTTGGACCATGAATAGGCGTCACTCTTTTGTTTTTGAAATACTATTATTAGCCTTTGCGGCCGTTTCTTTTTCTTTTGCTTTCATGGCATCCATGGCTCTAAATATCTCGGCTCCGCGACTGTAACCTTGTTTATTCCCATTCCCAGCCCTCGAATATATGCCATTTTCCCATATTGGCCGACCCCCTACCGAATAAGTGGAATACGAACGTGTTTGGGAAACCGAACGTCTTGCACTCTTTCGTAGGGCCAAACAACGATCAAACTCGCAAGTCGCAGTCTTCAGTGTTCGCCTATCCAATGACGGAGTGGAGGATGCACGTCCCACATCCATGTATATTGGGGTCTGAAACAATGACCATAAATATATATAACGACGTGGGTTAGTATAAGATACGGATGTAAGTCCGAAAAACCCAAGAATTTGAAATGCACTAAATTAATATGCGGACATCATGAACGAAAAACTTGAGAATGCCAATAGTGGGGCACCTTGGCCTTCGGGGCGGCGGTTTGATCTTCAGGGACATCGAGGGGAGTAGACACAAGCACAACCGGGACGTTCGTAAAGGCCGGGACATCAATGTGGGGTTCATCCATGCAAAGACGCTTGGTCGACCGCGGGTTTCGAACGTGCTTCTCATTGCGGAGGGGAGATGGGGATGGGGGTAGAGCGTAATTGAGCTTTGCAACCTTTGGAGGAGGGCTATCGACAACTCCGTCTTCGAACCCCGAGTCTTTGGAGTAATCCACGGCAGAGGCGGCATTGACGGCCGAAAATTGAAATAGTGAAGGCATTGAAACGTCGGTCACACCAATGGAAGGGGAGCTGGGGCCCGGCTGAGATGTAGACATGCCATGTCCGAGACTTTGGGATGCTTGGTGAGGCAACTAAGGCACAAAAATACATTTACAAAATAAGGAGAGAAATGTTAGATATAAACATGGAGAGTCCAAGTACGGAGCCAAAAAGTATCAAAGTTCTCATACCAATTTATTGAGTTCAGCAAAGCCGTACAACCTCCTAAATTATGTATCTCTTGGGCCTAGAGGTCTATTGCCAATACGATTTGAGAGGACAAAATCCGGGACACTTCCGGAGTGATGGGCAAGCCTTCTAATGTAGGGTCCTAATTCTAACTCTAGGAAGTTGTCGTTTCTATCGCCCTCCCAAGGGTTCGGGAAAATGCAGTTGCCCGGGGGGTTGAGAACGCTCTTCGCCGGGCTATCGTCAATGAGGAGCGTGTTCTCCGGAGTGGGCCAATAACCTTGGGGGACCCCCTCCAACATTGGGACGCCCACCCAGAGGTTCTTCCTTAGCACCTTAAGGAATTGAGGTCTGCGGCCTCCTCCGACCTTGGGTACAATGTTGCTGCTACGGTCATAAAGGTCATCGCAGTGTTCTTGACCGAGAAGCAAGCACGGCATTGCGAGTTCTCGGAAAAGGAAACTGACGACGGCCTTCGTGTTGTCCATCAGCATGGAGCTCCAGATGATGACATGGGCCAAGCCGAGGACCTCACGAAGGAAGCACCTCAAGCCGGGCCGGACGCGCACAACCTTCTTGTTAATTAGTGTATCGAAGCGCCCGCCGTAATCCATGTCTTGTGGAGTACGGTAGGGACCCTTGGACGCACTATTGGAGATATGTGTGGATTGACAAAGCATGCCATTGAGGTCAAATATTATGAAGTTTTTCCTCATAATATGGCTTGGTCTTTCGGCGGGGTGGCGACATATCTCCGACGGACCCTGTGATGGCACATACTACCTAGGTGAATGGCACTACCCAGGAAAACCAAATGACAAGCATGCAAAAACGCAACAAAGAAATGCGAGGCAACAAGTATCCGAAGAACTATGCAGTTCAAAAAATTGTATTAATGTGTTTGGTGATATACATTTCGCGAATAATTTACATTGTCACTAAAGGTCTCTCCTAAGATTAATTGAGCCTACACTAGCAAAATTGGATCCGCCGCCGCGGGCGAAGTCGAGATTCGAACTCGAAAATATGCACACGCCACGAAAGCTGGCTGACTGGGAACTTACGGACGCGCGTCCGTAAAGAGGGAGGCATGCTCAAAGGTTGATTACCTCTTCAGCGGTGAGTTCCTCGCCGGCAGTGCCTCCTCACCAGGCCCAGTTGCGGGGCCAGGTTCCGGACGCGCGTCCGTAAATTCGCCCTGCGTGTCTTCCACCACCAACAAATCGGCTCCACTTGCTTGCGACGCTTGCGTGCCGACGAAAGGTTGATCCTCATGCGAGGAGTCTTGGCCCCCCCGCATATGTACATCTTCATCGGCGAGGGGGGCGTCGCCCATGTTGACATCTTCATCGTCTCCTATGGCGGGAGGGGAGGGCTCTGGAGCGGCAGCAACCTGGGGAGGGGGCGGGACAACCAACGCGGGGGCCGTATAGGTGTGCTCCGGTATGTACACCGTGTGGCTGCTAGAAGGAGTGCGCACCAGAACGGGGGGCACGGACATGGCGGGCTCGGGCGCTGCATACACCACCTGGGGTCTTGCCTGTAAGCTTGCCATCATGCTCATGAATTGTTGGCTTTGAGCCAAGAATTGTTGATTTTGAGCCATGAGGTCGGCGTGCCTCCGAGCAGACTCCAACCTAGCTTGCTCCATCTCAGCTTGGATGGCGGCCATCTTCCTGGCGTGCTCTTCGTTGGCCTCCCGGAGCCGCATGTCAAGCTCTTCCTTCATCCTCTTCTCCATCTTCTCGTCCAGCTCGGAGACGGACATGGGCTCTCTCTTCACCTTGCCTGGCTCAGAAGGCAAGGCGGAGATGGAAGCGTACAGCCTCACCTCATCCTTGTCTTCATCTGAGAGTTCCAAGACGGCGCCTTCGGGGTATTCGTTGTAAGGCGTCTTGTTCCTCTGCCGCCGGCTTGCACGGTAGGAGTCGATATCGGGCCTCGATATCAACTCTAGCATATCTCTACCTTCCATGGGCGGGAGCGCCGCCTGCTCACTGGGCTCTCCCCCACCAGAGGACGCCGTGCATCCGGTTTCTGCAGCAAGGTCCGCATCCCTCTCCGCCATAAGCCTTGCAGCACGAGATGGCCCCGCAGTGGAAGGAAGCCCAACTCGAGAAGTGGGAGTCCCAAAAGGTGATAGACTAGGCGTATTATGAGGCACCCGAATTGGAGTGACGTTGGGCTGCGCCTCCTCTGCATCCATGTCGTCTTCACCCAAGAGATACGCCACGCGATACACTAGATGACGAGCAAGACCGCGCAAGTCTTCCTGCCTGGAGGGCTGTCCCCTTGGAGACATTGGATCATCGTCTCCATCGCTGCCCCACCCGCCTGCATGAGAAGGCTCCTCTCTAGAGGCAAGAGGAACAACAGGATGTGGGGTAATGATATCCAAGAAGTCATTGAGATCCATTTTCTCTGCAAGCTTCCTGTGATCTTTGCACTCATCCATGTCGCCAGCCCCCACAAACGAGTTAACCTGCAACCCAAGCATCTGCACCAAATAAAAAAAGTTAGTGGATTGTTGGTATCAAGATTGAATTGACGGGGAAGATGGACATACAAACATGATGCAGTGTGCATTTTACGGACGTGCGTCCGTAAAATGCACACTGGGTTAGGTTTGATAACTTTACGGCCGCGCGGCCGTAAATATGCACTGCAGCGCGGCCGCAAAGTTGAAATGAACTAGGTGGTTACACTTTACGGCCGCGCGGCCGTAAAGTTGCATCAGGTGGAGGCATGAAAGTTTTTTTAAGTACTTACCAATGCCGCATAAACAAATTTGGTCCCCCCGAAGACGTTGTACACTGTCTCACTCATCACAGTCACAACCTTCAATATTCCTATGTAAAAGTCCATTCGGAGCTCGGTTGCCGGGCAGATTGTGAACATCGCCTCGTCCATTAGCTCCTTGGGGTGTGGAGGCGGCAACTGGTAAATTTTCTTGAACACGCTCTTCGCCTTTACAGGCAAACGCCCACTTGGCGAAGACTTCCGTGTCAAGAAATAGAGACATATAGCGCCGACCTGCTTTACCCCCCTTGCTTCTTCGATGACGGCGATGCCTTCCGTCTTCGCGGGGACGTATGTGCTGTGGAAGATATTGTATTCGAGATCCATCGTCGAGTTGTATAGGTCGACGACCGCTGCGGATCTCTCTTGGTCCACAATCCACAGCCACACGTTTGGCTCCAGAAGTGCAGGGGACCGAAAGCTCTTGAAAGCTTTCAGGAAGCTGTCGTAGAAAGGGGTCCCCGGAGGAGGTTGTTTCCAAGAATTTGGAAATGCACGGAAATCAAAGATAGCAAAAGGACAACCCCGGGGGTCATCTCTCACAGTGGCCCGCGAAGCATGGGTGTCCCACTTGCCGAACTTGAATTGTGATGTCACAGCGCAAAACCTCGCGACACCCTCGAATTTGGCATTCTTCTTTCTATCGAGGAAGTGTTTATACAAAGTTGTCTCCCTTTCGTCGATAGAACCTTTCTTCTCGTTCTTCCTTGAGCACTGGGCCAAGAACGGAGATGCTGCTCTTATCAATGCCTTCATTGAGACGCCATTGATGTGGTATGCTATTTTCAATCCCCTCCAGTTGTCCCACACAATGTCACCATCTGCATCTGTAAGGTTGTAGGCGGGTACCAATTTGCCTATCTCCCTCATAGCCAATGTCTTCTTCTTCCTGTATTCGCACCATTCCTTAATATGGTACGTTGAAGGCTTCATAAACCTTGGTCGTTTGAGGAAGATTTTTGGATACGGCGATGTCCTTCTCGGAGTCTCCTTAAGAAGGTGTTCTGCCGCCTTGTAAAGCTCGGCATCGAGCAACCCTTGGAGGGGACGGAAGAACTCTTTGAGGATTGGAGGCACCTTAATCTTCAGGTCCTCTTTGTACTTCTTCTCCGTCTCAAGGTTGATGAGTTCTCCGTTGCTGTGTGCATGGAAGACGCGCATCCAGATAGCCCAGGTCCTACCCGACGAAGTGATGAGCTTCAGTTCGCCCTTCAGATCTTGCACTGTCTTCATGCCGCTTTGCTTCATGTCAATGCTTGAGAACTTCGTCACAATCGCACTGCTGAATGCCTGCAAGTAGAGAAACAAATGAGTTGTTGAAATAAGATCAAAAAATGGAATGAGAACCGTCTAGTTTACGGACGCGCGTCCGTAAACTTGGAGCACACAAAGAATAAAGGGAAAGTTTATGGACGCGCGTCCGTAAACTTGGAGCACAGAAAGAGTGAAGGAGAATTTACGGACGCGCGTCCGTAAATTCATTTGGGAATATTACCTGCCATTTGGGATTCTTGATGACTGCGTTGTCCCTCTCTTTTGGTGGACAGCCGTGCTCCTCCCACAAGGTCCTACCAGCCACGATGTTGGCTGCCCATGACGCCTCAAACGCTTTGATTTTGTTTGTCTGGTTGAAGAAGGCAGATATGGCGATGAGCTGATTGGAGTCCTCTGAATGCACGAGAAGTGCCTTCCAATATCGGATTGTGGGTTTCAGAGGGCTCTTCCAATTATCGTCTGCGAGGAGAGTTTTTGCCGCTTCCACGCTATGCTGGCCGTCCACGATGTAGAATTCCCCTTGCTTAATAATTGGCCAATGTTCTGGTGTGACCTCCACGATTGGATCCTTTGGGGTCACGCATATGGTCTGCCGGTCAGCTTTCGAGTTGTTCATGATGTTGTTCATCTGCCACCAGACCCCGCTCTCTTCTTGCACCCGAGTATTCATACTCTCGGTGCCCTGGTGGCATTTATAAACATCCACGTCAAATGTGAAATACCTGCCCATTGGCCAGCAGGCTTCCGTTTTTTCGTCGAACTCTTGTTGAATTTTTGTTGATAGATCAGAGTTCGGGCGTTCTCCTTTCTTCAGAAGTGGTGCGACAGTAAGGGTGGAGCTGACATCTGGACCTTCGGTAAGTCCAGATGACTCCATCTGTGAATGGGAGCGTTTACTGGATGGTCTGCTCCCTCTCGATGCTCCACTTTGGGACGGTCTTGATCCTTCCGGGACTGTCTGTGGAACACGCGGTTGTCGTTCAGAAACAACTTTCTTCTTCCTTTTCCCCTTTTTGGACTCTAGGACTGCCCCATTCACTCTCGTGACATTGTTGAGGAGTCTTCCAAGCCGCTTACCCGTCCAAGGTGCATTGCATGCATAGTCTTGGAATTCAGTTGCAAGATTGAAGCAACCCGCATCCGGGCTGCCATTTTCGCATTCACCCTTGTGGAATGGATGTCTGTGCTCATGAAGAAGAATTGTGACTCTGTCATCTTGTTTTTCAAGATCTATGACGACATAGTCACCTTGGGCCACTGCACACTCTACTGACCAATTTTTAACTCTAACCCATTTATCTACATCTATATCTTTGGTATTCATTTGATACCCAAATCTAAATACGAATGTGTCATTCTCAAGTTTCTCTACGTAAACTGTCCAGTTGTCTACTGTGTCTTCAACTGGTTTGTAGTGATCGTTGTGGCTTATATCTTTGATGGCGGGTGGAAGTGGAGGCGGAAGAAACTCAAATGCCTGGTCAATTGCAGGTCTTTTTGTAGATGCCATCTGCAAATGCAAAAAACAATGCTTAGCATCATGATCAATGTCAAGTTTACAGACGCACGTCCGTAAACTTTCCACATGTTGTTTTGAATTATAATGTCAGAATGAACTATCCGAAAAGATTTTGTATATGTCAATACGAAATTTCACATGTAATTTACGGACGCGCGTCCGTAAACTCTCAACGGGTAGTTGGGGATGAGAATCTCAACTATGAACAAAGATAAGATTTAATAAGATAGTTCTAGTTTACGAACGCACGTCCTTAAACTAGTAGTTGGGTTTACGGGGTTAGCACTAAGTTACGGACGTGCGTCCGGAAACTAGGAATGGGGTTTACTTGGATGTCACTAGTTTACGGACACGCGTCCGTAAACTAGGAATGGGGTTTATTCGGATGTCACTATTTTACGGACGCGCGTCCGTAAACTAGGAGTGGGGTTTACTTGGATGTCACTAGTTTACGGACGCGCGTCCGTAAACTAGGAAAATATATTGTCCATTAGTAATAATATTGTTTTTTAAATATATCCAGAACTTACGGACGCGCGTCCGTAAGTTCTGGATATATGTTGCATGCTTCACCCACCTGGTGCGTCAAAGTTTACGGACGCGCGTCCGTAAACTTCAAGCCCTACATTGGTTAATCTGGTCCTTCTTGAGAGGGTTCCGGATTTTCAGGAAGGTGGTTTTGTATATGATGCAAAATACAAGCAAACCAGCAAAGAACAAAAAAAACCAAGCAATCAAACAATCAAACCAGCAAGTAAAAAAGCAAGAAATAAACTAAAACACAATCAAACAAGCAATCTATGTACTTATGCAAGAGGCCAGCAAGTAAACAAGCAACCACGCCAGCAAGCAAAGCAAAGCCAAGCAGCAAGCACAAGCAAATCAAACAACTGTAAGCAAGCAAGCACACAAGCAAAAGAGAGAAAAAGCAATCACAAGCAAGCACATAAACAAAAGATTAAAAAACAATCACAAGTAAGCACAAGCAAGCACAACCAGCTAGCAAGCACAAACAATGACACAAGCAGCAGGCAATCAAACAATTAAACAAGCAAGTCAAAGCAAGAAATTAACTAAAACACAATCAAACAAGCAACCTATGTCATTATGCAAGAGGCCAGCAATCAAACAAGCAACCAAGCCAGCACAACAAACACAAACAAGCACAACCAACAAGCACAAGCAATGCAAAGCAAAGCAAAGCAAAGTAAAGCACAAGCCAAGAAAGCACAAGCAAAGCAAAGCAAAGCAAAGCAAAGCAAAAGCAAAGCAAAGCACAAGCACAAAGCAAAGCAAAGCAAACCAGCAAGCACAAGAACAAACACAAACACAAACAACAAACAACCTTGTGAGGTGACCAGGAGCGCCAACAGCAAGAGGAGCAACGCCACCAGCAAGAGGATCGCGGAGAGGAGAGGAGCGCCAACAGCAAGAGGAGAGCAAGAGGAGAGCAAGAGGAACGCCAACAGCAAGAGGAGAGGAGCGCGGAGAGAAACGCCAACAACAAGAGGAACGCGGGGAGGAGAGGGTTTAGGGTGACAACAACAAACCCTAGAGAAGCAAGAGAGGAGCGTGAGAAGAATGTGAGGAAGGAGAGCGAGAGAGGGGAGGCGGAAAAATGAGAGGGTGAAAATGGGCGAATGAAACCCTAAAACCCTTAAGTACTCAAGAGGAGCCCCCCAAACGCCCCGACTCCCAACGTCCCATCCACCCCGCACCCCATCGCCACGTGGCAGAACCCTATAGGTTCATATTGGAGAGGTATGTGGCACACCTCTCCCTCTTTAGTAAGACACGTTTGGAAATCACAAAAAATGTCGTATTATCGACATGTTGTCTTCTCGTTAATATGACAAACGCTGTAAAATTGTCGTGCTATTGAGCGAATAAAAAAACAAAAGAAATATGAGCTTCAAAACACACACAACGGATGTAAGAAATTATTATATATATTGTATGAAATAATAACGTATAACTTCAAACAAATACAAGCGTTCTCAATAATTATTGAAATAAGAGTCCAGTGATCTGAGTCTAGTGTTGCCTACCTAAGTGAAACAAGTTGTCTAATAAAAAATTAGACAACAATGATGCATAACGTTGACGCTTTAATATTGTACGTGAAAAAACATCATCCAAATGAACCAAATGCAAATTAACATTAAAATCAAAGCCTTCTGCATTATTGATTCCCAAAACGGCATCCACCAACTCAACAACCATTATACACACTTCTTGCTCAATATCATATGCATATAAGTATTAGTTGACATGTCACCATCATCCAGTCGCAACATCCAATTACACTAAATATCACTAACCCTATGAAAGTAAGGTACTTTTAACTGTGAACTCAAACACTAAATTTCAACTATTAATGGTAATAAGTGGAAGTGACATATAATGTGTACCATTAATTATATGATTAAAATTTAACAATGACAAAAGGAGAAGGGACATGGTAGTAACATAGCATGTAAGATACAAATTGTAAAAACATAGCACCAGTGACAATTGGGTTTTGCACCTTGTACTCGAATATAGTCTTTGTTTTAAATAATCTCTTGAAACCCTTATTTTCATTAAATAGTGGCAGGCTCTTGGTCTGAAACCTAAATATCACCCTTATTTCATTTTTTCCATGTCGACATAAATATTTATATATTTCACATTTTCATTCGTAGGTTTATTTGGGAATTGTTGTTCTGCCAACCGACTATGGTGCTAACCCAACTCACACCATATTACTTCATAACTCCACATGATAGATTGTTTGATATTAGTCCTTCAATGTAGCATCATATTTATGACAAAGCCCAACTAACATAAGGTGAAGATGCATGACCTGGAGTCATATTAGTCACCTTTCATTTATTAATACCCTAACCAAACCCATTCTACAATACAAATCCTAATGTTTATTAAGTTCACAATGATAAGCCTAGGGAAGTTTTCGGTATTGAAACTATAGGACAATATGAGGTTGAGTAACTCAAGTGTAACATTTTTTTGTGGAGTTGTTGCAATATGAAGGTAAGTGGATTTTAAATGACTAGTACACTAACTATCGCTTATTATTACGAATTATGATATGCTACAACTATTTATTGTATGATAGTATATCATTGTCCACAATTAAATTACATCAATAAAAAAAATTTAAAGATTAAGCATTTTGTAAATACAAACATCGACATATGCCACTCTTTGGACTCCTCTATCAAGAGTCTTTGAAAATATTTGTATTTGTTTGGAGTTATTAGCTCTTATTTCATATCATCTATATTGCCTATTAAACTTGTTGTATATATATATCTTTGCGCTCATTTTTATTATGATAATTTCGTATTCCCTCAATAATATGACAACTTTACGCCACTTGTCATATGAATGAGAAGACGACACCTAGATAACATGACCTTTTTGTGTTTCTCACACTTGTCATACTAAAGAGGGTGAACAATAATGACATTCATGTTCGGTTTGGATGAATTTGCATGTTAATCTCTTTAATTCTTGGAGGACATAACTCTCATCCGTCACTTGAGGTCATCCTAAGCCGGTATCAATAACATAACCTCGAAGTGCGAGGCTTGGAAGAAATTTCACCATATTTTGAGAAGAACGACATAATACTATGGGTTGAGGGTTTAGGGTTTAAGGGGTTTAGCATGAATGCAAGTCTAGAACCTAGGGTGAGCATTCAACTACCCTACTTCTTGTAATCATGAGGCCAAATTGCTTGCCTCTCATTTGAGAGTTTTAATGATAAAATGAGGTAGTGGGGGATGTCAATCCAACTACACTCTTTGGAATCTTGTGTCAAGAGTTCTTGAAAATGTTTGTATTTGTTTGGAGTTATAAGCTCTTATTTCATACCATCTAATAGGGTTGAAGTCATATGCCTATGATATTATCTTGCACAACATTACGAATTAATTCAATCCCTTTGAACATAGGTCTAGTAAGCTTGTATTAAAAGTGCACGCAAGGTATGTATTGAATTTACATCCCTCTTGTACATTAAACAACCATCGGGATTCATTGAATCCTTCCACGAGCTTGTATATCACCTACATCAAGTAGTAGCAAACTGTTTTTTATTCTAGAGTTTTGTTTCCATGGTGACATGGATTGATGTGTTAAGTCCTCCATTAAAGAATACCAATTAATATATAAGATCTTCAAAACCTTTCATCAAAAGTATATGTTAAGAGCAAATGGATAAAGCCGGCTTGGAACATAAATATTATAATGATCTTCAATGTTTTGAAGCCTTAATTGTTTTCATATTTGTATCCCTTCATTTCATTTTAAACTTGGGGTCACATCAAAGGATAACAAGTCCCGGCTAAATCTTTTACTTGCATGTAAGGGGTACATTTCACCCAAAAAAAGTAAGATTCAAAAAAATGAAAGTTAGGGTTACACAACCCAAGTTTTATGGCTCTCATTAAAGGATACCAAATGAAGATTTTGTACATGGCAATTAGAATTGTTATTGACAGTTTCATGAATATTTGTTCAATGTCATATACTTTTTCACCACTTACTCCATCTTGCAAAATAATTGGTGTTGTTCAATAACTAAGAATGCTTGCAACCAAACCCTAAACCCTAAACCCACCAAACCCTAAACCCTACCTAGATCCATAGATGTTCTACTTTCATGGCCTCACGGAAATCAAAGTTTCTGTATGTATTAATAATATTATGTGTAGGTGGGGAAATTAAAAGGGTTGGATGGTCGGGTGGTGGCCGATTGTATTACAATATTAAATGCAAGATGAGAGGAGAGAACATGATATTCTAATATCATAAGATCGTATGCAAAACAATTAAATAGTTGCTAGATTATTTCCGAAGCACATATATTTTTATAGTCCATGGACTACAAATGTTGTTGTGGTGGTTGATTTTTTATACGATTCTATAATTTTTTGTCCACAAATTCTACAATGAACTCTTAATATTGGGTACTCCAATAATAAAAATCCCCCCTCAACAATGTTTATTGCTCATATAATATTAACCAACTTGCTTTGTTGTACACCATAAATATATAGATGCCTTTTGCTTTGTCATTATGTGGAGTCATGGTCAAATGCATGTTGGCCGCCATGAATACACATTCCATTGCAAGGCTGGCATTCTCCATGTTGGAATATTAGGTTTTTGTTTTTAGGAAAGAGTTGGCGGCTAGTATCCTATGCTGAAGAAAGGATCCAAGGGAAGACGACGAGTACTTAAGGGAAATCCCCCCACCAAGGGACTCTTTTTGCATCTCAGATGTGGATTGCGCTCTTGAGACCCTTGTAGTGTGGTGGATAATTGTTTCGCGCAGGTATAGATCCTATTGCAATGAACCTATTATACCCTAAAGTCATATTCGATTTGCACTATCTGGATCTCTGAATGCGATGGATTCTATTTCTGACAGGTATTGTTCACGCTTCAAGTGTCCTATTATGACGCCGCAAATTACGGAACTTTACGGACGCGCGTCCGTAAACATTACATCTCTTGACTTATTTGCTTATTGAATATCTCATATCTTATTGAATCTCTCAGTGGCTCGTTGCATCATTGAATATCTCAATCTATTTTCATTGGCTCATTAAGCATTTACAAGTAGGTTTACGGACGCGCGTCCGTAAACATGCATCCTTTTGGTGTCACATGGTGGTATGTCATCTACAATGTGGGCTGTGAATTATTATCTGTTTTGATAGTATGCATATTTGTTCTGATGAATATTTACGGACGCGCGTCCGTAAATCTTGAACCTTTTGCATCTGTTCTAGTAATGAGGTAAAGGTAGGTTTTCGGACGCGCGTCCGTAAACATACAAACCTCTTGCATCTGTTCTAGTAATGAGGTAAAGGTAGGTTTACGGACGCGCGTCCGTAAACATACAAACCTCTTGCATCTGTTTAGTAATGAGGTAAAGGTATGTTTACGGACACGCGTCCGTAAACAGACAAACCGTTGGTACACATTCAAATACATTACTGGTAAGGCCAGGAGGTAAAATTTAGTGTAAATGTAAATGGGGCTGGGACTTCTTGGTTCCTTGTAACCCTATTTATTTTGGACACAATTGTCATTTGCCATAGGGATGTTTACGGACGGGCGTCCGTAAACATACATTGTCTAATTTGCCAAGACGTTTGCGCCTAACCCTGACATCTCTTATCAGATAATGATTTGCGGACGGGCATCCGTAAACATACACTGCTTATATTTTATCTCATTCTTCATTTGGCTCTCTTGTAGTGGCCATGGATTCCGACGTCGGTGATAGTGCGTCCGATTTCTCCTCGGAACCGTCAAGCTATGCTAGCGAGTTTGAAGATGTCGTGGAACAGGAAGCTACAAATGGTGTGGCCGATGCAGATGATGAAATCATACCACCATGTGAGGGTTATTCGCGGGAGCAGTGGGTTGATCTCGATGTTGTACTACTCAATGCATGTGCCGTTCCCATGGCCAACGGTGTTTGTAGGAACTCGAATCCAACGGATTGTATTGATGCAAAACCCCTCCGGGAGGACGATGTTGGGGTGTGCATATTGAACTCCTTACTTCCATCGGAAGTGCCTCCTGGTTGGAGGTTCTCTCTCCGTCGATGGCCATTGCGAAGTGTTCATCACGATGGTGTGAGCTTGTGAGATCAATCCCGCCGATTTGAGCAACTGCAACAGTCTTTGTTCGCCACAATGCGTCCCAGACAAGGTCGTCGTAAATATGATTCCATTAGTGTGCCTCGTGAACCCACGCAGCGTCATCGAGATCATACATTGGGAGACACATCTATTAGGTCCGTAGCCACAACGGATTGTTGTGCGAAGAAGTGCTGCCAACTATTTCCCCGTGGCAAAATCAAATCTTTGAGGCAAGAGATGTGGCTTGCCGACTTTCGTATGCGGTCTGCCAAGAAACTTGAAGTACATCGCAACATGCACTTGGATGCCGGAGGTTGTAAGGTTGTGACCTTGGAAAATATAGAAGTTTGTTGCCGGGCATGGTACATTATTCATGCCGTTTCAAAGGCAGATTTTTATAGGTTCCGGAACTACTCGCTGCAAGGAAGGCGTTCTCGGTTTCATGGCAACTCAGGTACAAAGAAGCCCAGGGAGGCAACACTCCAAGCGGCTGCAACTCTGTCAACCATCATTATGCCATTAGCGGATGCGATGCCACACAAGACACGCACTTTGCCGTCGGGGGAAAAGGTTGTTCAGATGGTTTTACCCACAGGGACAAAATGGAAGAACATACTCGTGGATGTTAATGAAGTTGGTGAAAATGTTGGATGTGGGCCGATTTCGTTGTCAAAATTGAGTGTGATCAAGAATCAACAGTTCGCTGAATACATTACGAAGAGACCCGGGGATAAGTTTGCTAGGTGTTCTACTTGTGAAAAATATAAAGGCCTTCGAGACGCACATCCAATAGGGACCGAGTCGCACACCAGACATCAACAGAAATACATTGAGCATGTCAACAACCAGGAGGCACACCGTCAAGACTACTACAAGAATCGCGCCTTATCGATAATAAGGCCGAACGAGGTGTTGACAATCATTCATGACAAAATGGACCATGCGAAGACCGCTTGCCCTTGTTATGCGCGGAAAATAAAGGCCACAGATGGATATTTCAAGCTGCCAATATCTGTCACAGGTTCGTTGGTTTTCATTTTTTTGGCGTGCCCACATACTCATTTTTAAGAGTTACGGTGTCGTGATGTGGGCGGTCTATTAATTAGAATTTAGATATTTTATTTGTTTTCGTTATTTTTAAGTTGATCTTAGTTAGGTAAAAACCGGTCTTAAGTTGAAGACCGGATGAATTGGTAGATGAATGTGGTAGGTAGGATTGGATTTACCGGCGGGCCAATAGCTAACCACCTAGGAGTTCTAGAAGGTTTTTATTTTAAATTCCTATTGGCTTGCCGGATTAGCCTTTAGCCCCAAACGCCCTATTTCTAGCGGGATTAAGGTTCTAGAAATCTTTAACCCCATATCTTTCCTATTTCTAGTAGGATAAGGATTCTAGAAACCTTTAACCCCAAAGGTCATCCATTAGCAAGCCACTTGGAGGGGTTCTAGAGGACCTTACCTCGATGGTTTCCTATTGGCCGAAGGGGGGCAAGGTGGAAGACTATTTAAGGGGTGTTAGAAGAGTGTTTAGGGGGACCATTAGTATTTTGGAGTTGTTACTTGTGTTGGATTGAGGGAGCTTAGAGCATCTTGAGAGGGATAAGTGCTTAGGAGGCTCATCTACACAAGAGGGTGTGGAGGTGTGGCATTTAGAATGACTAGATTGTACTAGGTGCACTACTTGTAGTGTTTTATTGGTTATGAACTTGAGCAGAACTTTATAGTGAGAGATTTGTCAATTATGGATGATCAGAGTGTTCAATGGATATGAAAATTTGAGGGATTGTTTATTATGAGTTATGAAAGTTGTGGTAAAAATTTGAGAGCTTCAGTCATTGGCATGAAAAAGTTATTAAAAGTTGAAGGGAAGGGTGTCTAGGAACAAAGCCAACTAAACTAGCAAGGTTTGAAAATATGTATCTTTTAGAGGGTTATAGATATGGATACCAAAATTTGACACCACCTTTTTAACTTACACATCTATCTTGTCTTAAAATCTGAGATTTATTGGACATAAGAGTAGGAAGTTATTAAGGTTTTAGAGACCGGGTGTTTTATCACAGCATTCATGCTAGGTAGTTAGAGTTAGAATATAATGCATAACTTTTGCATATGAACTCTGATTGTGCTCAAATTTGGTGGGAATGTTTTTGATAAGATACTTAATAAGTGTACCAAATTTCACTTGAAGAAGATGATTTGGTTTTGAGTTATACTATTCTGAAGTTTAGAGGGACCACATTGAGAGAGATTTACATCAAGAGTATAGGAGAAGGAAAACTACTATATTTTTTTCTAAACACTACCATAAAATAGAAGCCCGGCGCTTACCGGATAGTGCACATTTTCCTTGACAACGGATGCGCATCCGTAACTCGTCTGTGCATGGTTGTTCCTTACTTGCGGTAATATCATATTTCCTTCATATATATGATATTGGAATGTACTTCTCATTTGTATGTCTTAATTCAGGTATGATTGCACATGGCCATGTGGACGTCAAGTATGCACATTATGGCTTGGATTTCTATCCAGGCGACGCCAATCATACCGTAGGGTCTTTTGCAAAACTTCTACGAGATCTTGAGAGTCCGCCAACATCATCATCGCGTGCTCTTTTTGTTGGATGTGGAACAACTCCGATTTATGAGGTTGTGCTAGAGGGGAAGGAAGTTTGTCTATCTTCACTTCAAGAACCGCCTGAACAACCCGTTCTTGCTAAACCTTTGCCTCGAACTCTACACGTGCAACTTGACAATTGTGCCAAAGATAACAAATGTCGATACGTGTTTTGTTTCTGGTCATTGCTGGTAGCCAAGGGCATTTTCAAAGAAGTGTTTGTGTCTTTTTTGATGGTTGGCCACATGCACGATGACATCGACGCTTCATTTGGACGTTGGAGTATGAAGTTGCACGAGGAGGATTTTCCGACAATTCCTCTTCTCATGAAATCATATATGGATTTGGACAATGTGCCAGTCATTCCACATTTGATTGAAGAAGTGCCCGATTTCAAACGGTTTATAAAACCATTCATTCTTAAGGGGTCTGACCGACTAGTGGGCCACACCAAGGCTCAACAATTCCGATTTTATATGCGTGACGATGGTCTGCCCGCCATGCAATTCAAAGTTTTGTGCACTTCCCCGAATTGGGGTCCGGAGGAAGGGATACTCATTTGGCGCAAAAACGAAGATGGCAAATGTGTGCTACCTGATGGTGAGCCGAAGCCTTGCACACCCAACCCCATGAGGAATGGGCCAGAAATCATCAAAGGTATATCCGCATTCATTGAGTATTAGAAAGAATTGTGCGAGGAAGACATCACAAAACGTGTTAGGGATACCCACGAACCATTGATTGCGTATTGGGATCGCATTCGCACGGCATTGATAGCACCCAATGTTGATACACATTCATGTTTGACACAAGGGTTTTGGCCACAAAATCGAGTGACAGTCGTGGAATCTGAGGCCATGTTGTTCAACAATGGGGACGTTCGTGAAGAGTTCGCTGCGGACGATCATTATGTTGGCCCTGCTCGCAATCGACCGGAGCCGTCGTTTCGTGTTGGGGTTGATTGCCATGAAGGTTATTTGCTGCTCGTACGTGCTGGGGATGAGGAGCATCCCAAGCCAATTTGGTTGGTGAAAGCATTGTCATCACCAAACTTTGTTCCAACTAGTCCAAATTTTCGCCAAATTGAGGTGGAATATTGCCGTCCAAGCACCAAAGATCAAAATGTGCTCCAGACATATTTAGGGTGGGACACCAAAAAAGGTTTCAAATGGACAATGGACTCATCATACGAACCGGTTTGGATAAACACATATACCATACTTTGTGCTTGGAAACCACGCAAAGGTTCGAAATCAGAGACAATGACCATCCCGCAAAAACATATAGATTTTGCCAAAGACAACTTGGCACGTATCGCAGCTGCGGAAAACGATCTTGAAAATGGAAATGAAGTTGAAGATGAAGATGAAGAGGGGGAATGATATTGACGTACGTCGGGACCAAAGTTAGTTGAAATGTGTATTTGTTTGTCATTAATATATGACATTGGGGTTGAATATTATATTAGACACATTTTATAGATTACAACTAGTATAATATTATTGCATGACTGTATTGATTTACGGATGTGGAATCACCCTTCCCATGCGCTATCAAATGCTTTCTAGTATATGTTTATATTTACGGATGTGGAATCCAAACTATTTAATATTGCATATTATGTTAATTTGTAAATTCTAATTAACATTGTCAATTTATTTTAAGTATTGTTGCAATTGGGATGTGCCATTCAATTCACCACAATAGGCCAAGAGCTTTATGTTTCGGATGCGATTCCAAGAGTCAATACATATAAAATTAGATGGCTATTTATGGATTCATTACTTTTGTTCAACACAATCCCAAAAAAACAAATAATCGTGTAATTGTGTGATTTGATTCTCATCCCCATACTTACTATATTTAGTAATATATAGTTCCATCGCATATGGATTTCTAAAACATTATGATGTAATTGTTCCCGATATTCCCGATGTTCCCTACGTTCACAATATTCGCATCCGAAACTATGGGTCCAATTTATTTTGAGACTTTCCAAAGTCTCCAAATAACGAATATAGTGTTGTTGGTTCTTTGTCGTATCTTTGAATTTTTAAAAAATAAACAGGGCCAAAGGTTCATATTATAAAAACTCTCAAAACATCAAAACCGAAGGTCCTTTGCTTTTAGATTTGTTTGTGAAAAGTGGAACTGGAAGTTAGTGACAAAATCAAATACCCACCCAACATTGGTAAAACCCTCAATGCACACAAATACGAACTAAATTGGATGGAAGACCTCTTTGTTGAGCTCAAATAGTAGTGTTTAACTCAACATGATTATATGCACGACATAAACATGAGGGTATGATCTAAATCCATAGCACAAAATTGGACTCTCAACCACAAAAGAACCTTAAGCCGCAAGATTACTCTAACCCAGCAACCAAGCTATCAATAACAATAAAACCTCCAGCTGCTCCAATACTCTAAACCAAAATCTGAACTCTTTCTCACAGCAAATCCTACGGCAACACCAACAATCTCAAGCAAAAACAAAACCCACAGCCACAACATAGGGAGAACTTGGAAACCCTAGGAAAGACGTTGACAATTGAACCCTTGTCATCCACCCTCTGTAGGTCCAAAATGAACACAAACTTCATCAATTAATTTCAATTCAACCCATTTATATTTTCACCAATTTTTTTCCTTCCCTTGCATCAAAACATTAAATAACAAGAGCAAAGGTAGCGCTACCTTTGAGTTTTACTTAGGCTATATTTAATCTATTTGGGTAGTTACTTTCAATGCTTAGAATTAATTATGTCGGTTTCTAGGACAAAACTAATGCCAAGTGGTGGTAAAGGTTCTAATCTAGGCTAATTACGATCTAAACAAATCTAACTAGCTATAAAGCAGCGGGAAAGTTGGCGAGGTCAAAAAGATGGTTGCACTTTTTGGAAAAGTCTCCCGATACCCGCATTGGAAACCTCTTTGATACCTTTTTGAAGCTATGATATTTGATTAATTATCCATTCATTCACCCTTGCTTTGCAAGCTCTTCCCTTCTTGTTAAGGTAATATTGCGGGTACTCAAAGGGTACCCTACTAGCATTGCTAGTTAATGTTATGAATCATTATTGGAAAACATGTATTACTTCTAAGGAAAATATAATATTCCCACATACTTGCACCTCTATCTTAATTATAATTCATTTTTTCCATTTTGAAATACCCTTGATTTTTCTAAATAATTTTCTAAATTTTATCCATATGTATTATGTGTCACCCTATAGTTGTTTCCATGTTGTTTTCCAGGTTAGAGGCTCTAAATTATTCTAGTGAGGTTGATTGGGGATGGATTAAAAACAAACCTAAAGTAGCAAGCCTAGATTGACCTTCTCAAAAGAGCATCAAACCAATGCATGTCGGTTTGATGCTCTTTTAAGAGCAAAGGTAGCACTAAGTTTGAGTTTAGTAGGCTATTTTTAATCTATTTGCGTAATTACTTTTAATGCTTAGAATTAATTATGTCGGTGTCTAGGACAAAACAAATGCCAAGTGGTGGTAAAGGTTCTAATCTACGCTAAATTACGATCTAAACAAATCTAAATAGTTATAAAGCAACGGGAAAGTTGGTGAGATCATAAAGGTAGTTGCACTTTTTGGAAAAGTCTCCCGACACCCGCATTGGAAACCTCTTTGATACCTTTTTGAAGCTTCTATATTTGATTAATTATCCATTCATTCACCCTTGCTTTGCAAACGTTTCCCTTCTTGTTGAGGTAAATTTGTGGGTACTCAAAGGATACCCTCCTAGCATTGCTACTTAATGTCATGATTCCCCAAGGTAGGCGTTGTAATGACAATTAAAAGTTAATTGTTATTGAACTTTCCATGTTAACATTTTTTTTCCCCATGGACATAGCACAAATTAGAAGTATAAACATTACAAAACAAAGGAAGAATTGCTTGATGTATGAGATATTTTCCAATGAAAATTTGGAGTACCTTATAAATCCATATGGATCAATTCCAGTAATATCTTGGATTCTTATGTTACCAAATACGTGGTACATGTATTTCAATCTTCATGTCCCAATACATATATTCCTTCATATTAGATGTATTTGTACTCCATATACATGATTGAGTACAATAGCACTACATAATTTTTGGAATTTAGCATCGCATGTGTAATAGCATGACTTCCCCAATTTGAAGGCGTATGCTCGGTTAAACTTATGATCGACAACTTCATCACAAGGGTCACCTCATGACACTTGGAGTTCAAGTGTGCTTACTATATTGGCATGAGTATGTTAAACAGTGTTATGAGGTGTATGCTTATGTTACACAATGGTCTACAAGTTGACTAAAGTGTACACAAATGACACTTGGCATTAGTATGCCCAAAAATATCTTCCTCTTGCATACTAAAGTGCAAAACTATCATCTCACGTATTCCAAAGTGCTACGCTAAATGTCATAATGTTTTCTCACCTAATAAAGTTACTTATGATGACAAATAGTAATAATATTGGCAATTAGTGGACATAACATTTTGAAACCTCTAGACATCTAGTTTAGGCCCTTTGCAAATAGTGTCTATGACACTAAATATCATAAACGATGCACAATGATTAACCTTCAATATAGTAATAGTAAATTGTAATAAGATAGTATCATTAGGTATATTTAGATGTCATTAGGTAATTCCTAAATGATATATCTAGATTAATAAACCTCAATCAATTAATAAGCCTTAGTCTATTATACATATATGTAGATATACAATATAGATTTGTGCATGATGCAAAGTATGCTTGGATACATGCTTGAGGTTTGTGGCATGTATGTAAACTCATCCATTATGGATGAGAGAAATCCAATAAAAGCATGTCCCCTATAGGTTGAGGGTCAATTCATTCCCACTAGACTTCATCAAACTAATTTTGAGTTCATAATGTCATTTTCATAATTAACCAACAAAAAATAAAACATTTATCAACTACCTAAAGTTGGAAATAATGTAATGACATGGATTACCATCCTAGGGCTTGATTTCCAATGTATTCTACCACTATGGACCATTCAATCGTAGTGAGTATTTAGGTGAACCGTAATAGATTACTTTGCAGTGCATGGCCCTACCAAATGGAATTGTATATTACTTTTGACAAGCTATGTTGCACACCCGGTCAAAATAAGGAGCCCTCTCCGATAACAATAATTTCAACTAAACACGTGTGAACTTAAGGGTTTGCCTTTGACTAAGATTTACATGTGCCCATTCATTGTGGTGTTTACCTTTGAAACGATGCAATATTCTTTAAGATCCCTTTCATTTTTGTGATTCAATCTAGGAATCACAAAAAGGCAGAGTGCTTGTGGCGAAAATAATTTTGATCAACTTGAAGATGAAGCAATAGCATAATTCATGTTGGTGGCAAAACCTACGTAGGCTCTTTTCCTTTGGTTTCTTCCAATTGGTGGTGTGGACTTTGAATACTCAAATCTCATACTTAATGGGCTTGGACCTATTGAAACATGTGTGCATGTGGTGTAATCTGTAATTCATACATGCCACATAATCTGTGACATGTCAATTGTAGGGTGACCTTCTAAGGATTTCCGGTGCACTTTACCACTATGGATCACCTAATGGATGGGATGGCAAATATTGTTCAAGTGATCTACATGCATGCCGTCTCTGGATCAAATCATGAGATTTGTGAGAATTTTGTCATTGGTGTAGACGCATGTGCATTATAAAAGGACACGGTTCTTTCATATCTCGCATTCAATCAAGAGCAACGGAAGATGTTTAAGACATCTTGCAAAATGCAACAAAGAAAGCAATATCATCAATTTGATTAAGGTGTTAGTCTTTGATATAATGATGATGATGATGATGATGATGCTCGGCAAAACGTTGGGCAATATCATTCTTGTGTTTCTGTAAATTTATGGCTAGGGCGAACCAACCGTACACTGGTTCCTTGGAGGCAAGGGTTTAAGCATCCAACAAGAAACAAGTGTATGGGTTGGTTCACCCAAATCCTAAATCTGGATGCCAAGGCCTATGATCGGGAAGAACCGGCAGCTAATTACAGATGAACTGGTTGAGTTTGAAAAATAACCGGTTGAAGTTCAAGACTTCTGAAAAATTACCATTCATTTAAAAAGAATCTATAGAAGAATATACCCCAATTTATAAAGGAAAACCGAAGATGTCGACATGTAACTGGTTGGACTTGCAAACACTAGCATCTCAACCGATTATGCCCCAAAATCTCCCCAATCAGTGGCCAAGGCTTGAGGCTAGAATGTCGGTTAATCAGATGTTGGTGGGATGACTCGAAGCTCGGGAAAGTGAATGGTCTCAAATTCTCAATGGCCTTTGGCCAGTAATCAAGAGCTACATCACAAGGAAGTAAAACGGAGCAATTAATGGAGTACTTAGTAAACATGTTGCATGCAGCCATAATAGACCAAGCACTCCAAAGCGACTCCCGAGTAGATATGTACAGACAATTTGGAACGAGCACCATAAATTTAGGGCCGGCGTTCAACCTCCCCCTACGGGCTTTTCGGGGGAGGTAGATCCGGGCAGGGGCAACCCTCCAAAAAGAAATCAAGATTTTCTGGACCCAACTGAAAACTTTTGTCCATTCCACCCGACTTCGAAAAAATCATTGCCCTTGCATTCTTGAAACCCACTTATCCACAAATCTCATATTGAGTGCACTTCACCTTCAAGGTCCAAAACCCAATATATTTGTTCACTTCCATTAAATAAATGAGCAATTCACCGGGATTTTATATTCAATGTGCAACCGTCAATAAAGCATGTAATCAACTTGGAAGCCAAACACATTATAAAACCCTCATTAGTCATAGTTTTTGTGACTTACCATTGAAAGGGTCTTTGTCATTCTAAAATGGAACTAAAATTAGTTTTATTTATTTATTTTTAGTATGTTTATTCTATAATAGTGTAAGGTAATACCTTCTACTTTCACAAATTATTCATACACATTTAAACTAATTAAGTGTGGTTGAATGTAATCAAGTCCAATTAATCCTAATCAAACTAAATTAAATCAAGAAGTATGCTTACAAAATTTGATTAAGCCTAATTAATTATATAATAACAAACTGGAATTAATCATGATTAATTCAGATATGAGGAATGATGTGCTTAATTACACTTGTTTCGAATGTGTATGTATACTTGTAGAAACCTAGGCCCTGCGCTCAATTACCTTCTAATACGGTTATTAGACTTAATTGCATTCAATCACACTTAATTAGTTGAAATGTGTATGCATACTTGTGAGAGTAGAAGGTATTAACCTGAACTATTATAAATAAACATACTAGAAATAAAACATTATTTGTAGTCCCTTGCATTTTAGAATGACAAAGACCCTTTCAATGGTAAGTCACAAAAATTATGACCCCAATGCTAATGAGGGTTTTGTAATATTTTTGACTTCTAAATTAATTACCTGCTTTATTGACGATTTCACTTCCAGAATGACATCCCAATCAATGGTTACTATATTAAGTGGAAGTACACACACACACACACACATTAGATTTTGAACCTTGAAGGCAAAGTGTACTTAATATGGGATTTGTGGACAAGTGACCTTCAAGAATGCAAGGGAAATGGTTTTTTTTGAAGTCAAGCAGGGCGGATAGAAGTTTTTGGTCGGGTCCAAAAAATCTTTCTTTCTTTTGGGAAGGTTGCCCCTGCCCGTATCTACCTCCTCCGAAAAGCTCGTAGGGGGAGGTTGAAGGTCCGCTGAAATTGAGTCCAAGGTCCAGGTGTCACTATTTAGGGACGTGGACTTTGGAACCCATGAAGGTAGAGCCAGGGCTAGATGCCCAACGCTTGCGTACCTCAAACGCAGAACAGTGCAAGGATGGCAGAGCTCCAGTAAATACAGATACTTTATGTAGGACAATAGAGTTATCATTTAATTCAAAGGAGTTTGGTAGGGAGTTTCTTACAAAACCTTCCATGTTTGGCAAGCTTGAGGTGCATGCGTCGGAGGTCGTGTGGAGGTTTGAACCAATAACATTCTATATCAAGGAATTGAGGGTCAAACTCATTTTAGCAACGCATGCGCTTGGATTTAGAATCACTAGGATCTTGACCAACTATGCCCAAAAACTTCCCGGGCAATGGTCTAATGGTCTTTGGCCAGTAAGACTGTAAGAGATACAACACAAGGAAGAATACGGAGTAATGGAATATTTAGTGTACAGCTTGCAACCACAACAGACAAAGGATTCTGAACCGAATCCTGAGTAGATAGGTACAGTCAATAAAGCATGTAATCAACTTAATTAAGATTAATTAGACTTCATTACATTCGATCACACTTAATTAGTTTAAATGTGTATGCATACTTTGTGAAAGTAGAACGTATTACCTTAAACTATTATAAAATAAACATACTAAAAATAAAAAATAAAAACATTATTTTTAGTTCCATTTTAGAATGACAAAGACCCTTTCAATGGTAAGTCACAAAAATTATGATCCCAATGCTAATGAGGGTTTTGTAATCTTTTCGACTTCCAAGTAAATTGCATGTTTTATTGACGATTTCACTTCTCGAATGAAATCCCAATCAATTGTTTCTTTATTAAGTGGAAGTACACACACACACATATTGGATTTTGAACCTTGAAGGTGAAGTGCACTCAACATGAGATTTGTGGACAAGTGGCCTTCAAGAATACAAGGGCAATGCCACAATAGACCAAGCACTCGGAAGCGACTCCCGAGTAGATATGCACAGACGATTTGGAAGGAGCACCATAAATTTAGGGCCGGCGTTCAACCTCCCCCTACGAGCTTTTTGGGGAGGTAGATCCGGGTAGGGGCGGCCCCCGAAAAGAAATTAAGATTTTCTAGACCTGACCGAAAACTTCTGCCTATTCCGCCCGACTTTGAAAAAACCATTGCCCTATCATTCTTGTAGGCCACTTATCCACAATTCCCATATTGAGTGCACTTCACCTTCAAGGTCCAAAACCCAATATATATGTTCACTTCCATTGAGTAAATGAACGATTCATCGGGATTTTATTTTCGAAGTGCAACCATCAATAAGGCATGTCATCAATTTGGAAGCCAAAAACATTACAAAACCCTCATTAGCATTGAGGTTATAACTTTTGTGACCTACCATTGAAAGGGTCTTTGTCATTCTAAAATGGAACTAAAATAAATGTTTTTATTTATTTTTAGTATGTTTATTCTATAAAAGTTCAAGGTTATACCTCATACTTTCACAAAGTATCCATACACATTTAAACTAATTAAGTGTGGATAAATGTGATTAAGTTTCATTAATCCTAATTAAGCTAAATTAAAGCAAGAAGTATGGTTACAAAATGAATTAAGCCTAATTCATTATATATTGCATTTACTGGAATTATCCATGATTTATTTAAGATATGAGGAATGATGTGCTTAATTACACTTGTTTTGAATGTGTATGAATACTTGTAGAAACCTAGACCTTGCCCTCAATTACCTTCTAATACGGTCATTTAGACTCCATTACATTTGATCACACTTAATTAGTTTAAATGTGTATGCATACTTTGTGAAAGTAGAAGGTATGAACCTGAACTATTATAAAATAAACATACGAAAAATAAATAAATAAATAAATTTTAGTTCCATTTTAGAATGACAAAGACCATTTCAAGGTAAGTCACATAAATTATGACCCCAATGCTAATGAGGGTTTTGTAATATTTTTGACTTCCAAGTTAATTACAAGCTTTATTGACGATTTCAATTCTCGAATGAAATCCCAATCAATTGTTTCTTTATTAAGTGGAAGTACACACACGCACACACACACACATATTGGATTTTAAACCTTGAAGGTGAAGTGCACTCAACATGAGATTTGTGGACAAGTGACCTTCAAAAATGCAAGGGCAATGAATTTTTTGAAGTCGGACAAAAATTTCCAGTCGGGCCTAAAAAATCTTGAGTTCTTTTGGGGGGCTTCCCCTGCCCGTATCTACCTCCCCCCAAAAGCTCGTAGGGGAAGGTTGAAGGTCCACTGAAGTTCTGTCCAAGGTGCGATGTTGGTATGTAGGGACCTGGTCTTTGGAACCCATGAAGGTAGGGCCAGGGCTTGATGCCCAACGCTTGCGTACTTCTAACGCAGAACGTTGCAAGGACGGCAGAGCTCGACTAAATATGGATATTATATGTAGGATAGTACCAGCTAAAGTAGAGAGATTATTCCCAATATATCAAGCATTTGGGCCTAATTAAGCTATCACCAAGTGCGGGTGACCGCATCTTACGAAAATCTGGCGATGATTCTGGCAAGGAAATGCACTCTGCGCCCAGCTTCTTCCCCGCCATAGCTACCTTCCTCTTGTGCTGCCGTCTCTCATTCTACTACTCTCTGAGCTCCCTCTCCTTGTGCTTCCCTGCACTCCAAGTGGGAGGGATTCATGTTCTTTTCTGCCTGATTGACGAACAGAAGGTTGTCAAGCATCTGTTGTTGTTTCACAATCCGTTGAGTCTGTTAATGTTCAGCTCGCGTCTGTACGTCCTGCTAGAATTCTCACTATTGAATTCCTCCATACAGATCCAAGACCTGGGATACACAAGACCAAACAACACCTCCACTGCCAGCCGTGACCATGCAACGGAATTGGGTTGGTGAGTCTTTTGAAATGAGTGGTTGTTCTTCGGAATCTTTGTGTTGGGTGTTGAAAGATGACGGTTCGTGAGGATGACGAGGGGGAATCTGGAGGGCAATAGATCTCAAGACACACATATCCGGCTTCTTACATAGGTATGCGTAACCCCTTCCTATTTGAAAATTGCATGACTTTCTCTCCAGATTAGTTTGTTCAAATCCTTTTGCATGCTAGTAGAATAATTTGGAGAGTTAGTTTTGAAGTGCATCACAAGTGCACACTGGAGTTTCAGGTAGGGGCCCAACTCAAAGAGATGGGTGTCTAGCCTTGGTCATGACGATAGTCACCAATGAAAAAAGCCCACTCTATTGTAGCCCCCTCCTTCCCTGCCATAGCCACCCTTTGCTACTCCTGCCGCTAGCTCTCGTCGTCCGACATAGCTCGCTCTTGCGATCAACCAATTAGCACTACTTTGTGATACTGGACAGGAAGCACATGATGAGTGATGCAAGTTGTGGTGAAAATTTGATAAGTTCGTGCAGAATAGTGTAAATTGAGTTCCGACTCTATTCATTTCTTGGTTCAAGTCTGTTGGCTCCACACATCCTGTAGCGTCCGGTACCAATCTGTTGTCCGTTTTCATCTGAGAGGTTTTATTCTGAATCAATTTAGAGTTGGAGGATCTTAAATTTCATGAGAGGCAAGTTCAAATATATTTTCGGATTTGGTGGTTTCAAATATGTTGATATGGACTCCGGCAAGCTTATGCCTATAGGTGTCTAAGGGCCACTTCACAAATGAGCCAAGAGCCATGACCATGAATTTTTAAGAGCCCAAAGGAAGTGTTTTGAGGCTGTCCTGAGACACTTCCCAAAATCATGTAGTGTGGTCACGGGCCCTCAAGTGTAATGTGAAGTCATATGTGATTGTGTCCTCAGCCGAATGCTTTTTCAATGAGTTCTATTCATCGGGGTCCTCACACATGATGAAATGTAGTAAATCAACAGTTGTGAGGTTTCGAAGTGCCATGGTCACTTGGTTTTGTGTTAGTCCTACCTCCGAGAGGTGGTTTTGAGAATTGTCCAAGTGACCATGAAACATGATCCACTTGATGCCATGTAGGAATCCATGTAGACTTTACATCCATCTTGCATCAACTTACTCAGTGGGTCCCTGAAGCGTAGTATGAAGCGAACTTACACCGACTCCACCTTTTCCACCAGTGAGATTTGCTTGAAGTGCAACGGAAACGGGCCCTGACTCTCGTGTGTGAAGTGGCCCCAAGTTAAATATGAACTATCTACCTCTATTGTAACAAAAAAATAACTATATTTTTCTTGCCATGCCATTTTTTTGGTGGTGAGTAGACATGCCCAATTCGGTTGAAGCCTGGCATACTACACTGATGACTTTAATTTGCTGGGTTCTAAGAATCCTTTATAAGTAACATGTAATCCAATATAAAACACTTCTTGGGCACAGTGAGTCTGCGTTACAATCCATCAGTCATTTATGCTCCAACGATCCCAATGTGTTCAAGGGCCACTTGCAAGGGATTCGGGGAAGCTTCTATCCAATGCTCCGAGGTCCAAGCATCTACTCACAAGTTCACGACTGGAGTAGGCAGGACAGAGGGTGCGAATCGCGACTAAATAAGTATAGATAATCCAGTCAGGAAAGGTGGATCCTGGAGGAAGAAACTAAAGAATCTGGTACCTATTTAAAGTTTGAGTGTCGATCATTGCCCGGCGCCGCAGCTCATGCATATGGACTCGGCGAGAAATGAAAGATTATTACATTGAATTACTGTAGGTGTCTCTCGAACCCAGAACAGTGCAAGGACGGCACAGCTCGAGTAAATATTAGCTTAGATACTTTGGCCAGTAAGAGCTACAGCACAGGGACGTAATACGGAGTAATAGAATATTTAGTGTTCCGCTTACAGCCACAACAATTAAAAAGGACTTTGAAGCGAATCGCGAGTAGATACGCACAGACAATTTGGGAGGAGCACCAGAAATTCAGTCCAAGGTCCAGGTGTCGATCTTTAGGGACCTCCATAATGGTAGGGCCAAGGCTAGATGCCCAACCCTGCAGTAATTCAAACCCAGACCAGATGGCAGAGCTCCAGTACCAACAGATATTATATTTAGAACAGTAAGCTACAGTAGAGGGAAGATTCCCAAGAATATAGTATGATAAATCAACGGTTGTGAGGTTTCGGAGTGCCATGGTCTCCCGGTTTTATGTTAAGCCTACCTCCAAGACGTAGTCTTGGAAAATAATCCAAGTGACCATGTAACATGTTCCATTCGATGCCATGTAGGAATCCATGTAGACTTTACATCCATCTTGCATCAACTTACTCAGTTGGTTCTTGAAGCGTAGTGTGAAGTGAATGTAGACCGGTTCCACCTTTTCCACTAGTGAGATTTGCTTGAAGTGCAATGGTCACGGGCCTTGAGTCTCGTGTGTGAATCGGCCCCAGGTTAAACATGAACTATCTGCCTCTATTGTAATAAAAAAAATTCTAGATTTTTCTTGCCATGCCATTTTTTGGGTACCGAGGAGACATGCCCAATTCGGTTGAGGCCTGACATACTACACTGGAGAACTTCAATTTGTTGGGTTCTAAGAATCCTTTATAAAGTAAATTATAATCAAGTATAAAACACTCCTTGAGCAGAGTGCGTCTGTGTTACAAGCCGTCACAATCATATGTGAACCAAACTTTAAATTCTTGAAGGCCCTTATCTTTATACATGTTAGCAAGGCTTTCCCATGCTATTGTTAACGTACATATTTCAAAATTAGAAATTATCACATCTTTTGTGTGTTATTCGTTTAAATCTATAGGTAGATGTTCCTACATATTATGAAAATAATCAAAATACTTTTTACGATATGTTCAAACATCTTTCTAATGTCCGCATGTGCCAATTCAATGTTGGATCACGTTCCTATATTATTTTCATGGCCTAATGTTTGTAATATGAGCAGTGGCTAAAGCAAAGTTGTTGTTTTGTTAATTAAGAAGTTATCAGTTATAAACCACATGAAATACATATCACCCCTAAAAGGTTTTGTCTAAATCTAGTTGATGACCTTCATCTCAAACTGTAACTTATCATAATTAAAGATCAATTACATGTTTGCTTATGCCAAAGAGGATAAGCAATTGCACACCATACTTTGAATATGAACTCTTTTGTGGTCAGAGGTTGGCCGGGGATGCATATGTTGATTTCCATTATATTAAAGATAGAATTATCATTTGCTCAAATTCTAAGTTATGTAAGAATCATTTTATATGAAAATTTTATGAGAACTTGATTTCTTTAATTTAAATTTTGCATCAATATTTGATGGTTTTGGTGGTTTTTATAGGTTCAAGTTATAGTGGAGTTGATTGGTTACTATATATACTTCAAGCATACAATACAACATAATCAAGATTTGTGAACATTCATTATATCTCTAAAAATGGCAAATGTTATGCAACTAGCAATGGGGAGTGTGAAATTTCCTGCAATATCATTGTTGGACGAAGTATTGAATAGAAGACAATGCGAGAATTTGTTCTTCAACTTTCAAAATGGTGTGCAAGCATTGCAAAGCATCACAAGTGGTCCTAACGAGGTGTTCCGCAAAGCAGAAGAAGATCTATATCAAATTGTATACAAAGCAAAAGTGTTAATTGAAGATTGTTGCAGAGAAGATTGGTGTCGCGTTGTAGTGACACAACTAACCAACAAAGAGGGCTTCAGAGAACTCCTTTTGGACTTTGAAAATTGTTTCCATATAATTTGTGACATATCTTGCCTTTACCATCCGGTTCAAGAATCAAAGATTCTTGCAATCAAGAATGATATGACATTCTACCCAACATCCATTGATGCAGTTAAAGAGGATCAAACTTCAATATGTGGAAGGTTTTCTAAGCATTTGGATTCATGCACAACCATGGATTGCGACGATTGCAAACTTGCGCAATATCTTAAGGAGTACCTAAGGAGTCTACAACATGTTGAAGGTGGTGGATTGGACAAAATTGATTTTCCTTACAATTATCCTCGCCCCAAATATACAAGAAATCCACCTAAGGTTTTGGGAAGGTCAGACAACATGTGTGTGTTCTTGACAAATTGGTTGGGTTTGGAGTCTGCAACAAAGGTGTTTGACATTTGTGATCCCAAGGACATAAATCATCTTTGGAAAGAAGCAAGTATTTTGGGAGGATTGAATCATCCAAACATCATCAAGTTTTATTGTTGTGGTTTTCTTGAGGTGGAAAACCAATTTGAACTTGTTATGGAATGTGGAAAGAAAACCTTATCAGAATATCTAAATGAAGAAGGTCATCTTGAAGAAACAAAAGCAGTGGACATTATGTTACAAATTGCAAATGGAATGTGCTACCTTCATGATATGAAGGTGGCACATCGTGACCTAAAGCCTGGTAATGTTGTTGTGAGTCTACCAAATGATTCGACGTTGATTAATCTCGGGTGCTTACAAGTGAAACTACTTGATTTTGGTATTTCAAAGGTTGAAGTGAAGGATTATGGGGAGGTGCCCACAGGTCGATACATAGGAACTTGTGGATACATGGCGCCAGAGATCATGGCGAATGAATTATCGGAGGTGGATGCTTTGAAAGCTGACGTGTTTAGTTTTGGCATGTTGTGTTCTAATATTCTTTCGGCAAAGAAACGTCCTTTTGGTTCATTGTGTGAATATCGAAAGTACATATTAAAAGATTCTAGTAGACCAAAGCTGCCAGAATCCTATTCGGAAGGATTAAGATCAATGGTGCATGATTGTTGGTCGTTAGATCCTTTGGAAAGACCAACATTTCTTGACATTCACAGCAAACTTACAAGTTTGAAAAGACCTACAATCCTCAAGGGTGTAGTTACGATTGGAGGAGCTACAAATGATACACGTGGCTCCTTATGGAAAATTTTAGCATACTTATGCTTTGTTTTGGTCTCTTGGATCCAATACTTATGGTTTGTATGCAAATTTAAACACGTTAATCGTCCAACCTTATTGCCAAGCGCTCAAAAGGTCTCTAACGGATCATCATCAAATCCATTTTCCATGAAGGTAAGCGTGTGGTTGAGTTTATAAATAGAAGTTACTAGATTTCAATTTTATTTGGGATAATTGGAGAGACCTCACCAATTCTATCATGTTAATAACACTTACTAAATTTGAGAAGTTGGAAATTTTATAGGTCAACAATGATGACAACATGAAAGAATTGTCCAAATTAATTGGAGTCCAAGACAAAGTTTTCCAATTGGAAAGGCAACTTCAAAGTGTTGATTGTCTAGGACTTGTTGGCATGGGCGGAAGTGGAAAGTCGACGTTGGCTAAGGCTTTGAGTGACCACATCTCCAAGGGATTTGATGCAACATGTTTTGTGTACGACTTGAATGACGAAACCTGTACATTGCAAGTACAACACAACTCCAAAGGCATGCAAGACTCACGTCCCCAAGCCAAAACATTGATAAAGACACAAGAGATATTCAAAGATATTCAAAGAAGAAAAACAATTCTCATTGTGGTGGACAATGTGAGCAAACAAAATCAACTACAACAACTATTGGATGATGGTCTATTCAAAAATGTCAATGGCAGTAGGTTGATTGCAAGTTCTCGTGATTGGAACTCCTTGGAACAACATGTACCCATGGGTGGTAAAATAGACATGCAAACCCTCGATGGGAACCAAGCTATGGAGCTATTTTCAATGTATGCTTTTGGGACCAACCAATCGTGTTCACCTCATTTAAAACATGTGGTTGAAAAGATTGTGAATGCATGTTGTGGGCTTCCTTTGAGTTTGGAGGTGATGGGAAAATGCATGCAAGGGGAAACACGATTGAGAATATGGGAGCGAACATTGTATAGGGTGTTGAGGGCAAGACATGATGGAGGTTTAGATGAGAAGATTTGGAAGACATTGAGGATAAGCTTTGATGAGCTGAATGATCTAGAAAGAAGCATGTTTCTAGACATAGCATGTTTCTTTTGTAAAGATACATATCTTGATGATCTTTATCCAACAAAAGAATCATATCTTCGAATGTTGGATGGTGATATCGAGGTTGCCAAAAATGTCTTGAAAAGACTTGAACAAAAATCATTGTTGAAGGTGAACGACCAGGAAGGTTTTTACATTCATGATCAATTGCGTGAGATGGGTCGTATGATTACAAAAAAGGATTTTACGGGGACTCGAATTTTTAACATAAGTTACCCTACATTCGTCAATCGTTGTAAAGAAAAGGTATACAGTTTGGGTTTTGTAGAAGTTGATATTCCTTATTAACTTCTTGACAAGTTCTATTAAATTGCACAAGTTATATAATATGCCAATAGCTCTAAATCCATTGTATTCGAGATGAAAACAAATAAACTCATGTGTTTTGTTGTGTATGTAGGGCATAGAACTTGTCCAAGGCCTATCAATTACAAATTTGGAAAACAACTCAATGTATGAAGGAGATGTGGAAATAAAATCGATGGAAAAGCTTTGTCTACTCCAAGTCCGATTTTGTGAAAATGTTAACCCGCTTTCTGCTATTGTGAAGAAATCACCCAATCTTAAATGGTTGGACATCCATTTCACGCCCAAACATATTGACTCAACAATGTTGACAAACCAATTCATTGGGAAGTTCTTCATTAATACCATACAAAATCTCCAAAATTTGCGGTACCTTGCAATGTCCAATTGCAATTTTTTGGGATCAATTTCTTGTGCATACTTGAATATCATGTCAATCCGTGAATTATCATTTTCAAAATGCAAACAATTGGATAAATTCCTTGTTGGTATTGATAAACTCCTCACCTTAGAAGAGCTAGGCTTCTTCAATTGCAACGACCTCGATGGCACCTCTATTGAGCTAGCAGACTTGTCAGCCTTGGAAAAAATTTACTTTTCCAAATGTCGATGCTTAAAAACAATTCCAAAAGGCTTTGGCAACTTGACAAAACTGAAAATACTGCGCATGTATAATTGTGAGGCTTTGGAGGAGTTCCCTGTTGGAGTGAGCAACCTTGTAGCCCTTGAGGAGCTCAAGTTTGCGACATGTCGGGCATTGAAAATGATCCCGGAAAGCTTTAGCAATTTGACCAAACTGAAAATATTGCGCATGTATGGATGTGAGGCTTTGGAAGAGTTCCCTGTTGGAGTGAGCAACCTCGTAGCCCTTGAGGAGCTCAATTTTGCGACATGTCGGGCATTGAAAACGATCCCGGAAAGCTTTAGCAACTTGACGAATCTGAAAATATTGCGCATGTTTGATTGTGACGCTTTGGAAGAGTTCCCTGTTGGAGTGAGCAACCTCGTAGCCCTTGAGGAGCTCAATTTCGGGACATGTCGGGCATTGAAAACGATCCTGGAAAGCTTTGGCAATTTGACGAAACTCAAAATACTGCGCATGTTTGAATGCGAGGTTTTGGAAGAGTTCCCTGTTGGAGTGAGCAACCTCGTAGCCCTTGAGGAGCTCAATTTTGCGACATGTCGGGCATTGAAAACGATCCCGAAAAGCTTTGGCAACTTGACCAAACTGAAAATACTGCGCATGTATAATTGTGAGGCTTTGGAGGAGTTCCCTGTTGGAGTGAGCAACCTTGTAGCCCTTGAGGAGCTCAAGTTTGCGACATGTCGGGCATTGAAAATGATCCCGGAAAGCTTTAGCAATTTGACCAAACTGAAAATATTGCGCATGTATGGATGTGAGGCTTTGGAAGAGTTCCCTGTTGGAGTGAGCAACCTCGTAGCCCTTGAGGAGCTCAATTTTGCGACATGTCGGGCATTGAAAACGATCCCGGAAAGCTTTAGCAACTTGACGAATCTGAAAATATTGCGCATGTTTGATTGTGACGCTTTGGAAGAGTTCCCTGTTGGAGTGAGCAACCTCGTAGCCCTTGAGGAGCTCAATTTCGGGACATGTCGGGCATTGAAAACGATCCTGGAAAGCTTTGGCAATTTGACGAAACTCAAAATACTGCGCATGTTTGAATGCGAGGTTTTGGAAGAGTTCCCTGTTGGAGTGAGCAACCTCGTAGCCCTTGAGGAGCTCAATTTTGCGACATGTCGGGCATTGAAAACGATCCCGAAAAGCTTTGGCAACTTGACCAAACTGAAAATACTGCGCATGTATAATTGTGAGGCTTTGGAGGAGTTCCCTGTTGGAGTGAGCAACCTTGTAGCCCTTGAGGAGCTCAAGTTTGCGACATGTCGGGCATTGAAAATGATCCCGGAAAGCTTTAGCAATTTGACCAAACTGAAAATATTGCGCATGTATGGATGTGAGGCTTTGGAAGAGTTCCCTGTTGGAGTGAGCAACCTCGTAGCCCTTGAGGAGCTCAATTTTGCGACATGTCGGGCATTGAAAACGATCCCGGAAAGCTTTAGCAACTTGACGAATCTGAAAATATTGCGCATGTTTGATTGTGACGCTTTGGAAGAGTTCCCTGTTGGAGTGAGCAACCTCGTAGCCCTTGAGGAGCTCAATTTCGGGACATGTCGGGCATTGAAAACGATCCTGGAAAGCTTTGGCAATTTGACGAAACTCAAAATACTGCGCATGTTTGAATGCGAGGTTTTGGAAGAGTTCCCTGTTGGAGTGAGCAACCTCGTAGCCCTTGAGGAGCTCAATTTTGCGACATGTCGGGCATTGAAAACGATCCCGAAAAGCTTTGGCAACTTGACCAAACTGAAAATACTGCGCATGTATAATTGTGAGGCTTTGGAGGAGTTCCCTGTTGGAGTGAGCAACCTTGTAGCCCTTGAGGAGCTCAAGTTTGCGACATGTCGGGCATTGAAAATGATCCCGGAAAGCTTTAGCAATTTGACCAAACTGAAAATATTGCGCATGTATGGATGTGAGGCTTTGGAAGAGTTCCCTGTTGGAGTGAGCAACCTCGTAGCCCTTGAGGAGCTCAATTTTGCGACATGTCGGGCATTGAAAACGATCCCGGAAAGCTTTAGCAACTTGACGAATCTGAAAATATTGCGCATGTTTGATTGTGACGCTTTGGAAGAGTTCCCTGTTGGAGTGAGCAACCTCGTAGCCCTTGAGGAGCTCAATTTCGGGACATGTCGGGCATTGAAAACGATCCTGGAAAGCTTTGGCAATTTGACGAAACTCAAAATACTGCGCATGTTTGAATGCGAGGTTTTGGAAGAGTTCCCTGTTGGAGTGAGCAACCTCGTAGCCCTTGAGGAGCTCAATTTTGCGACATGTCGGGCATTGAAAACGATCCCGAAAAGCTTTGGCAACTTGACCAAACTGAAAATACTGCGCATGTATAATTGTGAGGCTTTGGAGGAGTTCCCTGTTGGAGTGAGCAACCTTGTAGCCCTTGAGGAGCTCAAGTTTGCGACATGTCGGGCATTGAAAATGATCCCGGAAAGCTTTAGCAATTTGACCAAACTGAAAATATTGCGCATGTATGGATGTGAGGCTTTGGAAGAGTTCCCTGTTGGAGTGAGCAACCTCGTAGCCCTTGAGGAGCTCAATTTTGCGACATGTCGGGCATTGAAAACGATCCCGGAAAGCTTTAGCAACTTGACGAATCTGAAAATATTGCGCATGTTTGATTGTGACGCTTTGGAAGAGTTCCCTGTTGGAGTGAGCAACCTCGTAGCCCTTGAGGAGCTCAATTTCGGGACATGTCGGGCATTGAAAACGATCCTGGAAAGCTTTGGCAATTTGACGAAACTCAAAATACTGCGCATGTTTGAATGTGAGGCTTTGGAAGAGTTCCCTGTTGGAGTGAGCAACCTCGTAGCCCTTGAGGAGCTCAATTTTGCGACATGTCGGGCATTGAAAACGATCCCGAAAAGCTTTGGCAACTTGACCAAACTGAAAATACTGCGCATGTATAATTGTGAGGCTTTGGAGGAGTTCCCTGTTGGAGTGAGCAACCTTGTAGCCCTTGAGGAGCTCAAGTTTGCGACATGTCGGGCATTGAAAATGATCCCGGAAAGCTTTAGCAATTTGACCAAACTGAAAATATTGCGCATGTATGGATGTGAGGCTTTGGAAGAGTTCCCTGTTGGAGTGAGCAACCTCGTAGCCCTTGAGGAGCTCAATTTTGCGACATGTCGGGCATTGAAAACGATCCCGGAAAGCTTTAGCAACTTGACGAATCTGAAAATATTGCGCATGTTTGATTGTGACGCTTTGGAAGAGTTCCCTGTTGGAGTGAGCAACCTCGTAGCCCTTGAGGAGCTCAATTTCGGGACATGTCGGGCATTGAAAACGATCCTGGAAAGCTTTGGCAATTTGACGAAACTCAAAATACTGCGCATGTTTGAATGCGAGGTTTTGGAAGAGTTCCCTGTTGGAGTGAGCAACCTCGTAGCCCTTGAGGAGCTCAATTTTGCGACATGTCGGGCATTGAAAACGATCCCGAAAAGCTTTGGCAACTTGACCAAACTGAAAATACTGCGCATGTATAATTGTGAGGCTTTGGAGGAGTTCCCTGTTGGAGTGAGCAACCTTGTAGCCCTTGAGGAGCTCAAGTTTGCGACATGTCGGGCATTGAAAATGATCCCGGAAAGCTTTAGCAATTTGACCAAACTGAAAATATTGCGCATGTATGGATGTGAGGCTTTGGAAGAGTTCCCTGTTGGAGTGAGCAACCTCGTAGCCCTTGAGGAGCTCAATTTTGCGACATGTCGGGCATTGAAAACGATCCCGGAAAGCTTTAGCAACTTGACGAATCTGAAAATATTGCGCATGTTTGATTGTGACGCTTTGGAAGAGTTCCCTGTTGGAGTGAGCAACCTCGTAGCCCTTGAGGAGCTCAATTTCGGGACATGTCGGGCATTGAAAACGATCCCGGAAAGCTTTAGCAACTTGACGAATCTGAAAATATTGCGCATGTTTGATTGTGATGCTTTGGAAGAGTTCCCTGTTGGAGTGAGCAACCTCGTAGCCCTTGAGCAACTCAATTTCGGGACATGTCGGGCATTGAAAACGATCCTGGAAAGCTTTGGCAATTTGACGAAACTCAAAATACTGCGCATGTTTGAATGCGAGGTTTTGGAAGAGTTCCCTGTTGGAGTGAGCAACCTCGTAGCCCTTGAGGAGCTCAATTTTGCGACATGTCGGGCATTGAAAACGATCCCGAAAAGCTTTGGCAACTTGACCAAACTGAAAATACTGCGCATGTATAATTGTGAGGCTTTGGAGGAGTTCCCTGTTGGAGTGAGCAACCTTGTAGCCCTTGAGGAGCTCAAGTTTGCGACATGTCGGGCATTGAAAATGATCCCGGAAAGCTTTAGCAATTTGACCAAACTGAAAATATTGCGCATGTATGGATGTGAGGCTTTGGAAGAGTTCCCTGTTGGAGTGAGCAACCTCGTAGCCCTTGAGGAGCTCAATTTTGCGACATGTCGGGCATTGAAAACGATCCCGGAAAGCTTTAGCAACTTGACGAATCTGAAAATATTGCGCATGTTTGATTGTGACGCTTTGGAAGAGTTCCCTGTTGGAGTGAGCAACCTCGTAGCCCTTGAGGAGCTCAATTTCGGGACATGTCGGGCATTGAAAACGATCCTGGAAAGCTTTGGCAATTTGACGAAACTCAAAATACTGCGCATGTATAATTGTGAGGCTTTGGAAGAGTTCCCTGTTGGAGTAAGCAACCTCGTAGCCTTGGAGGAACTAGATTTCGCAAGATGTCGGGCATTGAAAAGGATTCCGGAAAGCTTTGGCGATTTGACGAAACTGAAAATATTGCGCATGTATGGATGTGAGGCTTTAGAGGAGTTCCCTGTTGGAGTGAGGAACCTCATAGCCCTGGAAGAGCTCAATTTCGGGTCATGTCGGGCATTGAAAAAGATCCCAGAAAGTTTTGGAAGCTTGATGAAACTGAAAATATTGCGCATGTATGATTGTGAGGCTTTGGAGGAGTTCCCCATTTGAGTAAGCAACCTTGTAGCCTTGGAGGAACTTGATTTTGTAAGATGTCGGACATTGAGAACGATCCCGGAAAGCTTTGGCAAGTTGACAAAATTGAAAATACTGCGCATGTTTGAATGTGAGGGTTGGGAAGAGTTCCCAATTGGAGTGAGCAACCTCTTGCCTTGGAGGAGCTCAATTTTGCGACATATCGGGCATTGAAAACAATCCCATAAAGCTTTGGCAACTTGACAAAATTGAAAATGCTGCGTTTGTTTGAATGTGAGGCTTTGGAGGAATTCCCTATTGGAGTAAGCAAACTCCTAGCGTTGGAAGAGCTAAATTGTGCGACATGTCGGGCTCTAAAAACGATCCCGGAAAGCTTTGGAAACTTTACAAAACTCAAAATATTAAAATAAAATCATCTAGGCGTAAAAATAATAATCAGCATTTTGGCTCTCCCCTCGTAGTGACCAATGCCAAATGTGATGAGTTGATTTCACTACCCTCCATGTTGCTAGAAGGGGATCACAATGAACAGAGAGAACAAAGAGCTATACTATTTTCTCCAATCAGTGTGGGTTACCATTTGGAGTTATGTGTCGCTATATTTTCTTTTACGTATATTATCATTTTTTACCATTTAAGTCATATCATATTTGTCAGTGTGTAAGCTAATTACTTATGTTATTTAGGTAGGAAAGGATACTCTTAGCAAAATTTTGTAGCAATTGTAACTCCAGATTGTAACCCACACGAATTAGTCCAAATAGTGTAGCTAGGGATGAATCGGTTAGAAAAATTACTGGTTGAAGTTGAAGGCTTTGGGAATATTAGCTATCTTACTAGAGAAATGTATGGAATATACCTCACATTAGTAAAGGAAAACTCCAAGATCACAACATATAATTGGTATTGTATGGAAACACGAGGATTTTACCAATGATGCCCCAAAATCTTCCCAAACACCTATCTCCGTAGTAGGCAATAGCAAGTATGGGATATGGGGTGGAGGGAGCCTGGCAAACCCCACCGCAAGGGTGAGGGATTGGCAGACCATGATCATCCAGGCATGTCCCTCAACGTCGGAGCTATCACCCGGCCACTCACAAACTCAGTTGGCGGCGGGGGAGGGTGGACCCGGCTAGCCCTAAGTGACTACCCCTTTATTTCAAGCAGGTCAATTGGATTGGTGTCCATTGGCACCTCTCCATCTGGTAGGCACTATATTTGAGAAGTTTGGATCAAAACTTAGTCCTAGGAATTTTAAAATGGCTAAAGTGTTCTTCCGCGCTTGAAGAGGACAAATGTGTATGACCCCACCACACAAATTTGGTCAATTTTGAGTGGAATGGTTGATTTCTCACAATCAAAGGATGAATCTACTACCATATCCATATTTGGGCCTTCAACTTTGAGGGTGATGTACCCCATCTAAATTCACCAAAATAGCCCAAATTTTTGGGAGCAACTAATTTGACAAGTACATTATACAATATGGCCAAATTGCAAACTTTTAAGAATGTCTACCTTGACCAAGATGGCATCAAATGGAAAGTTTGCAAAAAAAATTAAAGTTGCCCCACCCATAAAGTGAATTGTCATATGCCATCTGACCTAGCAATGTGGTCCGATTGACTTCAAATTTTCATAGCAAGAATATAGGGTAGTCTAGTTCACATTTGTACAATTGTATAATATTAAACAAGGAGTTATTTTTCTACATAACAAAAAAAAATTAATGTTGGTGCTGGAAATGCTTGAAAATGGAATGTGAAGGCTTGAGAGTGTTGGGGTTAAACCAACACACATCATAAGACTCTCCAAATGTGACCATTTCTTAGGTGATATGCACAAAAGCCAAATTACACTATGGGAAGGTGTTTTTTGATTTGACTTTACCATGCCAAAGTATAATTTTCACATGTGAGTTGTATGGGTATGAATATAAGACTGCCATGGAAAAAAAATTCAAGATTGAACATCAATTAAAACTCAAGAATGAAGCATGTTAGAGTAGTCTCCTTATTTGTCACAAACCATCTAAGTTCACTAATCACTTTAGGCACACCTTTAGACCACCTATCTCTATTTTAGGAAAGTTATTTTCTTTTTATTTTATTACATACTCCATTAAGTTAAAATACATTTTTATTTAAATTGTTGACGTGTCGCTCATAAATTTTCTTGAATATTTTTCTTTTGATGTGTATTTATTCATTAGAAAACACATAAGGTGGCTAAGGATTTGTGCCATCCATGTAAGGTGGTTTCATACAAACCTATCTTGTGATAATTTATGTTGATTTATCTCATCTAATTCATTGGACTAATTCAGGGATTGTGATGCTACTTTGGGGGTCAAACTTGTTAGAAGAAAAAATTTAAGCTATAAGGGTTCAACTTACATGAATGACATAGATCCTTGGCCATTTAAGACATCATAAAGATCACATGATCATCTCACTAGACCAAGTCACCAAGTTCAATATTTTCACCTAAAAGTGGGAGATAGTGGTTGAAGCCACTACTGTGCCCATGTGATTTTTCACACTATTGGGCAACCACACTATATGTTCCCCAATTAAAAGGCCTAGTGATGTGAACTGTGTCAATACATGTATAAAAGTAGTGATGAAATAAAAGTACATTGTCCCTTACATAACATCATTTAAATGTGAAAGAAATGTCTAGACTTTGAGGAGATAGTTCCCATGGTGAGAAACTACTTTTGAACTCATTTGAGCTCAAAGATGGCTCCCAAGGTACGGAATCGCCACTTTTGAGCTCATTTGAGCTCATCAAATGAGCTTATAGATGGTTGATGTGGAAGTATTATTATTATGGCCCACACTAATAGGAGAACTTGGTGTGTATCTCAATGAGTTCAGTCTCTCATTTTATGGCCACTTGACATCTCGCTTTAAGCATGTCAATATTTAAGTGACCAAACAATTGGTTAACAAGGTTCCTCATTGTGTGCATTGTGTCCTCATGGGTGGACTTGGTGGTTGGGCCGGCGGCGAAGTCCCATGTTCGAATTCTTGGCTAGCCTCACTAACATACTTGTGCAAGCCTACGTATGATGATAGTCCCAAACATAAACTTATTAACTAGGCGGTTTTTTAATTGGGCTAATGATTGCAATTATTCTAATTGTATGCAAGCTTTCCCAAGTTAAAGTTGCATTATGGGTAGGTGTCATGATTTGTTCCGTCCCACTGCACTATACGACATGATACTACATAAATAAACATGTGATATGCACCATTTTCACCTTCTAAATTGGTGGATATGCCAGTGTCTTGACCACGTGATCCTTGTAGTGAGGCCACTGTCCACTTTAGGCTACCTACTTTACATGACATTTCTTTCTATTTCTTCATTTTTCTTTTATTCTTAACTCTATGGTTTTGTTGTGAGGTAGATAGGCTTAATTGTGGTACTTTTTGATGTTTCGTATTTTATACTACTTAGATTCAAAAGGTCAAAACTTTCTACGTTCATAATTGTATATGAAGAGGCTATGATAAATCCCATAAGGGATTGGAGCTAATCCCAATTTGTTATCAATTTTCAAGGTCCATTGACAATGAACCACATAAATGCCATAATTATGTAAGTTGCCGATTGAGCCTAGAATGATTAACAATTCAATTAGTATGAAGCCCAATTTGTTTAGCACAAATGTCTTTTTGGTAGGATCTGAATGGGAAAATATAAAAGATTGCCACGTGATAAAACATCAAGAATACTTATTTATCAAAAGTTGAAGCAAGAAGCACTCTACAACAGTCTAAACTATTTGGGAGTCCTACAAATGATTCACTGTGTTTTAGAAGATCATCACGTGTTCAAGGTCTAGAATTTGGTAGTGTGAAGCAATTGTTGGCTCCGTGCTCCAGACGCCAAGCATTCCAATCTTTAATTTATAGTAGTCTATCTAGAAAACATTTGGTTTTGCCTTAGATTCTTCTTGACGAGGTCTCTGCATTGATTTTTTGCATTGTCCATCCATGGAAGAGAGAGGAACGGTGGCACCTTTGTGCTCCAACTTTACTCATATCACATAGCGAATCGGTCAAGGCGACTTTCTACAAATTTGGTTTGAACTTGCGGATTTCATAGTCACTGTTTTTTTAAATTCAGTTTCTACATTTGTGATAGAAAATCGGACTTCGCTTGGTTTTTGTGTGAATAAACGCTTAGATGTGGAATTTCCTTATAAGTTGCAGCTTCCAGCAGTGATTTATTGGTCTACTGGAGAAAATTTGGCTGGAAGAAATTTACCTCTTCAGAACCAGGTTCTACAAAAATTGATTATGCAAGGAAATATGGGTTGGAAGTACAATTCCCACTTTGTGGGCCCCCCATCGGATGTTTGTGTGTGAACAATGTTAGTCATGGGACATTGCAAGACAAAGGAATCTGGATGATGAGGTGGCAACCAATTGAGCACCATTGTCATATTGGATAATCAAGGTGGAGGAGTTTGAGTGGAGAGAGAAATTGGGACATGAGAAATTGTTGAAATGTGTAGAATGCAGCATTGGCATGTGGCGGATTTGGCAAAGGGTTGCTGCAACGCAGTCCATATAACGTGATTTCGTGTAGGAGAATGTCATGAGGGGAATGCATTCCAAGATTTCCGGGCACAGTGGAATACATGGTGTTGAAGAGCATTCCATTGCATAGAGATCATGTACAAAGGCCATGATTTCGCAAAGCATTGTACTAACCCAAATGCATTAACTATTGCATAATACCCGGCCCCACAACGTAAATTTGCGCTCGGAAACACGTGGGGTACATTTCCTCAAAGTAAGGGTACCTCAGATTAGAAAGGCAAATCCAGGCCTTGGTCTTTGCGGAGAGCCTGCAAGTAGTAATTCTTGTACTGCGAGGAGTTCCGGGATGAATGATATGTCTCTTCCCATGAATATCCAGAGATTTAATACAGCTACTCTGGAACTGGAATTTTGTGAACAGCATGCTAGCGAACACCAATAGACTTTCTTGGCGCTTTTTCAGTCCATTGCAAGGAGATTTGCATATCCTAGCAGCTATGAACCAATATATGATCCACATGAATTTTATCTTACGGCCTTCAGCAACCCCAAATGCTTAACAAATGAGGCATGTAACAATGATGACGTCAAGAAACCATCACTACATCATTCGAAGTTAAAGTGGAGCTCATGCATAGTGCCCTCATTGGTTTGTCCAAACCAGACAATGCGCTCAGTGAGATATTTGGGTTTCGAAAAGTTTGCTGCTGTGGCTGAAAGTATTGCTTTTGGGAAGCTGGGTATGCTGGAATTTCATAAGAGGACTTTAGTATCCTTACAAACATGGAGGTCAGGATAGGAGATATCAGAGAAGTATAGTTCTTCATTCTATCTACGCCGTTATGAATTCCGTTCCTGCAAGTTGCATTTGGGAGGTACGTCCAATCGGAGATCACAGCTGGAATATCAAAACAAGACATGCCCTCTAGCATGTACCTTCGATATTTAAGGAACGGAAATGCCAGGAAACTCTAGCCTTACATTCTATCTGCGGCATTATACATACCAGATCGGTCCATCCAAAACTTCGATTGCGCTTCTGTCAGCAAAAAATTAAAGTATTTCTGCAGCATCACAGACGGGAGTGTCACGCAAATTTCAGTCATTATCCAGAAGCGCATTTCGTTCCGTCAAGTAAGATGACACAGTACGACCTCAGAAATTATATGTCATGAAAACATCACTACCTCATTTGGAGGTTAAGATGGAGCTCACGAATCCTCCTCCTCGGACCGTCAATATCACACACATTGCGCTCAGTGGAAGAAGAAGTCGTTTTTGATATTTTCCCAGAGTGCACAAGACACATCGCAACAAACCTCACGGCATTATCATCATAGCGCTAACAATCACAAATAGGAGAAAATCATACACTTCCAATCTCTTGCAGAACAGAATAAAAACATAGCGAAGCCAATGTGGATTGTACGAACACGGTGAGCAATATGCTGGTAAGTATAGCATACACCCTTCTTGCTCTGCTATTATGTTCTGGCTACATCCAGATGGGCAGAGGTGGATCAGCGTACACCTTGAGTACAATTGTATTGGTACTTGAGAAGCTTGAGATCTCTAAGGAAGCTTTAGAAACTGCATAAACTCTTAAGCACAGTCGGGCGAAAGCTCTAAGCGGCCACCTCTGGATAGGTTTAGGGCTTTAGGTTCTGGACAGGTTGCTTGTACAGTAAAAGGATCAATTATACTAGCTTAGATAATAAGTGCACAGATTGTAAGCCTTGAAATCTATGTCGATCATCCGGAGAAAGTGTCGCTCATATCCGAGAGGACCAAAAAATCAAACAGAAAAAAACGTCTAAGAAAGGTATTGTCAATGAACCAGGAAACAACTGCAGCATCCAAAAAATGAAGTCTCAGATATCCAAGGAAGGTTTGGAAGCTGCATTAGCTCTCAAGCCCGGCAGGGCGAAAGCTTTAGGCGGCCACTGCGAATGTTTGAGAAACAAGCCTAGAAGCTTATCATCACTGACTTTGGGAACACAAATCTCATACACGTATCATAAACGCTATTTTCTTAGGCAGAAAAGGATCAGATATACTGGCTTGGCTCGAAAGAACTCAAATGTAAAGTTTTGGAATCAGCGTCGATCATCCCGGGAAAGTGTCCTCATATCCGATATCTCCACAGAAACAAGCACACGGAACACAAAAAAGTAATCGAACCGCAAAGAAACGTATATAACCGAGATCAGTGGAAAAATGTCTCAGATATCCAAGGAAGGTTTGGAAGCTGCATCAGCTCTCAAGCCCGGCAGGGCGAAAGCTTTAGGTGGCCACTGCGAATGTTTGAGAAACAAGCCTATTAGGTTATCATCACGGACGGCCTTAACAAAAAAAACCCTAAACGCTCACGAATTCATAGCACTCCGTTACCTACGCACAACAGGCTGGTCGCCCATGGAGGCTGCGATTGCGCAACACACAAATTGTGACATGAGAAACCGTGCCCAAGACTACTCAACGATGAAAAGAGCAAAGAAGATGATGTCCTAAGCAGGCGAGCAGGGTTGAAATAGGCTAACGGTGGAACGGTAGAAACCCTAGAAGGAGGACGAGCGCCGAATAGCTCCACAATGAAGGAGAGGCCACACGAGTTCGAAAACGCCGGTTTCCAAACGGAGACGATTGGGCCAAGGTAAAAGAATGAAGATTTATTTGTTCATTGAATAGGTCCTTCCAATCATGTTGATTGTTAAGCTTAGAATGGTTAATATGTTTTGAACACATAATCCAACCATTTTTAAACACGTAGTTTTTTGGTGTCCGTTCTTGAATCCACACCAAATCACACACCACTCAAATATAGGTGTTCAATTAAGATAAATAACTGGATCACCGATAGTCATTGTTGGCTTTAAATTTTGAGAACAGACTGATGAGTTTGTATCTTAAAATTGATTTGTGATTGGTGTCTCAAAAACTCAATATATGGGTTCAACATCTTGCTCTCAAAGATTATGATATTCAAATGTTACATTCCCCCAAAATCACAATTTTTAATGTGTAATATTGTTCCTTTGAACACAAGATGTGCCTGAAAGCATAAACAATGGCTCTTTATGCAAATTTCTCTAAATGTGGCTTAGTTGCTTTGGTGTTGGATTCCTCGATTATATATGAGGTCAAAAATAAATATAATTATTTTTTGAACCCAATCACAAATTTTATAAAGACATGTATGTAATATCATTTACATTAGTCCAACATGTATTATGTGATACATGAAAATTTGTATGAACCCTTAGCAAGCATTTAGATGATATTTTATTTGGTCTATAGTGTTGAATCCATATTTAGCACTTGTAACCTATGAGTAAATGAAAGTGTCAATAAGTGAGGTATGTTCAACCCCATTATGGGGGGGGGGAGGTACTTCATTGACCGGAGGGTACACATTGTGAGGAACCCTAGGCTTGACAACATAGCGGTAGCAACATGGAGAGTTGGTGTTAGACTCACAGACATGGACCCAGGGAGGTGGGGTTGCTATCCTAAGAGGGAAGGTAACATCACCTCGCTAGGTTTATTAAATACCCTAGAGGGAGGCTTACCTCTCCCTTTTTTACCTATGGGTTGGAGTGTCGGGCAGTGTCCGAAAAGTTTTTGAAGTTTTTGAGGTTAATTGCCTACCTCTTTAAAAAGGGCATAGGCTATTTCCCTCATGGCATAGGTTGCATCCTACAATATCAAATTTTTGTAAGTTGAAAACCTTTTGAGTTTTTAAGTTACCCGCCAATTGCCTTCAAAACTAATTTTTAGTAGGTTAAAATCCTTCATATCTTTTAATGTTGTAGGCTTTAAATTCAAAATTTGAGTACTAAGTGGTATCCTTGGCAGGAATTGAACCTGGCTAAGCCCTTCACCACGTTTGAAGGCCAAGGATTAACCAACTCTTTTTTAAAGAGTTGATTATAATGAAAGGTTGCTAAAATTCAAATGAGTTTAAGGGTGAAAGTCCTCACCATCTTCTGATTCAACCTCTACTCTTCCTGCAAGATATTTCTCAGGATTAGTAAACAAGAATCGAAACTTTCTTGAATCCTTCCACAAAGATATAGCTTCCTCCAAAATAAACTCAAAATTTTTGGTTGGTCCTTCAATCGCCACCCGCATCACACTATCCAAGTGTGTTGTTGTCATTCGATTCATTTTCTTCTGCTTGATGTTATTCTGCACAGAGAAAGCTCTCTCACAAGTAGCAGTACTAACACATTGGCATCTTGCAATGTCGGCAAGCGTTAGTAGGTTAGGAAATTTCAGTTTCAAAGAAGGACTCCAACTTATAGATGTCCAAAAATCCTCGAAGGTACGATCACTCCATTCACAACTACCTTGCACTTTGAAAGCAAAGAATTCTTGCTTACAAGCTACAACATTTACCAATGAAGGATATGTTGTGCCCCCAATACGCTTTTCTTCTCCATAATGTTTCAGAAGCAAATCCAACTGCACAACTCCATAAGAACTCAAGCCAACTTGCCTTTGAAGGAAGAGAGCTGACCAATCTTGTCTTGATTATAGTCTAGTTAGGATAGGATATGTTATCCCTCTGGTAGAGTTAAGTATTGTAATGTAGTGACAACATACATCCCTAATAGAGTAGGGTCTTGATAATCAGTGGGTATTTTATTATTCATTCCTCATTTTCCTACTCCTGTGCCAGAAGGATATCCTTCTGTTCGCATCGAGTAATGTTTTATAATGGTAGGCCAGATAACAATATAACCCTTATAGTTCTCCCCCGGTCTCAGATGGTCATCCATCTTCGCCATGGTCAGCGGTGCCAACCTTGTGACACAGGCCGGTAACCTTTTTGTCGATTTAAGTAGAAAGAAAGAAAGAAAGAAAGAAACCGGTAGTACTCCTTCATCTGTCTGTCTTTTCACCAATTTATCCGAATACCAATTTACCCCAGTCCAGTAACAAGTCTTGGTGTAATTTGTTCTTCGAAGTTTCGTTGATAGATAAAATTCGGTAAGTATAGGGTGTAAAGATGTGTATATAATCCTTCCCCCCTTTTTTTTAGTAGATCCATCCCGCACATTAATCAGTGTATATAGTAAGCACAGAATAAAGTAAGCATGGTTCCGATTGCTTCCTGAATTCACAATCCTGTTAGTCTTAATGGTTTTTTATTCCGGCAGTTTGTGTCTACACCGTAGAGCACAAACAAGTATGAGTAAACTTCACCTGTATGGCCCAAGTAGCATATAGCATCTTACTCCCAGAAGGACTCAGATAGGGACTTAGGATCTGTTCCGCAGTGCCCGTATTCTGAGACCACCTACCTCTCATCTGGTTACGGTATTGAAGATAATTCCAGTAATCCACCGCAACCACAGATAAGCTTGTTTGAATAGCACACTACTGTCAGTCTCTGAGGTAACTTCTTACAGGCAAGAACAGGTTCAAAATAGTCCCGCAGTAAATGCATACCACAGAAAGTTCATAGTACCATATAGCAGGTACGATATCAATCAAAATGTAGAGAATAGTAAATGTCTTTTAACACGAAAGAAAAAAGAAAGACTCATAGTCATTGTTCCGTATTTCAAGAATTTCAAGAAGAAAATCCTTGAGGTATCGCTATGAGTAGACGATTCTTCGGAAGATGCATAGCACTTGTAGAAGAGGTCCTCACCTGTGCCCATGCTCCCCACAATTACAAGAAAAGTTAGTAGAGCGTACAACAGGTGTAAACGGACCTTCTTACTTGTTATCGATGTCAACAAGTCTACTCCTCTTCCTTGGGAATAGGTAAAATATAACATCATCTACATATTTGTTTAGAAGGATTGATACATAATCTTACAGCTAATTCACATTTTCTGTATATAGCAAGAATTCATGTGTGTTTTAACCATCATGAGTATACTCAGTGTAGTTATACTAAGCATGAGATAACACCTTAAACTCGTCCTTGGATGAGTTAGACTTGCTCATCTTGCTGTAGCTGTAAATTCTTGAACAAGTGAAGCTCTGAGTGAACAGATTGTGCCAATTACACTCGGAACTAAGCCTATACTGTTTCTCTCGAGAAATTTTCTGCTGTTTATTCTATGCCTCTCAGCTATCATCTGAGCTCGTCACAGAGTGTGTGCTGCCTGTAACTATCTTTAGGCTTCTCATTAAGAGACACTGTTTAGCAGAGTTCTTGACCCAGCATCGCCATATCTCAGAAGAGTCCCTTCTCCGAACTCTAGAAGGTAGACAGTCCCCCCTTCCTGGCGCTAATTACGGAGAGGCTGACAGTTGGTTCATGTGGCAGTGGGTCATCTAGACTTGCCCATCCTCGACGGCTTTTTATACAGTGTACTATATCCAAATATTTTAGCGGGCAGCCCGTAAGGGTATATTTGGAGCTTTTTATTTCAAAATTTCAAGAATTAGAGAGAGAGAGAGAGATGCTTCACAGAGAGAGAGAGAGGAGCTGATGAGAGAGGAGTTGTGATGAATGGTATTTGTAAAGATTGGCGGGAAGGGAGTTAGGGCTATTATTGATATCCGTCTATGTGCCACCCAAGAGCCCCGAGTATTAGCCTAAAGATATGTACTTAGGTCAACTAATTTCCCAATTTGAAGAAGGATGAATGGCTAAAATCCTCTCTTTTAAAAACTTTGTAGGCAAAATTTCCTACATGTTTTTTATCACATAGGTTGATATCCTATGTTTTTAAATTGTCCATAGGCTCTTTGTCCTACACTTTCAAAATTTTATAGGCTAAGTCACAAATTTTGTAGGCTGCATTTACACTAGCCTTAGGCTCTTGGCGGACTATGGTGTCGGGGGCTTGGGCTCGAAGCCCGGCAACGTAAGGAGGAGGTTTTTAATGTCCTTGCCATTTTTTAAAATGAAGTTGAGTTTTGTTGTGATGGTTTTTTGGTGGCCTTTGTCAGGCCAAGAATAATTAATCAAACAATAAATAAGTAGTGTAAATATGGTCATATATATGACAATGGTGGTTAAAAATATTGTATTTGAGTCTACGTCATTTACAAAACCTCAAATCTCCATATAAATGACATAGACTCAAATACAATATTCTAATCACCATTGTCATATATGACCATATTTACATATATGTATCTTCTAATTAATTAATGCACATATGATGATCATACTAATTCTACACATGATCACTTTAGATATTTTTAAGGTAAATATATCAAGAAGGAATCTTAAACCCTTATGTATGACATCTTCACGCATGGAATGGACCTCTTGGAATTTTAAAGATTGAACCAATGTTGACTTTATTATATATACCGGGTATCTATAATGAGTATTTCACACTTTTTGACACCAATATGGTATTGGTATTTGATGGTCAATATTTTTATTTTAGTGTCATTCAGTTATATATTGTGCAAGAAACATCACACCCAAGCAAAACCATCATACTATCAATATGGTTTAGAATGATATTGACCCAAATAGTAACTAGGGTATGCAAAGATTCTCTCACCTTGACATACCACCTAACACCAAAATATCAATATTGACTAATATTACAATTTGAAACCCATAGACATGTTCTTTCATATCATTATTTAATATTTAGGTTGATTATTCATTCCACATAACATTACTAAGCAGGGTGCATTTGGTCATGTGAGCCTTGAGAATATAACCATGGGATGCCCCAATCTAGTGCAAATTCAGACTTAAGGTAGATGAGGCTAATTTGGTTAGTTTTCTTAATTGAACACCTATGTTTGGCTTGTAATTAGTGGTACAATTGCTTTAATTTGGTGAGTGAGTAATACATGATGATTTAGTTGCCGCCTTGATGAAATTTGGGTTAATCACCTTCATAATAGTCAAACTACACCCATCATCCTCCATAATGAAGAGTGCAATCCATCAAACTATGGCATGTTTCATTTTTGTGCCTGAGATTGGCAAACTAGGATGCAGGAACTTGGGCAAATTAGGAGGCAACATTTGGTTATGAGGTGCCAACCAACTTGTATTATGAATATTCTATAATGAAAAAAAAGTTGGCAATATTTTATCTTACATGTGACCACTCTAGAGACATGAGACAATCAATATTGGCATCAAACTTAATGATGTTGTTTACTTACATAACATTGAAAGATTCTTTGATTAGAGTAGAGAATCTTCCCAAAGCCTAGATCAACACCTTCTTGAACTCTGATTTCAAATTCTTTGGTCATAATTCGTAAATACTAACATGCTCAAGCTTCTAATTCTCGACTCCATCGGCTAGATAATTCCACAAAGCTAGAGATGTCCACATTAGCCTCATCTATTTTATTATGAGTCTCCTTGCACTAGGTTGGGGCACCCCATGGTTATATTCTCATGGGCCACGTGAATGTACACTACTTAATAATGTTATGAATGCATTCACCTGTACACCATAGCACACTGGCTTGAGCCATACCCGGATGCGCGATCCGGGTATCATCTAATGGGAAGGATGGTGTGAAAGGGTTTGAAGGCGTTTCATGCGAAATCGCTGAAACGTTTGAACATGCAGGAATGCGCCCCTTCCTTCTCAGCGCCACCGATTGCCAGGAAGAATTCAAGCTTCTCACCGTCAAGAATTTCTTGTGTAGTAAATCATCGTGAATGCAGCGAATCGATTCGCTGCTCTGTCTCTGTCTCTGTCTCTCTCCCGCACCTCTTGGCAAAATCTCTTCGCAATCTGAATGAGAACGACGGAGGCGAAGCGAATTCGACAGAGTGTGGTGATCACTGCGTCGATCATGGCGAATGTGATGAACATGTGCAGCACGGTGATGCGAGTTAAGCGAGATCGCATGATTTGAGCTCATTTTGTAGTGGTAGATACCGTTAAGTCTGTTAATCAGGACGATTAACTATAGGTGTTGCTTCCCTGGCATCCGCGAGCAGCTAGGTGTAGTAAGTTAGGTGATTTTTCACCTAAAATAAAAAAGGCGGAAGCCTGGGAAATTTAGAAATCGAACAAAACGACGAGTAATAAGGGCCAGGGGTGTAGTTGCTGTGGCGCCGCCGGCCTTAGCACCATGGCCGGGAAGGGCGTCTTTAAGGAGATACTTGACGGAGACGTCTTCAAATATTATGTGGACGGCGAGTGGAAGCGCTCCTGCTCTGGCCAGTCCGTTAGCATCTCCAATCCAGCAACCCGTAAACCTTTGTTTCGAGTGCAAGGTACATTGATGCTTGTAGAATACGTTCGGAGCTGCATCGCTTAAGTAGAGTCGTATTTTTTTGTAACTGAAGTGAATTACAGATTTCTTGAACGGTTCGACTTTTCCACTGCTTAAAGTTCTGGAGGCCGGCGATCCTATTTCTTTCACAGGATTCCGACTCCATAATTTACCTGAAACGTGTATTTCATTCACGAATTCACAATTATCAGGAGACATCTGCATTTACACATTTGTTGAGCCGATTTAGAGTGTCAAAGTGCTCCAGTCTGCGCGCACAGCATATGGTGCACTTTTACCTCCGAGAATAGATAATCTGGTCGTTAACATTATAGAATTCGTCAAGTTAGGATGCTCGAAAGGCAGCAAGAGTATAGAAAGGACCTCTGTCAGGAGAGTTCGGGGAGTTATGATACAAAGATTACGTGAGTATTGACGGATTTCGAGGCTTCAAGTCCTCTTACTGGAGGGACAAATCTTTGCGAAATTATGGTGTCACCTGCATACAGTTACAGCCTGGAATCATAGAGTTAGAGCTTGTTAGCATTCTATACTAATCATTGGTGACAAACAAGAAGTATAAACAAAGAGGTTATACAGTCAGTAGTGTTCCATCAGTATTCCTTACGATCTTAGAATGCTTTTAAAATTCTCTAAATTTGATATGACCCAAGTCTCCAGATATTTGTGTCTGGTGAGTTAGATCTTTCTCCTATAAAAATCTGTTTCTGTGAATCAGCTTGCACACAAGAAGAGGTCAACCGGTGTGTGGACAGCGCCAAAAGTGCACAGAAAGTCTGGGCGAGAACACCGCTTTGGAAAAGAGCCGAAGCTCTGCACAGGGCTGCTGCCATCTTGAAAGAACAGAAGGCTCCAATAGCGGATTGCCTTGTTAAAGAAGTTGCGAAGGCTCTTAAAGATGCTGTGGTGGAGGTACTGAGTCAATCTTATTGGCTTCCCTTTGTCTTTAATCGATCAAGAAGCATCTCATAACTGCATTCTTTATCTACTCAAACGAAATCTTACTATCTCTATTAAGTCTGCAGTTCTTGATTTTCACTGTGGTTGCTTATTCATCTGAATATCCCTTACTTGCTTGCTGAGCCTTGCCTTCATCTGAGCCATGTCAATCATTTCAGGTGTTCACCTAACTAGATTAGTGCTATCATCGCAGACATATTTGATAGAGGATTGGGTCCCTTATACATTCAGATTTGTCACAAATATGTGAGGAACAACTTAGAGTTCATGGAATGTAGACGAAAGGTTACATAGAGACCAAAAGGAGTTCAATGAGAACCACTTTCAGTAAGTTAATGTGGAGCTACTGTCATTAGTCAAGCCCAGAGGAGTCGAAACACCACTTGGGGCTGGGCATAGGAGATGGTAACGTAGACGTGCCTAATTCTTAATCAGACTTCTATGTTTGAGTGGTTAGGGGTTAAGTATGGCTTCAAGAATATACACCAAGAAGACATGTGTTTAAATAAAATTAAACTATGTGCTCAAATTATGATAACCATTCTAGGCTTAATAGTCAACATAATTAGGGGGATATATATGACCATATAATGAGCATAAGAATCTTCACTTTAATAATGAATTAGATATTCATATGAGCTCCGAAAAGTGACTACGGCCTTCATTTGGATTTGGTAATTATTTGATACTTATCCCATGTTGCATATCCTAGGAGAATTGGGCTAGACGGAAAAGTATAAGACCCATCTACCTTAGTAAGAAAGGATAGTTATCAGTTATTATTCCTCTGTAGCATGCCAATCATTCCTAGCCATACCAACCCTTCACACATACACTTCATATATTTTCTGAGTGAAATTTAGTTGAGAATTGTCAATATAATCTTCAAAGAGGCCACAATGGTGTGGTGTTGGAAGAGACCACCGATGACATCTTGTTGAGAGCAGTATGGTGTTAGAGGAAGCCATGTTGAGATTATATTTCAGCAGAGACTTGACTAGGTCAATGTAACAAATCAGTTGAGTTTTTCTTAGTCTGTGAATTTGTGTGTCATTAAGAGCATCAAAGAAAAAAAGCTATAGTTTCTATTGAGATGGAATGACATGAATTAAAGTTGACATTCTGCTTGGAACACTAGGTGGTGCGCTCAGGTGATCTTATATCCTACACAGCAGAGGAGGGCATCCGGATCTTAGCGGAGGGTAAATTCTTGGTTTCTGATCCGTTTCCAGGAAACGACAGAAACAAATATTGTCTCTCATCTAAGGTACTCCAAAACACTTCCTGCCTATCACAAAAACTGAAAATGTTCATCTTATTACGCGAAAATATGTTGGTCTCTATATCATGTGTACTTGGATTTGTTTTTTCTCATTTGTCCTGAACCAGATTCCACTCGGAGTTGTGCTTGCCATTCCACCATTCAACTACCCAGTCAACTTGGCTGTATCAAAGATGGGTCCAGCACTCATTGCTGGTAATGCTGTAGTCCTCAAACCACCAACACAGGTATGATCCTCATGCTTTCCAAGTTCCAATTTACTGCACTATTTACATGTGCAAAGGAAATATGCCATTAAGGTACTGAGGCTTTAAAGTAACACCTTCCCTTTGGTGACACCTATTTTGGAATTTTAAGCCATCAATAAGTGAGTGCAACAATGTCATTAAGTAAGTCATTGTTATAAGCAATCAATCATATACATCGTTAAGAATATAATAACACCACTTTGACCATTCATAATAGTTGTGTAAGAAGTATGCAAGAGCGTTTTTAAAAGAGCATCAATTTTGGCCAATCATAATGACCAATTGGGGATCTATCCGCCTAACGAGGAGGTATAAGAAGTGATTGACAAAAGGGGGACAACACTTTCATTAAATAAAAGATCCTAACTTGCAAAAAGGTTGATTTTGTGATGATTCTCACTTGGCAATCCAACATCAATAAATCCCCTAGTTGAGAGTAAAAGGTTCTTTCCTTTAAGATGACTTTGAGAATTACTGTAGCTTGCATATGAATTTATTTATTTATTGACAATTTTTGGAGAGTCTATATAGATTTACAAATCTATGGAATTTTTTGAATTTTTTTCAAGCTACTTACCCTTCTTGAAGTAGATTTTTTTCTTCTTGAAGGGTCACTTTAAGGCCTTAGTACCTTATAGGCGCACTACCAGCTCCCTAAGGGAATTGTGTGGTCTTACTACTAGATGGCTATAGAACCAATAAATGTCATTTGAAATCTACCATCATCATAGATAATAAAACCACTACACTAGTTATAGTATTTAGTGTCACATGCCTAATAGTGTCACAAACCTTATTTTGAGGCGTATGGATAATGAACAACAACTTCATCTAATAGTGTCACCTCAAGACACTTGGCATTCAAGTGATCTTACTAATATCTTGGCATGAGAACTCATATTTTATAATGTTATGAGGTGTATGCCAATGTTACAGAATGGTTTACAAGTTAACTAAAGTGTACGCAAATGACACTTGGCATTAGTATGCTCAAGAATATCTTCCTCTTGCATACTAAAATGTAGCACATGACACTTGACATATGTATGCTCAATAATATCTTCCCCTTACATACTAAAATGCAAAACTGCCTCAAGTATTCCATATGCTATGCTAAATGTTATAATGTTAATTTTTCACTTTAAAAAGTTACTTTTGTTGACAAATAGTATCATATTGACAATTAAAATATGTGGTACTTTGGAGACCTCAAGGCATTAGTTTAGACCCTTTGCAAATAGGCTGTGACACTAAATCCCATAAATAGTGTAGTGAAAGAAAACTAGTGTTGAGTTATATCCTTCAGTGACCTAGTAGTGATGTTTTGCCGACATTGAAGGATATGTTATACTAGGCTAAGGGGAGTGTGAGTTTTATGCTCCTCTCTAATTTTCTTTTATTAAGGAGAAGCTATATAATTTACTTGGTAAAGGTTAGTGTAAATTTCTTCTTTAGACCTTTTCACATGGGAGAGTGAGATGTTCAAATCTTTCTCAACCCCCTCCAAAATATGTTACTTGCTGAAGTATGATGAACTGCGATTGTAGGGAGCTGTGGCATGCTTGCACATGGTACATACATTTCATCTAGCAGGTTTTCCAAAAGGATTGATTTCTGCAGTGACTGGCAAGGGAGCTGATATAGGAGATTTTCTAACAATGCACCCCGGGATCAACTGCATAAGGTAAACAATAATCAACCTTTCAGGTGAAAGAGAATCATATTCAATTTAACCTTATATTTCTAATACCTTGTTTGAAAATAAGTGATTATATGAATGTAGGGATCTTGATATAGGTTTTAAAATATACCATGCTAATGCATAGTGATATACTACTCCAAACCCTCAAAGTTATCCTTTGATGCAAATCCCACTGTGGCACTTTGGTCTAGAGCCGGTTACTTGTGATTATGCATTGGATAACTTGCATTCAAAAATCAATTATTTCTTTACAGTTGCAGGGCATGCTTGAATTACGGTGCATTGAAAGTAAACTCTTTCAACTACCCTAGGGATGTCAAAATGTGTTCACTAACATGTTTGTTTATTACTTGTTATGGCTTGCCCTTCCAAAGCCAACCATTTCTCTTCGCTTCCACCTCTTTCATAATATTGAATTGAGAAAGGGAGGATGACTGGGGATGACTTTCCCCATCCCCTACTCATATAAGGATAACTTTATTGTTGTGAAATAGTTTCACAGGGGGTTGTGACACTGGGATCGCCATATCAAAAAAGGCAGGTATGATACCATTACAAATGGAACTAGGAGGCAAAGATGCTTGCATAGTGTTGGAGGATGCCGATCTGGAGTTGGCAGCTACCAATATTATCAAGGGTGGATATTCATATAGGTACATAGAATGAAACATTTGCAGTAGACATGTAAATTGTCATTTGCAGAAAGCTTATTATGTGAAATGATGTTCTTAGCATCTGGACGGGCCTAACATCCAATGCAAATATATTGTACAAATTTAAGGTAGACATATGCACATTAATGCAGAAGTCAATGTGAGACGATGCAACTTCAATATGCATATTCCTCCATTTGTTTGACTACTGGCAGTGGTTTACTAAATTTACCAAACATCTAGTTTGCACGATTTATTGGAATTTGGGATGTACCGACAGTGGCCAACGGTGCACTGCGGTGAAGGTGATTTTGGCCATGGAATGTATAGCTGATCAACTGGTGTGCAAAGTCAATTCTAAGATACAAAAACTCACAGTCGGCAGCCCAGATGACGATTGTGACATTACTCCTGTGATAAGTGAGACGTCAGCAAATTTCATTGAGGGGCTTGTGCAAGATGCAAAATGCAAGGGTGCAAGGTTCCATCAGGTTACACCTCTTGAGTTACAAACCTCACATAAGGGCCACATATCTTGTGTTGATGCAAGCCCCAGGTTGAGGAGCTTGGAAGTTTGATTCCAAATATGAAGAGTGTGTGTTTGCTGCTAATAAAATGATATTTCTTGGACATTCACCTACTTGGTGGCCTTGCAGGAATGGAGGAGAGAAGGAAACCTTATCTGGCCTATCCTAATTGACCATGTACGACCAGATATGCGAATAGCTTGGGAGGAGCCTTTTGGACCTATTTTGCCATGCATCCGCATCAAAACGGTAGAAGAAGGCATTCACCACTGCAATGCCAACAACTTTGCCTTGCAGGTAACCATCTCTTCCTTAACCTTCAGTAACCCTATTTCTTTCTTTACAAGGTAATTGTATCTCTCATGGTCCCACAATAACACTTTCATTAACTTGGAGGGCACTCCTCGTGTTGTTATAATTGCAGGGTTGTGTGTTCACCAAAGACTTTGATAAGGCTATGCTTGTGAGTGATGCCATGGAATCCGGCACAATTCAAATCAACTCTGCACCTGGTCGAGGACCTGATCACTTTCCTTTCCAAGTATGATCTCATCCTCTCAATCATATGTGCTCTTGGTCCACCTACTAAAAAGTAGGTAGTACCCCTTATCCATACTCAAGAGCAAGGGCTCTTGACTGCTTGTTGGCGGACAAACCCTTTTCACGTCGGTGTCCCCACATTAATGTCCTTTTCTATGTTTCCATGCTACAACATATCAGCATAAAAAATTATAGTGTAAGTGAAATATTTTATGAACACATTTGAAAGCACGCAACAACCCTAACAGAAGTCCTCATAAACAGGGCTTGCGAGATAGTGGTGTTGGCTCTCAAGGCATTACCAACAGCATCAATATGATGTGCAAAACCAAGAGCACAGTGATGAATTTCCCTAAAGCTACATACACAATGGGATAAGTTAAAATATCCAGCGAGGCTTGGTGATGGCGAGGCTTATGCTCAAGCCTCTAATACTGCTTGTGTGTGGCGCTCTGCCCCAAGCCAAAATACCTGCAAAGATTTTAGGCACTAGGTAGTTGCGGCTAGAAGGAAAACGAATTACTCGCTTAGTTTGCTCCTCATATTGCTATTGTTCTTTGTTTGAGAAACAATAATGAGGTGTGGAAAGTTCAATGCAGTCGAGGCTGATCCAAGGTTGACAAAACTTATGTGAGACACAAATGTACTCTCCTTGTTAGCAGTAGACCCTCGTTCAGATGGTTGCTAAATCATCAAAGAGTAGGTTCACATATTTTGGGTGATTTTGGACACATTTGCATGTTGAGCACATTAGGATCCTTGCCAATGACATGCAATGTAGCAGTTAAACCACAACAAGGAAATTGGAATACTGTAGACCTTCCATGCAATGCAGGATTTGAATAGGAATTATCTGAAGTTATCTAATCTAAGTATTCTTCCATACCAGAGGATTACAAATATGACCTAAGATTGTCAGAGAAAAATAGAGCCTCTACCTAATGCATTAGAAGTTCATAGAGAGACTCTTTCAAGTTATACACCTAGAAATACAAATTCTACTCCTGCAATCCCATGATCAACAATCCCAGCAATGAATGGCTAGTCAGTTTTTCTAAAACCAAACCCAAGAATTCCCTCTAATCTTATTTAAATTGGATGACATAACATTATTAAGCAATGTACTTTCATTCATGTGGGCTCCAAGAATATAACCATGGGATGCTACAGCTAGTGTAGATTCAATGCACACTACTTTGTATTGTTATGTAGATTCTGCAAAGTCAATTAATGACTTTTCAAGGGTTGGGACTAGAGCTCATGGCAAACCAAATGGACCCCGCTCTGCCAAGACATGACCCATCCATATTCGATTTTTTTATCCCAACCAAAAATTGCTACCCGCACCGCCTGACTTCAAAAAAAGTTGCCCTTGCATTCTTGAACATTGTTTGTCCACAAAACCCATATTGAATGTACTTCACCTCCAAGGTCCAAAATCCCATATATATGTCCAATAAGTAAATGATTGTGATATCATTCTTGAAGTGAAACCATTAATAAAGCATGCAATCAACTTGGAAGTCAAAAATATTACAAAATCCTCATTAGCATTGAGGACCTTATAACATATGTGAGTTACAATTTAAAAGAGCCTTTGTCGTCCTAAAATTAAACAATTTTTTTTTAATATTTAATTTTTTTTTAGTTATTTCCTTCTACTCACACAAGTACTCATACACATTCAAACTAATTTCTGATTTAATTAGTCTTAATCATGTTCAATACATTAATCAAGCTTAATAGGCTTAATTGAGTTTAATCACACTTCATTAGTTTGAATGTGGATGAATACTTGTGTGAGTAGAAGAAATTAACTAAAATAATATAAAATAAATAAACTAAAAGAGAAAATATTTAACTTTCGTTTTAGAACGATAAAAACCTTTTTAAATTGTAAGTCACACATAATATAAGATCCTCAATGCCAATGAGGATTTTGTTATATTTTTTACTTCCAAGTTGATTGCATGCTTTATTGACAGTTTCACTTCAAGAATGATATTACAGTCAATTCCTTATTTACTGGGGGGGGGTGAACATATATATTGGATTTTGGACCTAGAAGGTGAAGTGCACCCAATCTGGGTTTTATGGACAAGTGGCCTTCAAGAATGCAAGGGCAATTATTATTTTGAGGTTGGGCAGGTTAGGCTTCAATTTCCAGTCGAGATCAAAAAAACAAATTGAATATGTTGGGGTCATGACTTGGCAAAGCGGGGCCATGCAGTTTGCCATGAGCTCTAGCCTAGCCCTTGAAAAGAAAGTGAGGTCTCCTTGATTAAAGTATTTATCACCTCGAGTGCATATCAAATAAGCTAGACATGTGTTCTTTTGACATAGCAATAATCTGAACACCTATATTTTAGTTGTATGTGGTTTAGGGTTTAGGAACTAAAATTGGACACAAAAAGACATGTTTAAAGGAGATTGGACTACATGTTTGAAATATGCTAACCATTGTCAGATCAATAGACAACATGATTGTGGGCACATGTGTGGCCACTTAATGAGCACACAAATCTTCACTTTGTAAAAGATGTTCTCATGAGCTTTGAAAACTCAGCTTTGGATTTGGTAATCATCTCTCACTAATCATGTGTTCCATATATGAGAAGTGAAGTTGCCAAATAACACATGTCTACCTTCCATACTCACAATTGGGGTGAGAGGGACCTAACGAGAGGGAATTACCTTATTCATCCAATGTATGCATTAAATAGTATGCAACTCAAAGGTTATTTATTTTAGTTTGATTCAACATTGAATTAGTCTACTTAAAAGGGTTGGGGCTAGAGCTCATGCCATTTGAATGAAACCTAGCTGGCCGAGCCATGACCCCATGATGGGGGGAGGGGATGTCAGGGCCGGGGGCTGTGAGCCAACACCTCCGAGCAACCCCGCCAAAGCTAAAACAAAAACAAGACAAACAAACAAAAATCCCGACTAACAATTGTTGCCCCCCACATGTTTCCCCAAAAAATCCCACCCTTGCATTCTTGAAGGCTACTTGTCGACAAAATCCCATATTGAGTGCACTTCACCTTGAAGACCTTAAAATTCAACATATATGTTCACTCCCCCTTAGTAAATAAGCAATTGATTGGGATTTCATTCCCGACGTGAAATAAAAGCATGTAAATGAATGTCAATGAAGCATATGATGAACCTGGAAGTTGAAAATATTACAAAATCCTCATTAGCATTGAGGTTATAATGTATGTGACTTACCATTTGAAAACATTTTTTGTCATTCTCAAATGAGACTTTAATTTATTTTGTTCAATTTATAATATTTTAGTTATTCCTTCTATTTTCACAAGTATTCACACAAGTTCAAACTAATTAAGCGTGATTGAATGTAATAAATTATGATCAATTCAAGTAAGCACATTTTAGATCTAATCAGGCTTATTTACTTTGCTAAGCATATTTTCTTATTTAATTATATTTAATTAGTCTTAATACACTTAATTGCATTTAATCAGCTTAATTAGTTTGAGTATGTAGAAATACTAAAATAATAAGGAATCAACCAAAAAAAAAATTTAATCAAAATAGAAAACTCATTTAAGTTTCATTTTAGAATGATAAAAGACCCTTTCAAATGGTAAGTCACAATGCATTATAACCTCAATGCTAATATCCTTTACTTCCAAGTTCATTATCTGCTCCATTGACATACATTTACATACTTTCGGCTTCCTAAACTTTAAAATTAACTTCGTTTCATTTCACGGATGGTTTCACTTCAAGAATAAAGTCCCACTCAATTGCTTACTTATTAAGGAGAAGTGAACATATATTTTGAATTTTGGACCTTCCAAGTGAAGTGCACTCAATATGGGATTTGTGGACGAACAACCTTCAAGAAAGCAAGGGCAAGTTTTTAGGGAATCGAGCAGGGCAACAACAATTATTGGTCAGGATTAAAACCCTATTTTTTCTTTTTTCTTTTTTTGACAGGGCTGCCCAAGGTGCCAAATCACAAGCCCCGGCCTTGACACCCCTTCCCCGCATTACCAATGGAGTCTTGGCTCGGCCAGCTGGGCCCACCCAAATGGCATGAACTCTAGCCCCAACCACAAGGAAGTCATTTGAAATCAATCAGCCACAAACCTATAAGGGGTCAAGTTATTATGTTTGATGGATTAGAGTGAGCAACTATTCCTTCACACCCACATGTGTATCCAACATCATTGCATTGAATTTGGTGAAATTATGCAGTTGGGAATACACGATTTGCAGTGACAACAAACTGCAACATGATCATAATCATATAATAACCTGGATTTGTTCCTCCTACCTCTATCAGCAACCTAGGTTCAATGTGGTGCTCTCCTGTATGATATTTTCTGATCATTTTGAGGCCCTTTTGCATAGGCCTGAAAGGGCAAAGGAACAAATACTTCCTACAGTACAAATTTGAGAAACTTGATCACTACAATTTCCCTTGCTTCCAATAGGCTGAGGGTTGCTTTGCTTTGCTTTTGCTAAGGAGCCCCACTTGTATTTGCTAACATGCACGTAAAAGTAATTAACTCCAAATGAGCAATGCCACATGATCCTGTCCATAATCTTGGGACTGCAAGTGACAAGGTCACGTGACCTTTCTCCTTGCAAATAAAAAGTCTGGGAGTGACAGGGCGGTGGGTGTTGTCAATTGAGCTTATATTGCAAGCTTGGAACCCACAAAACCATTTTTGGCAAGTTTTAGATCGTAGAAAACAATCAAGTGAATGAATTGCGAAGCCTTCGTCAAGCTGGTGGGATTGCCGTTAATAGAAGCGAATGCTATAAATGAGTCGTCTCCTGTGTTGCTTTTCAAAACGGGAAATGATCTCATCAATTTCATCCTCCCAGGTGTCTGCCATTTCAAGCTGCACACCACCCTCTCTTATCAGCTTTTTTTTATTGACATTTCTCAGGTCTCGTAGAAATTCCAAAGCAAGCAAGACAACCACAAGCAAAGTAGTGCCTCTTGCACTTCCCTCTGACTAAACATACTGATTATTCTTAACTGAATTGCATAAAAAACTAGGGCAATAAGAAGAAGTCAGAAATTCAGGGGGCATATTGAGAAGTTGTAACTAGAAATTTGTATTTTTTATAAGGAGCCACTTCACACCAGATCCAGAGTTGAAACTAAAAAAGTACAGAAACAGGTTCCACTTAACTTCTGAAAATGAGACTTTCAAAACAAGACCCTGAGAACCCTAACAGGAAACAAGTGCAAAGAGAGAAGTACTTGTGTGTATATAAAATATCTCTTAGAAAACATTTTATATGTAGAATATATAAAATAAGAATGTGAAGCTACAGGATAGAACATCTTGACAATCGACCTCAAACTCACAAAACCTCCAAAAGATTAAGAAAGTGCCATAAGGACGAATAAGTCTTGGCATGCAAGCCAGGCAAACTTCAATCTCAAAAATGTCTCCAAGTTTTATCATTTGATTATGTTGTACTTTCCACTTACAAAAACACAAATCAAATTTCTGTCTTTTCTGCTTGACCTAACATCAACAATACTACCATGCAGAAATTGAAGCAGCCTCAATAGTTGGAGAAGGCATGTTGACAGGTGCTGCCCTTGCAAAGTTGGTCGGAAGCATCATTGATAAATTTCACCTCTGATCTTCAAGCACGACGAATCCTCTAAAGGACCAAAGTTGCTCCATTTAAAGTCCCGATCTTAAGTTCTAGTCCTTTAAGGTAGACACTTATTTAAGCATGAACCTCATTCAAACACCTACTTTTGGGTGCAAAATGGTTCAATATTCTCCCAAAATGGACGCTGCTAGTATTATTCTACAAATGAATACGATGGCTCATTGGTTGGGATAGCCAAAAAGTCAATGCTCGACACCAGCTCAACCACTTCTATAACTACTTAAGAAGATCACGTGTATGCTCTTTGAAAATTTGTCACAAATTGAGGTGTAATCACCTTCAGCTTATTGTTATGGCATTGAATTTGTAGAAGATTTGCTAATCAACTGGGTTCCTTTCCTGGATTTATTACACAGCAGAAGAGGCTAAATCTCTAGGAAGTAACTGTAATATGCCCGTCTATCTTATAAGTGATGAGGATGATATTTTTGAGCATGAATCACTTCCCTCTTAAACAAATGTGCCAACCCGGTTTTGTGACCTGTACTATGTGATTGTATTTCCTTTCTGTTGATTCCAGCTTTGAGACCCAACAAATCATATTCAAGAGGAGATCGATGAAATAACTACACTTACCCTTTGGCAGAGATCAAGTGCAAGTTTGCCACCAACAGCCGCCTCTTCATGGTTGTCTTTGACATCCAAGTTTACCACTAGAACTGTTTTCAGTAACCTCGTCTCTCGATTCTCAAGATCTGCAATTCCACTAGTATATATTAATAATGATATACTCAGGGTAGCTTCAACAACCAATATCACATGAAACGCATCAGTATTATGTGGGTTGCAAATTTTATGCGAAAGAGAGGAATCATACTGCTTCAGGCAAACTATCTATATCACAATAACTTGAAGAATATTACAAACTATTGCTTCCGAAAAACAACAGCATTGCTACATAAAAAGGTGTGCCTCATGACCGCATTTCTTTCAAAACTGACTAGTAAGCACAAACATTTCTTGAAAGCTGCCAACTAGGCAACAAACATCACATTCATTTCATGTTAAATTGAACAGAATTTCTGTGCTTCTTGAGATTCTAAGAACGCTTCCAACTACCATGCAAGCAGAATATTATGCTCATAGGCAACAAAAGAATATCTGTGACTTGTTTGCCAAAAGTCCCAAAAGTCCCAAAAACCTACAAATATTTATAATTTTATGTCAAAAACCCACAACTATTGTAATGGGTTAACTTGCTGGAATCATGCAAACAAACAAACAAACAACGAGGTAGTATAGTGTGAGGAGACCTTCAATCACCATGTCAAAAACCCTTTCTTCAAAAGTGAACACCACATCAAAAGCGCCATCGGCAGCATTGTCCTGCCAGCGCTGGGGCGCTTCTTTCACACTCACATTACGCTTCAACATTTGCAGCAGACCATTTCGCTTGTATCTGTTGTTGACCCAATTGGTAGAGGAAAATAAATAGAAGAATCCTCGATAGAACCAACTCACAAAGAAAAGACTGATCAATATTGAGAATGGACAATGCGGAGATGCGTGCAATCAAGAGCAAACGGTGCTGCCAATCCAACCGAATTTGCTCAACCCCAACAAAATGACCGATACACATGTAAACTTGCTTAGTAAGAAGACCTCTAAGAAAATTGATTCCCATTCAGTTCCACCTCTGAAGTTCAACCCAGTAACCTAAAATCAGTATCTCCAAAACCCAAGTCAGAGAATACGTATTGCCAAGCTCCCTCTGTGAAAAACTCTTTTAAGTTTAATCTCGGTTTAAATCCAACCCAGTAACTAAAGTCAGAATCTCCAAAACCCGAGTCGGAAAATGCGTATTAAACGGGTTCCTCCACGAAATTCCTCTTCAGTTCAATCTCGGATAAGTTTCAACCCAGTAGCCTAAATCAGTGTTTCTCCAAAACCCAAGTCGGAGAATGAGTATTACAAAACTCTCAGTCTCAAGCACCCGGTTGCATAGAATTTTCTATGGCAGAAAAAGTGAGCTAATTCTGTAAACCTCTGGACTTTTTATTAAATATGAGCACAATCAAATCTACTCGGAAACCCTAGACCCGCGCCGTGCAGCTGGGTTTGAGCAAAATTTCGCGAAAGCAAAAGAGCGCTGTCGACAGAAACTTAAAAGAGAATGAAATGGAATTGGTGGAAACGCCTACTCCACTCAAAATCCAAGGAGAGATCCAAGGACAGATCCAAGGACAGATGTAAACTTGCTTACTAGAAGACCTCTATGAAACCCCTCTTCAGTTTGACCTCGAAGAATGTTCGAACCTAAATAAGTGGCCATCCAAAACTCAAGTCGGAGAATGCGTGTTACAAAGCTCCCTCAAACACCCGCTTCCATAGAATAGCTAATACGCATACAATAGAAGCCACAGAAACTCCGAGCGAGCTAATTCTGTAGACCTCTGAACTCAAATTTTAAGCAAAACCAAACCTGCTCGGAAACCCTAGACCCGCGCGGTGCAGCTGGTGGGTTCGAGAAAAGTTTCGTGAATGCAAAAGAGCGCTATTGCCAAAAAATTAACGACCGAAATGATATTGGTGCCACCGCCTCTACTCCACTCAACAAAATTCCAGACACAGATCCCCAGCTCACACGAATAGACGCCCCAGCAAATCTGAGCGAGCTAATTTTCTACGCCTCTGACCTCTTATTTAGACCAAAACCAGACCTGCTCGGAAACCCTAGACCAACCGACCCGCGCCGTGCAGCTGCTAGGTTTTAACCAAAGCTTTGTGAATGCAGAAAAGAGCTCTGTCGCCAAAACTCATCGAACGAAATGGAATCGGTGGAACCGCCCTCTCCTCTCCTCCACTCAACCAAATCCCGAGCGCAGATCCCCCAAACCGAGCGCGAAAACCAAGCTAAACAGAAACAGAAACACAGGAGGGTAGAACGAAAGAAAGGATGGTATGGAATGGTGTGGTATCGTACAGCTCGGGATCCTTGTTTTTCAAATCATCGAGCATAACGCGATAGGGAGTGCCGAAGGAATAGACGTTAGGCTCCCTTACTGAAGGGCCGGGGAGCTTCACATGGGAGCCTGTGCCATAGGAGCATACATCCAGCCCCTGCTTCTGCAACATGGCATGTGCCTCCATGCTCCGGTTCTGGTTGCTGGCACACACCATCGCATGGCGCAACCTCATCACCGCACCACGCACCACAATCCTCCGCCCCCGTCTCCTCCCACCCCTTCAACTCCCACTGCGAGCCAGCTTGCCCAACCCAACCCAACTCCGAAGCTGAATCCAAACAGGTGTTTGTGTCACCGAGTGGGCGTGCGATGCATTCTGGAGGAGGGAGGGAGTGAGTGAGGGCAAATCGAAGCAAGATTGACAAGAGGTTCAGGAATGCATGTAAGGAAGTAAGTGAATGAGCGGGTCCGAGGTGGAGATGGTGGTAATGATGACAATGGATTTGTTACTCATGATGATGCAAACAACTCTCTTCCTCTTCCTCGTCCTCGTCCTCTTCCTCTTCCTCTTCCTCTTCCTCTTCCTCGTCCTCTTGAGGCTCGTCTTCGTCTTCGTGTCTTGTTGCACTTCCTCTTGTGCTTGTGTTTAGTTGTGCTGCGATGTGTGATCTTACTTAAAGGCCCATCCCCACATGGCTTTACCAAATAACCAAAGCCTTTCCTAAAAATCGGGTAGAGCTATAAGAACTTGCACCGGAGATTTTCAAGTAGGTTGGTTTTAATTACGTAGCTTTCACACATGTTCATTGTTTTGATTAGCCAGCAATGACATGTTGGGTAATTTTTGTCCCACTCATCTATTTTACCATCAGTTTTGTTAATGGAATTCCTCGCGTCCTTGTAGCTAAGACTAAAAGCAACCAATCACAAGGGTCAACAGCGACACTTTTAAAGGTTCTACATTCTCACCTCGTCTCTAAGTATTGGTGGGAGACCGGTGCTTGAGGTTTAAAACCTTCATTTTTAAACTATGCCATGTTTTTTGTCAACTAGACTCGTGACGATATAACATTGATGGTGTGGAGGCCATGTTTTTTGAATGAACTTTTAGGCTAAGCTAAAGTTAGGTGGGAAGGGGACATTGCTTACTTGCCCCCAAGATTCCTCCATCCAAATCAAATAGAGAGATGTAGGGAGCAATAGGTTAGAGTATCTCCACTCATGGACCCACAACACATGCCCCTACCATCAAGGGTCTTCCCATCTCTTTTAACCCCTAAAGACCAAGGCGGATGCTTTTGTTTGGGCAATCAACAATGCTTGTCAATATGAGCATAAATGTTTATATTATAATCTTTTGATTTTGGACATGTGCACGGCTAAATATTTGAATGAATAGTCTTAACACTACACTTAAGCTTTCATTTGAATTGTGTGATCTACAATAAGAGGTGTGGTTTTCTTCAGCGAGCTCTTGAATAAGACTAAACTATTTTCAGGCAATTATGCTTCAACCATTAGGGGTTAAAGCAAGACCGTATGCTATGTCCGCGTGTTATTCAATAATGGGTTGTTGCATTATGGGGATTGGAAATGTTGTAAGCATGAGGCCCTTTTTGTATTGGGCACCCCTTGCAAAATGAATGATACTCAACATGAGTAGTGTTCAACATGTGTCTTCGAACTCGCAACATGGACTTTTATGGGTTTGCCTTATTGGAGATGGAATGCTAGTTTCTTACATAATTTGAAATGAGTGAGTGTCAGGGGCCCATGTGTATCAAAGCACCTATTGAGTAGGTATGCGTCACACCAAGTCATGAGTAATTGGCCATTATTCTTAGTCAGATTAAGTAGATATAATTAAGTAGTATTTACAAGGGTTTACAATCTCACTATGCAATCCTTTTTTTATATAAGGGAACAACGTAATGAGATTGAGTAATGTTGTGTTTTGTATTTTGAGTCCATATATTTCCAAAATCTAATAATGGCATAGAGGCTCTCTCTCAAGAGTTGTTCAACATAGCATCTTTGATGAGCTGAGAAGGCCACTATGGTATAATTGGTGGACAATGACGTTTTTAGATACTTGTAGGGGCTTATGGGTACGGCACAACATGCTAGATTCTCTCAAAAGGTTGAAAAAACCCATGGTAAAGGGCCGATTGTGGCTCCATGCATGGAGACACTATAAGTACATATATCTATGGAGGTCCAAAGGGGGCTATTGAGGCTGAACCTCAAATCATATTAAGGTTTTAAGGTTGGGTTGAGCAAATCTCCCGTCTCAACCTACTATATTGTCATCCAATGTTGTGTTGTCTGGTTTGACACAAAATGTTTTTTTTTTTTGTGGGGGAATAATTCTGCCACATGTTGTATCCACATAGGTCAAGACCATCCGTAATCCAATGTGAAAATTAGCGTTTGCCACTCAAAGTTTTGATGTATTTGAGGTTTTTGGGTTGGAGTAATCATAAACATATAGATCTATGTTTTTCCCAAAGTACACTATGTGCATGTATGATTTGATTCTCAAGTTGTTGAATTATTTGAAAGGAAAAACCATTTTATTTTATTTTATTGTTGAAGAAATTGTGAAACAAGTTTGTCTATATTGAAGCTATTTGTAAATGGAAAAAGGGAGGATTTAAATCATGAGTTTTTGGAGAATCTTCATCAACTGCCATCTTTAGTATCCTTCGTAAATTCTTAAAAAAATATTCATCCAAAATTGAGTTTGGTTCAAGGAAAGAGGGTTTTTGAGCCAAATCTTGTGTTTGCACACCCCCCCCCCCCGGAATAGACATCACCCTCCTCTATTTGGATGAGTTGTTGTCACCTCTTATTATTTAAAGCCAAGAAGAAGGTCCATGATATAGGCCAAAGTAGCATCACCCTCCTCTTAGGGTAAATGACCCATTCTCAACAAACCCCCCATTTTTGTAGCGTAGGGTGGTCTATTCTCATGCAATCATTTATCAGCTCTTACACTGTATGGTCACAAATAGGATAACCTCTTGTTAAGTTGACAGCTCATGCATCTGGCATGAATAAAACGCCCTTACTTAGAATGAATGAGCATGGTCATTGAAAATTTTAGTGTGCATTAGTATAATCGTTTATTTATGACGGTTGCAAGTCCATCTTTGGGCAGTTGATTAGTTATCATTGTGTCTAGCTAATTTGGAGTGCAAGATTAACAACAATAAAGTTTAGGGTTTAGGTTGTAACAAACACCTTCAACTTCACGTCAACTGGTGCACGGTTGCAATAGTTGGGAGTTTTTGTGCACACTAGCTAGCTCAGTTGAGATATAGTGACACCATAATCATCTCAACTTCTTAGTCTCCTCAAGAAGTGTTTGTTTGGTTGTTGTGGTTGCAATTGTTGTTTTGGTGTCTAAAATTGGATTTTTGGGAGGAGAAGGTTTTTTTGGATGTTTAGAGAAGTTTGTTGAGAGTTTTTATTTTTATTTTTAAATGAGACATTTTTAAATGGCCAAATTGTGAGCAAGCTAAGATGATGTGCTTGGAGTGGAAGAACGTGGAGCTTGGAGTGGAGGTTATCACAATTGAAAGCAGTTCCGAAGCTTGTATGTGAAAATTTTCCTTGACCGTACCATGTCAACCTGCATAGCCTATGCAGCAAAATGTTGGAGAGAGAGCTTGAGGTAGCCGTTGGGGGGAGAAGTGGAACAAGGAGGGTTAGTGAAATAGGGTTTGGAGATGAGCGGGAATAGGGAGTTATTGTTGTAAAAATGTGACAGTCAACCAATTGATTCATTACAACCAGATGTTTGAATTAAAGTTGTCTCATTTACATATTATCATTCTTGAGTAATACATTACGAGGTGTAGATTGAAAGCATATTTAGGTGCCACAATTATCCATTACAAGATTCACACATTATCAAACTTTTAATCAATTATTGGTCGGAAATAGGGTAATCTATATGGCAAGAATAGGAAAAACAAAATCTTCTCTCCCAATATTCATGGTAATTTAGTTGTTGAGGAAAAAAATCTGCAAAAATATGAATTTACTCTAAACTCTATTTATCTACATGGGAAAACGGTTTTTCATCATCATACCCATACTACACAGATGTTAAACTCCTTAACTGGTTGGGTCATTTACCTTGTACGACGGAGTTGATGTCACCTCTTAATATTCGAAATCTAACGGAACCATAACATTATTCAGATCCATAACAATGTTATGTGGGACTGGAAATATTCCATAAAATATTCCCGGATATTCCCCACGTTCAAACCAAATGTGAAAAATATTCAAGCATATTACATGAAATGTTGTCAGTCCCATGGAACACTGTCATGGATCTGAATAATGTTATGACATCATGATTTGAGCTATATTTCTTAATTAAATAAATACCCACATTCTATTTTTCTTTTCTTTTCTAGATGCACTCATGCACAAAAGGTTCCCTTAAAAATAAAAGGTTACTTGATGGAAAACTCCGTTGTCATAACATTATGTGGTGAGGACGGGATGCCATGTGGGCCCTCGTGATCTATGAGAAATGTTCATGAATATTCAGCACGAAAACTGTTCAATTTTACAAGAATACCGGCAATTGAACCCAGCACCCGCATTTCTTAATTCACATACTAATTAGCTGATGCATTGTGAACGCCAGCAGGGATCCACGCGGGTCTCGTTACTTATGTGGTGGCAGCTTGTGATTGGTTAAAGTTGAGGTATGGATAGTCGGCCATGTTCATTTAACCGGTCATTAGGGTCAGGTAATGCCAACATTCATGAAATCTATATTTTTAAGGCGAACAAAGTTAAGGTTTATGTGGTGGCGGCTAGTGATTGATTACCTTCTTAAGAGTTTTGACAAATGCCATAACCAAGCATTAGAATTTAGATGAGTAGTTATGGGTTAAGATATAGATCGGCCATGTGTTACCCTAACTTTACTACTTTGAAATTAGTAGCAATTTCCATATTCATGTTTCTCTTTTGCATTTTATTTAATAATTTTTTTTCCTTTTGCAAGAAAAACAATTACATGTTATTTCTCCTCCTACACATATGCAAGCTCTCTTATTTCATCGGTTATAGATGCCTCCACCTTAGGTTGCTCAGCCTACATGGAAACCAACCCTTGTTAATGTTATAGTACATTTTGCATATCATCCGATAAATTTCCATATTCGGATGCCAATGGAAGTCGTAAAACATCAAAATGTGTTTGTTTAGGTGTACTCACGTTAAGGTAGGGTCCCCGCAAGTCCCAAAAGCATGAGAGTGGATAGGCATCCATTTCAGCCATAAGTTTTTGTAAACAAACATTGTGGTTTCCTTTGATCGAGATTTTGGGAAAAATGCTTCTCATATGGGAATGTGATTGTGTGGAACGTTCTGGGACATTTATCAAATATTACAATGTTAGAGCATCACCACATATTATTGTTACAGACACCGCAACAAAACATTGTTGGGTTCAGCTTGCAAGCTAGACCCACGCGTCATGCCTAACCGCTACTGTACCGTTGGCGGGCCCCCAAAAATCCTCCCAGGTTAGAATAGCTTGGGTATATTGCAGCCCCACTTTCAACTCCTCTAAAAAGATAATCAACCATCAATACCTCACAATCTTTGAGCAATTAAAACCATAGCTTCAACCATTTCTATGTAAAGCCATGTGCTTTATAAGATACTAGTTTGATCACGAAACCCATAGTTGATGAAACTCATATAGGGTGAACATGAGGGACATATAATGAGACTACTCCTCTCTAAAACAATGCTACCTGATTTAGCACCCCTTTATGTTGGTGTTTGTTGTACTACGGTCTTAGATGCTGCATGCTTTGGTCTAACGCCATTGCCCAAAGGCATGGCCAAGGATGTTCTACGAACATACACTCTATTCACTCCAGCTTCCTCCGGAGACTGTAGTTCTTCTTCTTCTTCTTCTTCTGCTGCTGCTGCTGCATGCTTTGGGAGTCTATTGAAGCTTGAAAGGAAGAGTCCATGTGAATGGGTTTGTTCCTCTTCTTGCAAAGCCGTGTTATGCTTGTGTCAAGGACCAAGGAGGCTTTGGCAACATCGGCCAAGATCCAAGTGTTTCTAATATGTCCAACCGGTGACATGTTGGTCTCATTCAAACTCAACCGGCTCATATGCACCTAGTGGTCAGACCTACCTGTTTGCGAGCTTTGTGTGGCTTATCCTCAAAATATTTTCAAAACAAAACAAACAAAGTTTTGTGTAAGCTACCAATTCTCAAAAACATCTCAAGAGAGGATTCTGCGTCACACAACCACACATTACGACTTGTCCATTGCGATTGATTGTTGGTTATTGGTAGGAGTTGCTAACAAGGTGATTAGGACCTAACCTAAGGTATACATGGGCCTTATGTGGTCACTCTCTTCTTATCCATACATACGTACATACATATAAAAGGTTTGTAGTTAAGAACAGACACCCATAAACAAGTATCACGATGAAGTGAGATTGTGTGTTCACACTATAGACACCATTCTAGGTTCAATAAATAACACATTAAAAATGAACTGTGTGTTTGATAGGGAAAATAAAAAATAAAAAATAAAATTGACATGTTATACATTTGTATATTTACCCTCTAAAGACTGAGAACGGTATTTTTGTGCAAGCAACCCCCTATGCCCAGCCACACCAACGAGCACATTTACATTCTGATCATTTGATTTTAGACATGTGAACGGGGGGTAAGGGTTTGTGTGGACAATCCTAACTTTACAAAGATACCCACTATGGGATCATATCCATCATCATAAGATACATATGTCTCCTTCAATAAGTTTTGAATTGGACTGAACTTTTCTAAACAAATGTTGAAGAGGTTTCGCTTTACCATTTAGAATTGAACTCCCAACCATTATTTGCACATTCAAAGTAGTTGAGACAAATCCGAACCATTCTAGTCCAATAGTCAATTAATTACTTATGGAGTTGGAAGTGTCCACAATATGACGACCACATACCCCTACATGAACACAAGGCCTCAAAAGCACGAGGGGGCGTTTCAATTTCAGCCATAGGGTGCTCATATCTCCCTTGTATTTTGTGACAATTTCACTTTCCCGCATCATGCGAGCCTTGAGTTGGCGTCACTATTTTATTGGGCCGCGACTTGTGTGGATCTTGTAGCTACCATGATGAGATTCGGATAAGCCATAACATGCCATACTATGTACTTGGGGAGAATGTTCTTCATTCCGTCATCACAAAAGTGTCCAAACTTCCATGTTTTTCCCTTCCATATAGGTCTTTGTCCTCTACCCTCTAGGTAGTGGTCAACTTGTCAACACCTAGTATGCTTGATAGAAAAACAAACGCACCTTGAAGAAGATGATCATCATCATCATCAAACTTGGTATCAAATCAAACCATCACTTACAATACATCGAATTCCAAACCCAAAATATCTTCTTTTGGGGCTCAAAGTTTTCCGATTATTTTATGCCCTTCATATACTATGAAAAGCCTATTTGTAGGTCATGGGCAATCAACATGTGCCACTAAAATATGTGTAACTTCTATCACACTAGTAGATTTGCATATTTCTTTCAATGACGCGGGTTGATTCTCTACGACTCGTATGTTGTGGCGAAATTGACATTTTGATGCAAATTCGGTTGCCAATTGAATGAATATCATGAACGTATTTGAGAGTATTCTCTGGCCAACTAATGGATACACAAAATGAAACAATCTCATCATAAATCATCAGATTGCTAGGTAAAAAAATAATTGATGGGTGCATTTAAATGGATTTATGTTTTTTTTTCTTCTCTCACTTGATTGGTCATTGCACTGATAAACTTGATATTTAGTAGTTGGGATGTGGGTCTTCTATGGTTACTTTTCTTGCACCAAACACAAATAGATGCATGCAATGACTTTGAGATTGGACTGTGTGCTCAAAATATAGACATTGTAGTAAGTTTTGTTGTCCACAAAACTAAGTGAGCATGTGAGATCACTCAAAGAGAAAAGGAACCTACTCTTGATCTCATGTATCTTTTGCATCTCAACTTTAATTCTAAAATGATTTACAATTGTTGGCCAAATGAGACAATTCCCAAGCCAAGCCAATGGACAAAATTGTTTGTGAAGTTGGAAAATTCCCTCGATGTGGCCACACACCTTAGGCCCACTTCACACCCAAGCCAAGGACCGTGACTATGTAAGTGTGAGGGCCTTGACTCTCATTCAAAGGCCGTATCAAATGTATGAGGCCCTTGACTTTGAAATGGTTTGTTGGAATTTGCGTCAAGCGTACCTCTTGGAATGGTTTGCTGGAATTATGTTATTTTCTTAACTGGACAACTATGATTGGTGTGTGGTTATGTGAATATCAAAAAACAAACACCACAAAGGTACATTTTTGAACGAGGCTGGACTGCATCTTTAGATTTTTTTAAACTATTCCACACCTTGGACAGTTGGCCAACTAGCATCACTTAGTTAAATTTTTTGGGCCCCTAATTGTCACTGAGCTTTAGCTAGCTAGATTCACCAAACCTAGGATTCTAACTTAGCTTTAGCTCACTAACTTTTCCGGAACTTTCATTTTCACTCAGCTTGGACTAGCTAAAAAGTTGTGTAACATGCATATGCATTCTAAACCAGAGAAAAATCTATTCAAACAAAAGCAAACAATATATATTTGGTTGTATTTCTCTCGGTTGGCTTTGTATTTTCATGTTGTTGCACAAGGAAATTGAAAGGCTTAAAATCGGCACGTATAGTCGCCTTCCTGACTTTTGACTGGCATTGGTGATAGATCATCATCGTCATTATCATTATCATCTTCTTCTTCTTCATCATCATCATCATCATCATCATCATCATCTTTATTTTCATTACATTGGAATCGTCAATGTCATCTGGCAATTAAGGACGAGATGGAGTCAAGGTGTTTTAAATCGGAGTTTGCGTGACATCAACTGGATTATTAGGAATTAGGCTCATGTTCACTTTCAAAAACATCATTGCTTCAACAAGTATGGGTCTAATAGATAATTGTTTGGATGCAATGACATCATTCATTCCACCAACATTACATTCATATTCTAGCTAGCTATTAGCTAACTTCAGCTAGCTAACTTTCCTCGCCCGGATCATGGCACTTAGTTTTAGCTAGCTATTCTTTTGAGGCACCGAATTCATGCGTAGCTTTAGCTAGTTGGAGCTTTTAGCTAGCTAAATAGTCGCCCACTTAGTTAGCTGTCCGAGGTCTGGAACTATTCCACATTCAATAACGAACACAACTAAAAGGGCTTATATATTAGGTTTAGGAATCATCACTACAAGGATCACGTGGTCATCTCATTGCACCATGTCACTGGGTTCATCATTTTCACGCTAAAATGGGAGAAAGTGGTCGACGCCATTATAATGCCCGTAAGATTTTTGACACACTTGGTTAATCTGATTATATGTTC